>CAXIVR010000008.1:54927319-56371804 GCA_964035755.1 Teleogryllus oceanicus
AGTAATATTAATTCCAAATCTATAAATTTTTAGAATGTGTCTTCAATATTCACTATGGCGCAATCTGAATTATTGAGCCCTGATAGTTTTCTATAAAATTTAGTCTACCATTTTTCTATGCGTCACTGGACTCCCAAAATACAACGACTGACACGACACAAAGAGCATGTAATCACATTGAATGCCCTATGTATATTTTAAAAGGAATTACAAACAAATAGTACGTATTGACCAAAAATGGAATGAATTCGTTTGCGATCAAAAGACATACACTTTGGTGGTACAATTCACCGCCAAAAGTTTTCCTTGATCCACTTCTTTTTGAAAGTTTACTTCTCAGAAACTCTCACGCCTCCCTGTAATCAAGAAAATTACTCATATCTTCCAGGCCTTCATGTGCAATATTAATTTATTTTCATCGCGCCATGTCATTACACTTTGCAACTTCTTCCTCTGTGTATACACATTCGGCATCCCTTCTTCCCGCTAGCACCCCGACCGCTGCAGCTTGAGTATTTACACGACAGCCACTTCATGTGGGCAGGAAGTGACGTCATCGGCAGTGGCCGCTCGCCAGCGCTTGTCTCTCCACAACCCTCCTCGTCCTCTGCGAGCCTCTCACCCCGCTCCGCTCGTCGCTGCTCTCCCTCTTCGATCTTCATCCTCCTGCTCCTCAAATCCGATTTACACGTTTCCTTTTGACATACGATTTCTAAGGTTTTAGTTAGTGCAGCGCACACACCTGAACAGGCGCGCCTATGCCAAAACTGCCGAAACGGTTCGTCAAAAGGAAGCATGTAAAGCGCCTCTAACAGATTCCCTCCCTTGACTTGCCCTCTCACTCGTCCTCTCTGCTCCCCTTTCTGCTTTTCCGCTCCTCGTCGTCTCCCTGCCTCTCTGGTCACCCTTTCTACTTATTCAGCTACTGCCAAGAGCTTTTCTTCTCACCAATCATCTTTCTGCACTTCTCCCGTCCCCGTCAGCGCCACTCCTCTCTTCCCCCTGGTAACTTTTTTCTCTTCTCATCCCCCCCTCCTTGCCATTCCCCTTCCGTAGGTGGCTTGTGACAAAGCTGATCCAAAGGATTCAATCACTTGCGTCCTCGGTCCTGGGTTCCCGCTGACAGAGCGCGCAAGTACTGGCAGGTACAGCATTGCAGAGATTATCAACCTTCCCTCCTCCTCGTAACTTCCGAAGGAATGCTTGATTCCTCTTAATCTTGTAACTTGCACACACAAATAAAGTTTTCAATACTCGCGAGGTACATATATTTGCGATATAATGGAGCTGGGTTAGTTGAATGTTTGTCAAGCAATGCCGTCATTTTTACGTACGTAGACTATCACATTTGCTCTTATCCCTTTTCAACTGTCTTCATCACTCCATGTGAGAAACTAAGGAGAATTTACGGGAGATATTAGCGTAAACGCGTGCTCTTCCACACAAAAAGAGATGGGTTGTCAAAGAGGTCCGTAAAGCGATTAGATTACCCAAAGTCCAGTGTTTTCCAAAATGGATGACGTCAGAAGGTTTGTGGAATGTTGCAAACTGTCTGATACTTTAATTTGTTACCTCGATATTTAATGTATACTGCAATCATCCAAACATAACAAAAATATGTCTCGCAAAGCACAAGTGAGATACTGAACGACTATAACTAAAGAGCGAAAATACTTGTTCGTTTTACTTCTCTACAGCAGTGAAACAACCATTTCCTTCGCCTCATTTAAAATACAAACAATACTTAATATGTCTTCGTTTTATTCATCTCACGAAGGATGCATAAGTAGCCCATTAAGTGTAAAAACCACTTTGGGGAAAAAAAAAAAGTTTCGAAAATCTCATCTAATATTTTTATTATCACTCTATTTCCCTTCACTCTCACTCCCTTCTTTCATTTATTTATTTATTTCCCCGACTGTATAAACGGCTCTCCCCCACCTCCTACGCGCGCCCTGCCCTTCCGGCCGATGCACACGAGGGCGGGGGGGGGCAGTCGGTGGGGGTGCCCTGGTGCCCTTGGGAGAGTGTGATAGACCGCAGCGTTTCGATCGGCGCCACTCGGGCAAGGTCGCTCACCTGCCCCATTTTTCCTCCAGGAAACGCAGGGTAGGGCCGGGCCGGGCCGCGCCGCCTGAATATCTGAAGAGTATTGAAGTGGGGACGAGACACGTGACCGCCGCGCCAGTGCACGAACGACAGGTGAGCCCAATAGGCCACAACGCAGCGAGAAAAATAGTTCTGTAATGGAGCAACGCCCCACGACACATTTTTATAAACGTCTCTCGTGGACGTAGCAAAGATAGGGAAGGTAATGGAATTTGCCACTCATCCTCGAAATTGAATAAGAAAAGAGAACAAATCATGCAATAAAAACACAAAATATAATCATAAAATAAAAACGTTTATGAAATATAAATTATATTTTTGACTAACAGTTATAAGTATTTTATTTTTTACAATAAGAAAGTAAATATTGTTAAAAATATTTGTTTTTCCTTCTCTCTTCCTAGCAAACTTTTGTCCCCAGCACAAGTTCTGGCTACTTCTGTGTACCGAATGACATTGATCGGAATGCGGTAAATAGAACAGTTCAATGATGATGTATAATATCTCAAATGATACACAATACAACCACATGATTCCCATAGTGTCTTCATTAATGGGGCGAGACACGTCCAACAGGCCCGCTCTTCCGTCTATCCACTAACCCATTTCTGTGGACGTCCGCATTCCAAATATTAATGATTTCAAACAAATAATATGCCAATTTATTTATTTTACAAGTGCATTGATCAAGTGAATAGTTAAAAATCAAATAATTATGTTCACATTCATCACTGACCGACGCTTACCTATGGTTGCTCTGTACGCAATCTTGCGCAGCGCACTCGCGCTCTCTCGTGTCACTTTTCCGCTAGTTATCGTGCCCTTCTTTCTTTCTTTTTTCCTATCTTTCTTTCCTTTCTTTCTTTCGTTCTTTCCTCTCTTTCTTTTCTTCCTATGTTTATTTCTTTCCTAAGTTTCTTTCGTTCTTTCTTTCTGGGAGAGCTTGAGCACGCCCTCTTCCTGTTGGTTTCGACTTCCATGCGAAAAAAGCAACGACGCGCGCAAGGAATTTCGTCGCTTCTGACACTCGAATTAAGGCCAGCCTTGTCGCTTCGACTTGTTACAGATCGATCGACGACCCTATTCTGCCCCAGGCGCCGACATTCACTGCGCCTATAAAATATTACGCTCGGCAGCTCTTGTGTGCCGAATAAGGAGGGACCGCTTTCCAAAGGCAAGCTCTCTCGAAGACAGCCGCTCTTCAGCTAGAGGAAAGGAAAACGCTCATTTACATAAAGAAAATAAAAATTGTTTTTGAGCCAAGGTATTAATTTTGTATAAATCTTTACTTTCTTATAAACAAAGGACGTTATTATTGGCCATGTACCTCTCAAGATGTAATACACTGATTACTATGGAAACTTTTGGAATACACAGAAACTCTTGAAACTATGGCCACAATTCAAGAGTTGTATTTCCCCTTTCTATCCTCCACAATGGTAAATAATTTAACATATTATATGAGATAGTCGCATCCGTATTTCATGTTTAAATCTTTGTTTGCCAAGCTAAGAGTTAATAGACAGAGTAACTGACAATCATATTTCATCAACACCAGTTTTGAAAAGAGTAAGGCATATTATATCTTATTTTAGTATTCTGAAAATTTTTTTTTTTTAATTTTAAATTAAATTGGTACGAATTTACTTTTTTTGGCGTGTAGCCTCCCGAGAAACTAGTCAGGACAGGGTAGTCCCCGACCTCGTTTACCATCGACACAACCGCCTCTAGGGGCAATCGACAGTTTGACTTTCTCTGGGCCGGGCGGCGAGCGCGCCGACAGTTAAGGAAACGTGCGTTTCCGGAGCAACTGGTAGAAGCGTGTTTTTGCCTCAGGACGGAGGAGAGAGGAACAGAAAGTGAGCGAACGATGGGGAAACTTGAAGAAAACTGATCAAGGATTGTGTTCAATACAAGTCGGTTTGTAATCGAGAGCGATCTCATTAGGCAAGGTAAGGTGCTGGCTGAATCGTCAGATTCCACCAAGGGAATGTTTTACTGGTTTGTACTTGATCAATTATAAAAGGCGCTTCTTCATAAACAGGACCTATTGGCCATGATAAGACTGCAAATTCATCTTCGTCGCCATCGTCGTCATAATCATCATCATCATCATCATCATCATCAGGATTTGAGCCTTCTGGCACCTTCCGTCCGCATTCTAAGGTTAAATCTACATATTGTTTCGGAGATATTTCAAACCATTGGACGTTTCAAAGCGTTTCGGTTCCAAAACTTCTTATGGCCAAGACAGGGTAAATGCCTGCAAACCGACAAGCAGCACTACTTGTTCAGGACTAATAATCATATAACGCGCACGTACAAGCTAAATAAGCAATCAATGAATTAATAAGTTAATAGCGAACGATTTTAAACTTTACAATAAATGTTGACATTATTTGTTTTCCGTATTTGGTTAAACGAAACATAAGGTTTTCCGTATTTGGTTAAACGATCGATTTTTATATAGTGGCCTATGATATTATGTCATTGTTACACCTCCTGTGTTATAAAATGAATATTTTTAATTAATTCGCGAACGTTCTTCTCCACGAGGCTTGTGGCCTCAGAAATGTGCTTGCCATTTTTAAAAAGATTCATTTTATAAGGCAGGAGGTGTAACAATGTCCTAAAGTCATCGGCGACTTAGAAAAATTGAAGTATACAGTATTAAAGGGTGATCGAAATCTCTTTCTCTGATAAATTCAAATATCCTCAACCTCTGAACCCACGAGTGTGATGCGATCTGCGAGTGTTTCGCAATCACTGGGAGACTCGCAATGTCACGCCTCTTCTTTCCTTGCCCAGGAATCGTCAGTGCCATGCTCTGCCGTGTCGTGTCATATCGTGTCGTACTGCGAGGTATCGTGTCGCATTGTGTCCTGTCGTGTCGTGTAGGTCGTATCATGTCCATTGTGTCCTGTCATGTCGTGTGTTCGTTCGTGTCGTGTCGTGTCGTGTCGTGTCGTGTCGTGTCGTGTCGTGTCGTGTCGTGTCGTGTCGTATTGTATCGTATCGTATCGTGTCGTGTCGTGTCGCATCGTGTATCCGTGGGTGCGCGTGGCGCGGCGGCATCCGCAACGCATCGCCTCGTGCGGTGACGGTCGCGGGTAGTTGAGACGCGGAGTCGCGCGCGTCCGTTCGGATCAATGTGGACTTCGCCGGCGAGCGGTCGCGTGGTCACAGGAAGCTAAGCCCCGCCCCCCTCTCCCAATTTCGTCTCACGCTTCCGCTGCGGAGGTAGAAGATCGAAAAATCGATTTCGGATCACACCTGGAATCAGGATCAATTGAAAAAGAAGAAAGAATGGGGAAAAATAAATCATAAAAGAAAGAAAGAAAGAAAGAAAGAACAGAAGGAAAAGAAAGGGAAAAGAAAGACATAAAGATGGGAAAGAAAAAACAAATAAAGGGAGCGGTAAAAGGAAAAGCAACAATCTCAGATGATCTACTATTAGCTATTTGGATATTAATAAATGCAAACACACAGTGCTTTATTTATAAAATTTTAGGTCCTAGAACGCGCCCCAAATTATTATTAATTTAACAAAAATAGTAATATATTTATAATATAATTTAATAATTATTTCCGAGATACCGGAACGCCGTCCCGTCGCATTCCGACAGAAATCAAGCCCTGCAAATAAGCAGTAGTAATAAAAAATTCTTTTTTTGAATTCAAAATCACAGACTTTTGGAATTTAACTTTCTGCTTCTGAGCCAATAAACATTTTACACATTTAGGAAAACACTATAATAAGTATTTAAATAATATTTGAAATATTTATTAGAAAATTGTAATTTAATTCAGTATTTTTTTAAATAAACGTTTAATTCAATAATTTTCTGTTCGTAAATAGATAATTTGCTTCTATCACTGACGCATCCAGGTCAATTATGCAAACATATCAATATCACGATTCGTGATTCACGATGCATCAGAGCTATACATTTAAATTTCGAACACACACCCGATCAGACGCGCGGGAACGACAGCCACGCGATGCACCACGCCGCATTCGACTTTTCGAACCTAGCGCTGCAAGCGGTAATTAGGCAAAACATTTTCATCAATTTCCATCCACGTTCATTTAGTATGCATGAACTGGCTTCATTTCTTCGTCTAATTTCTATGCAGAAACTATTGTGTAAACATTGCTTATGCAATCATTTTTGGATCAAAAATAGGATGGAAATTGAACAGTGTAAATCGGGCTCGAGAGCAAAGGGTGTTTGAGGGAAAAACCAAAACTGACTTATTTGAATGGTTCCTTGGGAAAGTTTGTCATTTGCACTTCTTACTCTTACTCGTAAGTCCTCTTGTTGGCATATTCCATTATAGGCGGGAATATGTAATGAGCAGAAAGCAATTTATTTGAGTCTTTTAACCCATTTTAACTCTTGAAATTGCGATTTTCATAAAGACTGATTATCTTATCACGGGTTCTCAAGGATTTAAAATTCTGGTTAAACCATAGCGCTAATGATGTTTCACCAGCGCTACACAGACTGACTTCTCCATCTGTTAAATGCCTAGGTACTGAATCGAAAGGTTATTTCCTCCTCGGTCTTTCCGTGCAATGCGTCTAATTCTTCCCGGAATAATGCTTTGTGATGGAAATCGTCGCGCGCCAAAGAATGCCGGCGGCGGCGATGGAAGGGCTCCGGCGAAGGTCGTTCACAGCGCCGCCGCCAGGGGGACTGCACCGGAAGGGCACGCCCGCTTTTGTTCCCTTCGCAAAGAGAGCGTCTACAAGCGAAGCAGGGAATGCTGCAATTGTCGGGGCCGGGGGGAGAACATCGGAACATCCTTTTGTCCTAAGTTCGCTGCACTGCGAGGTGTTGTTTCTCAATTGCAAGCGTTCAGTGAACCTTCGTGGCAAGGGTTGAGAACATAGCTCAAAAACGTAATGAAGTTACATATTCTCACTGAAGTACGACCGACAATCAAAAGAAAGATATCGATGGGATTCTTCAAACAATTTTCAACACATTGGCACTCCAGTTTTTGATAAAGTAGACCATCTGCACACGTTTTCCTGAGCTCATATTTTGTTAGATGCGAAAGGAATATGGAGTCATTATTTCTTCGGCAGTACTATCAAATCAAATCTGATGTTCTTTTACCAATGCAAATAGTTTCTTTTTACGCATATGTTAAACTTTCAGTAATTAAATGTTGCCAAGAACGCTCGTTGCAAATTTTATTTTTACTTCTACTGCGTTTGATGAAAGAGAGGGGGGCGAAGAATCCGGAACTCCAAGAAAACCTCTGCCGATTGAAGTAATCAGCATAGCTTCAGAGTAAATGCCATAACGGTCCAATATTTTGCTTCTGCTAATAAATATACAGTTTTTACCTAACCGAACATGACATGGAGTTATTACAGTAATAGACAAAAATAAATTTATGTAAGAAAGTTGTAATGAAAATTCTCACTTTTCAGAGTTTTATCAGTGCAATTACGTGATAATCGAGGCTCTTCATATTATTATTATTATTATTATTATTATTATTATTATTATTATTATTATTATTATATTGGTTTGTTTACTGGTCGATCACTTTCACGAAGTGGAGTCTGTTGTTATTTGTCTAAGAGCAGAAAATTGAGTGGTCATTTCATATTTGCGATTTGTAGTCTACATATTGGCTCAACGCCACAAAAATTAAATAACCTGACGATTCTGGCATTAATCATACATCTTATTCGCTCAGCGAGGAATGATCCAATAACGAAGACTTCAGGGAACGCAACTGTTGGGTCAGTCTTTGGCGACGAATGGGGAATCCTGGATTGGCAAATGAAAGCCCTACCAAGGCAATTAAAAAGAAATGGTAAAAAAGAACGAAATACATTTAACATATTTATTCGCAATCCCATTAACCTCAGTTGAACTAATTTTGTTTTCAGAAAGTCTTCATTCCAAACAAATACAAAGTTACTCAAGCAAATACAAATAACGAATAAATATAAATTAATAATGCATAAAACAATATGAATGAAGTTACTATTGTTCGTATAATGCTAGAGCTAGCGATTCCTCTCTATACTACACAGAGTGCCCCTGCAGCATTTGTAAGTATCCTATTGACTCTTGTATCTCTGTTTCTCAAGACTTGCTTGCATCGTATTATAATTTACACTTATGGCGTCAGGTAGTAGTATTCAGGATCCCTCAAGGGGCACGTTGAGAACCAGGACACTACATAAAAAATTATTAAAATTCTAACCACACTAAATTCAGATCACCATTTTTTATTCAAAAGCTAACGAAAGCATTCAAAGCAAGTAATTGTAGTCATTTAAATAAATGCGGCTTAGAATCGAAAGATTTACTAATAAATCTTCGGAACTTTTGTCTCGGACTGTCAAGAAAAATCAGTTTTAAACATTATTTTATTAAGACTCTGTCGAATCAAATCAATCCGTTTCATCCCATCGTACCCCAAACAATTCCACGCAATCCGTTCCAATCTATCCCACATTCATTTTCATGAAGTTTAGTTCGAAAGCAATTCAATGCAATTCAGTGTGAAACGCATACGGTTAATTCCCATTGGCACTGCAACTCTTCAATCGACCATTCAAAACAGCTTCCACCACCCCGCGACCTTTATGAGGAACGGTGGGGCTGGCGTGTTCCGAATGTTATTTTGAAAAGGGGCGTGGGGGCGGCGGGCCGCGTTTCCTGCCGCGCGCGTCGCCGCTCGCCTGGCCTTGACTCGGATGCGAACGCCACAAGGAAAACGGGCGGTCGAGCGGCCCAACGGCCCGGGGGGGGGAGGGGAGGGGCTGAGACGGACGCGGGAGGGGGGGGGGGGGGGGGCCATGAGGGGCGGGGCGAGGGCGGGACGGGGGGGCTCGGGGGCGGGGCTTGGCGCGACAGGTCTGCGAGTGGCGAGGGAATGTAGTAGGGAGAAGTGGGGCAGCATCGATGAGGGTAGAAGGGCTGGACGAAGGGGCTGGAGAAAGGAGCTGGAGGACGCGGGTTAGGAAGGAATTGAGAAGTCGGTTTGTCTGGGTGCGGATTAGGAAGGTGTGGGAAGAAAGGATGCTATTAATGGGGAATGTTGAGTTGGGAAATTAGCGTGAAATTAGGCAGATTAGGGTACGAGGGGTGGGATGGGGGGGTATGAGGTGACAGGATAAAATGGACAATACACATTGTGATGAATGAGGTACATAGGATTCCATTAGTGGGACAATTGGTAGGAGATGGACTGGAATGGAAAGAGATGGAATGAAATAGAACGAAATGATAAATTAATTGGGAATTTAAAGATGGGGGAGGGGACAAGAAAAATAGGTGAGTTGAGATAGGAAGAGATATGATGGAGAGGAAGTATCTTGTCAAAGGCTCTATAGAAAATTGAGTGATGATATTTTGTTGTTTGTAGTTTTTTTAAATTCACTTCATATTTACATAATATTGCTGAACTATTTACTCGTAACAAAAATCCACTGAATCTAGCAAAATAGGTAAGCAAATTTTTTACGCATAACAAGACATTCAAACCGGGTGGTTCTAACTTTCAAGAAAACAATTTAAAATTGTTTCAATTTTCGTTTAAAATATTAGTTAAAGTTTAAAATATTATTAATAGTAACTTTGCTGAATTCTTCGGTGAATAAGATTTATTTATTATAAGTATTAACATATCAGAACAGTCAACCAAACAATGATGGGTTATTGAAGTTATATATTAACGGTTTCTATCACATAATACTTAAATTTTCCTAATAAAAATAAATGTGTGAATGCACAAATTTCATTTTCGATTCTTCAAAATGTGCATGCTATATTTTTTCATTTGTAAACCCCGCGTATTTTTCAAGCGATTATTGGTTTCATTTATCGCCACTAGAAGCACTACAAGTCTTACTCGCTTGATGCGCTCTCTTGTTGTGAGTATTCCATCTACTAATGGTGCATATACGCTCCGCAGTATTTCGCCATCTCATGTGGCGTGGCGCTGAAAGTATGCAAACCTTCAACATCCAGCACGTGTCAATGATTGCCAAGGAATTATAAAAAAACGAACGACGATCTCTCAAAATTGACAATATATTAAATAATTCTAATTGTTCGGTAATTATAATTTCGTTTCATGCTAACAATACAATACAAACTTCAAATGTGGCATAGGGGTGTCTATATACAAACATAGAAATGCATAATTTCAGTACTTACAAACACTTTAGAAACATAAATATACAGTAGTAGGTGTAAGAGATGATCAATGTGTAAAAAATAGTAAGTACTCACTGTTTACATGCTGCAGCTGACAATTTTATTGTTGCCAGTTTCGTCCCATTGTGTAATTTTTTGAATACAACAATTTTTTGGTGTACTTTTCCTGAAT
Organism: Teleogryllus oceanicus; assembly: GCA_964035755.1. Classification (NCBI taxonomy): domain Eukaryota; kingdom Metazoa; phylum Arthropoda; class Insecta; order Orthoptera; family Gryllidae; genus Teleogryllus; species Teleogryllus oceanicus. The sequence continues at coordinate 54,937,796 of CAXIVR010000008.1, forward strand.
TAGTAAAGAGCAACAATTTATAGGAGATAAACAGTCTCCTAATAAGAAAGTAAGACTTTATCATATTCACTTCAGTTTTATAATTTATCTTCATGTGTGTACCTTTGAACTTGATAATTGATGCCTACATCTCTGGAGTAGGGGATTATACTTCCAGAAACTAAATATCAATGAACAATATAATTTGCTGTGAGTTATCTTTGTTTCATGTTGACTTTGTTTTTGTTTTTTTTACGAGTTTGAATATTCTTATAGTACATAGTTCGTTATAAAATAGCAATAAACTTAATATCATATCCAAATAATATATATATACATTTTTCCTTTAAAAACCTTAAAGAATTGAACCTAAAAGTCTTAAATAAGATTATTAAGAATACTTTACATTATACATTGATTCAGTTCACATTTTGCCTTAAGTTCTATATTATGTGTCAGGTTTCTAAAAAGTTGGACTTTAATCAGAGACATTATTGACTTTAATCAGAGAGGGGACTTTGGACATTAATCAGAGATGATTTCAATTGGTTTTATTTTTTCCCATATTAATATTTGTTTCCAGTTCTTAGCATTTCTTTAAAGTATGCTAAATAAAATTAATTTCAAATTTTTTGATTTCAATGAGGGTTCATTGCCATGGTATTTCCTGTAAATGGTACCAGCTATGAACTGCCTTGAATGCATTTTATGTGCAGACTTAAACTTTGAAAAATACTTTTTTTTTCTTTTTACTATAATATTTATATTACTATATTTTTATTTTTTTATATTTTTAATTATTTTTTAAATATTCTTACATGCGATATTTGGAGCTCCCAAGCAGTTGAGGCAACTTCATGCAGTCCCTGACTTGGGACCTCAGAAAACTTTTTAAATTTATAACAAATAAAAAATTCATTTACTTCTAATTTTAAAATAACTGCTATTATATATTTTGCATCAAGAAAAGAATTCTGTACATGTTTTGGGAACAGGGGAACTTTGGTTTGAAATAAGGACCTCTGTGAAAGGAAATAAGGATCTATTGCCCCAGGTCTCATTGTTTTCTCTGGGTACTTGTGTACAATACTGCACCCAGTGCATACAGTGCATCACATCATCAGAAATCTTTTACAGTTCATGTACTTTTTTGTAATTCAATAACTTTATCTCTTACAAACTGGAATATATTGAATATATTTTTAAAAGAAGTGTTTGAAATAGTGTTATCTTTCTATTCATTGTTTTTATGGTGTTAGAAACTGTAGTTGTCTTATGCAAATTAAAAGATTTATTACTAACGGGATCATCAACATGCATGTAAGATCTGTGAATTTTTTATAATGTTTGTTACCACTTCTGACTTCAAACACTATTTTGGTATTCATTCCTCATTGTTTTTAGATATGTCCTGAGAATGTTAGATTTTTTAAAAATCCATTAGGATTGTGTAATGGTAACCATTCTATAAAAAATAGTTTGCTCATGTTATATCTAATGAAGTATTTGAAGTATGTCATTGCTTCTCAGACCAGAATCTTCATCTCTGTCATGGTTTTCATCCAGTTTCCCCAGCTGTCTTCAGAGCAAATGCTGAGATGGTCTTTTACTTCCTCACTCCTTCCCAAAAGTCAAATGAATCCATGCCATGAAGCCATGATTGCTTTTTGGCTTAATAAATTCTTATTAGTATTGCAGGAAATAGGAGTAATTGGAAAACTTTCAATTTTTATTTAATTGGCTTAGTTTTGATGTTTATCTCTCAACAATGAGACAAATATCTCAAAGAAAAGCAAATTAAAATGATACATTTTAAAATTCTTTTCCAAATTGAAAGTGCCATTTTCTTAGCAGGAAATGGAAGATTGTATTCTACAATCTAATGTATTTTATCCATAGTTTCAAAGTAGTACAGTATAATACAGTATTTCCTTATCAACACATTTTACAATACATTCATAAGAGAATTGGGGAAACGTTGAATTGTAGCCATGATTCTTTCTTTTGTTCTTTCAACATGGGTGTACATGCTGTACTTGCAGTGGATATTGTGTGCTCATGACCCATTTCTATAGTACTCCTGAATTTCATCTCTGTTTCCATCATTCATCCATGTTTATCTTCATATTCATTTTCACTTCCATGTTCATCATCCTCACATCCTTTCTTCTGTCATTCTCCATCAAACACACAATAACATCCATCTTTGACTTAAGTCTTTGGCAACCAAGGGATGACTCAGGTCATATATGAGGGTTAATCGGGTAGTTGCATGACATGGTCGTCGACAGTCTCTGCACTCCTCAAGGCAAATAAATTAGTTACATACTGAATTAATCAAGGAAATGACAAGTAAGGGACTGACCTTTGTTGATGGGAAGGCACTCCGTCTTGATGGAAGCTCTGCTAATGATGGGCACCGAGGCAGACGATATGGATGTTGACGTCGATGTGCTTGAGTTGCCCAGACTGTTCATGTGACTGCTGCCTGAGTTGCTGTTTGACACAGCAGGTGGAGGAGCAGCAAGTTTCTCTGTAGTACAAGGAACACAAAGCAATGAGGTGAAGAATTATGGGGCACAAAACAGAGAAGGGCAAACATTCTGTAGAACTTTGGCTGCACAGAATTCAAAGAAGAAAAGAGAAGGAAGGAAGAAAGAAAGAAGAAAGAAAAGAGGATTGAATTGAAACATTGGTACTGAAACATGAACTGAATATTTTTAAAAGTTAGTTGATATTGAAAGTATTTCATTCTTGAAACAAAAATATAATGAATTGTGCAAATAGGATATTTCTTCTGAGGTAAATACCTTTAAAAGTAATTTTCAACATGTTTGTATGTTTGTTTATAAAGATTTTGAAAGAAACCTACCGTACAAAGCATAGAGAATAATTAATTGTGTACTCTCTTATCGCACAATTTAACCATCAACATGAGAATTAAGCATGATTATTATTCAGTGTCAAGAAATGTTTTCAATACCAAAATGTGTCTAAGGAATTATTTTTTCCATATCTTTGTATAACATGATTTTATTTCATTAGATGAATATCTTTTTGGTAACAGCAATAATTATATATTACGAAAATTGTTAAGGTGCAGAGAATTTCAGTATTCTCCCTATGGCACACTGTCAAATCTCTGAATCTGTTGATAAATACTAATTTAAATTTATGGGTCATTCAGTACCTTTAATTGAAAAAAATCCTTATTTTTTTAGTGGATTCTTAAATTTCAATCTATGTAGAATGTAGGAATGAAGTGTATTTGTTTTTTATTACAAAACATTATGAGCCATTGTGCAAGATTGCAAGATTATCTAAGCATTAGGAAAAAACATATTTACTCTCTTCCCATCAAGAGACACATTAATCTGCACACTAATGTTTAGCAATGTCAGGCATTTTAAAATCAATTTAAGAGAATTGCTATAAAAAATTTGGGAAATACAAATTGATTTTTGAAAGCAATTGAAAATCTATAAAACAATTGCTTTTCATAAGATGTTATTTATGAAGATATAGTTAGAATTTTGATAAGTTATAGAAGAAATCATGACAGATTTTTAAAATTAGATTCCAGATCAAATAGAATAAGAAAAACTGAAGAAATGTTAAGATACAGAAATATGGCAACAGTGAACATAATAGAAAATTATTGGAAGAATATATAGAAATGAAATAAAAGTGCAAGGGCAGTTCTGACCAGCCACAATGTAACTCTCATTCTGTTGCATCATATTTTATGTTTAGGAACATGAACACACTTTAATGATAGACACATTATACTATAATAAAGCTATATATTTAATCAGGAATATGAAAATCTTACTATCAAAACTATTTTTTGAAAAGTGTACCACTATGCAACATGATTCTTAACTGGAGATATTTTTGTTGGAATTAAGTTTTTTGTCTGAGGCAATATTCAAAAAATAATGTTAACTTTTATGTCAGAGATGGCGTCCCCACATCTGTGGTAATAGTGATTGAGGAGGGAGGAGGAGATTTGATGTAAACTGAATGTTTTTGCAGGATGTTTTTGATAACTATTATATTATGTAGTAAGTTCAAACTAAAACTATATGTTAAAATGAATTAAAACAGGATAAAATTAATTCAAACTTGGATGATTTTTGAAACATTGTAGTAAAAATCTAAATGAAATTAACCAATTTGTAATAAAGTGTTACATGTTGTTGATTTGATTAGATTTATTTTGATTTTTGTTTCATCAATAAACTTAAAAACTGTATGTGAAGTATGGGAAGCAGTATTATCTGCACACATGTTCTTGAGCCTCAGAATCTCTACCCCTCATTTTTATTATATGTATTTGAATGATGAATAAAGGTGTCAGCAAAGCATTCTCAGCAACCTATGAAAACTAGCAATTTTCACTCCCAAGTATTAGAAAGCATATTTGTATTAGTAAAACAAACCACAGATTTGATTTTAAAGAATTGTCAAAAAAAATTGTAACCCACAACCCGTCTCTATTCCTACTAAAACTAGCTAAAGGAGAGTTTCAACAATACATGCAAATAGTGAAGCTACAAAACATGCAGATAGTGAAGTCAAGAAGAAAAAGAAGGTACCATCTCAACATTTGCTCATTGGATTAAGGTAAACTGGATGAAAAAACAGATTGAGATGGATTGAGGTAAAATCTGAGGGGGATAAAAAAAGATAAATTTGGTGTATTTACTGAACAGCTCCTAACAGGCTTCAGAAAAGTTCAACAAACAAAGATTCATTCTATATTGTTTGTATTTCTAGTTTTCAATTTCCATAATTTCTCAAATTTTCATTTATATATAAATATTTTCTTTTTTTGAAATAAGCTTTCTAAGTATTATAATATATTTACCACAGAATTTTGTTTTTTTAAAATATTGTTGTAGTAGGGAAGTTTCACAAAACGTTTAAGACCCCCTATCATTGTCTAGAGAAGGTGCTTCACTATCCTTCACATCCCTTGAATTGAATATGAATTGTCCTTACAAACCAAAAGTATTACCTGCCTTAAAATTGTATGCATGGTGTTATCATGAACACTTAGAACAGCTATTGCTTTTAATTTATGCCTTACCTTCATCAGAGCACTCTAATCAAATCATAAATAAAAGGAAAGAAAATAAATGCATTTACAGTTATTTGCTTAACAAATTTATCAATAGGGATGTCAAAATCAGTGATAGATCAATAGAGATAAGTTAAATTCCATTAAACTTTGAAAAGGTTAGTAATGAACAGTAATACATGTAAGTACAGTAAATACATGTAAGTCACAGCTTTAAAAATCTGTAGATAGTCACTTGGCCTTTTATGAACACAACCAAGTTCCCTTTTTTGACAGCAACAGAACTGTTACAAAATGTAGTTTCATTCTTAATTGGAAGCTTGAAACTTTTAAATAATGAAGTAACAAAATAATGAATACCAAAGAAGTTTTGGTTACAAAAGTATTCTGAATTTAAATATTAAAATGATTCATTTTAAATTTTTTATAATTAATTTTATTTCTGTGTTCATGTTCCTTATAAAGAAGAAACTTTTGAGTCTTCAATTTCTCTTCAATACTTTCCTAACACTAACCCCAACATATCAACTGTTAGAAACTTAAGCCTTCACACTACTGAATGTACCAGGCTGAGAGAAGAATTGATAGTTTTTAATCAAATCTTGAATAATAAAACTATGGGTAGTTGTGAGCATAATGGTATTAGATATTATTTTTCCTTAATTATTGCATTTTTCAACGTCTGCCTCTGTTTTTATATCAGACTAGATGAAATACCTGTATTGTTGGGTATTTATTAATCATAAACATCCCTCCTCACCTGACCCATCCTGCCCCGGCAGCTGTAAACAGAGATGCATTGTTGCATTCTCCCAGCAAACATTCAGTCCCAACAATTTTGACCTCCAATTATTCTAAATATAATTGTGCTATTGGAATGAATCAAAATGCATTTAATAAGGAATTTTATGGGCGTTCAGAAGTTTAAGTGATTTTCATTCTGGTGAATTTACTCATGGTTTTTAAGATATTTGCTAAAAATGGTGAGAGTACACACTTAAATTTTGGTCTAACGGCTAGCAAAGGAGGGTAAAAGTAATTTTTAAAGAATCTCACTCAGAAATCACTTATCTAATTTTGATGCTGCTTGTACAAATTTTCATTAAGATCAGATTAAAACTGTACATTTGTGTGAAAAAAAGGCAAACAATAAACCACCCTCCTTTAAAGATTAGAAAATAATAATTTGAAAACAATAGTTGCTTAAGTTACACCCAACAAAACACGCTATCTTTCAAAACACACTTTCTTACATTGAAATCTGTTCAGCATTTTCAGAGATTACCCTCGGCAGTCGCAGACAAAAATTTTTAAAAACGATTGTACTGGTTCTTATATTATCTAAATAAATGAATGAGACTGTAAAATGGCAGTTATTTTGAAATTGCAGGCATCACTCAATTTTCTTTATGAAGATAAATTTAATAAATCTTAAAATTGTTTCAGTAGCTTAAGTAGTTAAAGGAACTGGCCTTAGATTGGGAATCTGTTTGACTCCTGGCTGGGGCAGTTAATTTTTTAAAAATTAAAAAATGTTTGAAACATTACCTGCTATAGAAACATTATCTGCTATTGAAACATCCTGCTAGTAGCTATGAGGACTACAACAGTAAATTGGCAATTGTGAAATGAGCAACATATTTCCATTAGCTATTGTCAAGCTTGCAACTGTGATCAGTTGGTGAAATGTAAAGTGTATTCGTTATAGGGCTCTGATCTCCTAATGACTGTTTGAAGAGTTGAATATCTTGGGAGCTCATGTGGTTAGAGTAACTGGGCATGGATCTGGAGATCCGGGTTTGATTCCTGGCTGAGGCAGGTTAATTCTTTGAACAGTCAAAAACATTTGAAATATTAAAATTATTAACAATTTTTCATACTATATTTGAATTCTTTGATGGTTAGATAGAGAAACAAATTGACATTTTATAGCACATCTTCTCTATGAAGGAAGTTTTATTTGCAAAAAAAAAAAAATTCCTTATTGAGAGCATTTTCTAAATAGTAATTACACATGAAGTAATTATTTGGGTGTTTTGTAAGAGCCTTAATAATTCAATAAAAGAGACATTTCATTTCTCTGAATCAAATTAATAAAAACACCTTTATTCTGTAGATCTGTCTTATTTAAATACATGTGTAGATCAACTCATCATGGAAATTAGTACTTTCTCTTTCACTCTGTGTTTTTTGTTTCCATTTCTAATATTTGCATTACGTTTATCACTATTATCACTATTATCACTATTATCACTATTATCACTATTATCACTATTATCACTGTTATCACTGTTATCACTATTATCACTATTATCACTATTATCACTATTATCACTATTATCACTATTATCACTATTATCACTATTATCACTATTATCACTATTATCACTATTATTATTATTATTATTATTATTATTATTATTATTATTATTTTGTTGTAATTCTAGATATAAATATGAGAGGAGTAAAATTTGTATCGTAATTAGAACACTTTTTAATGACATTTAGTGAAACATTTGTGTTTCTTGTGAAATTACAGTCAAACCTGGATAAGTTGATACTTATGTTTGCAAGTTCAAGTCTAACTATGAAGTCCAGTCATTTTATAAGAACAAACATCCATTAAAACCTATTTAACTGAGACTTTTTTTTCTGTTGAAGAATTGTAGCAGGTTACACATGAAGTACATTACATCTGTTGTAGTGTGTTGAAAACAAAGCAAAAGTTAAATTTGTTTCCATTGAATGGAATATTAATGGTTCTTTGTGAATATGAAAAAGGCAAGACAACAGAAGAGCTATGTGATGAAGTGCCAATGTGCCAAAAGTGACTTTTATTTTTTATTTTTTTACTTGTGGTTAACAAAAAGTAATAAAATGTCACACAGAACCTGTTGTTCATAAATAAAGTTGGTTGTAAAAGTATTGCATTTTTCACATTATTCTTTGTAAATGAAACAAATTTAATTTGAATCTACCCAAGTGAATTTCTCTATAAGAGAGATGGAATTATGAACTTCAATAAACAAAAACTGGATATGTGAGACACCTCTTTTAAGAGAGAATAAAATTTTTGTTCTTTGAAATCCTGCTTAGCCAGGTTCAACTACGGTTCTTATGAAATTTAATTCTTGGTGATGATGTTTCCAGAATAAGTCACATTCAGTAATAACTTTGTTTCTTTAACTAAATTTTAGATTTTTGGATAAGAGTAACTTTTGACAATGTTCAGTGTATTGTACAAAATGTGTAACTTACATAAAATTTCTTTTAATGTAAATTAATATAATTCTCAATAATGTTAGATTATGTTTTTACCTCCTTTGTACAGTGTGTGTTCTAGTATCATTTGATTACAACTGTAGTGTCCCTAGAGAGGTGGAGTGTTTTTCTTTTCTTTTGTACCAGGCCTTCCACATGCAACTGTGAATGATTGTATTAGTAATGTAATGGTTGAGTTATATGTTTGCTCTAATGTGTTACACATGAATAAAGTGCATTATAACATGAAGCATATTATGTGACATCATAACCTTTGCCCAACCAATTAAAAGTTCTTATCTTGACTGAAACAAAATATAAACAAAAGGGAATATCAAAATATTTTCAAGAATCTTCTGAGAATAATTGTCATACTTCTTTCATTTATTTATTGCCAAATTTTGTAAGCATTATACTCACTTTTTTATTTGTGTGTATGAAGTGTTTGAAGGAAATTGGGGTGCACATGGCAATGGAATAGATACACACTCATTTTTATTTTATTTATATGTTAAAAATGTTACATATGCTAAAATAATATGTTGCTACACTAAATTATTACATTTAAATTTCTAAATGATAGTACAACTATTGATTTTATTTGAAAAATAAGCAAAGTAGAAACCAATGCAAATTAAAATTTGGATGTTATATAATAATTTTTTCTCCCTAAATGTTTGGTACGAAATCTTGGGTGTATATTGTACATAAGGGACCATAATGTACCAGCGTGAATTTAGTACTATATGAAGTATACTTAAATAAAACTATGAGGAAATTGTAAAGTAAAGTGTGTGACATACATAATTATTATTCAAATACTGAAACAAAAAAAAAATTCCTTTATGTTCTCAGCCCATTAGTAAAGAATTGCAAAAACAGTTTGAAAAATTGGAAAATCATAAGATAAAATACTTTCTTTAATAAATAAAATCAGTACCTGTAGTTGATGTATAGTGTACAATTTATATTTTGATATTCCTGACTTAAATCTTGTCAAATGTACATCTGCTCAATTAAAATACGTACTACCAAAAATATATACATGTACAAAAACATATTCAAAAAAGTTGTTCATGTGCATTTCTTTACCTGCTCCAAGGGAACAATATTTTGAGAATAGAAAAGATATGGTGTTATTTCACAAGTCAGAAAAGTAAGTTAGGGAATTGAAAGATAGGTTGAAAATTATTGAAGAACATGAAAAAGAGAAACAATTAAGGTTTATCACACATTATTTGGCATGTAAGTGACAGAAAATTAGCTTACACAGAAAATTGATAATGAAGTAAAATGTGTTTGATCCTGTTACCTGTGATTTAGTGGAAGATGAAGAAAATAGTGACTATACTCACCTGCCAGTAGCGGATTGGCTGCTGCTATATTGTACTTTCTGACAGCTGCTGCTACTGCTGCGGCTGACGAATTTCGAGCCTCCTGAGACATGGCTGACGAGGCACTTTTAGTCAGCGGTAAAGCATTGTTTGTACCATTACTGGAGGAACCTTCTGAACTTGCATTGCCCGAAACGACATTGTTGTTATTTTCCTCCTGCAAAATGGATATTTGTATTTTATTCTTTGCGAAGTACAAACTGACTGTATACTTCTATTATGTGGAACAAGTAATAAACAATTCAAAGGTATTTCATAATTTTGCTATTAAAATTTAATTCAAAGAAATAAATATAACAAAAACAAATTGAGCATTTTCAGAAAATTCTTAATATTACATTACAACCTATGAAAAGATTTGTAAAATATTTCTTTCTTCAACATCATCTCTTACTTAGACATACACAGTTCAATTTATTTGGTGTGAATGCTAAACTTTTACATTTGAAAGAGATTTATGAAAATTCAAAAAATTGTATTCGCACATAGATTTCTTTTACTGTAGAAGATAATTCTGGTACAGTTCAAGTTTCAGTACAAATTCAGTTATTTTATCAAAAAAAAAAAAAAATTCAGTTTGCATCTTATGTTCATTAATGAATCATCCATTTTAATAAACATTTTGACAATATTTGAGTAATATTTTTATTCGTGAACTTGCAATAAATTAAAAAAAATTTTAATATAATAATTCTATAATTTATGATTTATCAGATAATTTTTCAAGCAAAGTAGATTAACCTAATGGGCATGATCCCATATTCCCTTCTAAGATTGTTATGAAAATCCATGCAGAGTGTGAAACGGTTCAAGTCAGGGCAATATATTTGGTAAACATAAAATTTGAGTGAAAAGTAAAGTGAAAACAATACAATACATTACTGATACTGCGCTCATTTTTACAAGTATTTTGAATGATTTTAAAATAATAGTTTAATTTTAAAGAATTATCAAATATGATTCAAAGTATGCAACTATTTAGTTCTTCCAGAAGTTTTTATTTGGTAAAGATCAATATATGTGGGTTGCATGTATAATAAATTTCCATGCTTTTTTTTCTTTTTTCTTTTTTTCCTTTTTCTTTCTTTTTTTTTTTTCATTTTTGAAACTTTTAAAAATTTTATTTACTTATTTTTGAGGATTCACTTAATAGTAGTCTTTCTCTCGAAATTGAAATGTTAAAATCCCTGTTTATTCAAATTTTCGATTTCCAACAGGATATTTTCCTTTCCAAGGGAAAAAATCTAAGAATGTCTTGAATGAACAAAATTATCAGTTTTAATTTTCCCTCATTTTTCTATCAAATTTGCTTCTCATTTCTTAATTTTCATCTCTTCGATTTTCTGAGTGACAAGTTGATTTTAGTTTCAACATCATTAAAAATGTCAGTAATGGGCCCGAAAGTGTGTATTCAATAGTGTATTTTCAATTTTTATTTATTTCAATAAACGCATATTTTTTAAATAAATGTGTTTTGGGTTTCCCTTGGAGTTGAAAATTGAAAAAGAAGAGCAACTTAAGTGAATCAAGTGAAAATCGAACTCGTTGCAATCACCCCATTGTTAAGAGGCCGACGAGTTTTGAAGATCAAAGGGCACGCACTGCCGGTGCTAGGCTTGGGCAAACCGGGCGATCGCCCGGGGCCCCGCAAGTCAAGGGATGATGGGACGGGTGGGAAAAAATTAGTGAACAATTGAAGAAGAAATTAGAAGTAGAGAAAATCGTTATCGTAATTTTATAAGTCGCGGAAGAGTAGTCTGATATTTCATAAAATTTTAAATTAAGTTTTACCTCAATTATTTCATTATAGTCATTACTTATAAGGTAGTGAAGTGAATCAAATGACGCAATCATTAAAAAAGTTGTAATGACATTCATATTATTTTTTTTTTTTTTAAAATTTCCAATTTTTTTGTTTGGAAATAAAATACTCAAATCGTTTCTTGACACAACTTTCACATTTTAAATTTTTTCGGGGGCGACGTTTCAGGATTGCCCTGGGCCAAAAATTGTCTAGCTCCGACACTAGGACACGTTATAACAATTCGTTAGGCAGGAGCGGAGCGGGGACGGGATCGGGACCGTGGAGCTGGTGTACCGGTACCGTGGTTCCGGAACCGGGGCGGGGCTGTGGCGGGGGCGGGGCTGGAACGCGGACGGGGCGTGGGAGCGGGCGCTCACCTTCTCCTCGAAGGCCTTGAAGAAGTTGTCGTCCAGCTCGAAGGCCGGCTCGCCCAGCTGCTGCAGCAGGTCCTCCTCGTCCTCTTCGAGGCGGTCGAAGGCCGACACCAGCCCCAGGAGGTCGGGCTGCGGCAGCTCCCCCAGGCCCGGGGACCCGTTCGCGTCGGGTCGCCCGTTGGCGCCTCCTGCTGCAACACCACACGCAGCTCATTAAGGACTCATCGCTTGAAAATAATACAGGGGCGGGATAATGAGCCTCTCCTATTTATTTCAGTAGTATAAATGAGTTTTGCGGTTCTCAGACGAAACAAAGTTTTATAAACAAGATCTCTAAAGAAAGAATTCCATGGATACTTGACGCTGGCACTTTAATTTTAAAAATTTTAATGATTTGTTGAAAAATGCATTTAAATATTTATGTCAAATGCAACCCGACAACACTCAGGTAGTGTTGATGAAATGTGTATAGTTATATAACTCCTAAACGAAGTGTTATGAGGTACACCCTGAGAGATAAGGAACCAGGAGCTCGATGTTTATGAATGTTTTAGGAAAGACTAACAAACTATTTTCTTGCGTAATTACAGCAGGGTATAAAGGCAGCAGCCAATAACCCTAGGCGATATGTCTGAATGTATATTCTTGAACATTTTAATGAAATTTTTTAATTTCTTATTATGTGAATTTTTCGTTCGGTTATGCAGCCAAGCGTACTTTACTGCTTAGAGGGTTGCATACACTGTATTTTACTTCCTTGGTAGCTTATTCTCACAGTCATAATGGTTATGTACTTCTTAAACCACATTGGTATTGACATTTTGCTAACATATTTCCATGGGTTGTATGTAAATAAAGACAATTGCATTAATTGAAAATAAATAATTGCTTATTTTTAACGATTTTATTACACAATCAATAATAAAAAATTGTTAATATGATATAATAAATAATAATCCAACGTTATTCACTATTAGTTCATATTTTTAAAGATAACTCATTAAAATATTTTACTTAAATCGTCCTTGCAAAAAAGTTGTCATTACAAGAGAAATAGACCATGCCACAAGAGAGCCACTATCAAAAACTTTCCACTTAAAGGACCGTGGACAAGTGTGAACAGCACAAGTGTGCCGGTTCTAAGGAAACACGTGGATGGAAGACAGGGAAGAAAGATTAGACGTTCGTAGTCCGTTTTCCACTTCTTATTCACTTCATGAACCCGGAATTAATGGGAGAGAACCACGGACCGGTTGCCAGGTCTAGAATTCCCTACAGCCTACACAAAGACTAACTGGTAAGAGATCCGCTGAAAGGGAAAAAATGTTAACGGCTAACTAGAATTTCGAAGAATTCTGCTTATGTCCGAGGATACTCCCTTCATATTCCGTCCCAAAACATTATAAATATCGAATCTGACGTTTACGAATGTCAATATTATTGATAATATCGACATCAAAATATGAGGGAAGACCTGCTCGGTCAAATGGGCCGTTCTCCGACACCAATTATTACGATTTTCCTTTCGACACAATAATACTATCGATTTCTAGAGAACCGTACATCATCTCCCCATCGGAATCCCAAACGACACCCAAACCACAACACAAAACACGTTCCCTCCACGGCGACCAGAAGGTAGCAGCTCATTAAGCACCAAGGTAGTAGGAAACGGTTGCAATATCTGCGCGTCTTTTAACAGCACCCTCCCTGCTCGCTCGTTAGTGGACAAGCGACCGCTCCCAAAGGAGTCGCGCGCGCCTTCTGAAATTGCTGTCTTCCGTGTCGCGTCGCGACGCTCGCACCCGAATCCGCTTTCCCTGACGCCAGAGGGGGAGCGACGCGACGAACGGGGAAGGGCGGGGGTGGGGTGGGGTGGGAGGGACAGGGCGGGGACATGACTACCGGTTTCACGCGCCGCGCCGCGGAAAAGCGGCGAGAGCCACGAAAGCGGCGGAGAAAAGCGGCGAAGTCGCTGCCAGTGGACCGGCTCGACGCGCGGGAGATGTTGGATGTGCCGAGATTGCTAGATATGAGATACCAGGGTGTTTATGCTTCGATTGAAACATAGAATCCGTTGACGTAATTTCAGCAGTTACGGAGTCATCCAAACACTACAGTAGTGACGTTTAAGCTCCCGATTGGATGCCATCATAATAACTGACTAAACGTCAATGGACTCTATGATTAAATCGAAATGTAAGCACGCCCGTGGTGTACAGCATTGACAGCAATATTGATCTTCTGTGCATGAGCAGATGCTCGAATGTGATGGGAAATTCAAACTGCCCATCGTACAAGATCGATTTTGCTGTCGATTTCTGTAACGTTACGTCATGATTAAACTCCCTATAGACGTGTTTTACCCAGCAAAGCGTTTCAGAAATCGACGGTAGTATTAACGATCTTCTGCGCATGTGCAGATGCACGTAAGTGATGCGAAACTCGAACTGCGCATGCGCAAAGATCGCAGGGCTGTCGATTGCTTTAACGCTTCGCCGTGCAAAAATTCCCTTATTAGATGTATCGAGTTTTTGCTTTTCATGCATATCGTTACTAGTGAATCGATATTACAGATTACCACCAAAAAAAGGGACTTTTTGCCCAGCACGAAGCTCTTAAAGTATACCACTTTTGAGCTCTTGTTCATGCACCAACTCGATCTCAAACTTTCAGCGATAGCGGAGCCCGCTAATCTGTTGGATTTAGCTGGTGATTTATTGCATGCTAATCGATCACTCCATCAAGCATTATCGAATTTATTTTCAATTGTGGGGGACGCGTGTACTGCTAACACTACTATATTCTCATGACGCTACATAATGTTAGTAATCGTAATAATGGTGGTTGATGGTCAGCTCTAGTCGAATGAATACAAATCGAAAGGAGGTGGCATTATGGGAATTCAGTACACACTGCCACCATAGTTCGGTACTTCTTCCATTTCGTTCTAAATTTCGTGCAAAAACTCCCGACTTCTCACGTTTATGGTCTCGAAGTTGCTGTAACTCTCCAAAAAGTCATTAAAATATCTCAGCAACAGCGGGTCGATATTGGATGTATCGAAATGCTCTTTTTCGATAACATAAATATAAATATTGATATTTTAGAACTGATAATATCAATAGTACCTAGGTTTTTTAGTTGACTTCGTCGGCTCAAGAGACGTTGCGATTCTTTCAATACCAGAAGTTCTCAAATTTTGTTTTCCTTGTCATAGATATCGAGCGAAGATTGTAAATATTCGTCACATCAAAATTTGGCACTCAAAATTGGAACAGGTCTCTCCACTAGACGTTACAAATTCCGATATTAAGATACCTAAAATGTTGATTCAGATATAATACTGGTATGGATTCTGCACAACCTGTAATATCGATTTAATGAGCACGAGACTCTAAAGCTAAGCATTTCCGAGTTCTACATTGAGTTTACTAAGTTTTCCTTTCCCTACATTTCAAAACCTTGTACTGATATTGGTGAAGGGGAATTGATAGCTTGAGTCAGATCAGGAGGAGCAGATTTCGAATAATTGTCCAAGTTTTTTTAATGGATATCTACAGCCCACAAAAGCCATTTTAAAGATACAGAAATGAGCAAATTAATGTGCATTTTAATTTATTTCTGTAAATGGGACGTGATCAGTTACAAAGCATCTATCTGCCAAGGGAGCGGGTCCCTATGTGGGCGAAATGGGTGCCAGTAGACGGGCGAGAGCCGCCCCTTCGTAATGGGAGGTGAACGCCCGCCTAATGGGCGGGTTTCTTCTGGAGGGCAGCGCGCGGCGGGAGGTCGCCCGAGAGCGAAGAGAGAGGACCCCCCCCCCGCCCCCCCCGGGTGACGACGCTTCCGCGACGCCGCCCGCGCGATGCTCAGGAGTGGGGCGGGGCGTCCTTCGCAAAGCCCACTCCAGTGCCCCATCAGCGCCAACTGGGTTCCGTGCGAGTTCCCGCCCGCTTGCTCGCCCCTTCCCACTCTGCTTCATCCCTCTCCGCTCCCCCCCCCCGCCCAGCCCGCGTTCCCCCCTCGCGTCCCCACTCATCTCGCGCCCCCTACATCCGGCATCCCTCTACGTATCTCGCGTCCCCACTACATCTCGCGCCCCACTACATCCGGCATCCCCTCTACGTATCTCGCGTCCTCGCTTCATCCTGATTCCTGGTCCATCCCTCGCCTCCGCTCCATTCCGCATCCCGCTCTATCTCGCCCCCCCCGTCCCGCTCCAACCACCGCACCCCCGCCCCTTAATCTAATTTTTACATTTAGATCACCAAAATCAGTACTGATCTTTACTGACATATTTGTGTATTGCTTTTCTGTTTACGAAAACTATTTCTCAAACACCCTTGTCCGTTTCCATTCCTGCCCTTGCCAACGTTTATTTTATCATCGTGCTTTACGCTCTCTGACCTCATTATATGTTCCCTTGCCCTCATGTTCACCCCACAACCTTCTGATTTTCATACCGCTCATATTTGCGAGCTCCACGATTCCATTAATATGTAATAGCCCGCAGATAGTTATTTCTTGTAACTATCTGCTCATTAGGAAAAAATTACTCGTTCATTCCGTCTCACAAACGTATGCTAAACCTTTCTCTCACATAGCCTACATTCTTCTTATATTCGTTACCAAACATAGCGAATCGTTGACGGTTGAATATTACCGCTAATAGTTCGTAACCGTTAACATTTTCCAAAATTCCAATGCTAATTATTTCAGATTCTATTTTCCATTATTATGACTACTATTAATGACAGTATTGGTTCTTTGATATTCCTATGGACTTGGAGAACAGGAACTCAAAATAAAAGAAAGAGGAGGAAGAGATTTGAGATGAAGGTGCATAAACAGAATATTGTTAATATTTTTTTTTAGATAAAAGTGACATAAGGCGTGAATAAACGGTGGAGAAAGGCATAGATCATCCCGTCATAGAGAAATGTCCCCTGTTGGGAATGTTTTAAATTGTCCCTCCCAGGGAAACGCGACCCGCATAGTATTCATCACATCTACAATATTGATATAAAAAAGTGATTTTGTGATGATACTTATCACAGTTAACTTTCTCAAAAAAAAAAAAAAAAAAAAAAAAAAAAAAACCACAACAACAACTTTGATTGTATATATTAACCGCGGACAGTGATGTCCAAATTAAATTCTCACCCTGAAGAGACTCACCAGGCACTGCGAGAGGTCGACCATCTTGCCGTCGTTGTCGGGGCACCAGAGCAGCTCGTCGTCTATGAACGGCATGGCTGCGGGGGCGGGAGCGGGGTCCAGGGCGGGGGCGGGGGCGGTGGGGGGCGGAGGGGAGGCCAGCGTGCGGCTGGCTGCGGAGCCGGGCGCGCCCGCCTCGCTGGTCTGGCGTTCAGACGAAGCTCCCGAAGGCGACGGCGGCGGCGGCGGCAGCGGCGGCGAGGACCGCGGCAGGCACTTGCGCCTCCAGCAGCGACCTGCAACAGCACACACCCGCGTTGGACCACACAACGCCTCGCCTCCCTCACAGCGTTGGCAACGAAACTTTATATATGCTATGTAGATTCCCTCTTTACAGATAATCGCTCGTGGGCTTCAATAGTGGCACAACTAAAAATACGGATTTTCAGTTAAGGCACTCTCCAGAATTTTGCATTTGTGAGTGGAAGAGGTTCAAATGACATCCAATGAAGTTTTTCGAAAACTATATTCAAAAAACCTCTGTGAAAATGAGTTTCAAATTTCGTATTTACACTAAAGTCATTTTCTTAAAAACGGCTCCAAAGTTTTCAACAAAAATTAACGATGAGATTTTACTGTTCTTAAATATTCTTAAAGTAATATTTCAGTTCTACCATTAGGAAATCGAAAAATTGATAAAATACACACCAAACGATATGGGGAGAAACGTCCCCTTTGTCAACTCCTCGGCTGTGACGCACATGTACTCCAACTTTCTGCCATTGAATTACATTTTGTTGAAAATGTTATTAGTACTCGCGTAATTTTGAGTGAAATAATGGAAACTTTTAAAAAGATTTTCTAAAAATAAGCTTAGATTTTTCTGTTGCGGACCTGATTGGCACGGATGCATATAAACGCACTGAAGAACATGAGATACACGCCATTTTCATGTTTTCTTTTGCATTTTCAAAATATAAATGTATACTATAAAACATGTATTTTATGAAATAGCTTTCTCGACTAATATTAACATTACAGGTGTTCCTTATACAATGTTGCATTCATGCGTACAGTGCTTCAATTAATTTCTCGATTTAAGTTTTTCGAAAACTCAATTTTTTGTGTGAAAATGAGACCATACTAATGATGCATTTTCAGAAAAGTTTGAACGATAGTTTTTCAAAACCAGTGGTGCTTCAACAGCAACAAAATAGCTTTCTCGCATTATTTGTAACGGGTCCGCGATATTGTCTATCACATGAATCCGCAAAAGTGTTCTCAACCAGCAACATTTTTTCTGCCCCGAGACTCGAACTCAGGTCCTCCCAGTTATCTCGCCGTGAGCTTTTCCTCCACGCCGTGGAAACGGTTTGACGTGGGAACTCGGGACGACGCGTACGCTTAAAAATCTAACTGCCTCAACACAATATTTCCAACACGCAATTTTCGAAAATTCATAGAGTTTAACGAAATTGCGTCATATTTTTAAACGTTTCTTGTTTTATCCGTGAAAAACATTTAAAATAAAAAATTGGAGAAGTTTTTGAGAAAATGTTTTTTATGTAAAATGCACTGATTTCAAGCAGAAATTACGCGATAACTACAATATTTTTCAAACAATTGTATATACTTTTTTTTAAAGAGTGAATTAGTAAGACCATATTTTGTTGTGGGCAAAAAATCTCTAAATTCAAATTTGTAGTTTTCAAATGTTACCTTTCCGCAATTTTCGGAAATAAGAACAGTTCGCCGGAAATGGGAATGCTGCCACTTTTTTTTACCATTGATTGATAAATATGAGGATACAATTTAAGGAAAATTTGAAGCTGTTTTTGAGAAAATAATTGTTTAAAATTCGTATTTCACGCATAATTACAAGAAAACAACTCTTATTTTCGAAAAATTGTACATCAAGATCTGTATTTCAAGAACATATTTCCTTAAGGAAAAAATTCTATCTTCAATATTGTAATTGTAGGAAGCCCAAAAATTGGACCTTTGCAATTTTCGAAAAATCAGATTTTAATGAAGATGAGGCTGGTATCATTCTTCTAAGCGTCCCCTATCTGAGGTAACCCTATTTGAGGATAAAGTTAATAAAAACATTGGGGTAATATTTTGAGAAATCTTTCAAAATACCCAAAAATCAAAATATACGTTTCAAAGTAGCAAGACTTCGAGAAACTTTAAATCGTTCGGGGAATATCAATTTTGGAAAAATTCAGCTGAACGGTTTAGGCGTTGACCAAAAACGGACAGGCAGACGTTTTGCAATCAATCGATTTTTTAGTATCAAGGAACACAAAACATAGTTTCTGACTACACAACGTTTTAGAGTAAGTAATTTACTAATAAATAGGAACACGATTTCTCCATTTTTTCGTTACCACGGCCCGGAAAGAGTTTTTCTGTCAAAAATTCGCCGTTTTCTGGCGCACGATTACAATACTTTCTCTTCTTACGCAGTCATAACGAGAAAGTACGGGCTCCTATGTTTTCAATGAAAATTTTCATGTTGGATCAAGTTTAACTCTTACATAATATTCTTGAAGTGAATTTTAATTCTACTATTAGGGATTGAAAAGTTGAAAAAAATTATACAAAAACTTTCATTTAGTGCAAATGGTTAGCTGCTGTGAAGAGGATGGGGTAAAATCGAAAAGCTAGCTCTGAGTACAGAGATAAGGGACCTAACCAATTCGAAAAAGTCTGTGCCATGCTGAAGCATTGCTAGTTTTTCATATAAAATACAACCGCCTCTTGATTCTCCGTGCTGGTTTGTGGAATTGCTCCAACCAGATCAATATTTTTGTTTTAGCTCTATTAGCGTTTATTATTTTTGTTTTAGCTCTATTATTATATTTTTGGTTTAGCTCTTAATATTAAAAGTTGCACCCGAAGTAAGGTTAGAGTTCGAGAATGATACATTCATAACAAGTGTATTGTTATATATTGAATTCATATTTTAGCAAAATGTAAACGTAAAACGGGACACACCTTTTGTTAATGAGATTACTAGCAAACATATTATATATGTACACATCTGTAACCTCAATATTATTGTGAGAGTTCCAAAGCTCACCGACCAGTGTTCGTTATTATGTTTTTGTCAATGAACTCACCTTGCTATATCACGGAATTTCTGGAACTTGAGCCAGAACATGAACAACGGCTGTAGGTGACTGCCTGAAACAAAAAGATACATAATTAGATTTATTCATCAAAATAAAATCCAATGGAATGTTAATAAATGCTAAAAGTTGCACAAAATAAAATGAATTGAAATGAATTGAATGAATAAAAAATAAAAGTTGCACAAAGACGCACAAAATAAGCTGTATATACCAAAATAAGCTATTAATAATACAACTTTGACTAAAGTCTTTAATTTCCATGTAGTGAGCAAGGTCTGTATTCAAAATAACCGCGCTATAGTGGAAAGCTACAGTAGCGCGCTCTCGTCGCCATTGAAGGAACTCACGTAGTTGTAATTTTCCCCAACAGATGGTGTACATTGGTAATCGCTACGATCCTGTTTAAATTAACGTTAACTGGCATGAAATTACAGATAAAGTGTACTAGCCTTAGCACGTTTCTGTAATGTGATATTTATTGATTTGTGAGAAAATTGAAATTATTCATAAAAACATGATGTAATTGTCCGTCATATTTTTGTTTATGTTGGCGTCCTTGTTAAGTTGGCATCACGATTTTTTCTTACACAATGGTTGGCAATACCAATTCATTCATTTGTTTCGTGTTTACATTTGTGAAAGCTGAGTGATGTCCGACTCTGATGAATCTTTAGATTTGAAATCAGAAAAATTTGATCCTATAAAAGCGCTTTATTCTTCAAATGTGAGTGTTCCTTGTACAACAGCACAAATTTACGACAATGTTAGCAAGTTTTCGTCTGCTGTTCTTCAAGGAGTACAAACGAAGGTGAGCATGATGTAAACATAACCTCTACGTGTAGTCATGTAGATTAAGAATGAAACCCTAATTGCAGAAAACATTAATTTTGTGGTATTTTCAGCCCAGTCAAAAGAAGAAGAAAATGCCAGAACAACCTACACCACAAATTCAGCGAAAATTCTTGCCCCATCAAAGTATGTTTCTGTATAATTCTTTAGTGTTATAGGTTGTTTTTGTTTTTTTTCATTTTATTTCATGATGAATTACTGACAATTTATTTATATTATAGGAATATAAATGATAAATGAGCTTGTGTTTGTAGAGTAATGGGTTATTTTCATTATCTGAAATATTAGGAATTATTCCCAAGTACAAAAATATTTAACATTGTAGATCATTGTATATCACAGATGTTTATTTACAAATTCAGTAATTCTAGAAGAAAACAGAAAATAATTCAGAGCTAAAATGGCTATGCAACATACACAATAATTTTGAGTGTTTTGCTGAAGTGATTAAGTCCTCAGCATATACATGAAATTCACATGTGAAAAGAGTAATTCCATTTTTATGGAAATGACTGCTGTTATTATCATTATTGACTGAAAATCATTATCTAACGGGACTGGTTTATGTGTGAAATTTGACAATGAAATTCATAGCATGTTGTAGCCATTGTAGTTCTGTGTGTTATTATACACCTGATCTACTCTCTCCAGTGATGTGAAAGGGAAATTCAATTACATGACTAATGAAAATGAAAAGTGCTTTAGAATACTGAAAAATAGGCAGGAAGAGAAAGAGTTTTTCTAAAGCACAATAGGAAGTTTTTCTCACAAAGTGAAATCTTGTGAATCTCAGAAATGACTTTGAATGAAAACATTAGCTGGAACATATTTTATTGTCTCAATTTCACTAGTCAATTGTTTTATTAAGAATATTGATGACATGAAAGATATTAGTTTTCATCATAAAGAATTCAAATTGTAATTTTGATAATTAAATGGCAAAAAAAACTCTCTCTTCAATACAGACATTCACTGTTCACCTGAATCTGAGAAATGCACTGACATTTCATGTTGGCTTACACTTATGTTTTGAGAACCAGATAATATGATATTAATTTAATTCATTGTGTCATGTTTATTTTCAATTGAGAAAACATGGGAGGGAGAATCACATTTTGTTACTATTACGAGAGATTATTGTTGTACACTTGATTATTCATAATGATTAATTTTGCATTAATAAATACAAGGTGGTGTTGAAAGAACCAAAATCAAAAACTAATTGTTTCAGTGAAGTTCTGTGACATTATTTTATAATGTAAACAAATAGTCACATCTGATCATGGGGTGGATCAAATTTCCAATTCCTGAATTGCTAATGCTTAGAAATTCTGATCTTGGGAATTTCAAGAAATGTATTATTAGGGGGAAGAAATTAACTTTTTTTACTCAACTTGTTTGATCTTGTTTCTCACATATTTTCTTTAGTTATTCATTCACCAACATCCATATTTCTCTAATAAAATAAAAAAAAAGTCATTAAAATTTCACTTTTCGAATTTTCCCTTGTCGAGAAAAGGGCGGGATTAAACGGGTTGCTAGGTGCGAGTAGGAAATATATTTTATTTTGGAGACAAATCGATAGTCAAATTCTTTCTCTTTATCGTTAAAAATTATGCTTCACCGTCGAAATACAATAGTAAAATATAATAATTATTGTTACACCTCGACAACAAATGTTTCTCATTGCAAACCCCGCCTGATTGAATGGTGAGCCTTCAATGAGTAATTCCGTTACTTTCGATTGTATCGTATTTTACGCTATATACACAGTACAACAACCATGGATATAAAAAAGTTGCTGTTCCATAATGCAACACCAAATATTTAATGGCGGGCGGCCTCTTCTTTGAATCCTTAGTATTGCATAACAAAAGGAGTGTCGTCAGCAGTGACGAAAAGTATGAGAATTTAATCGGTACGCGCAGTATGAGAATACGCAAAAAAACACAATCACATTTTGCATTTTTTCAGATAAAATCCGAACAGTGACATTGCTTTTGAATTTTTACGGAGTTCCTGTGTATCTAAGGAAAACATCCACTCCTCTGACATGGCTGCAGAGCTTTGTAGGCGTATGGGACATTACAAATAAAGATGCAGTAGAATCTTCATAAAAGGAACTTCAATCTTTTTTATTATGTCCTTCTAATTCCCTGCTATTTTAAATTCAATTCTGCCAACCCGGACCTTCCTTTTGCGTTTCGAATTTGGCAGTGTGAATTGTATACGTTGTATGTATACGGCAGTGGGAATTGTACACAATTCGGTAACTTAAATCTTATTTTTATTTTCAAATTCGTGATAGTTTCCGCGGAATCTTCTACATTTTTCTCATTTTTTATCTATTCATCTTTCATCATACTCATCTATTCATCAAAATAAAATATTCGAATAATGTGTACTGCCAACATTTGGTTCATACTTTCTGGTATCGACGTGGCAACTTGAATTCAGTGGTATGAGTCGAAGCGAGACGTGTAGTTGAAAACGATATCCGTAGATCGCTCAACAAACGAGGTCCTCTGGGATCGGCGTAGAGCCCACATCGTCGATTAACTTCAAAAAACAACGCCCCCAAAATGTCCGATTTAATTGAAACCTCTCTTTAAACACTCCCGATACTAGTAAGAACAAAGTGTGATAATTTCAGTGATATCGTTCAAGTAGTTTTTGCGTTTATATGCAACAGACATACGCACATTCCCTTTTATCCTTCCTGAGGCGTTTTCAGGCGGCTTCAGGCGATGCCGATTTCGATTATCCGCGCCGGGTATCCACTTTGTCCCACAGGGGAGTAACCTTTGCACTAGACACACGTGCGGGCTGCTCGGTCTGTGGTCGGCAGACTCACAAGGCCGTCCGGACCACATACACGCATGAAAGACCGTGCCCACGGCGGGACTCGAACCCGCGACCCTTCGGACCAAAGGCCCAGAGTCGGCCCACGCTCTAGCGACTTCGGCCACCCAGGCCAGCATTTTATTTGTATTAATCGTGTGTATTTATTCAGCGAGAAAGTGGATGAGCTTGTCGCGGCAAAGCAGCCTCCGCGCTTCCTGCGGCGTCAGGAGTCGTCTCGCCGCCGCTGCATTCCGGCTCTTCTTCGCCTTTCCCTTTCGCGCGCGCGCCTCGCCGGGGCGGCGTCATCGAAACCGCGTTTCATGCGACCTCGCGGTGCCGCTTGGCGTCCGGCCGGCCCCCCAAACCCCCCCCCGGGGATGGGAGCGGTGGTGGTGGAAGTGGCGGAGGCGGCGGCGGCGGCGGCTTGTAGGTCAATTTCCCCGGCGATGTTGCCCCCCGTCAGGCTTGCGGGCGGGGAGCGAGGAATGATAGCGCGTCCGCGTGCTTGCCGTTTCGCCGCCTACCGCTCCCCGCCGCTTTGCGGAGCCTGGTGCCCTCACCCTTTTCCTTTGCCCCTCACCGCGCAACCCTCCTGTCTGTTCCACCCACTGCGCTCCGTCCTATCTCGATCCTCCTCGCCCCCTACAACCTTTAGGATTTTGCCCAGGTACTTGTCTTCGCCATGGCTGGCCCTGTTGCCAGGCGTGATGCGAAGCCCCGAAAGGGTTGTTCTGCTGAGGAGACAAGGTTGAGGCAGGCGGGGGCGGCGGGTGGAGTGTATTGAGTTAGAGCAGGGTGACGGAGTCGAGGGGGAGGGGAGGGAGTGGTAGGGAGGGGGGGACGGAGTCGAGGGGGGGGGGGGGGGCGTCGAGCTGCGCCCGCCTCGCCCGACAGCGCCTGCGATTCGCCGGGCGTTCGCCCCGGCCTGCGGCCCAACGCAGCGCCTTGTTGCTGCGCCTGCCCCACCACACGCCACCCCTGCTCGCCGAGCCCCTCCGCCGCGCCAGCCGACACTACACTCCTCTTGGCGATTGACGAGGAATCCACAATGGTGCTAATCAAATGTTCACATGACATGAACACCTGTTCTTCATACGCTTCTCTTCCTTGTTCGTACACAAGACACGCTGTTGCGCTGTTTGGTATATCGCGTCATCTTCTGTGAATCTACAAACGATGATTCTGCTGGAAAATTCACATACGTGTCAACGGACATAAACTATGAATTCGAAAATTTGGGCCGTATGACCTTTTGTTTTGTGTAGTCAAGTCATTTCCGTGCGCATTCAATTTATTGCAATTGTGACTGAAGTTTTGGAATCTGCTTGTCTACCTTGTTTCCGATGGATGCTTGGTAATTACGACGAAGCATTTCCGGAATTGAGCAGTAAATCCAATCAATTTAGTCCGTGGAACCTTTTCCCTACCGTATATCAGAATGAGAATGTGTGTCTGGCTACAGCGTTTAAACGTAGGTCAATTGCACGGGATTATGTTGCTTTGAAGTTCAGTATTGAAAATGCCATGCGAGGGAAAGAAATACATGATATACTAGACATGTTTGGCGACTACACGATAAAGGAAACGAAAGGAATATAGTGGAACGTAGGTAATTCGACATTAATTAGAATTCGAGAATATCTACAAATTTTAAATTCCTTTTCGCCTTACCTTTCCATAGTCTTTCGTAACTAGAACCTCGGTGTAAGTCGAATTTTTTATCATTGGTACATGGACACTTCTGATAGCGGAACTTTGATATTTGCAGTCTTTTCTTTTTTATTTAGAGGAACGCGATATCTTGAATCTGAAGGGATAAAACAGTCATCAAATATGTCTACAAGCGGAAGAAGTTTGTATTGTAAAACTGACCCATGTATACCATTCAAAATAATAATAATAATAATAATAATAATAATAATAATAATAATAAAAAAACAAGCGGCAGTACCAAAAGGAATGAAGAAAATTCAAGATATCCAGCAATTCCTCTTATCGAAGTTCAAATTTCTACAGAATTTTAATGTCATTAAACATTTTTCGTTAACGTCAAGCTTTCGTTCTTGGCCAGCTCTGAAACAAATGGTGACAACGCGCGCCTCTTCGCCTGGTATTTCGGCACCTGGCGGGAGCGGTGGGTGGAGTGCCCGCCCCCGCCTGCGACCCTTCCCCCCACTTGAGTCCGCACCTTCAGGCGACCAAACCCCGTGCGCTCCTCGCCTCCCCCAGCCCTTGCCGGAGGATGGTGGGTGCCGAACCGACCCGCGAAACAAGAGCGCTGCTTGTGGGAGAGTCGCGAAATGTCACGGCTCTGGCTGGCTTCGTCACCGAAACTGCGTTCATGTGAAATTTGTAATTGCACGGTACACGCACGGCGCTTTTCAATTTTCTTAAAAAAAAAAAAGAAGAGGAAAAAAGTGTGCAATTTGAAGTGTTCTTTCAGACATGGGTAATTATTTATTTTTTAACGTCAATTACGGAAAAGGCGAGATGAATAAGGAGCATGAAAGGACACAAGGGAAAGGTTCTAGAAGTACCTCGTCAAAATCTGCCATCAGAATCCGCCCCCCCGCAGTTCCTCAATTTCCAAGGATTTGCCTTTGGATTAGTCAGGCGAACGTAATTTTATTTGCCACTAAGCTATGGCCCGCTCTTCCTTCGTACTCAACTTCGGATGGGACACATTCGGAGAAAAGACATTCAGTTTTGAGACAATTTCATATTTTATTACAGATTATTGTGTATGTGTACGCGAGCGGGCGGTCGCGTGTACGTTTCTGTAAACTATGCTAAGCTTTTCAGACTTTTTTTTTTACACTTGAACTTCCACACACGCACACGTACGATGAACCTCTGCGGGCGGTCGCGATACGTAAGGTGTAGCGCGTGTAAACACATTGTAAGCGGTGAAGCGCCGCCAGTCGGGCGGGGGAGCGCTTTCGGACCGGCGCTGGGTCTGTGCACCTCCACTTCATTTCCTGAGCCATCTCAAGACAGCAGCGCTCACGAACCAATCGCAACCAAACCATATCCAATATTAAAGGCTAATTAAATTCTCTAATCCCAAATTTTAGGCTTTTTTGGGTTTCCTAATATCGATTTAGATTGGTTTCACCCATAAGAACGTATGCTAACCGTTTTTCTTTGTATAGCCCTGATTTCTGGAATATAAGTGCGGTAATTTTTCTTTTCTAGAAGCCCAATTAGCCTTAAATTTTGCGTGCGATTTCATATTTTTGACTTGAGTTTGAGGTGAATTTTCTATGCGTGCGCTTTACCTTTAGTCTGAAGCTAGTGCGCTCACGGTTTCGAGAAATCCAAAAGAGCCAAAATTCGGAAATAGATTTAATTAGCCTGAAATTATCCTAAAATGTTGGATATGTGTTTGTTGAGATTGGTTGTTGGACGCCGCTGACTTTAGATGCCGACTTCCTAGACGTAGGCGGGGAGGCGGGCCGGGCCGGGCCGAGCGGCGAGCATGCGCCTGCGCGCGTCGCTGTGCTGCGTCCCCCGCACCCCACCCACAGCCCCGCGGGCGGGCGGCGGCGTCATACGAGTGACGGGTGAGCGCTGTGTCGTTCAGTCGGCCGAGCTGCTGCTGCTGCTGCGGCGGCGGCGGCGGCGGCGACGGTGACGGCAGCGTCGGGGTGAATGCCCGGCGCCTGACCCACGTTGGAGGAGGAGGAGGAGGAGGAGGAGACGGCGGCGAGGAGGGGAAAGGAGGGGGGCGGGCTACTCGCGCGCGGCGCGGCGCGGGCGCGGGCGCAGGTCAACGACCACCACCAGGCTGCGGGCGCCGCCGCGCGGCCGACCCGCGAAACGCTCGCCTCGCTGCTTCGCCTCGCGCCGCAACGCGCCGCCTCCACCGCCGCCGCCTCGCAGCGACTGAGCCGGCGAGAGGTGTCCCGCCCGGTGGAAGAACCTGTCGTCGCGTCGGTAGGGGTGGAGGACTCGTACGGAAGCGGACAAGCTCGCGCTTGGAGCACCCTCTCGTATTGTTTGCAACAAAAATGTGGATTCCTTCTTGTATACGTAAAATTAATTGGTATCCAATTAATAACACTTCGCGAAAATAACGAATTTATTCAGTTTAAAAAAATGTCACTTTTGTGAGAAAAGAATTGCCAAACAAAAATGACATACATTAGTATATGTGTGGTATTTGAATTTATGAATAATTTATATATAACCAAGATTATAATCAATGTAATTATTCAATTTTTGTAATCTCACTTTCTTTTCGTAATATTTTTTTCTCACTACAATTATTTCCCCTTTCTCATTTCTTGGCACTTTTACTAATATTTTCTCCAATTGGATTTTTACAACAATTCGTCAAACCTCTTCGTCAATTCCATCCCAAGACCGGCTCCAGAAAGTTTATTAATCTATGCAAAACCGATTAGATCTTTGGCAATTTACAAGTTACAATTATTGACACTTCTCTCAATTGTCATGAATTTGCCTCATCACTCATTGATATTCATCCATGAATTATACTTGGATAGAATATCTATCTTCAAGATTTTCCATCCAATATAATTCGTTCAGTGAAGATGATTTTGCCGTTCGTGTGATCTAAATTTTCGAGTTGCTTAAATGTCAGTAAGTGCTCAGAAAGGTTAAAGTTGACTTTCTACGTATTCTACCACCTAGCCTGTCTCCGCTGGAAGAGTATTAAAGTTGAACGTCCTTGTACTACGCATGTCCCTGCCTCAAAACGACCTACCAAGCCTTTTTTACCCGTATACGAGGTTTACGCCGGTTTTTACCCGTTTACGCCGTCCACGAGGGTTTGTGTGTGTGTGTGTGTGTGTGGGGGGGCGTATTTTGGATTTACAAGGGAAGCAGATGGTCGAACGTATTTTCATCGCTGTCTGAGTACCTGAATCTTTATTTTCGGAATGTCATCGCATAGCGATAAGCTGGCACGCGTGCTAAGTGATCACACGGAAGGATATTTGGCAGCCATGCGGCCTCATTATACGATCGCCGCCGCTTGGTTGTTGCGAAGAACAAAGACGTCTCTTTTTTGACCTGCAGCGCTGTGTAGTAGGCAACCTATTGTCCGCTGTTTTTTAAGAATTTTTTTTTCTAAGAAAACAAGAAACAGTTTTATTCCTGTTCCCGTTTTATCACTGTTTACTCTGTGATGTGACGTGGTCATTTATGTTTTGACAAGTTCGCGGCATGAAGTGTCTGCATACTTTGGCTTTTTGCTCAACTGTGCGAATATTGAGACACACCACCGCCCCTATAAGAGGTGTAAGGCCAGGAAGGAAGAAGTGTTTGCTAGAAAAATGAAATTTGAATGTTATGATGCACCCATTTAACAAGTATTTTTAGGAAGAAGGGAAAAAAAATGCTCTACTCGCGGTTACATTCAACCTAAAGGGAAGTGACATACTTGACATTCAAATGGGAGAATGCTTGCGTAAGTCATGCGTTCTCTTCTTTGTCCGGCCATTCTTTTCTTTTTATTAAGCATTCGCCTGTACGACCGAGGGAAACCTCGAAAATCTTGATAAGGATGGCCGGGCCGGAGATCGAACCCACGCTTCCCGACTACGAAGTCTCCGCGCTACACACTGAGCCTCTTCGATCGGTTATTGTTAATAGTCTTTTTCTTCTTATTACGATTATTATTGTTATTATTATTTTACTCCTCTACTTCTCAAGAAATGTCGGAGCATTCCTGCTCAAGACATTTCTTTGTTCAAAAATACGGAGTTGCAACAGTGAAGAGCTTCCTCATACTGGTAATTTATATATTAATATTACCAATATTATTATTACTATTATTATTTTCTTCACTATCATACTGACATATTTACATTTTTGAGCTTATCGTTTGTTTGTGAAGCAAACTGGGCGTTGATGTGGAGAAGCTCGCTCTCCCTGTGGTGTGCCCTTCACTACGTGCGGCGCAGAGCGAGCTGAGCGGCGCTGTTGGCGGCGGTGCATTCAGTCTCCGTAGGTTGCTGGCGTTGTTTGCTCGCGGGCGCATTGTCTTCCTGGAGAGCCTTGCGTTTTATCTCGGGCTGCGCGCGTGAGCCCCTCGTCCCGTCCCGCCGCCGCAGCCGGGTGCGCGGCGACTTCACCTGGCCGAGCGCGCCGCGCTGCTCCACCGCCCGGCCGGCCGGCCGGCCGGCGTACTGCGCGCTGCGTGGCCCTTCTCCTGACCTGCGATAACGCGACCGCGCTCGCGCCCTCCCCGCCCTACTCGACGCGTGTCTCGCCACGACACAGTCTGTCTCGCCCGCACCTCTCTCTCGCTCCTTGCCCTTCCTAGGTCTCCCCTCTCCTTGCCATGATAGGTCCCTCTCCTTGCCATGATAGGTCCCTCTCTCCTTGCCATGATAGGTCCCTCTCTCCTTGCCATGATAGGTATCTCCTTCTCCTTGCCATGATAGGTCCCTCTCTTTCTCCTTGCCATGATAGGTCCCTCTCTTCTCTTGCCATGATAGGTCCTCTCTTTCTCCTTGCCATGATAGGTCCCTCTCTTTCTCCTTGCCATGATAGGTCTCTCTCTCTTTCTTTCTTTCTTTTCTTGCCATGATAGTCTCTTCCCGCCACGCCACGCCTCTTCTCGCGACCCTTGTCTTCCCGCCTCGACTGTCCATCCGCACTTGGCCTTCCCCCCCCGCGGCTTCCCGCTCCGCCCGCGCGCCGGCGCCCACCTGCGCCCCGCCTCGGCCCACCCGCCTCGCGCACCACTGCTCCGCTTTAAGCCACCCATAACTGCCAAGCGCCGCTCGCGAGCCTGGCTTGCGCCGCTTGTGTATCTCGTTCGTGGACACAGTTCGAAAAATCAGGTATGGAGGTAAAGGAGTTGGAAGTTTTCACCTTGTATTGAAATGCATCATTCTTACATTTTACCTTCTGACATTTGTTGGTGCATTTCTTTACTGTAAGATCTGCTGCTGTTGCTGCTAGAACGTAGACCAATCTGCGATTCTGGAGAATGCATTAACTGAAAATTAGTATTTTTTTTGTGTTATGGCGTTATTGCAACCCTCGAGCGGACTGTCGCTGCAGCGTGGATTCCATAATTGGCGACGATAGGCACAAGCTAGGTACGCCCGCAAGTCCTGCTCCTTCGTGTGTGCCTGTCTTTAGGGTTTCTGGTCCGGATCGAGGGCAAGGGGACCTTTCAGGTTGCAGCTGAGTTTTCACGTACAATACGGATTCTTGAAGGAACAAAGAAACAACGAAAAGAAAACAAGCAAGAAAAGATGGAGGAAACCTAAAAGTATTGAAGTTTTGTTTATTCAATCCATACCAATTGATACAGACATGCATGTCGTTGGATAGGCCTAGCGAAAAATTGGAAATCACCTGTTCATTTTAATAGAAGAAAGGGTATGGCAAATTCACTGTGCCTTTATCGCGGGAGGCTGTAATGTTTTATTCTTACTAATCCATCGTTCAAATAAGACGTTTATTTTTAATCAGGAGTAGGGCCTACGTGCTTGGGTTTGTTTCAGCTATTGCGGATCCATAAGAATAGATTTGGGAACACAAAAGGCAAAGACATCATAAATAGTTAAAAACCTTTTACTGATAAGATATAATAAATAGATGAGAATAATCAAATACATCTGTTTAGCATAAAATGTAATATAAAACAGCTGAAAAGCAATAAATGACTGGAAAATAATGTAGAATGTTGGAAATAATCTTTTCCACAGAACTTGAATATGGCAACGAACCAAGATATTGTCTTCCGAGCGACCTTTGTAGCTCCCACCATCACCCGGTTCCCAAGGTAACTGTTTTTGTGTGTTATTTTATTCACAGCATTCGTTTCTTTTGTATTTTTCCACGTTTCTCCCATCGCCGGCGACAGGATCGAATCTTTGCTTGCCGCCGCTGACGTTTCGACTCTCAAGGCGATATCGCGAACGGCTTCATTTGATAGCGCCGCGAAATGAAGTTGTTTGGCAGTGCCACGCTTTGCCCTTCGAGGCGAAGAGAGAGGTTTCTCCCGCAGTTTTGTGAAGCTTCATTGCGAATTGCGGGCGAACAAGAAACAAATTAGGAAATGTCTCGCGGTTGCAATCGGACTCGTCGACGTACTTAATTTTGTTCGACTTTTCGGGAACAGTTTCCAGGCAAATGGTGTTCCGGTGAATTTCCTTGCTCTGCGGTTTGTTAATGGCGAACACGTACAACTTATTAATTGATAGCTAGGAAACTCTGCTTAGAAAATGTCGGAAATCATGTAATGTGAACTGTGAACTAGTAGACAGAAATGAAGATGACATGCTAGAAATGCGATAATGAGATAACACTGAATTGTAGGCGAGTTGTGAACAGTAAAGTTAAAGGTGTCGTGGTACTAGGAGTTGGGGGAAAGGGAAATGAGGCAAAGAAACCAACTGTGTCACAGTCATCAAGACTGCTTTGGCTGCTGCGACTCCAGTCCATGAAAGTTTCAATTCCCCGTTGATTCTGTGCCTATGCGGTGAACAAAGCAACTGGTTTTCACCGGGCCTACTCGTTTTCCACAATACCCTCGTTCCACAATGGCCCCATCATCATTCATTCATTCATAATCATCCCCATTACGAGACCAAACGACTGGGGCACTTTCGCCGTCAAACAATTGCGAGCTCGACCTTCGTCACGGAGACCGAGCTGGTTAGAGGAGCGACGGCAGAATAGGCTGTACGGGGATGAGCCCGTGAAAGATGAGGCCATCGCCCTGCGCCAGCAAGGAGTGGGCACCGGGCGAGAGAAGAACGATGCGGGCTGCCGCAGGGAAGGACTTGTCAAGTTGGCAGCCCACTTGGTAAGTCCAGCGCTAATCTGCGGGTCACCGGTGTGGCCCGCTGCTGGTGAAGTCGTCCCGACAGAAAGGGAGGGAAGGCGCCACTCGCATTACTGAAAACGCTTATTTTATTCCATTTCTTGCTTACGGTGGCATTTGTTTACAAATCAAGCTTTGCTGATCGCTCGAGGAATCTATAAAATCATCTAAATGGAATTAATTACGCAGGTTACTTGTGATGATTTTCATTTATTTGTTCTTGACTCTTTAGAATCCATTTCGCAACTATATTAATGTTAATAATACTACTAACTAATAATAGTAAATTAAAGTACCTTACGTGACAATCATAACCAAGAGAGCAAAATTAAACAAGCAAGAAATAAATTATTTCAACTCCGGCCACTAATTAACAAACATAAATCTCTGTCATACACAAACAGTACAACACTGCACAAAACAATAATCAGACCACTACTACTTTATGCATGCCCCATATGGACAAACACAGCCCCACAAATGTCAATAAAATTCAAGTAATGCAAAATATTTTTTTAAGATTAATCACAAATGCCCCCTGGTTCATAAGTAATAAACAACTTCATTCAGAATTAAACATCAATACAATAATAAACCAAATAGCACAAATACCACACAACTTCTACCAAAACCACAGACATACCAGCAGCATCCCATTACAAACTACCGAAAGATCCAACCCACACTCGAATAAGAAATAGATTCCCTTTTGAAGCATTCCTCAAAATTTTAGCCAACCACGATTGTTAACACCGAGGTTCTCCCCTAGAGTATCCTCTCGAATGTATAGATTAAGTTAGCTTAGATATTTTAACTAGAATAAGTCTGAAAAAATACATCTGTAAAGTAATTGTTCTGAACGATGTAAATCTTCCAAAATGAATAAATGTGTTCAAAAAAACGCAAGCAACTAGTAGGGGAAGTAGACAGAAACAGGAGAATTGCGGACAAGTTCGGCGCGATCTGCTGTAGTCTAGTAAAATGCCAGTGGCACGCAGGCCACCGAAGGCAGCCTGGTCCCAATTTGAGCAGCGCTGGATATGCTCCGTCTCGGCGTCCCGCTGACACAACTGACCATCAGCCACTAGAATTCTCATCGGGGCAACGGACAAAGACGTGGGTTTCATGTTTATTAATAAATACATTTTATTTGTAATGTGTTAAATAAAGGTGGTAAATATCTTGTAATTTATAGAAAGTGTAGTTTTTCTTTTATTTTAACGCCTCCAGGTAGGGTGTTCCTGAGAGATGCGGGGTGGGCGTTGTTTTTCTTTCGCTTTAAAGCCGCGTCCGACGAGTTAAAAACGCCCGCGCCTATTCCAACGCGTTCCCAAGTGGGTGTATCGGCGGGTTGGCAGGGCGCCTCGCCTCGCCCCGCCGCGCCGCGCCGGCCGGGGTGGTCGCTCGGACAGCCAGCGCCGCCGAACGTTGCCGCGTATTTTTAGGCGGGCGGGGCGGAGCGGGGCGGGCACTTATCGAACGTTAGCGCTTGCGCTCTCTCTATATCGGGTTGGCGAGGGGGAGGGGCGGTTCGGCGACCCGGGGGCGGAGGTGGGGGTGGTGTGGTGGGTGGAGCGTCATCTCGACATGTGAGTCGCAGTCGCGTGAGCCCCGATAGCCGCTCGGGGTGCGGCTGGGGGAGAGGCGGCGGGGGCACACTCGCTCTGTGGTGTGCTTAAAGAGGCGCGCTTAAAGAGGCTCCGGAACGCGTGTATTGCTGCTGCTGTTGTTGTGGACAGGAGATGCCGGCTTGAGTGCAGAAAGAGGATGGCGTGGAGGTTAACTACCATGTCAGGGGTTGGTGCGGAAAGATGTGTGGGAATGTGGGAATGATCTAGTTTTGAACGTCTGTTGAAAATGTAGAATCACGAGAACTCTTACCATTAGTGCCTGGTATTCTGTTATTATTACTAGAATTTTTAAAAACCCCTTCGTTTGCTTACAAATCCAGTCGTTTCGTTACAAAACGCTTTAGAGTTGTAATGCAATTATAAAGAATTTTTTCTTTTCCTTTTCAGGTAAATTAATGAAGATCAAATACCTGAAAACTTCGTTCATGAGTAAAAACGTTTAGCACTCGAATCAACAAAGGTGTACTTTTACGAGTACATTTTCCTGAACTTATACACCAATTTTTCTCTTGTGTGCATTAATTTGATTAATATGTTACGACTATTTAAAGGAAATAGCTCATTTCATAACTAAAATGTCGAAGCTCCAGCGAAAGATAGTTGTGTACGAATGTTGTCAAGGAGTAAATAAACTGGCTTACTTGGAGCTGCGTGAATTTCATAAAGTGCAATATATTTCACCAGGGAATACAATGTATACTGTTGAGAGGCCTCGTGCTGTAATGGATAGTGGGAGTGGTGAGTCGGTGTGTGCTCGGCGCGACTGCATTGTGCGCTTCCGCACGCGGCGAGGCCTTGCCTCTGCTGAAGGACGCCCTCGGCTCCGCCTCCGCACGCTTCCGCGCTCGGCGGGCGCATTGCGCGGGGCGGCGCTCCTAGTGTGGTTAAGCGTCGACATACGAAAGTGCAGAGAAGCGGACAGACAGAAACAAGAGAGAGGGGAAAGAAATAAAAGAGAAGAGGGAAAATGGGAGGGAAGAGAGGTAGACAGAGTGAGAGAGGGAGAAAG
The DNA here is from genome assembly GCA_964035755.1 of Teleogryllus oceanicus. Taxonomy (NCBI): domain Eukaryota; kingdom Metazoa; phylum Arthropoda; class Insecta; order Orthoptera; family Gryllidae; genus Teleogryllus; species Teleogryllus oceanicus. The sequence continues at coordinate 54,973,133 of CAXIVR010000008.1, forward strand.
AAAGAAGAGAGAGGGGGAGAGAAAAGAAGAGAGGGAGAGAGAAAGAGAGAGGGGAGAGAGGAAAGAGAGAGAGAGAGGGGGAGAGAGGAAAGAGACAGAGGGGAAGGAACGATTCAGAGAGAAAAAGCATCGGAGGTGCGAGAGATTTGCAGAGAAACGCGCGAGAACATGGGTAACCAGTCGAGAAACGCCGGGAGCCACAAGTGGGGACTCCACTTTCGCCGGCCGTCTCAGCGCGTGGCGTGCGCGGCGAGGCGCGGCGCGACGCGGCGTGCGAAGAGGCTGCCTGCGCGCGGAGCATCATCTCCCCCCTCCCCCTCCTGCTTCTTCTCCTTCCTCTCGGAAGCTGCCGACGTCACCGTCTTCCGGGCGGTTTCCCCTCATTACTCCCGCGCGCGCCTCGCTCCGCCCGAGGGGAATCTGACTGCGCGGGGGCGACGCCCGCCGCCCACGGGCGTGCGAAAGGGCGGAGAAAGCGCGCCCGCCCACGCGCCTATTAATAGCCCCGCGCAGCACGCCCGCCCCCGCGAGAACACCTTGGTCGCTTCGCTGCTTGCTGCGGGTGGACACGCCCCCTTGGGAAATACAGCGAGCGCTGCGCCACACGGGGGGAGAGGAAGCTGCGCGACTCTGCGTGAAAAATGAGTTAAATGGTGGAAACTCATAACTCGAATACTCATATCACCAATTCGATTCATTCTTCTTAACCTTAACTATTTTACTCATTGGATATCTGATATAACGGCCGAAAGAAATATTGCGTAAATCATATTCTTTTCTCTTTTCTTGCTTAGATTGGAATTATCTTTACATATCCTGTCTGAAGGCGAGAAGTTCGGTGTACGGAAAATTCTGACTTGTCGAAGTGCAGTATACTGGAAAATTGGTAAAAATCGAAGAAATCGACTTATTAAGGTTCGAATAATCGACAGCGCACTAAATTTACAAATACGTGTGTGTTCGGGGGCATAAATTCTGGCGCCGTGCTGGGTCCCGAGTTCGATCTCCAGGCCAAGTGAGATTTGTGGTGCACCGAGCGAATTCTCGGGAGGTCTTCTGGAAGTTTATTTGTTTATCCTTCGTGTTTCAGTTCATCAGTTCTTCAGTGCCATTCTTCTCATCATTATTATTATAATTATCTTATACTCCTTGATCACTCATTGATCTTGATAATGTTAATAGTTAAAAGGCTCCTAAATCCCATCAAATGAATAAATAAAGAAACTGTGGGTTTAGCTCGCAGAAAAAGGCTCATTAAATCTGCTTAATGGCGACCGTAAATGCAATTTTAAATTTCGCCCATCAATGACCCCACGATGACGAATGTCCACGAAGCCGTCCATCCAACTATTCATGCACACCGTCATCAAAGACGTAGAGAAAAGCGAGTTGTGTGCCCCGCACCTCCACCGCTCGTCCGTGCCGCAGCGCCGCAGCGCGAAACGCTCCATTTGCATCCAGCGGCGTCTCGAGCGCGCGGCGCGATGACGCGTGAGAGACTTCCCTGTGTCGCCCTGCGGGAGGGATGAGGCGGCGGCGGCGCCGCGGAAGGAAAGCGCTTGCGCAACAGGGCGTTCACGCCGCCCCGCCGCCGCGCGTGCGCAGGTGGACACGCCGCTCGGGGGGGGGGGAGGAGGAGGAGGCGGCGCGGGTGAATGACATCTCCCGTCAAGAAAGCTTTGCGTGCGGCGTGCCGTGTCGCGTAGCACTGCGCTCGCGCGCGCGCACGAGAGAGGGAGAGAAAGAGAGGGATCACGCGCCTGTGCGTACGGCGTGCGTGATATTGCTAATTGTAATTGAATTTCTGTATCGCGTTTTGCAGACTTCGTTTTTGTTTTTCGGATTGTTGTAGAATGCACACTGTATCAGCTATCTCCCTTTACTTTTTTACTTATCCTTGTCATACGATAACAAAAGCAATAATATTATGTAATTATATATATATATATATATATATATATATATATATATATATTAATTTAGGCATAATATAATGTGAAATTATTTAATAAATACGAATATAATAATTGCAGTGGAACCTTGTCAATTCGAAATCTTACGTCTCTATTTTTCCGTATCCTGTCACCTTTCCAACGTACACACGTTGTTCCGACCTCGAATCCCGATTTGTGGAAGTATTAATTGATTTAAACTTTTTTGTATCTCCTAATCTCGATAATTCGAATTTTGGACACAAGATTTATGTGATTTTCGAAGTTTTTTGGTTCACCGTTCTTAGACATTTGGCATTCGACAAATCTTACCTCGGTATGACGAAATATTTTCTATACAGTCTATATTGTTTTTCCGTTTTGGATTCTAGATACCAAGGTTACAGTGCATTTATTATTGGGGGGGGGTATCCCTGACAGAACGATGGTTTCTGAATTATGGTCACTTATACATGCCATTTATATATGTGCTTATCATCCCTTACAGATATTCTTTGAAATATATTACTAGAAGATTTTACTAGATATTTTAATGTTTCATAAAAACGATTTTCTTATCATTAACGAATGTATAACCATTTTGCATTGAATTGCATGAAGAATATTACGAAATACGATGTACTCACTGGGTGCGAAGTGCGAATCGATAAAATCGTTTGCAGAACTGCACTCGGGTCAATGACTCCTATCTCATCCGTTCTTTGAGTCACGTTTACACAGGATTGTGGGGTAAACGAAAGGCAGGTGGTCGTAGAGATTTTCATGTTTGAGTCAGGTGAATGTCTCAAAGACGAGGAATACATTATGTTTATAACTTTTAACATTGACGCTGAATATATTCAGAAGACGTAAATACGCTGCTGTCATCTGCACTAACTAGGCGCAGTGTTTTTCTAATGTTATGTTATTTGGTCGTTTTTTTATAAATGTATTAAATATTTAAAAACAAAAAATGTATAAAAATATATAAAAAATATGCAACATTATTTGTTCTTTTTTGTGGATCTCTCTAACCGTATTTCGACAATTTTCTGTCGATATTCTCCATCTTGCCCTCTTTTGTACTTATATGCTTATATATTCTTCCATTTCTCATATCAGCAAACCATCTGATCTTTCATCTCTCGCTTGCTTTTTGGGGAATCTATTTTGCCTTCTATTAACATTTTCCGTAGGTACTTTCGCGCGAAATACAACACATCCACCAACATATTTAGTTAATTCTCGATATTAATTCTCATGCTTGTGCCATCCTTACGTCACGGTTTTTCATCGCAATCTTGTCTTTCCTGTTGAAAAATCATGAATATGTGTTTACAATAAAATTAAAATAAATTATTAAAAATTGTAATTTAAAATCAGTTATAATAAAAAAAATCAAAGTAGGATTTTTTTAAGTTTTAAGTTTCGGGGCTTCGCAGTGTAGTCAAGTGGTGAGTCGACCGCTGAACTTTATCGACGCCTGCGTGCGTGCAGAGGTGACGCCAGGTGCTGTGAGGGGCCGGGGGCTGTTCAGGCCTCCTGGAATGCGGTGGCTCCGGAGAGAAGGCTTCGGCAATTGCTCCCCGGGAAGGACTGTGGTTCCGAATTACAACACCAGAGCCTCATTTTTCGTTTTTCCTCCTTTCTTTCTTTCTTTTTATTTATTTATATTTATTATTTATTAATTTTTTATTTATTTATTTTTTTAATGATTCTTGTTATTATTAAGAAACGGTTTTGAGTCGTGTTATCAGAGGGTTTTTAATCAGACAACGATTTTTTTATAACTTACGCTTTTCAACAACTAACAGTGTAAATGTTTTAAACTTTTTTTATTTCAAGAAATTGTGAGTGGGACGTATTAATAGTGGCAGCAACAAACTGATCTACACATATTTTACGACGGTCAAAGGTGTTTAACAATAATTAACTTTCATGGAGTAACAATTTTATAATTTGAATACGCTTACATATTAAATAAAGGTTCTAGTCAATTTATCTTCATGTGTTAACAACAAATCGAATTTTTTCGTTATTTTCTTGTTAATGTTTTAATGAGGTGACGCCCCATTTTGGTGTCGCGACACGCAGACAGCAGGCCCCTTGGGAAGCACTACACACGAGCACACACGTACACACATGCGCCGAGATTTCACTCGCTTTTGTTGATGTGGCCTCCCGTTGTTCTGTGAAACGTGCTTCAAAATTTCACAGCGTTTAACTGAATGTTCTGAAGAATAATGTGAATGGGGGAAAAAAAAAGCGCCTGAGAACAAGAATATTACCCGAAGAAAGAAAGCGAAACGAAGAAAGTTTATTACATGCAGATGCGTTACTTTGTGCTGAGAGTGAAATCTACCTCTCGATGTAATGAAGGCGTCATATTCTTTTATTTCAAAAATTAATGATTCTACTGATAAGGGAAAATGTAGGAAGCGAATTTTCTGTGATGTCATGAGATTTCACAAATCGTCGGACAGCGGGCTTGGGCAGTTATAGTGAAAAGGATACGTTCCCAAAGATTTAAACATAGTGAAATTAGGGTAATTGACATTCCACATTCACCTGTCATGTTGTCAACTTGAAATGAAAACTGCGCGGGTGTGAAACTAGATTGTCAATAACGAATTCGTTTATGCTATCAAAGAAGCATTACGAATTAAACGAATTAAGTCCTATATCCTACTGTCTCACTGTCCTACAAATAAATACAAGGAGTAGCTTTTGATGTTTTCTGCAGATCGATGTATTTGTTCAAAAACATACATGTTTTCAAAAATCTCATGATATAAACAAAATTTCCATTTTTTAAATTAAAAAAATTATTGCTCGCAATCAACAGCCATTCTTAAGTGTCATTGTTATCAATCCCCAGTCGGCACGAAACAGTTTGCTATTTGCAACCTTTCTCCAGTGTAATTACCTTTTTGACTATTTTTTTCGTGGTAATATCGTTAAACTGTATTTTGAATCGTAACTACATAGAACATGGATTTGAAACTTAAAATGACTGTCAAATTTAAGGCAGAATGTACCTTAAACTAATGTTGACGTGTTATGTATTACATCAGAACCAGAACTTTATACATCGATATATTTCATTAAATTTAAAACATCGATATTGTAAACATCGATGTTTTTTGTCTATGTTTTCATGGACATCGAAAACCTTTTGTTGATGCATTGAAGTGTCAATGTTTTGCTAACATTTGCCATTCTGAGCTTGATCTGGGAGTGAGAAACTGAGGCAGAAAGAGGGCCATCGGGAAGAAGCGCGACCGGGCAGCAGCATCAGCAGCAGCAGCAGCAGCAGCAGCAGCAACGGCGGCGGTGCAATGAACGCTGCGGGGCGCGGAGAAAGTGGCGGGGCGGCGCTTTCTCCCGCGGGGCATGCATCATGCATGCGCCCGGGGGGGGGGGGGGCCCATGCAACGGGTTCGTCGCCTTGGCACCGCCGGCACCATCGTCCTTTCACTGCTCGCGCGGCGGCCCCCCCCCCCAACACACAGCGCGCTTTCCTGCTCTGCCGGGCCCCGGGCCCGCTCGGAAGGCCCAGTGGTTTCTTGCGTGTTGCTCGATTCATAAAAAAAATCCTTTATTGATTTATTAATGATCAAAAATAGTAAAAAATATTATGTGACATAAGGAAGAAGTCTTATCTTCGTACGTTTTTATAAGTTTTAGAATCCCCTTACCCTCCATTAATACACGTAGTTCAATTATGAATAAAGATACCAAAAGGGGGTGGTAGAAAACATTTAAAAAGTAGACATTTTCGCTCCTGACTAATAAGTTTAAGTAAAAGTATTTTAATCGGCAAACGAACTGAAGATTTGATATTGAAGTATTGTTACTAAAATAATCCACATCCTCCGCGGCATTACTTCTTTCGCTACTTGGAAAAGGAGAGTTCAACAAAACGTGCGTTGTCAACATATCGTGTCAACATATCGTGAAGCTACATTTACAATGAAATATTAAAAAATAAATATTGCCTTGGAATAAAATGTAGTGTAGTTTCGTAAAGGTAGGACTCCTTTTTATGGGATGCGATAAGACTACGGCAATTGTTTTGAATAAACTGTGTGCATTTAAAAAATAAATGTTATTTGGGAATGGCCGTATATCCGGTTGAACTATCGAGATACTAAAGAGCGTTGAATGAAACTTATCAATATAATTATTTAACATTTGGACATTCTGGGAAGCAAGTTTTAGACGCAATTTATTTCATGGAATATGGTATTAATACCCCGAGAGCATTGTAAAACTTCAGATAAATTCTCTTGTCACTTCGCGAGACGTCAATTTACTGGAAATTTCCAGTGAATTCATGGCATTATTATTACCATTTCAGTCATGAACTATCTACCCATGAGGTTCAAGAATTCAATCCGTCTCGACCAATCAGACAGGTTTTACCCGTGCAATTTTATCGCTTCTGTTTTATCAATTTCGTTTTATCGTATCGTCATGCAAGTGTTTTAGTAAAATATGTGAGCTTGTGAGGCTGGAATGTTGAAATTCATACTAATATTAATTATTAAAACATTGACATAAAGATTTAATATTAACTATAAATATAGTCATTCTTGAAATATTTATTTTTCAAATATCACTTGTACCTTCGGAATTACGAATGGATAATTCGTTTGATACGGCTGATACGGTTAGTGGTTTTATGAAATGATGTAGATAGTGTTATTGATAATGCAGCAATGATAGAACGGCAGAGGCAATAGGCGAACGTTGATATCTTCGACGTACTCGCTTTGCCTACTACACATTGCTTGTCTAGTGACTGGGATTTGATATGCGGTATCCAGGTAGAAAAACCGGTCGCCACACTCGTCGCAAAGTATTGTGTATGTCAATCGTGTTCTTACACTCCTAGTTGCGTCCCCGCCCTCCCTCGCAAAAGACGTCGTTACCGCCTCCGCCGCCGCCGCCGCCACGGAGCGAGACACGGAAGTGAAGGAAGGCTCAGGCGGCGGCACCAGCATCAGCGCAGGGGGAATAACCTCTAACCCAAACACTGCTCTCCCCACCTTCCCGCCTGTTCCCTGCTCCCTCTCCCCTCTCGCCCACTCGTCCTGCGCCGGCGCCGGCGCCTGCTCTTTTTCCTTTGGGCTCAGCGACCGCCGAAGGACGCGCCAGAGCCTAGCACCCTACCATTGGACTGCTGGGTGGAAGGACTCGGGCGCTAGTGTCGCCCGGGGCGCGACTTTGCGTAACGTTGCACCACTTTTTGCGATAGAAAATTGACGCATTTGTCTGAAATAGAGAATATGAGAGTATGAAGCACAAAACAGAAATGCATTTCTTGTTTTTAATTGCAGTGGTGCATCATCGTTACTACACGTTTGTGATAAATGTACGAATGTTACTATGTCAATATTTTGACAGAAAAAATCTTGTAATCGTGTTCTCGATTTCCTGTTTTCGGCATTGCTACCCAGGTGACATCGATCTGTAAAGATAAGATGTTTTTCTTGACAGAAACTGGAAGGAAACTCCATTGAAATGCTGCGTGAGGACATATAGTGTCGTACCAACGCATGCGAACGTGTATTTTTTCCCTTGCTGTAAGTATGACGGACCAAACAGTGCCCGTTTTTAAATGCAAACAGACTAAGTGATAAATGTACATTTTATGCAGAAAACAATTCCAAATGTGTCTAGTTTTACATATTCATGCTACATTGAAGGGCAACTGAAACGATAAATTTTTATGAACTGAAGAAAAACCGACGTTTCGACATTCCTTGTACTCCATTTTTTCATTGCTTAAATACACATGGACCAGTTTAAATCACAACTTGACTTAAGAAAATATTTAATATATCGAACTATTCTCTCTCGCCATTGAAGGATATGCGATGATTGAAAGAAAGTAAATTTTGCTTGATTTAGTAAAATTTCATAACATGAATTAAAAACTTGGAATACACTGTATTTTTTGCTGAGGAGAGCCCACGTTCTTGATAGTTACATCTCCAGGATTATTATGTCTTGAAGTGGATATGCTGTAAGGTACGGACCGCCATCGATTGTGAACTACTAGTAGCTCTCGGGTAAATTTTATAGGCCGCAGTATCACGCTCAGATTGTTAAATCTGGCGATGCTCTACTGAGCTTCAATGAGTCTCGAAAACAGCTGCTTGTATAGTCCCGAGCAACTGTCACTGTGAGTCTTGTAGTTGATTTTGGGAGGTTGAGGTTACGTCCGTTATATTTTGCGCGTGTACATAACCCTTACTATTGTGGATATTTGATGAAAGTGCTTATTTCTGTCCTGGTTTCTTCTGGTAGCTCACAGTGAGATTTAAAAGCGGTTCGTTTGCTCAGAAGCTTCATAAGTTTGGCGAGCATTGCTCTTCAGGCAAACTGAGGTCGCGATGTTGGGGGGGGGTGAGGAGTGGCGTAGGAGCGACGCGTATAAGGAGGGAGCGAAAGAGAGAGAGAGAGAGAGAGAGAGAGAGAGATGGTGAGCGAGGGGGAGGGTGAGAGAGAGATGGAGAGCTAGAGGGAGCGAGAGAGGGAGAGGAAGGGAGAGAGATGAAGAGCGCGCGCGAGAGAGAGAGCGCGCGGCCGACTGTTGATCTCTGGTGTCATTGCTCCTGGACGGACGGACTCGTGAGCTCGCCCAGGAATACCTTGTTTAGCAAGGCCGCTCCACCGCGCCGCGCCGGCCGCTGATTCATGCCGTGCCTTCGCCCCGGCACGTCACGGCACGGCGGCGCCTTCCTTCCCACTAGCACGGGGGGGGGGCGCTGGTAACCATAAAGAAAATTCCCATCAAGAAAATCCTATAAAAAGATTATTTCTCAAATGTAATTGATCCACTTCGGTTATTTGGAGTCAAACTTTACGAAACAGAAATCAGTTTCGTAATAAGTATTATCATAACACCAGTGATCTAATACAGGGGTTTTCAACTTACAAGACTTCAAAGGCCACAAATAAATCCTTTAATATGGTTGAGGGCCGTATTTTCATTACTCGGGTGATACACGCCTGACTTCCCAGTATTGTTGATCACTTTGCCCGGCTGCTCTGAAACTTGGGGGAGGGGGAATACGGAGCCATGCGTGATATCAGTCAGTACCATGCTCTACTCAGTGAAACACCGTGGGATGATTTAGAATTTCTGAATATACTAGGAAAATAATTCTTTAAATTTAAACTTAATCAATTTTTACATTAAAAGCGGCTTTGATCCCGGTAGAGCGCATGCGCTAGGCGCACAATATTCTTGCGCGACGAATGAAAAAAACTTTCACGTTTGACTAGTAACCTTTCGTGAACCACAAGAAATGCTATCACGGGCCGCCTGTTGGACAACCCTATTCTAATAATTCACGGCTTTCTAAGAGCTATTATTCAAACATTTCGCAAGATGAATAGTAGAATTTCCACGAAAATTATAATTCAAAGGAAATTTTACGAAGTATATAAATTATATTCGTATCGTAACACTTAAGATCTTAATTTCGTAAATACGTTTTATAATCCTGTGGATTGGAAATTGTATATTCAATGATTTGCAGGCAGAATCGATTGAACCCGTAACGATTTAGTTCAAACTGTGCCAGCACATTTCATAATTTAGAAATAAATCAGTATTTTTCTACAGGTAATGTACGTTATAGAAAAGAGAAGGAATGTATAACTAAATGATGATTAAGAACGATAAATTCTGATGTTCTAGTGCCTTCGGAAAATTTCGTGGGAATTTACTTGTACTTGTGTGTCGAAAGTATTGGGGGTGACAAAGGCTAACACACATTTCTGTAAATGATGTTAGCCAGAGGAAAAGTAAGGTTTTGTAAATTTGGAGTTGTGTTAACGTATGCACTTCCACATATATAATTTAGTTCTATCAACACGTTTACAAATCAATTAGATCATGATATTTGTTTTTGAGACATTCTAAGACGTTGATTTTGGATTTATAAAACAAGGGTTAGCATTCCACCGGTATCTTTAATTTTCCGTCGACACCCAGACATCACACGAGATGTCCGTTGAGAAACGGGCGTGAACGCGTATCTGTGTAGCTTCGGAGCGCCGCTGTCGGAAATGCGCGTTCTACCGCGCGTCACCTGCCTGGCGTGGCGTCGCGTCGCGTCGCGTCGCGTCGTGTCGCGTCGCGTCGCGTCGGATGTCGGCCGACCCACTTGTCGCGGGCCGCCTTTAACGTCTCCGGGGCCAACGCGGAAGTGCATACTCTTACCACACACGTTACCGCTCCCTAATCGCCGGGACGAGAACAAAGGCGACTCGGCGAAAGGTACAAAGGAGGGCGGATCGGAATGGAGCCCGCGCGGACGCACTTGAACGGACCTCGGAGAGCGCACGGCGCATACAGTAAGTCGGCGTCTTCTCTGTCCGGTGTGGATGTGTGTGTGGGGGGGAGGGGAGGGGAACATGTGGGCGGGAGGCTCTTTGAAATGGCAAACCGTGTGTCGACTTTCGGCCTGCAGCTCCCGCCCGCGTGTTGGGTTCAAAGGGGCAGTTACCCTGCCCTCTCCTCTCTCTCTCTCTCTCTCTCTCTCTCTCTCTCTCTCTCTCTCTCTGCCATTGTCTACGAAGGCCCCTACACATCCCACCACGTCGCGACATAACTCACGCTAGCCCATCCAGCGCAGTCCGTCAGGTTGTTTTTTTTTAACATAGCGGATGTTTCAGTACCATCTGTACACAATCAATCCCATGCCACCTCGAATGCACCCACTGTAGACCAGCTCAAAGCAGCTCGTCTCATCCTATTTCATCCTATCTCGTCTCGTCTCATCGCAGCTCATTCTATCACATCCGAACCCATCTATCTTATCCCAAACTCCGCCAAGGTGCCGTAGAGGAGCATAGCCAAGCAACCCATTGCAATGCCTCATAGACCGTGTCAGTGGCGGAAGCAGGTCGCAGGAACCGGTTAACTCTACCACGCGGAAGTCCCTCTAGCTAATTTTGCCATTTGTGCGCGTCTACTGTCTTACGAGAAGCCTGGTTTTGTTCATACATTTTTTCAAAATTGTGATTGTTCGTTATTACGATTATAATAGAACATCGACTCCGTTACTCCTTTGTTCGATTCCAAATAGAATCTCGATAACTAATTCAATATATCGAATTCTTTGATATCTCGAATTTTTTGAGACATCTACTTCCCCTATGGATTCCAAATGGGCTGGAACTCGATGAAATTAACGATAATGGGCAAGTACTTCCAGTCAAGGTAAGTCGGTAGCCTGAAACTCCATCTCACGAGTCTGAATTACTAGTGATAGTTTTCGACCCGCAAAACAGTTTCCATTCCAGTCAGCCCTGTTTCTTGTCCCCCTCGCCTGGGGCCTCGTGTGCAGTCACTTCCGGCGGTGCTGGCGGCTTCCGGTGGCGCGCGTGCGGGTGCGTGCGTGCGTGCGGCCGACCTTCCCGCGTGTTCGAGGCGCGCTGCCGCCACGCTTTCGCCGGCGAGGAGGCATCCGAATGCGTCGGCCGCAGCGGAAACGGCGCAGGAAGCGAAGAGTTTGACATTGAATTTTCACGTTGGAGTTAACATCGAAGCAGAACGAGTCAGCCTTCAGAATGATGAATTTAAGAGTTGAAAGAAACGTTGAAAAGAATGGATGAAAATTCTTGCTCAGATGTAAATTTACTGTGGACTAGCAACAGAAAAAGAAGAATCGTGCTGGTCTTCAGCTGCTATTTTCTAATTTATTGTCATATTAAAGAAGTAAAGAATTAGGTCTGCTTTAAAAAAAAGTTCATGATAATCCTAAAAATATCAATCCTGAATGCGTTTCGTGATGAAAAATGTACAATTTGATGATTTATTCGTAATCTTTCCTGGCGTTAATAATACTTTCATCACCACACGTTTTCGTTCCGATGCTCAGAGTGTCCTGGCAGTCAGAAGGGACACTATTTGGTCCCTCGCTTTTAGGGCCGCAGAACAGGTCGTTACGCGGTGTGCCGTTTGAGAGACAAAAGAAGGGAAGTGTCGCCGTTTTAATTAAAAAGCAATTACGTGTAACCTCCCTTTAATTAAAGGGGCTTGTAATGCGGGCGTGGCGAGGCGTCGTGTCGCGGCGTCCCTGGGCCCGCATCGCCCGCCAGGTGGGCGGGGCGGAGGCACAGGGGTGGGGTGGAGGAACAGCTGCTCAGCAATTGCGCGGTTCCCGTCTTCTGCTTACTGCACGAATGGCACAGTTGCAAAATGAACGGTCGTTTTTAAAACGGAAATTGGACAATTCCCTAGGGAGATTGACTTTCATTTGTGATACCGGGCGCGTCAACTGCTAAGGTCATTAGTCCCGTAAGTGTAGTTCATTTTTAATGGGAGAGGTGGAGGTGATGTTCCCCACTGGCTGACGATATCCAGCGCTGACCTACTCCGGCTTGTGGGGATTTTCCCCAAGCATATATCTCCCACTAGTGTTGCACCGCCCCAGCCCGGATAAGCTTCAAGCTCCTGACTCGTCTTCCGACATGCGTGGTAGTGTCGTGCATTGAATTGCCAGTATGTGCAAGTAAGGGGTGAGGATGGAAGGAAGATGAAGGAAAGATCGCGCGCGGTCCTTGACCCATTTGTTAGGGAACTGCTCCGGCATTCGCCTCGTGATTATCGGAGAAACCACGGAAAATTACCAATCAGAGTAGCCAGCAGCTGGAATTCTCCTTTAGGCAGCGGCTGAATTCGTCCTAGCTAAGTAGCTAGTGTCGAACTCTAGAACCTTCCGGTCCGAGGCACTGCAGAGACATCGGTTGATGACCTGAGCCACCTTTGCCGGTGCTAGAAAGTTAGAAAGTGTCCAGATAGTTTGTATTATTTCCCAAGTGAGAGATTAGTGAAACATGATAGGGGCAAGTCATCTACACCGCAACGAGATGGTGAAATCACCTATATCTTATACGACATGAATCCCCCAGCCTAGGTTTCCGAAGGACCTACAGCGCTTTGCGCAGTACCGTATCGTTACCTCTCCCCACCTTTCTTATCCCATTCCTTCTTTTCCCTTCCTCCTCCAGCAGCTATCTCCTAATACGTTGCATGTTGCACGAGTGCAATTTACAATCACCAGCGGGAGCTTCTCTATTGTGGAGGGGGCTTGACAGCAACCTGCAGATCCTGTCGCGGTAACCGGCGGCGAAAGTTCCCTCCGCTCACCAGCCGCTTGCGTAACGCGACGTAACTGATCTTGCAGCGCATCCCACGGACCCGTTCTCCGCCGAAGGACTCGACTCGCAAGATGCACCTCGGCGGAGCAGAGCTATTTATCGCAGCACGACGCGCGCTGGCCACCGCGATCCGTGCGGGTGCCCTGAGGGTATTTTAATGGCTGATGAAACGCGTTGGTACATGAGCTAAGCCCATGTGAAACATTCTGTATTTGGGAGATTAAAGTTCTTGGAATTCCATGAATCAGAAAGTCCAGGGCGAGTGCAATCAAAAGAGGAGAAAGTGGAGTCGAGAGTTGAATAACTAATACGTGATTTCGCAACTTTTCATTATGGTCTTTAATTCGATATGCACCTAGTATGGAACCAGAATTAATTGATCATGTGCCTGTTGTTTCATTGCTTTATGGACGGTTCGTTGTGAGGTGATCAGACTATGTGCGTTTCTCATCAAAGACCCCGGTTTGTAGATAGAAGGAGAGCCGGGAGTGAGGTTGGGGAGAGATGGAGAAAATCCAGGGAAAATCGGGGGAAGGAGAGATGGAGCAGCGGGTGGTGAGACAGGGGCGGGGCGAGGAGCCTAAGCAATGTTATGGTTTGTGCGTATAATATGGCGTAACAGGACGGGGTGGGACGGGGTTTGGTAAGGCAAAGCGGTGGTGGAAAAAAGACGGGATGGATCTGTGCAAAGCAAAGAGCGGGGGAAGGGAGGAAGTGCAAGAGTTGGTGTGGTAGAGGAAAGGTCGAGGCGGTCGTGGTGGAGAGGACAATGGAAAGAGTTAAGTGAGGACGAGGAGGCGGCCGCTAGTGGGAGATACCTGGTTCGGGAAAATCCCGCTAGCCGACGGTAGGTCGGCACCGGATCTCGCCATCCAGCGGGGGAACCATCTCGGGGGACCCATCCAGCGGGGGACCTCTCACCATCTCCCGAGGAAAAACATGCACTACATTTGTGGGATTAATGGCTAGCAGTTGACGCACCGAGATTCACAAACAATCAAACACGAGAGAGCGGGGAGGACCGAGATGGTGCGAGGTGGAGAGGGGGTGGGATGAGGTGAGTGGGTGGTATAGCGGAACGGAGGAAGGCGAGGGGTGACGGGCGGGGAAGAGCAGGGTAGCACAATGGCGATGTGGAGGGGAGCGAATTTGTACGAGATCATGGGGAATTGGAGTGAGGCGAGGAAGGGCGGGGCCGGGCGTAACTGATCAGAGCGAGGAGGTGCGGGGTAGAGCGACGCCCATTCGGGGGACGGGGAGCTAACTGAAGAGGCGCCGAGTGATGCGAGGAGAGTCTGGTCGAGGTATGCGAGGCACAGCGAAATGGAGCCACGTGGGGTAGCGGAAAGGGGGCGGGGCCCAGCGAAACTGACCAGAGCGGGAAGAAGGGGGCGGGGCTGAGCGGAGGAGGACAATGGGTACGCCCGAGTAGGGCAGGGCGGTGTGGGGCGTGGAGGGCAGGGCAGGCCAGGTGGCGGGCGGGCGGGCGATGTGGGTGGCCTTGGGGCGGCGCGTGCTCGACCTTGGGGCCACGCGCCAGCGCAGCTGCTCCGCGGGCGCAGGGAGCCACATTTCTCTCCGGATGACACCTCGCTGCAGCGCGCGGCCTTGCTGCATTTCCGGCCGCGGGCACGGGGCGGTGCGGCGCTCCACGGCCTTGACGTGGCTCGGGGCGGGGCGGGGTGAGGCGGGGGAGGCGGGGAGGAGGGGGAAGGCGTGGGGGGCGGGGTGAGGCGTGGCGAGGCGGGTGAGGAGGGGAGGGGAGGGGGCAAAGCAAGAAGAATGCCCTGCCACTCGCTTCTTGGGAAGCGAACGAGCTCTATTCTTGGATTGAACGTCTTGTTTTAGGTTTCGCTTTTGACTGGCGTTGTAGTGGTTAGGTCTTAATTTCGAAGATTCAACGTTGCAACTTGAATCCCCAACTGATGATGAGGTACCGCGTCGGATTGTAAAGGAAATGTTAATTCTCACGCAATATTTAGACGAGTACATTCTTGATGACTGTACTACTGGAGTATGGGGTCGAGTTACTGCACTGTTGCAGTTATTAAGTAGCCGCTTTTGGACGGATTAGTTTATCTAAAGGCCTGAGGCCTGTCATTTACAATGAATTTCATTGTAATCCGTTTCCATCATGTCTGTATTCGGTACTTGGTACTCTTTACTTGTGAGATGCGAGATTTGCTTTCATATCGGGGGATGCATTATGAAATAGAAGGCCCATTTCTTCTTGTAACATTTCAAAATTGCATTGACCCTATTGCAAATTCTGAACGCCCCGCGATGCTCGATAATTTCTTCACGTGCACTGAAGCGCTTATGTGATAGGATGATTTTTGGGTCCTTTTCTATATCAGAAATGTCTAGGAACGTTTGTTGTGCTTCTCGATAGATGACAGCAGTGTTGATAGATGACAGTTGGTCGACTCATCCCTTCGCGGTAGGCAACCCTCTTAACGCAGGTGCGCGGCGGGCGCTTCGCAGAGAAACAGCCAGGCTGCGCGAGCAACTTTCACCCGTCGTCAGAGCGCCATGTTGAACCCGTTACTTAGTTAAATTAGGTTCCGAAGGCCCGCCTCGACTCGCCTTGTGAACGGATCCGGGAATTTCTCGGCGGCGTCGACGCAAAAGCGAAAGTCAGAGGCGACGGAGATGGCAGAACAACAAGCTCATAAGCGACTTTGGACGGTTTTGCACGGGAATTTAGCAAGAAGCAATATTGCATCGGGAGAAGTCTTATGTGAGGTGGTTTTCGTTGGTTTGAAATATTTATACAACGTAGCACGGTCGTGTACATATTGTATACATTTCGACAATATTATCTTCCACATACTGCGATTGAACAATACCATAGGCGTGCGCAGTGGGAGCCAGGGATATGTGGTCCTCTGAACATTTTCAAAGGGTCCCCATAACCGTACGTGTTAAAAAATTGTATTTCCATAAATATCATTGCCATCTCCCACCTTTTAACCTGATAATTAGAGATTTTGTGAAATTTGGTTTAATTTAGTTCGCTTCAAAAACAGTTGAGGTTATTAGTGACCACTATTATTTTATGCATAAGTAACAACAGTTTAAAAATTGAATAAACATATAATTAGTTTCAATAATTTTTCCACAGTATTTTAAATTAATGTTTCATACCCAGTTAATTAGGAAATCTGTTATACGACAAACTAGGAAGAGATTATCCAGGTATCTCTCAAACCTGTGAATTATTCAACATAAAAAAAGTTAATTTATTAGTAATGAAAATTAAAGTTATAATATTCTTTGTAGTGTATTTTATTTATTAGTAAAATATATCTATATCGTAAAAAAGTTCAATGTAAGGGAGCCGAGAAACGCAGTGAACTGACTTACTATACGGGAACTATACACTTTAGATTGGAAAATCGGGCAGCATTTTCAATATTTTGTTAATATTGTATTGTATTGGACCTGCCAATGTTTTTGACTTGCTGTTGAATAGAAGATAGCTTTATTGAATACTAATTAATTGAAGTCGTAAGAATTGTAATGCGGCTTCATATCAAGAGAGCGTCGTATTATTTATTTTAATTGTCAAGAGAAATTCTGTTCTAGTTGTAAACTTAAGTGTCAAGGAACAATTTCGTTTCGTTTTGTCAGCTATTCATGCGTGTCAAAATCACGAGGAAATGGGCTGATTTCGCACAATCAGGCCAGGGACTCACGTTTTTCGTGCGATATTGCTGAAGAGGTCAGGCACTAAGCAACGCTGCCAAAGCCCAAAAGCGGCTCCTGGCTGTCGGGGAAAGGTTGCGGCGTTGTCAACGTCGCGAATTTTTCTGCTTCCTCGTCCGCGCCGCGGCAACATGGCGCGTGCCATGTCTGGTATGCAGAGGAATATGTATTATATGTGTATATTATGCATTTATGTATGAATTAAGCACTCGTATTTATATTTCATTGTTCGAATGCTTATGTTCGAATGTGTCGGATTCGCGAAATAGTTGCTTAACGTTTACATTATCCAAAATGTTTAGATAAAGCCCGAAGTAGGAACAGCTTCGAAATAAACGTCAGACCTGGGATAGATGAATTGCACAGTACCCACGAAGGTGAATAGTGAGGAGATGTGTGGTAGAGAGTCGAGAAGTAGCAGAACGCGTGTGATAAACAAACGGACGATAGGAAGTTTCTAAATCTAGGCACCCTTTGTAGTTCGGCTTTCGAATGTAGCCCATAGCCTAATCTCCGTTTTTCCTATCAGACCGTCCAGCTAAGCTGCCAATATCGAGTAGTGGGGTCTGGAGGGGGAAGATGGATGATGCATGGTAGTTGGGCGTGTCCATCGTGCCCCGACACAAGGTGAATCAGGAACGGCACCGTTCGATATGCCTCACACGTGTGCTCTTGCGCCATCCTGTCAGACCAGAACTGAGGGAGTATTTTCTAAATATGTTATTTAAAAAATGAAGATATTAATAAGAGGGAAGATCGGAAAGTTCCGCACAATATTATTTTTTGCCCCCAAAATGCTATTTGTACCAAAACACAAAATATCACCAAAGACCCTACATCTTCGACCTACTTTTGTGCATAGTCGCCAAGTTTCTCAACACATTTCTGCCAACTGGCATCAGTTTCAATATGCCCTGTTCGTAGATGTCCATTAGGATGGAGTATGGACCTCTTGGAAGAATCACGCCACCTGAAAATATTGCTACTCTCCAATCAGATTTCTCCATACACGCCACGCATGTCCCTGTGAATTTTATTAGCATTATGCCCTTTGGCCCCTCAAACTTCGCGCTAAACTCCTGTGCACTTCACAAGCCGACGGCAGAAACATGCGCGCCATTTTTGTTTCGTCGTTTAGGCTATATTCGCTAGAGCTGCACATGAAAATAAAATGCTCTCTATTGCCCAAACTTCAAACTATCTCGTCATGGAACTTCAGCATTCCAGTTGCAAGGCCAGCGGAGAAAAAATTAATGTGTGTTACTTTCCGATCTACCCTCGTATTTACCAAAATTAGCATTTAAGAACATTAAGATTAGCTTATTTGTTATCGCCTTACGTTTCTAAGGAGAAACAAGATGTGCATCTCGGCATTCGAAATGAGCCCATAGCCCAGTCTCCGTTCTTCTTTTTGCGAGTGAGGGTAGCTGCCAAGGTACCTGAGACCTTCAATTTTTTTCCTTGGAAAGAGCAGCAGGTTCTTCCGCTGCACCGGGCGGGGCTGGTCAGTCGGTGCGCCGCGCCGCGCGCCGCCCTGGCTCGCGGGAGGCGGCGCGCTCGGGGCCGTCCGCTTTAAGCGCGCTTTAACCGCCAGCTGCTGCGGCGGCAGGTGGGCGCGCTTGGCCTGCACGGCGCTGTCGCATGCTCTGCTCTGCACTGCACTGCACTGCTCAGCTCAGCTCAGCTCAGCTCAGCTCTTCGCGCGAAGAGGGAGGAGAGAGAGAACTCGCGAGCGGTAGAAACGGAGCGATGGGTTTTCGCTGGCTCGAAAAAAAAATTACTGCGTATTGGACCAATTGACAGAAACAATCGGAAATTGGATGTATTTTCAAAATATTCCCTTGCGTATAATTGAATTTCTTGTAATTCATAGGCCAACTGCAGTGTTTTTCTTCCTTCCTTGTTTCTCTCTATGTCGATTATTGACTCACTTTTCGTGAGTGGGTGCTGTGGAAATCGGAAATTGGATGTATTTTCAAAATATTCCCTTGCGTATAATTGAATTTCTTGTAATTCATAGGCCAACTGCAGTGTTTTTCTTCCTTCCTTGTTTCTCTCTATGTCGATTATTGACTCACTTTTCGTGAGTGGGGGATTTCGTCAGTGCTGGCGAGCAGATGCAAGCAAAAGGCCACCCGCACGCAACGCTACATTTGCTCAGTGTGTCGCAAAGCGATCAAACATGTGTTTGGAATTTTGCAAATACAGTAATAGTAATTTATTTCACGCCTTCCGGCCTTGGAATACAAATATAAATACATTTTAATATAAATACTTTTAGAAGTTTTAAGATATTATATTACGTATATATACATTTTTGCTGTTCACAACTTGTTTGCATGTATCATGTTGTTACGTAAAGTCTCAAAAAGAAAATTAACAAATATTTGTGCCTATTTTATTTCCTGGTTTCTTCTTTCTTCAATAAGTCTCAAAATGGGCTCTTCCTCTGCTCTTTCATCTCATATTTGCTCCGTCTTCTTTTGGTTTGTTTGTCCTTGCACACATTTAATTACATGTTCCATTCTTTCTACCTCCTTACCAGCAGATATACATTCTGCAGATTTTGCCAAATATAGTACATGTGAGGATTTGTTCTGGACATTTCTCTAAAGCCTCTTTTGTGCTAGCCCAGTTGACATGAAAAACATGTTATAACATTTATGAATAGTGTACATCACTGCTGATAAATAATATAATATAGAACGACTATTGCAAATACTGTAAAGAGTACCAAACCAAACACATTGAAGAGATTTATTCGCAGGTTAGATATTCACACTCATCTCCGAGATTACACACATCCGTAACGTGATTTTATTTTTTATAATTGTTTGTTATAATGCCCTGAAATCTCGTTTCATGAATTAAGAAAATAGTTATTGTCAATAGGTACGGCGACAAAACTAGAACGGGAGTTTCTAAAATCCAAATCACGGACGTTTTAAAGAAACTAAAGAAATTCGAGTAATCAAGAAATTCCTGATATCAAAGTTAAGATATCATATGCCACTTACACGCTCCTAACTAAAAGCGCATGCCATCGTGAACGAGAGGGTAAAAAGCGAAAACTCCACGGGCGCACCGCGTCCACGACTTGCACATATACACACATGCAGCAGCAGCAGCAGCAGCGCCGCGCCCACGCGCAAGTGCTCCCGTCCGTCCGCCGGTGTTTACATCACGCGACGGCGCCGCACGTGCTGCGCCGCGCCGCGCGGATGCTGTTCACCCCGGAAGGCGCGCGTATTTCGAGCGCAGGCAGGCTGGCAGGAGGGCGGGCGGGCGGACGGGATGGGCGCAGTGCGCGAATCCACGCGCGTGTGACGCAACGCGACTAAAAATTGGGAGAGGCAGGCGGTGGCGGCGCCGCCAGCAGGAACCGAACGCAGCGACTGCGCCGGGCGGCGGCGGCGGCGGCGGCGGCGACCGCCCGGTCGTTGACCTCGCTCATCGGCGGCTACGTCAGCGCGCAGAGTCGACCGGCCTGCGCCCGCCGCCGCCCCCGCCCGGCCTCGCCCACGCGTCGCCCCCGAGATCTGCCTGCCACCTAACGGTTCCCTGGGTTAAAGCCCCGGCCGCGTCCGTCCTCGCGGCGAATCGCCCCCGCGCCCTCGTCTCACCTCGCCGTTCGAACAACGCTCTGGCACGGGCGAGCTGCTTTCTTGTGGGCGGGTACGACGACCAGCGGAGGAGGGTGTTTGCCGTCAACAGCTAAACACATTCGGTGTCCGACTTCATTGCACATACAAGTGGGCCGATGCCTGGCTCTGGAGAGTATCGCTAAAATGTGCAATGAAGTTGCGTGGGACCTCGGAACAATCGGAACTGATCGCTGCACTCGAATATCTGTTTGAGCGAATTCTCGCAGATATGAATCATGGATGTGGTCGAAGTGAATGCAACACAATTAACGCGCAGATCTTTTTATTCATAGAGCTATCCGAGATTACTTATTGTGCGTCTCAGACACTTGTCTATACACTTTGCGCTAGAGATCGTCAAATATGAGCTCTCAGACAACACTTCAATGTTAAATGCAATGTAAATTCCCCATATGTGAATATTAATTTGTCGTCATGTGCTTATTTCGCAATAATACTCGTACCTCCCGTCCCCCATCACTTCAATCTTATTAATACGTTTAAAATTTCTGAAATAACATTCATCATGAATAGTTTGCATCAACATACGCTTAGTTGCATTAAACAAAAATAATGTACTTTCCATTACGAGATACTTTAAGTATGGCAATTTATTCATTTAGTGGAATTAGTGTGTTGCAACAGGAAGAAAATTGCACCAATTAATGATTAACAATGAGTCCAAGTATTATTAATTGAATAAATATCAATAAATAGTTGAGGGAACGAAGGTAATTAAAAATTCAAGGAATTGGAATGCTGGATGCTGGAAAACAAAGTATTTTCATGGTTTAACTTCTAACATCAGAAAATCGATTGCAAATAATTGAATTGTCGAAGTTCGACAATGAGAACTCGAATTATGGACGTTCCCACGTATCATAATTTGCATTATCAATGTTCGATATCTCGAATTATCGAGTTCTACTTTCAGATAATTCGAATTATAGAAGTTCGACATATAGCAATTCAGTTATCAAAGTTGATGATAATTCGAAATACGGACTACTACATATCAGATAATTGAATTATTTAAGTCGACATATCAAACAATTCGAATTATAGAAGTCGACATATCAAACAATTCGAATTATAGAAGTACGACATATCAAACAATTCGAATTATAGAAGTTTAATAGATAATTCAAAATATAAATCTGTGACATTTCAGATAATTCGAATTATTGAAGTGTGACATATCAGGTAATTCGAATTATCGAAGTTTGAAACATTCAATTTGTGTTTACGTTACGTTTCTGTCCATTCCCAGGGTAACCGAGTGCCGTTATGACGAGTCGGAATAGCCTCTTTAATGCGTGTGTTGCAGTGCCCGTGTCGCGGCCGGCGCCCGCGCGCACCCAGCGCACCGTGCTGACGCGCATGTGGGAGGAGGTGCCGCAGGGGCCCCTCGCGCTGCTCGCCACCTGCGCCCAGCGGCGCCTGCGCGTCAAGGTGAGCCACGCCCCCGTCGCCCCTCCTCTCCCGCACGCGCCTCCCTCGCAATCTGATGAGGGGTGGGCAATCGAATTGTATTGTGCACTTTCCCAGATTTCTACTCCTAATCCATCATGTTTTTCATCTATTTCTTTTAATATAATTACTTAAGAATTTTTATACTCAGTAACACTCGTAGGTGATGTATTAACCAAATTAATTGCAGTAATACCATTTTAAAATTAACGGTTTCTATAAATTGTTAACAACATATTTTATCCTTCTATTTTTTAAATTATATTATTATTATTATTACTATTATTATTATTATTATTATTATTATTTGTAAAATTCACGCCATTGAAGCATTCGAGACATTGTAAGGATTCATATTCGTTTTCTGGAAACATTCAAATTTGATCCATCTGTAATATGGTCTCAAAACCGAATGTTTTCTAAATGCTTCTAATCGTCTTAGTAGCTAAACTGTGTGTGAGTAAATCCGGATTATGAAACGTATGTATGACCCTTACAACACCTTACATCTGCAGTTCCACCAGGCACGTGTTTGGCAACGTCTTCGCTTGCGCCCTTGCCGTACACCAAGTCACAATACGTAAAATCAATCTACAAAACTCACAAGGGAGAAACTTGTATCGATCTCCCGTTCCCTCGCGTCCGACAGCAGTTTACAGAAACCCACCAATCTCGTATTGTCAGAAACCCCACTTCAAAATCTCACTTACAAAACCAAACACAGTTAATTAATGAGAAAGTTAAGGTAGTTAATGGAAAAAGTTATTCTAATGGTGTGAAATGTGGGTCATGTGTCCCAACTTTTTTGAACCAGCGACACATATTACAGGACCTTGGAACGTAACATTGACACACACCGTGTAGGCCCAATAGGATTCGATCGAATGCGAGCAGTCAGTGTTCTGGGAGATTAACATTTAGGGAAAATGAACTATGAGGATGCGTAGTTCAGAGAAATACAATGAAATACTTCGATTTTTATAACATTAAAATCTATAATCTGAGGGAGAAAATAAGAAAATACGGGTTCAGTAATAATACGATATCTTTACATAATAGTTGCGTAATATTGGCAACGAGAACTTCTAGAATGTGTAATTTTTTTTACCACGTCCGGCAGAGTGCTGGCACTCTCACTCGCCTCCCTTTTGCTTTGTCTTTTGGTTACTTTCCTTTAAAACTACTTTTCCTTCTGTGGACTCCTCCTGTACGCGCCGGGCGTCCTTCACTTTCGCCCCTGCGTACGTGTGTGCGTTTGACCAGAGTGAGCGCGCTGATCGTATCACACAGTATCTGCGCCTCGGGCGCCGTTCCACGGAAACGCCTCGGCATGGTAGCGCAAGCCTCTGTCGGTTAGTGGTACCAAGGTGACTGGGGCACCCGTCTAGGAAACGCAGATCATTGGACCCTGACACCCTTACCTACTGTCGGTATCAAGGTCGCACCTCGCGCCGCGGCAACATTCGACCTTGCGTTCCGTCTGCGGCGGCGATGGCGGCGACCCGTTCGGTAAAAACAGTTTTCGTCACCGGGCGAGGGAATGAGTTGTCACTTCGGGCGTGAGTAGGCCTCTGTCTGCTGCAAGAAATGAAGCTGGCCGAAATTTTGTGCTAGATTTCTCGAGAGCCATTTTGTTTTTAATTGCCGCCGTTGTGGTTGTTTCGAAGGCTCAATGTTGACGGGCGAAGGTGACTTTTTTTAAGATTATTCGGGGATACCTTGATAGCTCGAATCTAATGGAGAAGGGGAAAGAGTATGGAATATTTTGACTTGTGGAGGTGCAGTTCGATTAACGTGTTGTAAGGAAAGTGAAAGGGATGATAAAAATACCGAACTTACAGAGGAATTGGAAATAATTAGGTATAAATAATCGATGTGAAATTATAACCCTTTAGTTCTTTGTAGAAAATTTCTGATCCCTAAAATTAAATAGGCATATTTTTTAAACTGTAAATTGCTTCCATGTTTCGCCTTTAACACGTCGTAGAGGTTACAGAACAAATTAAGATTTACACCACACACCAACCAAAATTTTGTATAACAAGACTTTGTCAAAGGGCGACTCATTAGCATTATTCTACGCGCAATTTATCTGACATTTGCATGGCATTTTCAGCAACCATCCACATGAGTATCCCGGTGTAGAAACTTTTTCTTTTGAAATTTTTTTGTAGGTTAAGGTCCCGTCAGCCTGATTCGATCGCACACTTGATCTACTTTGAGTTTTATTGAACGATCCAATTACACGATCCAAATTACACGATCCAATAGGCTTCCTGCGACGTAAGTGAATCATGAATTCGCTAGGCGGATGGACGTTCATTGAATCGGCGCTGTCCGTCTGCTGAAGACCGGGCCGGGGTCTGAGTAGGGTCGGCCCGTCTGCCCCAACGCTCCGCCACTTTCTCTTGTCTCTCGAAATAATTCATCTCGCCTCACGGCCGCCCCCTCCCCTCTTCGCTGTGCGCTACTTCGGGAAAGGCATCGGTGTGCAGGGGCGCTCTCTGCAACTCCCCGCTTTCGCAACGTGGGCGGTTGCAGGTATCGAAGTAACGGGAGCGCAGTTTAATTTTTTACCGAGACGTTTTCAAGGAAATATTTGCTCGCGACGTTTTGAGAGAATATTAAATCGTTAAAAGTTTAGACTGGAATGGCTGTTTTTGCAGAGTGTGTAAAAGAGTAATTTGGCATGTGTAAAATACATATCCAAGTGCCACTAAGTGGTGGCCAATATTATTTCCTTACTTGTACTCGTATATGCAAAACATCAACGGAACTTACGGAGTTCCTATAATTAACTAGACTGAACTAATTATAGCCATGTCACGTACATGAGATAATAACGTGGCGAAATATATTTTGGGGGCAAATCCAACATTTATAGACCATTACATTATTTGCCGTGCACACCTTTTTTTCATTTTGCCGTCTATTAGTTTTTCTCTATCTCTTGTATTGTATTTGCTAGCTGGCGTTTCCAGTTTTTCTCCTTTTTTTTGCTGTTTTAACAAAAGATTCCTCTCCTAAAAGACAACATTTTAAATATTTTTTTATGAATGTCTATCATTGATCGAAATGATCCACCCCACGTATCTTTGTCCATTCTTCAGCTTTACGAAAGCAATGACAACGTATTTCAACGAGCATCCAGTGAATTTAAGACCTACGTTGAGTTGTTGACGCTAATGAATTTACGGATAAGGATAATAAATTTCCTTGGACAGCAGGGTGACGAAGTTTTCTTCGCGCTTACGTTTTCGTTAGTCACACGCCAAGGTCCCCACCGCAGGAGTGATGGGAGGGCCGTGGATCTGCAATGGGCGGGCGCTGGCGGCGCGCGCGCCGGGGCGCCGCTGACACACATTCTGCGGCGGTGGCGAGGGGGGGCGGCTCCAGGGCCGTGCGGGCGGGCGGGCAGCGAGCGACCTTGCCGCGCCGTCACCTTGAGCGGACCGCCGCCGCCGCCGCCCGAGGTACCCGAAGTACGAGGGGACAGGCGCTGGAAGGTGAAGTTTGCAGCCGCACCATCCGAACACCCATCACGCCCGCGATTCGCACCCCATGATCTGGTTCCTGCTCCGGCTGACCCGCCCCTTGGTGCTGGATGCCTCTATTTTCTCCATCGCGCCCGAGATTCGCACCCGTTGGTCTGGCCACTGTTCTGTGTGACCCGCCCTTGGTGTTGATTCTGCTGTGCCCGTATTTCCAACTGTGATGGGGGATTCTATTCACACGGTGGGATTAAGTCAGGGGAAAGGTATAGCTTTGTGCGTCTTTTGTCGAACCGTACAGGCAATAAAACTTACGGTTCTAATGACGCGCCCTGGGACCTCATTGAGGGAGACAGCAAGAAGTGATCAGAGAAGAATATCACTAACTCTATAAATATAGTATTTATTATATATATTTATTATTTATATTATACTATATTATTTATTTTATATGCAAATTTTAGTGCATTATTTTATTCACAGGCTGCAATTCGAAAACCAAAGTTTTGGAATGAATGTGTTTACAGATTTCGATCGCGGCATAAATCCGCTTAAGGCACGCTTAATAACTGATGGATAATGGAATAAGCCTAACTAAAGCTTCATTCTTCAAACTTCAAGTTCTGTTCATAAAAACCAAAAAACTGTGCCTTCAAACTCTCGCCTTGCCGTGAATGTACGCAATGCTTTCCTGAAATACGTATGATGATATGTATGAATAAGAACAATGATATGTATCTTACAACGCAAGCACCAACTAGCAGCATGCAGCCACAGACTTCTATAGTGAGACAAAATACAAATAACATTTAACGCGGAACCTACAACGTACGAAAGAAAGAAAAAACTCGTGTCACCAAACTCTCCCCTCTCTGAATACATTCGTTGGTGAAATGTAGGCAATAATTGCATGAATCTCGCAAAACAGAGACAACGGCAGGAAGAGGAAGTACAAGTCCCATTATAACAAAAAACACGTAGACTAGGAAACCACAACAACAATCTTATCTTCAAACTCTCCCTTCGGTGACTGTACTACTACTTAAAATAGTTTTAGAAGAACCTTGCAAGCAAGCAGCGGCGCCTAGCAAATTCAGACTACTAAAGGCAGGCGAAATACGATGACTGGCAGAACGAATGAACGTGGAGCGCAGGACAAACGAAACCAAAATCGTGTCACCTTAACTCTCCCCCCAGAACTTTTGCCGCCATCTCTTTCCCCTCGCTCTTTTTCGCGGACTTCGCGGGGGTGGGAAGGGATTGGAGCTTCACCGAGCGCCCGGGAGACTTCAACGGGCGGCATGCGAATTGGGCGTCGCGGAGCGTGACGCGGGGGCGGGGGCGGGGGGGGCGGGGTCCGGCGCGCGGCGCAGACTGGGTCAAGAGGAGAGAAACTGAGCGGGCCGCGCGGGGCGGTGCGGGTGTCCGGAGAAAGCGGGGGGGGGGGGGGGGGGGGGCCGGGCCGGGGGATAGGGGGGGGGGGGGGGGGGGGGGGAAGAGCAGGGGGGGTGGGGGAGGGGGGGGGGGGAAGGCCGGGGGGGGCGGATGGGTAAGTGGGGCGGGCGAGTGGGGGTGGAACAGGACGGAGAGGTCGGGGCGGGGCGGGGCGGAATAGGGGAATGGGAGGGCGGGGCAGCAGGAGGGTGGGAGGGAGGGCGTTGTGAAGCCCTCCCAGTGCACAAGGCCAATCCGACACGTGGCCTTCGTTCGCGAAAGTCTGCCGAGGGGCGAGGAGGGAGGGAGCTGTGGCGTCACCGTACCCGCGACCTCAGACAAGCCCCGGTCGTTCAAAACAAAACAAAAAAAAATTGAGACCTTCAGGCGTGAATGATAAATGAGGCATCATCCTCCCTAATGGAAGAAAGTAATTTAAGAATTACTTATGGAATAATTTAAAATGTGAAAAAATACTGCTTTTGTCACCTTTTTAAATGACTTAAATTTCTCTTAAAATTTGCTATTTGAAACATCAATTGACATTATGACAGAATAAATACATGAAACTTTCATATTACTATTTAAATGTTGCATTGACTGCAAAATCAGATTTTTTAATATGAGTTCGTTCTACAAATAAATTCATGGAAATTTTAGGAAGACATTGAAACTCAGAAACGAGAAATGCGAGATATTTGGGCTTTTTTGAATCACGTGGTTTCTTTCTAAGTCGTCACAGTTCGTAATTCATCGTGGGTTAAAATCGTGAAATCCGAGAAGGATCTACAAGATTAATGAACGCATTAATTATCCTACGCCATAGAAAAGTTTGAACTGCAATTCGTATCGTTTTCTTCGCATTTTTATTTAAAATTCCGATAAATCGCAACGTAAAACTAATCCCAAGTAACAAATTTTAATACCGACACTTACGTCGGAAATCTCGTTCAATCAAGCAAGATACTCGACCATCGATAGCCTTCATCTCGCGACGTTCCCGATTCTCCGGCAGAACGGTTGCACGCCATGTCCGGCCTACTGCCGCCTGCGCCGCCGATGAAGGAAGAAGGAAAGCGAGAGCACAGTGCATCGAACTGCAGTTGCAAAAAGCTGCACCCGCTCCGCCCCCCCCCCCCCGGCGCCCCTGACAACCCGCGCGGTCCCGCGCCAATCCTGCCCCATCGATGCAACGCATTTCGCCGATCCGAGGAAACTTCTTTCGCCGGCAACGTGTACCTCGCGGTCGATCACCTCGCGGCGGGGAGAAGTAAAGGTGTCGGTCCAATGATGTAGATATTTAAGTCCTGATTTAAAAATAAAATAGTTGCAGTCGCTTATGTTGTCGGTAAAAGGTAAAATGTTTATGCGGAAGAAGAGATCAAAATGTCTGAACGGAGTCCGTAATACATTTAAACTAAACTTGAAGAGGATTCTGTTTCTTTTAACTTTCTGTACTTTTGCTATTATCGAATAATGATAAGTTCGTTTAAAAAAACAAATAACATTGTAAAACAAAAACTTCCAATGACACGACTAATTCTAAGTACGCCTCACAATGTCGTGAGGTTAATTAATTTTCATTTGTTGTTTGTTGTGTGTGAACTGATTCCAATTAGATTGCTAGTAGCTATCTTACCTCACTCAAGAGAGAAGTCAATTGGTCGAAATATGTCGCCCCCCTAATATGTGGATTTGTAATATAATACAAAACTTACAGTGACTTATCTTTCTCAATCTTTGTCGACAAAACGTGGAGTGTGTGGGTTGGAGTTTGACACAAACATGTCATATGCTTGAAACCTATTTTCCCACTGATAAGGTAAGGACAAAAAGTGTAACAGTTTTATCCTGAAAGAACGCCTGAACAACTATCTAGTTTCACATTAAGTTTCTAGAATAACTGATATGACTAATGACCTAATGACATTCGTCGTACATTTTAAATAAAACATTCTGCATTTTCCACAAACCCATTATATATTAATTGGCACATAATGTTGAGTTCAGAAATTGTGATGTGAGCAATGCCAGATAAAAGTTTTGTGTGTGCTTGTTGATTGGGAGATGCACAAAAGTTATTCCCTTTTCTGTGTTTAACGATCTCAGGGAGTCGTTTCTTCCACTCGCACCCATCTTCGTCTCACGTGGTGTCCCTGCTCCTCTTCGTCCTCGATACGAACCTCCCGGCCCCCTCCATCCCTCACACCCGCCGCCATCTTGTGAGCACAGAAGGCGAACGAACATTAAGTAGAAAGTGCGCGGGCAGTTAGCAGATGGTCAGTTCGGAACGTGTAAAAGTGGGCGTCATACTTTCACTAAAGGCTCAGTCTGAAATAATGCCCCGTCACAAGTGAGTGAATTATCAGAGAGCGGACATCTTGTATCTTTTCGCAGTGGTTAATGATTCTCACTTTCGGTGTCAGGTTGGGAAATTTACTTTTTACAAAGATTGTTCTCCCGAAAGAAGCAAGAGTAAGTAGCGTTTTTGCGACCGTGCAAGTTGCGGAAAAATAACGTATTTTGCTGCGCTATGTCTATAACAACACAAGCTCGACGAAGTTAGGCAAAGGTTTTTTTTCTTCTACCCACATGATTTTAGGAAACGGTATTTGCTTGTTTGATTAGGATTTCCAAATCTTCTTGAGAGAGATGCACAAAGAAAAAAAAACACACAATGTTACAGGAACAGCGAAAAAAACACAAGTTCGTTTGGGATGAATGAATTCTGAGCTAAAAGGAATCCAACGAAAACGACGTTTTCGTTTGAATCTAAGCGACTCATTCGCGAAGAAGAAGAAGAAGAAGAAGAAGAAGAAGAAGAACAACAACAACAACAACAACAACAATAACAATAACAACAAGAAAATTACACTTGGACGCGGAATCAAATATCTTCACTTTTCATTGTCGTACAAGTTTGCAAAATATTCGCTTGGCCGCAAAATAAAAGACCGATGATAGGATTAAAACGGTTCTCCTGAACATAGACAACATGTGTCAATTTATTCACACACCCACCGTTTGTACATCACTCGGCTGCTTTTCCGAGTTCGCGTGCTGCCTTGTGGCGCACGTGGATTTCAGTGCGAAGAGAGAGGGAAACTTTCCCAGATAACCCGTCGCGGCAATGACCTCAGGTGAAAGTCGCGCGCAAATGCCGTCCAGCGGTCTAGCCACGGCGCGGCGCCTCGCGAGCATCGAACGGTGACCAACATCACTGAAGGCTACACCCCGACCAGCAGCAGTGCTTGTGGGACAGATATGTTTTCTACAAAATTGGGATTGTCATAAGGTAGATTTTTTTTTCTAGGGCTTTTATCCAGCCAACAGCCCTGTACGTACCGATGGGACGCATATTGAGCATTCACTAGGCAAACACACTTGCGGGCTCCTCTGATCTGGGGTCAGCAGAACGCGAGGCCCTCCGCGACAACACATACAAAGTCAAGGGACAAACAACCATGCCCAAGGCGGGACTCGAACCCGCGACCTTTCGGACCGAAGCGCTGAGTCGGTACTCGCTCTTAGCCACCTCGGCCATAAGGCAAATCCTTGTTTAATTTAAAATACATTATTAGAAATGAGTAGGTTGGCGAGAAATTCTTGTTTGTTCTGCAGGTATTTGCGTTCATTTGACAATTAACCTATTTCTACAGATATTAATATTGTATTGTAAATTAACGAAAGATCTACCTGAAAATTCCAACAAACGAATAAAATGTTATAGAAAACCAAAATCTATTATTTTGATGAATTTAGTTAGTTTCAAAGATGCCACAGTGCAGCAGATATTAATAATTATTATTACATGGCTTTTCGTTGTTAGAAACTCTTCTGTAACTCAAGACACGTTGTCTTAAATACCTTTTAGCTCATCCTGCGAACTTTCTGGATTCGCAGATACGTACTGCGCCATTGAACGGTAAAACACGACGCAATGGGCGGCGTAACATAACAATACCAACGAGGTATACATAACAATACCAATCTAAGTACGAGTATATTTTTGAGATAGATTATGAAGCACAATGTTTGTGGAAAACGAAAGGACGTAATCAATTACTCAAGCCCTACTGCTCGAACTCACCACTCTTGGAAATCTAATTAGCAAGCTTTGTTACTCTGGTAAATGTATCAATCATTCATCCAGACATTGGGAACTATTTTATTAGTAAGCTTAGCAACTTAGCCGGTTCTTAATTCACTCACAAGTCTGCGATCCTATTGACGAAACCGAGTATCTCGAGGGATTCTGGAAAGTGGGGTGCTCCGCTTGATAAACACTTTCTTTAGCGAAATGCGAAACCTGGCGTTCGGAGGACGTTAACAGGAGACAGAGATTTTGGCGACTTTAGAAAGCAGCGAGTCGTCCCCAAAAGGGTAGGCGGTTCCTGCCGCAGCTTCTTTGCACAAAGGTAGCGTGGGTTCGAAACCCTTGTCAAACATCCTTAAACATCGTCTTACATAACATAAACCTTAGCCTTATTCACCACAACACTTTTTTCCGGTACCTAAGAATATGTGACTTGCATCCGCATACTCAGTAACTCCATCTCACCCTTACAAACTGCACATTCGCGGGACCCCAATTGGATTATGCTTGCAATATTGTAAAGATTACTACAACAAACGAAAACGGAAATAATATTTGTAAAACGAAGGGCTTGTCCGTAAAATACCCTTAAAAATTGACGAATGGACGAGTGATTGGGCGTGATAGGCGAAGGCAAGGTACAGCGTATCGAATTTACCAGTATTCATCTGTATCATTCATTTCGTATTGCCCAGTAGTTAAGTATCGTCTGCTATCCCTTAAGGTTGGGGCACACGGAGGGAGGGACGGAGAAGGAAGAAGGGGCAAGGGGGAGACGAAGAAGGTGCAGGAGAAGAGGTAAGCCCCGGATACAGAATACGGGAGTGAAGCAAACCGCTGGCGGCGGGGGCTGTCGCTGCTGCTGAGCGGGGGGACGGCGGGCGGGCGCGCGCGGGCGCCAGGGGCCTTTCACTGGCCCCCGCCGCCGAGTGCTGCTGCGCGGCCGTCGGCCGTGAGTTGGCAAGGCCGCCACGCGACCGCTCGGCGCCTCCCGCGCACGCCTCCCCGCCCCGGCCCCGCCCAGTTTTATTTATTTTATTTTATTTTATTTTTATTCATTTTATTTTATTTACTTATTTTACGTCAAAAAACAGCAAAAAATGTGTTTGACGTTCTATGGGGAGAAGTGAATTCTGTGCATCCTTAAACAGTTTTCAAAATTCTGTGATCCCTACACAAAGTAATGTACTGCTGGAATTTTGAATATAAATATAATAAAAAAAGCTCCCATGTAAGAAAATCTATTTTTAAGTATAAATCAGCAATCAATTTTGGGCTCTTATCTACATGATGTCCTTCGTCAAGTAAATGATGTCCTTCGTCGATTTAAATGAGTTCTGAAAAACCATTGTATATGATGGGGGAAAGGTTGTTCCTACTTATCCTTTTTAAACCGATTTCCCATTACATCCATTTGGTCTCAGGTTGCCCTCGAAATATAATGCATTCGACGTGAAAATAGGTCACAGGTGAAAACACGAGCTGTGATCGAAGCCGTTAATATAAGGTGACGACCGCTGGGGCCGGTTCTGTTCACTGGGAAAGAAGGCAATGGACGACGGAGTCGCGACGAGGCTTAGTGTCCAGATATTATCCCAACATCTGGCCGGCGGCTCTCCCTTAAGTGACCAACACAATACCGCGAATTGGACTGGCCCACCTGTACCCTGGCTAGCACACTCTTTTGAGAGTGAACGTTTTAAAAGAAAACGTTGTGAAGGATTCTCCTTTCCCCTGT
The DNA here is from genome assembly GCA_964035755.1 of Teleogryllus oceanicus. Taxonomy (NCBI): domain Eukaryota; kingdom Metazoa; phylum Arthropoda; class Insecta; order Orthoptera; family Gryllidae; genus Teleogryllus; species Teleogryllus oceanicus. The sequence continues at coordinate 55,005,829 of CAXIVR010000008.1, forward strand.
TCTTGGAATGTGCGGCAAAAGGCATCTTACCATCCTTCGTTTCTCTTATCTTATACATTCCTTTCGAAATGAGCATCTTTCGTCCCTTTGGCATAAGTACCCTAAAGACCATTAAAGAGTGGAGTCAACCGTACAGGCGCGTTTGTTCGCTTGCTTTAGAACAGAGGTGAACACAACATGGAATTTCACTTTTCCATTACTTTCCCTTGGAGCTTTCGTTCTTCCCGGCGACTATAATTCGTGCATGGAAATAAACCGTGAAGAATTATAACATTTCGTTTACAAAACTTATAATGTGAAAAGAGAGTGAAACTAGAAGCTACCAGCACACTCAAATCGCATATATGCGCGCGAGCGTGCGTGCAGTCAAACCGTCGAGAGTAATAAGCAAGTCTTTACATTTCACTTTCTTGACTTGGTCACAAAGGAGAAAATTATTATGCATGACTACCAAGATTTAAGGGAAACAATTTTTCACGGAGCTCTCTCCACAATTTACGTATTAAATGTGTGTAATAATAAATGGAATTTAAAGGGTAATACTATTTAAAAAAAGTTTGTTTGAAAACATTTTCATTTCTCTAAAATGTACTTTTTCACCTCAGCCCTTTGCCAGGCATGAAAAATACCAGAGACGGTAGAAATGAATTCATATTTGTAGTTGTTCTTTCATGTTTGTTCTGTAACAGAGGTTTGATCTCATACAAACAGGGCAATAGACCCTTCAGTTTGGTGTGGCTAACGTAATGTAAAGCCATGAGGTTATAGCTATGCCTTTCTGTTTGTCCCTTGCCAATTACTATACTTCGTTAAAAGGAGGCAGCAGGAATAATATATATTTTTAGATCCGTAGGCCTAATACAATCCAATAAAGACACGCTGTCGTACGTTTGTTTGTCCTTCAAATTGATTTCGTAATATGGGTAGGATAACTAATATGTTATGGATTCATGGGGCTGATATAGTTTCCATGAAGTGATGTTTGTCCTTTGATTTATTATTCACGTTCCCCAAGAAACAGATTTTGTTAAAGGAGAGTACGTGTGTCGTAGGTTTTAGAACCATCAGCCTAATATAACCCCATAAAGTTACGTTTGTTGTACATTTGAGTTTGCTCCTTGACACTTTCCCCTTTTGGTAGTTTCATTTCCAGAATTTTCAGTGCAGACTCATTCACACTGGACATACACAGCGAGCCTCCTCGATTCATAACCAATATTGCAATTTCAGCAGGGTACTCATAACCAATATTGCAATTTCAGCAATGCCCAGCAGGGTACCCACACAGTGGAAAGGGGAAAGAGATGAGAAGGTAAATGGCTGGGTGATGCGTCAGGATTGGTCCGGGGCATGGTATCCCGAATGCAGTTCGTTAGGCAGGCCAGGTTCAGAGCGAAGACGGCGTCTCTCTGATTCGCCAGCAACGTAACCTTTCCAAACAAAAGGCAGAGGAAGGCGTCGAAACCACTGCGGACAGTCCTTGTGAACGCTTATTAAGACTTAGGAGGGCCCGAGTATGTTAAGTTGTTGACAGATTAGTGATTCCGAGCGCGTCAACTGCTGAGGCCGTAAATGTAGTGCATGTTTTTCATCGAGAGGTGGTGGTAATCTTCCCCCGCTGGATAGCGAGACAGGGCGCCGAACTGCCGCCGGCTAGCGGGGTTTTCCCCATCCGGGTATCCACCCAGCAGCGGGGCGCCGCCCCAGCTGGGCCAAGATCTAAGCTCCCCTCCCTGGCTTGACGCAAGCCCTTTGAGCGTCCGACCGAGTGCGTGAGCGCGCGTGTCTGTGTGTGTCTGCAGGTGTACACGCGGCACGCGAGCGGCGTGCGCGGCTACACGGAGGCGTTCGTGGCGGCCTTCGACAAGCACTGGAACCTGGCGCTGGAGGACGTGCGCGAGGTGTGGGTGCGGCGCCGACGACCGCCCGTGCCGGCGCTAGGTAAGCCCACCGACCCCTCCCTCTCCTCCCTGCAGCGCACTGTTCACGCCTCCGGTTTTGGGCGTGGTCCTGGGCGTCGCTGGAACTATTCGAACCTTCCTGTGTGATGCTCACGTTTACTCAGTTATGAGTAAAAATTGCTCGCCAAGGCGGGAACATTCTAAGAATTCTAGCTGTCAAATGTATTCTCAGTCATCTCTTCAGGTGGTCTGCGGGCTTCACAATCTGTACCAAATATTAAGGAGGGTCCTCGGGCAGATTGGGGAGTTTGGGGCCCAATTTAAAGATTGCTTCGTTCCCCAAGCTTTAAAATGACTTCTCGATCACCATTGTACGTGTTCTAGAGGTTTTACAATCTCTACGAAACGTAATGGCCGTACATCTTAATTCAAGGCATCTCAGAATAAATGTTGCAAACTTCTTGGGAAGTAGAAATTTTATCACATTGGCCAATGAACATGTGGTGACAAATTTGCTTTATGGAAATCCCACACGTGACATTTACCCCTGATTGATAGGCAACTCATTATGCACTAGTGCTTAGGAGATGACAGTCTGAGGCAGTCCAAGTGATTTCGTATATAATGAAGAGATTTCGTTTCGTAGCAACGATGGACACGCTGTACCTATTGGTGGGCAATGCATCACGCGCGGTGAATCGGAGCCTCTGGAACAGGGCGGTAGGCGCCACGGGGTAGGCGTGAAGACGCGGGAGAGTCGGGCACTCACCCAGGAAGCAGCGCCGAGAGTCGAACCCGGAACCCGCAGCGCGGCCGCGGTCGCCGGAGAAAGTGGCGGCCCCGGGCGTCGAGCGGGGACGCCAGCGAGGGAAAGGAGAGGGGGCGGAGCGTGGCGGGGCGAGGCGGGGCGAGGCGGGGCGAGGCGGGCCGGGCAACTACCGTGCTGCGCGCGCCGCTTGTGGAGGTTTCGACCGCCAGCGGCTGACGAGGATTTTGCTCCACGAAACGAGCGGATGGGGGAAGTGTATGTGGAATACCATCCGTATTTATTTCTGAGCGTAGGCGATGTAGAAGGCTTACGTCTTTATAGCCTCTTCATTCTCGTGGAGATTAATAATGGTGGTATTCTTTACCTTCTGTTGTGTAAGAGATCATAAGGACACTACTGAAGTAGAACGAGAGATGATTGATTATGAATGTGGTAATGATTCAGATGGAGAAAGTGCCTAGTAAGTCCAAATTCTCTATATTAACATAGTTTTTATTTCTCCAAACGTCTTATTTAAGTAACAGATGTATTGTTGCATATCGAAATGCCAGTTTTGTTCCGTCGTAGATCACCGCGTCGCACAACAAAAGACCCGCGAATCGCGTCAGCTTCGGTGCCTCGCCCGTTGCCAAGTTCTTTGTGGTGGAATTAGGCGCGACACACCGAGACAAGAGAGGTCGACGCGGCGCCGGCGGTAATTTAAATTTTCCAGCGAAAAACGAGCATGGTCGCGCGGCGAATTACGAGATTCTATATCGGATAGCGCGTAATGGAGTTATTGATTCCCCTTCATACTCCACTTCATTGGAGGCGTGTGTTGCTGTTGTGGTTTTCTTGAGCGGTCACGTCTGGCTGTAGCGGTCTGTCTCGACTTTCACGTCGCGTGCACGCGCTGTGCTCGCCCAAGGCGTGGAGAGGCGAGGTTGGATACGTGTGATGTGAGGCACCTCTAACCGCAGTGGGACGGTGCGCTTTGATAACTCACTCCCCTGGTATGCGGAAGCCTGGGCGATATAGTTTCGCTGGGAGATGTAAGAGTGTACTTGACAAGAGTAGGAATGGTTGTGTGCTTCGGGTTTCATGTACGGATTTCGGGGAAAAGATAACTCTGCAAATATACTTTAATTACGTACACGCCTGTTAGGTGTTTTTACTTTATAGTTTTCGTCAATATTTTTGGTTCTATGTTTAATTCCTGTCCTTTTTGTGTTCGTTTTTTTTCCGGCTCGATTAATAAGATTCCACTTGAATCGATTAATTTTGTCCAATCCGAACTCGAGGACTTAAAGGTATCTTTGAATCTCTCGTAAATCTCAAATCTATGTAATTCTGGATTTAATATTCTTAATAAATTTAGGTATTTCTACAGAAAAAGGAAACATCAAGCTTCAACAGTTTTGTTGCAACTATTTGTTCAGAAAAAACAAGTTTACTGTTATTAAATCAGATAACGTATATCCAGTAGGTTGCATAAGTTAAAGTTGTAACTATCACTGAAGTACATTATGTACACAGATGTATTGAGAAAACAAGACTTATATATTGAAGTGTAATAAAAAATATTAAGTTTAGGTTCAGAAAATTGCAATGACAGAAAAAAGCAACGAACTGTTGTAAAAACAAATATTCCATTTTTTTGTAATGACATCTCATATCCCATCCCTAGTTTAGCTCCCACGTATTATTATTTGTTTGCATTTTATCTTTTTGCATGGGAGTCTGCTGAAGTCGCATTCCACATTTCAGACGCTAACTGGAGAATTACAAAGTCAAGGGCGAGAAGAAGCGATCAGCCCAAAACCCGCCAAGAAGGATACAATTGGGGAAAGGATGGGCAAGGAACACTGGCGCGCAGTCCTTGCTCCAATGTTTAAGATACCTATCCTATTTGCATCTGGAATCAATAAAATGAATCCACTGAAACAAACCATCAGAACACCCGGCCTCTTTATTTTCTCACTAAATCGACTTCGACAGCTTATTTAATACTCGTAGTGTCGAAAATCCACTGTGGGGACTCTGATGAAGGTCTACGAATCTCCAGTTAGGGATTTGCAACGAATCGCATGCAATTGCACCCGGTTTCGTCTCCATCTTATTATTATTGCTTTTTTTTTACGCTGTGATTGCCGTTGGGCAACGCATGGTGCAAGTGGCCATTCTCCGCAGAGGGGCACTCTCGCCCGTCCGGCCACGCCCCCCGCCCCGCGCCCCCTCGTTGCCCCCTCCGCGGCGCCGTCGCCGACCCCTCCCGCCCCGCCCCGCCCCGTCCCGTCCCGCCCCGTCCCTTCTTGTCCTGTCCGCGCCACCCCACCCCACCCCGCCCGTCCGTCCCGTCCGTCCCGTCCCGTCCGTCCGTCCGTCCGTCCGTCCCGTCCCGTCCCGCCCCGTCCCGTCCGCCCGTCCGCCCGCCCGTCCCGCCACGTCCCGCCCCGTCTCTTCATGTCCCGTCTCGTCCGGCCCCGCCTTGCCCCATCTCTTTGCGTCCCGCAACATGCCATCCCGTCCAGCAACGTCCAGCCCCTTGTCCCGTCCCGTCCCGTCCCGCCCTGCCCTGTTCCGTCCCACTTCGTCCGGTTAGCCTGCTCAAGAAATCGCTCGGAATAGCACAGGTGCTGTCACCGCTTTCCCTCGCCTGCCTGCTCGCGGTCTCCCGACTCATCCGCCGCGCGCGCGCTCTGCCCCTCGCTTCCGCGTTCGCTTCGCGCCTCCCCTCTCCCCCCCACCCCCACCCCGCGGACGGGATGCCTCGCGCTGATATGGAGCGGGCTATCGCCGCTCTCTTGCTGCGGCCGGTATTTGCCCATGATGTTTCGTGTGGCGAGATTGTGGCGAGATTGGCGATTCTCGCGACAAGGCGGCGAAGATTGATAGCGACCCAACCGCTCTTCCAATTCCGACTCACACAACTATTACAACTTAAAGTTCGTCGTTTAAAAAAACTATTTGATACCGGTATTTCTCCACGATATTTCCTACTGATAATGATTGTGGTCCCAGAAGTGATAGCTTCATTGAATCTTAGAAATGAGTCTTTAGCAATTGACAGATCCCTGCACAGTTACTCAGAATATCTTGTTTTCCACACTATGTATACGTAACTGACAAAAACCATAAGAATCAATGCTAACCAGGTATTGTTGAAGGTAATATACGAGCATTAAAGGCCAAGAATTGACAATGTTGAGTCGGGAAATGCGTTCTGTGAACATTTATGCACTAATATTGCATGTCTGGCACTTTGAGCACCGACAGATTCTTTGTAAGCCGTAGTATAGTAATATATTGTTTCACCTTGTTGAAAATCAAACAAGTGAGGCGAATCGTGCCATATAAAGACGCGAATGTTCGATTTTTAATGTATACATCAACGTTCACTATCTATCATCAATTTTTCAACGGTTTGTGAAAATAATATTGACGATTTCTTTTTCAATTGCTCTTTTCACTCTTACTTGATACCATTACTTTTCGTCAGCATTTGGAGGCTGGTACGAAGTCTTAGATTCGGAGGTTCTGTTTTTGGACGATTATTATCGCTTAAGCAACGCCCAAGTTGTGCCTTCCGCGTTCATGCCACTATCTGCGAAGTGCTCTCTACTGGCGTTGGGGTCGCCTGCCTTCCTTTTGCGGGTGATGGACACAATCGTTTTTTATCGTCTCGAGCCCGATAATCTCGTTGACGTAATACGCTCTCGTATTTGTTTTTTTAGCGGCTTAACGCCAGCTGGGGTTGCGGCGTTGCGTCGACTTAGTGTTGAACAGGCAGTTGACAGAATGTGCATGTTGCATCTATGGCGAGTTTGTGTTTTGCTTTAGCAGAACCGTCGAAGGAGAGGTTAATTTCAATATAATTTTTTTTTCTAACCAAATGAATAGTTTTACTTACAATTTGGTAACAATCGAAGACTACTCCTTATTTTTACTTCTTTAAGGTCGCTTTTCATCTATTAGATCATATAGTAAGTAACATTGGGGGTAAAGATAACGGTATACGGGCACAAACAAACATCCATGCCCCATGCGGGTTGCGAACCCGCCCCTCCAGGCACGAGTCAGCTACGGCCCTTCAACCTTAGCGACCTCTGCTATCCTAGCAGCTTCTTCTCAATTTTTGTTTTTGCTTTAAAATAAATATTATGCAGTGCGTGCAACCTACCGGGCGTAAACCGCGATAAGATTGCGCATTAGCCGTATAAGTTCTTCTTAAGCATGTAAAATAGTTTTAAAATGTCATTTCATTTCAAGGTTTTGTTAACGTGGGTGTGCCTTCCCTTGCAAATTTGTTCATCAGGGCTGAAATGTTCCATGTAATGTTGGATATTCTCGCGGTTAAAGAACCTTGATGGGAAGGAAGTGCTGCCGAGTGCTGATATCGGTTTCCTGCCAGTGAAGGTCGTGAGGCAACTTTTCTCCAGCGCGAAAGTTGTTTTCTAATACGAAGCGAGCGTACGATCAAATGCATACGCGAAGTAAACGGAACCATATTGGCAGAAAATATCAACAGGCATCATATTTGTCTAAATAATATTCTAAAGTAAGGAATTAGTGAACTAACGAAGAAATTGTGGGAAACAGACTTCTCCTGGAAACGTTCGGAAATCCTCGCCATTCATTACAAATTTCAGATTAGTCGACTGATTTTCTAGCTGCGGACTCTAAAGGACAAAAATAACGAGACCATGAAGAAGTTAGAAAATATTAACAAATCTGCCCCAGAGAGGTGTTGCAGTATCATCAAATCTTCCAAACAACTACATCTTTAATTTATTAGCACATCTAATATGCAATAAATATAATGTAAAATGCAATTGGGTAGTGACATTGAAAATAATGTTAACCTAATTTTCCTGGAATATGCTTGATCTCATTTCAAGTCGCCGAGCCCAAACTTGACCAGGAATTTAGCAATGAATGCGGATGTAGGAGTGCACGGAGTGAAGGAATAGATGCCAAGAAATAGATCGGGGGCCAGGCATGGGACTTGGTGGGATGTGGCGGCTGAGGATAAAGGGAGGTGGGGGGGTTGGGGGGGCTCGAAGGAGCTACACGGGTGGAAGGGGGGGCGTGACGGTGCTGAGTGAAGGAGGGACGAGGAGGAGCAGGTGGTGGGAGCGGGGTTGGGGGGGGGGGGAAAATTGGGGGGGCGGTTGCGGGGGCGCGGAGCGGGCCAGCGCTGTGCGTGGCGTCGGCTTGTCGGCGCGAGGTGCTGAGGGTGAAGGACCGCTGCGCTCCGCGCGACCTACGGACCGCGCGCTCGCCGCCGCCGCCGCCGGGAGATACCGCGACCTCGCCTCCTCAACTCCAGCCTCACTATGTATAAATAACTGGAGCGCGCCTCGCTCACTCTCCCGTCCTCTCGCCGCCTGTGTCATCATCGGCGAATGTGGGGCACAGGCCGAAACATAGCGGCGGCGTCTGCGTCAGTCATTGGCCGAAAACATCGGCGACTGAGGTCAGGGCGCGAGACGTCTCGCCCCGCCCCCTCACCCTCCCGCCACGCTCCACGCGCCTGATGTGAGGCAACCCGCGCCAGGCGGGAACTCTTAAGGAGGTGCGTACCAGCAAGACGAAATCAATTTACCGATTTATCAAGTTAATAATGGAAAGAGGAATAACCTTTCATATTTGCATAGAAATTATTATTTGTTCCTAAGATGCTGCGCTTGCGGATCAGAAATCTTCCAGAGACCCTGGGATGAAGAGTCATTGACCATGGCTGACGCTGACCTGACGTGACCATGCATCGCTTGGTCATGTGAATGGGCGAAAGGGCAAATGGGGACGAAAACATTGGAAATAGTGTTTAATCTGCGGGTCAGTTGCCCAAGTGCTCATCCCACAGGATAACGTAACGATCTTTGGCAAAATATCATTATCAGCACAGTGTGAATGCAACAAGGAAGCTCGATTTTACCACAAAGCTTCTATTGTTATATTTCTCTACAAAAAATATAGAAAAGGCATTCTTATCATGTCGATGAATTATTGTATCCTCAGCGGAAAACCATCATTTATCAGTCACTGAAACAATAACAACGTAACCATTTCGATGCATAACATTTCGTTGTGCGGAATATTTAATTGATGAATGATCTTGACCTGTAGATGAAACAAAGTAATAATGTTCAAACCCATATTTAGAACAAAACCCCTGAATTTCTACTTAAATGTACAAAGATCATCGAAAACCCTGTGTGATCGCTTAACAATTTCCTCTACCTCAAGGGATTCGACGTGTCATCTGCTTTCTCTCTTTTGCGAGATGTGCAATGTTTCAACCTTCTCATTGCATCATTTTACATCGTTACCAGTTTAAACCGCCCTCGCGGGTAGCTTATTGGTCAACGTGCTTGCTTTCCTTGACGCGACCCCGGATTCGATTCCCGGCCGGGCAAGATTATAGTGCGCAATGGCCCAGTATACGTTGCTTCTCAGGTCGAGAAGGCCAGGGCGTAGGGAAGCCTTCGTGCCAACCACATGTACCCGGTAACCAATGGCTGCAAGGCCGGGACGCCGCTGGAAGACCCAGGTTTCGTCAGGGGCTATCGCACCAAGGTACTCACACATACCAGTTTAAACCACGTCGTGGGTCTGCACCTTGGCCCTTGGGGCGCACCTCGCCCGGCAATCCGCAAGGGGCCTGCGATTCGGTTGCCTCCGCCGAGGCGCGTCGCTCGTGCTGGCGCTTGGTGCGGCCGGGCCTCGACCCCGCTAGCCGATTCGCCACACCGCGCCGCGCCACGCCCGCCACACCACGTCACGCCACGCGCTTCTTCGCCGCTGCCCGGAGAACGGCTCGGTCTGGTCCGGCCGGTCCGCATGTGTCCTGCTCGGATTCGGCATGTCGCGTCTCGCTCCGAGAGGCACGTTCGATTGTGAGCTACTCTGTTTCCATATTGTACTCTTATGAAATACTTCTTTAAATGATTGTACATGGAATGGTGATTCACACTTCTTTCCACCCAGTGAAAACAATTCATTTCGTAGGGTTCGACCCTACAACCCGGGTGATTATTGGTTGACATCGCAGCAAGTGTGCTATTCGGGCAGGCCTCTAACTGTTGTCCGATTAAATGTAGAATGTGATTGACACTTAAGACATCTGGGAATATGCTACGTCAATTTACAATACGCGGATAGTGGACCGTTGAATATTTGAGCTGATTGTTTAGTGCATTTGACAATCACATTATTTTTTTTAATGCAACGGGATAAACTTTCTTTGTGTCATGTGGTTAATGTTTTGTTTAATTATTATTATTATTATTATTATTATTATTATTATTATTAAATTACTCTCTAAAACTAGTTTCATATATTAAGAAAATCAACGCAAAAGTAATAATTTGTTTTTCTCTTTAGTGCACGCCCAAATAATGCACTAATGCACTACATGGTGGAAACTCTTAGCAATAGGCACTAGTTTCAAGAAATACACTAATAGGCACAGTTTCAAGAAAAAACAATCTTCAAGGTGTTAAACTAATTCATTTATCATCTTTCTTGCAATGCATTTATTTCTTCTGACATGTACAAAAAATGATAATCACCTACGTGAAGATCCATTTTTACAAATTTACATTATTCTTTGTATTAAGATTAATTACCTCCGAGTCTTAATTTTGCTGTGAAATATGGAGGAAATCATTATTTGCACGCGAGGGAAAAATGAACGTACGGTGTGCGTATGTGGGGTAACTAGCAAAGCGGAGAAGCCTGTTGCAGCGCGCGGACAGAGGAACGTTGCCAAGGACGCGGATCGTAAACAAGGGAATGCACCAGCTGGTACCTCCGCTCCTCCACATTTTATGGAGCAATTTGCAAGGCTTACGCTAAGATTAGACATTCAAACATGTGTTCAAAGAATCGATAGAAAAAACCCAACAGATACAAGTAGTTAGGAAATCAAAAGAAATCAAAGATGATTTTATTAGGGGTGTTAGGCCGGACGATAATATTTGTTCTTTCTTAACTATGATAATATTTTTTGAAAAAGTATCGTATGGTGTGACAGGTGAATTATGTAATGCAGGTAAGAGAGTGCGAGTATGAATGATGTAATGCAGGTAAGTGTCAAAGAGTCGAAATATGTCTTTCCCTACAGTAGTGTATTCAAGATTAGTTCGGTGATTCGGTGTTCAACACAGTTCGTTTACATTACTTGCACTTCAGTCTAAAGCACTATGTGGCAAACCGCGGCCCGCTACCCCTTTTGGTCCGCCCCCGTTTGTCTTGGACATAGCAGCCTGTGAGAATGGAGACCTCCGGCATTATGATCTGGTTCTGTTGGAAGTTGCTTGTGCTATCCACCGGAGGTCCCAGAACTATCTCCTATTGTAAAAGTTTATGCGATTATCCTTAAGTTATATCAAAGTCGAAATTGATCATTTAGTAAAACAAGTACAAATCCAATCATCACACTTAATTTTTAAGTTGTTCATTACTTTGTGAAGTTTATGTTGAGATTTATACCAAAGCTTTTTGTTAGAAAAATGAATTACGAAGTGGCATTGTTTAATTACTTAATATTAATTTATTTTGTTTAATAATTTGGTCCGGCCCTCGACTCTTGATTCACAATGGTAATTTGGCTTACCAGCTAGAAAAGGTTGCCCATGGCTGATCCACAGAAACCTTTCCATGAGCGAGCGCCACCCGCGAGCCTGGCTCGGGAACAATGAAGCAGGTAGAGGCGACACCAGATATATCACATCATTACGAGTGAATCAGGCCCGCAGCCGCGCTTGCTCAGGTGCCTTTAGTCTGAGGTGCAAGTAATGCAAAGGAACTGGGCTGAAGAATGGAAATTTCATACCACCAAAGTGATATTGAATACACTACATTAGGCAGAGTCATGTTTCGACTCTTTGATAGAAATTATTTCTATTTACTGAAGTCAATTCTTATCTGCTTGACGTCGTGGAAGGTCATCTTAAAGGTAGGCACCAACGGGTTTGCATCTTTTGATGACCTAACTGATGCCGGTTGTAAATCTATCGCTACTTCTCCCTGCTTCATCAAAAGGAAATCAATGCCCAACCCATGCTATCAACACTCACTCGCTCGTGTATGGCCACCTAAAATCGCCATCCTACTGGGGCGTTGCCACTACTTAAATCGTGCCCGATGGCTACCAAGAAAGGCGCCAAGAATGAGGAATGGCGGCAGATCCTGTTGGAGCTCGCTGAACGCTTTCGTGGGCTCCCGGAGCAGGTTCGCGGAAGCTCCATGGATGCGGAGGTGACGCAGTCGGGCGGTGGCAGCGACGGGGAGGGGGCGAGCGGCAGTCGTGCAAATTTGGATGTCAAATGAGATGTCCCACGCCCACACGTGTCTCCCGGAGACGCGAGTACGGACGTCACAGACCGGGAGACGCCCACGAGGAGTAAGAAGCAGGCGAGTGGCAGGTAGGGGCGAAGGGGTGCGGGCGATGGCGGGGTAAAGCGGGGCGAGGCTGAAGAGGCGGGCCGGAGCTGGGACGGTATGGTGAGGCGGAAAGGATCTGGAAGTCTTTTTAGAGATTGGGGAAGAAGAATGATGTAGAGAAGGTGTCGCTGGGCGAAGATACGGCGGGAAAAGGGGGGGGGGGGGGGGGGTAGGTGTGAAGGCGGGGAAGAGAGCGGCGATGCAGACGTGCTAGGCCGGGAGGGGGAGGAGGGCGAGGCGAGCGTGCTGGAGGAGGGGCGGGCGGGAGGCGGCAGGCAGCGTCACGGGCGGCGGGGTGCTTGACCGGGCCAGGCGGAACGGCCGCGTCGCGTCGCGTCAGAGCATCCTCGCGCGGGGAGCAGAAGGAAGCGCTGATTCACCCAGGCCTCACCCGCGGATTCTGTGCCCCAGGTTCTAAGCGGCCGGCGCGACGCCGTCCCCGACGAAGGACACAGGCGAAGCACTTCGAGCCCTCAGGGGAATGTTGAAGTGTGTCTGAAGTATCAGAGAAATGATGGCCTGGGTTAATTACCAAAGATTTTGATGGTATGGGAATGCAGTGGTTTGTGTTTTCTTTCATGTAACACCATAAATGTATATCCATGTATGTCCCAGCATCTGAATCCACGATCGTGATGTAGAGTGTGATGTGGCTGCCGTCTACATGTCGTGAGTCGTAGATAACGTGCAGACAAGTTTAATGATGAAATATGGATCGATAGTGGTCTGGAATAATTGTCGTTCTAATTTTTGTTTGCCTCGAGCAATGAACTCACAACTTGAAAATGAAGATCGCCCGACTTTCAATGAAAAAAGTGAGTATGATGCAATGAATGAATTCCATTGCACAGAAAGAACTTCGAATACGTTACCCTTATGGGACACAGCAGGTATTAGAATTTTCCAAAAAATATTTAATTAAAGTAAATGGCTAACTTTTTATTGCCTTTTTAAGCAACATTGTTCCAGTAGGGACAAAAACCAAGAAATGTTTAAACAAATATCAAGCGGAATTATGTTCAAATACCCAGGAAAGTAGTTGGATAGAAAGTAACATCTATACGATCTCAACATGGTCAATGATTACAGATAATTTTAAAGTTATAAAACATTTATTCACAGTTTCACCTGAATCTATCTTCGCCTACAAAAAACTCTGCCAAAACAGGAAGAGCTCGAAACATTAAAAGACATTCCAACAAGTTGTATTATCATGCAGCGTCAGGTACTGAACATGCATACATTTAACTTTTGTGTGTGTTTTAAAAGCAACACCGCCCCGTCTAGAAGACAAACTTGCGTTGTCCGGCGTCATGAACCGGAAATTTTCGGTCGTGGAATCGCAAAGCGCGTCCGCTTGTGCTCGCCTTATTCTCCAAATAAATCGTCCGGCGGCGGCGGTGCGTGGGCGGGACAGAACCCGCACCGCGTGGCGGGGGCGGTGACTTCCGGGCTCTGAGTCAGTGGGCGCCGGGTTGAGTGCCCTGCGCGGACGGCCCCCGCCGCCGCCGCCAGCCGCCCCGCGCTGTTTATTTGGGTGGCCGTCGCCACCGCCCGCGCCTGCGGACAGGGCCGTGGAACCCCTCCCCCCTCCCCCAAGGAGATTCTCGGAAGGCGCAACCCCTGCAGTCGTCGCATGGCGAGGCAGCTTCCCGATTGTGGTAGGGGTCAAGATGTTCCGCATCTGAGAAACATTGAGGGCGGAGCATTTTTGGGGTGATGTAATAGAATATTCTTCCACCAGTTCAAGATTTACTTTGCAATGCGGTATGTTTCTATGTCCGTTTGTTTTCTAGTTTCACGTCTCAATATACTCATAGGACGTTTCTCCACTACTGCTATAAAATATTGTGTTAAAATGATATCCAAAATTTAAAAAAAAAATCATCCGAAAATCGTTGATTGTTCTTTAACTATAAGGATGAATGTAAATAATTTTCCTTCCTCAAAAATTGTGTGTCATGGATAAACGTCTATTTGGAAATAAGCTCCCCAATTTTGAGTTCTCTGCCCGTCAGCGACGTGGGGAGTTTGTGTGGCTGGTGAAAGAGCCATTGGTGCTTTCCAAAGGTCAGCAGATGTCTCGCCTACGCTTGTGGTGCAATTTTGCTCCAAGAACATAAACTGTCACCGACAAAGAACGCGTGGCGACTCTTCGCTCAATGATGGAGGGGAAGATATAGGGGGATGGTAAAGAGGAGGCACATCTTATAGAGAAAAAGTGTGGTGCATGCGCAGTGGAACACTTTCTACGCGATTCAGTAATACTTCAGAAGTTGTCGCATGATGCACACTTTTTGTGAACTTCTCGAAACGTTTATAGTCGATTCGCGTAGAAAAAAATCTTTCACTCCCCATACACCGGAATTTTGATTGGCAGTCGTGCTCCTCTCATAACCACCGACTGGCGCTGGGCAACTTCCCCTCTCTTGTTCAACATAGTGTCGACTCGCGTTCGGAATCCGTGACAGTTGATGCTCTGGGAGCAACATTGCACCTCACGCATGGGGGCGTTGCATTTGTTAACTGTTGCATAGCATATAAATCATTCATTGGTTTGCAATGGGAGTTTTGCATGGTAGAAGTCCAATGGAGGAAGGTTTCTTTTATTGTTTCGATGGAACGCTTTCTTTGCTCTCTTGCGCGAAAATAAAGACAGCATAATAACATAAATGTATATTTTTAGATTTTTTGTCGAAGATTATTGTAGGAAAGAGCCAAACATTTGAATTTTTCAGGTATTTATCGCAATCATGTACCATTTACGAAATTGTATTTTATGACAGTTACATGCGCTATTGCATGGTGATCCATGCATCTGTGAAGAAATAACTTAATTTTCGTTCCGCTTTATAAGACAAGAGAATCAGTTGTAAGCCTATGTGGCTCACGGGTTTGTTAGTTGCGCTGGTTCGACGCAATGTTTTAACGACCAAAGCCAACAGCGAAGGTCTGCGATTATCAAACTGTCAACAGCAGAAATCAGAGCGAGGCTGTAGCCCTAATCGCCTCAAGCGCTTTAGATGTAAGATTGGGAAACAACCGCGTCGGAAGGGAACATCTACTTCAGCCTCAGCAGATCATATTCGTAGCCCAGTAAGGAACGCTGTACGCCTTTCATTCATCTCGGCGCATTCCTCTGGGGTTGTTGGTTAAAACTACCATTTTCTTGCCTCACGGGTAGCTTCATTATACTATTAGTTCTTGATATAGAATCTCGAAAAAATTAATAACTCTGTTGAAAATTATTACAAAATAATTGCAAAAATGTTATAATGCTCATTGTGATAGAATCTTGAATTATCACAAAAACTAACATTGTTTTGTGAAAGTACAGAAATGTAAAAATCTAATAGAAAACAGAATAAAAATTCCTTTGTTTCCGGAATTAAAACAAAGGAAAGTTAAAACAAAGTAAGTTCATGGGAAGAAACCATTCTCGAATCGATTGTCACATTTTCCTTTAAGAAATCTTATTTGGTCATGCTTCTATAGTAGCAGAAACTGCACACTCCGACAAGTTGCGTCTGCTGTTTTTCAGGAAAATGGTCTCAAGTTTCCTTAAACTAGAAATTGGCTGAGTGATTAATCCGTTCGCAGAACCACAATGAAGGTCTTGCATGCATTTATCTTATTGTTGGGTCTGAAAACATTTATGCAAAATTAACCTTCGGAAGCTCTGGAGATACGCGGAACTCATCGGCGCTATGCTAAGTCCCTCCTTCGCGCGCCTGTTTCGTCGGTGGCATTGAACGCGCGCCAAGTATGTTATCAGGTGATGCATTATGACGCCAGATGCGAGGTCAAAAATCTCGCTTGCACCGTCAATGGATCTGGCGTGCAGACTTCACTTCCGCATGAGACATTATTGAGTATAGCAGGAACTTCGATAAATGAAACTTCGATCTCTCGAATTTCTTGAATGTCGAATTATCCTGAATCCTGTTGACCTTCCGTAAACATTTACCAATCGGGATCTCCAACCTCCTTCTTTCGAAAGATTTTTCCCCTTTATATTGGAGATATCAAAATCTCTCCTCATTTTCAATGTTCGTCCATTCGTAATAATAATCTAATAATACAGGCTAAAAAATAACAAATAATAATCATCGCTTAATTCATACACTGGAAGAAGCGACGTTCGTCACTTTTTTCATTTTTAATAACAAATGTTCACCGAGTACTTTCGGTGAAATTCTCTTTATCAAGAAGTCGGTTAATAAATCCATTGGATGTTTATAATTTCATTTAACTCACATTTTGACCTTGTAATTGTCCTTAACATCTATAAAATAAAGTTTATCGACGGATTCCAAAGATTTTCACTCGAAATTAGTTTGTGGGGGATTGATGAGAAACATTTCCCGAACATTCCACCAAGTCTACCAATTCTACCAACTCTCCACCTGTGCGGGAGGAATGCGAAGTGAAGACATCCAGAAATAGGCATTTGAAACAAAAACTTTTCCACGACTGTGTACACGAGACACTTGAGGCTATTCAAGCAATACAAGCTGATTGGCTACTTGCGCACCGAATGCCTACAACAACAGGAGCAGTTTTAAATATATTTCTTAAATCATGAATAGGCAGCTAAAGAGCGAAGCAGCTAAAAAGAATCAACCACATCTGAAGACTTCATCTTCCCTGTACGCTTGCGTATGTATAGGTATATTTGACATAGAGGTGTTATGATAGCAGTCGCAGCACTTGAAAGGCCGTCGTGAACGATTCGAAATCAAACTCCCACCGCTTCGCAGAATCTGCAGGCGGCATGCGGAAGATCGGGCGCTGGCGCGGGCCCGAAGGGTGAATGGCTGGGAGGAGGCCGAGCGGGGGCGACGGACGCGCCAATAGCACGTGCTAGAGCGGACAGGCGGACGGGACTAGAAGAAGAGTTAGAAGCGTCGATATGGAACGTAGCGAAGAGGGTGGGACAGGATGGGACGGTGAATGTTAACGTGCGTGGGAGTGGAGAGGGGCTGCAGCGGATGAGGCAAAGCGGCTGAAGCGAAGGGGGTGAGGCAAAGCGGGTGGCGAAGCGAGTGGAGGAGGCGAGGGGGGGGGAGGGGAGGGGGGTGGCGGTGAGGGAAGGGGTGCCGAAGGGTGGGGTGGGGTGGGGTGGGGTAATGCCCGGCGGCGAGTGGTGGCAGCCGGGATGTGCGTGGGTGGGCGGGTTTGCCTCCCGCGAAAGTGTCGATGAGCCTTCCGCGGCCCCAGCTATTTTCGGGTGGTGGTGGCCGTGCACTGCTCTTCCTGGTGCGACCGCCTGTGTTATACTTGCAGCCGGCGAGAGCGTCTTGCAAAGACCATGTGACGACCAGAAGACTACAGTCGACGCATATTTGCGGAAAACGCTGATCAGAGTATAATTCAGACTACAGATTCCAAAATATGCGCCTGAATTGCCAAAAAAATATTGGCAGGCAGCAGATAACGGGTTTGACTTGCCAATAAAACACAATTGCCAGAACTAGTTCCAGCTTCCTATATACTGAAAGTGCGTCAGTGACAACGATAACAATAAACCGAACTAATATTTGATAGCTAAAACCCAGCCAAGGAGTATGGAAATAAAAAATTAAAACCGTAAGCCTATTCGGCAGCCATATATAAATGAAAAAAACAAAACAAAAAACGTTAGAAATGTGAAGATTATGACGTAAAACACAAAGTACACAATTGCGTGTATCATTTCTCGTAATATCTCGATGATTAATTTAACATTGGTTGCCTTGAACTTTGATTTCATTGTTTACCTAATCCTTCCTATTTGGACATCCTATATTGCGCAACAGCGTGGAACATTTGGAAGTAATAATGATATATTTTGTGAATATATCGTTCAGAATTGTGAATTGTGTTATCGATATGACAGACAGCTTCATTAAAAAATAGATACTTTAACGAGTTCATTAATATATAGGACATTTTTACGAGAGAACAAATTTAATGATGAATTAGGGCAGCGGGAGGCAGTGTCCTTCAATCCAATAATCCCTATGGAACATTCCGTCAAAAGTACTTCAGACACATGCGGGCATATCGGTTCTAAGGCCAGCACAGCGCGGTGCTGGCCTTAGACCACGACATCCACGAAATAAAACGGTCAAATAATACCCAAGGCCGGATTCGAACATGTTATGAATTGGCTGGTGGAAGATTGCCGCATACATTTCGGATCGATGATACTAGCAATTCCTTACCTAATAGTCTTCAACCTACGAGGGTCACTCCAAAAGAAATGCACACTATTTTTTAAAAAATACAGTTTTCATTCTACATTTTTGAAAGTTGTACACTATATAGATACATCCTTCCCGCTTGTTTTCAAATTTGGTTCAACCTGTTCCCGTGAGTGGCGCCGTCACATCATGTCTTCAAGGTGGCTGCTACACTTGACGTTCGTCAGAAGCAACGTGCTGTCATAGAATTCCTGTGCTGTGAAAACGAGACAGTGGGAAATATCCACAAGAGGTTGAAAAAGGTGTATGGAAATGCTGCTGTCGATCGCAGTACAGTTAGTCGATGGGCAAGCAGGTTACGTGATACTCGTACTGCACACACTCCAGACAATGTGCAGAGAGTTAATGAATTGGTGACTGATGACAGACGCATCACAGTGAACGAATTGTCACGCTACGTTGGGATAGGGGAAGGAAGTGTTTGCAGAATACTGAAAGTGTTGGCGTTAAAAAAGGTTTGTGCCAGTGGGTTCCCAGGATGTTGACAGTGGCTCACAAAGAAACACGAATAACGGTATGCAGCGAACTTTTGGAACAATACGGGAATGGTGGAGATGAATTTCTTGGAAGAATTGTGACAGGAGATGAAACATGGCTCCATCATTTTTCACCAGAGACGAAGAGGCAATCAATGGAGTGGCATCATGCAAATTCACCCAAGAAAAAATTCAAAACCACACCTTCTGCTGGAAAAGTTGGCAACGGTGTTTTTCGATTTCGAAGGACTCTTGCTTGTGGACATCATGCCACGTGGAACCACCATAAATTCTGATGCATATGTGACGACACTGAAGAAACTTCAAGCTCGACTGTGTCGTGTTCGACCACATCGGCAAAAGCAGGATGTTTTGCTGTTGCACGACAATGCACGGCCACATGTCAGTCAAAAAACCACGGAAGCGATCACAAAACTCGAATGGACAACACTGAAACACCCGCCTTACAGTCCTTACCTGGCTCCATGTGACTATCATCTCTTTGGGAAACTGAAAGACTCTCTTCGTGGAACAAGGTTTGAAGATGATGACTCCCTTGTGCACGCTGCCAAACAGTGACTCCAACATGTTGGTCCAGAATTTTACCGTGCGGGTATACAGGCGCTGGTTCCAAGATGGCGTAAGGCAGTTGAGAGGGATGGGAATTATGTGGAAAAATGTGGATCCAGTCGCTCACAGGTAGTCGTCGCGTGCGGACGCCTTTCTCTTCGCTCCGAGAAGTGAAAGGCCATGGGTGTGGACCTCGCTTTGTACCGGGCGCGTGTTGGCGCGTGGGCTGCGCGCATCCGCCCTGGCCGGGCGGTTTCAGCGCATGCGGAATCTCCTTGCTTGATAGGCGGTGGTGTTACGCTACTATGTGCAGCTGTTTTGGCCACCCTCCTTGTGATAGGAGGTGTGGAGCAAAACCCTGGTCCCGCTGTACAGGCTGCTGCAACGACATGCTCCAAGTGCGAAAGGAGGACCGGAGAATACGAGATTGGAAGCAGTCTGGCTCAGGCTCATGCATAATTGGAGAACGACTCTTAAGGAGTGACCAAGCATGCTGACCTGCTGCATCGAAAATGTTATTGAAGGTAAGGAAGTGCGGGATGCCCCGCGTGAGGAAGAGGCGAGAAATGTGCAGTCGAATGCAAGTCAGTTGCAATCTTCTCAGTCAGTTGCTCCGTATACCGGAAAAGTTAAAGTGATAGGCGCCTCCATGTTGCGGCACAGCGGCGGGGTGGTAAAGAAAAAGGGAGCAGATGTTTCTTTTCCCTGGAATTGATATCGAGAAAATGACCTCCGTAGTGAAGAAAGCCGATGAAAACGAGGAAATAGAAGCGGTACTCGTTCATGTAGGCACAAACGCGCGGAAACGGCAACCCGTGTTCGTCACAATTAATCAATATGTTGAACTTGGACAGGCCATCAAGGCTAAATACAAAAATGCCAAGGTGATCGTTTCGGGGATTATGCGCCGAAATGATGTGCACATAAGTAAAACACGGGATCTAAATCGAGGTTTACTGTGGGCATGTGAAGTTTTCGGTGGCCTTTTTGTGGACCCTAACTATTGGCTCGGGCAGGATGACTTAGGCCGGGACGGGCTTCATTTGAACTCGAAAGGTGCGTGGAAGTTGGGGTGTTTGCATGACCAGGTATTGAACAAATGCCTGCATAAAAAGTGACAACCGGGCGGAGATGTGTTCGTGACGCTACGGGCAAAATTGATTGCGGAAGAGGATGTGAAGCGTGTGGTGGCTGCTATGCGGGAGGAGATGGCGGCTGCGCGGGAGGAGTCGACTGCTACGCGGGAGGAGAGACTGCTGGCGCGGGAGGAGTCGACTGCTGCGCGGGAGGAGACGACTGCTGCGCGGGAGGAGTCGACTGCTGCGCGGGAGGAGTCGACTGCTGCGCGGGAGGAGACGACTGCTGCGCGGGAGGAGACGACTGCTGCGCGGGAGGAGACGACTGCTGCGGGGACGCAGGCACCTGAACAGGACGCACGAGTCCCAAACTCGGACTTGCAGGTGAGGAGGTTTCATTAGATTGTTGCAGGTGAACTGTCGTAGCATCGTAAATAAAGTAACGGAATTTTGGAATGTAATTGAGGCTTGTGATCCTGATATCGTGATAGGTACAGAATCTTGGCTCTCGGATGCGGTAGCAAATGCGGAAATTTTTCGGTCTGATTATTTTACGTTTAGGAGAGATCGCGGAACTAGAGGCGGCGGAGTATTCATTTGTGTGAAAAACACTTTAAATGTCGTATCAAATTGGGTCGATAATGTTTTTGAAATGACGGGTTGGAAATTTACTGTTCAGGAAATAACTTAGAAATAATTGCTTGCTATCGTCCACCGGCTAGCAATTACGAAATATTAGGCGCGATACACGAAAGAACAAAAAATATACGTAGCCATCCCGTTGTTATTGCCGGAGATTTAAATCTTCCAGACACAATTTGGAAAGGGTGCGTATGCGATGGACACGTGCAGAATCTTGTCAATAGACTGGTCTGGGACAACGGATTAGCGCAGGTAGTAGACCAGCCGACTCGCCAGGACGCGCTTCTAGATATTTGCCTTGTTAGACCAAAGGACTTATTCTTATCGTGCGACGTCATGGAAGGCATAAGTGACCATAAAGCAGTTCTTGTCGACTTAGACTTAAGTATTTTAAGGAAAAGTACTAACACCGGGTTCCTAGTGAGGCAATACAAGAAAACCAATGTAGTAGGCCTTCAAAATTACTTAAGGGAGCAGTACGATGAGTTTCTTAGAACGGGAGGGGGAATAGAAGAAATATGGCAAGAATTTAAAAACATTCTTGAAAATGCCGTGCAGACATTTGTTCCATGTAAATTGGTAAAAGAAATCCGACCCAGAATATTATAATGTAAAGATTAGACGTATGAAAAGAAAAACCAGAAAGGCGTTTAGTAACAGGCACATTAGTGGCAACCACATGGCATTATTTCGAAGTTATTCAAAAGCGTTAGAGAAGGAAAAGAAAATCGCGGAGGAACGTCATTTAAAATATATCCTTAATGCGGATGGCAATAATTGGTCGGAATTTTTTAAGTATGTTCATAGAAGGAAGGGAAAAAGACGAAATTCCAGTTGTTCGTGTTAATAATTTGCCAATAACTGACGACAGAGAAAAAGCAAACGCTTTTAATGCATATTTTGCTTCGGTTTTAAGCAGAAAACTGACTGTACACAGATACCAACGTTATCAGATAGAAATCTATTTCAGGTCGACGTAAGTACTCTACGGAAAAGAATAAAATTAATGAAAAGCGGAAAATCTCGAGGCCCAGATTCTATTTCCACGGACTTTATTAAATTAGGTGGAGAGGCTATTCTACCGTACCTAATTAGGTTATTTAATATTTCTATCAATAATGCTTGCGTACCGGAAGATTGGAAGTTAGCACTCGTAGTACCTGTTTTTAAAAGTGGCGATAAAACGGCACTAAGTAACTATAGGCCGATAAGTCTCACGTCAGTCGTATGCAAACTCATGGAACAACTAATTACTAACTACATCCGGAAAGAATGGGAGGGCAAGGAATGGCTTTATCAGGGTCAGCACGGCTTCCGAAACGGTTCTCCTGCGAGAGTCAGCTTGTCTCACTTCTACAAGATCTAACCGACGAAATTGATAAAGGTGGAAGGGTAGACGCAATAGTAATAGATTTTGCCAAAGCTTTTGATGTTGTTCCTCACGATCGTCTTGTAAATAAATTAATAGATTCGGCTATAGACACTAGGGTGGTGGCTTGGATAAACGAACTATTACGTGATAGGAAACAACAGGTTCGAATCGGAAGACATCTATCAACCTCCGCAAGTGTTACGTCAGGAATTCCACAAGGAAGTGTCATTGGACCTCTCATGTTTCTCGCCTTCGTGAATGACTTGCCAAACAATTTAGCTTCAAACGTAAGACTCTTTGCTGATGACTGTATCATCTATCGGGTTATCGAATCAGAGGAGGACGTGAATATTTTGCAGCGAGACACAGACAAATTACACTCCTGGGCAAAACAAATGGCATGGAAATTAACAGTTCAAAAAGTAAAGCCATCACGTTTGGTAGGGGTCGAAGTTATGGTGAAACTGTGTACAAATTGAACAACAAAGTCATACCTACAGTCACATCTTGCAAATATTTAGGAATTCAATTAGATAGTAAATTAAGCTGGGAAATCAGGTAAATTTCGTTGTGGGAAAAGCCTGGAGATCTCTACATTTCGTTATGCGGATCCTAAAGAAGAGTACAGTGAGAGGTAAAGAATTAGCTTATATGTCACTAGTCCGACCCGTATTAGAATATGGCGCGGTATGTTGGGACCCGTACAGAATATCGCAGCAAGGAAATCTAGAAAAGGTCCAGCGCAGAGCATCGAAATTTACTTTCAGAGGATCAAAAATAGAGGTGCATGGAATCACTCGAAAAGAGGCGGATTAAGCTGCGACTCTATGCTATGTACAAAGCATACGCAGGCTATCCTGCTTGGAATGAAATACACCGTCGTTTAGAAAAACCTACATACTTCGGTAGAGCGGATCACGTGCATAAAATTAAGACAAGAATGCAGAAAACGGATGTCGGAAATTTTCATTTACAAACCGAACTATTAGAGACTGGAACAGTTTGCCTGCGACAATCTTAGAACCCTTTCCTCAAAGCTTGAGCAACTTTAAAAATAAATTAGTTTTCTAGTTAATTAATTAGGTTATTGTATCAATGTTAATTTTCCACTGTTAGATTAGTAAGTTTCATACAATGTAAGTTGTTTAATTGTTAGTATAAATATCAGTTGTAGTACAGTGCAGTGTAGTGCAGTGCAGTGTAGTGCAGTGTCGTGCAGCGCAGTGTAGTGTTATGAAGTGAAGTGGAGGGAAGGGAATGCGAGAAGAAGCGAGTGTGAAAGAAATGCGTCACAGTTAAGTGTTGTGCAGTGAAGTGAAGTGGAGTAAGGTTTGCGTGGTGATTTTAATGTACTATTTATTATTATTATTATTATTATTATTATTATTATTATTATTATTATTATTATTATTATAATTAACTCCTTTTTTGTAACTTTTTGTTAATGAATGTAAGTTTAATGTATGTAAGGTCACGATATTCTGCCACCAAGTTACTACACTTAATTGCAGAATTAACAATAAATCTATCTATCTATCTAAAAATGAAAATATTGTTTCTAAAGGATGTATATACATACTGTAAAACTTTTAAACATGTAGAATGAAAACTGTATTTTTAAAAAAAATAGTGTGCTTTTCTTTTGGAGTGACCTTCGTATCTGCGGCCAATATACAAATAAATCGGTTAATTATTACAATTGGTCGTAGTGGACATAGGCCGAACACAATACGATCTGGCAGCCAATTGCGTCCTGCACGAGACATCCACGACTCGTACGAGATACTCAAAGCACTTTCTGACACCTTCGCTGGCCAGTAAAAAAAGAAAAAATTGCAGATGATCTTGAAAGGACGTTCGCCGTGTGTCCAGCAGACTGGCGGCAGATTCTCGTTCACCAAGAGTCACCCACAAGTCCTACGAGGTACTCGTTTAGACAAATCAATTTCCGGCGCCTTCGCCATTTCGGCTGGCCAGTGGAAAACACACATACATACACACACACACACACACACACAATTGTTGAAGTTATATGTACGGTCGAACGTCCGGCAGACTGGCGGCAGATTCGCGCACTACATGCTGCGGTGGCGGCGCGGCGTGAGGAGGCCGCAGGGCGTCGGAGGCGGCAGCGGCGACGGCTGCGGCTGCTGCAAGGTCACGTTGAGTTGCAGTCAGTGGGTCAGGGCTGCACGGGCTCACGCTCTCCAGCCGCCGCCACGCGCTGCCAATGTCACCACTGTCGCACACACACACGTCGACGCTCGAGCGCCTACAACACACGCGTGTGCGTAATACGCTGAGCGCCAGGCGCGGCCCGCTGGGAGGCGCCGAGGCGGTGACGTGTAGCGCAGCAGAAAGCGCTGACGGATGATTTGGAAAGACTCGGATGGCCTTCGCGTACAAGCCGGCGGATTGGGTTTATTCAATACGGCGGATTGGGTTTTTCCGTTCGCTGTCGCCGTTGGGAAGCTCGAGAGTTCCTGTTCTGAAGGGCAATGTTTGGATCGTTGTTGATGTCGAGGAATTGGGTCAACGCCGTATGATTGTGACACGGATGATAGTGAGGTGGGTGTGAGAAATAGGTGATTTAATTTTGTGTTGCAATCATGTTCTTTCTGAATACTGCGGTATAACATGAGCGTTGTATAGGACATACCACTTGGTCTTCGTGCTATGTATGTTTACTTCACGTTTACAAGTAGTGGGAAAGTGGTAATTAAATCACGTCATAACTTGCCTGATTCTTACTTCTCAGCCACAACATGTAAATGAGCATACGGCATAACATTCTTAGGGACAGAGGTGGAATTACCCATCAACACATTGAATAGTGATGTAAATACGTTTTGACTACAACAGTAAACATCCACAAGAAATCACGCCGGTGTAAGAATCGAACGTGTTTACTAGCGATTAAATTTAGTACTAATATTGCAAGTTACCATAAACGAAAGAGTTGAACAAATGTGTAATATTCTTCGGATCATCCACACAATGGTGCCCATGCTTACGCCTTCAGAAGTGACCTTGACTAGAGTGTCAGAAGAGAAAGCGCTGTCAAAAGCATTTCGCAAACGACTTCGGTCTCACAGAAGGTTTTTGGAACGTTTTGTGACAGGATTGGATGCGAAAATACTGCCTGTCACCTTGTAGAACCCGGTTCACAAGATAAGAAAACAAAGGAATAAGAAGTTCGCTCATATTTATTTATGCACACGACAGAGAGACACAGCATTCGTAAGTTTAACATTTGATGAGAGAATATTGTCGATTTGGATCTGTAGAAAAATACTGTAACAATAGTGTGACAAAAGAACACTTCCCTTTCTTCTTTAGAATCAACTTAATGCAGTTGGATCAATGACTTCGGAAACATCATTCATACACATAGAATGTTTAAATATTTTCTCATTCATTTCAATATGATTTGGAGTGAGAAAGAATCGCTTATCATTGTCATATTGCACGTACGACAGTTATTCACAAAACGTCGTAGACGCACAATCGTCTTTAATGTACGAAAGTACAGAGAAAATGTATTCAATTTTTTAGAGGGAACTCGTGACGCACCATTATTTGAAAAACCGAAGTTATTTCGTTACTTTTATAGCTCATTGGAATTAAGGCATCAAGAGAATAACGCGGATAAGTAATACTTTTCAGTTCTGAAAAAATAAATTTGAAAGTTGTATTCATTTCTCAGCGTTTTTCAACGTATTTCCATCTCAGCACAATTACCACAATCGTTAGCCAACCATTTTTGTAATTTTAACTGTACGTATCTTCCCTTAACTGAATTTCACCAGTGCACTTACCGCTCTTGGCTTCTCTATGTCTCAATTAGATTCCGTACTTGGACTGAGAATGAAACTTACGTCGACCACACTTGGCCAGTGATCCATAAAATCGTTAAGTTAACAGAAGTTGAAAGTTTGCTGATAGTCTATTATGACGTAATGCTATTGACATTTTTTTTTTTAGTGTGAACTCGTCTCCATTAGCTTTAAGAATACGAAACACTATTTCATAGCGTGTAAAAGTTTGATTATTTGTTATTATTAGTTTAATTTAATGAATAGTAGATACATTTGGATTCAGCATGAAATGTGAATCCTTGACAACCAGACAATTTGGCCACCGTGAAGGTTTCGCGTTGCAATATCGGCCCGCGTGCGTAAAAGTTTCCCCGCCACCTGCCCCTCGCGTGCCCAGCACGGCATTGTGGCTCCCCTGCGGGCGTGCCGTGGTGGGACGTGGATGATGCCATGTGCAGAGCGGCGACGGCGGCGGCGGCCGTTGGCATTCGGATCCTGGGTTCCCGCTGCGTTTCGGTCAGTGGGTCAGGGCTGCCGGCTGGTTCGCCCTGTGCTACCGCCGCCGCAGCCGTTGATGCCAATGTCACCTCGTCGCCCCGCCCCCTTCACCCTCCCCGACAAACACATACACACGCTCGCTCACGCGCACGCGCACGCGCGCGCCGCCGCGGGCGTTACGCAAAGAGCGACTGCCGGCGCGATCGGCGATGCGTCGACGCGCGGGAAATGGCGTCGCGGGGAAAACACTGCAACACGCGCGACGCCTAACCACTGCATCCCCGCCGGCTGTAGAGAGATGAGTCTCGAAAGGACACGTTTCATAGTTGGGGAAAAAATGAACGTCTTGGAGAGCGATGGCACTGCAAGAGATAGTGATGAAACAATTTATGAATGAGCTAACTAAACGAATGCATTGTCTAATTCAGTGCGTGGACATAACCCGTAGTTATGTTGCCAGCACTAGCCAAGCAGTAGCTGTCAAATTCTCGTACGAAAAGGTCCATAAGTCCCTGGCGCGAAGTAGCCAAAATGGAAGTTTAAAATTCTTATGTTCCGTTGTATTCTTAACTACCAATATTAATGCACCACAGCTTTATTTTAAATTAAAAGAGACGTGTGTTTTTAAATTAATGTTGAGATTCCAGGACTCGAACCTTAGTGGCCCGCCAGGGATAATTGGTGAGAAGGCTGAGAGAATCGGATTCGTGGATAAAAGAAAACGGTAGAATTTTGAGGAATTCAGCTTTGTGCTGGATCAATCCCATGGGAGTGTCTTGAATTCTGCGAGGTGTAGCATGTGGTGTAAAGATAACCCTAGCCTCATTTACTGTCTGAATAACCCTGAATTGGACAATGCATATGAAGTTATATCCTTATGTTAATGTTGTAAATAATATTATAATTGTACAATTCTCATACAGATCATACCACGTCTGCCATCGCTATTAGGGAGGCAAGGGGTGGGTGAGTGGGAAGATAGATATTATTGTTTTTCTGGACACTCAGCAATAAATGGGCATGCTTTTGCTTTCGGGTAACACTGTAAAGTGAAAATATATGAAAACTTGTACATATACGCAAAGCTCTACATATTTTACAATCAATATACTAGTTGTGAGAATAGGTGAAGTAATTATGTAAATTCATTGTGAGTTACTGGGATGAATGTTACGGCCTTACGGTCGTGCCTGGATAATTCAATGATTAATCGGATAGATGAATAGACAGGCAAAATGGGAGAACCCCCTAGAAAATCTGCTTCGAACGCGGTAGGATCTCCACAATAATTTCCACACGGACGGTTACGGATTAGAAGCCTGGTACCCAGAGATGTAAAGCTAGTGCCCTGGCCGCCACGCCAAGGGGCCATCCCCGCACAGCAGCGTTGGGAGACCTGACATGCGCCTATGTCAACGCAGCGTGACATGATGTGTTTGCATGCCAATGCAGTGTGACGTGTTATCTGTGTCTGACAGCACTCGGCGTGTATGTTTGTGTGTATGTGTGCATGCGCGCATTGCAGGGGGTAGAGGCACGCGGATTGTGCACCACCCAGCACATAGTGCGCGGCGTGGTCTGTGTGGTGTGTGTGTGTGTGGTGTGTGAGTGTGAGTGTGGTGTGTGTGTGTGTGTGTGTGTGTGTGTGTGTGCGTGTGTGTGAGTGTGGGATTTGGGGTTGGTGTGGTGGGGGAGGCTGGCGAGTGACCGTGCGTGCGCGCGCGCGTGTTGCAGGGGCGTGTGCCGCGGGGGCGGGGCGCCTGGCGCGGCGCGCCGCGGGGCGCCGCCGCCGCGCGTGCGGTGCGAGCCGCTGGCCGGCGGCCGGGAGCGCTGCGAGCGGCACGTGCCGCAGCTGCTGCTGCGCGGGGAGAACGTGGTGCTGGTCGCCCTGCTGCACCTGGGCAGCCGCGACCTCCTCGCGCCGCCCGCCGCCTCCACGTCCGCCTCCGCAGACACCCCCGCCGCCGCGGCGTCCTCCTCGGCGCTCAAGGAGGCGGTGGCCGCCGCCATCGCCGCCGCCATGCCCGAGCCCTCCTCACCTAGGCCTTCTACCAGCTACGGCCGCTTCTAGCTGCTGCACCCCACTCATCTGCTACCTTCACTCATTTCTCCGCTCAAGAGAAGCGAGTTCAGAGCATTGCGAATCCAAACCCCTTCCACGAACCCAATCTCCCTTCCACAATCCATCCAGACCTTCTGGACGCATCTGTATCTACCGAAAAGCACACACAACCAATGTACCTCTTCAGAAGGAAGGCAGCTATGTTGCTATCCACTATGGCATTTAGTACTTCAAGATCTGATACTACTCGTATTTCAACAACTCCGGTTGTTACTTTCACGTGAATATTATCATTTTGTTAAAAGTTATCGAGAAAGTGCCGTCAGAAGGAAATTCTGAAATGATTAGATATTATGTAAACATTTATTAGCAAGGTTACATCTTTAATATTTCTTTCGCAGTGGTTGCAATATCAAAGTGGATCTTTTGAACGGACTGTGGTGTGCTTTCACTTCGTCATGTGTCTGCATGGTTAAATGAAAACAGTTTTTTTACTTCGTTTTTTCATTAATTTTGATGAAAGTATAATTTTCTATATTTGTTATAATTTCTTTATTTCTTTAAGCTTTATATATATATGAACGAGTTGGTAATAGGTTTTGTCTTTGATGTTTTTGTTTCATAGGTAGTAGAGTCACTGCCACTTCCATTGTGCCTACATTGTAAGTGTTCCTACGTCATCTGTGATATGTGAGGCACATGCCAAAGTTTTTCAGAGTTGAAAGTAGAGTGTAATTTTATAATAAATTGAAACAAATGTTTGCCTTTTCATACAAAATTATGAATCTGCAAGAAAAAAATTAAAATTATGCTTGAAAATTAATGCTCCTTTTTGTATTTCATGAACCATTTCCCCTTCCATTTTCGTCCTCGCTACCCACTGGTTGGATTAGGCTAATAATTTCAAAAATGAACATTCTAGCTGGAGGATTTTATTATTGAAGGACATTAATGTATTACCAAGTAGCTTTTAATGGGTATGTATTTCTTAAATTTCTGTAAATTTGCGAAACCGGAGAAAGAAAAACCGCTAAAATAAAAGTTTATGAAACTTTTTATTAATCAAAGAGCTTTGTGTTATCCGTACTGTATTAGGAGTGCAATGGTTTTCATCGTGGACTTGGTGAATTTCTTCCTAGCCTCGTAACTTTTGGACCAATTAACGAAACTTAAAGATGAACTTGACTTAATGAACCTAACGATCTATTTTTGGTGAGAGAGTGACAAAAGAAATGTAATAATATTTTGGAAATTAACATTGTGGCTACTGAAGTGACATGGCATTCAAGAGCTCAATGACAAATCATTTAAAGCTTAGTTTTCATTTGGACAACTTCGTAAGTAGTAGTCTGAATGTTTTTTTTAATAGGTCGCTTTTCAACTACTAAGGTCATTAGCGACCTCAGTAAATAACATTGGGGGTAACGCTAACGGCATACGGAGAGACACAAACTTTCATGCCCCGGGCGGGATTCGAACCCACGACCCTTCAGGCACGAGGCGGCTACGGTTCTTCAGCCTTAGCTGAAGGTCAGCAGTCCGAATGTTTCTTACTCAACTGAACGATGGTCTTGTTCCAATAACCATTCTTCCCTGCGGTGTCGTACATTTGGCATTGCTGTGGAAGTTGAAGCGTGTTGGAGGGAGCAGATCACGATCTGACGAGGCCTGACGGGGCCTGGTGGCGCCTCGTGACGGGGCCTCGATTCGGATGATCGGCAGAGCTTGCGCCTGCTGCACTTTCCCTTGAGGCCGGCTTTGGCTGGCGCACGAGATCGCAAAGGTCAATCACGGTTGCAGCCGATGCGTGTACAATGTGACCTCCCTCTCCGGCGATCATGGAAGGCCAACTTAATCTCTGTACCACATTCGAAACATTTCACGTTAAACGATTTGCTAGTTAATTCAAATGAGAGACAATCCTTTTCCTTTTACATTCGTTCATAATGTGTTCTCGTAATTTATCAAGGAAAGGGTGCGTACACATTTTAGGTGAGAGAAGGAAGATCAATGTGACAATTTCAACGTTTGAAATTGTTGAAAATTCTATTTTCCCTTCTATAAACTTTGTAATTTCTCTAAACACTGAAATTAATTTTTCGGCCTTGCATGTGTGTTTTGAAGTATAATAACAATAATAATAATACCACTTAACTATAATGGAAAAATATGCCAATTTAAATTACGCGGTGAACGTAATGATAGTTGTACATACATTCAATTAAAAACACAATTTGAATCAATTTTGGAGCCACAAAGATTGCAATAAAAATTCCAGCTCAGTAGTAGTGATGTGACACGACGAAAAAACTGGTTTTGAGATTTGATATTCAGAAATTTCTGCAACATGCGCACTCACGTTACATGCCACTTGTTCAGGTTTGGACATTATCAACTTCCATCGTGCCATGACGACAAATTCTACATCATATGTAACTGTGGGAAGACTCCTACGAATAGAGATTTGGGTAGAGCACACGTACATTACGGATATCATTCATCTATGAAATGAAGTAATTTTAGTGATTATATCTTGGGGAAGGGTCATTTTTCTTTAAACATTTAATCTTCTGAATGCATTCATTTTATAACTCATTATTGTTTCTACTTAAGCCGAAAAAGCGCATGCACACGTATTTCTCTGATATGATTATATAACATATTTCAGGGCTAGAGTGAAAACAAACACATGAAGTAATACCTTGGCAACACACTACTTTGTTAACACAAATCCAATCATGTCGAATTTTCTTAGTTTTTATAAACTTTCCATTTAAATTTGGAATGTAGAATTTACAACCTCGTTCCATTTAAGTGTTCGAACACCCGAATTTGTTATTGTCCCCTATCAATTCCAGATAGGAGGTTCGCGATATCAGACTCCTCTGTCATTCGCACTCCCTCTAGGTGCACTGTCCCTCCGATAGCTGACGCATTGAGCATCGAGCCTTTCATGCGGGGCCCTTATAAGGCAGCGGCCCTCGGCATCCCGCACGCCCTTGCAGCCTCCATCAGAGAGGTGGTGATGGCGGCGCGGGGCGGGAGCAGCCTTGATGGCTCCGCCTCCACCGCCGTCGCGCGCTCGCGACCTTCCGGCGAGTTCCTCTCACCGGCTTGTTCACCTCTGGCGAATCCAGTCCAAGTCCAGCGAATCCAGCCCAAGGTTCGGGAGGGCGGACGGGCGGGCGCTGGGGCCGACGGCGGCGGCGCGGCGCGGCGGAAAGAGCAGGCTTGCGCGACGCCGAGGGCGGCGACTGCGGAGGAATGCGCCCAACACGCCGCCCGCCCCGCCCCCCATCTAGCTCCAAAGCTAGGCGGAATTCAGCCGCTGGCGGGAACAGAATTCTAGCGGCCGGCTGCTCTTGTCGGTAGTTTTCCGTGACTTCTCCTATCAAAATTGCCGGAGCATTACCCTAACAAATGGACCACGGACCAAAGACGCGCGATCTTTCCTTTCTCTTCCTTGTCCTACCCTCCCCCCGTATTAACATACACACTCACGTGCACTACACTACCGCACTTGTCGGAAGATCAGTGGTGACCTTTGAGCTTGTCTCGGCTTGGGCAGTGCCTCGCTGGCTGCGGAAAATCCCCGCAAGCACACGCGACGTAGGTCAGTGCCAGATCTCTCCATCCAGCGGACGAAGATCACCGCCACCTTCCGCGATGGATACGTGCACTAAACGTACGGGACTAATGACCTTAGTAGTTGACGAGTCCAGAATCACAAATCAATCTATCTGCTGCCTGACAGGTCGTAGGAGTAGAGCACATGGGAGTGAGATAGCTTACACAACACTTCTACCTCCTCTCCACGTCCACGTTGCGGAAGAGATAGTAATACACGGTAATTATTGCCAGTTTTATCAAAGGGAATACTATACGTGTTTTGGAAATCTAAACCATTTGTGCAATTCACTAGTACAATTTAACGACTGAAAATAAATAATTGTAAGTTGCTACTTGATGTCAATGACATGTTTCTAATTGAGTCGGTATTATACTTGAATATCGTCATAAAGAAGAGGGTGAGATTTAACGACAAGCAAAACCAGCAGTTGCTTAGTGGTCTCCATCAATGGCGGGGAACTCACACTCAAATAAAATATTAATGCGTTTTAAAAATGCCATAAAATGTGTTTGCATCTGTGAAGTAATTATTCATTAAACAGCGCTACGAAAAGTATACATTTGCATTAAAGGTTTCTAGAAAAAGTTATTAATCTATAATGAGTGTTTTTTAGTATATCTGAAGGAATTGTTTTCCAGGGAACCTCCTCCCCCCCACTCCAATAAAATTTAGTGTTTGGAGTCCTCATATATCTAAACTTTATCCGGGAAAAGAACATGCTCATTAAACTCTCTGATTAGACTAAACATTCACTTTCAAACTTCAGGAGATAATTTGGGCGATGTAAAATATTCCATCACGAATTGCTTTTTAATTAACGAATAACTAATTACCAATACCAAAAACCACGTTATTTATTTTGGAAACTATATTTTAATGTGTTTTTAAAATACATATGCCACATTCAACTTAGTCACACAAGTTGTATTGAAGGCAATTACCGTGTTGGTCGTTAATGGCATATCCGTTTTATTGGTCATGAATGCAGACCCTGCGCTCCAGTGCATCACTGGTTTACATTTATGCTCCGCTACAAAAATTATATCGCTGTATACACAATTA
The DNA here is from genome assembly GCA_964035755.1 of Teleogryllus oceanicus. Taxonomy (NCBI): domain Eukaryota; kingdom Metazoa; phylum Arthropoda; class Insecta; order Orthoptera; family Gryllidae; genus Teleogryllus; species Teleogryllus oceanicus. The sequence goes on from CAXIVR010000008.1 coordinate 55,039,380, forward strand.
ATATAAATAATGCAGATAAATTTGTTGCCAATGAATCAGGTAATTGAGTATTGTGAATAAACATTTGTTTCTATCTGGACCAATAAAAATGAAAATATTTGCATTGGAAGGTACATGTATATTTGTTTCGTGAACTCTTGTTATTTTCGAAATCACGACAGCTGCAATTAATTATAAGCTGGTTCGTCCGCATCAAGTGGAGAACCGCTGCTCTGAAATCGAGGGCACTGGGTAGGAGGTTCTCGAACAAAGGTCACACTCTAATAACTTTAATCCTCACAAGATTCTGGTATATCTGAACAACTTAGTAATTTCACATTCTAGTGTATCATCACTGATCCTTTTCCCATGTCAACACCATGCTAGTTCCTTTTTCAATCGACTTAGAAGTTATAATTGACGAAGTTATGTTGACTAATTATTGTTCATTTGTGAAGAATAAATATACCTTACTTATTCATTAGCAATGAGCCACTAAAACATAACTGAGCCTGGTAGTCGTAATTTCGAACCTTCATAGTAATTCATTTTCACCGTCAAATTAGCAGATCCAATTCGTGACTGAGAAATTTTTCAATTAACAGTAAGCGAAGAGCTAGAACATCCTGATTCATAATAGGTAAGCTAAATCTGTTCTCCATATACAGATTTGTCAGTGCTGCCTTAATATTCAGTGTTGCCCTACTACTATGTATAGACATTTGTGAATAAATAAAAAGTCAACTTGTTTTATAAAGAGATATAACATTTTGTCTATAAAATAAATAAACTCCCGCTTCCGCAATGAAATGTCGACATCTCGAAACTGAACAAACCAATTCGAGTTAGAGGCACCAAGAAATTTCAAGTTATTGAGAAATTAATTTATCTAGATGTCCAAGTTAACAAAAATTCTACGTATCTAAAAATTCGCTGTACGATAGAATTGAATATCAAAGCTTTTCAGATATAAGCCTTCAAATTAATAATAGATCGTTTCATCATCAGAATTCAACAGATATAAGCCGATGTTTTGTACCGAAATATACGTCACCACATTCCATTTACACATTTTAAAATAATGCAAATATTCCGCCGCCTTGACCCGAGCAACTAGGTCACCGCCCACCAAGACGACGCTTTCAGTCCGGATCCCCGCGGCAGCACCGGCTCGCAGTGCGCGGCCCTGCGCATGCGCCCAAGCGGCACGGAGCGGCTCCGAGCGGTGCGCTATGGGGGCAGCGAACGCGCGGGAAAGAAATCCTCCAGGAGAAACGGTGGAGGAGATGGCGCCCCCTCCACAGCGCTCCCCGCTCCCTCCCCGCCGCGGTCCCCGCCGAGCGGCGCGCTGCCTTTCTCCGCGCGCGCGCAAACGAACGAACGCGCGCGCGCGGCGGCGGCGAGCGAGCGGCTTTCTCCTGCGCAGTGAAAGTATTTTGCCGCCGCCACGGCTGCGATTTCTCCCGCGCGCCGGGAGACCCCGTTCTTCCCCGCCGCCCCCCGCCCGTCCCGTCCCCGTCCCCGCGATGTCGTCGCTCCGGGCTTCGCTTTCGTTCGCGGCGGCGCGCAGACGCCGGCTTTTTCCCCCCCCCGGGGTGCGGGGGGCGGGCGAATGTTGGGAGGAAGAGGCGGCCCCGTTCCACAGGCATTCTGCTCCTCACGGACCATTTCGGTCGACACCGAGAATCCCACCGGTTCATCAATTTGTTTATATAATAAAAGAACTCTGTTACAATTTTACTAAAAGCATCGATGATAAATAAGGAGAAAATATTGATAAAAATAACTTTCCTTTCCTGCGGTGAACCAGAGTGAGATATGACATAAAAAAAAATAAAAACGACAAAATAAATGTTGTTTAAGAGGCGTCAAGAAGAGAGCCTACTGAGGACTAAGAAGTCACTCAAAAGGTATGCTTGTTCCTACGTAGTTCCTTCACTCCCTTGTCACAAGATTATTATCAAAATACTATTCCGAGTCCTTAAGTGCAGTCCTAACGAAGACGTTTCTTGAAAACAAATATTAATCGTAGTTTTAATACATAAATTTAGACTTCATAAATGAGATATCGCAACACTGAAAGGATTCTTTGGGAAGCTTACGAGATTGCAAAAATCTGATCTCGTATTTTGCCGTTTCTGGCAAATAACAAAAAAATTGTATGTGCACACATTTCAAACATCAATATACTTATTATTAAAGCATTTAGAAATCAGACCCATTCTAGGGATTGTAACCGATTAAAATAAACTATACAAGAACATTACTGCAAACAACTTTTTTATACAAGGTATAAAAATTATTGTAAAAATTGCTACTTTTCTATTGATCTCTATAATAGCATAAAATGTATAAAAACACGTTAAAGTTGAGAAAAACGTTCCTAATGAAATACGGAATGGAATAATATATATTTGTAAGTTTGTTTTTAAATTTTTGGAATCTCTGATTAAGCATCCAAGCCTTCAGTGGAAATACGACTCTCTTGATCATTGAAGCTCATTTATAAATGATTCTTACCTTTAGAAGTTCACTGCTTAACAGGTTGCGTCTGAAACAAAAAAATACTAAAATTAGGAGATATGTCTATTTTCACATTATGTAATTCCTAATAATCTATGTGGTAAGCGTTCAATAGCTTGGATAAATCTTATTTACAAAACGTGAATATTCTTCCGATTCGTTCAAATCACAGAAGGATCCTGTTATTCATTCGACAATTTTCGACGATAAAGAAGGAATAATTATGCATTAGTAATATGCCCAATACACTCCAGCCTTGCGTATTGGGCAGATTTACAACTTCCTTAAAGTGCGTTACAACTTGTTATCCCCAAACCAAATTTTCAACCTATTAGACTCTCACACGCTCAAATGATGAGGGACATGACAAATGTCTTAAACACGTAGAGTTTACTGGAATTTAAAGTAGCCAAGGGAAGAGGAGAAGAGGTAAAATGCCATCTACTGGGCTTTTAACACCTGAACGGTGACAATTAAACAGTGTACAGAGCTTGCAAAACTGCTCTCTGAGAAGCTACTTCATCTACATCCCTCTTCTGCTGTCTAATAAACAATTGATGAAGGAATCACAAAAGACGAAACACACAAATGACAGACGACACTTGTGTTTGGATTTGCGCAGTGATTACTAGAAGAAACCAGAAGCCCTGAGCGGGTTGTATTCAAAGTTTTCCCCGAACTATTGAATGAACGTACAATGCATGATTAGTAGCCCACTAAACACGGGCAAATGTCGCATAAGTCACTTCGTTATAGGAAATTTTTCACCACAATTATTTGGCAAAAAGTGATCATCTACAACCCACTATATACCCTAAAAGTTTGTCATTGATACTGAGTCACCGTGTATATTCCGTGTTTGCTGATGATAAATCATTGCGGAAATAGGCCTGAAAGCTGCCTTCGGAACTGAGAAGAGGAAGAGTCCTAAGCGTTTAGGATTGAAATCTTTATAAAATGGAGAGATTTGACTTGCTTGCTGTGCCCCAAATTTGGATGCCATAGGTCCATATTGAGATTATTATTGTTTTGTAGATCAATAATTTATTGTCTAAGGATAGCTTCGAATGGTATCCTAATAGCCAATATGAGCTTTTTCACTCGCAGTTGAAGTTGCTTCTTCTTGGATAGTATGAGGGATTTCCATGTAAGCACTTTGTCGGGTTGTATTCCTAAATATTTCACACTTTCAACCTGCAAAATTGGTTTATTATCAATATTTGCAAAGGGGTATTTTGGTCTTCTCAACGTGAAAGTAAGCTGACTTGTTTTCGATCATTTTTATTTTCTGCAAAAAGCACGACCTAACAAACGCGATAAATCTAGATCATTTCGCGAGGGACCTTCACTGCAGCGCGCCGAAGTAGCGCAGGGCGCAGAGGCGAAACGGGGCGCGAAGCGGAGACCGCTGCCAGAGAGGGCGCGCCTGCAGCGCCCACTGATTCACGCGGCTATTCCCGGCGCCCGCGTGCAACGCGCAAATAGCAATTGGGGCTTGGAACGGGGCCTGCCAGATCATATCGACGAGTACTTACTCCGTTCACGCTTAAATCGTCGTCTTGTTAACCCATCTACCAGCAGGGAACTGGTGAATTTCTCAGAACAGTTCAAGGTTGTGTTTTAGGCAAGATTTCAAGTGGAAACAATTTTTGGTTGGTGAACTTTTTAAAAAATTTTCATAGAATGATGAAATGGTGTTTCAATGTAATTGGGCACTAATGCATGCCGCATGAAACCATTCCGAAGGGTGAGTATCAGAAGATCGAATATTATTTATTTTATATAACACGCAAACATCGTGCGATAAAAGTTTCTTAATTTTCATGATCGTCAACATCTTCTCTTTATATTTATCATTACTGCTGTTTCCTACGGCGTTGCCTTATATTCCTGGCACCGGCTTGAAATTAGACGATCTCTCTCCTCGCTCTAAGAAGTCACGGTAAGTCTCCAACCTTGGACTTCCGTAATTAATATGTTGAGGAGAGTACGTATCTCAGATCACAACGTGAAAAGGAAAAGTTCCAAATGTCAAGTATTTCGTATATAGTCGCAATAAGTCGCTATGTAATGCGAAATAAGTCGCATGTGCATAATGAAGTTGAAAAAAAAACACTTCTCGGGGAAGTACGGTTTCTGAGGTTCTATGAAAACTAGGAAAATTTCACTGCATAACATTTTTCTTTCAACGCCACATATTGTTCAGTCATAACTACTGCGATCACACGCCAATATTTATGTTTAAATCTGAACATCGTATAAACAACGTTTTCTCGTGACCAAGCTGAACTTTTAATATACTTTATGAACCAATTTCAATTTGTTCGGAAAGAACTTACACAATGCATCACAAGACTCTTCTGAAACCTACTAGTCGTTAGGTTAATGTCACTTGCGACATCGCCTCCATCTACTTGAAAAAGACAAATGAACTTAATCGTAGTTGCATTCTAGCTCGCAACACGTCAGAGTGGAGCTTCACATTCATCCATCGACAATAACGACTGCACTGGTGTCTTCCACAACCTGTGAATCTGCAAGAACATCTAGTGCCGTATTCCGGCGACCGCATGTTGGCGAATAAGATCTGTGAACTTTCTTCGGGAATAATGAAATAACGAATAAAGCTTTTAGAGGAGGGATACAAAGTCGTTTCAGAACACACCCCACTATCGATTAATTGATTGATTAGTGATTCCGGGCACGAAACAGGATAGGTGAATAGTACCGTAAGTGTAGTGCATGCTTTTATCTCGGGGGTTGGCGGTGATTTTCCTCCGCCGCAAGTTCCGGCGCCGACCTACCCCAGCCAGGTGTCTCCCATGGCGGGGGCCCGCTCCAGCCAGGACAAATTCTCAGCTCTCGACTGGTCTCCCGGCACGTGTGGAAGGAAGAGGAAGAAAAGATCACGCGGGGGCCGTTTGGTAGGGTACTTCTCCGGAATTCGCCGAATGCTGATCGAAAAAACGACGGACAACCACCAATCAGAGCAGCCGGCTGCTACAATTCTCCTCCAGACAGCCGCTGAATTCGACCTAATAGCTATTTAGCCAGTGTCCAAAATCCGCCACTGTCGGGACTCGAACCGTAGGACTTCCCGGTCAGAGGCACCGCAGTGACTCAATTGATGCCCAAGCCAATCAATCCGGACGCCACTATCGCACGCGAGAAACAACCTTGCTTTAGATGCATTTTGATCCAACATCCTATTTACATAAGCGTAGCTCGTCAGCGATTGATCACCGACAACTATTCGAAGCTCCTTGCCACGCGGGTCATTCCGGCCGCGTCCGTGGGGCTGTGAGGTCATTGCGATGACTGCGCCCGTGACGCCGCCTCGCCTTCCGCCACTGCCGTGAGATCACGCGCGCGAGGCGCGTCACGCCAAAGCCGGCGGCCGCGAGGTCGCACCGCGCAGCGAGGCGACGCCGCCTCATCCCTGCTCAAAACTCAAACATCCAGGTTAACAAAATCTCACCCGCAAACCAGCTATATACTTTTTTTGTATACCATAATTATAAACGACCCTTTTGGATACCCCGAATCGTGCATAATCCAGTATTTTATCGCACGCTACATGACTTCATTGCCATTATTAAACGCGACATGACGTCATCACACATTCAGCCAATAATGTTGCTTATTGCATTCATTCAAATTTGAAAACTCGCTCCTAACGTCGCTCGTTTTCAAAACATGTACTCATACAATAAAGCTTAACATTATAAACTAAGTGCATAAACTACTATTTCAATCATCAATGTTTTTAAATGAGCAAACATTCAAAAGGTGACGTGTACATTGGGAAAAAATGGAGTTCTTTTGTTGTTTTTACCTAGAATTTTATTTCCAAAAATAAACGTAGGATGTCTTATAATACATTAGGTAGTACTCTATTTGTTGAGTTAAAGACAGATAATATCAATGTTTTTAAACATCGTTTTCAACAAAAGTGGACCGTTCATTACATTTTAATATAACTAAAAAACAGTCAGGTCAGGACAATTAACATATCTTATATTATCTGACTGGATAATTAAAAAAATAATTGAGACTTCATTTATCGACGAAAACTAGATTTTATTTATTTTTCATCATTGGTACTTTGATTTGAATATTGCTCAATGTATGGTATCTGGAAATTATTACAGATCTTCCTATGATGATGATTTTTCATAGAATTAAAATATCAAGCACTAAAAACATCGAACAAAACAATGGTGTTAGAAAACATTGGTTTCATAAAATCGAAGTTAAATGAAGTCGAAGTTTCGAAAACATCGACATCACATCCCTGGTACCGCGGGCTGAGCTGCGCCGGACGCTTTCTACTGGAGATACGACATATATGACTATGTTTTACTAAAATCTTTCATAAAAATTTCGATAAAAACATTTTAATTTTGAAACACCGATGTTTTGTCCACGATGTCGCATACTTTTAGTCTTCCGTTGCGCCACTTCATTCTAGCGAAGCACAGATGCGAATAGATGTAAGGGGTGGGCGAAGATGTTAGAGAGCAGATGTTAGAACAGGATACAAGGGCGCAGATGCGAGAGTGTTTGCGAGTACCGATGTTAAAAAGCAAATGTTGTAGTAAGATTTAAGAGAGGAGATGGGCGCGAAAGATAGATAGCAGATGCTATACTAAAATCCAAGAGCGCAGATGCGAGAGTTGAGCGCGGATGTGAAAAACAGATGTTGTAGTAAGATTTAAGAGAGAGAAATTGGCACGGAAGATAGATAGCAGATGCTTACCAAATCAGAGGGAAAGAGAGAACGAGCCCCATATGAGAACCAAACGCAAATCAGAAAGCCGAGCATATATGCAAGAACTTGAGTGTGTATGTTAGAACAGAGCCTCTCGGAAATTTCACCTCATTCCACAAAGAAGACTGCAACACATTCTCTCTTTTTCGTATTCATTATGAAAAACCAACATATCAAAATGTCTTATTGTAAGCCGTGTGCTATAGTTTTGTTAACAAAATATTAAGATTATTTTAAGTTACACAATAACAATATTTTCAAAAAGGTAATCGTTAATCGTTTCCCTTGTGAAATACCGCCTCGATTAAACATAGAGTTTTGTAGAAGAATCATAAAAGACATAACTAGCAAAGCTATGCTCAATAAATTGTCAATTATTCTTATTCTTATTCTTATTCTTATTCTTATTCTTATTATTATTATTATTATTATTATTATTATTATTATTATTTATACGCGGCAGAATAACTTCAACCTAACGAGCGCAGAGAGCGCAAGTAGGCCATTTTATGCTGCCATTTTGTGTTCAAGTAATGCGTGAGGTGTGAATGTTTTCAACTTCTGATACTGACGTGGCAGAAAAGGGCAACCCAACACATCCCATAATCATCCCATAATAATATTCGCATCATCATTCATTAATTCATGTTGGCAAGAAAATCACGTACCAGTTCCATGACACTGGCTCGAAAACATTCTGATAGAGATATGACATTATAAAATGATACAATTGTCTGAACGAATTGAGTTGCGGCGATGATAAAGCTAATAATATTACGAAGTAATTCTGGCATGCGTAAAAGACATGGAACAAATAACGTTTTGAATTGCATCACAAGACAGAAGAGGAGAACCCACACATTGTAGAGTATACTAATAACGAAAAGAGATTTCGTAATAAATATCGCGGTCGTGTTTGATTTGACCTGGTCAAGGTTGCAGTCAGTATGCCCTAGACTTCAGAATGCGACTTTAGTCTTCCGAAGCGCAGTCATAAGTAACAGCAATATCTGTGTCCTCGTACTGAATACTTCAACCCAAGCTGCTACCATGACCCTGCCCGAGGAGTCAGCAGTTCTTAGGAGTGACAATTATAAAATAAAAGTGGGCAAAAGACATAAAATCAACCTCAATAGTTTTCAAAGCGTTTTCCTTATCAAAAAGGATGATATACGATTAATAAATATTCTACAGCTGGCTTGAAAAGACGATGTACCCAGAGACCAGACTCAATGTGCAGACTCTTGAAGATACAGTATGCTGAAACATGGGATTTTTACGAGAGTGATATTTTTCTGAAGGAGGGTTTACCAAGGACGGTGTCTTCCCAGAAACGGTGTCTTCCGAGATGGGCATATTCCGAGACGTGAGGGCATTTTCCGAGAGTGCCCTTTTCTGAGAGGAACCTTTTCCAAAAGCCGTCTTTCTTTGCCGAGCGCGGCATTTTCCGAGCGCGGCCTTTTCCGAGCGCGGCCTTTTCCGAGCGCGGCCTTTTCCGAAAGCGGCCTTTTCCGAAAGCCGCCTTTTCCGAAAGCGGCCTTTTCCGAAAGCCGCCTTTTCCGAAAGCGACTTTTACCGACAGGAACCTTTTCTGAAAGCGGCGTTTTCCGAGGGAGGCGTTTTCCGCTGTCGGGAGCAAGTGCCATCCGCAGCGCCAACGCCGCCGCCTTGCTTTCCTATCTGCCCAATCGGCGCCAAGGATTGAGAGCGGGGCCGCGAGCGCGCCGGCCGTGGCCCAGTGGCAGTGGCAGTTGACCCCGGGGTCACCGGGCTGGCTCAGCGGAGGGGCGGGGCGGGGCGCGGGCGGCGTGCGTGGTCCTGCAGCGACGCCGCGATGCAGCTCCCACAGCCACGCAGCTCTCTGCCAAAGGTCTGCGCGCCGGCACTTTTGGGTCACGACGCCTTCCAGCGGAGACGAAGAATGGGTGTCGATATTGCCTCAACGCTGTAATGCCTATAGTAATAATAACAATAAAAATAATTAAACGAAGGCCGATCCGGGTAGCTGAGATCGCTAAGGCGACAATGCCAAGGCGGTCTTGGACCGAAGGTTCGCGGATTCGAGTCTCGCCTTGGGCATGCTTGCGTTTGGATGTGTCTTTTGTAAGTTTGTTATTGTCAATTTCATCCTTTATCACCATTTCCATCTCTCATGTAAAAATCCCCTTCCCCCGATAAAATCACGTTCATACCCCCAAGAAAAATATGACAAGGCCTCGGTGGGTACAACTGCACGTTTCCGTGCTCCGTAGATGGTCAATTTGCAACAACCAAATATAAACCTAGAACTATTTTTTATTTTTATTTTTGAGCCACAAGACTCAGGGACCTTTATGAAGCTGAGAACAGACACGTTCTGCTCATTTACACTTTATAAATACTCATTCATACTTCGGACGGAGGAAACTGAGCATACAACTGACTTTAATGATCAGAACCATGATTGTAAGAGAAGAGGATGGTTAAAGATGAACTCTTTAGTTGCCAATTCAAGGTTGCTCCGCAGCTGACGGTTTTCTTGTCCGATAACTTGTACCAAGAAATAAGTTTCATGTGTTCGATTGGAAGGAGGTATTCATTGAATTAGTAATAAATATGAAAAACGAAATTAGGTTTATAAGATTAGAGATTTGATTAGTGGACTAGCATCTACGCGAAGATTGGACTTGTATCTCTAACTCTATAATCCAGGTATAATTGCCACACAAGCTTAACAGAATTAATTTTTGTTTTAATTTAATTAGTACTCGTCGATTGATATATGAAACACATCTGCAGAAGTAATATTTAAATTAACCTCTAACATTAAGTTAGTGGTGATATGGCTGTTCACAACGCAATACGGCAATCTTGATTTTTCGCAGTTCAGAATCACGTGAGAGAAACCGTCTTATTGTACAGGGGGCCAGATTGCCTCCGTTTGCCTCCTTTTATTTTATTTATTTATTTATTTATGCATTTAACGTCAAAAACAGTTAAAAACTGTGTGACTTTCAGTTGTGAAGGTCTCCTCCAGTCTTCTCAGTGCACGCCGATGACCAAGAGAATGTTCATCATCCCCGCAGGTTGGCTGAATGATGGAAGTCTTCAAGAGACTTGCACCTAGACCGTAAGGTCATCCTGGAATCATTCCATGTGGGCACTCCGAACGAGGGTGATGCCGAAAGTTTTTATCAGAATTAAAAATAATGAATTTATTGAAAATCTAAATATGACAGTTTTTCAAAATACTGTCCTTAGCTCATATACACTTTTCCATTCTGTGGAAGCACTTTTAAATTGTTACTATGTCTTTTCACGAATGGTGTTTATAGCACCAATGTAGGTTTCCACAGCTTCTTCATCCAAAGAAAAGCGCTGTCCTCGGATCTTCTTTCGAAAATTTTTCATGAACACGAAAATGTACATAAAGACCTAGTGTTGAAGTGAAGATGCTCTGAAGTAACATTAAGAAGTGTGAAGGTAAAAAAAACGAGTCATGTAAAAATGAACAAGTAGATTCAATTAGATATGTAGAAAAATATAAGTAAGGTATGTACAAAATATCCAGTATAGATCAATGTTAGTAAGGAAAAATGCATTTGGATGAATGATGAATGGATTGCAGAAGAAGAAGAAGAAGATGGTGTATTGGTGTCTAGAACAAAAAGATGGATTGTCCGTGAGCAGAAAAATATGATGCAATGTTGGTTTGCAGAACAAATGATGATACAGTGTTGGGATATAGAAGAGATAGTGTTGATTAGAAAAGATGAATGTTGGGATGTAAAAGAAAATGCAATGTTGGGATGCAAAAGAAAATGCAATGTTGGGATGTAAAAGAAAATGCAATGTTGGGATGTAAAAGAAGGAGATGCAATATTGAAACGTAGAAGAAGAAAACACAGTGTTAGGAAGTAAAAATACGCTACACCGCGTAAGAAAAACACTCCGAGGTGAGAAGTAGATCCGAAGAAGACGTGGGAGCCTGACCCAACACCAGACGGTCGCCAGCAACATGGACGCGCGGATTTCTGGAGGCGCGCCTGACCCGAAGCGGCGGAGGAGCGCCGACGGGGCCAGCGGCACGGCGAGGCGAAGCAAGCAAGGCAACGCAAGGCAAGGCGACGCGAGGCAAGCATGCGAAACAAATGGCGGTCCTTTCTTCTGGTCGGCGGCGGCGGCCGGCCGCGGCCAGCGCGAGGTCAACGCTCCTGGCCGGCCGAGCAGCGCCCGCACCGCGCCGCACCGCGCCGCACCGCGCCGCACCGCGCCGCACCGCGCCGAGCGCCGACCGCTCACTCGCTCCCGCGGCCCAGTACCCTCTCGCGATTCCACCTTGTGGCCAGCCGTGGGTGGTGCAGCGACTGATTGATGGAGGATTTGAGTTTCCGGGTGCGTCACCTGCTACGGTCATTAGTCCCGCAAGAGTAGCGCTTTTTCGTCGTGAGGTAGTCTTGCCCCGCTAGATGGTGGGATCCGGCGCCGACATATCGTCGGCTAACAGGGATCTCCCACAGTGGGACACCACGCTAGCCGGGACAAGCTCTAAGCTCTCGACCGGTCTTTCGGAATATGTGGTAGTGTGTGTGTGTGTGTGTGTGTGTGTGTGTGAATAAGGAATGACGATAGGACGAGGAAGGGGAAGAAAAGATCGCGCAGTTCGTGGCACGTTTGTTTTAGGGTACTACTCCGCCATTCGCCTGGTATTGATCGGAGAAACCACGTAAAAATACCGAGCTGCCGGCTGTTAGAATTCTCCTCCAGACAGCGGCAGAAATCGATCTGGCTATCTAGTAAGTGTCAAAAACCATGCCAGCGTCGGGTCTCGAGCCCCCGAGGAGCTCCCGATCAGGAGCACTGCAATGACATCGGTTGATGTCCTGAGTCACCTCTGCCGGTGGTGGAGCACTGATGTTAACTAGGGATGCGGAGAGATGACTATGAAGGTATGAAAAAGTGATGATCCAGCAACATAGTGGGCTTATGGCGAAAAGGCTTAATACACGGATTCCACTTGAGGCGTACGGACTCAACCCTCGACTAATGTATGTGGAATTGGCGGAACACAAATCAAGTTCTCGTCGAGGTTTTTGGGCATCCCGTGCATTCCCTTGCTCGCTCCACCGTTACTCCATGATCATTACCATCATCATCTACTCGTTAACAATCCCGTACGGGCATCTAAACCTAAATAAATAAGTGCATAAGTAAATAAAATGATGGATCCGTGACGAAATGGTACGCAGTGCAAGCGGAAGAACCCTTCCCACACCACAAGTCGGGTCAGGTAGCATTTGAACCTCGATGCCCGGAGGTAGAAAGCAAAAGCTCTGACCTCCGTCCTACATCTTGCCCCTCACAAGGGGCTGGTTCCTAAGACCTTTGACTCTCGCTTAAAACTAGGAAGTTTGCCCAAAATCTTAATTTGATGTGATATGGCTGCTGACGTTTCCATTAATAGGCATTGAAATTGCGTACTTGGATTGAATTAAGGTTAGCTTTGTATTAGTGAACTCACAGCGTCCAATTTATGAATTGTTTTGTGCCATGAAAATGTCCCATTCAAATTTTTGTGTTCTGTCTTTCTCCTATGCAATCTTCTAGCTTTTCAATGATTAACTCAACATTTATGTTAGAGGGGTGCTGTAATCTACGAAACAGAGAGACGTCGAGTTGAATATTGTTTACAATGCGTTCTGAGGATCACACACTAAACCGAAAACGCTCCGAACCTAATTTATTTGGGGATTAGAATTACTATTTTTATTTTACGTGCCGCACGTTGATGAAGCCTGTCGCAGCTTGGATAATCAGGCCATCATTAATTGCTTACGTGTAATCGGTAGTGACGCATCTCAAGTATAGTAATTTTTTCAGCTAAGTGAACAAATATGTTTAGAAAATATCATTTTTTATTAGTAGAATTTGCATGAAGATCATTCAAATTAGCTGGCCTGCAGAAACAGTCTATAGTCCTAAAATGAACTACCCCGCTCTGCACAAATGCATCCTGCAAAATGAAAATGTTTGTGATGAACTTTTCTTACGCGATGACGCTAGTGGCATTTGCTTCTGGGTGGATACGAATGATAGGGCATTCTACCCATAAATTATTATCAGCATTAACACTCTAAAAATACATTATGTGTTCTTTCGAAACTGAAGTGAAAAAGACTTGCTCTTTCGCGTGTTTCTTACGTAATAGTGCAGGTGCAGTAACAAATGCAGCTTCTTCAAATATGTGCACACGATAAGGAACAATACTTGAAGGCGTTAATAATAGTTCACAGCATAGAAACAGGCTTCTACCATGATTTTATACGTTTTTACTTACATCATAGTGTAACATAAACCATAAGTTAAGTGAATTCATTTTCTTAATTACAAGGCTGTACAAAATCAAATATGTTTAATGTTAAATAAAAAAATTGTTTTAAAATCTGATAGTATCATCCCTCCTGTGAATCTATACACTTTTAAATAGGAAGCAAAGTAAGAGGAACGGACAGATTAAAGACACTCTTTAAAAGAGAGTACTTATAACTCGCAGAACGTAGTACCCCAATGAACAGTTTATAAGAAACAATGAAGATGAACGTCCAATTGAGTAATACAATAAAATATACGTGTGAAGCATGACGTCGCTGGCAGGTAGGATGAGAAGGCTCAGCGAAGATTACCATTAGGTCACGGACATTAATACATTTCAGTTCGCACTACACGACGCTTAAGGAGAAACAACTTGAATTTCAATAACAGTCGAATATCGTACAGTGATATAATGTATAATATACTAACAAGAAAATGTTCATTTTGGACACCAATGTCTTTGGAAAGAAACCAATGCGCAGCGGACATCATTTTAATAAGCACACCATGAAATTATGAGAAGCATGGAGGCAAATGGTGTAGAGAAAAGGAAATTCAGTAAGAGTAAGTAAAGATAGTAAGAACGACAAAGAAAACGAAAAAGGGAGAAAATAGAAAAGGAGAATATGAAGTCATCGTACAGTAATCATCATAGAAGTAGAAAATTTGGAAGTAAGAGTCGCGCAAAAAGAGAAAAAAGAAAGAATATAAGAAAGAAAGGAAAAGAAAAAAAAAAAAAAAGGATATTATAAACTCATCATAGGAGTAGGAGCATTATGAATATCCCTGGGCGAAGCCTTGTCTAGGAGGCCAAGCGTCGTCGCAGGAAAAATAAAAGCAGCAAAAAACAAAAGTGAAAGAGAAAGAAGAGCAACAAAAGCTCACCGCAGTAGAAAACACCGGAAATCAAATATTCGGCAAAGAGAAGAAAGAAAAAAAGTAGTAAGAAATCAAGAAGGTTCTGAAGTCATCACAGAGAAACTATCATGAGTACAGAATTACGAAGGGCGAAGCCTTGTCTAGGAGGCCAAGCGTCGTCGCAGGAAAAAGAAAAACAACAAAAAAAAAACATAAAGAGAAAGAAGAGCAACAAAAACCCACAACAGTAGAACATATCGGAAATGAAATATTCGGCAAAGAAAAGAAAGTCTAAGTGTAGTAAGAAGAGAAACAGTCAAGGAAATTCATCATAGAAAAGCCATCACAGGAGTAGGAGCATTACGAGGGGCGAAGCCTCGCCTAGGAGGCCGAGCGTCGTCGCCTCGCGTTGGCCGCCTGTCCAGCGCGTAGCCTTCGCCCGAGGTCAGGCAGCCGGCGCGGCGTCCGTCAGGCCGCCGCCGCAACTGCACTTGCAGTTTTCCGGCGCGGCGCGGCGCGGCGCAGGCGCACAAGCGCGGCCTTGGGGCCTGGCTTCGACGCTCGCGTCACCCGCGACGTCAGCGCCGCCGCCGAAGCAGGGCTGCGCAAGGCGCGGCCCGCGGCCTCGCACGACGCGCGCAGGCAAGAAGGAAAGAGGAAAATAGAGCGAGACAGATTAAAACAAAGGAGTGAAAGTGGGGAAATCAATAACGAAGAAGGTTTTAGCTACAATAGGAACAATAAAGAGATACAGACAAGGAAAATAATGCATTATATATAATAAAAAATTTCACTGAACCCATGTGGTCCGTATTTGATTAATTCGAAAGAAGTTAACAACAACAACAACAACAATAATAATAATAATAATAACAATATTATTATTATTATTATTACAATACTTTCAACAACACTGCACCAAATTAGGACTGTTCCTAATAAAGTGAAGTATTGTGGAGGCCCTGATAGTCCCCCTCCTAAGGAAGCTGGTTGAAATCCGGAGTAGATTTTATATTCAACCGACTCATAATATATTTAGTCGTGAGTTAGAGAAATAATAATAATAATAATAATAATAATAATAATAATAACAACAGCAACAGCAACAACAACAACAACAACAACAACAACAACAACAACAACAACAACAACAACAACAACAACAACAACAATCACTTCCAGAGTGGACTTGGAGGTTGAAAAATAACGAAATCTCCTGGTGCAATTCGAAACAATGGCAATGAATGCACAATGTTGAATTACTACCTCATTTTCGAAATAAAAATACCAAAATGATGCATCAAAACACTCATCGCTCTTTTGACCAAAACTAATACCATGGAGTATGTCTAATCATAAAGAACAAACAAAAAATAACAGATAAAACATACATTGGTGGCGATTCGAATGTTTGAAGCCATTATATTGTAGGTTGTGGTGGTTATTTTAGAAGCTTCTATTAAAATTTGGCAATTGAAAACTTATATGAATATGTAATAATAGAAATGGTATTAACAAGTAATAATTTTCTTAAATGGTCATTCTAGAATTGACGTTTATTCTTGATGCCTTTCAAACTCACTTGGCATTCGTATCTTCTAACCTTTAAGTGCAAATTTGCTGCCTTGTGCGTGGGTTGTCGTCAACAATCAAGTAATGAATTCTCCATTTCTATGTGAACGAATGGAGGACTGAATGTGCATTACCTGATGATAGAAGAATGCAATATGTAATGCAATTATACACATGACCTTATATACAATGCTCATTGTGGAATAACCCACGATAATGAACTGAAACTAAATCTTCATTCAAATTCAATACACATTTTCCTAGATATTGTAAATCCCAACCATTTTATTGAAGCAATATCTTGTGGAACAGTGCTCAGAGATATCTTATCATACAGGTTCTGCCTTCTAATTTTCCAATCATCATTTCTAATTGTAAAATATCAACGCGAAACTTCTTTTTAGAATGGTTCATATCATTTATTAGAGGTCGCTTGTATAGAACAAAATGCTTGAGCAAGGTTAGAAAGACTGATATGACAGTGATAAAATGGGTTATAAGGATATTTTTTGAAGGAGGGAGGAAAGTCACATAACTAGTCGAGAGTCGTTAGAGTGTTTTTACGTAACTAATCAAAATACGAAATAGTCGCGAGGTCGTGCTATAAAATTCAAATTTCAAGTTTTTTAATGGTGCCAGTAGTAGTGATTCGAATTCTAAATTTTCAGGAGTCCGAATTTACATTATATTTTAGAATTCCTCAAAATTCAAAATTATTACAAAGCGACAATAACTTTATTATTTACAATAATTATTTTTTTGATCTGTCTGCATGGCTACAAATTGGGCAGGAGTTTGTTTAAATCAGTTTATACGAAACTGAAGAAAATTAGTTCATTAAATAGAATAATGAATCTATGAATCTCAATACATCAAAGAATTTATTTCAGGTCGTCACGTATTCTGAAATAGCGACCAAGGCCACCATCGATAACCGAATTTAATACTCCGTCCTCATAATATTGAAACTATAAGCTAAAGCTGACTTAATTGCACTTAACATCAGAGTATCATAGTTCCGCAATGCGTCTTTCACCGAGCCGTGATGACATCAGAACGATATGTTTAAGTGTAAAGCATTAGGAATAAGAGCAAACTTGCACTATCATATATTTACATTTAACGTATTGCTGTTTCTCAAGAAGTAACTGGCGAGAACCCGAAGGTGTTCACTTTTTGGACAGCGATGTGATTTGTAAGACTTCACGACCACACTACAATATAATACGAAAAATACAACATTGTACTATACCCAAAAAATTGGCGAATTTCGGATTAGATTTACTTGGGATTAATTCAGGTTTAATTGTGTTCCACTTCAGCGTTATTGAGATCGGTATTAACACCGTAATCACCATCATCGCCAATGGCATCGTCATCATTGTCAAAACCATCGTCATCGTACCTGTCAAAATTATCGCCAACATCACTATTACAAACATAATCGTCTTTGCTATAATTGTTTTTTTCTACCCCTGTTCGCGTCTCGTTTCTTCTTTCCCCTCGCCACCTATCACAAAAGCTGGTTGGCGAAAGCATAGAGTAAAGATGTATAGTCTGTTTAGTCTATGGCGAAAGCCCTGGGCGCCCACGAGGCGATGGTCTCGTCCGCGCGCCTCCGCCTCCGCTGCCACCACCCACAAGCACAAGACCTTTGGCCGCGCGCGGGCACACAATGCTTCGTCGTCTCCAACGACACACTCCGTCACCTTGAAACGTTTCCAGCGCCGTCACGCGGCGCCCCGCGCCGCCTCTCCCCTCCTCTCCTTCTCCCTCTCAGAGAGAGAGAGAGAGAGAGAGAGAGAGAGAGAGAGAGATGGAAAGGAAACGGAGAGCCCTGGATCAGGGCTGATCCATATTTAGATAACTAGTTGCCCCGAAATGAAACTTGCACACTTTTCTTTTGCCATCATTCCAGTTATAAACAAATATGTTACGCAGGGAATGAGTGGACCTGGAGACGCCGTTGTTACAATTATCCTTGTGCCTGGCTTTCGTAACTGGTGAGAACCATCCATACAACCAAACTTAATAGAGCTGCAGTGGTGGAAAGAACCATTAATTCAAGTAAACTTAATAGAATTGCAGTATTGGACGGAACATTAATTGAAGCAAACAATAGAATTGCAGTACTGGACAGAACCATTAATTCAAGCAAACTGTAGAGAATTGCATCTGGACAGAACCACTGATTCAAGGGAACGTAATAGACTTGGAGCGTCGTGTTCGCTGGCTCCCGCTGGCAGTCGCTGGGAGAGGCAGTGCGGTCGGCGCGGGGCGGGCGCCCAGCTGCTGCCTCGTCGGGGCAGCTGCAGCGGCGGACATCGGATCTCGCATTCGCGGCACGGCGGCGGGCGAGGCTGCACGCGGCGCGGCGAGCTTTGTGCCGCTGCGCGGCGACGAGCGGGGCGGGGTTCGAGTGCCGTGCGCGTTCATCAGCGTGGGCCGCCCAACCATCGCAAAAGCACATTTCCAATTTCCAAATACATAATGAACTCAGCGCCGTCTCCATCTCTGGCCATTACAGCTTCTCGTTTCCATCTCAAAATTCCACAGATTCCTTCGCTATACATTTCGAAATTGGCAAACAAAATCCATTCCATTAAAGGTTAAAAGGAAAACTTCCACGTTTCCAAACATCCAAGATTTCATTCCAAATACACTTGCGAGAAAGTGGGCATAACCACTTCAATACATTCAAAGTCAACTGATAAAATAATACTTCGGATATACGTACCTATTTAATTATTTATCTAGCTCCAAAACAGAGAATAAGCGGAAAGGGAGAGACAAAAATTCTTGTACAGAAGAGAAGAAAAGAACCTAGTCAGCTTTTTCGTATTAAGCTAAGAAGAAAATTCGGAGGTCACGGTCACTGAAGATAGTTGATACATCCACGTGGTCTTTTGTTTTGCTAACACCTATACCAGAATATTTTGGATGACATTCCTTTCCAGTTGAGGTTTGCAAGTAATGAAATCGAGCTAGCTCTCCTTTCATTTCCAATATTTCTTGAAGTAAATATTTACGTACTGAAGAGCTAGTTAGCTTTATCTTTTCCGGACAGGAAAAGCAGACACAATGGACACCGGGGTGTCAGGTTCCTTTGGTGCAACCAATGGAATGTGAAAACGGAACATTCTATTAAGTATTTAAGATTAATTACCTCCGGGTGTCGATTATTAATTACACCATTCGATTTCATTACACATTTTTCATTACTATCCCTGCAGAAAATAGAGATAACAGAATTATGAAATATAGGAGAAAAGGTAATAGACAACTGATAAGAAAAGTTCTAATTATTACTTCAGATTCATAAGAAATATAATATATCTCGGTGGAAATCATTTATTCTGGAGGATGTTTAATGGAGTGTTGTAACACTATTTCGAGTATATTTCTATAACAGACTGTTGAAAAAGTTACTTTATGTAGTAAGTGAAATCCCTATCGATTTTTCTCTCCCTTACTCCTTGGAATTCTTTGGGAAGGAGAAAATGGCCAACGAGCGACCTGAATGTAGGGCACGGAGCTGGAGGAGCCCACACAAAGGGAGCGCAGGCACTCCGACCCCATTGTGTCCGATTGGCGTGGAACGGCCTACATTCTCCGAACAGGATATGTCACTTGATACCAATTTTCATGTTTTAATTGCGCACGTTAAACCTGTCAATAGCAGCACAACAATGGAACTGTAAGTAGCCCAGCGAACAAGCTCAACTCTTCAAGCTCCCTGTCGGTTGGATTTGTCGTCTATCAAAATGTCTTCTCTAAAGACACGAGTTCTCTGATATTTGGTCATCAACATTTCACCACGGTTATTGCACTAGAACGATATGAAAAAAGGAGAGAAATATGAGATAAGAGACGAGGAGGGGAAAATATTTAGATATGTACGCAATGTAAACTGACGAGAATATTTGCTGGTACAGAAAAAATAAATTAGGAAACAACAATGCGTGTCTTCGGCATCGGGGTGGGGCGACTGGCCACCGTTTTACTAGTGGTCGAAATTTTGTTGGCGGGGGCGGCGGCGGGGCGGCGGCGGGGCGGCGGCGGGGCGGCGGCGGGGCGGCGGCGGGGGCGGCGGCGGGGCGGCGGCGGGGGCGGCGGGGGCGGCGGCGGGGGCGGCGGCGGCGGCGGGGCGGCGGCGGGGGCGGCGGCGGCGACGGGGCGGCGGGGGCGGCGGGGGCGCGGCGGGGCGGCGGCGGGGCGGCGGCGGGGGCGGCGGCGGGGCGGGGGCGGCGGCGGGGGACGGGGCGGCCCTGGCGGCGGCGTTTTCGCGTCCGACAGATATATTTACTTCCAAGGTGAAGCGCGCAAGAGGCCAATGCAGCGCTCTCACTGCACCGCTGCACCGCGCTCGCCCTGCCGTTTTCCTGGCTGCTGAGGCGGGCGACCACAGCCACGCTCGGAGGGGTTGTTGCTTAGGTCCAGAACGCTCGTGTGCCCCAACACTCTTATATTAATTCATTACTCTTACTCAATATTTCTTTCTTCTCCTCCTCCTCCTCCGCCTCTTCCCTCCTCATTATTGCCCTCGGCCTCCTCACCTCTGCTTTTGTTCTTCATTCTCACTTTCTTTCTTCCCATCCTCCAATGGCGCTACAGACCAATTGGAGCTTTAGCCTCACACAGATGGGTTGATGGTGGACCAATGGTGCCAAAACGTCATAAAAAATCTGAATGTACACAGATGAACGAGTAGTCCATTAGTTTTCTTATAATTTGAATCAACAATTATGCCCAATTGTGTACAACTAATGTGATATCGGAAGACTAGATACGTAAATGTATGTCATAAAAGAAAATACATGTATCTACTTGAACTAGAATACAAAAATGAAGTTGTACATCAGTTCTGATTTAAAGATATAAAACAGTTGAGTGCCTAATTGCTTACACAACTAAGCACGAAAAGTTCTGCCCTGAAATAGAGAGGAACGATGGTAATCTAATTTTTATTCCTGGGAATAATTTGCAGTCTGGCGCAGGAACTATTGATCGCAATGAGCCGACGCGAGTTCGCGTGCGTCGATGCACGAACGTGTGCACTTGGGAGCCTAATGGAGATGCATCGAAATATAGATGCGCATTTCTTCATACATTGACGTCATACAGCTCAATTTATACAAATGCATACAGAATGCCTCGGCTTTCTGTTTTGTATTTCAAAATTCTCTGTATATTTAACATTACGGTGACCCCTTTGCATACGACATAATGCGTATTTAAAAACAATTATTGAGTTAAAAATAATACTTGAATTCGAATAAATGAATAAATATTTGAATCCGATAAAGACTTGGTTAAAAAAACACACCCCAATATTGAAGTAATTATTATTATAATTATTATTATTTCATTAATAATAATAAAATAATAATAATAATAATAATAATATGCATTTATGCAACATGTATATTATTAATTCCTCCATTATGTAAACCTTTTCGCTCATCATTTATAAAATAATTCAGATATCGGTGGCTGTGTTAGTCAGACGCAGAATTCTTTCGACTGTCAGTTTGCGAACATACTATTTAATCGCATGTATTATATGTACACCTAAAGTCTTAAGGGGCTTTCAGCACGAGTGGTTGGGACTGGTTAGCAATCTAAATGTTGGCGTGTGAAATAAAAATCGTTGAAAAAGTAAAACTAGGAAAAAGACTAGGAAGTATGATTATATCAATGGTCCTTTCAACAAAGGCTATCAAAGCCTATCACTAAACACTGGACGATTGTAATGACGGTATGTCCAGGTCCACATATACCACGCTTTACGTATTTGCATTCTGAGAAATGGAATGGTGGCAAAATACAAGTGTGCAAGTTCCATTCCGGGGTAACAGGTTGCCTAAATGTGGGTCAGCCCTGACCCAGGAGTCTCTGTTTCCTATTATCTCTCCAAACTACCTGCCTCTTTATACGTCACTTTCTCCCTCTCTCTCTCTCTCTCCTCTCTCTCTCTCTCTCTCTCTCTCAGAGCCGCAGGGTCTCGCGCGTCACCACGCCCACACTTGTAGTCCTTCCCCGCCGCCCCGTCCGTGGCTGACGAAGGGCGCCCAACGCGCCACCCCCTCGCGGGAGCGGCGCACGTGGCCGGGGCGGCACGTGGCCAGATAGCGCGCGAGGCCGCGCCGCCGCGGCGCTGCGGGCGGCGGATGCGGGTGAACGAAGCTCCCAAGGGAACGGCACGACCGCACGCTGGACCTTCGGAATGCGACTTCGCACACTGGGTGGATTGATTCATTAGACTGTTTCATGACTCGTCGACTGCTGTGGTTATTAGTTCTGTAAATGCAATGCGGGAGGTGGCGATGATCCTCACGTGCGATCCCGCGCCGTCGGTTTGGGAGGCCTCAACCCAGGATCTCCCCACCAGCAGGGCACGGTTTCAGCTGGCACAAGCTCTACGCTCCCGACTGGGGAAGAGACGTTGGCAACAAACATCCATATATCTGTGTGTGCGTGCAGTGTGTGTGTGTGTGTGTGTGTGTGTGTGTGTGTGTGTGTGTGTGTGTGTGTGTGTGTGTGCGGCGTGTGTGTTGTGTGTGTGTGTGTGTGTGTGTGTGTGTGTGTGGGGGCGCGCGCGTACGTAGTGTTTTATACTTCCAATAGTGACCTTGAATAACATTCATTACTACACAAAATTGGTAAAAGTATATTTGTGAATACGTGTCTTCCACGTCTGGTGGTGGGGGTGGTGGTGGTGTTGGTAGTGGTGGTGTTGGTGTTGGTAGTGATGGTAGTAGCGATAGTGGTAGTAGCGGTAGTGGTAGTAGTGATGGTAGTAGTGGTGGAGGCGGTGGCGTAAGGTGGAGGCGTTAGCAGTGGCGGGGGCGGTGATGGTAATGGCGACGATGGCGACGGTGGTGGTGGTGGTGGTTGTTGTTGGTCAAGCACCATGAGCTCCCACCCTGGGCGCAATATCCATTCTTATTTTCTGTTGAACGAAGTACCCGAACAGCTCCTCGCTAAGGTGTGATTCAATAACTACAAGCAGCCCAAATAATTTTTTAACCATTTATGATATTGACGTGCTGTTTCTGTCATTCGATAGGCGACGTAGAGGCGCACAATACTAGTCCAAGGTTAAGTGAAGGCGGACAGCGACCTGGCTGGGCAGACAAGGGGCAGATAAAGGCAGCGTGGGCGAGCACAGGGTCTTCCTTCATCGCCCGCTCGGGGCTTCCTGCGCCAGCTGTAATCTGCCCTGTGCCCCGCCCACTCCGCGCCCCCCCCAAACCCAGCCTTCGGACGATTGGATTATTCCGCATGCGTAGCGACTGTTCGCGCATTCCACAACACTAGACTGCTGTTGTACTAGTTAAAAGAATTGTGGAAATGTATGTCTCCGCATGGATTTGTGTTCTAGTGTGCGTTTGTACGGCAGTGTTTTCAAGAGCGTGGATACATTAAACATTTTTATTACAAAAAAGCTTCAACTATTGTTTGAATTTTTTTACGCTAAGTTTGTAAGTATTGTTTGATAGCTCTTACGTTAAGTATTGCTTGAAAGCGTATCATTAAAACTCGATCATCAATGCGTCAAGTTTTATATCACATTTTTGCAAATACATCATTCGTTTAACTGTAAAAGATTAAGTCTAATATTTGTACCCCGGTTTTTGATTAGGCAACTTTTGTATGCGAAATCACGTTTATTTAACCGAAAGTCTGAAGTTTTGAAAATAGCCAATTATTTAAGAATAATATAGTAGTATTCTGTATTGTAAATCAAGTTCGGATTGACGGAATTTAACAATAACGTTTAATAATTACTAATCAACATTATTTTAATTAAAATTAAACATTGTAATATTTAATAAACATCTAATAGAGGACCTTTTTACTTAACCACAATAAAAGTTTAATAAGTTGCTTTCCAGTGCAGAGTGTGCAGAATAAGACAGTCCGAACATATGTTTTTGTAATGCATTATGCCAATTATGCCAAGAACGACTTTTCGTGCAATTGTCATGGTCATTTTCGTGACTTAAATGCAATGCATGTGCTTAAACGACAGGAAACTGATTAAGTGTACTATTTGAAACTCTTGTAAAATTTGTGCAGGTACCCCACACGCCATTGGAGGGGGGTACAATGGATTTTTTTGCGTCACCTGCGGCAAGACATTCCGAATTGAACGACGTTCCTTTTCATTGGCGCGCGTGTCTTTGTAAGGAGAGTCTGCCGAGCGCCCAGTGGTGCCGGGGGGGGGGCGGTGCGGTACGCGGCGCGCGAGCGATTGTGGGTCACCGGGTCAATTCCTTAAGCTAACGAGCGCAGGCAGCGGCGGGCGCTGCGTCAGCCGCTGAGTCGCTCCGCCGCGCCGCCTTCGGCCCCGGCCCCGGCCCGCGGCCCACGCCAGCGCCCCTCCACGCTCGCGCCCGCCTAACGCTCAGCGCCCAGCGCACACAGCTCAACGTCCGATGCCCCACGCTCCACCCCCAACGCTCAACCCCCAACGCCCATGGCTCAACTCTCCTTGACGCTCGGCCCGCCCACGCTAGCCCCAGAGCCCATGGTTCAACTCGCCTGAACAGCGTCGACGCCCCAGCTTCACCCCCACGCCCGGGCTAACTCCCTTCGACGCTCGCGCCAGCCCAACGCTGAGCGCCCAACGCTGAGCGCCCAGCGCCCAGAGCTCAACTCGCCTGGAAAGTGTCCGACGCCCCACGCGTCAGTGCCCAACGCACAATGCTCAGCAACCAACGCCCGTGGCTCAACTCTCCACGACAGCGTCAGATACTCGATATTGATGCCCGACACTCGAAGTCCTATGCCCGAGGCCCGACATCCAGCGTCGAACGTCCAATGCTCAATACACAGTGGACAGTGTTAAGCACCCTACATTCATTGACCAATTCCCATTGTCCAACGCCCTATTTTCATTGTCCGAGATCTAAAACCAAACGCTAATGCTCGATGCTCAACCCTGTGACTAATACCCTAAGTCCTGTCTTCAACATCAATACATCCACGCTTGAGCCAACGCCAAAACTCAACGCTCAACGCCCAACGCCTATGCCTAATGCTCATCGCCCAATTACAATGTTCTACATTCAACGGCTTAGCACACCCAACACTGAACGCAAGTTCCAAAAATCATTGCCCGACGTTCAACGCCATACACCCATTACTTGACGTTCGACAAAGTCTGAACCTTTAAAGCCTTACGTCCATTGGGTAACGTATAATAACGCACTTCTTAGCTCAAGGCCAATGCGCCATGTCAAATTGCCTGTCTTATCTGTCACCATCCCCCATTTTACACTTAATATTGAAAGGACTAAGCCTTTTCAAAAAAATCTTTCTCCTATCATCTGTCGCTCATCTTCATCTATCCCGCCCAACTTCCATTGACCATTCCTTATGTAATGCCAATTGCCTATTGCTCATTGTGCAATTCCAGTAGTCCTTCATTCACAATTCCCACTATGAATCGCCCATATTCATAATTTTTTTGCTTAAATTTTTTATTTATTTTTTTAATTTATTTTAACCTTGCAGACATCAGAAAATGAAATTTCACTTCGAAAGCCAAGCTTAACAATTTCTTGTTTCTGGCCTGCACGGTGTAAGTTACTAAAGTGTAACCCTTGAATAATACTGTAAATCCCTCACCACGGCATACATGATTGTCTTTAGTATGTGTCGTAGCGTGGAGGAGTTAAGCTTAAGCGTTAAGCTTACTCAAATCCGAGATATGTTAGGACAGATTAAGTTACATATTTTAGAGAAATAACTACAATAATAATAGCAGTAGTAGCAATAAATTGATATATGAATCTGGGAAGTTGGCAATGCACCTCAGAGAGCTTTGTGGCGACACTGTGGTGATACGCCACACCGGCCGCATGAGATAAGGTCGGGAACAATGGTCGCGTCGCAATGGCTGTAGCCACGGTAGAGCCACGACAGGCGACAGGCAGTCTGCGGGGAAAGGGAGCTTCCCTCAGCGACCTCGACCACTCTCGCCCACCACCCACTGCCTACCACCCATCGTTCACTGAGCACCGCTCCTCGCCCATCGCCACTGTTCACTGCCTGCCGATAACATCTCATGCCCATCGCTCGTTGCTTATCACTCACGGCTCACAGCCCGTGCGACCGACGCCGACCGACGACCGTCCGATCGCCCGACCGTCCGATCGCCCGCCGCCGATCGCCCGACCGTCCGACGCCCGACCGCCATCGCCCGACGCCGCGCCGACGCCGATCGCCCGACCGCCGACGCCCGACCGTCCGATCGCCCGACCGTCCGACCAACCGCCCGACCAACCATCTGACAGTCCGACCGTCTGTCCGCCGCCCACGCCTCCGCGAAGGGCCACTTGACTTTCGCCCTCTCCGCCCCAGACGGCGCGGCGCGCTTGCCGAGACCCCTCCAGGGCACTCGCCGCTTATCGGTTAATTATCGGGCCGGTGAACTACAATGGGTTCTTTCCGAAGGTGAGAAATGAATCAACGGAATTCCCAAACAATCGCATTCTCTACTTTCAGTTGTCGGCGTAGCATTTTCGCGACTCACTCTGTGGATTAGTTACTCACGACAAAAATGTCAAGGAAGCTTCCAGAAACTGATGATGCTGAAAGAGTTCAGAGCTTTTGTATTAACTGGCGTCCAGGCTCAGAACCGAAGAGCCTTGGAGGATCCTCCAAGTACCCGGAACCAAAGGCTGAAGGTTTGAGTCCTGCGCGAGGAGTGGATATTTACATTGTAGTTATGGCATGTCTCGCTCCCCGTCTCCATGGTATAAACTCTAAGTTATATATATATATATATATATATATCCCCTTATTTAAGTATATAAGTTATCCCAGTTATAATAATTTACTCTTATCATGGACCATTCATTATCACCCTGCTATCATTCGTTCCATGGAAGCAAAGGCAAATGCCCATTTTGATGACAGACAAAAAAAGTTGTCACTTGTTTACATTCTCCAATTTCACTTTTTTTTTGCAATAAAAAAATGGACGGTGGTGGCGCAATTGTGGTTTCAATTTCAGATTCAGTGAGTCGACTTACATAGAGAAACATGTTTCAATCTTAGACTCGGACTTTTTCTGTGCCTGTTGATCTGTCCAGAAACTGGAAAAACATTAGGTTGCAACCTCCACCCTCACCTGCGTGTGGAGGCCACCAAACTTTGAAGTTGAACAGTTCCATCCTCATCAAGTTGAATTAACATTTTTTCGTCGCAATAGACTTTACTCTACGACTGTAGTGTAGTATTTACAAAGTAGCAATACTAAATCCAAAAACGTTTGCACTCCCGAGAAATGACAACCGACAATTCTTTAACACAGTGATATCCATTCAATTTCTCCTTAATGGTTGTAAATACCAAGAGCTTCACATTACTAGCATCACAGAGTAGTGAACATGTACAATTAATAACACAAACAGTTCCTTTTAAATTGAAGACATTAAGCTTTTATTATAAAAGTAATTTTTTCTGTCCTTAAATTTTCATTATACATACAAAGTCGGGAACGTTTCAGTTAACGGTTTTATAACATCTCAGATCTATGTTTTTTAGAAAATGCAGATAATAGTGATTGACAATTTTATAATATTTATCATCGTTTAATTCTTTAAAGCAGAAATAAATCTTAATATAATTGAGAGAATTTTTCATTAAATTAAAAATATTTAATAAAACTGGTATAGGTTAGCATGCCCTTACCTGCATTAGTAATGCAAGTTGGAATATACTATTTTCAATAATTATTGTCAATCACTATTATTTTCTATACAACATAGGTCTGAAGATGGCTATAAAACATTTAACCGAAACGTTGTCGACTGTCTACTTCTAATAAAGATTTAAAAAGGACGGAATAAATTACGTTTGCATTAAAAGCTTAATGTCTTTAATTTAAAAAGGAATTATTTGTGTTATCAATAGTAAACAGACATAGAAGAAAAGTTTTTCAAAGATGTACAATATTTTCTCAAAATTATCTTCAAGAGTGGGTAGGTCTAGGTGTGATAGTTCACCTTGTCAAATGCTTCGCGCGCAAAATGAATCGGTTGCCTTATCCTCGCGGCACGAGGCCGCCCGTAAATGCTTAGTCACCATCCGAAGTAGCGTTCGTCCAACACCTGGCGAGTCAGCACTATCGCTCTCTCAAATTCCACCGCCAACGCCGCGGGCGGCAGAATGTCCAGTTAATTTTCTGTTCTATATTTCGCGCTTTCTTTGTGAGTTCATTCTCGCAATCGGAGAAACATCTAGAACGAATGCAAGAAAGAAAACATACATCTTCACTACCAATGCACATTCGTTTTTTTCGCTCATCTTAGTGGGCCTGAAGTATGTCTTTTGGTTTGCGAGTTCTGACCTCTTTAGAATCTTCTGCATCTGTATTACGTTTCTGTCATCATCTGTTCGGTTATGTCCTCTCTGGCAACGTACACCGGTCAATTGAGTCACTTTCTGCTGACATTTTCTCACTATTCCTTCCTTCTCTTGATTAAACACTTTCCTCCCTTACGTATACCCAATCTCGTCTCGCATCCTAATTCCTTACTGCATCAACTTTTGTTTTGCTAGCAATTTTTATCATGATGCTCAAGCTCCTAATTTTTATAACTTATTCAGTTCGTTCCTGCTTAACATTTTAAAGGATTTTAACATAAGGAGAGAAATTTCGCCAGGAATATGATGTCTAGTCGTGTAATTACAAAGTCCGATGCAGGGTGAAACAATGTCCACAAACAAGAAATTGCTGAGTAAAACCGATTTATTGTGTGTGTAGACAACTAATGCCCTTAGAAAACCTTGAGCTCATTTTTGTAAATAATATTACAATTAGAATGCAATCATGTGGGTACTTCTAAAATTTTAACTCGTGTTTGATGGTTGCGTACGTGAGCAATGCTTGCTCGTTCGTTCCCGCGTCATGCACAAAACGCACGTTCCCCATGACAAGTTGCGTGCCGGCGCGCAGCGATCCGTGCGGCGTCCTACTGCTCGGCCAGTGCTGCGCGGCCGCTGCTTCAGCGCTGCCTTCGTGACGTCGCCCGCCGCCTTCGCCGCCACGGCCGGCCGGCCGGCCGGCCTCCGCCTGCGAGGAGCCGTCCTGGCGGTGGGCCAACGAGGAAGCGCCTCTGCCGCCGCCAACGCCAACGGCCTTCGGGCGCGCTCCGCCACGCCGGCAGCGCCCCCCCCCGCCGCCCTCTTCCCCCTCCGCTCGCCCACCTGCTCGCCTACTCTCGCCCCTCCTCCCTCTCCCGCCCGTCCGCCCGTCCGCCCGTCCGTCCGTCCGTCCGTCCGTCCGTCCCTCCGTCCGTCCCTCCGTCCCTCCGTCCCTCCGTCCCTCCGTCCGTCCCTCCGTCCTCCCTCCTCCGTCCCTCCATCCTCCCTCCCTCCGTCCGTCCCTCCGTCCGTCCTCCGTCCTCCCTCCCTCCGTCCCTCCATCCTCCTCCCTCCGTCCCTCCATCCTCCCTCCCTCCGTCCCTCCATCCTCCCTCCCTCCGTCCGTCCCTCCGTCCGTCCCTCCGTCCTCCCTCCCTCCGTCCCTCCATCCCTCCCTCCTCCTCCGTCCCTCCGTCCGTCCCTCCGTCCCTCCGTCCTCCCTCCGTCCACTCACCGGCTGTCCGCTCCGCCCGTCCAACAGTGATTCGAACATGTGTTTATTACAAAGCTACGGCAATTCACAATCACCTTCACATTCGTTCATCGTTTCGAAAACTTCGGATTACCAGGCCCTTGAACTGATGCAAAAGCAATAGAGGAACGTAGTGCATTTGGACGCTACAGTCATGCCAGATGTCGATCACTTTAAATCCGAGCAAAGTGACAGATTTTCTTTAGTTACTCGTGGACTTATTAAGATTTATTGCACAGACTAGTAATTTATTTCGTCCGAGGTTTTGGTGGTACTACGCAAGTGTTAACACAGCAATATCTTGAATTTCATTTTATACATATTCATTCTTTTGACTTTGTTTCCCTTGAGACACAATTAGAATAGCTCGCTACACCAAAATATCTTCCGCGTTCATAATTTCACAACGTCAATACCTCAATAAATTAGTCAGCAATTGCACAACAGTCCGATTAAACACCCATAATACACTTGCTGTTACGCCGATGTGGAATGCATTTGAAGAGGACATTCCCACTTGTTTGAAGAGCATTCATACATCTTCCGAATGCGTATCGCGTTGAATGTCGTTCAAGCGCCCTCGCGCCGCCAGCGTTCATTGCCCCCTGCCTCAACGCAGCCTCCGCCGCACGTAGAGAGCAGTGAGAGACGCGCTCTTATCATCGGAGTCGCACCACGTGCCCCGGGCCTCAGATCCTCGCCGAGTCACGCAACTTCGGCAATTCGTTGGCGAGATGGTGCAAGCGCTGCGCCGGCGCAGGGCAGAGCACTCGCGGGCGGATTACTCGTGGCAGTAACCCCCGGCGGGGGGGGCGAGGGGGGGGGGGTGCGGGGCGAAGGCAAGGGCAAGAGCAAGAGCGAGCAAAGGGAGGGGAAGGGCAAGAGCAAGGGCGAGGGCAAGGCGAAGACGATAGCAATTTGGGGCGGGAAGGGGAGGGGGGGGCATGGACAAGGGCGAGGACGGGAGCTGTGCAAGGAGGGTGAGGGTGAGGGTGCAGCGAGGGCGAGGGCGAGGGCGGTGGTGGGCGGTGGCGGCGACTGAGGCAGCGCAGTGGCGCGCGTTGGCGGAGTGGCCGCTGGCGCGCAGAGGGCATTGCGCCCGTCCCCCGCCCACGCTTCCGCGCTCACGTGCACGTAGTACAAGTCCGTGGGATTGATTCACCGCGCGAATTCTCGGGACAGGGAAGGGGGAGGCTTCTCCATTGAAGATTTCATTAAAAAAACAAAACATTATCTGTAAAATCGTTCAATCTACCTATCCCAGCTTTTGATAAAATGATGCATTCCGAAGCTATTTTGTAATTCGTGTTAATGAAAAAATCTCACTTCTGATTTAATGAGGCACTTTTATTTTAAACGGTATAACATTGATCATTTGAATGAAGTACATGGACAGTAAATCTAACATTATATACGATAAAATTAATCGTTTTGGGTTTTCTAACTAAGTGTTTTAATGATTTCGTGATCACTTTTGAAGCTTTGTAAGCTTTTCTGGTGTGGTATGTATGAAACAGTTTTACTCAATTTATTCATATTAAGACAGCTGCACACATAGTGCATTAAGGGCAACGAACGCCAAAAACTACCAAACATTTGCTGAGAGTAAACCTCTACAAATGAGTTTCAACGAGCCTTCCGCATCGTAAGTGATAACAATGAGATAACATGGCAGTACGAAGACGAAAAAACACTGAGGCGCGTAAAAATGCGCAAAATATTTCCTACCATCTCATCTGACTTTAAGATAATAGAAAGTTACTATTTTTCATCGTAGAATAGCGTAGCTACTGCAATGAAATTATGTATTTAACGCTCAGCGATTAAAAATCCACGCGTAAAGTCTTGGAAGTAATAAAAGCTACATTTGTGGAAGAAGTGAAACATGAATATCACAAAATTTGCTAAGTGAATCAATGAAAATTAATTAAAATCCCTGAGAGATTTTTCTCCTTCGACAACACCATCACACACACCATAAACACACCGATTTTTTCCCAGGATTTCTTTCCACCCCAGTGAAATACTATTTGTTTGGTGTTCAGAAGAATGCAATGCAATTTATCGCTCAGCATTAAATATCCAAAGAGTGTCTCACATTCGACTCAACGGTTCTCCATGAAATAGCAACACCACTCTCGATCTCCTAGAAAAGCAACAAACGATCATGATTTTCCCCAAGCAAAGTGCCGTGTTCCTTAACCAAGCTCAGCATCATCAGAAACCGTTTCAGCACTTTTTCAACAAACGCCGTATAAACTGGTACAAACACCCGATCAGGATAAAAGAGCCCACACTAAAAAGAAACACGATTTTTGTGTTCCGCCATACGACAGCAACAACATCCACCCAAAGCACTTCCTCGTCGAACAACGTCTACCGCGACACCTCCAACAACATCCCGCGAGCAGGATATCCTTCCGCCCCAGCGAGCAGCACTTCGCGTGGAAGGCCCAGGCGACGACGGCCGCGGCGTCGACGTGTTGAACGCGCCGCCGTATAATAAACTTTCTCCGGTTTTCTCCGGCGGGCGCGACGCTCGTGACGTAAAACTCTTTTATACGCCTCCCCCCCCCCCGCGTCCCATCTCATCGCGCGCGCTTCGCGTCGCCGCCGCGGGAACGCAGAGGAACGCGTGCACGCGCGCGGGGTCGTTCGCACACGCGCGTGTCGAGACAATGCGAGAGGGCGGGGCGGGATGGGGTGGGGTGGGGTGAGGCGCGCGTGAAGTGTAGTAGTATACTTTCGTTTTCCGCGGCGCGCGGCGAGGAGCAGGCGCGGAGAAAGTGGCGGGGGGGGGCGGGGACGGGCGGGGCGGAGTGTCGCGCGAACGGAACGCTCGCATCGCGTGATGCCGTGGATGTAGAAGAGGAGGCGAGGGAGGCGACGTGAGGTGGCGGTTGAGGTGGTGGTGGTGGTGGTGGTGGTGGTGGTGGTGGGCTAGAGTGATGATGGTGATACGCTGATATGATGATGGTGACATGCTGGTGTGGTGGCGGTGGTGGTGGAATGAAATGATTGTATGTGCTGCTGCGATTTGGAGGGTGGAGGTGCCATGTGGTGGTAAGGTGACGTCGATATGGACGGTGGTGTAGCGCGTCGGTGGCGGGGGGCGGGGCGGCGGCGGCGGCGTTGGCAGCGTCGGCAGGCGGCGGCGTCTTTCCGAAAGAGGGCGTCGACCCGCAGAGGCGGCGGCGGCGGCGGCGCGAGCATGCACGCGTCCGCGCCGGTCGGGCGAGCGACGCCTCAGCCGCGCCGAGGCGCCGCCGCCGCGCGCCAGTGCGCCAACGCGCCATCGCAACATCGTGCCATCGCCTTATCTCCCCACCGCGTCCGTGTGCCATCGCGCCAAGGTGCCGGCGTACCATATCGCCCCAGCGCTTCGGCACGCCCACGAACCATCGTACAGAGACGACCAAGGCATCTCGCTCCGTCCAGCCATTGAATCATATGATCCAACAACGTTGCGTTCGGGAATGTGAGAGCAAATACCGAGCGAGACATTTCTTTCCGAAACCGATCTCTTCACGTGATGTTTTAATTTTTCGGTTAGTTTTTCAATGGTTAAGCAAGGTCTGTAATAAAATATGAGTATTTATCTCAAATATTAATAACTACGTGAAATAATTAGGTAATTCGTTCACTGAACACTTTCAATTTACAGTACCTATTTCACTTTCTAATATTAAAGAACATTTTTTCATTTGTGCAGATTTTCACAGCATCATATCGCACGTAATAATTTTTTTGCTCAGCGTGAAGTTCTCGCGCAAAGTCTAACGTTAAATAGAGTTTGAACAAAAGCCAACAGAATTATCGAGTGCAATCACGTGAACGTATCGTATGCAATACAAAGTCACGTGATACGATATTTGTGGCGAACTGATGGCTAACTCCGTTTTGCCATGACGAAAATGTGGTGGGCAGCTCTCGTCGAACAAATGGAACCAAGAGGATGTGGAATAATGAGAATTCAGCGTTCGCAGAACACACTGACGTGATAGGAACAACATCTGTTTAACGTAGTCATTTCCGCAAAACTCTCCGATTTCTTCTGACGACACATGTCACATGATTGCCTTTGGCATGCAATACATCGTTTTACTTGACACTTTTATTTTTAATGCACGCAGAAATTAATCGAAAACTATGCATCCTTCACCCATGTGAGAAATGTGTACGGTTCGATATCCAGGGACTAGGGTAAACAATTAAACAGTTTTGAAAAACAAAAACAATGAAACAATTAAATATTTGCATTTTTCAATATCGAAACTGTGTTATTCCTCCTTTTCTTTTACCGCACGTACCGACAGAATTCTCATCCTGAGTGCGTCACTACTTTCGAAACATCTGACGTGAAGCGACAGCAAGGCTCCCAGGTAGAGGTCCCGACCCATTGATTATTTGCTACTCACGTTTTGCGTTATGGAACAGCAACGTTTTTTTGATATTATTTGAAGAACCGTTTTGCTTGTACATATTTTGAAAACCTTGGCAGTATTCTAAATAGTTTTTATTTAAACATTTAATTAGTGCACTTTTTTACGTTGTATTATTGTGTGAATTAAAAGAGTATTTTATTTGTTGGTCTTGAGCAGTACGCGTGCTTCTTTTTAAAAATTCATTTCAATTTAGTTAATGCCTTATTTTACGTGGGAGACTCAGGCCCTGTCTTCTGTCTGACCACGCAAATTTCGCTACGCTCCTTTCACCAAATAGCAGAGAAAGAAGATATTACACTTGCGCCGAAACAGGCGATTTAATTTAGAGGCTTATTTTAGGCTCGTGAACGTTTTACATGCTGTAAACCTACAACATGGGACAGCCGGCTTTACTTCCCCTCCGAAGGAAGGCGTAAGGAGGATTTTTTCGCCTTTAAAAATCGACGGCTTCGATTGGGCTTGAACGCGGAAAGTTAGTTACAACAGCCCAATACTCACTTATATCACCGAACCCTTCTATTGTTTTGTTCAGCACCATTTTTGCTATTACGGGTCACTAGATCTCCGTATTATCCGCAGTGTGATTATCGCCGCCGGCGGCGACGCCCACGCTTCCGTCGGGCGGCGAGTGCCAGTGGAGGTGCGGGCGCGGGGCCCAAGGCTGCTTCAGGCGCGAAGCGAGCGTTCACCTCCGCCGCTCACCTGCTGCGCCGCTCCAGGTCTACGCTCGCACGCGTGGGCGGCGCCACCGTGGACGCGCTCCGCTCTGCGCGGATGCCACCCACAGCTGCGCCGCAAGGGAGAGGTTCATTGTTTTGTGTTTTCGAGGACGTCAAATGCTATGGTCATTAGTCCCGTACGAGTAATGTTCCGGGAGGAGGCGGTGTTCATTTTCCCTGGAACGTGAGCTTCGTCGTCGACCTAATTTGACTTCGGGTGTTTTCTCCATTCGGACATGTCCTGTACGGGGCATCGCTCCCGCTGGGAAGTTCTACGCCCCCGAGTAGTCTCCAAGATAATGTAGTGTATTTAAGTGTGTGTGTGTGTGTGTGTGTGTGTGTGTGTGTGAGAGAGAGAGAGAGAGAGAGAGAGAGAGAGAGAGAGAGTGAGAGAGGAAGTAAGGGGAGAAGAGGGAACAAGCAGGAGGCCGGAAAGATCACGCCTGCTTTGTGTCCCGCTTGTTAGTGTACTTCTCCGTCATTCGTGTCATATTGTCAGGAGAAACGTCACGGAACACTACCGATCAGAGGATCCGCCCGCTAGAATTCTCCTTCGAGACAGCCGCTGTATTCGACCTGCTATCCCACTAACAGTATTCGGGCTCCACTCGGGAACCCCCTGTCAGAGACACTGTAGTTACAACTGTTTTAGCCCTAGACTCAGTTGTTGCTGTTCGGAGGAACGTCGTGATATTCACTTCTTCGAAATCATCAGAGTACGTCCACAGCGAAGAAGAAGTTGCGCTGCATGGTGGCAAAACTTAGATATACACTATCTACTTGGCTGTCCTGTACACGCCGCGTCCTAGACACATGTGTCAACCTTTCGGCTGTCTTTCCCATTCTGCGACCTTCCTCAGAGCGAAATGCCCATGTACGCCGTTTAGCCCTGAGGAAGGTCGCAGAGTGCCGGCCGAAACGTTGGCACCTGTGCCAAGGTCGCGGAGATTCCGGGACAGTCAAGCACTAGATCCCGAGTCTGTCCGCGGAAGCCTACGCCCTCTTTCCACACACACGTCCAAAGCCTGCCAGTTCGACGCTATGGAGGGGAACTGGCGAGCGGAAGCAGCTACGTCGACGGCGGCTGCGACGGCGACCTGCACGAAAGCGGTGACCCTGTGGAACACCGGAAGTGACGTTACCATAGATTGTCCGTCACTCGCTGTTTAATAATTCCGTCCACATTATTGTCCGCTTGGTGCCTAATGTGTCACACGTCATGTCTTACGTGCGCGGCAACAAAATTTCAGCATGATCATGTCGACAAGGCATTCTATCGTACTATGGTGTTCCATAGGTCTCTTCCTCAGACTCGTATTGCCAGTATATCATCACTTTTTTAATTTCAAAATGCAATATACAAAGTCTGCAGAAAAGGCGTTATGATAACAGAACCACCATGTTTGCGAATGTTGAATCCCACAGCACACGTACCGCCCAGAAAACGACCATGAGTGAGGGAGCGGAACATGATCGGCATAGGATGGGGATACGGATGTCAATATTTTATCGTGTAATTTCATCTAAGCAGTTCACCAACAAAACCGATAGTACTGTAATACATAAATACTAAAGCAATTCTCGTATTGTGGAATGTTTCAGTAAAGACTCCCCGAAAATTTAAATGGGAGATGGAACTCGGGAAAATTTCCTTATCCTTCATCATATTTAAGTTGCCGGGGAAGGTTAGAGCTTTTGAGTTCTTCAGAACGTTTTGGGATTTGGAGAATATTCTAGCCGGAGGTTTGTGACGATGCGTGTTTAACACACAAACGCACACCTCAGGGATTTTCTATATCTGCCCCCTCTCTCTCTCTCTCTCTCTCTCTCACACACACACGCACACACACACACACACACACACACACACACACACACTCATATACACATTTTCACGTGCTCCCACTTACTTAGGGCTGATATTTTAAAATTTAACAAAATGTAAATGAGAACGATTTCCATAAAAACTACTGGTGTAGCAAACTATATCGAAGCTAACAGATTTAGTCAGAAATTTATAAAATGTATTAGTATGTTTAGAATATTCTATACTCTCGATATATCTAGATATGCCATATATATGTTCATAGATAGATCACAAATCGGCGGAATTATGTATATCAGATCTTTCTATGCCTGCACAGAATGAACGAAAAAAAGGAAAGCAATGTAGCGGAGAGTAACTTTAACGAAGGAGGAGAAATTAACGCAGTTGGGCGCGAGGCCCTGGGAGCCGGGCGGAGAGGGCCGGAGTGACTTTCACGAGCTCTAATCGCG
The DNA here is from genome assembly GCA_964035755.1 of Teleogryllus oceanicus. NCBI lineage: Eukaryota > Metazoa > Arthropoda > Insecta > Orthoptera > Gryllidae > Teleogryllus > Teleogryllus oceanicus. The sequence goes on from CAXIVR010000008.1 coordinate 55,076,508, forward strand.
GGCGGGCGAGAAAGGGGGGAGGGAGGGAAAGAGAGAGGGTGGGAGGGGAGAGGGAACCGGCCTGTGGCAGTGTGGCGGGGCGGCCGGTCGGGCGAGATGGCGCAGGACGGCGTGGAGCTGAGCTAAGCAGCGCTGCGGCCAACGGCTCCCGCGGGCACTGAACTGCGGACGGGCGCGCGGCAGGGCGGCCTCAACCCCCCCCGCCCCCTCTCTTTCTCCGACGCCCGGCCGGGACGGACACTGCCACAGCGACCAGGAGCGCAGCGTGCTACACGCTCCGTTCTGGCCCTCTGGACGTGTCGGCGCTCACGTTCAAGAGACTGTTGTATTTTGTATTCTGTGTTCAACTAACATCTGAAAGAGCCAAACGGCTGAATGATGTAAAATCAAGCTCTAAATTAAGAAAAAAGTGCAGTACCAAAAAAGAAAAAGAACGGGGTAGAGGAAGGACCGACATAATCCAATCTTGGTGGCAAGTTCACGACCTAGCCATCGTAAGACGTGGAATGTGGTGAGATCGCTTTCCATCTCTTAGTTTAAGGGCTAACACAGTCGCAGAGCACTGCGACAGATCAGCACGCTACATTCCAGCCTCTTGATGTCGAAGTTCACGTACCAATGACGGTCCAGTGGTAGTGATCAATACTTTAGAATTCACAACCCAGGCTGGGGGACACATGTGAGACAATATTCTCGATTTCTATGGCTAGGGATCAGGTCATAGTCGCAGGGTAATGCAACAGGGGAATATGCTGGTCTTTAGCCTTTTGGTGTCGAAGTGTGCATACAAATGCTCGGTGAGTGCGAGGGTCCAACACGTTACAGTTCTTCATCTGGTGCCAGGTTCTAGTCCTACGTCTGACATGTTGAGCAGCGGCCAACACTGTCGCTTTCCCCTTCCGGTTATCCCCATATTCTCGCACTGGGTGCTTCCTTAGGTAAGTTCGGGAAGCCAGAGTTCAACACGCTCGCTTTCCATCTGCGCAGGCTTGAATTCAAGCTTTGACTTTCGAAAGTAGGAATATGGAAAATATGGTCGGAATTTACGACGAATCGTATTGTTTGTTCTTGCTTGCGGAAACCACACTACTCCTGACTCTCCTTCCACAACTGCTTGGTAGTCATTCATACTTTCATTCCCATCATCTTTATCATTATGGTTGTTGAATCATCAAATTATGTCAATAAAGCGAATGCAGGTAATCGTACGAAATAATTTCCAAAATTAAATTAAAGATTAATTATCCAAGATAAAATTAATGGAGTCCAATACACCAATTATTGAAGGTCACTGTGATTCAGTGCTTAGAGAATCTGAAACCTTGGACTTTACTCTATTCTCAATGAAACAGGTGAGGCTCTTGCCACAAGGTCGTCTTACTGGTTTGTACAGATCTCACTGCACTCTTGACTAGGTGTTAGTGTTTGCTCTTCCTCAACAAACAAAAAAGTTTGTTTCATAATACTTTTTTTCTTGTTCCTATGAGATATATTCAACTACTAAAATACACCAGACCGCGTACGTAATATTTTGCACAGGCTGCAGGTGAGCATCATGGTCCGATATGAATAACGTGGAGGTGCGATGTACAAAAAGGTTTGTGCAACGCTTTTGAACTTCGTCGACTTTTTTGGTGCCCCGTGCGTGTGTGCATTGCGACAGCTGCTGGTGACCTTCGGGCCCTGTGGGTGATGGAGAGACGTTAGGGCGGTGACGGGGTGACAGGGTCGAGATAGATCCGAACGTTTGTGCAAGAGGAAGAGAGAGAGAGAGAGCAGACAGACAGAGCGAGACAGACAGAGGAGAGAGACAGAGAGAGACAGAGAGAGATAGACAGAGACAGAGAGAGACAGAGACAGAGAGACAGAGACAGAGAGACAGAGACAGAGAGACAGAGACAGAGAGACAGAGAGACAGAGACAGAGACAGAGAGAAATACAGAGAGAAAGACAGAGAGAGAAGACGAGACAGAGACAGAGAGAAGACAGAGAGACAGACAGAGAGAAGACAGAGAGAAGACAGAGAGAAAGACAGAGAGACAGACAGAGAGACAGAGAGAGACAGAAGAGAAACACAGAGAGAGAAACAGAGAGAGACACAGAGAGAGACAGCCGTATCTGAAACCGGACTGCACCACGTACATGAGCGTGGCTGTGGGTGATGCCTTGGCGCCAAGGCCGCTGCGCCGCGAGCGGGCACCGCGCGCCCGTAATGAATCATTAGCCGCAGCGCGGCCCCGCGAGGGCCAACGCTTCCCAGCCGCGCTGACTCGTGCGTGCGCTGCGCGTGACGCGGGCAAAGAGCTCTAAGGCCTCGCCCCCGCCCTCGCTCGCACACTCTCTGCGCCTCCTCTAGAGAGCTTCCGTATTTGCGATGTCTTCCGGTACGTTTCACTCGTCTTTCACAGTAAATTTCTATATTTGCCTCTCCTGGCTCACAATTTACCTTTCTCTAAAGGTCCCACTCACTATTTACCTATCTTTCGCTCTCCCGCTCTCTCTGTCTCGGTCTCTCCGTACTGTTTCTATCACTAACTTTCCGTCTCTCTACCTCTTTCTCTGCTAGTATCTCCTTATTTCCTATACCTCTCCATCTTTCACTTTTGGGCGTCTGTCTGTTTCAGAAGAAGGAGAAGCAATTCCTGCTTTCCCTCAATCATCCTGATGATGAGAGCTACATTAGGACAGAGTGATGTTGAGATGCGACTGCAACGTCTGTGTTAGCTAACTAATGATACGTTCACCCTCCACCACAATATTTCAAGAGGCCCCCTTTTCAAAATTGTTCCGTTTATGAATGTAGAAATCAAACATATTATTAATAACATGTTGCAGTCAAACATTTTTTAAAGAACAGTGAAGGCAATGGAATGCAATCATTTAAAAATCAAATTATGCATTCCCATGCTACAAAGAACTGTCTTTCCTTGTGCAGAAGATCTAAATTCTTAAATTTTAAATAGAAGCATCTGTATTTCTATAAAAATATTCACTCACAGCACAAGGACCCGATTCACAAGCTTGTTTCTGAAAATGATTCTGGGACTTTTAACGAATGCGCGTATGCACACAGCGGTACTGCCGTCCCCATAAGCCTCTATATGAAAGCCCGCGTTCGTTAAAACTCTTCAAATCTTTCGTGCAAACAAAGCGTGTAAATCGATTGTAATTTGTTTTCTGAAAATTTATTTTAATCTCATTTATTTTTATAATTTAATCTTTTTTTCTGAATATTCCAAATGTACAGGCCGTGCACTCCTGTTGACACTTCGAAATCTTAAACTTGCACTCTCACTACAAACCATAAGTGAAGGGTTTCTTTCAGAAACGCGCTTCGCAAGTTAAGAATCTTGCTCTACAAACATGGGGTGCCCCAAAACAAACAGGACAACTTTCTTTTCCTTCTGACAGGTGTTTGACAAACTAACTAGTCAGGATGCTCATCCATATTCACTGTAAGTTTTCGGCTGACTTGTATTCAATCGTTACAATATCACAAATAGATTTTCCATGTTTTGTTACCAATAATTACATTATTTTTCCAAATAGTTTATTATGTTTTTTAAAAATTTCTTTCTTATTAATCACGCTAAATTAATTATCCTATCTCACCGGAAATTAATTAACGACTGAAATGCAATAGCATGTCTATTTCGTCAAAACGAACGACTATTCTCTCGGGGCGTTGACCATCACTCCTCTTCAGTACACTACCCCCATTCCTTGTCTCATAAATCGCGTCGCCCTGCAATTACATAGCCAATTCCCAACGGCAGAGCCTGAAACAAAGGACAGCGAGGACGACGTTGGATAATTACTTGTAGAGATACGATGTCGAGTCATTCGGATATCTCGTCGCGACTTATTTACTATCGCTGGAGTTCTATTGCTTACAGGTGAGAATATGACTCCGGCCTGTAACGGGCGCCATAAAGCTTGTTGCGCCCGCAAGAGCCTCACCTCGAACGACTTGTACGTGATGCTCCGAGAATGCGTGCGTGCGAACCGGACCCATCGCACAATAGCTGCGGCGCCGCGTAAAATCCCTGCGTAAATCTGCGACGTCAACCTCGTAAATATGCGCGCCGCTTAACAAATGGAGATGCCACTATCTTATTTTTTATTTAATAGGTAATTATTACAGCCAAATTAGAAAACTTGATGCAATGTGGCTAGGCCGAAGGCCTTTAAGCCATTACAATACCTACATTCTACCGCGTTCTAACCTTTCGCATTCTGGTATTCACCCCAAATGGTCTCTCCATCGCATCAAAGTCGCGGAAACGAGACTATAAGGTACGGCTGAGGAAGAAAACCCTGAAGGGGGAAAAACCTGCCGTCAGAAGCAGATGCCACTATCTGCTCTGCGCTCGAGACCCGATGCAATTGCTGTTCCTCGCTGCGAGCAAGAAGAACATACCAGACATTCAAATTAAGAATACAAAAAGTACCTTGAATCATCAATATCATGTACGAATGCCTCAGAAATTAAGCCACTATGTGTAATGAATGTCAAACTTTTAATGCAGCTTTGTGAGAAATATGGAATCAACAATCCCTTATGATAAATTGATACACTCAACAGGCTTCGGGAGCGCCAAAGAAAGAAAATAGTAACGAGAGAAAAATACATTGTGTTTCGTAGTCTTGATTTCTGGATGAAGTGAGCAATTACAGTGAACAAATTATCCATCTCTTAAATGTCTGTCTCTTTAAGCTAGATAATCCATTTCAATTGCTTTATTGTCAATTTCTTTTGCATGTCGCGATATTTCGATCAGTCTATTCATAACATAGCAAGTATTTTCAAATGTATATAATAAAGAACACTAATGGAGTAGAATGGAATACTAATGGATTAGTAAGAAAGATTTGAATTGCAGATACAACAATGTACCGCATAAAAGAGAAAACGAATTCAAAAAATCGAACTTGCTGACATCTGAAATTTTCTTTGCTTCACTTTCACCTTTCGTATATATTTAGAAATGGAAAGCTGTAATCTATGAACGTCGGAAATTTCAATAACTCGGAATGTTCTCTCTCACACTCGAGATTACACCGTATTTGTAGACGCCCATCCCCACCAAATCCCTCTCCTTGACTGTGAAGTGGAACGAAGGATTTCGTGGCCCCAGCTCCTTGCGCCGCGCGGGGAAGCAGAGAGTGAATGAAGTGGGCGGGCGGGCAAGGCGAATGGCCTGCAGCCACGGAAGGCGGTCGAAAGGTCGACGAACGCCCTGCTCTACGCAACAGCCTTTTCGTTTTTCTCACGAACCCGGGGAGGCGACCCGTGGTGTAGCGATTAGACCGATCGTCCTCCATCCCTCCGACCGGGGTTCACATCCCGGTCAACCCGCGTCGATTTATGATTGATTGTTAGTGATTCCCGGGCGCGACAACTGCTAGGGACATTAGTCCCGTAAGTGTGGTAAATGCTTTTCCTCGGGAGGTGATCGTCCCTGCTGGATGGTGAGATCCAGCGCCGATCTATCGTCGGCTAACAGGGTTTTCCTTACTAGGGTTCTTCCACTATTGGGAAACCGCCTCAGCCGGGAGCTCTAACCTCCCGACATTTCAAGGAGTGTAGTGCGTGTTAGTCTAAGTGTGTGTAAGTAAGTAAGAGGTATAGATAGGGCAAGGAAGAGAGATCGGGCGGGGTCCGTGGCCCGTTTGTTAGGGTACTGCACCGGCATTCGGCAGGTGTTGTTCGGAGAAACCTAGAAAAACTACCCATCAGAGTAGCCGGCCGGTAGAATTCTCCTCCAGACAGTGATTGAATCCAGCGAATGAACAACAGCTAACAAGCTAGTGTCGAAAATCCTGCCACCCTCGGCACTCGAACCCATGACCTCCCGGTGAGCTGTACTGTGACTTCAGATGATGCTCTGATCCACATCTCCCGGTAACCTGTATCGAATTTAGTGGTAGACTAACCAGATTCGCTGCAGGATTTCTCGGGGTTCTCCCGTTTCTCCTGACTGTCATTCCACCCTTATTCTATCGTCATTCAAATCGTAGCTTCCTAAACAAATCATCAACACATCGAAATCATTGACGCACTCTACATTTATGGGTAAATGGGTGGATGCGAGCATCACTATACAGAATTTGACCACCCAAGCGAACTACAGGGGAATATATTGTCGACTCGAGAACAGCGTGACTGGCAGTCGTTACACGTTCGTAAGCGCGTTTTGGCGTTGAATTTCCATTCCTTTTTCATTAATCTACGTACTGGTTATTGAACTTTTACGTGAGTAACCCTGAATGTCATTCACAAAGTTAATTTGATGATAACAAGCTGCCTTGCTATGATTATGTGATTGTTGAGCACGGAATGTTACAAAGCAGTCTAGGCGCATGTTGGAAGACAGGCAAAACGTCACGTTGCAACAAACTGTCACAATATCGAACTTCTTAAGTGCCTTAGAAAACCGAGTACCAGTTCTTTTAATTGGCGTCAACGCCGAAACGATAGGATATGACGTTACAGAAGTAGAAGAAAAAGATGAACGAGGTGAAGGAGAAGGGAAGTCGAAGAGGAAAAGAAGAAAAGAAGGAAAAAAAGGAGAGCAAAAAAAAAAAGGGAGGGAGGATAGAGAGGAAAAATTGAGGTAGAGGAAAGGCACTGAAGGAATTGAATTAGCGTACTGGTATATTATCACGGGAGGTGATGATGATCTTCCCCAGCTGGGTGACGAAATCCGGCGCCGACCTACACATCGACTAGCTTCCTTAAAGAGGACGACTAGTAGGGGGTGTACACGAAGTAGAACGAGTAGAGGGGAGAAACTAAGAGAGAAAAAAGGAGAAGAACGAGCACTAACAGGGTGAGGAGGCGCAGACAAAGAGAGCCGCAGCAGCGCCATCCAGCACGCGCGCGGCGTGGCCTGCGCTACAGCGACGGAGCTGCGAGCAGCGGGCGAGCAGTCAGCGGCGGTAGCCTTCCCTCGCGGCCGACGCCGAGCGCGCAGCTGCTGCTGCTGCGGAGCGATCCGTGGCGCTTGCGGCCTCGCCCCCGGCCCCCCGGGGGCCTGACGCACAAAAGGTTGCCCCCCTCCCTTCCGGATAAAATGTCCTCCGGATTTATTTAATCTAATTGTAAAAGAATATCCTTTTAATTCCGAAGTCTACTCGATTAACAATCGTTGTATCATAAAATGCATTTTATGATTCCGGGTCGCCGCGCCCCCTTCCATCAAGGCCTCCGCAGGATGGGGGCCCTCCGGTTTTTGGAGTAATAAAAGTTTATATTGATTCACGAGTATATAAATATATATTAATACTAAATTGCAACGGACACGGTTTATTTTCCTATCAATTAAGACGTCATGTTTCTATACAGACAAGGGGTCCTATAATTTGGTCAGCTTACAGCCTCTCACGATATTAACCTGTCCCTGGTTCCCACAATACATTAACCATCGCCCAACATTACAGTTCCGATGGTTTAGGACTCAATCACGTAATCAGGACGCGTTGTACAGACTTTTAATAATCCGCACAAAGTAAACCATCGTAATATAATATTCGAGGGAAAGAATGAGGTTGTGAACTAATTACAAGACATCGACACAAATTTGTAAGTATTCTATTGCTGGATCGGGAATTACTTCCCAGGGGTACATCAAACATGATCAAAACGAAACGTAGAACGTAGAATTCAAATTTCGATATAAGAAAAACAGCAGGCGTACATGAAACCCGCACCACATGTCATGGAGCATAACTCCGAAACAGAGAATCCTAGGCTCTTAACACACAGTTTTTGTTTCTCGCGTAGAAAATGAATTATGATACTCACACTCATAGAATGGGTTGTTAGCAATGCTCGAAGTTGCTTTCCAGTAAAAAAAAAAATTACATACAAAACAACGATTTAGAAAGTGTGTACAATAAAGATGTTCTCACAGATCCAACAAGTCTTTTAAAAGTCCAAGTAACATTAATATTCATATTTTTGAAGATATTTTGAACGAGGATTTGAGTAAACGAGGCGAAAATTTGCACAACGTTTAGAAATATTCTTTAATATTTACTACATAGTTCAGATAGACTGTTAGTCGATCACCGCTATTCCTTTATAGGTACACAGGCGAATCTCATTTTCACAGAGTTGTGAGAGCAAACAAAAATCTATTTTTCTATTGAAGCCATCAAAGCTACTCAGCTTCCTGTATTACTTGAATTTGGAATCTTGTGGGAATCAAAGAGCCCTTCATGGGTCGAGACGTGTGGAAAAGCTGCAATCTGTAGCTGGTGTGACAATAGAGAAGTCAGGAAACAAACTCAATCTTTCAAACATGAATTTTGTTCATGAAATTGTTTTCCGTTGCTTTTGAAAATGTTCGTCCTCTTCGCAACGATTATATTTTTAAAGTGAACATACAAGTAAACTTTTAGGCCTTTTCTCAAGACAGGTCTAATTTTGCTCTGTCCAAATCTCAGTCGGTTACAAAACCTCCGGAGTTTCTTCACAAGACAGAAACAGATTGGATTATAATATTGCGGTCTCGTACGTCTCAAATGAAGACATCGTCATCTCCAAGTGAAAGATTATGACATCAACAAACATCATATCATAGAGCAATCTAAATGACATCGTCTTCATGGGTCGAGCTCAAATATAGAAAGTACATATCTACTCACGTACGATTCTGTGCTACTGCTACGAACAACCGCTCACACACAATAGAATGATTCATACGCGTGATATGCGAACCTGCTGCACTAACGCGCCTCGAGAATGACGTGTGTGGGTTGCTCGTACCCAAATAGAAGCGCATCGCCCTCCACACGAAGCTTTTTGTTGCGCGCAGTCTTCATACTCGCTCGGCTCCCTCAACAAAAACGTTTATGACGTCACGAGATGAATGTGGTGCTAGATTCGCATTGCCTGAGTAGACTATCAAGTAACGGTTCGAGAAAGCGTGGGAGAGAAATGATGAGAAAACATCCAAATCTTAAAAAGCACACGAAAGGAAATTCAATTTCACAGATATTAGCGTAAAGAATTGGCGTTCGTCTCGTACTGTCCTCTTCTATCTAATATACCCCTTATTTTATATCGTTTACCGAAACATTTCTACCGTCGGGCAGCACGGTATTGTTTTATTGTTTTAATGTTTGGCAAAACACCGACCACTTTATTGCACGACGATTGTATATTTTCTGACCACTGTTTTATTGGTTAAATAATATTCTGTATACTAATAGTCTTCTCATGCATCTTTTTTTAATTTTCATGCCAAATACATTTTTATGACATTTACATTTAACTTTTTAAGTGATTAAGGCAACAAGATATATGGTAAAAAGAAGGAAGTGAAAACACGAACATTTGGAAAGGAGAATATAAATACGTTTCTACACGACTTTTGACAACACAAAATTTTCTGATGGAAACAAATGACCCATCACATGCATTTATGAATTGTGTTAATATAAAACTTAGTCAACATATTTCATTGTGAAATGATATATTCTGACATATTCCTTGAAGAAAAGGAATGTTGTTATTTTATTTCCCTTGTTATACGAAATATCCTATGCGTCACTTTCCTTAGTATGCAACTAATAATTCCCTTTATAATGAACTCAGGCATGGGAGTTGCTTGAATTTCTCCAGAAAATTTATGGATTAGAACTAAGTTCTCTAACTACTTTGACATTCTGCTCAATTTCACATAAACAAAACTTCAGCTACCGGATGGCTCAGAATATGTGTTAAACTTCTAGCACATGAAGAGGGCGGGGCAAGAAGGAAATTTTAACTTAGTCACACGACTAAATTACACATGAAAGTCGTACTCTTCCAAGAACTTTAATTTTGAGAAGGAAATAAAGATGCAGGAAAAATTTCGCAGAACCAAATATTTCCTTACTGGCGTTTTAACATCGCATGTAGTCGAAGGAATGCAATTGAAGTTAGGTGAAGCCCGAAAGGTTTTAGTATGATTAAGTCACGATCTTGGGTATTCATCTCTTGCTATACAGCTGTCGGGCGAAGCTAGTGCTTTAATAAGATACTTGGAGATCGACTGACTGATCTGATTGCTCTGTAATTTCCTTAGATCAACTCCAGGCGGATACCGGAGCAGTATCTTGAAAACCAGTATCTCGAAAGACTTCTGCAGTACTGCAGATGATAAGCCAATGCTCGAATTGCTCTGCATGACCCTAGAAATAAATGTCAATAGAAGAAACCCTTCTCTGAGGTCTACTTGCAGGCAATACATTGGGACTCCGATGTCCCTGACTAGATGGCGGGAGCGAGTGTCCGTATCATATCTGCGAGGCTCCGTGTAGTGTTCTCGTCTGCTGTTCACTGGTTTCATTCTTTTCCTAAATGCCAGTAATGATATACGTAAATACAGCACAAAAGACAACATTGAAAAATCAGCTTAAAGAATTGAATAATCAGGTGTTCCTTAGGGATCTATTTGGGGCCAATACATTTATGATTTTTTTAGGTTCTTTTCTCGGTCAGTAAACCATACCGGAGTTTACGTTACAACATCAAAGAATTATCAAAGTTCCATTGAAATTGTTATGTATAGCGAAATTTCAGATCTCTGCACTTGCATTTCCAACATCTCATCTAGAAGAACTCTGAAGGGGCTATCTGCTCTCCGGCAATGACAACATCCATTTTTATCTTTATTGTTCAGCTTTAACTGCGTCCAGACACGTATCGTAGTTATTACATACGCATCCAAAGTTATGACTGTCTCTTCGGAAACATTTGTTGTCAAAGTTGAACAATAAATACCAAAATTTCAATAATGTTATTGTAGTGGATAGGTCGTGTCTCTGCTAGTTCGTGTACCGGCCAAACAACCGTGCACGGTGTGCTGCCTACCACTCAGGGGCGCCAAGTCAGAAGTGTCTTTGGTGCGTCTTCGTTATATCGTTCTTGGGCTGCAATAGTGGCACAACTCAAAAAATCAGGTGTTGAGATAAACGAGTTTGAAGTTTTCATCTTATATTGAAATGCGTCATTCTTGCATTCATACTTTTGCCATTTGTTGCTGGATTACTGTGCTATTAGATATGTTGCTGTTGCTTTTGGAAGGTAGATCAATCTGCAATTCTGGAGAGTACATGAACACAAAATTCTCATGTTTTGAGTTGCGCCACTATTGCAGCCCACGAGCGATATACTTCGCACCACAAGCTTAAGACTAAAAGTGACCATCTTCAAACCATCCTACACGTAGAAATTTGTCACATTTATTCTAAACCAGCCTATATGCCCGCAAGCAATACTTGTGAATATCGACGTCCCTGCATAGAAGGCGGAAGCGGCGGCCGAGCCGGCGCGGCCCCGAGCACTGTTCGCGCGTGCGGTGTAATTGATGTGGCCTCCGCCAGAGCCGCGTTTGCCCACCGCCCCTGCCCCGCCCCTCCCCTTCCCCCTCCCTCCGCCCCGTCGCCCACCCGCTCACGTCCCCGCCCACTCCGTGTTGTTTCCAGAAGGCAAATGTACTGTGCGAAACGGAGGCGAAGGAAAGATACAGTCCCCAGTTGGCCGACGTGATTAGAGCAGTTCTGTCGAAATTGTGATCCTTGTCACCTGATTATTTCTCATTGAGAAGTCGAGATCGTTCGAAATATTAAAAGATGATTCATGAGGAAGTTTAATGAGATGTGAATGGAAAAAGAAGTTTAGTCTAAGTAGTAGACATTCCTTCGGGCTCGAAATTTGAGTAGTTAAAAAAGTAACGTAGGTGGAAAAACACGGAGGAATCCAAGTGAAAAACAATAAGAAGTAGAACAATATTCAAATGGTACTAAGATTACAGAACTGGAATAGCAATGTTGGAATTATGGGACGAAAAAATTATATATAAGTGAAGAAAAAACTTAAGAATAAAGAAGTTTTAATTTCTCCAATTTACTTAAAAACTAGGGTATAATTCCTTATTATTAACCTGTTCGGTTCACCAAAGCTACATAAAACTTCGTGTCGCTAAGGTTTATTCATATACATTTGTTTATATTTCAGTTCGTTTACTATAATTCTCAAGATTCTCTTATCTGTGTGTTAGAAAGCGTTTAAAATTTAATGGCAATATCTTTTTAAATTAAAACAGAAAGTTTAGCTCAAATTACCTTCTATTCGCAAGGTAGAGTGAATCACAAACTCATTAAGATTTCACGATAGAACACGTATTTTCCATCAGCGTCAGATTATAGTCATCTATCCAATTGTCATTGAATAAGTTGTCTAGTTGCGAGTTCTAAGGGACGCAGTGACTTGAAGTGACGAAAAGGAAATGTTATCTGTCGTCACAAGGGTATGCCATGGAACGATGATCTGTAAGTCAGGAGTTTACGATTTATGAAATTAAATGTGTCAATGTTTTGGAGGATACATTCAGACAGCCACTTCTGTTTTAGAAACCTGCCTAGTATTCATTCTTATACTAGCATTCATCGTTGAAGAATGCTTTTGTACATTAAGATACTCTTAATTCTAAAATTCTAATATTTTCTAGGGTTTTCACAAACTATCGACAAACCTTCTGTTGCTTGCCCCTTCTCTTCTGAGGTGTCCCCTCTGATCAGATCCCCCCTAAGAACGAGGACCTGTATTTCGTCTCGAGCTGCGCAGCGCGGACGGGGAGCGAAGACATTTTTTGACAAACAGCTAAAGAAATTGAATTAACGGAACATTTGTGGAATGAAGTAGAAATGTTTTATTCGTAGGAAAGCGAAGGAAGTGCATCGAGTTAAGCCGTATTTGTATTTTGAAGTAAAGTGCTTTGCAATTTTTGTATTCGCTGGGCTTATGCTGTTTTATGTTAACTAGCGTTCCCCATGCGACAACTTTCGCATGTTAAACCCCATCTTCTTCCTTATTTTTCTATTTCCCTAGTAAGCTTGTAATATATATTTTTCTTAAAGATCTTATCCTTCGTCACTTGATCTATACGTCTCCTTGTAATTGATAACACAAAAATATACCCTTGCCAATACGAACTTTTCTTATTTAATATTACCCGAGACACAGGGACACCCGTGTAATTCAGTCGCACAGAATATCAAGTAATTAGTTTAATTTCACATAAAGTTGCAAGTTCTACAGGCTCTAAACAGGCGGGGTAGAATCGAGAAGTGTCGAACCAACAAAAATGTAATAGAATGTTCAAGAATATCTCATCCTGTAGATTTACGGTGTCAGGAATGTTTCTTTGAGGCTTTTGGACTCAAAATTTTAGCTTTTAAGGCCCTAAAACGCTTGTTTAGGAGGTATTTAATGATGTAACTTCAAAAATGGCCCGAGGTTGCGGGTTGCATTTGATATGACTATTTAAATGCTTTTTAAATTTTTATTTTACACAAACCTTCATATTTTTAAAGTCAAGTGCAATTTTTCACGTCTCCACGAAATTCTCTTTCTTTAGAGATCTCATTAGTAAAGGTTGGTGGTGTGTGAGAGCTGCAAAAATTATATATACTACTGACATAACGTAAGAGACAATCACGGCGAGAGGCCTCCCTGGATGGCCGAGGTGGCTAAGAGCGTTTACCGACTCAGCGCTTCGGTCCGAAGGGTCGCGGGTTCGAAAGCCGCCTTGGACATGGTTGTTTGTCTCTCATGTACGCTTTGTCGCGGAGGGCCTCGTGTACTGCCGACCCCAGACCAACGGAGCCCGCAAGTGCGTGAATGTCTAGTGTACGGTCGAATATGTGTCCCATCGGGACGAAAAGGATAACCGGCTCTCGACTGGATACAAGCTCTAGAAAAAACGATGGAAGTTGAAGGCAGGAGCATCGCGCTTTTTCTCGCACCTATCGAAGTCGACGGCGACTTCGAAATGCGCATTTCCAACTCGACGGCGACTAGAAAATGCGCGAAAAAAGCTAGTCACATTAGCCGTATCACATTAGCTATTTTTTTGCTGAGCTTACTTAAAACCCAATTACCTACAACACGTTTAATTTTTTAAATCACCGCCCTTTACAAAGCGCATTCCCTAGGTGTTCCGTTGATGCACTTGCTGCATCGGTTTGTCCAGTGGATAGACGCGAGCTGACGGGCGCGGCGCGGCGCGGCGGGCGCTGCTGCGCACTGACCTAGGCGAACGCATCCGGCGCTGCCCCGCACGCGTGGCGCCTGCGCACGCGCGTGAGCCCTTCCCCCCGCCCCGCCGCGTCGCGTCCCGGGAACCCAAACCGAGCACACGCTTTGGGTACGTGATGGGACGTGTCAATATTACAAGACAAAAGGCAGTCTTTTCCGCGACGTTGACGCAAAGGAGCATCTCTGGATGAATGCAGGAATTGAAATTGTGGAATGTATGCTTTGTGGTGGATAAAAGATTTGTGGTGGTTAAAAGATATTCAGGAATAGATATCGTGTTGCCATGGTGAAATTGTGTAATTACGTATGAAACAAGTTTCCTACATTGCAATTTCTATACCACTATACATCCTTGCACACCTACACACATTATCAGCTAATAATTGATTAATGTTAGTATTAATAATTAATCATTGTAGTAATATCGTTCGAATAGTTGGTGTCTCGGTAAGTCAAAGGGGCGTAAAAGGGGAATGTTGGGTATTCCGATTCGTCTCGCCGCCAGAACCTTCAGTTCCTCCGTATCTCCACATATTTCTATAGTACCTCCAACTATTCCTCTTCTTACTCAAACCATCCCAAGCATTCGATTTCTGGATTTTCCCTTCCTTTTTACCTTCTCTGTAGAAACAATATTGGGCGACTACAAACCCGATAATTCAAAATAAATATTAGTAATAAATAAAATTGTATACGTGCGACATTTCTGATGCCTCGACGATATGCGGCATTCCGGCGAGTTTACGAATTCAAAATAGTGTCCGCGAGTGCGAGTGCCTGCCCTGTCAGAGCCTGGCCACCAGCATCAATGCATTGAGTGCGAGGGCGAGTATCAGTGCGCGAGTCTTACAGCCCGTCCCGCGAGTGCGAGTGTTTGTCCTGCCAGAGTCTATTCGCGATCCGAGAGCTGTTCGCGAGTGTCAGTTCCTATGCTTTTCGCGAGTTCGAGTGTGAGTGCCCGTCTCAGGAGTGCGAGTGTCTGTTCTGCGAGTACGAGTGCCTGCAGTGTCTTCCGCGAGCGAGTGCCTGTCTCACGAGTGCGAGTGCCTGCCCCAAGAGCGAGTGCCTGACCCGCGAATGCGAGTGCCTGTCCACGACAGCGAGAGCCTGTCATCGAGTGCCAGTGCTTGCCCTGCGAGTGCGAGTGCCTTTGAGCGAGAGCGAGTGCCTGACCCGCGATGCGAGTGCCTGTCCCACGAGAGCGAGTGCCTGTCCCACGAGTGCGAGTGCCTGCCCAACGAGTGCGAGTGCCTGTCCCAACGAGTGCGAGTGCCTGTCCCCGAGCGCCGGTCCGCGCCCCCGGCCCACGTGGGCCCGCCCGGCCGCGTGCTGGCGCCGGGGGCAGCAACCGCTGCATGGCTGGGAGCGCGCCGGCGCGGCGCGGCGCAGAGCGGAGCGGAGCAAGAGCCCCTTCTCGCCACGCGAGGGATGCGAATGACCGCGGCCACGCCCGCAGCCTCGCTCAGCTGTTCCGCCGAGCCACGCCGCACCTCGGGAGCTCGGTTCGCGCCGGGCACACGCACACGACGCGAAAACGCCCACGATAAACGTTAAGCACCACCTGCATGAAGAGCGCACGACCAATATTACACGAATTAAATACAATAACCCACGAAAAAGATAAGCGAAGTACATGGAATATCCGATTGAGCTACTTGAACGAATTTACGTACGAAACACGTTACGAGGTAAACGAAATTACGTTTCTTAAATGTTGAGTGATTTGATTGAAACAACGTACGACTAATACTAACGGAAGGGCAGAACTAACGTACGATAGACCATGACCGAAGACGTGTACATGTAATATTGAATTCAAAGAAAAACCACAAGACGATTTATGTTGAACGAACTATTGCATAATTTCAATATTGAAGAATTACACGAAATTTCGAAAGAATTATCTCACTCGGTACGTTGTATATTAAATATACGTTATTTTTACGTTAAAAGTAACGAAATACAGAAAAAATTGTGACACACGCTCATTTGGATTTGTTATTCACAAAAACTTTTATGTCCTATATTTGCTGTAACATTTCATTGTTATATCCAATATTAATTTCGGATGGAATTCAATAACTAGAATAATATTATTTGCTATATCAATCAACGTATTAAGAAAAAAGATATAACATTGAGGATATTAATCGTATTTTTTTCTACATTTTCAGTTTATTTTAGAAAAAATCGTCTTGGACAAGGGAATTTAAAACTATGGTTTTTGAATGCGAAACAACAATATCGAATCGGAAAAAGTTATGGAAACAAACATAGCAGTGTTAATGCTAATGAAGACATGAATGACAAAGGTGACCGAAGACTACTTATCAAATTATTTTCATTATTCACATTATCTGCCCGAATCTAGCGTAGCAGCTGCATTATAGCTAGCAACAAAATGTCCATATGAGTAAAAGAATACACGTTAAAATCTTATGTGGATAGATTAGAAATCTGGATACTGAATTTATTACTCTATGGTCGATGCTCTTTCTGAATAGTGGAAGTGCGTGAAAGTAAACTTTCATTGAATATTTTTGGTGGCTGACGTCTTGTAGGTCACGAAAAGTACTTAAAAGAAACGACAGACAATACGAAGTGTGATCGAAGAACTGATATATTTCAATGCCACGAACTCTGGTCGCTATTTGAAAGTACTGCCTGAACTTAAAATTCATAATAAGCACACGCGAAAAGCATTACTCGTGTCCCTGATAACACACTACCTAATCTTTGACCTCAAAATACGTAAAAATCTCCTTTAGCGATGTACACACACACATAAAAATCTGACTGTCACTGAACGGAACATACACAATGGGAGAAAACACTAAGGTAAACATGCCAGGGCAAACATCGCGAGTAATTAATACTGTAATTCGTTGCTTACCTGGAAAATGGTAATCCACACACCCCTATAAAATCCATATATTCCACTAGATGAACTCGAAGAAATATCCAGCAAAGCCTTTTCACTTTAAAACACTTGTCACTCAAAAAAATAATTCAACCAAAATAAACACAAAAGTAAAAGAAACAAATGTTGGAAATTGTACACTATTTGTTTCACTGTGGACACCGCTAATCATCCGCATGAGACCACAGACACGACTGTATAAGGCTGCATAATAATACTGATTGCATCAATACAGCAGCATCACACTTGCACACTGAGCAACACGACACTCTTGAGGTCGCCTCCAAAAGTCAGCGACCGAGCGATGTCGAAGCAACAGGTGAGCCAGCAAACACTCCACTGATACGTCGACGAATTCCAAGAGAAGAAAAAAAAAGTTAGACGAAAATCCTCGTGAACCGAAATGCACTCAAAAAGGCCACGACCGAAAGAAAAAAAAAAAAAACAAAAACAAACAACGACAATTCGTTCGCTCGAAAACCGAAATGTTCTACACACTAGCAAGCGATCACAGCAGCCGACGACCCGAGGTCGCCGAATGTTAGCCGAGCAACAGGTGCACACACAAACACAGGGGGCGGCGCGGCGCGGAGCGTCCGGGTGGAGTTGGGTCGCGTTCGACGTTGCGCGCCACACTGGCGGCGGGGGCGGGGGGGCGGGGCGGCGCGGGACGAGCGAGGGCGACGCGCACCACACACGCGCGCGCGCGCGCCGCGGACAGTGGAGGGGGAAGTACGATGTGACGCGCGGCGCGGCGCGGCGCGGCGGGCCAGCGGCGAGTCAGTCGCGGGGGGAAATGGAAGGTTGGCGGCGCTCGGCGGCGGCGGCGGCGAGGGGGGCCGGTTCACTTTCCCGCGGCAAGGCTGCGAGCGGCGCGGGCGGAGGAGCGGGCGGTGGGGGCGGAAGGCCGCGCGCTGCGCCGCGGCCCGCCTCCCTTGGCCTCATTCACCGGCGCTCAAGCTGGCTGAGAGCGGGGAAGAGCGGAGTGGGCGGGGAAGAGCGGGGGGGGAAGAGGGAGTAGACAGGGATGAGCTGGTGAGGCGGGAAGAGCAGGACGGGGGGGGGGGGGTGAGGAGCGGATGAGCGGAGCGGGCTGCTCGGTGAGGGGATGGCTTAGCGGGGGTGACGGGGAGCGGGAATCCTGAAGCAAAAACGGGGGGGGGCACGGGAAGAGGCGAAACGGGGACTGTGGAGGGGAATGTGCGTGGATAGAGATGGGAGCGGGGCGGGAGTGGGAGTAGGGTAGGAACCATGCGAAGCGGGTGTAGGAGGGGGGGATGGGGAAGGAAGAGGAAGAATGTCCGCCTGATCCCGACTTTACAATGTAGCGCCGACTCGGACACTCGTACAATCTCTAGGCCGCTTGTCTCCCGGTCACTGCCCTGTACGGGATGCCCGCAAGGCCTGGGCCTAGAGCTCGTGAATCACAAGGCTTCACAAGTAAACCCTTCTTAAGAAATGTCGAAAACGTTTTATGAACACTTTTCTGTTTCTGGGATTGTTGGAAGCGCGCAGAAAAATTTGCAAATAACCCTTAAAGCCGTATCACCTGAATATATAGCTCTAGCCACCATCGCCAGAGCCTCCAGTTCGACACCAGTCAGACGCAGGGCCGCATAACGTAGTGAGGGTCAAAAGATCCCACGATACGTAAAATATATTTCTTCCATTAATTGACATATTTTGGAGATATGTTTATAAAAGAACAGATTGGCTATCTCAATTGTATATGGGTGTTTTCACCTGTGATGAATGGTTGGAAGTAAATCTTGAGTCAGGACAAATCAAAACAACGTTCATATTGGTGGGCAGGTAGTGCGCAATGTTGCGCAACTTTAGACCTAATCCGCTACACCTGATAATGTTCTTAAGGACTTCTCAAACGTGAAAAAATCTGATAAGAAACAAAAACCACTTTATCATGAATGGAAGTAACTGCGAGGCTTTTTCAAACCATCTTTCTCTAGTATTGAAGAAAACAACTTTTGTTTCTTTTGTACGAAAACACAATTTTATTCCCACCTTCATGACATTTTGTAAACGAGAATAAAATCAAGAGAAACGTTACTGACTATACATTTGAGTTCGTTAAACTACCTCCATCCTCCTTTTCTTCTCTTAAAAAAAATTAGAGTGCACTCTGACATTTTTTCGTATCTACGCTAAAATGGTCAGAAAATTCACGAAAGTGAATAAAGCGATTTTGAAAGCCCAAAAAATTACCCATTAATTCAGTTCGATTAATTTCGATAATACAACTAGCCTTTAAGTAAGTGATGGTTAAAACCATTACTGGAAGTTTGCCGGGGGTAAGCAACAATGGCTCTGTTTATGGTTGCCCATAGCAACGATTATCGAAACAAACATGGTAATACGAGGACGAGGCTGGGAAAGGTGAGAAGGGGAGGGGAGGGAGGATGGGAGTGGATATGGTCGAGCTAGACGGTGGGATCGGGCAGAACGGAAGCCGATTCACTATAGATGGAATTAATTTATTTACCTGTCTGATAGATGACTGTTGTAAATAAATATCTGAGCAATTCTCCAATTACGATTTAACATTTTAAATATCTTAAAAATCTGAGAATTGAACATAGCTTATTCGGTTCTAATTTCCGACATAGTAAGTTAATTGTTATTTATTTTTCAAAAGTATATAATTGTTAATATTCTTATAAATGATAATGTTTACATTTTATTAAATGAAAATTGAAGTAAATAAATTTCATTTTGAAATTTATGTGGTTACATTATTTATTTTAAATAAATAAATTTAAATATGTAATATTTAAATCATGCATGAGTGGAACAAGAAGTGAAAATCTAAAAATTTTGTAACTTTCTGGCAAGTGAAGAAATAAACTGAAAAAATGGAATATTTTTACTATATAATATTTCACAGAGATACCTGTAGTTCTCAAAACAGCAGTATACAGAAAATAAACAGGTCATGGGATGCGAAATAAACTTATTCGCCCAGAAATTCTCTAAACTATATTTTAACGGTTTTAACATTCTCCTGTAAAATGAAAAGTTTTTGAGACTCGTCACTTTCCTTTGTGCACTGGCTATACGATATGTTATTTTCATAATTTTATTAGGCACTTTCATTTTATGATAATTTTCAAATAAGAATTTTATTTATTATGCATCGGGTTTGCCCTCATTTTGCTATAGCCCACAGCCGTGCCATCTACAAGCCGTGCCTGGACTCCTTTATATATAGGAGACGGGAGTCCGGTATCCGAACTAAATATCACATTAAATAGGTAGAGTCAAGCTTTTGAGATTGCAAAAGAAAGATTTCTAAACGACGAACATTTTTCCTTTTATCTTAAGTCATGGTAACGGAGTAGTATTGGAGTCCGGTGCACCTTATATAAGGAACAATGTCGTTTTTCTTTGCAGTTTGCGGAATTTTTTTAACAGACACGTTCCACGGTAATAGGAAATTGATTTATCTTGACCCACTTCAATGGATCGTTTCTTGAAACAGGCACAAATCTTAAGGCAAAGCGGAGAAGGACAACAAATTCAGTAAAACATTTTTTAGAGGTCAGAAGCCATTATAGAACGAATAAATGCTTCAAGGAATGAGAATGGACTGACACAATTAGCTCTTAAACTGACAAAAGATATGTGATTTTTATAATTAGTGGCGACTGATAAAAGTGAATACGAACAACTTTATGGTATTCCTTACAGAAATCTTATAAATAACAATCTTGACCCTCTGTCAGTTGTATTCAGTTCAACATTTTCCTTTCTCTTCTTCATTGTTATCTGTTTGGTCAGTGCGAGATGTTTGAGTCGGGAAGACGAAAAGACGATAAACACGTTGGAAAGTACGCACTCGTTCAAGGCCTCTTGGAAAATGCAGAGAAAATTCTTCGAATCAGAAAGAAAATGACAATTTCTGGAGTATTCTGGCCTCCGCTTAATTCACAAAGGCTTCTTTGCCTCCAGCAAACCAGAGAAGGCGAAATACTGAGAATACCGGCGAAGAAATGTAAGGTTGACGACAGAAAAGAAGGCTAATTAAAGTTATTTAATTTAAACTGAACTATACATGATTCCCGTTCATTTTTGCTGAAAAGAATGGAGGATAAATTGCTTTAGACGTTTGTGTAGTTGTATCGATTTCATAAGATAAGATAAAAAGGAAAATAAATGATTTCGTAAAAGCGTGCAAGACAATTTTAAACAAAACAATAAATAATTTTACACATATTCCAGATATTTGACTACAACCTAAATGTAGTCGTTCAATATTAAAACATTCTGAGATGGCTCAGTGTATTAACTGATGCCGCTGCAGCGTCTCTGAGTGGTCCTAGAGATCGTGTTCGAATAGGTAGCGAATTTTGACACTTGCTAGATAGATAGGCTAATTCATCCGCTACCTGGAGGAGAATTCTAGCGGTTGGCTGCATTGATAGGCTGTTTTGTGGATTCTTCAATCAACAGAGCAAAAGCCAGAGTTGTACCAAAACCAAAGGCCCATGAACCGCGCACGATCTTCCCTTGCCATCATTTTCATTCCTTTCCCTTCCACCCACCAAACCTACGTTACTCTTATTCTTACACTTACACTAACTACCACCATTTGGAAGATGAGTGGGGTGCATAGAGCAAAACGAGGCTGGGGCGGTGCTCTGTCGAGGGAGATACTTGAGATAGAAAACCCGCAATCCGACATTTAAGACGGAGTCTGATCTTACATTGTAGTGGGGCAGCAACATCTCCAACTCACAGCTATTGTCCCGATCTAATGTAGAATGACTAGACCTCGGGTGCTAGGTCAAATGCCTATTTAGTTCCTTTAAGAGGTTGTGAAAAATAATTGCAGATGTTTACGACTCATGAAAAAATAAATCTACTGAAAGCATCTAATAGTACCTAAAATGTCCTAAAAGGGCGGTTGACGTCTATTTTGATATTTTTTGCCTAAAACCGCCTAAAAAGTAATTTTGAAGAATTATAATAATTTTATTACTACTTTTTAATTTCTTTTACAAAAATAAAAACTTACCGAATTTCACGAAACACAAATATTCCCTGATCGACGAATACGCAATCAACTTTGCATCGAATTCTTTTACCCAACACAATGAACGTAAGGAAATCTGCAAGTCAATATAAAGAGGATGTTTCAGCCGTATTAATGATCAGCACATATTTTAGGAAATCCCTTCCCTGTGCAGCTGTGCAGTTGACTGCAGATTGACACTTATCGTCATGGCGTGTCTTCAACGCAATCCACGCGAGGAAAAGACAGGTAGGGCAAAAGGTCTACTGTCGGAAAAGCGAATCTTACAAAACAGACCCACGTCCCCTAAAAGTAAAAAAAGTAAAAAGGATCATTTGGAGTTTTCGTGTGTGTGTGTGTGTGTGTGTGTGTGTGTGTGTGTGTGTGTGTGTGTGTGTGTGTGTTGTGTGTTGTTGTGTACGGTTGGTTCGAATTTATTATATACTGTGCTGTTTAATTATTAAAGTGAATACAATAAACAATTATAAGTGAATAAAAACCGCTTACTATTTTACGCTTGTAGTCACTCTCATAAATGTAAAATTACTTGACTTTCCTGAATTATAAATGTGCCTAAATTAATCCTTTCATGATCAGTTTTAGATGTCAGAAACACAACTTTTCATGTCTAATGATTTTTAAATGCCTAATTTAATTATTTTGCAAAGAATTTTAAGTGCCAAAATCATCACTTTTCATGCTTATTAGGGCATAATTTCATAATTTTGTTACCTACTTTAGGTGCCTAAATCATCACTTTTTGTGCCTAAAATTCCGAGACCTAATAAAGACATTTATTTTTTCTTGGATGTATAGATTTGTGGGTGGAGGACGGTATTAATACTAATCTTGTTCTAATCTTACAAACTACTATTTACATTTCACGCTACTTATTTACATTATGTACACGCAGTTCCACTTATAATCTGAACTTACTAACAATTACATACAAATTAAACTTACGCCACTTATTTACATGCACTCGCTGTCACACGCTCAGTTGTTCCATCACAGCCACTATGGGAGACCTCTGTGGTCGGCGGTGCACTCCTGGCAAAGTAGTTGGCACGTTCAGAAACACGAAATACTCAGATTGTTACATTTATTTTTGTCCAACTGTAGTGATGTGTACACAATATACGTGTTGCATGTATGTAGTTTTGGAATTTACTACCTTGTAATAACAAAACGACTCTGGCCATGATCTGTAATGTTCCTCTCGATCCTGATTCCCCCCCCCCCAAGTGTCCTAAATCATTTAGTAAAACGTATGTATGTATTTGGCGTTATTGGGTCGGTAGTCCGACTTCGCCGTTCAGCTACCGGTGTCCCCCATACCTGGGCCTAGTTAAATTCCCATGCTTGGGGGTAAGAGCGACATGAGGCGAACATGACGTATTCTCTTCCCCGTAACTAGCAAGATCCGCCTGCTGGAGCTTTTCTGCGTCACACAGCTACAGAAACTGGGACGATTTTTAAGGAAAAGTACAACTCTATTTTTGACTCGACCGCGAATCGAACTCGGGATCACAGCACGGGACGCTAGTAGCCCATGAGCCATCCTAGAGGCAAGTAAAACGTATATTCTTCAAAAAAATCAAGTCTGTGTGTTTCCACGTTTGGAGGTGAAACAAACTGCTTCCACATTTCCGGAAAAGAGGAAAGGATGTCTTCCTGCCCTGGGGGAAAGGATTTCCGGATGAAAAAGATCGCCGCCTGGCGTCCTGGGAGTTGGATGGAGGGGGGGAGGGGAAGCTGCGTGTTTTGTTAACATCTCGACGAAGAGGGGAGCTACGATGGACGAAAATAAACTCTTTCAACGGAGCGGATCAAACTATTACACACTATGCACGAATCGTCTTTTGTTGTAAGTTAAATTGTGATGTAGCTTACTCAGTACAGTAGTTTATGTTCAATGTTAAGAGTACGGTACGCAACTTGAATGCGTTTCCGCCCTTAGATATATATTAGCCTATCAAGTGAGGTATAATTCAGAGCAGAAAGCCAGAAGAAAGTCGTAATTTTTGCATATTACTTAGAACACAATTTGAGGATAATGGAATGCTTTGATATGTTGATGCGTTTCAACATGGAATTTCAAAAATGCCTCATATAATAGACAACAAAGCTCAACTCTTCCTCTTCAACTTTTTTCTACGAAATTTAATATTTATAAAATGTATTTGTCACGTCTACTGAAATTGTCTTTATTTTGACACTAGATTTTTAAAGACTATTGGACGTAGAGCCCAAAGCAATTTGATCCTTAAAAATATGTTTATTTATAAAATATAAAAATATTTGTCATTCTTTGTGCTGAGTATATATATATATATATATATATATATATATATATATATATATATATATATATACACACACAATAAATAAATACTATGAAGGCCATTTTTTGTGCTGAGTCCCCTTGAGTACCAAACTTTGCGACGCACGTGCATCTCTTGGGGTGGGACATAAATTTGGAGGAGCGCTTCCATCCAGCCGGAGATTAGCTCTGTACACAAGCAGGGTGTGCCGTCCGAGTTCAAAAAGGGGTCCCCGGGCGCATCTGGGAAACGGAACCTTCTCCAAAGCAAAATACGGCACAATCCAAAGCAGCTGCGTGGCTGATCTTCCAACAAATATTGTAATAATGATGAAAACTGCTGCTAGTACCAGTCATGTTAAATAAGATACATGCATGTTTTTACGTAAGAACAGTTTAATGTTATAGAGCTCTGAGTACAAAGGTTATGAAAAGTAGTGGTATGAAATAAAGCATTTTCATTTCTTCAGACTTTCTTATTAACTAAAAAGGAATAACTGTGTTTATGGGTAACATTCAATATAATATTTTTCTATTTCAATTCGTACTTTCTTATTTTTCGTCTTCATCTGCATAGTTATTTGTGTAAGGGTTAATGTGGGCAAATATAAGCAGGGGTCGTACAAACGTTAATAAACAAAACAAACTACAATGTAAATGCACTAGTATTACTTCTAGGGAGAGGATTTTTATCCGGAAAAAATTGAAATATGATTTTAAAAATATGCATTTATGACCTAAAAATTCTTAAATATGCAATTTAATATGCAATTAAAATTAACAATATTTTTTTCCTGTATAAATCTTTCTGATAAAATCAAGAGAAGCATGCTTGGAATGAAAATATATATTTTTGATGCAAATATAATATAATCTACCTTACTTCGCGGGGGAAATAATTGACGTAAATATTGACCTTAGTGAAGTATATTGTTTGTCTTGTTGCATTTCCTGTGCTTGGTTTAAAAAAATGATACCAAGAAATATCCCAAATTTACACCAGTATTTTATCATTCACAAAAAAAACGCTAAACTGTGACAGGCTCTTTCTAATCAATGAACGCTCACAAATAAATAGATTCTATGAAAAGAGAAACGTTTTAGAGATAAGTCTCAATTTTAACGCAATATGGAAAATATGCAGCTATAAGTACACGAATAAGCACCAACAGGAAAAATGGGTCAAATATGCACAAATACGCACTAACATATTACTCTATAAAGCATCCAATTCTAACCAAATGTCAAGAAATTTCACTTAGCTATGACTTGAAGCAACGGCCAAAAATATGCAAAATCATAGAAATCCACTCCCTAGTTATTACTCAATTACCAAACTTTTAAAACAAAGTGCATGACATAATATAAAGATCCACAATTGAATAAATTTATGAGAAAATATCCAAGCGACAAAAATCAAAATGGTTGAGAAGTTGGGACATATCTTAAAATTTTCCATAACATAGAAAACCCGCATAACATTGTTTAATGTGTTTCAGGGAGGTTTACACATTCTGGAACAATACAATCACTATTCACTGTGGACAGAGAGGTCAATATGTTTATAAAAATGTAATGGACATACGTATTATACTCACAAATATCTATTCGTGTCTGTGAGAGGGAAATATGTAAAGAAATTCTGCGTTCAACTTATCTTAAATAGTAATAATCACTTAATTTCTTTTGTGAAAGGATACATGTTTCAGATGATTGCTGAACATTGCGTATACACACACTTCAACAATAATCTTTGTATTTAAAGTACTCTTCGAACTTAAGAAATCACACTACATCTAGCTTCCCTAATAGCAACTTTACACACACGTTTTCTGGAAGAGGAAATGTCGAATGCTTTCACTAAATCCATTACAACTCACGCAATGAAATAATGAACAAATGATGGTAGATAAGCGCTCATTCAATCAATTTTATGATGTTATAAAACAGGCTAATTATAGCAAGCGATAAAACATCTTCTCTGCTTCTATCCACTACCTCTCATTTAATACAAAATTCACGAAATTTGGATGAGGAGAAATCTCAAACTTCTTTCTAAACATAGCTCTTAGTGTTTAAATATAAAGAACTTTGCAATTTTCTCAATGTTAGAGGTTTTAATGAAAATTGCAACTACACCATACTTTCTTCCTTTCGAGTAAAAATATTTCAATATGAATAGTCAGATTCCAGAGAATGTAAAAAGTATAATATTGGATTCATGTAAAGCACCCTCCAAAATTAAAATTTCTTAATGATCTTCAAAATGGGACAACTAGTTTTTACTTCTGACGTATTTACCAAGTTTCAGCTCAGAAGATTCTAATCTGACAGAGTTTAGTAACACATGCATCCATCCAAGTATACAAATCGATTTTCGGGTACAAAATTGAAAGTACAAATCTCCTCTCTACCTGTACCCATTCTAACCATTTTTGGCAAAGCAACAATAGACCATAATTCTGACTTGTGTGTGTGACGTCATAGCTGAAAAGAATCTTAAACCATATTTTATGTCCAATATTCCAGATATTTTCAGTTATTCCAGTACTATTCCGCCCTGAAATACGAGGGAAGAAAAGTAAAACCACATTCAATTCTTTTACATTGGGTGAATCCGTTGACAAAAGTCAGACCGAAGTCGGTGCAAGAATATGGGGCGCGTCGTTGGAGTCTCTTCACTTACTTACCTTCTTTTCTTTGCTTTTGTCCCTTAGTTTAAGTAACGGAAAAATGCGGGTAAGCAGGGATATTCATATTCACCCTAACGGGTCGGGGAAAATATAAACAGGATGTAGATTAATATTTATTTTTCTTAAAGCTATGTGTTTTAATTAAAATTTCCAGAAAAGGGAACGTTGTGCATAACAGAAACACCACATTTATTGAGACTAAAACATTGGATATCTAGAAGTGAAGTACCGTCCCATTTACCACAAATTAACCGTATCTTTTTTATATTAAATAAATAACTTTTAATATTTAAAAACAGTATAAAATGAATCATTAACTTATTTAGTTGGGATTTTTAGTTCGGATTTTGGACATTCTTTGGACATTTTTGAGTAATTAACGTTTTAATTCCAGTCTGCAATACTTTCCTTAGTTCTTTTCTCTGAACTCCGCTAGTGACTCTCTTCGAAATTTTCACTGAGAACGATCTCCTTTTCACGGTACCACCTAACATCTCAACAAGAACACAATAGAGTCCAAAGTATCATGATCTGCGCGTTGTCGTGCTTTTAAATGAAGCGAAAAGTCCTTGTTTTCTTCATGGCTTCCGTGCACCTGCCAGGTCACCTTGGACTTACTACTTATTACTTTTAATTTTAACCCACAGAGAGACCTTTAAACCAGAAATTTCATCTGAGATGCTTTGAACTACAATTAAATTCTGATTTTAATTAATGTGCAATTGTTATTCACTTTTTTCATACTTACATACGTCCATCACAGCGGGAAGAGAACGACGCACGGAATTCATACCTGCAACAATTAATTATGTTTTAATAAAAATTGTAATAGTTATCTTTCTTTATTGTTTTGTAATTAATTTAAATTTTGTATTAATTTATCATTCTATCCTTGCTTTCTACAAAAAGATAAGAAATTTACACATTGAAACTTGAATTTCCTTCGATCTTCAGTCGTTAAGAAATTACTGGTCACCAGTGAAGGGTCCTAGAAAAATTCATTTCGGACGAATTTTCGTAGAGGTGAAGGAATTTGCACCAGTGTGGTGGACAATTCTTCTTACATTATTTACGTATTCGTATAATCTTCATTTTTTTCTTAAGATAATTCTACCGAATAGATACTAACACACTTGTTCTGACAAATATGTATCAGTTCGACCGCAACAGGTGGTTTTATATTCTTGAATAGTAGTCACGGTTTATTAGAGACAAAACAATGTTTGTGAAAAGACATAAAATGTCTTGGGTACACGAAATGAAATGTTCTGCTTTTCCCAACTCTTTCCGCTAATACGTAACGTATATGTTTTCCCGAAAGATATTTTCTACAAAAAGAGAAACAATTGTACATGAGCCAGAAAACATTCAGAAGAGGCATATAATGATCTTTAAATACAGTTTCATATCAAGATCGTAACAGTTTCTTGTTCGAGGTCGATGGAAGGTTGAGGTCAGCACTTTGATGTCTCATGTTTCCTGTCTCTAAATCCAACCTTCAATGACAAATAGTAGGTCAATATCTTTCCTTCTACGGGATTCGCTGAATTTACAAATAGACTCAGGCCTGCGTGCAGGGGAGGGGTCAGAAAGACCTTGGCCCCCCTGATAATTTCAAAAGAAGCCCCCCTAGGCTTACGTGAAATCATTTTATTTCCGTAAGTATGATAAATTCCTTATTTTTACGGGGACAATTTTGTAAATTGATTCACGAAATTTGGGAAAGAGTGTTTCCAAAATCTAAATGGGGGACAACATAATAAAAATACGGTAAATGGTTCAACATAAAATTAATAGTATATATTATTAATTGTATAGTTTATATTATAATTTCATTCTATGCTAATTTATTTACTAGTAAAATTAAACATTAAAAATAATAGAAACGTATGCCCTAGGGGCCCAAAATGTAGTCACTCCCTTTTGTTTTATATTGCGCACGCCTCCTATGCAAATATAGAAAATCGGAAGTATGTTGCAATATCGAAGCAGGGTGTAGTTCTTCAATAATTAATTTCTATTATTTTCTAAATACAAACCAGGCTCAAATAAAATATTAACATGATTTTCCCCTCATACAAAACTCGGGCACAATATTGGCCTTCATATGTTCTTTAACGTAAACCTTTTTGTTGCTTTTATTTTAAAAATCTGGGGTAGCAGCAAATCGAGTCAGCGCCGTTCATATGGAGTGAAGAGTTTTGTGACGCAATCTAGTCAAATGTTTCGAATTAATAAGCGACATCGACCATGGGGACATCGCCGACTCATTGTTGGACGTGCCGAACACCCGACGTGAGTAAGAAACTGACGCATTCCTCCACATCAGTGTCGCACTCTACTCTAGGACACTTTTGAATGTGCACACACTGCGGCGGCTTTTCGTAGAAGTGATTCGTTCTCTTTTATTATTACATCTGTCTCATTCTGCATTGTATTCCAACGAGATCCTTACCGGGAGCGGTAGCTCAGTGCATCAACTGATGTCACTGCAGCGCCTCTGACCGCGAGATCCTAGGTTCGAGTCTTGATGCGGCAGGTTTTCACACTAGCTTTTCAGCTATGTCGAATTCAGTCGCTGCCTGGAGGAAAATTCTAGTGGTCGGCTGCTCTGATCGGTAGTTTTCCGGGGTTTCTCGGATCAACACCAGGCGAATGCCGGAGCAGTACCCTACCAAGCGGGCCACGGACGCGCGCGATCTTTCCTTCCACTTCCTTGTCCTATCCACTGTCCACACACACACACACACACACACACACACACACACACTAACATGCACCACACTACCACATATTCCGGGAGATCGGTCGGAAGCTTAGAGCTTGTCCCGGTTTGGGCGTTGTCCCGCTGGTAGGAGAGTCCTGGTTAGGGGGAAACGCCACTAGCCGACTGTAGGGCGGCGCTGGATCTCGTCATTCAACGGGGGAAGATCACCGCCATATCCCGAGAAAATAAGATGCACTACACTAACGGGATTAATGACCAAAGCAGTTGATGCGCCCGGAAACACGAAGAATCTATCAATCAAAATCCAACGAGATCTCCAGAAGAGCTGCAAAGACAGTTTACCAACCGCTGTGGTTCCGATTGAACGTCGTCTTTACTCGTTTGCTCCGTTTCTGCGTTTCATTTTCGACACTCCTGTAGCTCTCGCATTGGTTCAACACCGGGACTATTTTTGGCTAATTGCATTCCTTACGTTGCGAACTTTACCCTGACTGACATTTTCAGAAATTCCGACCATACTTTCCGATTCATATGGACAACGCGAATTATTTTATGATATTCAACTTAATGTATTATCTATTTTACCCGACGATTATTTTTATTGTTTTACTTAAGGTTCTGCTAGTTCTTTATTAGTTCTTGACGAAGTCAGAGAAATCAACATAAAAACTCAGCGCGTTCCCGCCTTACATTGTTAATAACTTCTGCACAAAGCTAATTCCTGACTATCACGCCCACTCGCGTGGACACAGGGGCCAAGGGGGGGGGGATGAAAATTTTGAAAGGCAGGCCCCGTCGCTCTACGTAATAAAACATTTTATTTATACAAATATTTTCAATTCTTGATTTCCTCCTTTTTAACCTGACAATTTAGGGAATTGTGTTTTATTTATTTTATTTAATATAATATAGCACATGTAAATAACGTTTAATGAAAAAGGGGGCCCGAAATGTAGTTAGCTCCCCTGGATATTTTAGGCTCCAATTACCTTGGATCACGCCCCTGCACCGGCTTACGCGGCTCAGAGCATCAATTGAGTGCCTCTGACTGGGAGATCCTAGGGTTCGAGTCCCAACGATGGCAGGATTTTCGATAGAGGTCGAATACAGTCGCTGTCTTGAGGAAAATTCTAACGGCTGGATGCTCTGACCGGTAGTTTCCGTGGTTTCTCCGATAAACACCAGGCGAATTCACGAGCAGTGCCCTAACAAACGGGCTACGGGACCCGCGCGATCTGTCCTTCCCTTTTCTTGCCCTATCCTCACCTCTTCCTTCACGTACTTACATATACATGCACTACAATACTGCACATACCGGGAGACCAATCGGGAGCGTACAGCTCGTTGGTGTAGTTGGACCGCTGGTGAGAGATACCTGGTTGGGGAAAACAGCAAGCGAACATCGGATGGCGCCGGATCTCACCATCCATTGTGGGAAGATCACCGCCATCTCCCCCATAAAATGCACTACACTTATAACCGTGGAAGTTGACTTGCCCGGAATCTCTAATAAATCAATCAACGTCCCTGCGCCTACATGCACGCACTGACGTCATCACGCGAACCATATCATCGACAACAAACATGTACAGACATTATTTGTCCGTTGTGGGATCAATCGTTAGTCTCTTCAATATAAGTGATTCAAATCTTACGTCCTTTTGACACACAAGAGAGTTCGAATGGACACCGGAAACCGGAGATATTTGTTTTACGTCAATAAAATATGATAAGAGAATTGCAGGTAATCCAACAATACGGAAGTAACAAAAAGAAATTTAGTACGTGTAATTGTGTCATATCACGTCACCCGCAGTGCTTTTATCAACGTTTCAAACGTATTAGCAAAGGCATGATGAGCGATAAGCCAGTATTACCCTAATACATATTTCATTTTTTTCACTTAATTGTACTTGCACATGATAAATTGACTTGTGTTGATGCAATTGAAATGTATACGCACATGATAAATTGACTTTCAGGAAATTATAGAATCTATATTTAAGGAACATTACTATTCAAAATACTAATCTACTTTGTTATTTGTGTTATCAGTCGAGTGTCGTTCAATACTTTCCGCAATACCATCTTCTTACAAGAAAAATAATATAAACAAGAAATACGTACCGTTTCTTGGAATAAGTGTACTCATACGTCAAACCTAGATCAAATCA
Organism: Teleogryllus oceanicus; assembly: GCA_964035755.1. Classification (NCBI taxonomy): domain Eukaryota; kingdom Metazoa; phylum Arthropoda; class Insecta; order Orthoptera; family Gryllidae; genus Teleogryllus; species Teleogryllus oceanicus. The sequence goes on from CAXIVR010000008.1 coordinate 55,108,467, forward strand.
TTTGTTTCGATTCTTCTTAACGTATGACAGACTTTTAAATCCTATAACTATCACCGACCGTTAATTGTGGCTTTTCGTTCCTCTGCTTGGATACGATCGGTATCATAACAACAATATTTCGAAAAAATTACATCAGGTCTTTGATTAGTAAAAAAATAAAACCATGAAATCCAATAATAATTTATATTTTTATTTAATATTTATATATTTTATTTATGGAAATATTTATACTTATTTATTTAACACCATTAGAAAAAATTACATCAACATTTAGGTATTTGGTTTTATTAAACGTAGTTTTGACATTCATGTAAATAGCGGGAATCTGTCTATAGCAATGAACCATTTACTCCGTAAACAATGAAAATCGCGTCAATAACAGGGGACGTAAAAATGCAGGGACGTTCAAAAAGGAAGAGCGGGATTTTGTTATTAGAATATGGTATTGCTAATCCTGTTGACTTGATGGCTCGTTGATACAGAACTACATCATCCCGAATAATTCCGAACACACCGTATCATATCTTGTTTGTTTCACATGTATTAAAATTGCAATTTTTGAAATTACACAGTGCTAATAAAATTATCATATTGCTTAAATTCATAATATAACGAATATTATAATAAGATCATGAAAATAGAACTTGAATTGTTATTGATCAGTCGTAAAAATTACTATCATATCTTCATTTATATCTAATATTTTATAAAACAAATCATAATTTCCCCCTTCAGTAGAGTCCGGTTTGGAAGGCATAGAAGAACATCTTACAGCTTTTGCTTCCTTTAGAATGACATTAAAAGAGCTTTTTTTAAAAATCATATTTGCTTTGAAATGTCCCGACATTTCTGAAAATAATTAATCAACTACCGAAGTATTCAACTGTCTAAACACAGACAATCCTCCTACAGAAGGAGACTTGCCGTATAGCATCAAGAGTAACTTATTCAGTGTTAATTTAAAAGGGATTACTTTTAAAATTTGCAATTTTAAAGTGATAAATGTAAATAAAAAATGTAAGTGCCAAACGCTCTCTGAGAGTCTTTAAGTTAACGTCTCTGTTTCGCTATCGTTATGCCTCGAAGTTAAAGTCTGACCGGATCCTCAGAGACTTAGAGAACTATTAATATTAATATCTGTAATAGAACTTAGGGAAAAAGGACTGTGTTCCTTTACTTTATTAAAAAGGGAAATATTATTAAAGCGGACACATAATGCATATACTGGTATATATACTTTCGATTCTTGCAGCATCTTTTTGATCATGGACTAATTAAAAGGAAAATAAATATAAGTGGTTCTTGCTAGGAAGACCAAATTGATAAGCAAATGCCTAGAACAAATAAAACTGCTTTTAAAAGAAGAGCAAAGAAATCTTATGAGAGGACTGATTTTTAACAATGTTTGATACATTCTGCAGGGGTAAAGTTATCAGTTTCTGTGTGTAGCTAAAGACGTGTGTAAATCAAATCAATTGAATAAAATTCCTTTCTACACTAAATTGAAATAAAATGAAAAGTCATATTGCAGAATTATTAGGGCTCAGATCATTATTCTTTTAATAGGAATATAGGTAGCATGTCCAATGAGTGGCAAGCCCCGGTGATGAAATGTGCGCGGGGTGAGGCTATGTGCCTTACTGATGGGCAGGGCGGGTAAGGCGTGTCGTTGAGAAGGGGAGCGAGGTGAGGGCTGCGAGATTTTATGACGAATATGCACAAGAGGAGGAGACATACAAAGCGAAGATTGGGCGAGAATTGTCGTTCGCACGAACGGTGTAGAGGAACGTGGAAAACGGACAGGAAGGGACGGGAAGGGACGGGAAGGGACGGGAAGGGACGGGAAGGGACGGGAAGGGACGGGAAGGGGAAGGGACGGGAAGTGGTGGGACGGGACGGAAGGGGCGGGAGGGGGTGGCGGGGCGGGATGGGATGGGAGGGACGGGACGCGGCGAGGATGGGCGGGGCGGTCCAGAAACCCATGCTGAGCTGGTCACGTGTGGATGGGGATCACGAAATATTGAGTGAGATAGATGGGGTCGATTAGAAAGGAAAGTCTTATCGGGTCGGATTTGTTCTAGTTCTGGTTTGTTTGGTTCGTTTCGAGTAGAGTCGGATTGGGGTGGAAGGAATTACACCAAAATCACGGCGAGAAGCATCGGAGAAATATCGGATTCCAGAGAGTCACGTCGGCCCTGATCGGGTGTGGACGGGCGGACTGGGTCGTGGGTCGGGTCGGTTTTGTCGGATCGGGTCTCGTGGGTCGGGGGGGTCGGGTCGGATCGGGTCGTGGTCGGACGGTCGGTCGGATCGGATCGATCGGGTCAACGGGATCGGATCCGGTTTATTCCATCTCCCACGGAACGGATCGAGCCGATCGCATACATCGGACCGGGCAGCGCATCAGGTCGAACCTGGACGCGGTCGAATCGGTTCAGATCAGATCTATCCAGCGAGTTCGAATGTGGACCAGCCTGTGGGGGTGGGGCGGTCATGGTGAGGTGGGTAACGATGGAGCGAGGAGAGCAGGGCGGCGCGAAGGCGTCAAACGGCGCAGGTGCCGACGGGGGCGGGGCGGGGGCCGGTGGCGGGCCGGTCTTGCCCACTTGCGTGGAGCGGCGCGCGGCGCGGGGCGGCGCGGCAAAGCGGAGGCGGGCGCTTGCGGGTCACTGCCGCGGCGCAGCCACGCCCCCCTCCCCGCACACGCCGCGCCGCGCCACTCCACGCCCACTCTTCCGCCTTCCGGCCGCGGCCGGCGAATGCTCCTCTCCTCAACACCTTCCTGCGACACGTGCATCCTCACGTGGCGAAGCAGGTAGCACGCGAGTGTGATAAAAGTTGGATGGGTCGAGGTCGAAATATCGCGAGGCACGACATGGCGAATGCGACACAATATTGTAGTCTGAGTGTTTTGCGTGCAGCATCCGGCTAGTTGAAAGGGTTAGCTGTCTTCTGTGTGTTTGTTATTTGAAGTGTTCGAGTATAAATAACCGTAACTGGCATTTCATGCTGCGCAGGGAAATGCAATGCGATACCACGGTTTTACACGAAATGAACGACACAAGCCATTGATTATGAGCAAATTATCACCACTATCTGTTGTTCCTGGCAACAGAACATTTCCCTATCGTTCGTTAAGGCCAATCATTCAAAATGTGATGAACCATTATTTACGCCCGAAAACTTCAATTTTTTGCATCCTTGATAATTGGTCTCAAGGAAATGGATCATCTTTCATATGACGTTCCTGCTTCTTCTTCTACTACTACTGTTATTCTTTTTTTATACTTTCTAGATTGTCAATCGAGAGGGGTGACCTTTTACTCATCCCACAGATTCCGCTGACGTCTTTCAGGAGTGACGGAAGACAGGTAGGACGATAGCTAATTATGCAAGAACGTCATTGGTGGCATATCCTAATAAGTCCAGTTAGATAGTTGTACTCTGCATGGGAAAGAAAATTTGAATAATTCTTGAAAGTATATTGTCAGTAAGTGTTACAATCAACTTTCAGAAAGCAGTTCAGTTGTAATTTTCGATACCTAATCTGTACATATTATTAAAAAATGAAGTATCCTAGCGCTCATGACCTTATACATCGAGTATTCATAGAGTTCGTGAAATGTTTCTCATTGTTAAACGAAATGATTGATTTCGCAATTGCTCGAAAACAAAACAAATGAGTAAAATGATATGAGCACGTGGCTTACGTGACGTTTGCACCAGAACAATCCACGTGACGCTGAATATTGAAGGGTTTCAGTGGCACCACATTGGGAATTAAGTCTGCAGACTGAGGTGACAGCAGAGGGAATTTGCGAGTCTTTGTGCTTTTATAAGTATTCTTTCAGCTAGGAGGCGTGCTGGCGAAATTTTTAGGACTAAACGAATTATAAAATAGGTATTTCAGTCCTTGAAATACAGCAATTTCTACATTATTTCCCTTAAATCTTAAGAATTTCTCAAATTTGTGTTGACACATTCGTGTCTTACTCTCACGATTCATTTATGAAGTAAATAAGAAACCTTAACTTTGGAAACTTAGTTCTGAATAATTCAACAATTATTATAGGAGGTAGAGGAGGAGGAGAAAAAAGAAGAGGAGCAAGAAATGAAAGAAGATGAAGAAGAAGAGGGGGAGGAAAAGGAAGAGCAGCAGAGAGCAGCAGGAAGAACATGAAGAGGGGAAGAGGAGGGAAAGAAGAGAGAGAGCAGCAGGAAGAACATGAGGATGAGGAGGCGGAGCACGAAGAGGAGGACGAGGAGATGAGGCGCGGGAAGAGGAGAAGATGAGGAGGGAGATGAGGAGGGAGATGAGGAGGGAGATGAGGAGGGAGATGAGGAGGGAGATGAGGAGGGAGATGAGGAGGGAGAGGAGGAGGGGGAGGAGCAGGATGAAGAGGATAAGAAGATGGAGGAGGAAGAGAGAGACCTCGAATCCCTAATATTGATCTGAAGAGGAAGCCGTTCCCCAAAGCGACGGCGACTGCACCCGAGGGCCGGTGCGTCCAGCGTGGCCGCCCCTTGGACGCCGCGTCGCAAGCGGAGACCCAGGCGGCGGCGGCGGCGGCGGCGACGTGGGCGGCGCCGGTGACCCACATTCGCCCACAATGGTCGCGCACAATGAGGCTGCGCTGGGGGCGCGATTCGCTGCGGCGCAGGCCGGGCCTAGGGCGCCGCCAGGGCCGCCTGGGCCAACCTCCACTCGTTATGAGGGCTGGCAGAAAAAATCCATGTTTTCCACCAGAAACATCGATATTTTAACATCGATATTTTACTTTCCTTGTTTTCTTTACATCGATATTTTGTTGCTCGATGTTCTTTAAAATTTTTTAATATTTTTTTTAAATAAAGGGGTTTAGGCTCGTTGTAGTGTAGCAGCATTCCACAGCAATATCATTGTTTTGCGACATCCTTTTTATCACTGGACATTTAGCCTGTGCAGTCTGAGGGAATTTTAGAAGGTTTTATTTTTATTGTGTATGAATGGAAGTGACTAAAGTGTAAAGTAGTGAAACTCGATGTTCTTAATTGTTAATTGTATTCTTTGCATTCGATAATAATTTTTATTCACATACTACTACCGTATTACTACTAACCAAACAATAAAATATATTCGTTTTACGCACTGTAATTAAAAATGGATAGGAAAATAGCATGTTGATTAGTCTTTCACTATAATATCGATTTTTTCGTCGACGTTTTCATCGACATCAAAAACCTTTAGAGATATATCGTAACATACAATCGATGTATGGACCGAAAACTGCCGATGAAGCAGCGGACCGTTAGAATTCTCCTCCAGACATCGACTGAATTCGACCCCAAAATCCAGCTAATGTTGAAACTCCGCCACCGTCAGTTCTCGAACTCTAGGACAATACGTCAAAGGCATCGTAAACAACGTTGGATTTAGGAGGATCTTGGTCCAGGGTATCCCTTTTCCATCCGATCAAACTGGCACTGGCAAGGTAGTGGGTCTCTCGGGTTGTAAACAACATTGTATTCTGCACAGGGCTTGATTTCTGGCGGAACGCGACGGAACGGCGTTCCGGCACCTCGGGAAATAATTATTAATTTATATGGTAAATATATAACTATTTCTATGAAATTAATAGTTAGTTTGGGGCGCGTTTCGGGACCTAAAATTTTAAAAAATGGAGCGCTGGTTCCACACACGTTTTTATACTGCGTTTGTAACACGCATTGCTTGGTGAACACGTGTTCAGTTACTTCTGTAGAGGTAGAACGTTCATTCAGCTATCTGAATTTATTTTAAGATCTTAACGGCAACATTCTGTGTTCGAAAATTTAAAATGCTCATAAGGGGTCATTTGAAACACTATCATGCATTTTTATTTTAAATATTTTCTATTCTTTCTTACTTTCTATATTTGAAAAAATAAATACATATGTATGTATGCATTTTGCGTTTTTATTATAATAAATTCTGTTCAGATATGACAGACATGTATCCCAACCTAACATATTATCCGTTTATTTAATTATGACGGTCATGAATTAATTAATTACATTAATAACATTGGACACTACAAACGTTAATAAAACGAATAGTATGGCTGTATCTACATTTTACATTTGGTACCGTGTGAACTTTAAAACAAAATGATTTATGTAAAAAAAAAAAAAAAAAAAAAAGGTTTGTGCTGAACTTCATTTGCCGTACGTAATATATGAATAATGAAATGTGAGTTCGGAACATGTTTCAACCATTGTTTGGGATCACTTTGCGATGGGTTAATTTAAAAATATTTATTAAAATAAACACATTATAATTTGTAGGTCTTGGAAATTTAATTATATTATGGACTTTCCAACAAAATGTACATGTGAAAGGGCTTGCTAATATATATGCATTTTATTTTAGTTTCTTGATAAAGTGATGCCAGAATCTGAGATCATGCGATTTGGGTCATACAAATATAGAGTTAATCCCTACCGATACGAATGAGTAATAATGTGACTACGAAAATGTTATTTTCTTGTAGTAAATAGTCTAAAAAATAGTTTTAAAAAGTATGTGGTATCGAGATCGGGAACATCTACAGTACACCGACCAGGATTTAAGTCTTGGTGGCAGATTTTCGTTATCAGTGAAAGGCCACAGGTTGGTAATGACAATTAGAGGCCGCCTGTGGATCCCAAACTGCGGCGAATGAACTGAGAGACGAAATGAGAGCCGTACATCCACTTGGTCCCCAAGACTCTGCACGCGGAGACAGTGGAGGAGTGCAAAAAAAAGAGAACAATGATGAGGAATGGGACGAGATGAAAGAGGATAGGCCAGGAGAAGAAAGACCGTGCGATCAGCTAAACTGCAATGTCAACAATTTCATTTTCTGAGTAGTGGAATCACATTTCCTCTTTCTGCTCTTCAAACAGCACATGTGTTGTACCTTCATCGACGAAGCAATTGTACATTCTATCTCTTATTTAGAAGAGAATAATGCAACATGAACACTGAAATGCGTCTTGGAACAAATATTTTTTAAAAATATGTGCCTTCAAAAGTCTTATAATATTAGTTATTTTTCAGAAATGTTTCCCAATATATTGTCCTAATTCTCAACGAGCAATTTGAAGATTTTAGCTTTAGCTTGTCTTGAGCAGACATTTTCTGTTGGAGCGCCTTCAGCGCAAAGAGGGTGCGATGCCAGTACAAGAGAGACGCTGCAAGGAGCGTCAAAGGATCTTCTGAGGGGCCGCGAAAGAGAGCTCGACCCGGTGACGAGCAAACATTCCTCACTGCGCTAATATGGGACTTTCGCTCAACTGCAAACGCCGCCCACCGACCCAAAGCGAAAGCACGCTTGCCAACAGCCGGAACATCGCACCTACGAGAACCTCACCTGGTTACTTGCGATATTTGAGGAAGAAAGAAGAGATTTAGGCAGCATTTTAAGTGTCTCTCTTGATAATCATTTGCATTTTTCTTTCCTAAGAATATTTTGAGTTATTCACTTTTGATATATGCGTGTGAATAAGTGAGTTCGGAGCTCCTCCTTCCAGTTTTAGGTCATCTCTGTGGAAAAGACATTGAGCATTTCATTTCGTGCCAAAAGTGCTATACATCACTTGGGGTGACTTTAGACCATGGAGGGTAGCTTTGCACCATCCACCACTTTAATATCAATTTTGTCAATTTGTCAGCATCAAATAACAGCCAAAGCAACTGAAAATGGAAAATACAACATTTAATTTAACAAACATTTATGAGAGTGGTGTAGTGTAAAACCATCCTCCATGGTCTAAAGTCACCCCACGTTACTCTAACCATTTATGCTCGCACTGACTTTCGATTTACATACCTGCCATTCATTTGGGCGTAAATTAGATTTTGATGAAATCAGTTAGGCAAAAAAAAATTTATGCTTACTAGAGCTTTATATTGACTTACAAGACAGCACATCAAAAATAACTAAAAGTGCTACACAATGGCACAGACATTCTCATAGTAAAGTTTTATAATTTCATTGGTCTGGACAGGTCTTGTCCCTCCTTCTGGCCTACGTCCATCTATTCCGGCCCAAAGAAACTTTTTTTTTTTGAAAATTTCGCAACTTTTCGGATCCAACTGGTAGAATCTAAATTATGTTTTAATTTTATTAAAGAAAGCTATAATGTCGTCCTAAATAGCAATTTTCACTGAAAAATGTGAAGCCGTTTTTAAGAAAACAGCGGTAAAGCATTATTGTAAATGCGAAATTTGAAGGTCTTTGTCTTAGGAATCTATTGAGTTTTCGAAAAACCTCATTTGAGGTACTTCCAGTAAAAAATGCAATACTGTACACAATACACAAATCGATGGAAATGTGCATATAATGGCGTGAGAGTATTTAAAAAAATTACATTTGTGTAATTTTAAAAAAACAAAAGAATGCCCCAAATAACTTTACGTCATATTAAACAGTACAATAAGCACTATCCATTTGAAAAAATTGAAGAAAAAATTGGATCTATTTTTGAGAAAATGGCGTTTGAGCGTTTCTGAAAATGCAAAATTTAGAGCTCATTTTCACAGACAACTGTTGAGTTTTCGAGAAACTTTATTTGACATCATTTAAAGCACATCTACTCATAAATATAATAATGTGAAGAAATGACCTGTAGTGTAAATATTTCTGAGCAATATGTTGTTTATGTCATCGGATAGGGTGTATTTGAACTACCCCTACCAAATATTTAAAGAAAAAATTTGAAACCGTTTATGAGAAAATCTTGTTTTTGTTATTTTTTAAAATTGCAAATATTGCATTCACTATTGCACGAAAATTACTAGAATTTTCAAGAAAATCTACATGACCTTAACGAAAGAACTACTTACGAACAACAAATTTCATTTAAAGGAAAAATCTCTGCCTTCAATTTTGTAGTTTTAGGAAGACGTTGAAAAAAATTCAAACTGTTACAATTTTCAAAACTTCAAAGTAACCGTGAAAATGGGATCTATGCCACTTTTATAAGTGTATTTTACTCTATTCTTACATGAAATTTAAAGAAAAATTAGGAGCCTTTTTGAGAAATTGTGAAAATGTCCGGGAGGCTTCATGTAACTTACCTCCAAATTTTAAAGAATGTTTCAAAATTTCAAAGCTTCAACTAGAGCCATGTGGACAGGTTTTTTTTTTTAATTTGGAAAAGATTGTACGTATGGTTCCGGTGCTAGGTTTGTTCACATACGACAGACCAACGGACGGACGGACGGACGGACGGACGGACGGACGGACGTTTTGCTTTCAATTGGATTTTCGGCATCAAGGACCCATAAAACAGGGATTCTGGTGTCTCCACGTGTTGGGGATTTTTTTCCTAAATTTAGCAATTGGATTTATCCACTGTATTGTTTTCAGGGTCCGGCAATGAATTTTTTTTCCGTCGAAAATTCGCCGTTTTTTTCGCTCAGCATTACATAACGTTTTCTATACTACGTATATTACTCCGTATATAGTACTGTACGTATACGAGAAAGTGAAAACTGTTTTTGATGAAATCAAATTTTCGTAGGAAGATATCCGGATGACGAAGAGTATTCTTCTCTTCTATCTGCACTTCTGTTTTTAAAATATATTTACTTTTGGGAAGAGTTTTCTTTGGTCAAATATTATGGGTCAAGTAAAGAGGTTAAAAACGGACCATTTTTAAGTCAAAAAAGGGATACTAGCCACCTTCGCCACGTAGATTCACCGATCAATTATTTTAGGAATAATATAACAATTGTTAATTTTTAAATCGATAGATCAGAATTTGAGAGATTTTTCACTACTGTACGAATTAGCCTTTTCAGTCATTCACTTCCAGAACTTCTGGATTTTCAACTTTAAATGCTATGCACTCCTTGCTTTATCTGGACATTTTGTTTTTATCTGAATTTAGAGCTGATTTGACATTTTCTTTGTTTTGTCCATTTCTCTTTCCTTTTCGTAAATAACTGATGCCCATTCTACAATTTTTCCTTCACAAATAAAATTTTGTCTTCCAGGCGGCTGGATGATGACTAATCCGTCGAAAATTGCTTATCCAATGAGTAAAACGGTATTGGTATACGCACGAACACCGGTAATGTATTCAATGTCAACAATTTCTCGTCGATTTGACAAAATTCTTTGTATCGCCTTAATTACCTAAAAGCCTTCTGAGTATTTAAATTTATCTTTCTGATACATCTGATCATCCAAATTCATCATGTATAATTTCCCATTTATTACATTTCTACTTCCTGTTACAATCCTTGGGTATTGTTTCATAATGCATTGACTAGTTATGCTTCCGAACACGATGTGAAAGGTGCTTTGCAGATACATACTGATTTGGTTCTTTATGAAACTTTGGGGTTGCAAGAAACGTGTGAAAGCCACGTACATAATGTTGGTCTTAAAGTTTACATGGAGTTATATGAAGTGTTTTGGAATTTCCTCACCAAACCAACGAAATCTTTTAAAATGTTTAAGGAATGATGGGAGTGAAAGAATAAAAGATATGAACGCGGCACGAATGAAATAGGTGTACTGATTCAAATACTGATGTAAAATTATGACACTACCTTGCTAAGGAGGAGTACAAGTTTCGAAAAATTACACTGTCACGCCGGGATAAAAAGGGGTATTCAGTTCTCATGGCATTGGACAGTGTACCTGTGGTTTCGTGGAGCTGTGCATAATACTTTTGAAGACAACTCTAAGCATGTGATATGCAATGCGAGGGACTAATTAATAACTTCAATTTCTTTTTTTCTGGCGTCATTACTATTCTTTTAGAGATCTCTAAATGGCATACAAATACAATTTCGCGTAAATTGAACATTCAAAAAATGCACAGTGCAACGTAAAACTTGCGGCATTGTAAGGAGAACAGATGGTGTCAAGGATGAGGATGAAAGTTCAGGGGCCCCTAATCCGTAAGGTTAAATATGTATCAAGCAAATAGTATTTCAAGCACTGTAACGCTTTCTTAGTTGATAAGACTTCTGCATATGAGTTTTTCTAAAAGGAATTTTTAATATTAATACCCACGCTTCTGAAAGATCTTGTAAATTTTTCGATCGATCGATCAATATTTGTGAGGTCTTCATAATCTTTGAGAAAAAGATGTACTTGTACCCGTGCGAACATTCTGTACCCATGCAAACATCTTTACCATTATTCCATAATATGTTTCTCTCCTCCAGTATGCAAACTTCTATTTTTTCTCCTAAATTTCGTTGATGCAGGTCTGGGGGGTTGGTAATATTAATTGATTAATTATTTCGTGTTTCTGAGCGGGTCAAATGATATGGTAATTTGTCCCGTAAGTGTAGTACATGTGTTTCTCACGGGAACAGGCTGTGATCATCCCCGCCAGATAATGATATTCGTCGCAGACGTACACGTCGGTTTGCCGGGTTTTCCTTAATCAGGTTTCTTCCACCGCCGAGGAACCTTTATCCAGGACAAGATCTAAGCTGCCGACTGGCGTGCTGATACGTCTGTAATGCAAGTAAATTGTTTTGTACGTAAGGCGGAGTAAGCACTTAAGCTCAGGAAGATCGCGCACGCTTTGCGGCCCATTTGTTAAAGTGTTGCTCCGTCATCCCTAGAGTCGATAGTAGAAAGCACGCGAAACTACCAATCAGAGAAGTCGTCGCTAGAAATCCCTTCCAGAGGCGGCTGAAATGGTTTCAGCTATCTAGCTAGTGTCGAAAATCCTGTCACCGTAGTGACTGGAACCATCCGGTCAGAGGCACCGCAGAGGCCAGTTGATGTCCTCAGGCACCTACGCCGTTAATAATATCTCATCCAACTTACTTTTGTGCCGATGGTTTCTTATAAATGGTACAAAACCGACATCTTTCCTCGTGGTCTTAAATGAGTACGTAGAGAATTTTATTTTATAGACAATTTTATTGGAAGAAAGCCGTTCGCTATCACTATACACCCCATTTTGTAAAAAATTTCTACCATCCCAACGTTCGAGCGACCTCTAGGAGCAGCCCCTGCAGCATCTGCTCGTGCTGCCTCTAAATTCCCCGTGACGCAAGGACCGCTCGCGCGGGCAGACGCGTTATGCGGTGACAGCCACCGCCCGCCTGCTGACCTCTGCGTGTGTCGTTGACGTCACCGCCACCCATTATGCCGCAGCACCGCGCCTCTCAGCAGCGGTCGCGCAGTCCTCAAGCGGCCCATCCACAGACAAGTGAGGACGATCATGGATTGTTAGCGTTTCCTAGCGCGTCATTAGTCCCGTCCCGTTAGTGTGGTGCATGTTTTTTTCATCGGGAGGTGGCGGTGATCCTCCCGCGCTGGATGGTGAGATCCAACGCCGACTTACCGTCGATTAGCTGGGTTTTTCTCAACCAGGTATCTCCCATCATCGGGGCGCCGCTCCAGCCGGGACAAGCTCTATGCCCCCGACCGGTCTCCTGGCACGTTAGTGTGTGTGTGTAAGGGGTGAGGATAGGACACGGAAAAGGAAGGAAATATTGCGCGCGGTACGTGACCCGTTTGTTAGGGTACGGCTCCGGCATTCTCCTATTGATTGGAGAAACCTAAGAAAACTAGCGATCGGAGCAGCCGACCTCTAGAATTCTCCTCCAGACAGCGACTGAATTCGACCTAGCTGAAAAGCTAGTGTCGAAAATCCTGCCGCTGCGGCCATCGGGACTCGAACCTAGGACCTCCCAATCAAAGGCACTGCAGAGAAGTCACTTGAGCCACCTCTCCCGGTAAATGAGGATGGTCGAACTTTCCTTGCGTCGATTGTAAATCTTCCATTACCGCATGCCTGTTTCATCGTGCGTGGATCGCGACAGATTCTGTCCGGCGCCAGGTGAGCATTGCCAGCTCCGCTTGTTTGTGGATGCGCCTCTTCAGCGATAGAATCCAGAGGGAAAAGGCAACTGAGAAGTGTTGATAGTGGCGCAAACCAATGAGGGAGTTATCATATCAACGCGACATACCATGTTCCGTCGATCACCACCTGCGAAAAAGGGGATAAAAAAGTCCCTTTCCTGGGATGCAATCCATCGTGGGTTTTTTATGGCATAACTCGATGTCGTGTAAAAAGGTTAAGATAAATCATCAGATAAGAATCCCAACCTATGTCGGTATTCGAACTTGGGTGGCGCTTCAGATCAGGAAGCTATATCTGCGCCCTATATCTGAGCCACTGCGGCTCCACATGGCGTCATGTAGGAAACACAGTAACCCTTAAATCGTAGTTTTGAAAATTAGCAGAAAATAACTGGCTGTACTAATCTTACGAAAAGAGAATTAGTCTTGAGATCTTTGAATTTCGGAACTTCGGACTTTGTATCCAGAATTACAGTGAGAAAAATTTTTTTTTTAATTGTTTAAACTTCAAATGTTTCGTTTTTAATAATCCATAGTAATTAAAAATAAACGGAACGATAAAGTGACAGTATTATCAAATCAATTATAGTATAGTACATTATACATGAGTATAGTATAGAGTATATAATACTTGAAGTACATGAAAAAATCATAACTTAATTATTTTCCAAAGTTTTATTGTATATTATCGTCTCTTATTGAATAGTTATTTTAATTCACTTTTCTATTCCTTATAAAATGAGGTTGAAATTGAACTAGACCATTCATTAAGAAATCAAATGAAATATTTCTGTACGCAAATTAAAAATCAATGTTTTAAGAATTTCTGTAAAATTGGTATTTGATAACCGACACCATGATATTTTTGATATGGCAACACTGGATTGGAGCCATCCATTTGCCGCATTAATAGTTATGAGAAAGTTACATCGTTAAAAATTCAAGCTATTACCGTCGCTGACAATGGTTTATTAACAAGCCTCTTTTTTAAAATAAAAGCTCACTTGATACAATCGACTCAATGACGTGGTAACTTTCATTTTTGAGTCGTATATTAAAATTTGTTTGCTAAGATATTTCTGTTTTTTTTCTAGTCGCGAATGCTGTTCATGCCCTAGAAACTTGTTCACCACTGCCAATATTAACTGCATTGTGAAAGATCTTTTTAAAATTTGGCACTATACGAACTCCCAAAGCTTCCATCTATTTTTGGAATTCCATTTCGTCGCCGAGTCAACGGCTTCATCGATCTTTGTCTCTCGCGCCGTTCCCTCGTCGAGTGAACGTAGAATCTGATTGGGGATGGATTTGTCGGTGGTTCTAATTTTGTCGGGTATTTAACCGGTGTTTTCTTACAAGCCAAGAGTGTGACGCGGCACACTGACAATTTTTCGCCCTTTGAAAATCCACCGTCCTCTGGCGAATTTCTGTGTTAACCGAAGTAGTGAGGAATATTCGAATCTAGCGAGTAGAAGCCACGATAAGATTCAGTGCCATCGTATGATGTGATCAGTAGGGATAGGTTTTTAGGTGTGGCACTATTTCAAAATATAGCTGTTTTCATACAGACAGTTTAATCTCGTATTTGTGGGAAAGAAATAAAGCGAAATAAACATAATTTGTTGCATCTTTTGGCACCTTTTCCCTTCTTTTTATGCTTCAGCACCTTTTCTCACTCTTTTCTGCGTTTTTAACGCTTAGCCATTAAAATGTATTTTTTCTCTTCTTGAACAGCTTCTTCAAATATCATTTAATCAGAAAAAAATATTAAAAATTGGAGTATATTTTACGTGAAGCATCAGTAATTTATATCCCTGCAACACTGGTCAATCTACAGCTGTAAAGTCAAATTTAAGTTTCAACAGTGTTGCTGCAACAGTTTAACCCTTTCCCACTGGATTTCAAGTGCTGCCCAGACAGGCAAATCAGAACATTTAAATGGATGTGCAGAAATCGACTTGTATGTGACCCGAAGAAAATGTTTACCCTTGCCATCCTTCGATTGATTGATTTTTTCGTGTTTCCGGGCGCGTCAACTACTCTGATCATTTTCCCCGTTAGTGTAGTGCATGTTTTTTTTCGGAAGATGGCGGTGATCTTCCCCCGCTAGATGGCGAGATCCGGCGCCGACTTACCGTCGGCTAGTGGGGTTTTCCCCTATCCAGGACTCTCCCACCAGCGGGGCACCGGCCCAGTCAGGACAAGCTCTAAGCTCCCGACCGGTCTCTGGGGATATGTGGTAGTGTAGTGCATGTTAGTGTAAGTGTGAGTAAGAGGAGAGGATAGGACAAGGAAGTGGAAGGGTCCGTGGCCCGTTTGTTAGGGTACTGCTCCGGCATTCGCCTGGTGTTGATTGGAGAAATGATGTAACTACTGATCAGAGCAGCCGGCCTCTAGAATTTTCCTCCAGACAGCGACTGAATTCGACGTAGCTGAAAAGCTAGTATCGAAAATCCTGCCGCCGTCAGGACTCGAACCTAGGACCTCCCGGTTAGAGGCGCTGCAGTGACATTAGTTGATGCACTGAGCTACCGCTCCCGGTCCTTGCCATCGTGTTGGCGTCAATTCTAAAAGACTACTGGCAGCGCTTGTGGATTTGGAGGGTAAAGGAGAGAGGAGTCAGGGATTGCCTTTTCCCGCAAGGGCACCGAGGTTCCCACGCGGGCAAGTGCTCGTGAGGGCGCAGTTTGAAGCGCCTGGGAAGTACATTCTATTGCGTGATCCGCGGGAAAAATAAGTTCAGTCAGTACTGGCAATTGTCAACCAGTTTTCTATCTACTACAGTGTAGGATAAGGTGTTATGAATCACCTCTTACGGACTCTATAAAAAAAAAAAAAGTGTAAAATGAAACGTATATTATTGAAACTGAATTTATGGAAATAGTTTAACTCTTAATACAGTTGTTTGAGAAACACTTTTTTGACCTTTTTGTATGTATTTTCAGAACTTTTTCCCCCTTTCTACGACCATAATTTGCACCTAAATATCCTTTCCTTAGTGATCAGCTGTAACTCACGGAGACACTGCCGATAAATGTGAGCGCACGCAAGGATATGTGCACGGTTGTGAGCGCATGCGCTAACGTATGCAAGAGCACGCATGCAATCACCTGATACTATTATTTTCCTGTCCGCATAATGCACTTCTACGTATACAATTTCGATCCATTCATTAGAATACAGTGCACGTCGCAATTAATGCACAACATTCGAGTTAAATCAACAAATGTCGAGATCAAAGTTATTTTCTACGACTGGAGCATTTGTCAGTAAATTATTTCAGAGATATTTTGATCATTAAAATTTCCAAACGTCGCTGGTGAAGAATTTATGCAAGTCAAGATAATTACTCTATATTTTCTCAGAGAAAAATGTATTAGATTTATAATTACATTTTTTCGATTATAATGATCAGTGTATTTTATGAGCATTTAGACCAATCGATTCAAAAGTAATCGTCTGAGAAAAAGATACACTTTTTGGCAATACTTAGGAGATAAACATGTTCTCGATTCCACAGCGGGCGGGACCGACCCAACTCTAGACTTTCGTTGCTACCCTGTGTGTCATGGCCTTACGACAGAAGCATTTTAGTGGATTTTCAAAGACTGAGGGTCTCTACTGCAGAGTTCAGATTTTTAGTTACTTCATTTGTCATTCCTACTTCAAAATGTTGAAGTGTTGGAAAGTTGCTGGATTTTAAATTATTGATTTTTATTAATTGTGTCTCTAGCACCCATTGGTGCTCTGATATAAGACACTATTGTTGTGTGCAGTTTGTAGTTCTTGTTCAAACCAAACATTATCTATGCTTTCAAATAATGAGTATTCTTCGCACTAAATTGAAACAGGAAATATATGTGAGGAGAATTCGTTCAGATTTTCATACGTTTATCTATAACTGTAGCGCTAACAAAAGTTTTTTTATACTATTAAAGTTATAAAAGGTGCAAACGTTTAGGTGAACTGCTTCTTTTGCATGTAAATAATAAGAAAATACAAACTATGCACTCTTACATATAAATGATAAGAAAATGCAACCAGAACAATCGTATGTAGCAAGAAGCGAACTCAAACGAAGTCGGATCTGGCTGCGTCGCAGAAGTAGCTGTGAAACATTTCAAAAGCGTAGCAGCGGACAGCCAGCCAAAGCACTCGCTTTCTCACACTCGTACCTGCCACGATGCCCGCAAAGGAACGTCGTACACGCCTTTGCATGTTCCAGCTGTCGGAAATGCCTGAGCTCAGGCAGATCATCGGTTGACAAAGCGACTAGCGAGTCAGCAACCTCCGCTGCGCATATTATTTGGCTGCGATCCAAGTTGCACGGCTGACTTCACGGCCCACAGCGGCCGCAATTGCTCTTCTCAGTACACCGTACAGGGTTTACGTGTCAGCCAAAATTGCATTTGGTCTTGAACGTTTCTTATTTTTTCCGGATTTTCATTCACTATCGGACGTTGGCGAGAAATTAAAAGGTAAAAGTTAGTTAATATGATTTACCATGGTGCAACGTTTTAACGAATTTAAAATTTTAAATCTTGTTTTTTTAAAAAAAAAAGGAGGGTTACGAGTCCAAATTTCTTAAACGAAATCCAGAACGACCAATCCTAATCTAGAGCCCAGAATTTAATTCTACGACCAACGGATCAACAGATATTGAATGTGCACCATTTCCTACAGAAGAAATCGGTGATGAAGCAGCCAGACACCTTGAATTCCACCTAAAGGGACAATTTCCCGATCGATGTGGAATTTGACGCTTTTTTTTATTGTCAAGTGGGTTTGAGGGAGGGTTTTTTGGGGTTGACCTGTTTCCCCTGATCCTCATTATACCACTCCTCCAGCATCATTTATCACTGTCTTAACATCTGCTTATCAATTTATCTCGTTCATCTCAGGATTGGTTCCAAGGTGTTTATATAGAAATAAGAAAATAGTAGCTAAATGACCATTTTACGGTAGTGGATAATATGTAATGTTACTCTGGCAAAGAGCACTAGTTAGATCCGTGCGAACAATACGCCTTTTGTAAATCATTGTTTTAAAAATGAAAACAGCTTAATAGTAGACTAGAACTTTGAACGTTTCTGACAATCCGTGCTACTAAGTGGATGTAACCCCCGTCAGAAAAATGGATGGTAAAGGAAACATAACTCATGTCTCTTCAGTAGACCGTATCATACTATGCCAGCTTCTATTTTTTCGTCTTTGGTCTTTTCGTCTATTTAATGCAGACCTTAGGTGTAATCCCTACCCACCATTAGCAAACGTACGGGGTTTTGTGTTTCTTCTAAACTGTGAAAAGCCATCTTTCTTATCGCATAACGCGTAGAGGAGATTAAACCGAGCTAAGCCTGAGCCCCTCCCCCGTCGACACCAGGTGGAGGGGTGGGGGAGTTCGCTTCCCGGGAGGCGCGTGCTGCTGCGTGGCCTCGGCGCGCGCACGCACGATTTCCAGGAAGAGCGCCCATCCGGCCCTGCCCGACAGCCACGCAACAAAGCGGCGGTGACGGCTACGGAGGTGGCAGCAGCGGCGATGGGGGTGGCGAAGGCGACCGGGTGCCGAAAATGGCGGTGAAGATGGCAAAGCCAGTGGCGGTGGCTGTATTCCCGCTGTGGTGACGGCCGTTGGGATGGCGCTGGAGATGGAGTGGTAGCAAGAGGTGAATGGATGTCTGTGTGTGTGTCTGTGTGAGTTTGGGTGTCAGTGTCGGAGGGAGGCGGTGTCGGAGGCGGTGTGGTGTCGAAGGCGGTGTGGTGTCGGAGGCGTTGTCGGAGGCGTTGTCGGAGGCGTTGTCGGCGGCGTTTTCGGTGTCGGAGACAGTGTCGCAGGCGGTGCCGGTGTCGGAGGCTGTGTCAGTGTCGGAGGCGGTGTCAGAGGCGGTGTCGGAGGCGATGTTGGAGGCGGTGTCGAGGCGTGTCGGAGGCGGTGTCGGCCCTCTAGAAGACTGCTGAGAATGCAGCGAAGGAGCGGAGAGAGAACACGCATAAGCCGGTATCGCTGAATTCCAAAAGTGTGGAGCCTTAGCGTTAGACTTTAGCTGCCCTTTGTCCCGTCAACTTCGTTGCGGATTGCCACTGTTTACTTTACACCGGCCTCTTCCTCAGACTTAACTACAATCATATAGCAGCTAAGCACGGTTTTAGATGGAGATTCGAACCGACGCAAGGAATTAATACGCTCTGACCAGGAGTGTACCATGCCTTAGCGATCTCGGCTAAATGAACATTTAGCAATCAGAACTGAACAAATCTTGCTTATTTGTGTCATTTAGGATGCCTCCGTCTACTGATGAAATAGAATGAGCAAGTTAGGGCACAATATACAACAAAGGGCATTTTCTGGGATGGCTCATGAGCAGCTTACTAGTCTTACTACAACTTATTTTCCCGTTCTGTGATCCCGGGTTCGATTCCCGGTCGAGGCAATAATAGAGTTGTAGCTTTTCTTTAAAATAGTCTCAGTTTCGGTAGTGACGAAGAAAAGCTCAAGCAGGCGGATCTTGCTAGTTACGGTGAAGAGAATACATGTTCGCCTCATGTCGCTCTTACCCCCAAGCATGAGAATTGAACCAGACCCAGGCAAGTGGGACACCGGTAGCTGGCCGGCGAAGTCGGACTACCGACCCAATAACGCCAAATACATACAACCAAGGGCATTGAAGGGTTAAGGGAGAAGGCAGCGTAGGTGAGGGCGACGGAAAGAGGGGAGGCGGCGGCGCTTCCTGCGTCGAAGGCGGCGTTCGGCGCTTCCTTCCGACCCGACTGACGAGGAGCGGGGGGGGGGGAGGCGCTAAACGCGGCCGGCGCCGCCGCAAAGAGCTCATGGCCGAGCGCCGCCGCGGGATGCCCCAACGCAAGGCTGCGGCCGCGTTTACCCGCCAGCGATATCAATCGCTCATGCGGACAGTACGCGGAAAAACAAGCACGGTTTTACAGGAACGGAAGGTGTGCGGCGGCCACCAAGATACGGCAATTGGTGTGATGTGTGGAATCGGGGCGCGATGATGTGTTGCATTCCGGTCTTTTGCACATTTAGGAGCTTCCCGACGACTCTTTGCCTACCAAGAATTATTTCATGAGGAGCCGTCCTACAACTTATCATTGGCCCCTGGGATTAAACATTAAAAGTGACTTTGAAAATTGACAGAGGATACTATTCAGCTGACCTGGTTTCAAATTTAGGTTGAGAAATCCCATTCATATTTTTCCTCTAAATTTCCTCCAGGTTCACTAATTTTAACAAAAAATATTCCCAACATTATGTGATTTCGATTTCATTTAGTCATAGTTTTAGATTTCCATCTACTCCATCCACTACCATTTACTCATATTATTTGTATTGATTTTAATTCCATATACCTACGACATCGTGTAGCTGGTCTCAGTCCGTGGTGACTATCTCACTTATCTTCAGCCAAAACCTTCCTTCTGTTCGCAGGGAAATTTGTGGATCTGCGTGCGGTCCCAGTTTCGCCGTCGTTGTTCCATTGTTCCTCCGCCCCCTCCTTCCCTGCTCCTTTCCTTTCGCTTCCCAGAGCAGCCTTAATCGACGTCCGTCCGTCTGCCTCCCTTTCGGCGCATCTGCACTTTCTCTTCGCGTAGCGCTGTCTCACGAGTCAAGCGGAAGGCGCCCTCACCAAGGTCTTTAGACCCGATTTACACGACTCCTTCACAGGAACGATTCCGCGACGTGTCAAGCGCAAAATTCCCCCACCAAGGCCTACCGTTAGACAAAAGCAGCTTCGGGAGCAGCAGAGCCGTTCTGCTCATACGCAATTTTGCTGATGATTTGTCAAAAGGAATCATGTAAATCGGTTCTCAGTGTTAAATATTTTTTTCGCGGTAATGAATTACGTATTAAAATTTGTCTGAGTTTTGATTCAGGATTTATACCGACTTTCAAGTACTGGAATTTGGAAAACAAAACCATGTAGAATTAATATGTTACAAAAACATAATGTTTAAATTAAAATTAAAAATTTAATTTAATATTAAAAATTGTAAATTTTATTCATGTTGGAATACACAGTACTTTCCATTATAGAGGAGTGATATAAAAGTTAATTTCAATCAAATGAATTGTCAAGTCACCATTGTAATTTGTTCATAAGAAATGTACGTCTCTTTAATAATTTGCCAACATACTCCATTTCTAAATATAATTTTTTTTTTCAGTACTACGACAAATTTAGAACATGAGAAATATTTGAACGTTCTTGAGAGATTAAATATTTTTCAAAACAATTACGCATTAAAACGCTTATTGTAATGGCGCAAATCTTTTTACTTCACCATTCGTGACTACTCTTCCGATATCAATACAATTTATCTGAGGAATATTACATGTTCCTAACTTCATTCCTTTAAAATAAAGTTCCACAAAATTAGGGATGAATTCACTCAGAAATTGCTAATAATTTTTATCATTAAAACTTTTTTACTGTCACTGGTAGCTTAGAAACCTAAGTAGAATATGCTGTTCATTCACTTCTGTGTTGTGGATTACGGACACTTTATGTTATAGAGGAGTTATGAAAGGATCTTTAAATAAAGACATCACACTTATTCACATAATTTTTTAAATAACTATTTTAAATGAATTGTATAAAATAGCAAGAAAATGTTGATACAGTTCTATAAAATATTCACATTACAACATTAAAATTCCTGTGCTTTTTCAATTTCATTACTGTTTAATCTAATGATGACTAGATATATCGAAACATAAAACCTCCTGAATCAAAGTAAAACTTGAATTTGAACACCACGCAGCAAATCTTCTAAACCTGTCATCATTTCGCGTGCATTCGAGTGTGCCACTCCTGCTGTTTATCGTTTTGTCTCGAATCTCAGTCGACAGGCCGCAATTTTCGATGCAGCACCGTTTCAGGTGAGAAAGTTACTTTCACCGCGGTCGGGTCGGGAGGGATTTCGAGTAGTTCACAGTGATACACAAATGCTCCGCCTCCCAAAGAAGCGCCCGCTGCTTCACTTTCTTTCGTCGCCAGACCTCCTCCCCCTCCCACTCTTCATCCTCGCCGCCGCCGCCACCGCTACGAAGAGAGATCCCTCACAAGGAGCACATACTAGTAATAGAAATAATACCGCTTCTCTTCTTCCGACGCGAAATAATAGTGCCGCTTCTCTTCTTCCGACGCGAAGCCTCCAATCGGAGGACACCTTAATCGCCGCGGCCGCCGTTCACTCACGAAGGGGAGTTTCCTTTCCGAGATTTTCGGAACGGAAGACGATAGCCTCGCGAAATTCGGCGTTGCCAGCGCACTTGATATATTGTTTCCGGTGAAGTACACGCAGTTTAGAGCTTGTAGCCATTTCGAGGAAATGTCCCAATCGGGCAGGTTCAATTTGAGAGAAAATTTAGTGGAGTGAATGAGAATGCTCGTTGAAAACGTCGGAAGGGAATGCTTTGCCCGAAATACTGATTTAGTCATAATGAACTTTTTCTCACAAACGTGAGTGTAAAGTGAACAATTGTTTGCGTCTCTCTCTCTCTCTCTCTCTCTCTCTCTCTCTCGCTCTCTCTCCTCTCCCTCTCCCTCTGACACACACACGCGTCAGTGTGGTTCAGTCATTCATGGGGATTCCATAAAGTAACTTACATTTTCATGTTTATGTCAATTAATGCCTAACGACGTCCAGATCACAGTCATTACTGCACTTGATCTAGTTTGCTTCGGTGGCATACAGAAGCAGATGCAGTTGTTATTGATAATGTTATGCGTGGTTCCCCAGTTATGATTCTCTTGAACTACGAGATGTGGCTCAGTAGTACGGTCGACTTTTGCGACAGAAATCTATAAAGCAGCTGAAATCCATTGTCAACATTGTACGGTAGTATATTTTAATTTGGGGCAAGCGGGGGAATAATTTGGAATGTATGTTAAAATGAAATGCTGGTGTGTTGAAAACTGAGAGAATCAATGTCGATGATAAAATGAGATTTAGATGGGCGACGGTAGTAGTAAATAACTGACTTCGTTACAAAGTACACTCGAATCAATGTACTCTCGATTATTTTTTTCGGAAGTTTCCCTCCAGTTGTCACACTGCTTTAGTAAGTCTTCTCTACAAAATGAAATCCGAGCACTTAAGACTTCTCTAAATATCGTGCTGGTGCTCGCCTTTTAAATGATCATACATGATTATATGTTTCACAGGGCATTAATCTTTTTTAGCAATATTCCTTTTCTGAATCACATAGTCTTAATTCCTGCAATATCGACACAGAATATAACCTAATGGTGAGGTGATAGTTCAGCACAAATCCATTGAGCGTATTACAGGAAGGTAAAATAATAATTACTATTACAACGAATCTCGTTTAATACTAATAATTTTTATCCTTTAAATACTGGAAAGAAAAGGCGAACAGTGATATTATAAACCCAAACAGATATACTCTGAAACTTTCCAACCAATGCTGGATAAAGGCAAAAACGTTATTCACAAAATCCTGTCAATGATTTCCAAAATTCTTCACGCGGCTCCGGATATAGTCATTTTCCTGAGTTCTTCCGCCGTTAGAACAGAGAAAGGTTTAATTGTGGGAGAAGTGGCCTGGGGAACCAATTACAAGGAAGATGCAGATAGCATCTCACAATAAGTCGTTCCGTAGTGTACGAGCGTTGACAGAAGGAAAAAGATTACATCAAATGTTGCCACCAGAGAAAGTCCCCATTACGCGAGAAAATCACATTGTCCAGCATGTCTTACATCGTTCATTGGAGGCGGGTTACTGACTTCGTAAATGTCAGAATACCATGCACGTACGAAGATGTAACCATTTGAAATGAGTAAATTTCCTTTACAACTATGAAAGGCAAGTGATGTTTGAAGATATCGAGCAACTGGCAAGCTTTTTGTCGTAAAACTACAAAAACCGTTAATACCATAAAAATAATGTGGGTATGGGATTTTAAATCCCGAAAACTCCACATGGAATTTGTGGTTGTCATTAGCATCATCAATTCATTCACCAAGCACTTATGATACTTAATTCTAGATTTCAAAGCCAACCTGTACCAAGCGTTATTACACTACAAAGGTGTAGTCTGACAGACTACTTTGGGTAAAAATAAAGAAAAAATCATTTTTACAATGAAACACTGGAGTTAATGAATTGAACATGTATGACATGGAGTTGCAAAATACTTTGTAAAGGTCTTTATTGATACACGGAAAATAACTGACTCTCACAGAGCTTTGCTTGATGCTTCCACACAGGGCTTTTGAGAAGCGTCTGCAGTAGTACCTGTCAAGCACCTTTGTTGTGATGCCGTCGCCCATGATGATTGCTAAATATTCACATCACTTAAATGCCACAAGACAAGGATTCCTATTCATTTTCGTATTCATTATTCACAATATTAGGCAATATAGCGTCATAAAACCGACGTAATTACAAAGGCTACTGGACTACTGGACGATCCCTGTCTTCAATCCAAGAACTTCTATGCACGAGCATTAGACCTTATATCTGTGATCTCAAGTTTCATACCTCAAGCTCAAGCCGTTTTCTCCAGACACATTCCTTACCTCTCACGCCTCGTGCATTAATCCTCATGTTTACTAGTTTTCTCTTTAAAATTCTAGAGTCATTCATTACCTCATTCCACAATCCCCTATCCTCATGCTCATGACACAGGCTTTGAGCTTAAGCCTTCCGGCCTCAAGCCTAAAGCCTCATTCTCCATGCTTCAAGCCTCATTCGCAGCCTTCAAGCTTTATTTCTCAGAACTCAAGCCTCATTCTTACAGGTCTCAAGCTTCATTTCTCAGGCCAAGCCTTGCCACTCAACCGGTCTCAAACCTCATTACTCGAGTCTAAACCCTCATCTCAAGCCTAATGCATTGTTGCTTAAGCCCATTCTTAGGTATCAAGCTCTCACTTCAACCTTCAAGCTTCAAATATCAGGCATCGGGATTCAAGTCTCATTCCACAAGTCTCGATCCTCCATCCTAAAACCTCATTCACCAAGTGTAAACGTCACTTCTCAGACTTTAAGTCTCAATACTCAAACCTCAACCTACATTCCTTAGCCGTCACGTTTCACGCCTGAAGGACTCTTTTGTTTAGTCCTAAAGCCCATTCCTCAAGCATAAAGTCTCTCACCTCAGCTTTCAAGCCTCAAATCGGAGATATAAGGACTGAAGTCTCATTCCCTAAGCCTCCACCCTCCAACGTATAAAACATCATTCCCTAGGTGAAAAGCCTCTCTTCTCAAATTTCAGACCGGCAGAAGGGACTCAGGGCATCAACTGATGTCAATGCAGTACCTCTGACCGGAAGGTTTTTGGTTCAAGTCCCGATGGTGGCAGGATTTTCGACACCAGCTTGTCAACTAAGTCGAATTAAGTCGCTGTCTGGAGGAGAATTACAGCAGCTCGCTGCTCTGATCGGTAGTTTCCGTGGTTTCTCAATCCTCCAGGCGAATGCCGGAGCATTGCCCTAACCAACGGGCCATGGATCGCGCGCGCTCTTTCCTTCTTCATCCTTGTCCTATCCTCACCCCTTACACCACACACTAACATGCACTACACCACTACACAAGCAGGGAGACCGGTCGGGCACTTAGAGCTTTTCCCCGTTGGGGCGATGCCGCGCTGGTGGGAGATACCTGGTTGGGGAAATCCCCGCTAGCCGACGGTAGGGCGGCGCCGGATCTCTCCATCCAGCGATGAAAGACCACTGCCACCTCCCGAGGAAACACAAACATGAAATTAGCAGTTGGCGCACCCGGAATTCCTAACAATGAATCAAATTTCAAGCCTTCAATACTGAAGCCCCGAGCCACAATCCTTAGTCACCAAGCCTCCGTGTCTGAAGGAGTCCAAGGAATCGATTGGCTTGGCGGTCTGTCAATGGCGCGCAGCGGAATCTGCGCGCGCATTCCAGCGCGTCGTGCTCCATTTCCGCGCGCGCGGTGACGTTTGGCTGCTGCTGGCGGTGGCGGCGCGGTGCGGAGCGGCGCCATCTTGAGGCCTTCACCTACTTCCCTGAGTGAAAGGCTTCGGCGCGGAGCGATACGGACGAGATCGACTGCTAATGCCACTTTTTCCCGGAAAAGGAGAGCGATCTACGGCCCGCGAGTATTACGCACCGCCTGCCGCGGAAGACAACTAGCGGGTAGCGGACGCGGCTGAAGATTCCTAGACTGGGAGGTGCTAGGTTCGCGTGCCTACGGTGGCTCATTTTTGATTCCAATTTCCGCTGTGATAGGCGATTGCTGTGTTTTCATTCGGTCGATTTCAAACAGACAAGTAATCAAAAGGACGCTTTCTCCATCTCAATGCTTGTATTCCAGCGATGAGCTGATCCCTCATTTCTATACTGTAAATGGAAACTGATACATTTTACACGTACTTGTCGTTCTATAGGTCAGCAGTTTTATCTTGAGCGGTGCCATATTTTACGCGCCCAAAGATGATGGCGCTGCAGGGAGACTTGGGTACTATCTAATTTCCAATGCGCGTAGACATTGAAAGAAAACTATGCAGCCTCTGGCCATGTGAGAGGTGTCTATGGTTGCGCAGGTACCAGGTGAAAATCCAAAAATAATGAGACAGTTTCCATTTTGACAGAAAAACGAAAATAATTGATCGTTTTATTTCGCGCATTTCCATAATGCGCGTACAGTGTCAATTCTCAGACTCAGTGCGTCACTGCGTACGCAGCAGCTGACGTCACTTGTCAGGAAGGCTCCAAGGAGAGCCCGCTCGCTTTAAATATTTACTGTTTAAGAATTTTTAGCATTTAATATTTATTTAGATTTTTAGACTGTTTAAGAGTTTTTAGCATTTATTTAGTCAAAATAGTAAAAACTGAGTGTGACAAATGGGGGAGAAGACCATCTGCGCACGCTTTCTTGAAATCCATAATCCCCTCCCAACATTTAACTATAAATAGTTGAAAGATGAAATAAGTTTTCAAAAAATTAATAATGATAATAATATTTGAAAAGGCGCGAAATTAGTAACATTTGTAAAACTAGGCATTTTCCTTCCCGAGTTACAGAAAACATATTTGCAACGGCAAACGATATGTAGATTTGATTTTTCCGCATTGCTAATATAATAATAACTCACCCTCCGCACTACTACCACCACAAGCAAATGGAGAGCTCAACAAAAGTGAAGCTACATTAGTTTCATTATTGCATTGCATTGCTAAAGTTAGATTATAAAACCTTTTATATTCTTCATATAAAAAGACGTGTTGAACTGCATATCCATATAGGAATACTATAGTATGATATTGCAGAATTTGAGACGATCATTTATTTAACTATTTAATTTAATGTTATACAAGACGTGGCTTTTATTTATTCTTTAGCAGTGCACGTGCCGCTTTTTGTGAACTAATTTTGTGTGGCAGCATTTTTCTGCTTCAGCCCACTAGACTTTACGAAATTTATACTTATAAAAATATAGTACTTTCTAAACAAAGTATTGCATGCTACTTCATTAAATTAAAAAGGACGATTTTTGATATATGTCACTTTCTTATGCGCCGAGAATATAGAGCAATTCAGGTGTTGCTGAGGAATGGTGGAGGTGCTTTCACAGTTAAATTCGGTAGTTAGATGCAGAAGAATGTAAGGAAGTGGAGACATTAATAGGTTTTCTTCCTTTGAGATTGTTAAAGGTTTTTACAGATTCATTTTTCGTTGGGTTTTGTCGTCGGTCGGGAGTTGAACCAATACTCCACGGTCATGGTGGTAACGCTGCGTGGCTTTCGAGCGAAAGGGACAGCTGGCTCCTCACTTTCATTTGTTCATCCTCAATTACATCTTGGAAGATTCGAAAGCGTGTTGGTTGGAGATGAAAGTGAAGAGGCTGTTTTATATTTGCAGCAGAGATCAAACAAAATAAGCGAGGAATGGAAATGACTGGCGTTTACAGTATATTCTAAATCGGTGTCATTCAACTCATGAACAAATGAACTCGACAGATCCTGGTTTTGCGACACGATTGGATTTCGATTTCTAAGAAGTGTGTTTTATGTTACGGGTTTTGAATACCTTAATTGGGTGAGAATAATTTAATTTTGTTTTTATTTTAAACTATGTAATTTCTTCGTATTTTAACACATGTAATTAAACTATTTGTGAAGTGTGTGTAATGACTACGAAAATAAGAGTTGTTGTAGAGAAAATTCGCGGTTTTCCGTCGCTCGATTACATATCTTTATCTTCTTACGAAGAATTTCGTAAAGCGAGAAAGTAAAAATGGAAATAAATTAACAATGGAAATAGAATATTGAGTTAAGGTTGTATGTAAGGGTGGAAGAAACTATGAAAAGATTAGAAAAGAATAGAAGAGATAGTTCTGAAGTTAGAACTCTATGAGATTTCTATTTACATAGATATGTACCCGTGCATAATTGTACCAAAAATTATTACACATATTCCCCATCAGAATGAAAGTTTACTAAGTATTCGAAGAACCGGAATGCGACCCACTATAACCCATAGCGGAATACAGATGGCAGAACTAATTGTGATAGATATTACATACAAAACCAGATAACAAAATCTGAATTGCAATGTAGATACGACCTAACTTCACCTTGAACAATGCATTACTGAAAGCAACATTACTTCAAAGTCTCAAGGTCCCTCTCGCCCAGTGTCGAGTCCACCTTTCATTGATAATATAACTTGAATTTTCCGACACTTCTTGGAAAAACTGTCGATTGCTTCAACTAGTTCAATGAAGATGGCACATGCGAAAAATATTCAGCAATTTAAATTCTGTGGTGGCGGCGGAGATTTTGTGGTATTCCATGATAAACTATCTGGTGGTAGATACCTCATTGACCCCAGATAGTTTATTCAGCAATTTGTTTTGTATTCTTTGTTTAGTGTGATCGTTGCTTTGCGAGAGATTTCGGATCATGTACAGTTGTTCGACGACGGAGTTACGCAATAAAATTGCAAATAATCGAGATTTGCATGTTTTACAAGCGCTATCGCATAAGGAGCGCTAAGAAACAATGCAAGCATAAGTGTACGCGCGTATGTACGTCTTTGGATCAGGACACATTGGCCTATTTGGCTCTGGAATGCGTTGCCCTCCTCAACACCTCGAAAGTGTACCAAATTTGCGGGTGCCTCGGGCAATGGCTCATTATCAGGTAGTGGGTATCTGCCTATAAGGCGACAATCGGGTTTCTTTTTTTAAATTTATATCTTGCCGTTCGACTTACGTCTTTCGGGGATTTTGACGGATACAATGTGACATACAATGAATTTACTTGGCCATCCTCAGGCAAATGCGGGTCTCGGTATAACCCTTCACTATTTTTAAAATGTTATATTTGTGTAACTTCACTAAGGGAAGTTTGCATTTATTGTGGAATAGTGTATAGAAGTGGAGGAGTGTGTTTTGTAGGAAATTGTGGGGAATGATTTTTATGAATTAGGAGGACGAAGGAGGTCTTTGGGGAATCTGGATCTATCGTGAAGGAGATGACGTTTTACCTTGGGAGGAGAGAGTAATATTTTTGAGAGGTTTGTGAGATGAATCTGAGAGGAGAGGTATTTGAAGCTCTCGGTGTATCCTAGGCATGAAAGTTGTCCAGGAGTTCATTATTACCTTGATAAGATCAGACATTTCGGCACGACACATATTGTAACTACTCGACCATGGGCTGTTTCGTCCAGTGAAATAGTATGTGGCACCAAATACATCGCGTACTATATTGTATGAGCCCTTTATCTTAATTAATTTAATTTATTAAGTGGTACAAAAGTATTTGGGGGGGGCTAAGAGCTACGAAACCACCTTAATGATGGCATATCTGTTAGAGATGGCCCGTTTAATTGAAACTGACATCCAGTATCCGAAAAGTTTATGTTTCTCGCAGTGCATTAATAGGTCGCGTAGCAAAACGTCATAATACGGACATGTCATTCCCTCATAAGACCTGAATTATTCTGATAGCTCATCTCATTTCCTAAAGAAATGTTTTTTGGCACTTCGATTGCCTAGCGGCGTCACTCTATGGTTCAGTACTGTACACCGCACGGTTCACAGAGCCGCGAGATATCTGGCCCACTTTGAAGTAGGACCATAAGAAGAAGCATGAATGTGCAGAAGAGCTCCTTGAGAGTTCAATGCAAATGGACGCATCAGACTTGCAAAGTAATGCCTGCCTACGCGCGCCCGTGCGTTGTTAGCATTCTCTTTCAGAGACCCATCGGCTATTTTGGACTGCGCGGCCCCGCCTGCGTCGAACGCTAGGGAGATGGCAGACGAGTAGCGAGTTTTTGCAGGACGTTCATTTCAGGTTAGGATGTCATGCGCACGAGAGAGTTGCGATTGCGCAGAGTTCGATGGCTTTCGCGTACCGTTAGGGACTACGAGTGATGTATCCACAGAGATTGAATAAACGAAAGAAACGAAATATCTGAACAAATTAGACCTCCAATATTATTCAATTAAACATTTTCACTCCATCAAAGTCATTAACATGATTAAAATTATGGATTAACATACCTATTGATTATAGAAAGTCAATTCCAAATAAAATGTTATATTTGGAATTGACTGTGTATAATCAATAGATATTTTAATATGTAGATGAAAAATTTTTTTTTAATTTTATTTTATATTCATGGAAAATTTCTTTGCCCTCTTTCATTTTAAGCTTGAATTGGTACTCCATAAGATCAACGGAAAGACGTTTTCTGCTAGTGCCTTTATTTCTGTGTTTCTTATCATTGTTTAAGAACAGCATGGGTGATACAAAAATGAAGAGTGAACAACTGTGATGAGTTGATACGATATTATACTCCAACATACGTACTTCTTTAAGTGGCCTTTCTTCTTTAAGTGTTCGTGAATTGTTACCGATCTGTTGAGAATATTTGACAACGAAAGATTGATTAGGAACCTATACACACCAAACCTACAGAGGAAAAAAAATAACTTACCTAATATTGCGATATATCGACATTTGAGTCAGCGAATATCATAGAGTATGAATAGGATTTAACAAAATTCGAGATATAACGTAATGCGTGTTTTAGAAGTTGGAGAAATATTTCTACTGTATTTCCAATTTAAAACGAATGTTTATTTCCTAAATTTAAGAGTTTTGAGCATCGCATTTGGATCGTGGATTACACGATATGTACAAGCTGGAATTCCACAGTAGTGACAAGAAGAATTCGAGCACGTCCGTGCTCTACGCAAGACTCGCGACCATGACTCATCGATATGAGCCGTGCATTTTTCTGCCCCAAAAATTTACACCATTCACATTCATTGTGCTTTCCTGTTTTAGTCTGACCGATGGAAAAAACACGGAAGTCTTTTCGAGAAACACAAAAATCATTCGCCCACTACAAGAACGCAAGAATATCGTAAAGAATGGAATTAATTTATCAATACCACTAACCAATCATTTTACCCTACCAGAGCCCCAAAGCAATGCTTGAGAACCGGAACAACTGGCAATACATGAAAATTTTTTCAAAATCAGTAATGCAGGAAAAAGAGAAACAAGCAAGATGTAGACAAGAATAGACCATACCAAGACAAGCACCATCCCGATGACATGCGCCCAGCAGTTCCAGGTTGGACCCCGTAGACAAACGCAAGGGTTTTTTTGTAGAGTAGTTAGATTTTTCCCACAAAAAAAAGCCCCAATCTACAGTACGGCAGACATTGCACGTGCCATGGGCGCCACCCGCAAGGGGAGCTACTTATATTATATCCGCTAAAACAAATAACGACTATCCTATTTTGAAGTATCCTGCCAGGGACGCAAATTCTGTGCCTGTCGGGGGCGCCTGAATACCCAGATACGCCCGTGCACCCTACTCCAACAACCAGGAGAGGCCTGGTGGCACTTGGCCAGTTTCCGCACCTCACCTTCACCCCCGCGCAGGAAGCCAGCGCCTACTTGCGGGCGCCGTCCTCCCCGCTAGCCGCATCCCCGACCGCGTCCCCGACCCCGTTCTGCCGCCAGCGCGGGGGCGGGAAATCGCGTAAACAAACGCGTGGGGGCGGGGGGCGGCGGGGGCGGGGCGGGGCGGGCTGAAGGTCGGGCCTACACGTGGCGCAACGCCCCCTTTGTGGGTTTTAGGGTTGCGAGCTGGCGGGTGGACGCCGCCGGAAGCGGGGCCCCGTTGCATGCGCTTCCCGCCCCCGCCACCGCCGCCGCTTCCGCGCGGATGGGTTTCTTCAGATGTGGAAGCCCCCGCGTGGAGGGGAGGCCAGCTGAAGAGCGAACAGCCCCTTCTTTACACGTACGTTCAAGAGGTCAAGGCTGCGATAGCTCACCGGAAACGTCATTTCTTTTGCAGCATCATCATTGATCGGAAGGTCTTACAATGTGCGTCCAGATCACAGATGTGTTTGTGTGTATATGTGATATATATATATATATATATATATATATATATATATATATATATATATATAACCCCTGGAGGTAATTTGATTCGTTGCAGTATTAAATAGTTGAATGATCAAAATTTTCTGTACTAGCTACTCGAACAGTCGATGGTTCGAAGAAACATCTGTAAGACTAATTCCTTAGGAAAATATTCAACAAATACTGACACTGAAGACTTCTTTTTACTCATTTCTATACGATCAATACAAAATATAGAGTATACTCAAGTATGCTTGTCACCTGATTAAACTAGATCGTAATTTTCTAGCTGATGAAACAATTTACTGGAAGAACTGATCATTTCTTGTTGTTGTTTTTTTCATTTTGCAAAATAGTAAGGATTGTAAGTACGTTAAGTAATATATCTTAGTATCAATTAAAGTATTTAGTACTATAGAAAATGAAACATTAGATTATAACAACAGATTAACAAATCCAATAATATTACTATAGTGAAATGAATACTATTCGTTAGAGTAGTACGACAATACTCAACAGAGTTTGCAATTGTATAAGTTTCTCTTTGATTCTCAACAGCTTTAATCGTTCAAGAATAGCTATGAACATTTTTACTTGACACTTGAACTTCAAGTATTTAATATCATCCCGTAAGTATCGCAAGTTATTCACAATAATTGTTCGTAAAATTGTGTTTGATACTCTTGTTGGTGATTTTTGAGGAATATGTTTACTATACTCGGCATTATAATTATGAAGAACTGTATTGCGTGAAAGTAGTTACTTTCTCCCGTTGATTAAGTCAGTTATGACAACACTTTCTCACCTTCCTTTCTAGTTCACGACTTGTGGATCTGGAGGGCGATCGTAAGATTCCGGGGCAAACAAGAACGGACGCGCAATAGGCTACCAGCCTTTGCATACCTTCACGGCGTAAGTTCACGTGACTGCTCTGTGGTCTCAGATATGCTTCACTCTCACACCATCACTGCAGTTACCTGTAACCTACTTGTGGATTCACTCTACCAAACCCTTTCCAAGCAACAAGTTTTTGAGGATAATCATTGCAACAAGTTGAGTTTATAATAAATTCATCAAAAATATGTAATAACATTTACTTAATAACTTTGTCAGTGCAATAACAATTTATTAAAATTAATGGAAAAAATGTGCAACTTTTCTTACTGTTTGACTTCCATCACCATCTCCAACAAGCGCTCTAATTATCAACCCGAATGTTTATATTTCAGAATACTCGGCATAAAGATTTCGTGATGTAACAATGTGAACATTATTTGCAAGTGTTAATCGCTACCTTGTGCGCAATGAAGTCATGCAGTGACTATTTCATGTTCAGTTCCTTGCAGGACACTAATCGATCCACTGAGATTAGTTTCTGAGAAACAAGTTGTCGAAATCTATTACGGTACTAGCTACATTTTATCATGTGTTTACAAAAAGTATGAAATATCATTTACAAATAAAAGTATCCAAAGTTTTTTATGACAATCATTTATTTCAGCAATCGCACAACGTTTTGTTACATCTTCAGGGGCTAAAATAATGGGACACAGAAACTGCACAGTAATTACACTAATTGATATGTAGAATAACAGTTTCTGTGTCCCATTATTTTAGCACCTGAAGATGTAACAAAACTAGTTACGAAACGTTGTGCAATTGCTGAAATAAATGATTGTCATAAAAATCTTTGGATACTTTTATTTGTAAACATATATTGACAATCAAGAAGAAATATTGATTTATGAAATACATGTTTGCAAAATCTATATCAGAGCGCTGAATCAACGATTCAGAATAAACGTTTTTCAACTTTTTAGACACTTTAATAATAATAATAATAATAATAATAATAATAATAATAATAATAATAATAATAATAATAATGAATTTTTCTGACAATACTCAGGCCGTAACACTGCTCTTCTGCCTAACCACTTAAATATTTACATTAACATAATTACAATTGAGGCGTTTGGGCGGAAATAATGATAACTGACATTTCATGTTTCGAACGTACAATGATCGTATTAACTAACGGAAATGTGCTGTACATTATTCTGGATTGTAAACCTTCTATGATATAAAGAAAGTCCAGGTACCTTATTTATAAAAAGAGCGTGGCAAATCAATAATTTTACTTTCACAAAATGTCAGAAGCCATCTCCTACACCCGAATGCCTCCAACTTGCACAAAAAGACCAGATTTTACGTTTATATCTGGGAAGCAAGACTACGAACCACTTATACTTCTTTCATTCATCTTATGGAGTTGATATATTTTATACTTCTTTCAACATTTCCAACCGATTTCCACACTATACACACATATGTTACATGCAAATTATAGGTATGAAATGTAATCAGTGTGTTATCACGAGAGATTTGGAGATGACGTCATCATTTGATTACGCGGATAAACATCGGAAGATGGCAACGAGTGGGAACTTCCGGCGAGGGCGGTCGCAGCGGCGCTGCTCTCGTCGCGGCGCTTCCGGTTTCGCAGCGTGCGAAGCGCTCTGACGCGCTCTACGCGAGAAAGTGGATTTCTTGGCACAGTTTTATTGCCCGTATTGAATAGACTTCGTGCATGCAAAATTGCCTGAGTGATGTATTTACGTTACCTGAACCTAAGTATAAAACCAACCTTGCCTGATCGAGCGGTCGTTATTTTGCTAAATTTGGTATTTGTTGGATCACCTTTCTCTCTTTAGTTAAAATGTACAAAATAATAAGCAATAAACATTTCCAGAGCTATTGAACAATATATTCCTCCAGGCATCGAGAACATTTTTGGATTTTTTATCCACAACTAAAACTGTCGTATGTAGTAAGCGTGTTAATAGATGTCATCTTGAACTACAATTGAGACTTTTTTCCTAGGGCTTTTATCCAGCCGACAGCCCGTTGTTCTTTGTATTCGGAGGGGACGCACATTCGACCATACACCAATCATCAACACACTTGCGGGCTTCTCTGATCTGGGGTCAGCCGAACGCGAGGCCGTCCGCGATAACAGATACATGAAAGGCAAGCGACAAACAATTATACCCAGGGCGGGATTCGAATCCGCGACCATTCGGACCAAAGCGCTGAGTCGGTACACACGGTCTCAGCCACCTCGGCCATCCACGGCGACGAGATATTTTTAATAGACAAATAATTTTTGTTTGTAAAAAATGCTGTTGAAATGAGTAGGTACGGGATTGACAAAAAAACCGCAGTGTCCGCTGTTATCCTTGGTAAGTCTCCAACAGTCCTTCGACAGATGAATTCAGAACCCCGTGGTCGAATGAAGAGAAAACTCAAGCCAAAACTTTTAGAGCGCTTGCAGCGCCTCTGTAACAGACACGGAGAAGTATTTGTGATTAAATTGAAGAAAGAGTTGGCACAAAATAATAAACACCACAAGAAATATGACGTAGTATATTCTATTCACAAAACATCACACTAGCTGAATGCTGTGAGTAATCGGAAATAAAGTTAATTTTCTCTGGTTTGGAATATCTATTTCACGTGTTTCTTCATCAATTTCGTATATTTTTTGACTAGCGAGGGCGGAGATAAAACTGTTACTTGACGACCTTAGGCTCGCACTGAGTGCGAGTGCAAACATGAACGGGGCCTCAAATCCAAAACCGGATTGGCGTCTTGAGCATGATCAAGGTACGGGGATCCCTAATAAAGGAAATGCAGAACAGAAGTCATGAATATTAATGGTAAAATAAACTATAACCTTTGCTATTTAAAAATTGTTTATTAAACAATTTTTAATATTTATATATTACTACAAAACTTTTTTGAAAAAATATTACATTCCTATCTGCTCTTAGTACACACTTAGACGGCTAATATTCTAGTTCCCTACACAAACCACCCAGTGGCGGATTAATACTTAAGCCCATTGTACACGAGCTTATCATACTCGCCGGATAAGAACTACCCACATCTTTTAATTAAATTTTAGAATTATTCCTAATATTTTAATATTATTACCCATGCAGATCTACATTTTTTCAAATCCTCTCATCCACTGATTATTACATTCCAATTAGAATATTTAAATTGGTGTTCCAGTTGCAGAAACGGCAATCCTTATTTCTCTCTTATAATTTCTAACTTCTGAGCAGAATGTTCCTGTCCGCAGTTAAAAATAATATTATATGCAAGGAGTAATACACTTCAAGTAATGTCAATTTAATTCTTTAACCTCATTGTGTAGAGAGTACATGTTTTTCCTGGCTCCAATTCATTTCTTCAGATTACACAAATAACATTTTGTATAGATCTTGATGGATAGGCCAACATTCAATATTTTATTATTAAAGGGCCCCGTGGTAAGGTCCCCTACGGTATAAATCCTGCCCTATTGGCTCGACGCAAACTCAAGCAAATATGCATAAGGATTGCAAACACGATGTTTTTCAAATATTGATAATTTCAAGCAGAAACATACATATTAAAATATCGATGTTATGTTTTCGATTTTTTTTTCCGATTTATATATTTGTTTAGAAACATCGATGTTTTCAATAGCAATTTCACATGATATAAATAATGTTTCCAGTACCTATTTTTTTTAGGATTGCTCACAATCAACAGTCATTCACAATTGTTACTGTTGTCGATCTCCAGATGTTACGAAACTGTTTGTCATTCGCAACCTTTCTCCAGAGTTTTTGCTTTTTTTATTCTTTTGCACACGATAATATCGTTAAACTGCATTTGGAACTTTGACTACACAGAACATTTATTAGAAAATTGAAGATTACAGTCAAATTTAAAGCAGAATATACATTAAACTAATATTGAAGTGTTATGCACAACATTATAACCTCAAAATTTTACTTTGATATGTTTCCTCATATTTAAATGGGTGAAAACCAGAACGATATAAGTGACATTTTCTAAATTCTAAGAAAAATGTGTTCATATTAGGTTGTATTTCAGTGCCAATGTAATTTCATGGTTTTCATGAACAATTGAAATGTCAAGGTTTTAATGATAAAACAAAACACGACTTTATGGTTATATTAAATTAAATGAACAGTTTTCTCAGAATTGATAAAATGTCACTTATACCGTTGTTTTTTACCCAGTCATTTAAAACATGGATATTTTAAACATCGATGTTGTTTGTCGATGTTTTCATTGATAACTAAAACCTTTTGTTGCTGTATCGAAGTCTCGTTGTTTTGCTAAAATTGACCATCTAGCTGTGCGGCACGACGCGGGCCGTGCGTCGCGACGGACGGAGGTCGCGCCGAGCGGCCGAGCTGGGCCGCCTCCGCCGCCGCCGCTGCTGCCGGGTACGAAGGTCGCGGGGCGGTGGGGGCGGGGCGGGGCCGGGCGGAGCGGGCGGCAGCGGCCTTGGCTGCAGCGCGGTGCAGCAGCAGCTGCTGCTTGCTGCTCGCCTGCCGCCTCGTGCACTTCCGCGTGCCGCCGCGAGCGCTGCTCTGCGCCTGCGCGGCCACGGCGCATGCGCGCGCACGCCACTGGCCGGCCGCCGCCGCCACCGGCCCTCGCGGGGGAACCCCCGCGCCCTTTTATTCGTTTTGCCCCGGTATTGGGGATGAATTATTAGGGAGGTTTTGCACCCTCGAACGTTAAAGCAATCGACTGCAACATCGATCATCTGCGCATGCGCAGTTCGCGTTTTACACCCCTTTTGTGCATCAAAAGTGGTACGAAACTTAAACTGCGCAAGCGCAGAAGAACGATAGTGCTTTCGAGTGCTTTAACATTCGAGGGTGCACTAAACTCTCTATTATGGGCCAACATATGCGTGTGGATGGAGAGGACGGGACTCCCCTGAACATTTTAAAGGGGCCCCATTGCCTTGCGCACAAAACAAAATATTGGGGTATGTAAACACTTGTCCTATAAAACACTAAATTTCCGTAAACATGTTCAATTTACGATATATTTCTTTCTGGTATCGTTCATCATAAAATCAATTTTTTCATTGTATTTTTAACCCAAGATAGCAAAAAGGAGAAATGGCATAAAGTAATTCCTGAAAGTGCACAGGTGTTTGGAGTCACTCTCCGCAATCAATAATATATTTCAAAGCGAATATATTATAAACTTTTGTAACCCGGAACGCGCCTCAAATTACTTATTAATTTAATAAAAATAGTTATATACTTATAATCTAATCATTATTCCTTAATGATGGAACCGTTCCGTTGCGTTCCGCCAGAAATCAAGCCCCCCACCCATGTGTGTATATACAAAACACATCAATTTATAGAAAACAATTGGTTTAAATACGAAAATATAGACATATTTGAAATCGTATTTTCAAGCCCATTACGATAAGCTAAACTTTAGCAAAGGATTTCATTTATAAAAACAAAGTTGACCTTATATCTTCGTAGTAAAAAAAAAATAGTACAAAGACGAAATACGCTGTACTGAAGTAGCCCCCGTTTAGGCAATCGATTATCCAATTGTGCAAACGGCACCTTCGTATCTTGCAAGGTTGAGGAGATACGAGAGGTGTTATCACTTAGTTGTTCTACCCTGTGCACATATACGTAGGGCTTAGTACCTCGGGAATATTAAATATGGCTGAAATTACAACTTCTGAGCGAAGAAATTGTATACGCTGCCAGGTAGAGGAATTCTGTAGTGATAATTTGTTTCATATTATTTGTTGAACAATATTTAACAGCAAGTACCATTAAAATGTCATTAAAATCAATGAAATGCGCGAAAATGCTTTAAAAATGATGGTAAAAGGTAAAAAATGACTTATTAGTCGAAATCCATGAAAAATGCAACAACAAGAAAACGAATAAAAATGGATAATTTCCTTTTGTCATAACTAGGGGCCGGATTTTGATGACCTAAAACATCGCCAAAAAGATCAATAAAATGCTCTTAAAATCTTTAAAAATGTCCTAAAACCAAAGAAACAATGACGTAAAAATCTCATCAAAACCAGTTCGGATGAACAACTCAAGCTGTTGGAGACGTTACTGATGTAATCGAGGCTTCTTCCATTCGTATGAGTGAACTCAAATTGCAAACTTTTGTTTTGCACTGTTCTTTGGCAGAAAATCGGTCTTTAGGTATCCCGAAATCGGACGAACTGACAATGGCGCTGATATACATGAGAAGAATTACATACTCACAACGTATATCAAAACAATTTCTGAGCGAACAAATCGAATAGACTACTGAGTAATTCTCTGAAGAATATTTATTGAATCTCGTAAATATTATTTGATGCAAGTACCATTAAAAATTACATTGAAATCGATGAAATCAGCAAAAAAAAACATTAAAATGACGGAAAAAGGTAAAAAATGACTTATTAATCGCAATCGACAAAAGATGCAAAATAATTACCTATAAAAAGGGTATCTCCTTTTGTCATAACATAAAATGAATTTCTATACTCAACGTCATTGTTCTCAAGTGAAAAGAAAAAAATGACATTTCATTTCAATCCGCCCCTTACTCATAAGCTTGAGATGGGCTGCTTCACCAGCTCGAGGCTCACCACCTTCCAGACTGGTGCCGGAGTCATTAAGAGCCACTCACATGCGGCGCGGCCTGACTAGTCCCTCCCCAACAACCCAGGAGTATCAGCGCCTGCCGCGACAAATCCGGAGTAGTGATGCGACGTCCATAACACAGCATCGATGTTAATAAATATTAATGTGAAAATCAAACCATTCATGTTAACAATGCATAGACCAAACACCAATCGATGTTTTAAAAGTGGTTGAGTAACCTAGAACATTAAATATGGACGCAACAAAATTTAATTTGACAGTGGCCGTTATTATTAATTTATAACTATGATTTAACTATGTTAAATTAATAAGAATAATTGACTTTCGATGAAAATAATACAATCAGCGTTCGTTTGGTTTGAACACATGAACTGACAGTGGTACCAACAATTATTATTTCACATTTTAACTTTTACAAAATTCTTATTATGGGAATTTATCATTCACAAAGAAAACATCGAAAATGTAAAATGTTGAACACATAGATGTTTTTATAGAAAATGGATGTTTTGGTAGCATTGATGTTGATATCGCTTACCTAATTCGGAGATCAACAAGGAATGACCCGGTGACATGGAGCCCTCGCCCGACCCTCCCTGCAATCCCCTTTCTGCTGAAGGTGTGAGAAACACGGGAAACTGGACATCCGGTAGGGAGTTTCCAGTGGCCGCAAGGATTTTTATATGTGAAGACCTGGCCTTTTATATGAGTACACCAGGAAACTACGACTTTTCACTGAGTACACCGCGGAATTTTATTCAGGGAAATTTGAACTAGAAAGCAACTTTGCATAAAAAAGAAGAAAAACATTTTAATACTTGTGAAAGCGGTATTAAGGCGGTCTAGACATGCATATTTTGCTGTCCGCTTACTTTATTCTTAGCAAGCCTCCGTGGAAGGTCACTTTCAGCATTTACTATTCTTTAGCCATAAATAAGTACATAAAGATATAAAGTTGTATCGCATATTGAGATTGAAGAATTGCGGCAAATATCATGTCTGTATCATGGAATAACTCTTCTCCATTGCTTTCTTTAGTTCCTGTGGTTATTATATTTGATCAGGTTTTATATAAAGTGCCATGATAGCCTCCCGTGATATTGGTCAATGTTCAAATATTACGTTCGAAAATGCTGCTGCTTGATAGCCAACGACATTTGAAATAATATGAAGCGACGAATTCAATTCTACCGCTATTATGGAGTGATTGATTGATTTTTTCGTGTTTCCGGGCGCGTCAACTGCTTTGGTCATTAGTCCCATTAGTGAAGTGCATGTTTTTTCGCGGGAGATGGCGGTGATCTCCCCGGATGGCGAGATCCGGCGCCGACCTACCATGGGCTAGTGGGGTTTCCCTCTAACCAGGACTCTCCCACCAGCGGGGCACCGCCCCAGTCGGGACAAGCTCTAAGCTCCCGACCGGTCCCCCGGAATATGTGGTAGTGTAGTGCATGTTAGTGTAAGTGTGTGTAAGGGGAGAGGATTAGGACAAGGAAGAGGAAGGACAGATCGCGCGCGGTCCGTGGCCCGTTTGTTAGGGTACTGCTCCGGACTCCTACTACTTGATCGGAGAAACCACGGAAAACTACCGATCAGAGCAGCCGGCCGCTAGAATTCTCCTCCAGACAGAGACTCAATTCGACCTAGCTGAGAAGCTAGTGTCGAAAATCCTGCCGCCGTCAGGACTCGAACCTAGGACCTCCCGGTGAGAGGCGCTGCAGTGACATTAGTTGATGCACTGAGCTACCGCTCCCGGTGGAATTATGGAATAAAAAGACACACTTCTTATGTATTGTTCAAAAAAGAAGAAAAAGCAAAACATTGAAATACTGAACCTGGGCATATTAAACTGACAATGACCTAAATCCTTTCGGTGGAAAGAGGGACACAAGAAAGGAACGAGAGAGAGAGAGAGAGAGAGAGAGAGAGAGAGAGAGAGAGAGAGAGAGAAGAAAGAAAGAAATGAATTGGGGAAACAACCTCCAGTCAACACCAGGAAAGGCAGAGAACGATGCAAGACTAGGATAATGCATTATATAAGATTAATACGATAATTCAGATATAGGATAATGCATTATCCAAGACTAGTATAATGTTAAAATCCAAGTAGTGGAGATCTTTATGTACCGACAACACACTCTTAATGGTCACGAAAGGTCAGACTCAAGATTACAATAAAGTATCGCCATGCTTCAGCACATCGTAACTTAGTTGTTCAAGAAAGGAAGACGTATTTGCGTACATTCGCACAAACAAAGCAATAGTCTCAATGGGCTTTCGTGCCATTCTCTTCTAAATTCGAAAAATGTATTAGTGCTTTTAATTTCTGGCATGTTACATATGTAGTTTAGAGAAACTTGTGTAATGCTGCAGAGAAAACGGCGATTTTTCTGCAGGAAAATTTATCTTGAATGTCCCTGATTCAGAGAAAGTGGAAAATTCTTGTTCGTATATGTAGTACATTAATGTCCCCAACACGTCGTGTAATCAGAATTCACATTTTGTGGGACCTTGGGACTGAAAAATCTCCTTCTGTGTGTCCGTACGTCCGAGTGACACTTCGTCTGTGGGTCTGTTAACAACGCTAGCGCATAAACCGTTTTTAGTATTTTCAGTAAAATTAATCCATCGCTATGGCTGAAATTGCGACTCTTTGAATTTCACACAGAAATGTTAATTTTTGGGGACACTTTACATGAATTCACATTTTCAAAATTTTGTCAAAAATGACTGCAAATATTACGATTGTACAAAGTACGCATAGAAAAATGGTGCAAGTTCGATTTTCATTCAATTCTCAGAAGTGTCGAAAATTCCAAAAGTTTAACTTTGATCGGCTTCTTCCTAATATAAGATTATTGAGGATATACATTGTTCTTATAAATTAAATCTGTTCTTTAAATTAGATCTTCAAAAGAGGCCGTGAACAATTTTTTCAAAATATTAGTAGTTTATGGTACCTAATTTGGCCTGACATAGGGGCAATTTTAAACACAAGATTTTTTCAAAAACGTTTCATACCAATGTATATTTGCCTTATATTTACCATCAACTAACCAGAATTTGAATTGTGTTTATATACTCTAATTCTTACTACTCTATTTCATATGCATTTTCTTTTTGACTTTTAACTTGTATAAACATTTTCTCCCAGGGGCAGGAATGTGTTTGGATCAGTAAATCTTTGCTTTTTTCATTTTGTGTTATATTTTATTAAATTATTCTCTTATTTGTCATTTTACATCAATAATGTGAAAATGACAGGTATCTCTTGGCGGTGTTCAGCTCTTTTAAGAAACAAGCATCTCCCTCACTTAAACCTCCTAACTCGAACATACGATATTACAATAATTGCGTTCGTATGTAAACACGATTACAAGCCAAGATTTTTGCGATACAAAACGTTAATTTTACTCTGAACTGACAATTTAAAAAATAACTTACGCATTTCATTTTAAAGGATCACCGCAAGTAACATTTCACGTTGCACGCATTTTTTCATAGGACTTTTCTCTACCGCGAAACGACGTAAATGGGAATAAAATATTGCACCAGTCCGGCTTGGTAATCATATGTTTACTCCGAGCGCGGCTGTCAAGAAATAATTTAATTTACAACGGTGAACTAACGCTAGTACACTATTCCAATTTCTTTTCTGGGTACAGAGTGTATCACAACGCGAACTGCCGCCACCATTTATAATCCTCTCTCTCTGTTACCTCGCCACGCAGTT
Source organism: Teleogryllus oceanicus (assembly GCA_964035755.1). NCBI lineage: Eukaryota > Metazoa > Arthropoda > Insecta > Orthoptera > Gryllidae > Teleogryllus > Teleogryllus oceanicus. The sequence goes on from CAXIVR010000008.1 coordinate 55,151,981, forward strand.
TCCTTGACTTGAACAGAAATGAAAACACTTGAAGGTAGTACAGAGAGTTTTCAATATTACTACCGGTTTAGGTGGCTCAGGGCATCAACTCATATCAATACAGTGCCTCTTACCCGGGAGGTCCTAAAGTTCGAGTCCCGATGTTGGCTAGAGTTTCGGCACTAGCTACATAGCTATATCGAGTTCAGCCTCTATCTGGAGGAGAGTTCAAGCGGACGGCTGTTCTTATCGGTAGTTTTCCGTGATTTCTCCTATCAACACCAGGCGAATGCTGCAGCAGTACCCCAACAAACGGACCATGAACGCGCGTGACCTTTCCTTCCTCTTCCTCGTCCTATGCTCACCCTTTACACTCATTTCACTACCGCACATGTCGGGAGCTTAGAGTTTGTCCCGCCCTGGGGCGGTGTCCCGCTGGTGGGAGGGGCCTCGTTGAAGCCGACGTGTAAGTTGGGGTCGGATCTCCCGTCCATGAGGGGAATACCACCGTCACTTCCCGCGATATAAACGAGCACAGCACTTACGGGTATAACGACCTTAAGAGCTGATGCATTCGGAATCACTAATCAATTAATCAAATATTACTGCGTCTGGGTATTGCACCAAAACACGTAATTTGAATTCCCTTGCCAACTGGAAGTGAAATGGCGGAATGCGCAGTGCAGAGGAGCGCCCCACTGTGCTGCGCGGCATAGCGCGAGTGCAGGCAGAAGCGCAGCGGGAGGCCGGCCAGGGCCAGCGCCAGCGCCAGCGCCGTGCGGCCTTCGACGACAAGGCTACCGCTTCCCAATGCGCATGCCCATGCAAACGAACGCGGGCGGACACTCCATAGCGAAATGTAGCATTTCCGTTCACTTGGAAGTGTCTGGAGAGTGCGTATTTCGTGTTCAGGTTTGTTAACTACTTGGTAACTAATCGTATAAGTATTACGTAACACTTACCGGTGTTCTTTCCCACTTGACTATGAGATCTGTCATCAAACTGCAAGTCAGTGTGCGGGGATTTTCCTCCAGTATTTCTCCCAATGGGGCCTGCCCACCGCTCTGTGCTCCCGACTGGTCTCCCTCCATTTATCTCCACAGTGGGCACCACCCCAGCCGGGACAAGCTCTAGGCTTCCGACCGGTCTCCCAGCATGTGTGCGAGTGTAAGAGGGATGTAGGAAGGGTCAATAACGAGGAAAGGAAGATCGCGTTCGGTCAGTGGCCAATTTATTAATATACTGCTCCGACATTCATCATCTGGTAGATCGGAGAACGGAAAACTAGCAACCAGAGAAGCCGACTGCTAGAATTTTACTTTAGACAGCGGCTGAATTTCACGTAAATATAGAGTTACTGTCGGAAATTCGCACTAACTCGGGTCTCGATCCCTTGGCCCTTCCGGTGATATTAGGGCGAGATGATTACAACAATCGCGAATTGTAGTGGAAATATACTAGTTAATAAATGTTACACGGAATTCTTTTCAAAATTACGAATCAGGAGGATGATATTAATTCTTTTCGAAGACATCGCTCCTTATTTCGAATTTAAGACTTGTACTCTGCACTTAAATTTCTTACATTTGCTGCAAGAATACAAAATATGTTCGCTATTTTTGCCAATCTAGTGTAAACTTCTCTTTTGTTTCTCATGTTCCCACATAATTTCCACTCTTGTTTTGACGTTTCAACTGTCGTTTATATTTGCGTTTTTACTTGAAACTGTGACGCAAATAGTCGAGTCCAACGACTGTCAATTCCCTAATTTTCTCGAGCGAGCACTTTTTGTTCATGACGTGTTGTGCTGGACCCAAAATCTATAGGATTTTATGTTAATTGTCATGGCGCTCAAGCAAAATGGTCTATTGCAGAACTCTAAATGAGCCTAATTAGGGTAAAAATGAATACTTTGCGCAGTTCTAACATTTTTTCTTATTCTGGGCTAATTAGAACAAGTTGTCTACACTTTTGGGAACTACTCGTTGGATCACTTTTATAAGCTCCAATACAATACATTTATTTTACACTTTAACTGCCGAAGAATAAACTAGGGATGTTTCCATTCGCCAATACAATGTTTCATCGGTCACATGCGTCTTTAACCCGTGCTAACATGCAACCCTGCATGTTTGTTAAGTGCACCTGTACGTACCTGTATGTTAAGGAATTTAACATTCTTAGCAACGAGTTTTAACATCCGAACAACGCAAACAATCATCGATTCACCGCAAGCCAAATGTTTGTTAAGGAAAAAACATGGCAATGTACAAAACATAAAATTCAAAGAAAAGTAATTCACATTGGTTTGGGGAATAATTATTCTTAATTGTAATATTATTAATAGTACAATTAGAAAAATATTAAGTAATTAACTCATTTTCCTCACATCCATCAAATGAAACTACTCCGATAATCGTATTTACTGACGATGTCCCACTGGAAATCAACGCGCCAATTTCCTAACGAACGTCATTTCATAAGGTTCTTTAGGTTCAGGAGAATTATTTGCATCCAATTTTCTTGGACCACGACATACGAATATTGTTTATGTAGATATATCGCAAACAGCCCTCACAATATCTACTAACGTTCCAGCAACAGAATTCTTGAGTTAACATTGCGGTAATGTAAATTTTCGCACAATTCGTGAGATTGTATGGACACCGATAAAATGCTGAACATACCACGAAATATTACAGTGTTATTACTGCCTATCCAAATTAATCCGGTACTCGGTATCGGTGCCAGAAGATCGAGGATGCATCATGCAACTGAATTAGTCGCGGCAATCAGATCGCAATATTTATTGAGCGTCTCAGGCAGAATGAGCTCAGTCTAAGCGAGGTTCAACAATAGCGTCATAGGCTGAAAGCTTATCTGATGAGTCCGACAGGACGAAATGCTGATTGTTGTTAATTACTTCCTCAGGACCCTTTCGGGTATTACACTGTAACAATGTAATAACCGAAATGGTCCCGAGAGAATATATAGCAACAATCAGCGTTTCCTGAACGGTACTGAGAGAGTAATTAGCAACAATCAGCGTTTTGTCCAGTCGGACTCATCAGATAAGCTTTCAGTCTATGACGCTTTTTTTTTTATTTTGTTGCGTCTACACCTTGACACAACGCGTCTCCAAGCCCCTTAAGGGGCGTTGAGCGCTTTGCACTGGGGAGTAATCCTCTATTCATGTGCTTTATACTATATTTGTCAAGTCTCGTCACGTCGCAGTCAGTCAGTGCCTTTTATCCCTTCGGCCAGGGGCTCGACGCCGTTAGATTCCAGGGTTCCTGGCCGGTCACCCAACCACGAACCCGCGAGTCTCGAATTCGCTTAACCTTCGTGACTTCACGAAGCGTAGTAAACGAATTCGGCTAGCACCGCCGGCTATTGGTGGCTATGACGCTATTGGTGTCCCCAACATGTTAAATCCTCGCCTGCTTGTGCCATGATCGTTCTCAAACATGCCAAACGCTCGCCACTACTAACTTAAACCCCAACCAAACCTTAACATTCATGCCAATTGCAAGAGATAGTTACGAAGCCATTTAGAAACGAGCAAAAGTCAACGAACGCACTGTCAAAATGAGTGCATGGACGTTATATTGCCAACAGTCGCCGAGCAGTAGTTGTCAAAGCGGCCCCTTCTTGTGGTAATCTCTCTGTATGACGGTCGTCCCCGCTGTGGCCCAGCATCGCCGCGCAGACAACCGCATTTCGGTGGCGGCGCCCGGCGCACTTTCTTCTCCACACTTTCCACCCGCGGCGGCGGCGGCGGCGGCGGCGGCGGCGGCGGCGGCGGCGGCGGGGCGGAGGGCAGAGAAAGCGGCGCGCGGATCCCGCCTGCCGCCGCCGCGGAGCAAGAAAGTAAAAGTCGCTTGCGGCTCGGGCTCACTTTCTCCGCGCGCTCGCTCGCGGTTCGCGCCCCAATCGTGACGCCCGCCAGACCCCGTCCCCACCACCCCGCCCCCCGCCCCCGCCACCGCTCTGGACCGAGGTGGATGAACCCTGCCTCCGACGGCGCGCTGGTGGATGTTCTGGGTCAAACAGCTTCAAGCCTGGCTCGTATTTTGCCTCCAACTCTGAGAGTCTAATGTAAGCTTCTTATGTGACATGTTGGTGATAGAGTTTTCACGTGATCAGTAAGTAGCGGGAAAAGAATGGAAGCATTGCTGAAATGAAGCTTACATTATTATTTTTCTTTCTGTCTGTAGATGTAACAACTTTGTCACACTGTATTTCGCCTTTATTTAATAGACAGAAAAAACCAGTATTTTGGATAGCAGATTTATATCAAAATAATAAAAAATAAAATACAGAGTTAATTATTTTGATGTAATTATACTATCTAAAATACTGAAAATTTCTGTCTATAACATAACGGTCAAATACAGTCTGACAAAGTTGAAATGAGATTGTTAATTTTTCTGCGGTTTTGACTGTAAAAGACCATCACTAAAAAAAACAACTCAAAGTGACACTTGACATTATCATAAGTACATGGTCATTAATAACTCCACATGCTTCTAATACTGAACTATTGTTAAAGGTCCTACCCCCGCCAGCCGCTATGGACCAAGGTGAATGGATCTTGCCATCGATGGATATTTACCTGGCGTGCGGTTAAAGATGTATAAGATCTCAAATTTCCTCAAGAGAGGCTTTTAATTTTACTTCGAGCTCTGAGAGTTTAATAGCCCGTCAGATAACGACTAGCAAATATTATATACCTGAGAAAAGTTGAAAGTGGATTACTAAGGGATAGGAAATACGTGCGGTCTTCCTTCGAAAGACGAGTAAAATATATTGTTCCAGATCTGGGGCGTAGTAACTCAATTCTAAATCAGGCCACTGAAAAAAGAATTGAACTTGAAAAGAATATTTTTCGTAATCATTCCATCTAGTATGTGGAATATTGGCGTTAAGCCTTCTACGTGGTCAATACTACGAACAAAATAAGAGAAAACGTTATCCTTGCAACTACTGAATGAATGCTTTCCCAGATCGGAAGCGAAAGAGGATATGACACTCCCTGCAAACGTTTTCCGCTACTGTTTCCGCTGTAAACCAGTTTCTCCTCGCTACTTAAATGCCTATAACTTTCGTCTTGTACTGTCCTTGACGTGTTGCGTGTTGTCACGTCTGCTCATCGCTGCAGAAAATTACGGACTATGAAAGGGAAAATTAATGACTTATTACGCTTACTACTATAAACCATATCATACGAATGGAATAAGGGTATAACAGCTGTTTATTAACCCCCAATTATATCACATGTAGCTAAATTGACTTGGATTGGTTCCCACAAAGTGATTCAGATTTAGTAAGCGTTGTTTGCTTATGCTGGTGTTGTCTTCGGGGACACCGCACAACGGGTTTTGTTTGATTGATTGATTGGTTTTTTCGTGTTTCCGGGCGCGTCAACTGCTTCGGTCATTAGCCCCGTTAGTGGAGCGCATGTTTTTTCTCGGGAGATGGCGGTGATTTTCCCCTCGCTGGATGGCGAGATCCGGCACCGACCTACCGTCGGCTAGTGGGGTTTCTCCCTAACCATGACTCTCCCACCAGCGGGGCACTGCCACAGCCGCGACAAGCTCTAAGCTCCCGACCGGTCTCCGGGAATATGTAGTGTAGTGCATGTTAGTGTAAGTGTGTGTGTGTGTGTGTGTGTGTGTGTGTGTAAGAGGAGAGGATAGGATAAGGAAGGGGAAGGACAGATCATGCGCGGTCCGTGGTCCGTTTGGTAGGTTACTGCTCCGGCATTCGCCTGGAGAATAACACACTTTATGAATATGACAAACCACTGTTCTATTGGTGCCTGTTCCTAGATGCATACCTGGGAGTCAAATTTGGTGGCGTTAAGTGGCCAAATGGTAATTTCCCCCGTACCTTACAGCCCATGAGGCCAGTGGAACAATTGGCATTTCTAGAACCATACGAACATTTGAAACAACAAACGGTCAATTATAATTCAGAAATGACTCAACAGGGATTTTTCACAACAATGATACCTGTTGCTCTAAGGAAAGTTTCTTTTAATTACTTCCCACGGAATCTTATTTATTTTTTTTATTTTACGTCAAAAAAAACAGTTAAAAACTCCGTATGACGTGCTATGGGGAAAAGTGAATTGTGTGCACATTTTCAAAATTCTGTGATTCCTACACTAAGTCATATACTACTTAAATTTTGAATTTTTGAAAGGAGAAAAACAACAAAAACTCCCATGTAATCAAATCTATTTTCAAGAATAAATAAGCAATAAATTTTGAATTTTGAAATGAGAAAAAAAAACTCCCATGTAATAAAATCTATTTTCATAAATAAGCAATAAATTTTGAAAGGGAGAAAAAAAAAAAAAAACTCCCATGTACTAAAATCTATTTTCAAAGATAAGTAAGCAATAAATTTTGGCTCTTATTATTCCTAAATTTTGAAAGAGAAAAAAAAACTCCCATGTAATAAAATCTATTTTCATAAATAAGCAATAAATTTTGAAAGGGAGAAAAAAAAGAAAATGAAGTTACATTTATGTCCAGAAGAAAACAAGGGCCATCTCAGCATTTGCTCAATGGATCAGGAAACTGGACGAAAAACCTGATCGAGATGGGGGTCATTGACCCGGAAGCTGTAGTACAATAGTTGTTACAGGTTGTTTATACTCATTTATACAGTCCAAATGGTAAATAATGCATTATGTATCATTGTTAATATTAATGTTACTTTTCTTGTGATGCTCAGTATAGTCTCTAATTGTATAGAAACAGTTATGCAGCAGAAACGATTTCACTTGGGATTTAAACTTTTCTATTGAATTTAATCGTTTAATGTCATCTGGCAAAGTGTTGTAAAATAATGTACATGTATTGTATGTGAATTTTTTGTAATGAGCTGTTGATACTGTCACCTGATGAATATGATTTCTACGGCGAGTGTTATAGTAATAGACATCGCCATTTTCTGAAAAAATATTCCCGCCCTTGAGCAAGTCATTTTTTACAAAAACCACTGATTCGTAAATAAAAAGACACGGTAATGGTAGAATTCCTAGATTAATGAAGAGAGGCTTACATGAATCACGTGGGTGGATTTGGTTATTATTCGTACAATTCGTTTTGTAATCTAAAAGTCTGGGAGCTATAAGATGTATTTCCCCAGAATATTATGCCATATCTCAGGCGGGAATGAACATTCGCGAAGTATACACAACGAGCAGTATGAAGGCTGACTGAATTTGCAAGAATTCTGAACGCGTAGCATAATGAACTTAATTTTGTGTTCAATTCATTTAAATGGACGTTCCATTTAAGGTTTGACTGAATTGAGAGACCTAAAAATTTTGTTGCCTTAACATAAGTCAATGGTACACTGTTCATTTTCAATGGAGCACAGAATTGTTTATTTGAAATGGAAAACTGCATTAAAACCGTTTTCTTTTCGTTTAGTATTAATTTGTTATTTCGGAACCAATTTGAAACATCTGATATTGTACTATTTACGGTTTCTTTATTGCAAAGGATGTTCGTATCATCCGCAAAGAGAACCGTTATTCCGTTTCGTATCGTCGAGGGCATATCGTTTACGTAAAGTAGGAACAGAATAGGGCCTAAAATCGATCATTGAGGAACTCCACATGCAACGGGCAAAGAGTCGGAAAGGTGCGTACGTAATGTTCCATCATTCCAGTAAGGTATTTCAACTCTCTTAAAAAAATAATTTCCTCAACAAAAACTAGACTCGATACTTTCGAGTAAATTTTCAATTGTTTAAATTGTTCAATTGTTATCCATTATTTATTATGAACAAGTTGTGATATTCGAAAGAACGATCCCATACACCCCACGCATATTATACATTAAAAGCTACAATGCTTTCATGCAATTGCCCACAGAGTCACGCTTCCGAGAGGTCACTGAACTGAGAAAGCTTGAGAAATTGTGTGCTTACGCCGTACTCTTGCTCCTCGTGTACAATCTGGGAAGATGCATTGAGTGTGAAACGCGATTAGAGGAAGAACGACGCAGAGGGATAAGCATATCTTCTATGATGCAGTTAGTGCTTGTGCCACCATCCTGATCTTCCTTCATAAAGATAAACCATAAATATATGTCCATGACCTTTGGACACCAAATTCATCGATTCCAAAATATGTAATATGTCCGTTATAATCATTCAGCGCCACTGTCTTGTTGTAGTACCATATCGATATGGAATGTTGGATCTATTTTTTTATTTTACGTTCCAAAATGATATTCCTAGCAATGTGAAGCTTTTAATTCCACGCTACAGCCACGAAGTACAAAATTAATTTATAGAGATTAATCCCATGGCTAGCGCACATTACTTCAGAAGCCTCACCACTATCTGAGTCGTCAAATTTTACAGTAGAATAGAGGAATTTTCAAGCAAATTATGGGAATATAACAGTTTTTGACCAAGAATTTTGGTTCACTTTTAGAACGACGCACTGAGTGTAGAATATAAAATTAACACATTAAATATAAATTTCTGTATGTCTAGGGGACAAAAATTCATTTTCCCTTGACCTTCATGTAATTAATTATGAGATGGTAAATTCCATCATCATCTCACATTTTATTGTAATGAACACATATAATAACAATTTGATTTCGCTCAATTGTCATTAAGCTTCTGATCTGTATGAACGTTAAACATTAACTTGGCACCATAAAGGCCCATCCAAAATGAAACACTGAAGTATTCCAATGTCCAACATAAACGTAAAAGCAAAATAAGATTTTCTATTGTCTGTGGAACATTCTAGTTTACTATTAGTTGGATGTGAGAATCGATTTCAAGATATCGCTGTGTCCGTGGTGTACGGATTCGATTTATTTTAATTTCCATAAAAATGAAAACTAAATGATACTACTGTAAATACATGTAACTAAACGACTATGAATATACAACAAAACTAAATAATAAAAAGTACGCTACATCAAAGAGAAAACGTGAAAAATCAACCATGCAATATAGAATCCAGTCTTTTGTTCGATTTATCGACTTCGATCCTATTTTGATTCTCGATTTTTAGTTACCGTACTGTGATTTGTTCATTTCTTGTTTCTTACTTAAGCATAAGCACAGAAGCTTGAAGCTTGGAAGCTATAAAGTTAGCGTCTTACGTGTTATGCTTATACAACGCATTGTGGATGAGTCCGTTTATAGACATAGTCCGCTTAAAGCGTAAAAGTTATTATGTTAACGCGATGCTTATGTTTGCATTGTGAATGAGCCACAAGTCCTGCATTGAGGGAATCGCGGTCTGGATGATGCGTGGGGCATCGCCGAGGCCATTTCTTCCCCTCTTTCTACGTTCTTTCTCCGCCGCATGGCAATCACCTCGGCATCACTTCCTCTGATCGCATTCACTTCGCGATGGGAGGAGCCATCTCGATCAGGTTTTTCGTCCAGTTTCCCTGGTTCTTTGAGCAAATGCTGAGATGGCCCCTTGTTTTGCTTCTGGACATAAATGTAACTTCATTATCTGTGCACGTCTTCTAGAATTCATTGGGAAATACAATTATTCAAATTATCGTTTCCATGTTGTTGCGGCAGGAAGTATTATTCCTTCACAAAGGACATGATGAGAGATAAGAGCCCAAATATATAACTGCTTTACTGTTGAAAATAGATTGTATTACATCGGTGCAGATATTTTTGTTAACAATCCTTGCAAAAATATCTCATTTCTTTCTGTATTCAAAACTCAAGTTGTATATGGCTCAGGGTAGGAATTACAGATTTATGAAAACGTGCACAGAATTCACTTCTCCCCGTAGCACGTCACACACTGTTTTTAAATGTTTTTGACGTAAAATAAATAAATAAATAAATAAATACATGGAGCATCCACTACGCGCTTTGGAGAACAAGCTGAAAGAAACTGTAATGGAAAACCTACAAACGAAACCAGCAGAAAAAGGAGACAGTGTTGACTAGAAATATTAAACCTCTGGCGCACACGATCTGGTTTTGATTGATGATTCCAGGCGCGTCAACGGGTAAGGTAATTTATCCCGTAAGTGAAGTGTATTTTTATTATGGAATGTGGCGGTGATGTTTCCCCACAGGCTGGCGAGATCTGACACCCACCTGCACGTCGACATGCGGGTGTTTCTCCAACCAGTTGTATGTTATTTAGTTTAAAGAAATGCTTTAACGTGTTTGGGTAAGTTTTCTTCTGTCTGCTTGTATATTTTTTACTTTCTGCGTACTTTTTAACTTATACTTCTTTTTTTTTTACACATTTCCCCTCTGATTTCAGTGTAATTTTATTTTTAATTCTTTCATTTTAAAAATATCAACATTCGTTTGTCATAGTTTCATTTTCAGACGTGAACATGTCAATTGTTATTTGTTTTTACGTGATGATGCGTGTAAATATCAGGCGAAACGATGTGCCAACTGTATTTGAACAATAAAAAACGTTTTTTGAAAAAAATGTTCATTGATTGTCTGAAAAGTGAAAGATTTCTTGTGTTTAATTAGGAATACTTAGTAAAGAGCAATTTTTGTTCCAAACCGCCACACAAAATCCAAAGATCCATCAATCGAAATAAATTTAGGAAATCCTACCTGATGTTGCAGTTTTCCCCAAATTCTCTAAATTCTAAACCCACTCTCTCTCCCCTCCTCGAATTCCAAACTCACTTAAATGTGTTATAGAAGAATTATACCTAAATGCACGAGAAATGTGATTATAGAAGATTGAAGGAAACAAGGTACACTACTAATGAACACTTTGACTACTGACGAGAAAACACTTATATGTACACCGTGATATAATTTCACGATGTCAATATTTCATTACAACCACACTGGAAGTGTTTTTAGACAAAAACAAAAGTAAAAGAAAACTAGTGGATATAGTGGAGAATATTTGGGGGGCTCGCGTCCCCCATGCCGGCGGCGGTGGCCGTTGAGCCCCTTGTTTTGGGCATGCGTGGGCTAAACCGTGTCGCGGCAGTTAAGTGCTCGCCGAGACGAAGTGCGCGGGAATGTGTCGTTGCTCTCTTTGGCGACGGCGTTCGAGGGGCGTCGCGAGGCGCTGGAGCAGCGCAGGGGCTCATAAGCGGCCGGCGGGTGATCAACGACCGCGGAGGACGGCGAGGGGCATCGGCCTCTGACGCGCTGGCGGAGACTCGGAAGTGTACAAAAGAACTGCGTGGTCGGAGGTATAGGACACTACGTCCATTTTTGGACGAAATGTGATTATTGTCACAATAATTTGGGTTTCTTGTCCTCTACCCAGAGGTATACAACACTATGTTCTAAATCAAGAACTGGCGGCTTTCAAAGTGCCACGTCCACTTTCAAAGTTCAAAGTAAAACATCTTCAAATTGTTCTTCTGAAATACGTAGTAAATGTGACTAAGTGTCCTATATCTCCAGCTCACAGAACTATACACGATTTTACAGTTTATACACACACGATATATTCTTGGTTTAACGGCTATATAAAGACACATGACCAGGGAAAGTATTTTGTAAAAGCGGAAAAACAATTCAAACAGAAATAACGACTTCGTAGATAAGAGAAAATTGTTCAAATTTTCCTAATACTGTACAATCTTGATATCTCAAATTTGAAGAGGAAGCGAAATATCTGAGTTACAGAATTTTCCCACTTGTTGAGATTTTTAAGCTGAATATTGTGCTTAAGGCCGATAGAAGTAAAATAATATTTGAAATAATAAGGAATTCGGGATACAACAGAAGTTGCTATTGATTTGAAATCCTTTGGGGAATGATCAGATATTTCAACTACTTCATATAGCTCACGTTGTTTACAAAATACCGGTAGACAAAATCTGTTTATGTGCTGTAGGTCTTTAGAAGTCAAAACAACACAATTCTAAGGATAGAAATCAGTCTCGCATGTCTGCGGGTGCCTTAAAGGTACGGTAATCTCAAAACTTCTGTGAAGTTGAAGAAGGTTGCTAATGTGTTTGCGGGCGAATTGAGTTATTTAAATTTCATTTTTAAATATTCATATTTCGACTCTGAATTTCAAAAGGTACAGATATGAGTCATTAATTTAGTAAATATTTGACCATAGATTCAAATTAGTCTCCTAAATGGGAAGACATATGTTCTTGAATCGACTATGATATCTCATTCATTACTACCACTACGAGAACTTAGTAGCAATGTTACCTGCAGCAACAACTCTGACCGAGAACCGAGACAGCGGGGAAGACCTCGACTGTTATTAGGGGATAAGCAATTAAAGTCCTTTAAGGATTATTCGAAGCTGAATGGAATGTGTAGAGCAAAAGAGAATTCTGTGCACGAGAAACTAGAATATCACGATGCATGCCAGACCGAGTCGAACGTTTTTGAACGACACTTCGCACTGCGCTGTAATTGGCGTTGAAGTGAACAATATGATGGGACGCATACGACTTAATCTATTTATATAAATAGTGGTGTGCGCTTTCTGTTTCTTGGTAACAATCAATGGGAGTGATATTACTTGAAGGTGGGGGAGGAAGGATATGATGTGGAAGACGAACGGAATGGCCACGGAGAGTCGGGCAGGACAGGTGAGCCGGGGAGTCGAGAAGACGAGTGAAGGCCGGGCGAACCGGGGAGGACGGCAAGGCCGAGGACAGTAGGTGAAGTCGGGTGTGTGGGGGGGATGGAGGTAAGTAACGGAGTGCAATGAACAAGAGGGAGCGGGGAAACGCAGAAGAGCGATGGGGACGCCAGGATCGGAGAAACGGGGGGGGGGCGTGGGTATGGCGTGGGTTTATTGATTGTTAGTGATTCCGGGCGCGTCAACTACTAGGGTCTTCCCGCAAGTGCAGGGCATGGTTTCTCTCGGGAGTTGACTGTATTCTTCCCGCGCTGGATGGCCTACCACCTGCTAGCGGAGTTTTCGCCAACCAGGTATATCCCACCAGCGCGGCACTGCCCCAGCCGTGACAAGCTCTAAGTTCCTGACCGGTCTCCCGACATGCGTGGTTATGCGTGTGGTTGTTATGGGGCAATATAGTGTGTGTGTGTGTGTGTGTGTGTGTAAAGGGTAAGATAGGACAAGGAACGGAAAGGAAAGATTGCGCGCAGTCCGTGTGCCCTTTGTTAGGTTACTGCTCCGGCATTCGCGTGGTGGTGATCGGAGAAACCACGGAAAACAACCTATGAGAGCAGCCGGCCGCTATTCAACTCCACACAGCGACGAAATTCGACTTAACTGACAAGTTATAGTGTCAAAACTCCTGCCAGCGTCAGAACTGGAATCTAGGACCTCCCGGTCAGAGGGACTGCAGCGACATCAGCTGACGCCCTCAACCATCTCTCCCGGTAAGTGGCGTGGGCATCAGAGATAGCGTAAGCCATGGAACATCGGAGTTGGGCTTCGTCGACTGTGGGGAAGGAGTGAGAGACAGAGCGTAGCCTTCCGTGGCTGGAGTCAGTATTTACTTGGTTGTCTGCCCTGCATTTCGCCCTGAGGAAGGTCGCACAATGGTGTCCGAAACATTGACACCTGTACCTAGAACGGGGCGTCTCCCGGAGAAACAAGCAGTGAGTGGGTGAGTGTTGTGTGGACGTTCGGGCCAGGGGGAGGTGGGAAGTGGGAGACGGAGGAGACAATGGGGCGCAGGGGTGAAGGATGTGGGCGAGGCGGCAGCGTCGGGTGCGGGCGACATGTGTGGCTGTCGGAACGGCAGTTGTGGAGGGCGGCGAGAAGTTAGGAGGTGCGAGGTGCGGTGTGGGTGGCGGGTGGGGCGCGAGGGTGGACGCCGCAAAGCGCCAGCTGGGTGCGCGTATAAGTGGGTCGCCGCTAATCAAACCGAGGGGAAACGCATTTCCATACAAACGTGCGAGCGGGCGTGAGGGCGTGAGGGTGAGGGCGGGCGAGCGGGTGGGTGGGTGAGTGGGTTGGTTTTTGGGGTGGGTTGGTTGGGTGGGCGGACGGTGGGCGGGCGGACGGGTGGGCGGGCGGACGGGTGGGCGGGCGGACGGGTGGGCGGGCGGGCGGGTGGGTCGGGCGGACGGGCGGGCGGGCGGGTGGGCGGGCGGACGGGTGGGCGGGCGGACGGGTGGGCGGACGGGCGGGCGGGGGGCGGGCGGGCGGGTGGGCGGGCGGACGGGTGGGCGGGGGGGGACGGGTGGGCGGGCGGACGGGTGGGCGGGCGGGCGGGCGGGCGGGCGGGCGGGCGGGCGGGCGGGCGGGCGGGTTTCGAAGGGGGAGGGCGACCGCACCAGGCCTCGCGCCCGCAGCGGGCGGCGAATCGCGCTCTCGTGGCGCCGCGCGGGCGTAGCAGGCCGGTCCTTGACCCCGCGCCAGCCGCCCGCCGCACTCCGAGGCTCCGCGCGAATCGAAGCCCGGTCGATCCAGCTTCCGGCGGCCAATGCGACTTCTCTCGTCCCCCCTTCACTCATTCCATCATCACTCCATAATGACCTATCCATCAAACCATGCATCCATTCCAGGCACGCTGTACGTCTTAGATACTTGCATCGTTATAAAGTATATGGGAAGCGCACGCCGACTCGTGACCGCCCTCCTTCCACCTCTGGGTACCGGGTTTCAAATCCCGGTCCATCCACAAGGAATACGTGCAAGTCGGCGGAAGTTCTCGGTAGGTTTTCTAGGTTTCTTTCATCTCATTCCACCATTGATTCATCATCATGCTAACATCACTAATGTAACATAATTCATCCACGCCCGGAACAGCCAAGTACTTAGATACTGGGATCATAATAATGTGTTTTTCATAGCTTACATTGGTTCAAGAGGAAAATCAAATTCCGAAAGTGTATTTAAATTGATGCTGTGCTTCGCAACTTTCATCACACATTTGAAAATAAGACAATTAAGCGACTCGTTACATTTTACGGTAAGAAATATTGACAAGATTGTTCGATGCATGACGTACGCAGTTACTGCTTTCAATATAAAAATAAGTGCCAGTCGACAGATTTTCACAAATAACCAATATTCCCCCAATCAGAGCACTCAAGCAATCAACTCGATTGCTGAGTTAAGAGTAAGTTTTTTTTAAATACGGGCGGGATTAAACCATTGATTGCACAGGAGTCAGTGCACTCGGTAGTTGGGCGTGTTGTAATTCTACGAACTCCCTATGCTAGTTGTCCAATGCAGGGCTATTCGATAGGGCAAGAGATAACCTTTTAGCATGTCTTGGCTCAGCTCTTATCTGCAGCCCACCGGAAGAGACCGCCGCTCGTTGAGCCAGTCCGACGGGAGGGGAGGTGATAGAGCAGCGCGGGCTCTAGTCGAACGCAAGGTGAGTGGCATGCGGGACACAGTAGTGATCAACCGCGAGCATTGTCTCCAATTCTTGCTTTTGACCAGCCCTGATCTAAGATATGGTTGGAATACTTTCAATGGAATGCAGAGGGCATCGACATTCAGCTAGAGATAACGCCAAAGCTAGAAGATGAACAGTTCAATTGTCCCTGCCCTGTGTGGTTTTACATGTTGCTTAGCTATCGCTGCCGTAAGCCGCTGATATTTTCGGGAACGAGGTGGAATGAATGCTAAAAGGAGTATTGCACGTGGGTGCACTATCTACGCATGTTGAGGTACGAGAAGTACAGAGTACTTCGTACTCCCACACAAGTCGACGATTTCCGAGTTCTCTGCCGGAGTTCACGCAAGCCGAACCCCTGGCGGGCACCGCGAGAACGCATGGCTAATTAAGGACGAGGAACGTGGCACGTGGAACGCGCGAGGCGCGTGGGCGTCGGAACGCGCCGTCTGGACACGCACGCGTCCTTCTCCACGCATGCGCGTGTGAAGGCGGCGTCTTTGTTGTCGCCGAAGCCGATGACACTTAAGTCCCTCGTCCCTGCGTTCCAACCTGAGACGGGCCCCTCAGTTTTCAGCGCCTTAGGGTGCGTTTATGTTGGAGCAGCGACAAACGATGAGAGCAGCGCTACGAGCGAAGCAACGAGAACGTTCACATGTAAACAGATGGAAGTGTTCATGTTGACAGCGCGCTGATCACGGGATCAGCGCTGCGACCCGCGATAAGAGCGAAGAAAACCCTTGGTAGGTTTTCGCTGCTAGTATCGCGCTGTTCCGCAGTCTTCACAGCTGGCACACTTCAGTGTTTTGCATGTCGAATAACATGAATGCTGAGAAATTGATCACTTGTTTTATTGTTAGGAGTCAATTTTGGGACAAAAGGGACACAAATCGCCGCAATAGCTTCGTTTTAGACAAACTGTGTACCGCAGAAATGAGTACAACACGTAAGTTTTAGAGGTTAGGTTACATTCGTTTTTCACTGAACGACAAGTATACAAATAATTACGGGATAACTGCCATTTTATTGTTATATTGTGTTGTGCAAAACTAATTGTTAACTTAGATAAAGGACATAATCATCTGCCAGTGATAATGTTTTATTCTGAATCATTTTTGTATTGCAAACCCTCAGAAGTTTTGTTCACTTTGTTTGCCATAATCACCCATTTCATCTGTTAATGAATTTGTAAATTGCATCCACACCTTGTAAAACTATAGAAAATAATTTATTGTAGTTGTGAGATATTGACCCAGAATGATTGAGATGATTAATTCTTATGTGCTTGCTGCCCATGGCACACAATGTGGGTGCAATTCAAGGAAGTATAATTTATAACAGAAATTTTAAAATGAAACAAATGAACTTATTTTTAATTTTGTTAGTTTAATTAAACGATTGGGATGTTTTATCAGAACAATTGGGATGTTTTAAGAACAATATGAATAAAATGAAATGCCAGAAACAGAATATTTTTTTTTATTTTTAAACTAGAAAATTTATTGAAAAAGAATTATCTAAATTATTGCTTTTGATAGTACATGTATCTCATTTCCTAGAACAACATTTCAAAGGGATGAAAATTGAATGTTTGAAATTAATTCAAAATTGAAGTGATTGAAATCAGCTAGTCCCAAGCCACAATTTGGCAAAATATTGAGATGTTACACTACAAAGCTGTCAGCCTTCCGTTGTCATAGTTTAAGAGTTAAGAAAAATTTTCATTGGAAAATTTCATGAAAAACTTACAAAATTTTGGGAGAGAGTGATATGTTGTTCAGTCAACATGAACAGAGGACACCTAAAATATTAATCATATGGAAATGTTTTTAACACTAGATGGTTTATTGTACATGTAATCTTCAGACTTTACATTCAGTTACATTAAACACAGACAAACCACCACATATATGCTCTTTACAGACAATAGGAAACAAATACTGAGAATTCAATTAAGATTGGTAGAACTAACAGCAAAATTATTGTCTTAGACAATATTAAAATGAGAAGAATCCTTTCTTATTTTAAGACAATAACAATGAATTTGAAGATGTTTTAATTTTTAAAAAAACCAAAAAATACTACTTCAAATTAATTATTATCTCCTTTTAAATACTGAAAATGTACCAATCTGAAAACTGTTTTATAAAATGAAACTTGACAGACTAATAAAATATTAGAAAGACTATGAATAATAGAAATTGGCAGAATGGGAGAGCACTGCACACATTTGAAATTTTCTGTACATAGTCACTTTTCTTCACACAAATTCCCACTTGTCTTCACTGTTTTTATTTTTCATACAACCTGGCATAAAATACTGTTATGTTTGTGAGATTCACATAGGCATATAGTACGACACAATTCCATAATTTTTTTCTTAAACATTCATTTTACAACCAGATTTCTTTCAAGAGACTAGGCATCTTCTCTCTGTAAAGAAAAGGAAAGGCCATTGAGTTCCTCAAATGAAATCAATCACTAACCTCAATACTAAATTGTATACTATAATTATAACCCTGCTGGAAATATACATCTGTTTCTCTTTAATAGTCAATGTAAATATGTTTATATGTATGACACTTAATTTTCCATAAACACTAATGTGCATTAACACTCATTATTGTTGCCATGGCAGCTTACCTCTATAATCATCGCAACTTCAGGCAGGATATCACTTTAGACAATTTTTTTACGTGTCTGACTTTCTAAAATTCTCCTCATCACATTCATTGAAGAGTTTTTCGTCAAATGACGACGCATCGATGAAAACGCCAAGAACAATATGAAATAACAATACATTTCCAAAACAAATCACTATTGAATTCGCTCGCAGTATAAAAACTTCGAAATACGTACGCTCTAGGACTAACTCTTTCGCGGGCTGCACACAGCTGTTTGCTGCATGTTGCAGAGTCGAGAGAAATTGACACACATCTCTCTCACCAAGCATGCCAATATCCAGCCAAGAAAAATACTTAAAGTGTAAT
Organism: Teleogryllus oceanicus; assembly: GCA_964035755.1. Classification (NCBI taxonomy): domain Eukaryota; kingdom Metazoa; phylum Arthropoda; class Insecta; order Orthoptera; family Gryllidae; genus Teleogryllus; species Teleogryllus oceanicus. Next base: position 55,170,258 of record CAXIVR010000008.1, read on the forward strand.
GCTTCCATTGCATAGGAGAATGATGTTGAGGTTGACTCCTACTGCGCTTCAACTTAAACGGTAACCAAAAGTTCCTAAGCCAATTTAAGTAAATATGGCGGGTGATTTACGTAAGGTTGGTATTGAATTGACAAGTTAGTTTCACCGAATGTCCTGTAGATGTCTCTGGTGGATTCGGAGTGGCGCTGCTTCGCTCTGCTCCGACATGAACACATCAGCGCTGCGATTTCGCAACACCTACTCTCTCTTCGCTCTCATCGTTTATCGCTGCTCCAACATAAACGCAGCCTTACGCGTCTCGTAGATCGACCATTCCTAAAGGTGGTTCACCGGGGGAGGGGGTTCAGGGCATCAACTCGTCACTGCAGTGCCTCTGACCGGGAGGTCCTAGGTTCGAGTCTCTCTCGACACTGGCCGGATTTTCGACACTAGCTAGACAGCTAGTTCGAATACAGTCGCTGCCCGGAGGACAATTCTAGCGGTCAGTCGCTCTGATCGGTAGTTTTCCGTGATTTCTCCGATGAACACCAGGCGAATGCCGGAGCAGTACCCTAACAAACGGGCCACGGCCCGCGCGCGATCTTTCCTTCCTCTTCCTTATTCTATCCTCACCTGTTACTTACACACACTTACAATATCATGCACTATACTATCACACATTCCTGGAGACCGCTCGGGAGCTTAGAGCTCCTCCTGACTGGAGCGATGTCCCGCTGGAGGGAGACACCGATTTGGGGAAAACCCCGCTAGCCGACGGTAGGTCGGCGCCGGATCTCGCCACCCAGCGGCGAAAGACCACCACCACATTCCGGGGAATAAAAGACGCTTATTACACGCTTACACACACACTTACGGGACTAATGACCTTAGCCGTTGACGCACCCGGAATCACTAACAATCAATCATTCCCAAAGGCGTGTATTTGGAATGGAAAGCGGATATTTCTTTGAGGGGGGAGGACTAAAAAGTTAAATGTTAGGGTAATGGGTTGGGGGGTTATAGTGGCTGGTAGAAAGGAAACAAAAACATTTCAGCCACCATGAGCAGAGAATTAGATAAAGGCATTGGCGTGACGGATATAGAAGAGCATGGGTTTCACCCCGCGTTTTCATCATGTGTTTGTGGGTTCGCAAGCAATTAATAAGCTCCACGCACAGCAACTGTCAGCATTATTTTTCCTCAACCCCTATGCGTGTTCGATCTAAGACAGGGGTTTCCAAAGGGGTCATTATCGACTCCCAGAGTGGTCGATGAAATTTTAAGGACTCAACAATCAAGGGGTGATTGAGGGTCAATAGCCGATAAGAACTGGCGGTGATCGGTATAATCAAAACGAAGATGCCATTGATTGAACAATGTATTAATGAACTGAATGAATAAAAGTTTTATGATATAAAGCAACAAAACGTACTATATTAAATTACAATTTCGCTTGATTTCTTTCGCAGCTAGATTGATACTAGGTAAGACTAGGCTAATGCACCTCACCAACAACTTAAGGTCAGGGGCCTCTAGTAAGGATCCCTGCAAACAAGGTTCGGTAAAGCGTTAAAATCGCTTTCCATACTTATTTTATCCATTACACATTCTCATTCTTATGGCAATTAGACTTAAAATTGTTAATTCAACATTTAGTACCCGCAGATAGGAGCTCAATTTCGACTTTCAACTTCGTGTCTCCGAGAACCTAGTGCTCCCTCTGCTTAGGATGTTTAGAAAACAAATTATAACAATTTGTTTCACATTTACTCTAAAATAATCTCCACACTACAGAAATGTTATGGCGAGTTATTGGAAAGCGCTCAATATTTTGTAACCATAGAACAACAAGGTAGATTATAAACTCAGAAGCGGAAGCGTTTTTGTGATAATGGAAAATCGAGATATTTACGAAAACACTGGAATGCGAAATAGTTTACCTTTAATTTATTTTATGCATTTCTTTGTGTAATGATTATGTGTGCTATAAATTGGTGAGACAATGTAAGGGGATCGATGAAGAAATAACTCTTTTAAAAGGGGTCTATTCAAGAAAAAGGATTGGAATCCCTTGCCTAAGGCTTCTACGATAAGGCGGTAAGGGAGCAGGCAGAACTAATAAGTGAAGCAGTTGAATTCACATGTTAATTAATGATTAGGAGAATGTTGTAAATGATGAATAGTTTATAAGAAATGTAAATAATACACTGAGAACCAGTTGTTTCCAACAGAATAACGAATCCAATTTATGGGTATTGTCTGCTGCAATTCTTTCGAATCAAAAAAATTGTTATCCCGATGGAAATCCCTCGGACATTGTCAAGATAAGTAAATACAATAATCAAACACAAGTCTCACGAAACATGTTTCTTCAATGCAGCTGAAGAGACTGGTATGTTCCCCCTCAGAGTCACTCGGATGCCTAACATAGGGGTCCTTCATAAACCGCAAAAGGCAGTGACGACTTGGAAATAACTGCATGGAATTGTGAAACTGTTGAACAGCAATGCACATAAAAGAGTGAACTATTATCATGGAATATGAATTAATTTTTTAACTAAATTTATACGTGTTTGGATCCGTGGGAATAGAAAAACTGACAATACGTGACCATGACAATGTAAGAATAATAAGATTTTGCAAAAAAAAAAATTAAAACAGTGAGGTGGAGTCATTATGATAGATTATGTAACAGTACTGCGCTAATATTAGCGCCCGTGTAGTAAAACGATCGTTACAAGATTTACAGTTGGCTTTGGCGAAACACAACATTTGGGACTTTAAGCATAGTATATCATAAGATATATGAAAGTTACATTATACTGAGACAATATTGAGTGTATTATTTTTACAGTATTGAATGTAACATCTTTACTCACGAATACTTACTACAATCAAAACAAATGAGGTCATTCGTCGCGACTCGGTGTCTCTTGGTGAGTAACTGTTCATTTTTCCTGATCCATCAAGAAAGTTCTCTTAAGAAGAAATTTCTCTTAAAAACCTGTTTTTGGAAGACAACTAAAACGCAGTTTTAAACAACTATTCCGCGTTTGGATGACTTAGGGCACATACATAGGTGAACAACGGCTCATTCGATTCCTCTCGACCAGACAAATAAAAAGGCACAATTCTTATCCGGTTACCTCCAAGATTTTGTGGAAGAATTCTAGGAAACTGCGTGTTTTTGATGGTTTGAACGCATCTTCAAGTACATTGGTGAAATGCTTGAATGACTATATACGCTCTTTCCGACATTTCATTAATTGTTATGGCTTGATTCACCAGATTGACGATAAATAAGCCTAATTTTGTAATGAAACAAAAATTAAACAAGTATCGAAATTAAACAAAAAATATGTAACTTACTAGACCAGAAAATGGACGTACCGGATCAGTGCAATATGTTTAAAATTTAATTTTTATTTATAATTTATTTGTATCATGAACTTGCAGCGAACGTGTAAAACAGTTAAACATGACAACACCTGCCGGCGGCGCCCGAAGCACTAAGCTAATACAACAGAATGAGTACTATGTTGGATGTTCGCTTCACGGATTGTCGCCGTGCCATCGGAAGCAGACGCCAGTCGGTTCCCGCGCGCCTTCGTTAAAATGACAGAAAAGGGGAAAGCAGCGCCCCTCGCCGCGCGTGTGGGCCGCTGAGTTATTGGCTGCGCGCGGAGGAGGGCCCGCGCCTAATTGGTTGTTTGTGTTTCCGAGGAATGCCTCGGGCCCCGCGGTAGAGGCGCGCGCTGATTCGCGTTTGTATGCGACGGCGGCTGCGGTGGCGGAAAGGGTGAAGGCGGTAGGAGTGGGAGTGGTGACTGTAGGCGTGGCTGGTGCTCTAAGGCGTAGGCGTAAGTGAAGGGGAAGGCAAAGGTGTAGGCGGTGGGAGGCAATTCCGGGTGGTAGCAGCAGGCCGGGCGGTGCGATAGAGGGTGGTGGTGTAGCGGTAGAGGTGGCGGTGAGGCGACTGTAGTTGAAGCAGTGGTAGTAAAGGCAAATCGGTGGGAGTGGTTTGGTGGTGCTGATGGGGACGGGGACGGTGGTGATAGTGGTATTTGTTGCTGTGTGGCTTCAGCCCTCGCTTGTGGAGGCGAAGTCTGAGACGATGGCGATGAAGGTGGTTTCGGGGGAGGCGGCACGTGTCCGGCCGGGACCCTCGAGCTGGTTCGGCGATGCGAGTGGAAGCGGAGGCCGAGGCGGAGGCGGAAGCGGAGCTGGAGGAAGCGATGCAGCGGGGATGGCGGCGTCACGGTAATAATAAGGACAGATGCGACGATAACGTTGGTGGTGGCGGCGATAGAAGAGGATGCGATGGATTGCGATGGTTTTGATTGATTGATTTTTTCGTGTTTCCGGGCGCGTCAACTGCTTCGGTCAGTAGTCCCGTTAGTGTATTGCATGTTTTTCGCGGGAGATGGCGGTGATCTTCCCCCGCCGTATGGTGAGATCCGGCGCCGACCTACCGTCGGCTAGTGGGGTTTCCCCTACCCAGGACTCTCCCACCAGCGGGGCACCGCCCCAGTCGAGACAAGCTCTAAGCTCCCGACCGATCTCCCGGAATATGTGATAGTGCAGTGCATGTTAGTGTAAATGTGTGTGTAAGAGGAGAGGATAGGACAAGGAAGAGGAAGGATAGATCCGTGGCCTGTTTTGTAGGGATCGGAGAAACCACGGAAAACTACCGATCAGAGCAGCCGGCCGCTAGAATTCTCCTCCAGACAGCGACTAAATTCGACCTAGCTGAAAAGCTAGTGTCGAAAATCCTGCCGCCGTCAGGACTCGAACCTAGGACCTCCCAGTCAGAGGCGTTGCAGTGACATCAGTTGATGCACTGAGCTACCGCTACCGGTGATTGCGATGGTGGAGGTGGAGATAATGGCGATGGCGGAGGTTGTGGTGAAGGCGGGGCCCGGGGTGGGGAAGTCGGCGGCCATCAGTACTGCTTCTGCTGCCTCTGATTTGTTAGCTCGCTTTAACTCAGGCGATACAATTGCAATAAACTGTTTAATGGAGAAGAGGCGCCCGTGATGCGGAAGAAGAAAGAAGTGTTGAACGGCTATAGTGGGAGCCATTGCGTCAATTAAATGATACTTTCTGATTCCTTTTTCTATATATGTCCTCAATGATCTTAAACCTGATATTTTGAAAAATTCTGTAACTCCATTTTTCCCTCATTCGGATATAAGATATCGAATCTCCTTTGTTTCCGTGTCCTAATTTTTTGTTGGTAAGCGAAATATTTCTTATCTCTATATTGCAGTAAAAACGGTTTATAACGCTATCGGTTTGTGCGACCAACCGGATATAACGACTAAAATGTTATGTCCTGGCCGACTGCTGTAACTCGCTTTAACTAAGTCTTTTATTACAACGTTTAAAGAAGCATCGCTTTCAGCGTTGTCTTTTCGATGACCAAAAACGTGCATCAGTTATAATCACTAATTTTTGTATACAACGCCTTTTGCCTTTGTGCCCACTTATCTCTGATTCTTATCGGTACGAAGAATCGGTGTTGATATTGTTCGCACAGAATAAGAGATTCCACGAAATCGAGGGCCACTGCTTAACTCTGAGAATGAATGCTGTGCTAAGTCACTCCAAACCATCGCGGCTGTCGACGTGTCTCGAGACACTTTAGAGAAGTGAAATGTTCCTAAAGAAAAGTTTTTACAATTGAGGAACAGACTTATATAATGACCGGTCTACGTGGTCCAGGGCGTCAACTTATGTCACTGATCAGTCAGGCTACACTTCCTTCACAAATATGTTCCCACTTCCATTTTCAGGTCCTGATATTGAGCTTAAACTCCACCCCCGTATGGTTCATCTCCCGTACAGAAGAAAAGCCCCAGTAGAACTGGCAATACGTGGATGTTGGCAAAAACCCAAACCAGGTTGCAACGTAATCAGAAATAGAATAAATAATTATTTTACTCATTTATTGTTCCAACCGGCTTAGGTTGGAACAATAACACCGGCTCAGTGAATCAACTGACAATCTCTGCAGTGCCTCTGACCGGGAGATCCTAGGTCTCGACCGCCAACGGTGGCAGAATTTTCGAGTTAAGCTTTTTAAGTAGACCGAATTCAGTCGTTGACTGGGGGAGAATTATTGCTGTCGGCAGCACTGATCGGTAGTTTTCCATGGTTTCTCCGATCAACACCAAGCGAATGCTCGATCAATACCTCAACAAACGGGCCACGGTCCGCGCGCGATCTTTCCTTCCCCTTATCCTTTCCTCCCCGCCCCATACTTACACACACTTACACGCACTGCACTACCACCTATGCCGGAAGACGAGCTGGGAGCTCAGAGCTTGTCCTAGCTGGAGCGGCGCCACGATAGTGGGCGATACCTGGTAGGGGTTAAGCCTGCTAGCCGACGTGTAGGTCAGCAATTGACAATAGCACAAACAATATATTTTTAAGTAATAAATTTTGTTTATGCAATAGCATAAACCGTTTGTTTATGCAATGCAAATTTTGTTTATGCAATAGCCAACCGTTTGTTTAATATCTATATTGCTCTTGAAAAGGCACATGCTTAATGTAAGAAACTTTAAGCTGAAAATAAAGATATATAAATACAAAGGTCTTCATTCCTGGTATCCATGTAAGATTGTCCAAAACTACTTGAAACAAGTTCTCTATCTGCAATATTATATTTTTTATTAATATTATCATTATCACTTTAATCATTATAAATAGCAGCGTAGTGGTTAGGACACATGTTTACTAATCGGAGTGACGCAGCTTAAACCCCCCACCACATCACCAACAAAGTTGAGTATTTTTGCCCGACTATATCCTAATTACAGAGAACCTGAGGTCAACTCAGTCTTCTTCGACAATGAGTACTAATATTTAATGGTTTTGTTATCACTATACATTGGGGTAAATATGCACATGAAGCATGGCACACGACTAGACATGTCTTCCCCACTTCCAACAACTAATTAAAATCTCCTACGAGTACGAGCCCTTACATTTACAAAGGGTCCTGGAAGTAAGGAAACGAATACCAAAAGGATAATACAAAAATACGTCCTAACGTGGTTCCTGCAGGCTATAATAGAACAAAGAGTGAACTAAATTATTATCTGATATTATTAACTGTCGTACACGTGATGGGACATTATACTCGTATATAAAATACCAGGCTACACGCTCCATGAGAACATGTCTTGGTTCATTGGAGTAGCAACTTGTAATTATGAAACAGTCATATGTTACTCATTTTCAAAATCCACAAGCCTCTTTCCGCAAATTGGGTATGTTACATTCTTCTTTGAAGATGAAAATCAGTCTTTAGTAATTGAGCATGTTATTCATTCATGCATTCAAAACACGCTCATTGAAAAACCTAATAATTCAGCTACTTTCGGATGTCCTCACTATTTTCTTTGTTTAAACGAACTGTTAAAGTAACTTACGATTTCGTGTTTAGAAGAAAGGAATTGTGAGTCATGCTGTGAATTGATGACTCAACGACCAGCGGGGCCAAGCAACTTCATCAAGACGTCGCCCTGGTCGACTCATCGAAAGTGCTTGCTCCCAACTCCACATCCATCGTTCAGCCTTAATTTTCCACGCAGCTGCCTCGCTGATAAAAAAAACATTTTCAAGAGAGGATGGTATGCTTTTGGAGATGCTATTTTCTTGCCCAATACTTTGCAACACAAGTGTAGAATATATCGATGAGGTTAATAAATATGTAAGTTATGAATACGTAGGATTCTTCTGAAGGGCATAGTTACCACAGGTTAAACATGAACAAATAGGCCTATCCGTCAAGAATATTTATCAGAAAAATCATACAATCAGTTCAAATCTGACCATACACATTATCTGTCAAACTCATCGTTTTCACTTCGGTAAAACTCCCGCACGATTTTTTTGTCAGTTTGTCAAAAACAATTGCTTTGCTAATAGTGAATAATTTGGTAAGGTTTCAGGTATTCAGCGCATTTAATTTGAATATTCCGCGACTAAAATGACAAAAATAGTAAGAGCCAAACTTGAAATAAATGTTCTATAAGCATTAAAAATGTGCAAAATAACAAATAAATATTTTAAGAATGCATAGGCTGGTGGGTTGAATTTTGAATAAACTGTAAATATAATTTGATATCTGACGTATAATTTTACCTTAATATTTAATACGGTCTCCCCCACCCCAACACAATACCAAAATGGATTGGACTAATCATTCTACTATTTCGTGAATGCCAATAATTTTATAATATTATACTCTGTGGACCAGTTGTCATACAAGCACATGATTTGTTTCAATATTTGCTAATTTTTTAAATTAAAAAAAACATGAACATATACATATTTTTCTGACAATACTAAGTAATCAAACGCATCCAAACTAGGAAGTGTATCTAATATCCGCGTATATCCGAAATGCCATCTTTCATCAATTGCTGATCTCTACCAGCGAATCCACACTCTTATCTGTAGGAGTCTGATAGGTGATTTTCCGTGGGTTTTTTTTTCGATCAGTAGCAGCTAGTGCCGGAGCAGAACCTTCATTAACGTGCCACGGTTACAATTTTACCTTCCTCATTCTCATGCCGGAAAGCCAGTCAGGAACGTAGAGCTTGTCCCGTCGTGATGAATTGATTATTCCGTGCGCGTCATCTGCTAGGGTCATTAGTCCCGTTTTCCCGGGAAGAGAGGTGACCTTCCCTCCTGGATGATGAGATCCGGTGCCGTCCTTCCGGACAACTAGCGGGATTTCCTCAGCCAGGTATCTCTCACCACCGGACACCGCTCCAGCCGGAACGAGCTCTAAGCTCCCGACCGATCTCCCGGAATCTGTGGTAGTGTAGTGCATCGGGACTCGAGCCCTACGACCTTCCGGTTCAGAAGCACTGCAGCGACATGAGTTGATGGTCTGAGCCACCTCTCCCGATTTGTTCCGTGGAGGGGGGGCGGTTTCCTCCTGGTGGAAGTTACAGAATTGCGAACCAACGTACAGTTCGGGGCCGAATCCCATAGTCATGCGCGGGAGTGGGGGGTGGAGTGAGACATAGGCACCTCCCGAGATATAACTTATGCAGCAGCGCTACACTAATGACCTCCAATGACGAAGTGCCGGGAAATACAGTCCTATCTCTAGGGAGATGGATTCTGTATTTCCTCTTATTTGATGAAGATGAGATCCGAGGGAAGATCTCTCGAAGCATTCTTTCCGTCGGCCAAAAACTTCCCATACGTCAAATAAGTGACCCCTTTCTGTTCCAGGCAGTGATTTGGGTGATTATTTACGTGGTTACATTCAAATCACTGTCAGCCGTTCGGCACTAACAATCCCGTACCGTGTTAATTTCAATGACATTTTCTTAATTAAAACATATATCTATAGAAAAAATTAAATTGCTATCACAGTGAGCTCTTCATACATATATTATATAAAAAATGTGGTTTCTCTACACAGTGTTTGTCAGCATTTGTAAGAAAACATACAAATCCAAAAATTACTCTACAAATCTCGGTGTCCGGGTTACTTTTGTTCAATTTTTTAATTGAAAAGGGGAAGTCAGAAGAAAAAAACTCCAATTTCGCCAAAATTACGACTACCTTCGACTCTACAAATCATCATAGTCCAAGAATATTGCGTAAAATCGTGCAACCACGTGCGCAATCGCGCAACCGCATTTCGTAAAATTGTGCAGACTATTTTCCGGTCGACTGGCCTAGCTGCGGAGGAGCTAATGCATAGGCCGTGCCTCTGTCGCGCGGCAGGGGCGCGCTGTGCGACGCGTCCTGTGAGGAGGCGGCGGGCGGGCGGGCGCTCTTCCCGCGGGCGCGCCATTCGCGGGGGCGCGGGCGGGGGGGGGTGTCCTAAGGGCAGCGCTCGCCCAGAGCCATAGGCCGAGGAGGGGAGCGAGGGGCAGGCGAGGGCGAGTGTACAGGCGGGGCTGGGGACGAGGACCGGGCGGGGTCCCGAACGAAGGGCGGGTCGTGGCTTGGAAGAGGAAAGAAGAGGCGGGAAAGGGACGGGGCGGAGTTGGGCGTGGTGAGATGAAGCTGGCAGAGGCAGAGCGAAGGGTCGGGACCGGGAAGAGAGAGAGGGCGAAGGGCTGGGCGAAGGGCTGGGCGAAGGGGCGGGTCAAAGGGGCGGGGCGAAGGGGTGCGGGGTGAAGGGGTAGGCGCGGGTCCGGGCCAGGGTGAGAGAAGGGGCGGGGCGGGAGTGGGGCAGGGCGGGGGAAGGAGCGGAGCTAGGGACGGGCGGGGCGACGCCGGTCGATTCGTGGCCCTGGGGCTGCCTCCGCCGCCAAAACGCACATAGGGGCGATGACCGGGCCCACGCGCTCGCGCCCGCCCCACCCCTCCGCCCCGCCCCGCCCGCCCCGCCCCGCCCCGCCCCGCCCCGCCCCGCCCCTCCCCGCCCGCCGCCGAAGTGCTCCGCCTTTCAGCGGCGAATTCCCACTTGCTTAATTTAGTCACCCAACCATTTACAACAGAAAATCTGCAAAACAAAAGAACTAGGAGCTGCTAAAACGATGGGATATGCTATAAAAAATTATAATTAATCATACTGGAAATCGTTTGAAACCTAATTTAATATCATTACCGATACGTTCCTGTATCTCACATATTTCAATTTCAGTGTCATTTCATTTTTCGTGGTGAATATTTTAACCGTAAACGCATTGAGTAAATTGAGTAGAAGAGTTCTACAAAAAAATCAACATACCAAAAACGAAATATAATACGGTGAACGTATGAAATAAACGTATTCCTTAATGTTTTCATGTTTAATGTTGTCCTCCTTGTGTTTTAGATTTATTAAATATTGTAGTGAATATAAAACAAAAAAGTTTTGGTAAATTTAGCAAGATTCAAAGTGAACGATCCTGTTTTTAATTTTGTGTTTTGTACATAGCTTACATATTGTTTGCATTCACTTGCATTCACACAAATACGAACTTTTAATACCAGTTTAACATCAATTGCAATCGATTTGGATCTCTTATTACGATTTTGTTTCTCTATTTATAATTTATTTGCCTGTCTTTCCAATTTGTCCACAAAATACTTATCGTACATTTACGTGATACAATGTCCATTCTTGTAAACTAGATCATGTGTGTTAAATGACACCGGAAACTAAGCGAATATTACACCAATGAATGAAGTCTTGAAGGCGGCCGCAATCGATCCAAGGGCTTGCGTGTGCGGCCAGAGTTGACAAAGGATGTCCTTGAGCGCCCTCTGGGAAGATGCAATCTCCCGTTGGGGGGGGGGGACAGGGACAGGGGCGGAAGCAGAGATTGCGGGCGCGTACGAAGTGCAGGTAGTGGCAGATGCAGCAGTTGTGTCAGTGATAGTGAGGAAGCCAGGAGCGGCGATCTAACCTATTCAAATTTTACATTAAACAAGCGGAACCCGGTTTTTCTGCCCATCATTTCCCTCTTACTCCTCCCTCTCCATCTCCATCTCTCTCTCTCTCTCTCTCTCTCTCTCTCTCTCTCTCTCTATATATATATATATATATATATATATATATATATATATATATATATATATATATATATATATATATATATGAGATGAGACCAAAAATATTCAATTTCGACAAAATTAATGCAACCCTCGGCAACGGGTATTGTTTCAAAATTACAATATTTGTAAAATGCAGCAATTTCTTGGGCAACAGTGTTAGTTGCGAAGAAACTAATGAATAGAGTTGCTGTGCCTGTTTCCCGCGCCGGTGGCGAGAAGAATGGAAATGATGGAAGAGTGAGAGGGGAGCGATGACAAAGACGAGGGAGGGGCTGGAGTTGGCAAGGTGGTATAAGGACGTGGGTACAAGTAGCTGCGGCGGGGAGTAGCGGAGCAGAAAAAAGAAATTGTAAGGTGAAGGGTGGGGATGGATTGGTGGAAAAGGGTGAGGGTAGGCGGGGAAGCAATAGGATGGATCGAAGTGGCGAGGGTTAAGAGAGGGCGGAGGCGAGGGCAGTGAAAATGGGTCCCTGTAAGGGCTGCGGCGTGGCTGGGTTGTGTCTAGAACACGTGCGGAGGCGGGTTCGCAGTGACGGAGGCGGAGGCGGGTAGTGGCGGTGTTTCTGTCAATAGTTGGCGGTGGCGAAGGCACAGGCAAGCATGAACGTAGGATCATGGCCAAAGTGGTGGATTGATTGATTGATTGCATTTCGGGCGCGTCAACTATTAAGGTCATTATTATCCTATGTGTAGTGCATATTTTTACATCGGGAAGTGGCGGTGATCTTCCCCTGCTGGATGGCGAGATCCGGCGCCGACTTTCCGTGAACTGGCGGGGTTTCTGCAACAAGGTATCTCCCACCAGCGAGGCACCGTCCCAGCCGAGATAGGCTCCAAGTTCCCGACCGGTCTTCCGGAATATGTGTTAGTGTGAATGTAAGAATAAGTAAGGAATGAGGATACGACAAGGAAGAGGAAGGAAAGATCCCGTGCAGACCGTGGTCCTTGTGTCAGAGTCCGGTTCTGGCATTGGTTGATCGGAGAAACTACGGAAATCTACTGACTAGAGCAGCCGATCTCTACAATTCTCCTCCAGGCAGCGACTCCAGGATTCGCCTTATCTGACAAGCTAGTGTCGAAAATTCTACAACCGTCTGACCTCCCGGTCAGAGGCACTGTAGTGGCGTCAATTGATGCTGTGAGCCACGTCTCTTGGTTGAATCTGCAGCGAAGTGGAGGCGTAGGGCAAGACAATAGCGGGAAGGTGTCGGTGGCGTTAGGGCGGCGGGGATGAAAGTAGGGACGGGGCAGGGCACAATTGTCGGGAGCGGGCGGAAGCGCAGAGGCAATGGCAAGAGGGTGAGATTGGTGGTGAAGGAGACAGCAGGGTATCGTCCGAAGCGGTGTGGTGGCGAAGGTAAAGACGATACCGCGGATGGAGTCCGTGGCCTTAGGGAGGCGTTGGAGGGGGGCGTGGCCGGGCGCGGTGTCGGGCGTCGGCGTCGGCGTCGGTCGATGCCGCCAGGCTGTCGTCGGCCGCTCCTCGCGTTCGAACGGCGCGCGCGCCCGCCCCCACCACCCGTCCCCTCGTCGGAGGCGCGCCTCCGCGCATGCGCCCGCGCGCTCGGCGCAGCCGCCATCGCCCTCGGGTTCAACGCTCGCGCGCGACGCCAGCGCCCCACGCGCCCAGGTGCGCAACGAGGGGCGACTGACCTCGCGCCACCACGGGCACACATACACACGCGGGAGCGGGCGCTGGGCCGGGATTGGGACGGGAGGAGCACCCAGCCAAATAGGAGGAGATAAATCCCGAATAAACTTGCGATGCAGCATGCAAGAAACAATAAATGCAGCCGAGGAAAAATACACTAGCTATATAAGAATAAAAAAAATTATTTTAGGTAAGATCAGCACAAAACGTACACATACAGCACAAAAAAAAAAGTTTTTAAATTCTGAGAAGTCGCATTCGCGGTTCCGTTGGAGCTAAGGGAGCCAAACTTTACACGTCAATAAAATGTTATTATTTCCTCTTAAACAAAAATAAATTAATTTTAAAGTAGTAACAACAATGTTAATATTAATAGTAATTGTAATTACAATTTTTTAAAATAATTATAATTTATTATTTAAGAGGAAATAATACATTTTATTGACATGTAAGTTTGGCTCTCTCAGCTTGAACGGAACCGTGAATGCTACTTCAGAATTTAAAAAACTTTTTTTGTGCTGTACGTGATTGTATCCTTACCTAAAATAATTTATTTTTATTTTTATATAGCTAGTGTATTTTCCCCGCAGGCTGCATTTAATTGTTTGCCGCGTAGTGCATCGTAAGTTTATTCGGGATTGATCTCCTCCTAATTGGTTCGGCGCTCCTCCCGTGCCAATCCCGCCCCAGCGCCCGCTCCGGCGTGTGTAAGCAATTTTTTTCAGCTCTACATGATTGTATTCTTACCTTTTGTAAACGAATGTTAAAAAACTTAAACGTATGATTTAAATAATGCAGTGATGCAAATCTTATTAAGTACTGTAATGAAATGCATTTCACTGAACAAATTAAGCCTTTGATTCATACGTAAATTGTATTACTAAAAAATTAAATTCACATTAGGAAAATAATTTTTTTCTGTACATGGGACCCTGAGAAGAGCATAGATATTAAAAACACTTACGTTCAGTTTATTGGAATATTTGTTGTAACCTGATTATAATTTTCTATAATGACATAATATTTATTTCATTTTATAACTTACTGCAATCCAATAATACGTTAAAATACGTAAGTATAAAAATAAACATTAATGTATGTTGCTACGTGTAAATGCATTAGAATAAATTATCACTTAACAACCGTTGAATTAAAAATTCAATTTAATTGAATCATTTGAATGTAAAAAATCTTAATAAATATCTTAATAAATAAAAAAATCTTAATAAATAAATATTGTGCAATGGAAAAAATCGTACCACGCATACTTTTTGGGGAGACCTCCCGCGCAAACTGCAAAGACAGTAAAGATAGGGGGAGCCCTCTTGGTTCAACACTGTAAATATTGACAAAACCAAAATATAAACACGTCAGTGTTTCATGTCGACCCAGGTAGAGCGTGCGCTGGGCCAAGGCCTGTTTCAAGCAAGCTGCGGCCAGGCTTTGAGAGAGGGCGAGGGTACTGAAGCATTGCTCCCACACACGCACCAACTCCGCCTAACACTCACTTCACCTGTGCACTTGTATTAAGTCTTAGGTCACTCTCAATGACTCAGAGATCCACGTATTGCCGTGTTTGGGAGATGCTGTCACTTTCCGTTCCGTGTGCCGCGAGGCGATGTGTTTTGTTGACACCGTCATCGGCCGCTTCAAGTCGACCCCGGTCGACCGCGCACTGGTTTCAGCAGTAAAATTAGCGCCGGCGGCGCCGTGCCCGCCTGGGAAGGCCCTGGCGCCCCTGCCCATCTCTCCCCTCCCCTTTCCTTCACCCCCCGGGGTCCGACTCCCTTGGCGTCGCGCGTGCGAAGAGAAGAGATGCGCGCAATTTAGAAAGGCACCGCGCGTTGCGCTTCGCGGCGGCCGCGGTGGCGTTGGCGTGGCGTGGCGTGCGCAGTGAACCGAAATGACACCAGAGCGCGTGGCATACCATCCCCTCTCTGTTCCCTGTATTGCTTCCCTCAGCATGTCTCCTACACTTTGCATATCTCCTGTCTTCGTACGAGGCTCTGGTCTTCCTCTGTGTCTCGATTGATTGATTTGTTGATTGTTTCCGGGTGCGACAACTGCTACGACCATCGGTCCTGTAAGTGTAGTTCTTTTTTTCACGGGAGGTGGCGGTGTAGATGGACGGAGAGATTCAACGCCGACCTACACGTCGGCTGGCGAGATTATATCCAAGTACCGGAGAGGTGGCTCAGTGCATCAACTGTCACTGCAGTGCCTCTGACCGGGAGGTCCTAGGTTCGAGTCCCGACTGTGGCAAGATTTTCAACACTAGCTTGTCAGCTAGGTCGAATTTAGTCACTGTCTGCAGAATTATAGCGGACGGCTGCCCTAATCCGTAGTTTTCCTTGGTTTCTCTGATCAACACTAGGAGAATGCCGGAGCAGTACCCTAACAAACGGGCCACGGACCGCGTGCGATCTATCCTTCCTCTTTCTTGTTCAATCCTCTCCCCTTACCCACATACTAATATGCACCCCATCACCACACATGCCGGGAAACTGGTCGGGAGCTTAGAGCTTGTCCCAGCTTGGGCAGTGCCTCGCTGGTGGGAGATACCTAGTTGAAGTAAACCTCGCTAGCGGATCGCAGGTCGGGCCGGATCTTGCCATCCAGTGGGAGAAGTGATAGAAAATAGTGAAAGATCAACCGGCCGCTAGAATTCTCCTCCAGATAGTTGCTAAATTCGACCTATGTGTCTAGTGTCCAAACTCCAGCCACCATCGGGACTCGAACCGGGACCCCCGGTCAAAGGCAATGCAGTGACCTCAGTTAATAGTCTGCGCAATCTCAGTTGGTCTGTGTGTCTCGAGGTGGTAAATGTTTTGACCCCGCCATTGTCCAAATAAATGAATCTGTTTCCTGAGTCCTTCCTATCTTATCTGTTTATTAAAATAATTTCTTTTCGAAAATAAAACAATTGCACAATTTGTCGATTATTACAATTTAGCAGCGTTACATAAACCGTAATTATCCAAACATTGTTAGATATTCGATAGTGAGTGTAATTCATACAGCGTTTTATAAATGCACGTATTACATTGTTAAGTAACCAAGAAATATAACCTACAGGCTATAGATGGCAACACTGCACACTGACCTAATCGTGCTTCCACCTAGTGCATTTGGAATGTTCAACTAAATTTATATTGCAATTGAGTGTTTTCCTCAGGTTTGCTCAGTTTTTCTTTGCCCAGAGGTCATGGTCTGAAATATTTTGGGTGTAGCTAATTTACTCTATCTTTGAAGCACAGAATTGCAGTATCTAAAACAATTAAATGAGGCATGTAAATATGGCTTCAAACAGCGAAACATTGATTAATTACTTCAGATAATGAATAATTAAATAGTTGCTTCTATATACAGATAAGATATTACATTTAAGTGACAATAATAATAATAATAATAATAATAATAATAATAATAATAATAATATAGTTATTATTACTGTCATGTGGTAGTCGTGTGATTAATAAAACATAATTTAAACATAATTTAAAGAAATAGAATAATACAGAGAGAGATAAATATTGTACAATGTTCATTGTTAAAATGTTTTAGAATGAAAATGCTTTTTTACTAATTATACAAATTTTTAAGTGTTCCATACAAATGTCCCACTGGGAATTTTAAAAAAGCCCTTCTCAGCTGTTGAAATTTCAGATGAAGTAAAACAGCAACAAAATATAGAGTTAGTGACCGTCAAGAAGAACTTCAATGACATTAGTTTAGCCGTAACTTATTAACTATAACGATGGATAAAATTAACATATGATAATGTTAGCTGGAATTCTGGTGACATTGTCATGATTATCAAGCTTTTACCAACGCAAGGAGCAATCCACGACGAAAATCCAAAGACGATAAGATGTCGAAAGAGCTGATATCGTTGTCAATAAGAGGTAACTGACGTGAGGTGTTATCGGTCATTTATTCTAAAAGTAGGCACATTATCGCTTAAAACTGGAAAGGAAGTGTTTCCCCTTTTTCCTTGTTTGAAAAGAGTACGTAAGAAACATAACACTGGAGAAAAAGTCAGTGTGTGAGGTATATTGGGTCAATAAGGACAAATATTTGAGATAAGGGAAGAAGAAGGTAATGGGCAATGCCACGAATGTAAGAGAAACGGAAACACTACAAAATTATATTTGAACAAATTGTGAGAATTTTCAATTTCTCTGTTCATTATGAATTTCTCTGTCGAATCGCTTACACAAACAAAATATTTTGTATTTAAAAGATATTTTATGCGAATAAAAAAACAAACGAAGTGCAAGCTTTAAATATACCCATTCAAAAAAACTCAATATACATATCCGACAAAACATCTGAAATATTGACATTGCATATCACACATTCCCTCATATCAGTGGTATATCCAGAAAGTATTTCAGGGGGAGGGGGTTCGCCCTCCAAAATTCTTTAAGGAATAATGAGACTTTTAGTGCGTGAATTTCTTCTTAAAACGCTGTTGGGGCAGTAGCTTCCATGCTTACACTTTGGGGCTATCAGTGCTTCGATTACGCTTGAAACTACTAAGGATTCCGCGATGTTTTTAGAAATTGCAACTCTGTTTCGTGGCTTCCTTGTCAGTGGATAGGTATCGTTCCTAAAGACAAGCTAAGAATTGAAAGGTAAATAATAGGAAATGTAAATCATACAAAACTTTCCGCAACATTGGAAAGTCAAGTTTGCTGTCGATATGAAGTGCAAACACTTTAGGAACACAGCTAGTAAGTCCGATTAGCTTCGGAGTATTTTGATGTGGGGCATTGCAAGCAAAACTCTACAGGTTGCGTCAGCAAAAGATTGTGACAGACCAGAAGGGGGATTGTAAACTTCACATTCAGAATGCAAGAACTTGGACATACTTTGAACAGAAAGCATCTTTTGACCACAAATATTTCGTTTCAAATTTCGCAAAGATATAACGAAATCCCTTCATTTATAAATGTTACAGTTCGTAAAAAGATTATTTATAGATAATAACTTTTGCTGTACAACAGAAAATAGAATGCAGATGTAAAGGCGGGCAATGGTTATTATGTATTTTGGTATTATGTAATGATAAAAACAACGTAAAAAATTCTTGTGATGAACGATTACTGACCTTAATTAATGTACTTTAAATAAAAAAGAAATACAGAACTAAACTACTCCAACCAAGGGTTTCCAGTTTTTGGAATTCGTTTATTCCTGTTCCAGTTAACATAAGGGAGAACTCCAATATGATCCACAGAATGCGGCGATTGATTGAAGGTCAATGACAATATGGATGTACAGTGGGCGGGTATCACAACAGAGGGGTCCTGCAGCATCTCTGAGCGGAGTCCTAGGGTTGTCGACGGAGGCGGACTGTCCACACAAGCTACAAAGAACGGTCGAATTCTAATACAATTTGAATAAGAATTCTAGTGGTCGTTACTTTGATCCGTAGTTCTCATGGTTTCTCCCATCAATACCAGATGAATGGCAAACAAACGGGCCATGCGCCGACATATTTCCTCATTGTTATCTCCTCAGCCCTTACCTACACACACATAAATACGCGCGCGCGCACACACACACACACACACACACACAAATACGCACACACACACACACACACAAATACGCACACACACGCACAACACAATTACACTTAACGAGTACTTACCCGAAACTGACACACATGTTGGGAGACTAGTCGGAAGTTTCGAACTTGCCCGGCTTGCTCTCTGAATCTGAATCAGTGAATTTGTCGCTGATTCAATCAGTAAGAGCAAAGTCACTGATATCTTCAGTCGAATTGTGTGGTTTCGCTGACAATCAGTGAATATGAGAACCTTTTCATAATAACCGCCAGCATTTCACTGGTTGTCAGTGGTAAAGTGCCGCTGCACCAAACCGACTGATCGTCCTTCACGTGCTCTGTTGTGTATGTAAGCAAAATCCCACGGCGGAACGAATGGAATAGAGGTTTCCTGTGAGAAAACTGACATCTGCCTAAAGATTGTTTTAATTGCGTTAGGTAAGTAGTTTTCGCTTTTCTGTAACTCGTCTTGTTGATAACTGTGAGACGTTTTATTTTATGGTGAACATTTAGCCATACTAAGAAATAGGTTTGAACACGTCGTTAATATCACGTATTTGTTTTTGTTATTAACTTGGAAACTTATGTAACTTAAGAGTTTTAATGTAACTGTTTGGTGATACAGTGTGAAATAGCTGACGTGCAATGTATAATTTCGTTTATGAAAGTTGTGAAAAGTCCAAAATGCTCTCGATTACACCACAGCAGAGCCGGGCATGCCAGCAAACTATTAACTTATTCTTTGGTTTTTCCAATTTAGGTTAATGACACCAGTCTAGGAGTGGAGTTTTGAAAAAGTGTAAGAGAAAGTGCTGGAGCTAACTGGTGACTCTAACACAGTGGATATTTTGAAAGGTATGGTAAAGGCACTTGATGACATTGTTACACTATATTTTAACACTCTTTTATTAGAACCCATTATTGAGAAAATTGTGTTTCTAAGCAAAAGTGAAATGTATTTATTTGTTCCATATCGAAATAACATTTTTAGGGACTCACATCTTTGCAATAATTGTATTCGGATTATTCACGCATGGGGTCGATCTTCTCGTCTTTCCAAACCTGCCATGTAAACATCCGTACGTAACAGCCTGCATGCACTCCAAGGCAACCGAGACCCTGACAACAGATAGGCAGATAGTGGCGCGCGGCGATTTCCGTGTTTCGACAGGCAGCAGGTCTTGAAAGGTCCGAAAACTAATTGTCACAAAACCAACACTTGTAATGCTTCATGGCATACATAAAATAACATAATTGGACTTTGAAAGGTGCTGCACAAGGTGGCAACATTTCATGTCAATACGAATATGCAGCATAGCGAGTGTTGCGATGCTGAGAAGTGGCAACGCTGTTCTCCATTAGCACTGTACTGCAGTTAAATGCTGGGACGCACGGTAATGTCGAAAATGATCTCGGACCGAAGGGTCGCGGGTTCGAGTCCCGCCTCGGGCATGGTTGTATTTGCGTTCGTCCTTTCACCCCTTCCCATCCTCATATCGTTTCATCTTCATAGTTACCATACCGTTAACACCAATAGTGGTCGCTAATGACCTAGATGTTGATGCGACCTTAAATAACCAATTAAAAAAATGTCGAAAATCTTGCCACCGTCGGGACTCGAACTCTAGGACCTCCCAGTCAGAGGCACTGCAGTGACATCAGCTGAAACTGTGAGCCTATGTAAGACGTGGCAACGTGTGTTAGATATTGTAATCTGTGTTAGTTGTGACAATCTGTATTAGATGTACAACCTGTGCTATATATGACAAGTATGTTTGCAGAACATTTCCAGCAAAAATTAATTTATACTGCCTGCTTTTCAAAATAGAACTGATTAGAAAATGACGTAAAACGTTCATATTTGAAGTATTTGTTTACAATCAATTTATACCTTTTTGTCAAATTATGTCTTTTTGTTGAAACACTAATATATTTTATTAAATAAAACATCTTTATTTAATTGTAGTTGGTAACATTTCTTTCATTTTGATCATACATTACCGTTGCCATATCCCGCTAGTATACCCAACAGCCGCGGCACTTCGCCGATCCTTAAGGGAGCTACCGAATGGACGACGTTTCACATTGTGGCCACTGGAGCGCTGGTCGCCGGCATTCGCGAGACCTTCAGGCCGCTTTAAAACAAGGAGAAATGCCCGCACTTCCGGCATTTTTGGTCACTTACAGTGATACGAGACATTACAAACTCATGTTGATAGAAATACTAAACGATTCTAAAACTACAAATCTCTCTGTAGTTTGCTTAAAAGAAATTGTGAAGTGAATACTTCTAATTAACCCTCAAATAGCATACGTGAAATATACCTGGTTAGTGAGGCATCAGCAATTCTTTTTGCGTATAAAATACAAATTTTATTCTAAATTATTTCTGATATTTATCAGTATTTTCAGGTGTTTATAGAGAACTATAATGCAAATAAACCTTTTAAAGACAATGGATGAAAACGAAAAAATAACAGTATTACTTTAACACTTTTTATACCATTTATTTTTAAATTTTCAAACTGTATTGTTCCTTTAAATTATATTACACGCTCAAAAAGAACAAATTCAAAATAGAAGAAGTGTTTGAATTGAAGAGAAATTCACTAAATAACTGAAGAAACTAATTCTAACGTAACGTACGACGTTTTTCATCAATGAACGTGAACAGAAATTGTTAGTGTTATTTATCAGTGTTTTGTAAATTTGTGACGAATTTTGAGAATAAAGTGAATTGTTATGTAGCTGAGGTAAGGGTTATATATTTTATTTACTTCCAGAAACAATAAGAATGTATATTCACATTTATTTACCATGTGAAGATAATTAGCATGGGTGTTCTTGACGTGTTAAATAAACCAGTCTCATCATTAAATAACCTTCAAGTTTTCCTGTTCATCATTTCTTCTGTCTTGCAGATGGTGCATTGTTGTGTTCCGTTTTGTAAATATACGAAAGGGAAGACGAAAGGTAATAGACATCACGAATTTCCGTTGAAAGAAGACTTAAAACGACTGTGGTTAAGAGCAATTTATCTGTTCAGATTTTGAACTAAGCAATTTTTCAAATTTATCTGTTCACGAGAGGCTTAAATACTTGAATTCAAAGCGTCATAGCCGAAAAGTTTTGTGTTTGTAATGCCGATATCTGTATATTTGCATGCAGCAGCAGATCGAGGAATGGTCGGCGAGCAGCGCGCCAGCGGTGGGTAGCGGAACGTTTAGCTATAACAAGCAGCAGGTTGGAGTGCCGAGGCTTTTTCGCATACAAGCGGTTTGTGCAATTGCATACAAATCCTCAACTAAGAATTTTCATACCCACACACCTCATACTTCTTACAAACTTCATCTTTCTTCAGCCTAGGATTCTCCAAGCGTTTACCTGAAACGAAAAGATATTGCCATTAGTTTGTGTTGTTTACTTTCGGCGCACAGTTCAATGTCCTAGAGATAAAAGTAAACCCTACAAAATACTTGAAGAAGGCTAAATCATATGTCTATAAAATGACAAACATTTATATATCACTTTATTTCTTGACGCACTGTTCTTTATGTTACTGACTAAACAATAGGTTGCGTAATGTAATGCGTTCGGGAAAAGTAGTCAGAAAACCGATGAGGCAGGTTTCATTGCAACACTAATGCACCTTTTCTTTATAAAGAATATTGAACCACATCATATGAACTCTAGGCATAAAGTGTTTTAGATGAAAAATTTATTTATAGAAAATATATTTGTTAAAATCCTATTTTGGAAAATGAAATTTTTAGGTTCCCTTCGAATTTAAAACAACTTCAAAAAAGTAACTTAATATATATATATATATATATATATATATATATATATATATATATATATGAAATATATTATATATATAAATGAAAAATAAATTCTAATTAAAAAATAGCACCTGGAAACAAAAACAAGCCAAAGTTTAAGCAATTTAAAGGAGGACTTGGGTTGAAAGCTTTCAGTCACCAAATTCGTGGTCTTATCTCCGTCAAAAAAAACATTTCGCCTTCCGTCAGCGAACAACCAAATACTATTGCACAGGTCGTTGCTATCACGAGGAAGAATAACAACTTGTGCGTTGCCCGATAACGCATCGACCGTATCTGATAAGGCGAGCGGGTGGCGCAGACAGGCTGGCACCACGCGCCGCGGCTCTCACTTTCAACAGATGCGCGCGTCGAAACAATATTATCTGGATGAGATATTCATGATTAGTGGGGGGCCTTGCCTCGGCCAAGCGCGTGGACGGGCGGGCGGGCGGAGAAAGTTATTACGCCTCCTTATCACCTTCGCACGTACGTGCACGCGCGTGCGCGGCGACGCACACGCGTGGGAGCACGCGGGAGCAGCGACCGAGCGCATCACGTGACTTTGCTCAGAGAAACCGAAATTCGAACGCGATATCCAAAGCCCCCAGCGATGAAAGAATAGATACGTTCATTTTTCGTGAAACGACGCATTTGTCCATTACTACTATGCAAACTCGCAATTTTAATAATAATAATAATAATAATAATAATAATAATAATAATAATAATAATAATAATTATAATAATAATAATCATAATCATAATCATAATAATGTTGTTTTCGTTGAGAATGTATAATAATATTTCGACTTGAAATAACAGACTATATAATTAATTACACTACAACGAGTGGCTCACGGACAGCGTTCTAGCTTTCCGTGGTGCGGTACCAGGTTCGATTCCCAGTGGGGGCAGAAATAGAGCTCCAGCTTTCCATTACAATTATTTCAGTTTTTACAACTGTATGACGATAGAAAAGTATACGCAGACCAAAGATACTAGATATTTATATTTTATTTTACATTACTACAATACTTCACTTTCATTATTGGATGATTGGTATTGGATGATTATAATTGTCTGATTATTAATCATGACTGACGTGCTGGTTCGAGAAACTGTAAATAATTGAAAGAGTAAATGCATTTACACCGAAAAATGTCCGCCATGAACACACTTATGACAAAAATATGTCTGCAGAACTCTCAATATTCTGTTATATTTTCTAAATTAAATATATACTACATTCTAACTATATCTAGAAGTGCTCCTTGACACTAGGTTATGAAGGCAATCGCGAATTTTCATTAATTCTAATAAGGCTCCAGCTACCTCTCTAGCAACTAGTATTTTCAAGTTAGAAAAAACCTATACTCATCACAGAAGAATCCAACTAGATTTTCCAAAGATAATTTTAAACCTCCATAAAAGAAAATCCCACTATTTTCCTATACATACTTTATGTAACATTTCTTACCACAAAATAGAATTTATTTATGCATTCCCCATTCTCAATTGTGATGGTTTTATTTATCTATTCAATGAATTAGATTAATGAATAGAATAACTGAAATACCATTTACTTTTTATAGGGGCTGATGATTCTACGGCATATGCTGTAGATTTCAACGATGGTTTATTAATTTACTGGTTTATATAATTTAAAAACACTTCCAATTTCAAAATAAAAAAGAAACATTTATTTATCTATAGTAATAATAATAATAATAATAATAATAATAATAATAATAATAATAATGAGAATAGAAACTTTACAAAACTGGTAACTGATATGTAAAACAAACACAATACTAAAACATTTTTCAATATATCCATAGTCTGTTTATGCTTTAAAACGTATATCTTCTCACATATATTCACAAGACGTCAAACATCGTCTATACTCCGAGACCTTCATCTCTCTACCATATTCCAACACTTATAACTCTTGCCTGTACTCCGAGACGTTTAATTTTCTTATATATTCCAAAACGTATTCTCTCTTTCATTGATTTGAGGTTTCCAGTGGAAGTGTCCTCGCAATTTTGAAGCGCTAATGCTAAGCTTGTTAGGTAAAAATTTCTATCCATATTTTGTAAAGCGTTACCTCTTTGTAGAAGAAAATGTAAAATAAAGCGAAATCCAGCACAGATAATTTGAACAACCTCTAAAAATTATTAAAATATGTATGAGTATGCATATTAAGATTTGTCAGGAAATTCATATAAAGAATATTTAAACACTTTTTTTAAAAAAAAATTTGACATTAGGAAGAAAAAATAAAAACTACCCACGGAATCGAAATCAGGAAAATCAAATGTAGGATTATTTATGCGATTTTTCTAGACTCTCGCTCTCTCATTTAATAATCCTCATTTATAGGTATCAAACAATTTAACTCCATCCATAATAGAATCAAAAAATTCTGGAAGTGAAATAACTGGTACCAGTTTTCATACTGACTTAAAATACTAGAAGCATCCCTGGTATTAACATATTTGCCCTATTACGTTGGCGCCGGGAATTACGGGAAATTCCTTCCCGTCATACAGGAAGGCACTGTAGTAAAATAGACATTTGCATGGGACGTTTTTGCAAGCTAAACAAGTTTTAGCCTGATGTTATCGTTTGGGATGGCCGGACAGGAAAGCCTACATGCCTTTTTAATTCGCGCAAGTTGACCGCCTCGCTACAGATGTAAAATCATTCTGACGTAAATGCCGCAATATGATGAGAATTTTATGGGAACACGAGCGTCTCTGTTGCATAATCCTTATTAACGTAAACCACTTTAATGTTTAATAAAAAGCGAGACGTATTAACGGATAAGATGAATTAAGGTTGCCATCGGTGTATAAATGTCACACAGTAACAAAATAATTATTTAATTTAACATTTTAATTTTACGTTTTTAATACATATTCGTTATCACATATATTATTAGATTTCTTCCCAAAAGGACAACTTGTCTTCACAAAATAAAAGAAACTAAAAATTGAATAGCTCGACAGAGAAACACTTTTGTGTATCCATCTCAAATAAAATAAAATAAATCGATTTTTAAATTTGATGAAAGGTAAAATTGTACTTATTGAACTAGTTTCCAGATTACTTGAGGCCAACACAAGACCTTAAAACAATTTTTGGCACACGATAGGATCGCGAAAAAAATTCCAACTAACAGACAGTACTACTTTATTATTAGCACGCGTGATTAGCAGGCTTACATGTATTTGCTAATTTCCACCTAAAGATTCGTAGTTTGGGGGGTGCTGGTGAAGGTTGAAACTCCAAGAACTATTCGCCACCAGCTGGTATGGATGATCCCTCTGTCTGGGTAAGATTTCTAAAGGCCGGCCCTCTGATCCGGTCGCCGTCTGAAATCACGTCATCCACCTATCATTTTGGCTAGAAATACCACCGAGGACCCCAAGATCACCTGGAAGAAACTATGGTTAAACCAAGCTCCAACTGAATACCATCAAATTCTGGACTTGGCTCCCCCCAGCGGCTTCCATCTTCCCCGATCGACGTGGGTCTCACTGAATAGGATAAGAACAGGCAATGGTAGAAGTGGTGACTCACTTCAAAAATGGGGTATGCGCGAATCCCCATCTTCTGACTGTGGTGAAGCAAGACAGACAGTGAAACACATAACTTTTGAATGTCCTCTCAGAAAGTTTCAAGGCAACACAATGGACCCAGTGAAAGTCTCGACAGAAGCAGTAAAGTGGATAAATTTAGACATTACATTGTGATTGTGTTGTTTTTTATGTTATGTACATTTATTTTTTTTTAATCCAATTATTTTAATTATTCTAATTAACAACCTTTTCTGATATGTAACCCTGTACGCTGCCATACGCTAAATAAAATAAATAAAAATCTGATCCGGTCGATTCTTTGCTTTACTCAATCACTTCTAGGAGGTTGCTAAAGGAGTACCTTCAACAATAGTTAATCAAGCGCAGAATTCTTTTTCCCCCTCCTGTTCTCACTCCTAAAATCAAGGGGCTGATTCCCCGTTCTCCGCATCGCATATCCCGCATGATCTAAAAGATACTCGCAGTACTGGAGTACGCGGATGTGGTTTGCGCAGTGATTCCCAAGCATGAATCACTCTGTGCCATTGCATCGTGGGTCACCGCGAACAGTTTCCAAGGGTACCACGATGCACAGAAAACAACAACAAATCAATACAAAAATTGAGTTTTAATATACTGTTATTCAGTCAGTTATCTCTGTCATAGGAACGTCGTCCAAACCAATTTGGAACCTACTCCAGTTGTAATGAAACTCTGGGGGCTAATATTTTTGGTTCCTTATATCAGGAATTTGTTACATTTGATAATGCGAAAATAAACTAGTTTCCCCGCTGTGATTTATTTTGTTATTGCAGAATTTAAGTAAAATATCCTAACACTGTGAACTCGAAATTTCATTACATTCATTTAATCCGAAAATAAGAATTTTATTACTGTTTGCTGTAAATAGTTAATACATATACTTTTTAAGATCTTTTCTCTGTCCGCGCTTTCTGGACACTTTAATCTACAGTTCTACACACGAAATATTTCTGTTCAGTCTGAATACTTTTAATGAATCTCGCCTTGTTAACAGTTTCTTATTTGAAATCTATTTGTCATCAGGCTCTTTTTGTTCTGACCCGTAAGAAACTTTTACAGCACTGGCGATGTCCAAGTCAGATGTGATTTCATTAGTTTTCAATCTAATTGCGTTAATTAAGTCTTCACAGTCGACAGACGTGAGCTGAAATGAGCTGAAATAATATCCTCAGAAGTCGTTCCCCGATTTACTTTCGTTCGCCGTAAATACTATAATTAACTCACGAGATATTTCGCAAATTATTAGTGTTATTGGAAAACGCAGGTCTGAGGCGAAGTAATTTTTCCTGTAAGTGCGTTTCTTGTGTTTCCAATAGCTGGTGTGACGAGTTCACTATAACCGAATCTTCTAATGTTTATTTGGAATGCATATGGATCGGGACCGATTACTTTAGCTATTTACATCCGAGTTCATTATACTCAGAATAAATTGTTTTAGATGGGTCTTTTCCTGCGCGACTTCCGTGGTTGAGTGTCTTGGTGGTTTAGAGTGCATGAAGGGGATCCAAATGCTCGGTAAGAAAAATGCCTAAAGCATGCGTGTTCCCGCCAAGAAGTTATGGTCTGGCTGACTTCTCATATTGCCAGATATCCCGTCGAAACCTTCATCGCATCTATAAATCTTTCATCATTCACCCTTCATAACTACTCAATCTTCCTTCAGAGAGTTTATTTGTCCCATTGCTTGATTGCTGGGCGTTCACAAGAGTCGGTTTTCTGTAGAGATGCCCTAGGTATCTCCAGTGGATATGCTACTAAACAGCATTCTTTTAAACAGGTAGATGACTGCAAGAATAATGAAAAGGGTGTCGTCAAAATCATGGGACGAAGGAAATGTGGAATTAAAGATAGGAGAAACGGGAAACTTGTTACTAACCCTTTTGCGAACCCTTTCGTATCACACAAATGACAGATGAAGTGACCAGGATTTGAAACCAGGTACCCAGAAACGGAACATGAACGGCCTGGCCATTACACTTCAGGGCGTGCGCTTCATACAGTGAAAAACAATGACAACCCACTTCAACGATCTCCTGAAAAGGAGAGGAGACACCACAAAGGCATAAGATTCCCTCTCCCCTGACATGACACTCGTCTCCTGGAATTCTCCTTCGTGCATTAGCGTTGTTCGTCCCAAATCCTTAGCTGGGCCTTGTTCTCCACGCGTCGGTCTGGGTGGCCAGGGACTAGGGGCAACTTTCAAGAACGAGGTGGCGAAAGCAGCAGGTCTGAGTCCCGCAAAAGGCAAGGGTCTCTTCACTATTTCATTAGCGTGCTTGCGACCTCGCGTCACCTCGTCATCCATCTGAGTCACCAGCCCATCCATAATCATTCATTTGTCATCATCACCCAATTCGTTTTCAGAAGGAGGCAAAGACTCGGCGCGTGACCAGGAAAGGGGAGGGCATACAAGCGTAATCGTCCTCGTCTTTACTCAGCAATGAACGTGTATCTCATTTCATCGTGCTCAGGCAACAGCGCGGTTCGACTCAGCCATTTAGTTCATCCTTTTCCTCCTTGCGAAATGGAAGAGCTTATTTTCAGACGTATCCCCAAGATATGCAATTTTTCAATAAGATAAACTATTTACGTCCAAGCATATAGTTCAAGATAGGGTTCTGATATCGTTTAACGCATTTGTAGAAATGCAAATTTTTAACACGCTATTTGACAGCATAATGGAAAAGAGTCTTAATAATATGATGGAAACTCGGAATACGGAAACTGCACTTAGAAAAAAGTATCTATAATTGTCAACAACGCTATGGTGTTGGAATGGACATCTTTGTATGAAAAAGGCAAAAACAACATTGAACTGATCCACTGATTAAGCACGTGCATGCGTGTAATGTTCACCCACGTCCCTACAGCAAACTCAACGTTTGGGCCGCTTTTTTGGTGTGTATGCAACAAAGTAATCCGTTAGCTGTGAAAAAGATTTTTTTTCACGGAAAAACCAAAACTACGAAATGGAGAGGCTACATCACTTCCAAAATAAGCCGCTCAATTCGGTGCCTCCCGCCCGCTGTTCTAGGAGAGCGCGACATACAGGAATTCGTTGAAAGAACAAGTACTTTTTCCTTCATGTAAAAGTCATTACTACGAAATGGTACAGTCGAATGCGGTTATAGTGAACTCGGATATAGTGAACCCTCATTATAGGGAACTTAAGTCACTGGTCTCGTTTCACTTACATTACAGATAAGCATAAGAAGTTCGGTTATACTGAACCTGTACCTTGGCAGTGAACGAAATTCAACGTCCTGGTAATTAATTCCCTCCTGGAAAAGAATATATCGCGTCCGTGCCACAAATTAAAACACAAGGCAACTTGAAAACAATATCATCAGCCAAAAGTTATAATCGAAGAAGTCTCTTCTTAGGTAAACGTAGCGGACCCGAAAAGCGCACCTTACTGCTGACCTTATGCCATTCAGACCATGTCCTGCTTGTCAGCAAGTGGCGGCAACGCGCGATTGCTTGCTTAAGTTTCAGTCTTGGTGTTATTCCCTTGGTGTCATGCATGATACACCGTGGGACAAAACTCCTTGATTTCTACGTAGGTGACACAAAGCACGTGACTGCCACAGCCTGGCGATATCCGTCGTGCCGCACGGAAAAGTGATCAATTCCATTCATCGTTAGATATTGAAATTATCAGTTCGTGTTGTTAATGTATTTTGCTGTATCTCTATATTAATAAAATCAATCGTTACGGAGAAATTATATTTATTTTTGACATCATCGGATATAGTGAACCACGGATATAGTGAATCAAAAATGTTGGTCCTTAGAAGTTAACTATAACCGGAGTCAACTGTATTTTGCTCTATAATAATATATAAATCTCTATAACAATAGAATGAACGGTTATGGAGAAATTCTATTGAATTTTGACAGGATAGAATGAAACTCGGATATAGTGAACCAAAACTGTTAGTCCCCAGGCGTTCGCTATAAACGCAGTCGACAGTACTACGTCACGTCGGAAATAAGCCGCTCAATTCGACGCTGGCGTCTGCGTCCCTGCCTCCCGCCCGCCCGGTGTCATCCGGAGGGCGCGACGAGGTGGCCGATAGCGGACGCGTGACGCGCCGGTGATGCAAGGGCGATAGCGACCGATAAGGCCCGGGTGCGGCGGGTCGCGGGCCGCTTCCTGGTCGGGGCAGTGGCTGATAGCGGCCTGCTGCACCTGGCGGCTGCGAGAGACAGCGCGTCGCCGGCCTCGCCCACCCCGCCCCTCCCCGCCACATCCTACGCACTTCACGCCTGCGCTGCGGATGACGCGTCTGCTTCATTAGGGAGTTTGTTGCGCCATCGACGTTAAAGCACGTCGATCTTCTGCGCATGCGCAGTACAAGTTTCGCATCACTTTTGTGCATCTGCGCATGCGCAGAAGTTCGTTAATGCCGTACGCTTTGGCGCACAGTGCGCTGAAATGGGCGGAAACGGCGCATTGAGTTTCATGAGTAATTCTGTTAAAATAATGCGTTCCAAATGTTGTTGCGCCCTACAGATCTTTAATACAAGATATAAAATAACTAAATTTTGTAAACGATTAAAAATAACAGATAGCGCCACCCTCATTTTCAATAACTATATTCATGCGATTTTGGCGGAGATTAGAAAAACACCCAAACCTGATGGGAATAGAAAGAGTTAGAAACTGTAGTAAAGGAATGTGTACCATTGGGTTATAGAGGTTGCTAATTTCGAATTTGCTATCAAAATAGTCAAATTCAAAATGGCGAATCCAAAACTGCGACTATATTTTCGAAATAATAATTTTATGTTGCCAAAAATAAGTATACTATGGGAGTTTTGGGGTAATTGACTGCAAATTTTATCTCAGATTGTAAAATTCAAAATGGTGCGGTCTTATTTTTAAGAACTTCATTCAGTTTTCCCAAATTTCGCTGACGCGACTTCGCGGCGGATAACGCGTCTGTTTCATTAGGGAGTTTGTGCACCCTCGAACGTTAAAGCACTATCGACCTTCTGCGTAGTACAAGTTTTGCAGCACTTTAGTGCATCTGCGCATGCGCACGAGATCGATAGTGCCGTATGCTATGGGGTGCACAAATTCTGTATTAACTCTTCGTTACGGTACTGCAAGCATGTCCAAACGCGCGCGCACGAGCTACTTGTGCTCCTGGTGAGCCTGGCGCTCCTACGGTCTCGGGCAACCCTTAAAACCCAGAAAGGGATGTACAAGTGCAAGCTGAAGCGCCGCTGGGCGGTGAATAGTGACTTCATACGAAAATATGTTTGACTTTTTTTTTATCAAGTAACCGAGAATTGTATTACGTTTATATTCTTCACTGCTTATAACTATTTCGTGTTTATATTATTACTAAATTCTCCCTATACAAACATCTTTGCTAAGTGACTGGAATATGTTTGAATGGCAAATTCGCTCCTTGCTTTCGTTCAGTGTTGTGTTATTAAATCATTCAGTTATTTACTGTATTTAGCAATAATGTGAAATAAATTAACAAGTCTCTATAAGATAACAATTCTCGCTTACGGACGAGCAGTGGTTTTAACAGACAAGAATGTGTGAAAACTGAACGTAGAAAATTCATGCTTTTATGTCACTCTAAAGTGAACAGTATTACAAAACCATAATACTTTTAATTCAATTTTTTGAATTTTACTCTTATTGAAAATTTAAAATCGGACTGATGCATTATTTCATTTTAAAGAATTATATATTTCCCTTAAAGAGAAAATAGTGATTAATATAGCTAAATTTGTGACAATAACTGTCATTAACTTCTCCCAAAGACTGTCATGGGCCAGGTATCCAGTGACGTACTGCCATCCCGGAGCATTTGTTCACCCCTTACTTCTAAATCTGGCGCCAATTTCTCTGAACGCAGTGCCTGCGACCTCTAGTAAGCTTATCTTGCCCGCGACCTTGATATGCCTGTTGTACTGGGATGTAGGAGACCCCTTTTTCTAATTTGAACCTAAACGATCAAGATGTCGAGTTGAGTCTTTTTGTAGTTTATTTTGCCACCAGAACCCATGACGACGTTTTCTTAATTTCAAATCTATTTGCTCGTAATAAAACTGTTTTTCGTACTAGGGGTAATAGGTAAATAAATACTTCACAGCACTGTCTTTTTTCGTCTTGGTTGTAATTATTATAAATTTAACTTATTTCCTCTTCCAGTAAACCTTTGTTTTATTACTTAAACATTTGTTCAATAGTTGTTTTAACCAGTTGTAGCTCGTGCGATATACATCAATCTGATCATTTTGTTTGTTGTTCACATGTGTATCATTCTGTAAATTCTCTATATTGCTTAGTCAGAGATGGATGTAGAACCACCAAATTATCTGGTCATATTTGTGATTTTTTTTCCATTTCATACGTTAGTAGCAACTTAATAGACGTAAACTGATGAGTAAGTAATATTTTTTTGCTTAAAAATGACAAAAAGGTTCTTAAAAACTTTATAAACAATGTTAGAAACTAGTAAATAGAGAGTTTTGAAATGCTTATCTATACATTTAAAAAATAAGGTATTCTGCCATGGCTTCGTTTAGAGCTACTGAACCGATTGTAGTATTTTTTCCTTTAAGTGAAAGAATGTGATCCTAGATGTGTTATAAGATGTTGTTTGTGTTGATTTACCTACATTTACGGTGTAAATTAATTAATTAAATCATTCTTTAATAGTACGCTCACGGTGGAAATAACATTTTTTCCACCATGAGTACGCCTATCAATAGTCAATTGTTTTCTTCCAAAGGTGGCTGTTTCAAATTCAATATATATGAGACGATATATGTGAGTGCACGCTGCTTCATGGTGGTACTGCTTGATGTTTTGTTTTGATTGTTGACATTTGTTTACAATTCGTCAAGGTTTTGTTTCAGTGTAATAATTGCATTGTGGCGTTGACAGTTTGCATGTATTAGCTTTTGTGGTGTATTTTGTAGAGAACATTCGGACTGTGGGTTTTGCTCGGTTGTACTGAAGTAGTGAAGTTGTTCACAGGTTATGTCGAATTCCGAATCGTTGCCCACGCGCCCCAAAAGACGCAAATGTACATTAACTGGACGCAGGGAGAGAGGAAGTCAGCGTAAGTGTCGTGATAGTGCGGTCATTTCGTTTTCTGTTGGGTCTTTGTCTTTGAAATGTCAGTTTTGTTCTGCTTTGTACTTCCCATGCAAGAGAAATTTTGCAAACGAGTTCAAATGAATCTGTGTTGCTTAAATTGTAAAATAAGTTTACCTTCGATCAATATGCCAGAAGTAATCAAATTTGTTTGTAGGAGATGATGACACATCAAAAAACTTTAGAAATAATATGTCAGTATAATAGTGCTCTTTCTTTTGTGTCATTTGGTGTATTATTGCAATACGTGAGTCATATTGCATTGCCACCTGGTCATGAGCCATACGTGTTCTAAATTTTGGGAACTCTACATCACAGAATATCTTTGCTGTACCCTGAAGATCCAAACAATGCAGCATATTGTGAACATTAGTCTGGGCAAACTATTTTACATTTATCTTAGATCTCATCGTCTAATTTTGACGGGTTCTCACTAGTATCTTTAAATTTCTTTGGACTCTCTGAGTCTCCACCACAGCAACGATGCTTTTCCATTATCCACAGCAACGAACGGTTCAGGATGTTTTGTGCGGAATGTGGAAAACGACTATCATCATATCTCGAGGACAACTCTACCGGCCTGCTGCTTTGATTGTTTTAAGTGGTTTCCGGTCAACGCCAAGCAAATGCTAGAACAACACCCAACAAACGGGCCATGGACCGCGCGGGATCTCTCCTTCCTCTTCAGTGTCCTCTCCTCTCCCCTTAGACACACACACATACACACCCCCTGACATGCACTACACTATCACACTCGGCGAGAAACCAGTTGCGCTGAATTCGACCTATCTATCCAAATAGTGTGGAAAATCCTGCTTCCGCCGGGACCCGAATCCTAGGACCTCCCGGTCAGAGGCACTGCTGGGACATCAATTGATGCCCGAGCCATCTACCTCCTCCGTGGAAGGCGCGTCGGCGTGACGTCACTTTCTCACGCATTGCGTCGTTGCCACAGCGAAAGCGGCCGTCTGCGGCTGCTCTGCAGTAATCGGCGCCGCCGCCGCCGCCTCGTAATTGAGATTGTGCGACTCATTACGGACGCGGCGCGCGAACGCGGGGAGAAAAGCGGCAATTGAAGGCTTTGTGTTGGCAGGTAAGCGCCTCTTCACGGCACGTAAATAATAGCCGGGTTTTCGCTTTCTTTGCAAACGAACCCACTGGAAATAAGCGAAGTTCTGCAGGTTTGTGTGTATTGTGGGACTAGCCAGTGAGGCGGCTAGAATGTACATAGGGTTGTTTCACCTTGCAATTCATATATTTGTCAATTAAGTAACGGGCCACCACACGGGCCTGCCTCCTTCTTTTGACCCCCCAATTTCATCCATAGTTCTGAATGGTGGGGAAACAAAGATGGGGAACCACTTTTTTATTACTTATTTAAGGTACCTAAGTTAACTACTAAGGTCAAATAGCGACTATTGCCAGTAATATTGGGAGAAATGGTAGCGGAAGAGGAACTCGCCTACGGACACACAAAGGTCCATGTGCCGGGTGGGATTCGAACCCGCGACCCGTAAGGCCCGAGGCAGCTACGGCTCTTCAGCCTCAGCGACCTCGGCACTCAAGGCCGGCGGAACTATCTTGATGAAATAGACGAAGGATATAATAGGAGCACACCTGCAGAGGTCGAAGAAGAAGTTACAATTATCGTATTTAAGTCTTCTTGGTCTTCTTTCGCTGGAAACGAAACTACCGTAAATATTCGTTGTTCTTCAGGTTTGAGAATGTTATGGGAGCAACGGAAGAGGCGATAAGGGAGTTCATAGATCTCACTTCACCTCAAAAGGGCATAAGCAGAAAAGAATTAAAAGGAAACGAAGACGAATTCGTCGACGATGATGAACAAGATGAAAAAGAGCACGAAGAAGAAGACGATATAGAACAAGACAAAACGAAGGCAATAAGAAGGTGAAGGAGAGGTCCACAACGGAAAAGTTAAAGATGAGGTCAAGGAGAAGAAGACGACAAACAAAATGAATACAAAGAATACGAAGGAGAATAGACGAAGAATAACAAAAGATGACGAAGAACAAAAGACGACGAGGCATAAAAGTCGAAGAACAAAAAACGACGAAACAAAAAGAAAAAGCAAAGAAGTCGAAGAACATGACGATGGCAGGTCGGTATTCCTTTTCTGTGGTAACGATGGTACCGTGGAAACTAACAATAAATCAATGTTCTGCCAGTTAACAAAGTTTTTGGTGCACAAGAAGTCAATAAACTATCAATGCGTGTTCAGATGTTTTTATTTATTAAACATGTCCAATCTCATTGATATAGCGGTTGTTTTTTATAATTCAAAATTCAAGTAGTATATGACTCAGTGTGGGTATCACGGAATTCACTTCTCCCCATAGCACTTCACACACAGTCTTAACTGTTTTTTGAGGTAAAATAAATAAAAAAATAAACATTGGCCTCCTAAACACACGTTTCCTGTCCAAATCCGATGAGTTTTCGAATGGCGAAAAACCCGCAATGTTCAATGTTACACAAAAGGCATGCAGAAGCTGGGACATCAGTTTATTTCTTATTTTTCATTAAATTTACCATTAATTTCATCTACTCTGACGTTAATAGACAAAATTAAATCATCCGACAATTTCAATCCTAATTAGATGCCATTTGTCAGGGAACGACACAAGTGAAATATGTGAGTGCGCTCCAATGGGTGTCGTCATTCTGGCGGGGAACATGAAAAGAAACTAGTAGTGCTAAAATAGCACGTACATTCTCCCCCGTATTTCACGCAATATTACGCAAAAAGTACTAAACTTTTCGAAAAATTGTACATGACCTTATTTTAGAATCTATCTTTTAGGAACAGATTCCATTAAGGGAAAATATCTCTATCTTTAATATTTTAGTTGCAGGAATACTCAGAAAAAAAAGAATGTTTGCAATTTTGGAAAAATCAGTGTTTTCAACGAAAATGAGACTTGCAGAATTCTCTTAAACGTCCTTCACACTTTCCAACAACAAAATTTAATGATGGAGCCATTATTTTTTGAAAATTTGGAAAACGTCCCAGGGACTTCATGAAAAGTACTCCCTCGAAATTAAAATATCAGTTTCAAATTCAAGGGGCCACGACATCAACCACTCATTGGGGAACATCGATTGTGGAATATCGATTGTGGAATATCGATTTTGGTGAAAAAAAGCTGAACGGTTTAGCCGCTACCGTTGTTGACAAAAGAATAGATGGACGGACAGACAGACGTTTTGCCGATATTCGATTTTTCGGTAACAAGGACCTACAAAAGATTCTGGTTACACTACGTGTTAGAGGATTTTTTCGTAATTTACCAACTAGATTTTTCTTTTTCGTAACCAGGGTCCTGTAATACGAGTTTTTTGCCACAAATTCGCCGTTTTTTGTGCAGCATTACCTAACCTTCTCTGTACTCTGTAGAGAGAAAGTAAAACACAATCATACAACAAAAGTGGGTAATGTAGAGCGACCAAGCGGTGCCAATGTGAAAAATGATTTATAACGCAGTCCGAGTTGAAGTGCGCAATGAACTTGTATCCAAATCTCATGCATTAGAAACGAAGACAATAGACTTCCCAGGAAAAAGTGTCATTGTCATAGGACAATGACACTTTTTCCTGGAATGACTTATTGCATGAAGTATATGGAAATAAAGAAAGAAAGTGTAATGTATGGGTGATATATCCGCTGCACATCTTCACCTTGCTCGTTCAAACAAATGTCCCAGCGAGTCATAGGTTCATGGATACCTTCAGCGTAGGACGTTCGTCAGCAGAAACGCCTGAGCCGATTCCAGCACTTCCGTACAACACGAGAGGAAGCGTTGGCGTGCGTAACAGCAAATCTATTTGACGTGTTAGGCCGCTCATTTTTCATGGCCGATTGGAGTTTGATAAAGGAGTGCGGTATGCCGTTGCTTTGGTACTTCCCTTTCATAAAGACAATCCGAAAGCAATGCCTCCTTGTAGTCCAAAAAGCGTAAGCGTGACGTGACAATATGCATTCCAATACACGTTTTCCTACGACCATATATTTCAGCTGCACCATCTCCTATTGCCATTAAAAAAAAGAATATTACTTCTTTCTGGTCCCTTGTGAACAAATCGTGTTGTGAACGTTTTTCGCTCAATGTGCTTTTGCGCTTGTAAACATCATCTGCACCGATAGTCTATTTCTGTCTGCTTTCCTAACATATTACTATACCCATCTACTAGAGAAAACAATGCTCTCTTCTGGTAAGTTTCGACGCTGCGACAAAAGATAGTTTCCGCGAGACATTTGAGCAACCTGTATATTCGGCGCTACAACCGGAATTGAGCCTCAACATGGTAGCCATTGAACGTGCAATATAGCGGGAGTCTTTTGGGATCAGGGGAAAAGGGCCTCTAGAAAGAAGAGATCAGTCAATCGTCCAGGCCTAATGGGCCGGATTTACGCTAGCAATACGTTTCCGAAATATCTTTCATCAATGTGTTGTTGTTTCTTGCGGTCATCTTTACACTAGCAAGAACAAAACGCGACATTTTGCCAAAAATTTGGGAGGAAGATCTTTCCGATCGTTTTACTAGAAATTTTTGTTGCCGTGTTTGGTGACGTTACGAGGAAAATGGCACGTGAACTTAAGAGAGGTTATACCTCACTTTCCGATATAGCTAGTAGAAGGGAGAAGATGCGAGTCGTGGTCGCACACACGAAGAGAGAAAGAAGAGACTATGATTTGTCGGTACATGAATACATTTTTTTGTGAGGGTTTTGCAGAAGTGAGAAAAAATGCGTATACAGTTGACTCCGGTTATAGTGAAC
Organism: Teleogryllus oceanicus; assembly: GCA_964035755.1. Lineage (NCBI taxonomy): Eukaryota > Metazoa > Arthropoda > Insecta > Orthoptera > Gryllidae > Teleogryllus > Teleogryllus oceanicus. Next base: position 55,208,366 of record CAXIVR010000008.1, read on the forward strand.
TCCGATATAGTGAACCCTCGGTTATAGTGAACTTAAGTCACTGGTACCGTTTCATTTACATTACAAATAAGCATAAGAACACTCTGTTATAGGGAACCTGGATCTCGGCTACAGTGAACGTAGGAAATACAACGTCCTGGAAATTAATTCCCTTCTGGAAAATAATATATCGCTCCAGTGCCACAAATTCCAACACGAGTCAGTATATCGTATTTTATTAGGCGAGTAAAAAGGCTTTCGGAGAGTGGGACGGTATTCTAAGAGTGCAAGAGGCAAGACGGCATTACGATACTTAGTCACAGAGGGCAATGCAGAATCAATTGTAGAGAGAGCACGAACTCTGAAGAACGATCTGGAGAAATAACTAATGAAAAAGTACGAAGCAAATAATTGAACAGATATTGATTTTTAAAGGACAAATAAAGATATTTAAATATTCAGTTTGTGGTGTATTTCCATATTAATAAAATCAATCGTTATGAAAAAATTCGGTTTAATTTTGACATCATCAGATATACTGAACCTCGGAAGAAGTGAACCAAAAATGTTAGTCCACAGAAGATTACTATAACCGGAGTCGACTGTATTTGTTCAGAAAGAAAAAAAAAGCACAGAAATAAACTAGTGGTGCTACGGAGAGGCACAGACATTCTCGTAGAAATGTTTTCTAATTACTTTGGTGTGGACTGGTACTGTCCAGTCTTGCCTTTCTTTCTTTCCTGCTGCTATCTATCGCCTGTCAAAGTACTTATTTTTTTTATTTTCTCAACTTTCCAGTTTCCAAATAGTATAACCGAAATATTACTTTAAGAATATTACAAATGACTTTTGTCATTAGTCCCTTAAGTGTAGTGAATGTTTTCCTCTGGGGAGATGGGGGATCCTCCCCCGCTAGATGGCGAGATCCGGCGCCGACCTACCGTCGGTTAGTGGGGTTTCCCCCTAACCAGGACCCTCGCACCAGCGGGGCACCGCTCCAGCCGGGACAAGCTCTAAGCTCCCGACCGGTCTCCCGGAATTTGTGGTAGTTAGGTGCATGTTAGTGTGTGTGTGTGTGTGTAAGAGGAGAGGATAGGACAAGGAAGAGGGAGGAAAATTCGCGCGCGGTCCGTCGCCCGTTTGGTAGGGTACTGCGCCGGCATTCGCCTGGTGTTGATAGGGGAAACCACGGAAAACTACGATCAGAGCAGCCGGCCTCTAGAATTCTCCTCCAGACAGTGTCTGAATTCGACCTAGCTGAAAAGCTAGGGTCGAAAATCCTGCCACCGTCAGCACTCGAACCTAGGACCTTCCGGTGAGAGGCGCTGCAGGTACATTACCTTAATGAAAGAACTATTTATGGACAAGTTTCATTTCAAAGAAAAAGCTTTATCTTCAATTTTGTAGTTGTAGTAAGACGCCGAAAAAATTCAAACTTTTGCAATTTTTGAAAATTCAGAGTTAAGCGTGAAAATCGGACATATGCCACCTTTATAAGTGTAATTTGGGTTTATTATTACATGAAATATAGAGAAAAAAATTTGGAGCCGTTTTTGAGAAAAAAATTGAAAATATCCGGGTGTCCATGTAAAGTACTCCCAAATTTTAAAGACTTTTTTCAAAATTTCAAAGCTTCAACTGGTGCCAGATGGAGAGGGGCTTCTTCAATTTGGAAAAGAGGGTACGTGTGGTTACGGCGCTAGTAGTGTTCACAGCCGGACAGACGGATGGATGGACAGGCGGACGGACGTTTGAAAATATACACTTTTACGGTATCAGGGAATACCAAACCGTGTTTCCGTTAAAATCTCGAAATCGATTTTCCGTAGCATTACATAATTTTCTCTATACTACGTATGTCACTCTATATATACGTATTTATGCGAGAAAGTAAAAGACCAATTTTCACAATTTGAATGCTATTTTTATTTATGTTAATTTTTCTTTCTGAAGAAATATATGCATTTCTTGTGTAAATAATAAACAATTTACATGTTTCTGAAGTGTTTAGTTTCTGTGTAGTTATACATGTAATGCAAATTTTTGCATAGAAAGTATTCTTTCAAACCAACTTTTAAGTGCTTATTGCGGCTCAGCCATTCGGTATATCCAAGAAGTTTATTGGTCACAATTTGCTAAAAATTGTCTTAAGAGCTTATTTTCGAAATTTCCACGTTTCCTCTTCGTACATTCTATATATAATCATTGCAGTATTGTGAACAATAAATCGGTAATAATTCTGTTCCAAATGACAAATCCTCAATAAAAGCTTACTAAGGAGAGAGAACTTTTGAAATTAGCATTTGTCGACATATGGTTTAATGCCAGTAAATTTGTCTGTATTGCGTCCTTACACCACTGTACGGCGTACGAGTGTATCCATAAATGGAATTCCATTTATCGATCTACTGATATAATTTCCGTCCTTTGTCCCTCAGTTGTCACTGAATGCAAGTAGTCACTATTAACTGAATGAGATTCCTCCAACTTCCCCCAACTGTTACGTAATAATGTTTCCGTTACCCTTCAGTTGTTTGGCTGATGTATGGCTTACGCGATTGTCACACGAGACTATTTCCTGAGGACTGTAGTATCGGTATACGGCCGCATGAATCACATTTCTGGATTTCCGATGTCATTTCACAGAATTATACGTTTGTCTTATCAAATCCAAGTGTCAAATCCACCGGAAATATCAATCAATACGACGCGTCGTATCCCGTCAAATTAAGAGACTATTTTTGTAGTATCAGAATCTGTACTAATTGAAGATTTTCAAATACATAATTACTGTCTTAGAAATTTAAAAATGTATTATGTTCCATGTCAAAATTCATATAAATTTCAATTACTTTCGCTTTGTCTAAAATATCTAATATACGCGTATTATTTCCTATTGTGAAAAGTATGCTACTGCGCTACCAATTACGTCACAAAAGCGAGAGACGACTTCTGGAGAGCTATTTGCGAATTAAAAGAGTTAAAAATGAAGCTTCCAATAGAAAGTGCGCGTAATTGTGGCCACTGAGAGGACCGCCAAACAAACTACGTCACTGGGACTTCATATGGTGCAGTTTATTTAACACTACAGTACTGAGTTTCTTTTGTTTCCGATAAAAAGCTATGCACATTAATAAACGCGATTTCATGTTATTTCAACGAATTGAATTGTTCGATCTCAGAATACCTTTTTCCACAAATTTTACTGCAAAAGTGCTTTTGAGGGGAGACTGGCGTAAAGACTCGCAACTTGCGTAAACTCGCAATAAACGAGAAATCCTCCCAAAAGTAACTCCATATTGCAAAAGTGGTTATCTCTAAGTACCAATTTTTAAGAAATTTTAAATAAAAAGAGAAGCTAATGAATTTTTCTCAGTTGGGGAAATATTGCACTGGAAGTACATTAATTGATTCTTATCCATTCTCTTCTTTTTGAAAACTAACTCGAGATGTATTACATGGTTGGTACAATAAAATTAGAATAAACACTACGTTTTGTATAATTACCAATTAATGTAAACGTAATGTATTAATGTACTGTAATCTTACAATTAATATACAAAATATAATTCTAATATCTCATAAAATATTCTGATGTTTGTTTTTAGGGATTTTGGAAAACAAATGAAAACACCTTGGGAATTAGGAGCATACCGAAACACGTCCTAATAATAGTGTTATTCCTCAACAACTACACATATTTTTTATAAAAGTACATGCCATAATTTATCTACAATGGAAGATAAATTGCATTGATAAAGAAATCCCTCTTTTTAATATTGATGATGAAGAGCAGGTTCGAAAGAAAATTTGAGCTATGAAGTTTTCAAACTTTCATATGTTTAATAAAAATATGAACTACACTCATATTCTTTATTCTGTTCCAGAAAAAAATTAAAGAAGAAAAATTGGAAAGAAAAATGGGACATCAAAATAGTATAGTTTCTGGGACATCAAAATAGAATATCCCAAAGTTAAAATATCATAATGATCTCCGAAACTGTACAACTATATCCTAATACTTAGTATGCCACTAGTATTTCGCAAATTTCAGCTCTAAAGTTTCTAATCTGACAGTTACGCGTGACACACACTTCTATCCATTCACATACACTTACGTACATGTAAGTGTACACATGTCGATTTTTGGATACAAAATTACCTGTATCGCCGCACTAATGTTAATCATCTTCGGAATTGCTACTGAAATTACTACTGACGTGTGCCCGACGTTTCAGCTCAAATCAATCTTAAACAGGGATTTTACTAACGAAAATTATCGGGAGTGGTGCATCAACTGATGTCTCTGACCTAGGTTCGAGTCCCGATGGGCGGCAGGATTTTCGACACTAGCCTTTCAGGTAGGTTGAATTCAGTTGCTGTCTGGAGGAGAATTCTAGTGGCCGGCTGCCGGTAGTTTTCTGTGATTTCTCCGATCAACACCAGTCGAATGAGAAGTACCCTAACAAACGGGCCACGGACCGCGCGCGATCTTTCCATCCTCTTACTTGTCCTATCCTCACTCCTTACACACACATTTATACTAACATGCACTACCACATATGCAGGGAGACCGGTCGGAGACTCAGAACTTGTCCCGGCTGGGGCGGTGTCCCGCTGGTGGGAGATACCTGGTTGAGGAAAACCCCTCTAGCCGACGGTAGGTCGGCGCCGGATATCGCCATTCAATGGGGGAAGATCACCGCCACTCCGATGAAAAACATGCACTACACTAACGGGACTAATGACCTCAGTAGTTGACGCGCCTGGAATCACTAACAATCAATCAGTTACGAACGAAAATTCAAGATCGTATTGATGACGTTTCCAAAACGTTTCCTTTCTGAACTACCACACGTATGTTTGAAACAACTGCACCAGATAAGACATACTTCCCGATTGGAGTAGAAGAAGTGGTATCTTAGCACTGTCTAATACAATTTTCAAGAGACCCTTTTACGTTCGTGATATCTGAGTTTTACCTGTAGAAGATTGCCCGCGTCATGTTCCCTCCTCAGCAGCCGCATGACTGGACTCCCACATCCACCATTCGACCCATTCGTTACTCACCTGTTACCGGGCAAGACGCGTCGCTACCTGCTGTCTAATGGCTTAACAAAAACATACACGCAACAGGGTAGCGCGCACAGACGTTGAAGTTCCCGGCAAGGAGGCGCAGGGACTCACAGATAAAACAAAGGATCTACTGTCGAATAGTAGATCCATGGGAGGCCCTTATTTGCACAAAAGTCCCCCTTATTTGTTATCATCAATTAATAAAATATTTTAAAGTGAAACATAATTCAATTATGTATGTATTTGGCGTTATTGGGTCGGTAATCTGACATAGGGACACCGGCCAGCTACCGGTGTCCCCCATGCTTGGGCCTAGTTAAATTCCCATGCTTCAGGGTAAGAGTGACATGAGGCGAACATGACGTATTCTCGTCACCGTAACTCCTTGGCTTTTCTTCGTCCACAGCTACAGAAACGGGACGATTTTAAAGGAAGATACTCTCTATTTTTGCTTGAATCGGAAATCGAACCCGGGACTACAGTACGGGAAGCTAGTATGCAGCTCATGAGCCATCCCAAGGGCTTAAGGGGAGTCATGAAGGAAAAAAAAATTTAAAAACCGAATTTTGGTTTTAAGCGTTTTCTAAAAATTCGGACTTTTGTGAATAAAATGATATATAGATTGTTCGATGGAATTCTTTTTTTACGCCATATTTTGCATTTTGTTTATCGATGTGCATGCGTCAACAACAGAATTCTTGAGGGATGGCGACTCGAAAGCCTACAAGAGTGTTGTAGAAGCTAAACCGTAAAGAAATAATTAAGATTAAATGTGTAGGACATGTCCAAAAAAGAATGGGCACAAGATGAGAAAATTGAAGCAGACACTGATTAATAAAAAAATTATCAGATGGCAAAACTATAAGAGGCAGACTCTCTGACAAAATAATAAATGAACTTCAACAGTTTTATGGTATGGCCATAAGAAGCAATGTTAACAATTTGCAGAACATGAAGAAAGCTGTTTGGGCAACTTTTTCCACAGATTACCAACTGATCAAAATCCTTGTCACCAACTATGTCCCACTGGTATTGACTCATGGTGTAAGTATAACAAGGCAAACGTTTTGAAGATATCCTATACCCATAAACATTCTATTTCTGATTCTGTTGTGGAGGTTATAAAACCTATTTACAGAGATTTAGCAAATCCTGATTTGCTAAGTAAATGTTTACATGGCAGAACTCAAAACCCAAATGAGTCCTTCAATAATTTAATATGGACTCCTATACCCAAAAATGTGTTCATTGAAAAAACAACATTAACATTTGGATATATTTGTCATATGCTGTGATTTGTTTTAATGATGGCAAAAATGCAAGAGTTAATGTTTTAAAAGAATTGGGAATACAAATTGGTGTGAATACAGTGAATGAACTCAATCGTATGGATCAGCTGCGAATACAGAAAGCGCAACGACAAGCTTAAATGTCGACAAAGGAAGCAAGAAGAGAGAAGAGAAAGAGAAATTTAGTATTAATGAAGAAACAGAAGATGAACCAAGTATGGAACAGGATGTTAAAATGCAAAATGGAATAAAGAGCTATTAAGATATACATAAATGTGAAATTAATGAAATTAATACTTTAAACCTGATTTCTGAAAAAAGTTATTTTTTGAAACATTTGTTCCTTTTTCTCAGAAAGTATTAGACCAATCTCTCTCAAATTCTCAGAAAAGCTTCATATAACACTAATACATATTTACTACTAGAATGAGAACAATATATCATTACTTTATAATTTGTGTCCCAAAATTCAAAATATATCCTACAAGACCCTTCTGAAGTTTCACATCCCTACCATAAATAGTTTCTGAGTAAAAGGAACATAAAAACAACCAAATTAACATGGGCTATATAGGGCTTCATGACTCCCCTTAATTCAATTATAGTTAATTTGAAAAAAATGTATTGAAGGAAATTTTGTATACATTCTCAGGGCCTCACTTAAGTGGGAACCTGAGGCAAGTTGTGCCAACCTTCCCACCCTCGGGACCCTGTGTGGCCGTATCCTCCAGGATATCGAATGCTGAATAAAGTATGGGATGGACAGACTTCGTTCGTAATAGCTTTATCCGCTGAGGTCTAGCCATAAGCCGTGGGATTTACTTGAACTGATAAAACGGATCGAGTAAACCGGATCTGGCAAAACAGTTACGAATTCTGAGCACGCACAGACCTTAGGCCTTGGAACATCGGATCATACTGTGGCAGATTGAGATTTCTAAAGGTGTCCTCTCCATGATATAATCATGCCACCCTAGGAGTCAGGGTCAAGTGACACCAGAGTCACGTGGCTCAACAGAAGCAGCCAAGATGCGTTGGTTTTGAATCTAAAATTGAAGCGTCGAGAGGACAGGAGATCCAGGTTTCGAATCCCAACAGTAGCAGGAATTCCGGTACCAGTTAAGTTTCTGTGTCAAACGATGCTATCCCTTAATTATAGAGGCTGCGTATTCTTGGTTTTCATGGTTTCCTCTTATCAAACCAAGTCGGATTCCGTACGAGTACCATATACATAGCAGCTAGAACTGCGCGCTATCCTTCCTGCACCTTTCTGTGCCCACTCCCATTTGAGTAGGTTACATATCTCACAAGCTCCTAAAAATTGAAAATTGAGATGAGGATGCCTTACCCCTTACCTACATATACATACACTCACAAGCACTACACCAACACACATACCGGAAGACCAGTTGGAAGCTTACACCTTGTCGCTGCCTGGGGCGGTGGCCCGCTGGTGGGAGATACCTAGAAACGGAAAATCCCCGCAAGTCGTCTTAGGTCAGCGACGTCGCGGAAAGCATGCACTACACTTACGGACTAAGGACAATTGCCACCCCCAGAATCACCATTCAATCAATCAATCAACTTTAGATGGTTGAAAGAAGAAAAAAAAAAAAGAAACAGCGCAGTTGCTTCCGCGTGCGGCGCAATCTGGGAAGGAACGCGATGTTTGCGCGTCGCAGGTCCGATTCGTTCGGGGGTTTGTTCAAGGTCTGTGTGCGGAGACCTGTCGCTTCCGCGCGGCGGCCGATAAGCCCCCAGAGGCTGCTCCCGGAGGGCGGAAGCGCTCAGCCTCCGACTGTTTGCTTACACCTGAGGAGCGCGCGTGTGAAATCGCGCGGCGTGCGACTTTGCCACGGGGCGATTGTTATTCAGGTGCACCATCTTCAATTTACCTATATTATGATCCTCAGCGTCTAAGCTTCTTGGCCTGTTTCGTGTGGTTTAATGGATGGTTTTTGGTTGAGGCGTTGAGTGACTCATTAGTGATTCCGGGCGCTAATTGATAAGGTTCATTAGTCCCGTAAGGGTAGAACGTTATTACTTCGGGTGTTGGCGGTCATCTTTCCCCGCTAGATTGTGAGATCCGGTGGCGACCTACCGTCGGCTTACGGGGTTTTCCCCAATTAGGTAGCTCCCACCAGCGGGGCACCACCCCAGCCGTGACAAACTCTAAGCTCCTGACCGGTCTCCCAGTATGTGTAGTAGTGTAATGCATGTTAGTTTAAGTGTGTGTAAAGTAAGAGGTGAGGATATGACAAGAGGAAGGAAACATCGCGCGCGGTCCGAGGCCCGTTACTTGGGATTTCGCTCCGGCATGCGTCTGGTATTGGTTGAAGGTACTACGGAGAACTACCGATCAGAGCAGCCAGCCGCTAGAATTATCTTCCAGACAGCGGCTGAACTTAACCTAGCTAGGGTCGTAAATCCTTCTACGGTCGGGGCTGGAAGCTAGGATCTCCTTGTCAGAGTCACTGCAGTAACATCAGTTAATGCCCTGAGACACCTCTCCTGGTTTTATGGATGGTTGATGATAATGTGATTGGAAGAATTATGGAGCAATAGGGGAAGGCAGGGGAAACGGCAGAATCCCAAGAAACGCAGCCGCGAAGCTGATTTCCCCCACAAATCCCATAAGGTTCGACAGGGTTTGTATTCTAGAGGTGGAAGCCGACCGGACTGACTTCTTCATCAGAGTTCCCCTGCTTAATCTTATATACCATCAATTATTGTATTTTATGGGCTGCATCAGCATGACGATTCGTAGCGTGGTGTTCAGATTCATTTGAGGGTCGGGGAGAGGGGGTCGGGTTCGACCTTAACCCATACAAGTGGAATTTGTAGAAGATAAAGTGGGGTCCAGGCGATCCACGTGGTTTTCTCGTGGCCTCTGCCAATCATTCACCATTATTTCATCATTACCCCACCTCCCGTTGAATATTCTGCTAAAAAATCTACCAATGTTCCTTTCACTGGATCGTTCTGGCACCTTCTTCCGTTGAGAATGATCTGACTTTTTTTCGGAGAGATCCTGCGTACTAACAATTTAATCCCAATTGCTATTATCATAAGTAACGCATCAGTTATCCAGTCGCAGTTATCTGTTACCATCTATTTCCCTGTATATAAGGCGTATTCAATAGGCGAGATTTTGCTCTGCTAAGGTAGGCGTGGAGGAAGCCTCTGGATCTGGTTTCGCATTCAGATCAGGCGTGTAGCATGGAGACAAAGGCGAATGACCTGTATCACATATCTAAATCACCATTCATCACTTCTTAATTGGCTAGAAATGTCAAGTAGACAAAATAGAAGACGGTAAAGAAATCAGATTTCTCCTGATGGAGAAGCGGAAGCTCTCAGTGTGCACGAAGCTAAGACTAGACATCTTTCTCGTCTTGCTCCCGTACAGATTCGTCTGTGACTCCACTGCGATGTCCGCATCATTTAATCTCTAATTTCGTAATATTAGTTTTGTTTTCTATTAATCGGCAGGAAAGCCTTGTAGTTATTATCTGTTTTAGGTTATCAATATCCTAATAGGCTCTATAGGAAGACGGAGAAAGAGAAAGAGAAAGAATACAGAAAATAATAAAAATAGAGGCAAACAGAAGAAGAAAAGAAAAATAAAATGAAAGAGAACAGGTAGAAGGAAATGAGAAAGAAAAAGTGAAGAAAAAACAGAAGCACAATATAGAAAATGGGAACGCAGAAATGAAGAAGACGACAGGAAACAGAAAAGGAAAAAGGGGGAGTAAATGAAAGGGAGGAAGAAGAGGAAAAGGGGATAAAGAGGACGAAGACGAGGAAGAAAAGGACAAGATAGGTAGCACTATCCAAACACGCGGGCTCCCATGAATTCATTTGCGGCCGCGTAGTGGCGCGGGGCTGGCGCGGGGCTGGCGCGGGGCTGGCGCGGGGCTGGCGCGGGGCTGGCGCGGGCTGGCGCGGGGCTGGCGGGCTGGCGCGGGCTGGCGCGGGCTGGCGCGGGCTGGCGCGGGCTGGCGCGGGGCTGGCGGGGCTGGCGCGGGCTGGCGCGGGCTGGCGCGGGCTGGCGCGGGCTGGCGCGGGGCTGGCGCGGGCTGGCGCGGGCTGGCGCGGGCTGGCGCGGGGCTGGCGCGGGCTGGCGGCGGGGCTGGCGCGGGCTGGCGCGGGGCTGGCGCGGGGCTGGCGCGGGCTGGCGCGGGGCTGGCGCGGGGCTGGCGCGGGCTGGCGGGCTGGCGGGCTGGCGCGGGGCTGGCGCGGGCTGGCGCGGGCTGGCGCGGGCTGGCGCGGGCTGGCGCGGGGCTGGCGCGGGGCTGGGGGGGGCTGGCGCGGGGCTGGCGCGGGGCTGGCGCGGGGCTGGCGCGGGGCTGGCGCGGGGCTGGCGCGGGGAGGAGGGTGGCGCGGCTACAAAAGCCTCTTTCATCGCTGACGCCGCTCTGCGCTGTGTGGCGCGGCGCGGTGCGGCGCGGCATGGCACTGACGCTAGGTGCGCGGGCCCGCGGGTCGACGACCTCCTCCCCTCCCCTCTTCACCCTTCCCTTCCCCCTTCCCCTCCCGCGCGCTACGCAGCGACACCCCGGGGGTTGACGCTCTCCTGCCCACGCCTCGGTCTCCGCAGCCCTGCCACCCCCGCGCGCCTGCCCACAACAATCGGAAAAACACGAACGTCGCCAAACGAGCATGCTGTCGGAAACGCGCCTCTAGCTCTGAGGGGAAACGAGGTATTGTTAGTGACGGGAACAGCATCAGACGTACACATTATGATAGAAACTAATATTTCGCAGTTCACTGTCCGAGAATATGCAATTATCTAATAATACTGAAGGCAAATTCAAAACAACGCAGAAACGGGTAGCGGAGTATGTCGTAACTATAAAATAATATTACATATTTATATCGATTCACTGACAGGGCTTAAAAAATGTAATAAACAAGACACATATGAAAACGAGGTAGAAAATAAAGGGGAGGTTACAATTAGAAAAAATCCGGAAATGAGGCATTGTTAGTGATAGAAACGCAGTCGTTACATATCAAAAAACATTATTGTGTATTAGTGCCATCGTTACCACAAAATATATATATATATATATACTATAAAATAATATTAATATTTTTATTATTCGAAACTGACTTGAAATGAGATCAAAGTGGAAAACATTTTGAATGAGAATGGAAGGAAATTTCTGTTGTTAAAATTAGGCTTTTTGAAAGCGTGTTACAATAAATGTTGCGAAAAAAATGTTTGAGCGATAATTTGCAGGTAAAATGAATTTATTTGAAACTTGGAAGATTGGTCTTGGTTGCTGAGTGATAATGAGTAAATACCTGCTGTGACATATTGAGAACATTGGTCATGGATGCAACCAAGGATTTCGTGAACCAATGCGATGATTGAACGATTTACTAATGAGACCGTTAGGACGGATAGGTGTGGTAGTGAAAAATAACCTAAAATAACATACGATTAAGTTAAAAACATAGAGGGGAGTAAGAAACAGTTCTTTATTCTTAGCAGTATACTACGTACCGTTTTTCCTTTACATTCCCGTTTATTGTAATAACATTTTATTTTTGAATGAAATTTATTACTTTCAATCTACTCTTTGAGTGAGTCGCCTGAGCTACACCATCGATATGTATCGGAGCAGATCACTAGCCCTGATAAAATTTATTGACTTTATCTCTACCATGTGTAGATTACATTTATATAGTAATCATATCAGTTGCCGTATTGAAACAGGAAATATTTTCATGAAAATTGACTGGGATGTATAGAAGTTACTAATTACAAAACCAAAAGTCATGATTCTTATAATAAGGCTATTTTAAACATGTAGAAGCGCATTTCCGGTGTAAAAAAGAGTGGCTCATATGTTAATTTTTTGTTATATTTTAGATGCTAAAATATCACTTTTCGTGCTCAGCACGGCGAAGTTAAATTACTTAGCTTCAAAAAAATATATTTAAATTGTAATGAGTCTAGTACGAGTTTCCTGCTTTAATAACCGAGTCAATGCTGTTGAAAAGCAGAAGGCAACTTCAGAACGAGAAAAAAGTAGAAACGAGATGAAAACCGGGACAGTAAAATGAGGCAATTTGTAACTGAAGCGAGATCACTTGTTATATATCACCACAAAACTATTTTGACGTATTCTTTTGAGATGAATTACAAAACCATAATTGATGATCTAATAACAAAACCCAGCAACAAACTAAAAGCAAAGTGACAGTTGAAATATGATTCGGGAAGTAAGGCTTAGTGCTTGAAGATAGACAATGTTTTAAAAGGGTTTAAATTGTACAGAAAACGATTATTTTGATGGTGAATGTGAATCACAGTCAAACAAGTAACAAGGAATTTTCTTCTTTCTTCTTATACCTATTTTATTGAATTTGCAAATACTTCCAAAAAATCCAAGCAACAGTAAACAAGACTCACATTTTTGCTCTATGTAAGGACAGCATTAGTGGTCTTGCATAGAAAGGATTTTGTTTATTAAGTCAAAACGTAAAATCATACTCTTAGTGTTAAAGTTATACTTCTTGACTTTTACAATTTTAAATATTCATTCCCATTTCTCACAAATTCCTAATAAGTAGATGTTCTGATTGCAACATTTAACATTGGACATTGAACTATGACACTGGACTGGCTATATGTAGTTTTACATCCAATTTCCTTTCAACTAGTTAGAAAATGCTAAAATAGCGTCTTGTTTTGCTTCTGAAGAATAAAGTTAGTTTTACTACGTGCACGTTTTATTGAGGTCTCTTTTGCTAATTGTAGTCAGGTGGGAGAGTAATTTTTATTAATTCTATAAAATCAAATCTGTAGTTCATTTGCCGGTGCCACTATAATATTTCCAGTATTTAAAAGTTCAAAACCAAGTTTGTTGAAATAATTAATTCATGATTCAACAATCGGAGTTATTTGTCGTAAAAATTAGTAAAAACCTTTATGAGACATACGTGAGAAGGAGAACGTCATCTTTGCACCTTTTCTTGTCTTATGTTAACCTCTCTCACATACCATTCGTAATCCAAATATGGTATATATGATAGTAGTGACGAGTACAAGCAATATTGAAAAATTAAAAGTGTTCGTCTCGTGTGGAAAAATCTATTTGCATGAGAAAATGAACAATTGACTTGATTTGAAGGTAATGATGACGAAATGACTAAAACTCGACTCAACGTGCGCATATTGAAGCTTCATTTACAATTCAGATGTAAATCAAGGAGCCATCTCAGCATTTTCTCACTGGATCAAGGAAAACGGGACGGAAAATGTGATCGTTACGGAGAACATTGGCCGAGAAACTGATTCCAATACTTCCTACACCCATAAATAAAAATTTAGGAAAATTGTTTACCACGCAAAAAATGAACTTTTAACATTTAAAGGTTGTTTTGTATTTTTTACTCCCAGAATGAAATGTACTAATTGTGGTTTTTAATGAGACAGAATAATCTCTAGTAGTACAAAAACAGTTTTGCAGCAGCAAATATTTTATATTTTTTTACGAATGTCACCATGACATTTTTACTTTCTACTGATGAAGCATTGTGTAGCTGTGTTGAACATGGATTATGCTGCTACATGAGCTGAACGTGTAATCTTGATGACGTGCTGTAGATGCTGATATCTTACATCCGAATAAATTTACTCCGCCCAGTTCTGTGTAATGATTGGGTGTTTCATGTAGTAAAACAATTTCTACAAAAACTGTTGATTTGCGAACGAAAAGTTTGGGCAGCCATAGTATTTCATATTACTTGAAACAAGGTATCCTTGTATCACGTGAGTGACTCATATTCATTATTCAAATTGTTGCTGTGTGGTTCGTCCGGGTAAATATGAAATCATGAGATTCATTGGAAGCCGAGCGGTTCTTCACGGCAATTGTTATCAATATGAAATGATATCAAAATGCACAAGGCTTTTGATAGTTTTGTGGGATGTGTGGCGGTTTGCTTTTACCTTGCACTGGATTCGAGTTCCAACTTGGTGCAAAATGAAAGGCTTGTCCCTACTCTGACAGCTCGCCTCTATATACTCAGATCCTCGAAACACGCTCTAAACGTTTTCATGCAAACGGAAGGAAATTATGACTTGTATCATGTCAGAATATTTAGAGGCTAATAAAAGCGATGGGAAAATTCTACCTTGCCCGCTAGGACATAGTAGGTCATTGTTGTCATAGGATTTAAATGGTAGGCTGAAACGAACGTAAACAAGTTTGGCGAACACGATTAGGTAAACGATTATTGTTGTTAATATAAAAAGTAATAGTTTTAAAAAGGTATGTTTAAAATAAGGTACTGAAATGTCTTGTAGTTTTTATTTATTTATCGTCAAAGAAGTTTAAATTGAATGTTATGTTTGGCGGAGAAGTATCATGTGATCAAGTTTTCCTAGGATACAGAAACCTTTCCCATCTCTTTAATTATACATGGATGAATCATGAATTAAGACAACTTGACCTGACTGGGGGAAATACCTGGAGGGAAAATCCGACATGTTCGTCGGCGCTGTATCACATATGCGTAAGGAGAGCAACACTGTCACCTGCAGACACCTCCTCACTTTACTAACAAGACTAATGACCATAGCAGTTGGCGTGTTCGGAAACATCAATCAACTGGTGGTATGAATATCACTAAGTTGTCCTTACTCTGTGTAATACCACAACCGGAGGGTTCCGAGAAGGCCCAACTGGGAAAAAGTAGTACTTTCTCGACCGTAAGCGTTTACTTACGGAGCATCCACAACGCCTAATCACATTCTGAAAGGGCTTGCCCTCTGGCGCGACGAACAACCAACAATATAGCCCTATCTCTTCAGCCATTATCAGGGGTGCCTCACAAGACAAGAGGCCCGGGTTGTTGACCCCAGGGCTCCACATTTAAAACGAAGTTTCCCTTCCAGCAACAAACCAGCATTATCTCTCCATCAAGAGATAACTTATAACGGTCAATTTTCATAAGGAATAATGTATTTTTTTTAATTTGCTTTGAATGAAAAACAATTTTCGGGATCTCAATTGGGGCTAGGAACAAGTTATCCCTGCTGCGTCCTCGTCCTTCTGGGCGTCTCTAGCAATTATTGTTGTAGTAGGGTTTGTTGAATGTAGTTGGGAATGTGAATGTTGAATGTGTTGTGAATAGTTTCCAGCCTTCATTGTTGTTTTGCTTTAGTCCTCTGAGAGTCTTTATTCCATGGAATTTCTACACATCGCCCTCGCACCTGTTGAGAGAGGTTCGACCAGCAGATGTTGCACCCTACGGTCCGATGCTCGTAAGAATGGGGACTGAATTTGCAATACGGTTTCTGAACCTCTTTCCGGTCAGAATGACTAAGTTATGACTACGAATCCGAACATCGGTGTCTTGACACAGATGTCTTCATCGCCGCCCAGGCTTTCTCTGCTATGTAAGTGATTCGCTCTGATTATCATTTGTTAAGTGATAATCGCTCTGTATTCTCTTTTGTTAGATTTAAACCTCTGATCTGTGAGTATGAAATCAGTGTCCAATGAATCAAAATAAACTTATCTATACCTTCGAGTTAAAACTTAAGTGTTTTGCACAAAAACCTTAAATAATATTTACTTATAAGCGTATGTGTTAATTACACACTTAAAATGGTAGTCCTAACAATTTTTTTAATATTTCTACTGTTAAATAAGGCATAGTTTAACGACAAATATGTATCGTCAAAGAAGTGACACCTTTAATAAAAGTACAGTTTAAACAAAGTTTATTACATATTTCTAAAAATTAGTAGAATATCATTTTTCAAAAATTGCATTGTAGTCACCAGGTGGTCAGAATGGTAGTACTTACATTATTCCCTTTTCCATCACCTGATGTGCTCCGCGAGCCTTAACATTCAGTGTCCTTGTGTCTCTGTGATTTCACCTCGCAAGCTTGGGCCGTCGGTGGCTGTAGTATAGTCATAACATTGAAATGTGCCTTTTGAAATCTACCGGAATACCTAAAGACCAACAAGTCACAGCAGGTACCTACGAATCAACAGCATGGAGAGAAACATGCTCAAGGACTTCTCACTTATAGCTAGGGCTGCCAACATTGTTCTTGTTAAAGGGAGGACACTCGACAAGCCAAAAAAGAACGCATAGACACATTTCTTTTAATAAATATTTAATTTAGGCTAACATCGGCTCTATTTCTTTCTTCTCTCCATTTGTGATTCAAGTGAACAGGTTTGTTCTCAAAAAACAGAACAAGATGGTCTGAGCGTCTCTTTTTTTATTTTAGGTGGTAGACAGAAACATTATCATTCATACGTGTGTCATGTGCGTGTGTCAGCGTTCAGAAAAGAGATTTTAATATTTTCTATTCTAAATTAAACAATAAACGATATAACGCAGCGGATGTTAGTTACGTGATAAAATAAATGAAACAAATGTTAAAAAATACTAAAAGAAGGACATTTAAAATACAAAGAAGGACGAGAGGACAACTGACGTAAAGAGAGGACTGTCCTCCCAAATGTAGGACGGTTGGTAATCCTACTTATAGCTCAGCTGATGAGCTGGGAATGAGTAGTTTTCACATCTCCTCTTCCATCCCCTAACAGCTACTCCGTCATCTACATGTGTAGCTTCACTCTTATAAAGCAGCAACCTGCTGCTGCAGACGTTCTGGTACTTTACGCTGATAAATCAAAACGGAATGACATGTCTGGAAATGGCGAAGGAGAGAGGAATTGTTTAGTAGAGATTCTTCACTCTCTATCCTCTATCTTTTGATTAAGTACTCAGTGGCAAATTAAATATTAGTCAACAATTGCTGGACGAGTGATCCGTGAAGTGTGTTACTTTTGTGATGTAGTATATAAGAGCCAGATGAATGAGTGTACACGCTTCGTTTGATTGTGTTGTTTTCGGGAAGGAGATGCATTCCAGGATGCATCAACGAGTGCGTCAACTGCTGTGCGATTAGTCTCGTAAGGGTAATACATGTAGGGAGGTGGGGGTGTTCCTCCCTTGCTAGAACATGAGGACCGGAAACGACGTCGGCTTGCGGAAGATATCTGGCTTCCAAGCATCTCCGCTAGGGGAGCTCCACTCCAACAGCGTCGAGATCAAAGCTCCCGTCTGATCTCCCAACATATGTGGAAGCTTGAGTAGGTATGTATATGTATGTGTAAGTGGAGAGGAAGTGTCACGAAGGAGAAAGGAGAGATAGCGCGCGGCCCGTGGCTCGTTCGTTAAAGTAATACTCCGAATTTTGCCTGGATTTGATTGGAGAAACCATGTGTCAGAGCAACCAGCCGCTACAATTCTCCCCACACAGCGGCTTAATTCGTCTTACCTACTTAGGACATACAGGAGTAGATAATGTCGAAAATCCACCCGGTCTGGTCTTGAATCCTAAGCCTTCCCCGTCAGAAACACTGCAGTGGTCCGGAAGAGGTGGCTAACGGCATCAACTGATGCCTATGACCGGGAGGTAACATGATCGAGTCCCGACGCACGTTGGGGCAAGATCCCGAAAAGCAGTCCAAAAGTCGAAAAAAAATTATTTCGGAACTTTTAAGCAAGCAGTTGGGTAGACTGGTTCCCAAAGTGTCTAATTCCACGATTAGAAAAGGTCCGAGGCGTCACAGTGACGCTTTGCATCATTGGAAACGCGGCCGTTGAGCGAGCAGCTGTTACTTGACTTTAAAAGGTCGTAAATTAGCCGTTACTTTGAACATGTGTAAATATTTTCGACTTTGAGCAATTTTCATCATTCAAAGTTACAAAAATTGTGATGGTGGAAAATGTTTACATTATACAAATACTTTAAAAATGTTAAAATTACTTAATTACTAACTAAATAAACAAAATGATACAATTAATTCTTTCTTTCTTTTTTTAAGAAACAGTTGGAAGTTCAGAGTTCACAACAAATTTGTAAAAATTCATTTTTATTATTTAGCATCGGAATGTCAAAATTTTCGTGCAGCCTAATAATTCTCATAATCGAAACATTTTTTGAAGTTCTTAAATTTAATCAGTCATATTGGATCCACCATTTTGTTTTTTGCAATGTTTACATCGGGTCACCGAACCCATAAATTCCTGTTTACAAATTTTTATGAAAACTGAAACATTTTTAGACGTTTTTAAATTTTTAATTCGCCAATTTGTTTCTTTGCAATTTTGACATTGGAATAATCAACGTCCCCAAAAAACATTGTATACAAGTTTCATCAATCTTCCCCAATGTTCGACAAGACAGGATTTTCGACACTAGCTAGATAGCTAGGTCGAGTTCACCCGCTATCTTGAGAAGAATTCTAGCGACCGATTTCTCTGATCGGTAGTTTTCTGTGGTTTACCAGATCAATACCACGCGAATGCCAGAGCAGTACCCTAAAAAACGAGCCACGGACCGCGCGCGAACTTTTCTACCTCTTCCTTGTTCTATCCTCACCTCATTACACACACACACACGCACACATACACAAACATGCACCACACATGCCGGGAGAGCGGTCGGCGGCTTAGGGCTTGTCCCAGCTGGAACGGGGGCTCTCTGGTGGGAGATACCTGGTTTGGGGAAACCCTGTGCGGCGTCTGATCTCGTCATCTAGAGGGGAAGATCAGCGCTACCGAGGAACACCTCTTACGGGACTAACGAGACCTTAGCAATTGACCCGCGCGGAATCACCAATCAATCAATCAATGAAAGCTGCGGCAGCAGTTGCTGCCCCAAGAGCTGCCTTGAGCGGGGCGCGGGCGCGGGCGCGGGCGAGTGCGCCCATCCGCTTTAGCGCCGTTGGGGGCGCTCCCTTTAAAAGGCGCGTGGCTGCGCGGCGACGTTCGATCCGCGCGGCGCGGGCGGCGCGGCGCGGGCGGCGGCAGGTCGATCGACTGAGCGGCGGGGGCGGCGGGGACACGTGTCGCGAGGCGGGCACGCACGCGGCCCGCGCTCCAACCCCCCCTCCCCGCAGGCGTCTCGGGGCGCGATTGAGTCACCGGAGGCCCACGGGTGGGTGGGCTGCAACCACCTTCTGGGATTGCCATCACTGGTGATCGATGACAGCGCTGCGATTTTCATGATGGATAACGATCAGGGCTCGGATTCCGATGACTATACATCGGATGTTTAGGCACTAAAATGTCGTCTTTTAGGCGCCTAAATAGGCACTGAAAATGTCAAGAATAAGGAGAAAAAAGGCACTGTAGTAAGTGGCATACACAATAAAACGATAAATTGTTTGTAATTTTTGTCTATATTATTTTGCAAATTTAAATACACAAAACAAGTTCGTACATTGTCATAGTTTGCATTAACCAGTAATATTTGCATATTACCAGTAAAATTTCAGGGATCACAATTTCAAATTTACGACGTTTGGGAGACAAAATCAGATTGAATGCGGAGAAGGATCTCTCAACATCCCATGATCTGACTGGCATATGTTTTAGAATTCCAAAACTAACAACACTGAAACCTGGGAATTTACATTTCTTTCCACTTAAACTTCCGGCACTCTCGGTGTATTGTTAATCAGTCATATTCTCAGAAGATGGCTGGTATTTATGAAATAGGGAAATGGAGAAAAATCAGTTGGTATACTTTTAGGAATTCTCTCGTATTTTCAAATACCAAGACGTGAATTGAAGAATTCGTAATAATTTGTCACGATGGCCATGACTGATTTTCCGATATTTTAGCATTGCGTATAAAAATAATACATAAAAGGAAAGCAAGTTATTAAAAAGGTACTATATATGCAAAAAAAGGCATTTGTGCTAAAAAAAGCAAGAAAAGCATTATTAAACATCGTCATATGGCTTAATTTGTCATGATTCGTACACATATATTATCAGCCTTTGAATAAGTTCGCTAGAATAAAATAGACATTTCCCTGAACATCCTGTATCAACTGATGACCTAAAATTTCTTTAAAAATTACTTAAAAATAATGGGAAAATTACTTATAAATTGACTTAAAAATAAAGGGAAATTATCTAATTATTAAAAAATATACAAAAATTATTTGAAAATGTTTACTTATTCAATGAATTTTTCAATTTTAAATAAAATTTATTTATACCAAATTATATTTAATATAGACTTTATTTTAGGAGGAAATGCAATCTTTAGCTCCAATATTTCAACCCTGAGGTTTGAAATATCGAAGCAGTCACCGAAGATCTGTGTAATTTTGAGAGTTCTCATGATACAATAAAAACTTTGTTTTTGTTTGTCATTGTAAATTTATGAAATATTCACTAACAAAAACGTGAAAAGCAAGCAAAATGCATAAAAATGACAAACATGACACAAAGATAAAAAAAAGACCTAAAAATTGAAAAATGGCAAACAAAATGACAAAAAATTTTTTTTTTTTTTTTATTTAAAGCTTTTTAACCTCCTTAAGGAAGTTATTTGCTTTTCTTAAATTTTACAATACATATTACTTCAATTTTTATACATTACATTGATTTACATTTTACACTACATTTCAACTTTTACATTCAGTAAATTTCTCTGTTTCAACAATTCCATATATCTTATACTTTTATTTTACATAATGACAGAAATGCATAAATGTATTTCATACCGGTGCTATTAGTTGTAAAGGAATATTTTGACATCTAAGGGTAAAAATATTTTATCTTATTCAATCTTTTGATTAGGTATTCCCTTTCCTTTTTATATATTGAACATTGCCATATTACATGATTTAGATCCTGATTATTGTATCCACAATTACATGCTGGATCAGATATCAATTTGACTCTAAATAATGAAGAGTTTAGACTGTAATGGCCAGCTCTACATCGGTTCACCATTGAAGCAAAATCTCTCTCAATGGATTTGCCATGAAACCAAGGTCTCTCAGCTTCTTTATAAAATGATGCAAAGTATTCCTTGCCTTTGATGTTTTGCTTGCTTAATACTATTAACTGTTCTTCATAGCACTGCTCTTAAAAATATAATGAAAATCGGTATAAGGTATTTTTAAATTTGAAGGTTTCTTAGTTGTAGCAGTTTTGCCAGTGAGTCAGCCATTTCATTTCCACTAATCCCTTTGTGTGCAGGTATCCAAATAATATTAACTTTAAAGTTATTGTCAGTATGAAATTCCTTTATCTTATTTTTAATATCTAGTAAATAGTAATTAGTTCTTATATTTACTGTTTTTTTCTAATGTTAATAACACACTAAGGGAATCAGTGTAAATATCAACATCTCTGTCTTTGTGCTTCAAAGCTATGTCCATTGCATCTCTGATAGCTATACATTCAGCGGTGAAAATTGATGCATATGGATGCAGACTTCTAATTACGTGAACATTGATATCAGGACAGATACAAGCAGTTCCAACTGCTTTGGCATCCTTGACTTTACTTCCATCAGTGTAAATGGATATAGCTTGTGAATTTAGTACTGACTTTTGGAAGAATTCATTAGATTCTTTGCATCCACTAACAATTTTCCATATTCTTTATCCAAGAATACCTGGTACATTAAAGTGTCATAATTAAACTTATATAATGGAAAATTTTGATCAGCTACAACTATTTTTTCTAAACATATAATGTTTTCATACAATTCTGTAATACATGGACTTTCTTCCTGTGATCAATTGTAATATTTTAAAATAGTTTTGAATTCCTTCATATGTTACAGACTTTTGTGAGTAATGCTCTTAATTAAGAATTTATTACATAAAAATTTTACACGATCCTCAATTCTCATTAATTTGGATTCAGCCAGAAGTACATTAGTGGGAGTCTATTCCTGTATCCTAGGGCTAATCTAATCGCTGTGTACTGTAATCTTTCTAATTTGTCCTTTAGTTGTTTTTGTTTGGGGTAATAAACAAAACAGCCATAGTCTATTATAGATCTCACATAGCTCTTATAAAATGTAATAATGTAACAGGCTCAGCTCCCACCATGTACCTCTGAGAAATTTAATGATATTCATTGCTTTACAACATTTTTCTTGTATATACCTTATATGTGGCATAAAAGTTTTTCTGAAATCAAATATTAGACCTAGAAACCGAACAGATTCAGAAGATTTTATTCTGGAGCCTCCTACATTGATATCAATTTCCTGGGAGTATGTTTCTTTGATTGAAATGAATAAAACAGTTTTGTGATGTGAGAGCTCCAGCCCTAACCTTAGTAGTTCTTTTTTTATAGTTTCAATTGCATTCTCCATTATTTGTTTATCACTACTTGGTCTTTTAGTTTTCATATATAAAGCTATATCATCAGCAAATTGAGATACTTTAATACACTCTGGAAGATCATTCATTATTTTAGATATGTACAATGTGAATAAAGTTGGACTCTGACACTCCTCCTTGAGCCACACCTTTATAAACATTACGAAATTCACCCTCAACACGTTAGTGTATAAATACCTCTTACTGGTAAAAAATTTATAAAACATTATCATGCGTTCAGGACATCCTATTTCAGCTATCTTTTCCATAGTAAGTCACTATTAACATTGTCAAAGGCTTCACTTACATCTAAAAAGCAGCAAGAACATCTTCTTTATGCATAAAAGCATCTTCAACACATAAGTTCAGGCAGTAATATTATCAGCACAAGACAAACCTTGTCTGAACCCAGTTTGATGCTTTGCTATTATATTATTTTTTTCTAACCACCACTTTAACCTTTCAGTTACCATTTTGTCAAATAATTTACAAATGCATGATGTAAGAGCCAAGGGTCTTAGATTGTTACTATTTGGCTTCTCAATGAAATGAACATATATTTCCTTCCAACTGTTTGGGTATTTTTTCTACATACATTCTATTAAATATATCCAATAGCATAATATGATAATTACAGGTAGGTTAGTTAATAATTCATAATTAATACCATCAATGCCAGGAGCAGAGTTCTTATTCCTTGTTTTCATAGTCTGCTGAATTCAACAAAGTTGAAGGGATTATCTAGAAAGGAGTATTTTGACATACAGGCAGCATACTGGGATTAGTAGGAACCCAAGGTGGGCATATTTTTGATAAAGCACTAACCACTTTTTTCTTGCTGTAAATTTTCATGTACATTATTAGTCTTAATTTTTACCCATTTATTTTTGAATATTTTTGCCTTATTCCATGTATATGTTAGATTAGAATTAATATTTATTGATTTTGCAAAATTTCTGAAACTTTCAATTTTTTTCCTTTTAAATAGTTTTTTAGCACAAGCTACATTCCTTTATATTCAATAAGATCTTTTAATTCTTTGGTGATTTCCATTTTCGATATGCTGCCTTTCTTAATCTTTTCATTTTATCACACTCTGCATCCCACCAAGGCACAGGATTGTGATTATTTTTAACTTTTTTTTTTACCACAGGGTATTGTCCTGAACTGCTTTTGTCACAATGTCTACAAATATATTATATTTACAGTACCAGGGAGTTACATATTCTGTCATTCCAAATTGATAATAGTTATCTTGAAGATGATTCCTCACTTTCTCCCAGTCTGTTTTCTTGTGTTTATTTTAAATGTTTTCTTGTGATAGTAATCTTTTCCACATTTACATTTATATATACTGGGAAATGGTCTGATCCCAAGTTTCATTTTCTACTTTCACTTGAATTAGGTGTGAAATATCAGTAGTAGAAAAACTAAATCAATGTTTGATTTAGCACCTGTAGTAAGGTCCACATGAGTATAGGAACTGGAATTATGCAGAAACAGATTATGTGTGTTAACACTGTTATTCAACAGGTTTCCATCTGTTTTATTAAGGCGACAGTTCCATAGCTGATTGTGTGAGCATTAAAGTCACCCATGATTATAGTTTTACTTTTTGGGTAAGCATTTCCCATTATTGAGTCCCAATCCTTCTTGACTTATATTAAATTTTTGAGGCTTGTAACCAGCAATAATATTCAAGTTTTCTTCACATTAGTAATTTTAATTCCACCTAGTTCACACATACTGTGTGGATATTTTAGGTCTTTAATCTCTACAAAAGCTATATTTTTCCTTACAATAAAAATGATTCCTCCACCTCTTTGCTGAACCCTATCTTTCTGACTATTACAAATCCTGGAAAATCAATATTACTTTCACTTCTATTTTCTGTAAGCCATGTTTCAACACAAATCACAATGTCCATATTTTCTAAGGTCTTCTGCAATTCCTCTGATCTTCTAAGGATGCTTCTAGTATTCCAAAACAATAATCTTAAATCACAGCTTGTGAATTTATGTTGACTTGGACTTCTGATCATAACTAGATTTTGTTTTCCAACTCCTCAGTTGACACTTCTGATTCTTGTTTTTCTAAGGATGCTTCTAGTATTCCAAAACAATAATCTTAAATCACAGCTTGTGAATTTATGTGAATTATTCTCCTTTTACATTTTTCTTATTTATATATCTGTGTATCTCTGTAACATGACAACCAGTCCTGGAATATTCTCTGTATATTTTTAGCTAGATAGGAATGTCATTGTATGGATGTTCATATGATTTAACAATAAAGTCAATAGCACTTTCCATTGGGATGGGAAAAATTGAAATTAATGTATCTGAAATTTGATTTTGTATTTCACTGAAGTGTTGCACAAGATCTTCAGGTACTGATGATATTTTCACTTTCTTTTAACACTCTGAGATCGTTCTGCAATTTCATTGCTGTCTGAGATGCTGGAATTATTTGTTGAATGCAATCTCTTTCCTTTGTCTGTATCCTGTGTTTTAGCTGTATCCTTCCTTGGTTGTAGCTTGTTATCCACACTTTTCACTTTTGTATGGGAAACACTAGGCGAGTTAATATTAGCACCACTTTGTTCAATGATTTCTTCAACACTAGTAGGAGCATCCTTTCCACTTCCGTATTATCCTCTTGGTTACTACTCTTGCTTTACTAGCATCAGTCACATTGTTCTCCTGTTCCATAACCTGTACATCACTGCTTAATACATTACTCCTACACAGACTCTCATTTTCATTTGGTTCAACACCTACGTTCTCTGTCCCTGTTTCATCATTGTTAGATCTTGTACAATATTGGCCGTGTGTCCTTCTTTTGACATAGAAAGCAGCTTATTTTATCTGTGAGATATACATAATACTTGGTAGAATCGTATATAATTGACATATATTCAGGAAGTTTGTCTATTTCATTTGGTTCCAGATATATTTGCCTTCTAAAGCTTAAGATATGTTGATAACCAGGATTGTTTATACCAGCTTTTATATAGGTAATAGTTGCACTGGTGTTAATATTGAATTCTTTCAGTTTTTCAATAAGAACATAGTTAGTATAACTGGACAAACATTAGAAAAAATGACTCTTTTAGTCTTTGTGATCAGGGGCCTTATTTCCAAATAATGATTTTTAACTTTTATTTTGTTGCAGCCTTCTGCAGTTACTTTATTTGCAATGCTAGGATTTGCGAGGTAAAAGCATATCCTACCTTGAGAAATACGGGATACATACCGTATATTTTCTGGTCCAACTATTTGTCCGATCGCTACAGTATATTCTTGTACATTTAACCCTTCAACAGAATCAATAATTACTGCACTTTCTTTTTTTGGATACATGTGGTTCTGTAACACATTGGCGTACGATTTCTGCAGATTCTCTGATGTCATCTTGTAGGTTTTCATTTCACTAGGTGTATCCATTTTCTCAGAAAATTAGTGGAAGGCAGATAAACTGCCCCCGCTGCGTGTAAACTTTACAGTTCAGTTTTTGATTGAGACACTCACTTCAAACACAGTTTGCAAATAAAGCAAGATTATTCACTTAACCTAAACTTGTCAAATAACTCGCCGCACTCCTCCGATCCGTACCGCTAAAGAATCTTAACAAAATTTGTAAGAGGCTATTACAATTGATCAATGACAAAAAATGAACAGATAACATCTATATCACCAATATGTTGTGATAAATACTGATTTGCGAGTGAGTACCAATGAAAAGAGGCCATGTCATGACAATCCGAGCCCTGCTTATGATTCTACCAGATATTGGACTTTCATAATAGTCGTGATGACTAGAGCTCGAACTTTTAGTTCATTTTATCTATTTAGTTAGCTACTAGTTTCCAATTTAAAAAATTATCGTGTATTATCCTAGTAACGATATATGATTCTCCTTCATGTTTACTGTGCTAGAAAAAAAAACTAAAAAGCAATTTCAACACGTGAAAACCTAAAGAACTTTTGTTCATGGAAAGTGTAGTTTCTTATTTTATTTATTTCTTCTACTGACCTCAGCACTGTTATGTGATGAGGTGGTAGCCCACCATTAACCCCGTCTTGAAATTTGGCCATAGACACTTGGCATGAAGATTTTGGCATTTAGATCCCTCGTAAGTGGAAGGAGCCAATTTAAACACTTTAGGGATGACAAAATCAATGCACACAAATTACATGTGCTCTGAGGGGTCCTAACTTAAGAAGCAATGTTTGTCATCTCATTATCTTACGTTTCTCTGCTCCATATATTTTTGTCTTTTTTGGCGTTTGTGTGAGTATCGGAGAAAGTATGTGCATTTTTTTGAGCTAGGATGGTCTGTTTCGCTATCTATATTTGCTTCTCTTTAATAACGGCGAGATCTACCATGGCATGATTCAAACAATGGTCTATCTGGATTTTGAAATACCACACTATTTTCATATTTGTATTTCTTGATCACCTTTGACCACCTTATTCCATCATTGATCACTTATCTGAACGTCTTACTTTCAATTGCACAATGGCGAATTTATGAATCCCATATTCAGTGGCGTATTTATGAAATGACAAACCTAGGCACGACCCTTCTACGGCAAGATTTGGAGTGGCAACAAATTCTCGGTGCAACTTCTTTTAGATAATGATGTTTATTGAATGTTATATTAAATTTTAAAAAAACTATTGTTATGTACAATTATAAGTTTTTTATAATGTTTTTAAAGCCCTAAAAAAGCTTTACAAAGAAATTCGCCGCACGATTTGCTCTAGTTTTGCCAAAGAACGAACTTTACACATTATTTCCAAACGTTGACTTTGCATTTCGGATGTATATGTGCACACCTATTTCAAATTGTTCGGGTGAAAGATCGTTTTCGGTTTTGAAGCGTATCAAATATTACTGAAGATCAAAAATAGGTGAAATCAGATAACATTCACTTTCCATTTATGGATAAAAAAACAATTACATCAAATAGATTGTGACATTATCAACACATTTGTAAGTCAAAAAGTTCGACGAAAGCAAGAATATTATAATGTGACATTATAACACATTATTCATGTATGATTAAAACGGGTTTTAAAATGAACTGCAATATAATTTAATCGTAATTATCATTATAAATTTTCTGCTTGTAGCATGATCATTAAATTAACTGGAGGGAGGATGGAGCCAAAAAATATTTGGCGAGGGCGGCAAATTACGTAAAACTGCTACTGCCATTGTACGACAGTGGTCACTCTGACATTATTATTACTATTATTATTATTATTATTATTATTATTATTATTATTATTATTATTATTATTATTAACTTTCTCAACAATATTGGGCAATCCATAATGCATCGAAATTCAGATTCGAGGTGCATTACAAACACATTGTTTTGCTTCATCAGAAAACAAATGAAATCAAATTTACAAATAAGAATCCAAGTCAAATTAAATTTAAATAAATTATAGAAATAACACATTCATAACAACTATACACTATCGTGCCACTATCACCATGCCCACATCCTCATCCATGCGGCACTCACTAGCCTTGCACGTTTGGTAAAACGCACCCACTCAGGGCACCCACAGTTAGGAAATAAACCAAACGTTATGTATGTTTCTATTCACAACCCTGAAAAACATGTATGTATGTTGAACAGGAAGACAATAAATAAAAAAAACAAGTAATACAAAATAGTATACTACAGATACTTATACTTTACTTCTGCCAAAACTCGTGGTAGTATACTTGTTCAATATTGCCACAGACAAATTATTTATTTACATTTTTAAATATTACTTTTAAACAATATCAGTACCCCAAAAATAGTTATTTAAATTATATTTAAATTTAGTAAACGAATATTGTTGAAACAGTACTTCAGGTAAGCTATTTCAATCTCGTATCGTTCTATTCACAAATGAAAACTTTTCTACATCTGTTCGTTGCTTTTTCTATTGAATTTTATTTTCGGGGTCATTTTTGTGTACGATGCCTTTTCCAGCCTACTTCGACATTTTTCATCAAGCTTTGCCGTTCCCCAAATACGCTGTATGCATTGCCAGCAGTCTTAGCTTCCTTCGCCTTGTCTCTAATATTTCCCACCTAAGAATAGATTTAATGTTCATATTTTTAATGTTTTTGCCTGCAATAAACTTAGCCGCTTGTTTCTGAACGCGATCAGTGCTCTGTATTTCCCCAGTTCTAAACGGATCCCAACAACTCGCGGCGTATTCTAGTAAAAGTCTGACCAATAATGTGTATGGTAAATCTATGGACTTATTTCCTTCTTTTAAATTTCTCATTACAAGCAAAAAGCTTAAATTCAATAAAGCGTAAAGTAATATCTCTATCCTTAAGTTGATCAAATCAGACCTCCAATGCAAAGAAGAAAGTATACACATCAAGAACCCCGTCTTTCAATTTAAAGCAAAATAGTTCGGAATAAAAAGGTTTCATATATACCGAGGTACTGTAGTTCTTTCCTTACCATTTCCGTTCTAAAGGACTTAACTGGCAAAAAAGGCGAAACAAATTTCACGTTTTTAACTGAATCAAAAAAAATTTTTTTATTTTTATTTATTGAAAGAATTTTTAATATAATGTTGTTGAGAATTTGATCAAAGGTTCAGAGGCATCTTTATCGAGTACATTATTCTACTCCGAAGAAAATATATTGTATTGAGGAAATATGCTATATATACACTTAGTTTTGAACCATATTTTCTTTTAAGAATAATATCAAGTTCCACTGCCTTTTCGCCTTCACACTGAGTTTTGCTTCTTATGCCGTAATCTACAAATGAGTTTTTTTGGACGAGGACTTTTTCTTCTCGAAGTTCGGTAGCAGCTATTTTGATTTTTTAAACAATGGTTTAAAAAGAGCGCATTTCGACTCCAAAATGTATCGGTTACACGGCAGTCATTCGGCTTGGCTTATTAATTAGTCTTATCTAAATTATTTATTTTTAACATTATTGCATGATATGTATACATTGAAAAATTAGAGATATCTCGTGTATTTTAGAAGTGTTTCAAATTTGGATGTGGATTCTAGGAAGTTTGAACTATGTTTCAGAATTACATCAAAGAACATTCAACGCGCAAGTCACCACTTTGGGACAAGTACACATGGATGAGGCAATTTACAACCATGTGACTCTTGGGAAAAGGGTGTTTAATCCGCAAATTCTTAAATTGACTATGTGGATTAAATTAAAAAAGAACTATAATATTACTGCTCTCTTCGCCGGTATAGACTTTTCATCCTGTGACCATCGTATTAGACTTCTCTATTTCATAAAATTTTTAATTCATTCTTATCCGTTTTACTTGTTTGTGTTTTATGAGCGCTTGCCTTAGAACTGGGCATATATAATCTTCTGTAACAAAATTCGCAATAAATTAAATATTCTACTGGAATTCACATTGTTTTATTCATGTCTACTTTGATTAAATTTTCGTATAAAAGAAATCAAATCAAACATCGTATGAATTTTCCATTTTTGAATCTTTTATTAAGGAGAAGATGACCCTGTTTTGCATAAATTATCCTTTGTTTGCTTATAAATAGTAAATATATTCAAAATGATCGTTCCTCTCCAAACGTGAGATACAGTGTGTTGGGATTATTGAAGTAATAAAATATTATCAATAATACCATTGGTGAATAAACACGCGATACAATTTAATTGACAGCTATTCAAAGTAGTTTATTACTGACGTCAAACAAGGAACAACCCATTCTGGAGAGAACACGACAGGATGCTGTATGATGTTGGGTAGCCAATGGAACGTAACTGCTATTAAGTTGTTAATGGCTAAAACGTTATGCGAGCGAGAAACGACTGAATAATTCGCCTCTGAGGAGCTGTTCTCGCCAGCGAAACCCCACTGATGCAGACATTTTCGTGTAAACGTTGCAGCCACGTGTAGA
The DNA here is from genome assembly GCA_964035755.1 of Teleogryllus oceanicus. NCBI lineage: Eukaryota > Metazoa > Arthropoda > Insecta > Orthoptera > Gryllidae > Teleogryllus > Teleogryllus oceanicus. The sequence goes on from CAXIVR010000008.1 coordinate 55,238,836, forward strand.
AGGTGTGCATATTTCTGCAGGTCATGGCACACGTTAGACTTTCGATATAAGAAGTCACGCACGTTTATGTTCACCACGTACGTTTTATCGTACATGCTTTTTCCTTATAATAATCAAACTTCCAGTATCAAGTGTCATATGAATTGTATGAATTCCGAGCCCCGGAAGGGAAAAAAAGTGGTTCAGGATTCCACAATTGTTTCTGAAATAGGGTGTAGTATTATTCTGAAATCTGTTCTGGCTTCAGCGAAGATTATCTCAGGAGCACCGACGGCAAAGCTAATAAATTGAAGAAAATTGTCAACACATCCACTAAAATGGAGACACTGAATAGCGGAAAGTTACTGAGTTGCGACGAGAATATAACGACTAATCTTCAGGCATAGGTTTTCCTGTTTTAGAGATACGTTTTAGACATATGTTTCAGACATTTCTGGTACGGAAATGCATTACATAATTCCTCGACATCCGCAAATTCGCTATTCTGAGTTCCGAACACTCGCGATTAGAGAAATGCTATCGGTTTTAACACGTGCGACTTTAGCATTCGCGAGTGTGCTTTTTGGCCGTACAACATTTTTTTGAAAGAGAGCACATTTCCTTTAGCAGCGTCATCTGGAAACCGAACACGGCAGATTCTGGAGCCCAAAGTGTCACGTTCTGCAAAATTGTCACAGTTGGAATATTCATATTAACAGAATAACAAAATTGTAAAGTAGTTCAATTCAGTTACGTCAAATTGGAGGTAAGGGTTTTCTCCGCATGAACAGAAGAGCCACTTAGGATATGTGCAACTCTCATTATTAGGGAAAGGATTTTAAGATGCGGCACCTTTTCAAAAATATAGCTGTTTTCATGTAGGTAGTTCAATATATACTTGGGAGGATGAATTGAAGCGAAATAAACACAACGTGCTGCACCTTTTAGTACCTTTACGTGCTATTTTTACATTTTGCCACCTTTTCTCTCTTTTTTATGTTCCTTCGCCTTTTCTTCACTTTTTTCTGCATTTTTAAACGATTGGGCAGAAAAACGTGTTTTTTCTTCTTAAAAAAAAATTGGTTTTTCTCTTCTTGAACAGCTTTTTAAAATCTCATTTAATCAGAAAATATATTATATTAAATAAATAATAAAAATGTTTTACGTAAACCATCAGTAATTTATATTCCAGCAACACTGGTCAATCTGCAGCTGTAAAGTCAAATTTAAATTTCAACAGTGAACAGTTTAACCTTTTCCCGCTCGATTTAAAGTGCTGCCCAGATGGGTAAATCAGGAGATTTAAATACCTGTGCAGAAATCCACTTGTCTGTGACCTGAGGAAAATTTTTACCCTTTCTATCGTATCGCCTTCAATACTGTACTTCGATTTTTCGAGCCCCGTTGAGAAGAACGTTCGCGAATTAATTAAAAAGATTCTCTTCATAAAGCAGGAGGTGTAACAATCACCTAATGTCATCCGCCACTATATGGAAGTATAAGAGAACACTGTCAGCGCTTGTGGATTTGGAGGGTAAAGGAGAGGGGAGTCAGAGATTGCCTATACCCGCAAGACCACCGAGGTTCCCACGCGGGCAAGTGCTAGTGCGGGCGCGGTTTGACGCGCCTGCGAAGTACGTACTATCACGCTATCAGCGGAAAACGTTCAGTACTAGCAATTGTTTAAGTTTTCTATCTACTACAATGTTGGTTAAAGTACTATGAATCACCTCTTACTGGCTATAAAGAAGAAAAAATTGATACGTGTATTCTTGAATCTGAGTTCATGTAACTGGTTTAAAGAATAAGAAATACAATTGTTTTATCAGCATCTTTTTTTCCACCTTTTTGTATGTATTTTCAGTGCCATTTCCCTCCTTTTACGACCATACTTTGCAATTCAAAATCCTTTCCTGACTCATTATAATGACCTCACTGAAGAGGAGCTTCGGAAAATCATCAGCCCCCTCGAACGTAATGATGAAGTAACGGAAGCGAAAGTGCGTCCGTTAGTAACTTCATAAAGGTAAATGACGTCCTAACACTTCAACAAAATTTGATGGAAACGGCATTCAAATGTGATCCGAACAGAACTTCGAAATTTAAGAGAGAAATACAAGCAGAAACTCTTCCATACTTTAGTATTAGAATGAGGACAAAAGTCCTACATACAATCATTTTGAACTTTGAAATAAGTTTCAAATACAATTTTTTAAAGGTCACTTTTCAACATCTAGGTCATATAGCGACCACTTTGATTTCTAAACTGTAGGGGAAGGACACGTATGGACCACACAAACTTCCATAACGGAGGCGGGATTCGAACCCGCGATTCTCTGGTCCCAAACTGCTACTCTACTACTGCCTTAATGATATCCGCCATCGGATCGACTCAAATATTGTTTTAATTCTTCTCTTTAAGATGTTAATTGTGGATTCTATTCGTAGTAGCACTGACTCAGTTTTTTTTTTTTTAAACAGCTTTTGATATCCTTTGTTCATTTAAAGGTAGATTCAACATTTGCGGATTTTACATTCGCGATGCTTTTTGCGAACATAACTCTCGCGAATGTTTGAGGGATTACTGTGCATTATTTATACCATTCTCCATTATTTACACCTGGGACAGATCCATAAATCTGTTCATTAGAACTGAGGCATTCAAATGTATGTGGGAACACCAATTTTTTTCATATTCCGAGACATCTCAAGAAATTTTAAGTGAACATTTCATTACCGGCATTATAGAGATCTTAATAATGCCCCATATTAGAACTCATTTGATAAGAGTGACATTCGCTATTTTGAAATTCAATTATTTTCACGGGTAAAACACATTAGAACAATCTTCTTTTGTTGCCACTCTTCTACTAAAACATGTAAAACATTTAAGACGTACAATTAAAATATCAAATAACAAAATAAAGATCTTACTCTATTGGGAAGAGAAATCAATCCAGATTTAATTTGAGAATTACACTTAAAATATTCTAGATTTACCTCAATATTCACGCGACCTCGTGGTAAAATACTGAGTCACGCTACTTTAATACATTTTGAGATCTTTTTTATAGCTTATTATCTGAATATATTGATTTATTATTAATGTTATATTATATCTTATTAAAAATATTATCGTCGGCCTCATCATCATGATCTTCAGGATGAAAACAATGTCTACTTTGTTATGTCTTCTTGTGGTTTGCTCTTGCCACCTCTTACATTTCCTGCGTTTTTCCTACCTTGTGAGTGACATTTTAAAATTGTCTATGCGATTCTGACATCAAGCATTATTTTAAGTTTTCTTGACATTTTCTGTTATTTTCTCATTAAGGTTGAAGACAACAAGCTCTTTTCGAATGTCTTCACTTCGCTTATAGTTAGTTACGTAAAAACCTCCAACCCATCGTAGGAACCTCATTTCTCCACTTTGAGTTCTTTTACTCTTTTTTGGCAGAGTCCAATTTTCACTTCCATATATCAATGTTAGAACAGCCATGATTGTGGAAATTAGAAAATCTTGGTGTCACGTCTGCCCTTTTGTTGTGTCGTGAAGATTCTGAGATTTTTGCAGTTTGTTTTCATTAACCTAAACTCATATATAAGATAAGAGTTAAGTAAAGTTATTAAATTGTTAAATCGAATTATTTTATCATACTCTTGGCTCAAATAGGTCCATTGCCCTTTGGTTGAAATTAAAATAGCCATGTGTTCCTTTGTAACATTACTTAACTAAAATAAAGCACGTTGTAAATATTTTTCACAGCTGTTTAAACGTATACAAACATTATTACACTAATCTTCAATGCCAGAGTAGAGTGTTAGATATTTTATAGAATTTACTGAATTTTACGTTTCCAAATATTCTAATGACATTTACTTGGACATTTTATTAGTTATATTTTCTGTTTGCTATCTTGTATACCATACGAAACGCATGAGAGAGGAACTCATTCTAAAAGTAGAATTAAACGTACAATTTCTAAACTTGAAGATAGTTTGGGTTGATGCACTGGATGCATCAATCCAATGCATCAACGAATGCACATTTCTAGCTGCTTCGGTTAGAGACGTTACAAGACGTTAGGCCTCACTTCGCTTAGAGCCTCCGCTTACGCTTCAACATTATCTGCTCACGCCCCCGTCTTTACTTGTCAACTCGCTTGTCTCCGTCGCAGACTCTCGTCACACCTTCGCCTCGGTCCCTTCTCCAGTCTCTTCGCTGCGCCTCCTCCTCTGCCTCGTGTTCGTCCAATATCTTTGGATTCCCGCCCCCGCTTCGCCTTTTTCCTCTTCCATGTCACCTTACTCTGCGTTCACTCGCTGCCCGACTCTGGTCTGGGCCCCGCCTCTTGGCACCGCTGCACCCTAACACTTCAGCGCCCACGACCACCACCGCCACCGACGCCTCCACCCAGGCTCGCCCGCATTTACACCGCAGCTTCCCTGCCTCGCCTCGTCTGCAGAATACACCCTATACAAGCACGTGCGCAGCATAAAACACGAGGGTGGAGGGCAACTACGATTCTGGGATCCCCTTTTCCATTAATGATTTCAATTTACATGTCATATTTTACTAGTACATGAATAAGATATACCGCATGGAGAACAAATTTTACCTTATCACAATTAATAAATATACTAAAACAACTGATTTTACATGTTTTTATGTGGATTGGAGAGCACTTTCTCATATTTGTATACAAATTTCGCAAATTGTCTGGTTGAAAAAGGGAAAAAATGAGCTAGTGAAGATATTTAAGGAAATGTTTTAGTGTGTAAGGCTGCGGAATCCTTTTCAATTTTTCAGAGGAACCATTCCCTCCCCCACGCCTATAACCCAGTCCTCCCGATCTTCCCCGCTTCCCTCTCGGCGCGTCCTCTACGCTCGCTCCTCCTCGCTCCTTTCTTCGCTATCTCCCCGTTTCCATTCACTCATTCTCTGATATGCCTGTGGCCCACTGATGCCACTATGCCGGCCCTTCACTCTGCCCACCATTGTCTTCAATATTACGCTACCCATTTCCCTCCGCACCAAACCTCCAACCCCTTGCCTGTACTTCTTCACGGCCAGAAAATGTGCACCCTCCCATCGCAGCCATCGCACCCCAACGTCTCATCATCACGTGTACTTACCCTCTACCCTTCTCTGCCCTATCCCTGCTGACCCTCACCCCCCAACCCTTACAAACCCTTACAAACCCTTACAAACCCTTACAAACCCTTACAAACCCTTACAAAACCCTTACAAACCCTTAAAAACGACCCACTCTTTACCACGCACCCACTCGACCACACCGAGGCGCACAGGACCTCCTACTCCATGGCAACATCACAACTCATTCTCCTCGCCCCGCATCCCTCAACATAATCTTTACCCACCTCAACCCCCTCCGGAGGTCAACTTTCCATCTATCTCCGCCTCCCACTCCCACTTTCCTCTGCCCTCCACCAAATAGTCACCTCCAACTCGCTTCTGCTCTTCTCCTACGTCGTTGCCTCTACCTCTGTCCTCCACACCTCCCCACCTCAGCTACCCGAACACCAACGCCCCCTTCCTATGCCTCCGCCACATACCCCTCCACCACCACCGCCTACAGCTTCACCCACACTCACCACCAGTCTCCAGGTCCCTCATCAGCCGACCTACGTCACCGCCCACGCTTCTGGCCCCCTTTCCAGCACTGCCACCATCCCGCCCACTTTTCCCGCCCCACCTCGCCTCCGCCCCCGCTCCCCCCTCAGGCTCCGCCCCCACATACACCCCTCCGTTACCACCCTATCTATCACTCTGTCGGCGCCTCCGTCACCAACCTGTCACCGCCTTCGGCTCCGTCACCGGCCCCGCCTCCGCGCCATACCCGCCCTCGTCTCGGCTCCGTCAGTGCCCCCGCCTCCGGCTCCAGCACGCCCCCGCGGTGCCCCTATCGATTTTACACCTCGGCCAGAGCGCGGCCGTTCGCTGGTTCGGCGGTGAATGACCCGCGCGACGCCCGAGGCGGCGGGGGTGCGGGGGCGGCCGGAGGCAAGGACTAATGGAAGCGCCGCGGGGCGGGGGGCGGTGACGTCGGTGGGAGTTGGGGGGGGCGAGCAGGCGTAGGTGGACGGGGGGCGAGGCTGGGACACGGAAGGGGGGCGGGCAGGGGGGAGTGGGGCGGAGGGACGGGGCCTATGGAGGCGAATCTGGACGAATCGGGGCTGGATGGACTGATTGTTAGTGATTCCGTGCGCGTCAACGGCTGTCATTAGCCCCGTAAGTGAAATGTTTCCCTAGGGAGCGGTGGTGGTTTTCATCCGCTGGATGACGAGATCCGGCGCCCACCTACCTCTGTAGCGATTTTCCTACCAGGTATCTCACTCCAGCTGAGCACCACCCAGCCGAGACAAGCTCTAACTTCCCGGCCGGTCACTCCGATGTGTGTGTTAGTGTAGAACAGGTAAGTGTAAGTGAGAGAAAATAAGGAGTGAATTTTTTAAGGAAGAGGAAGAAAAGATCGCACACGGTCGGTGGCCCGTTTGTTAGGGTACTGCTCCTGCATTCGCCTGGTATTGATAGGAGAAACCACGGAAAACTGCCTTGGAGAAGCCGGCAGCTATAATTCTTCTTCAGGTAGCGGTTGAAATCGACATAACTAAGTAGGTAGTGTCGAAAATCCTGCCACCGTGGGCACTCGAACCTAGGACCTCCCTATCAGAGGCACTGCAGTGGCATCAGTTGGAGCTCTGAGCCATCTCTCTCGGTTCGGGGCTGAAGCACGGAGGGCTGGGGGTGCGGCGCGCCAGAGAGCGGTGCGGGGCGGTGCGAAGCGGGGCGGGAGGAACGCGAGCGTGGCGGGGCAGCTTGGGACGAGCCAGGCGAATACTGGGTACATGGAGAAGAATCAGATTGATTGACTGTTAATGATTCCGAGCGCATCAACTACTGAGGTCATTAGTCTCGTAAGTATAGTGTATGTTTCTTTCATCCTGAGATGGTGCTGGATAACGAGATCCGGCGCCGACCTTCCATCGACCAGCGCGGCTTTTCCTAACCAGGTATCTCCCACCAGTGGGGCACCGCCCCAGCTGGGACAGGCTCTAATCCCCCGACCGGTCTCCCGGCATGTGTGGTAGTGTGCTACATGTTAGTGTAAGTGACAAGGAAGAGGAAGGAAAGATCGCGCGCGATCCGTGGCCTTAAGGTACTACTCCGGCATTCGCCTGGTGTTGATCGGAGAAACCATGGAAAACTACTCGATCAGAGCAGCCGGCCGCTAGAACCCTCCTCCAGACACCCCCACGAATCTAGCTAGTGGCGAAAATTGCTGCCGCCGGGACTCGAACCTAGAACCTCCTAGTCAGAGGCAGATGCCCTGAGCCACCTCTCCCGATGAGAAGAATAGGGCTGGAGCCTGGAGGAGAGAGGCACGGAGCGGTGCGGAGGTGGTCGCGGCGAAGCGGGGCCGGCGAGCGGAACGTGGCTGAGCGCTGCCGCCGCCGCCGCCGCGCTGCGCCGGTGGCGCACCCTGGCCCGCGGCAGAAGCCCTTCCCCTCAGCGCAGGGTTGAAGGGCCGAGGGCCGCCCACGTCTGGGTTGGGAAAGGGAACTCGGAAGCGAAGATTTCCCCAACTTGTGAGCCTTGGGGTGTGCCGAGACGATTTTCAGATACCTCGTCCGCCAAGCAGGATACGCGCTAAAAATTTAAACACCGTGGGAATGCCCGTATGGTAATATTAATTTCTTAATAATGACAGCGTGCTGCCGTATGAAAATCACTTTAAATATTCGATGGCTAAGATCGTCTCTAATATCGTATATGTACTATATTCCTGTAGCAAATAATGTAAAGTATTTTTAGATCTGTGACACCGGCTTTTCATTCAATCTCCTTTGATCCATTCTCCCCCGTTATATTTCTGAACACAAGATACGAATATAACTTCTCCGTTCACTTTTATTCCGCTTCCCCCGCTCTCTCTCACTTGCTCACGCACAAACACCCACACACAAACACACATTTATCTTATAGAGATACTTGAGTACATATTTTCACACATTTGGTGTTAAAAACAAAACAGATTAAAATAATGTGAATAAAACTTCAATGAATTCATTAATAAAATTATTATTCTTTATACTAATGTATAAAGAATAATTTTATTAATGAATTCATGAGACGAATTTTCGATTTATTTCCATCCCGTTTTCAGATTTCCATTGCTTCTCATTCCTTTTGAGTGTTTTTGTCGCCATTATCGAATTCTTGTCCTCTTTTGATCCTAATCCGCCCATCGAATGTCGACCAGCTCAGGAATTTCTGGCTTAGAGAATTCGCCATTGTCTCGTTTACAATATCGGTCATGCCTAGATTTATTGGTCTTGCATATAAGGCTGAAACAATTTTTAGTGACTATTGAAACAATACATGCATTGCTTTCAGGTCAAGAGAAAACGGGAGTGCTTAACATGAATTTGCAGCTAAGAGCCTAAACGGTGCAGGTTCCTTCTTAAGTTGTAGTGCTACATTCTAGACAGAAGAAAGTTTCACTTGGGTACAAATTTATTCGTAAAGTGCATTACAAAATATTTTTCTATCTTCTTTCTTATAAAAGCTATTACTTTTAGGGCATACTCAGCATGCTAAAAGTGAGCCGATGCACAAATATTGAGATAAAACTGAATGCAAAAAAGAAAACAAAATACATACAAAAATAAATCTTTTCAGTTACAATTGATCTTAATGCAATTGGGTGCTCAATTAAGTAATTAGTACACTTGAATTAAAGTAAAAGGAAAGTTATTACGCCTGTCCAAAAAATAATGTTTGAACGTAGTAAAGGTAAACACAAGTAAGTGATCATAAGGGTACAAGTTACCATAAGTAATTTTACATTTACAGTTTCTGTTTGTCGGCATTAAAGAACTGAATAAAGTATTTTTAATACGTTGAGGTACCCTCAAACTCATTTTAATATATATTTTGAATGCTTTCCTCATTTTTTCATATTACCTTAATGTTGTCCAACTTTTTTATTCTAATTTTATTTATCATTTTTATTTCCATAAGCTAATAGAGGCTCTATTTGTACACGATTTATTATAAGTATTTTACAAAACTTCTAACAAACACAAAATAAATTAACCAATTAAATTCGATTCTGCATCATACTGGAAAAACGATAATATTCAATAATCTAAAATATCAATTTATGATATTTCAATAAACTTATCTCTCTGAAAACCAACAAATAGGCTTTCAGTCTAGATAAGATTAAACTTATCATTTATTAGAAAACACTTTGGGTCCGCAAATATTACAAGTAACAACGTGCTTTTTAGATGGCAGTATTGCAGCGGAAGGTAGAACATAAAATTACTGAAACTGACAAGCTAAAATAAACAGGCTCTTGTATAATTCCATACGTCTTGCTAGAATTTTACTTGTTTGATTAAATAATATGCAAACACGAATTAACACGTACTTTATTAAGAATTTCCCAGTAACACGAACAACATTTGGGTTCAGCAAAGAAACATTACCTAGATTGTAATCAGATAACCCAAATTTTTATAACAGAATTACTTCTGACCCTTGGAATTCGTGTTAACGAAACTGAAACTGAATGATATGAACTGAATACTGAAATGATATCTTGAATTCTTAAAGGATGAGAAAAAAAAAGATTGTGAAAAATAATTTATGGAATTCATTTTGTGTGTGTCTCACATAAATATATTTATTCATTTTATGGCAATATGTGAATAAAGCTGTATTTAGAACTACGGCATCTCCATTCTTTTATCTTTCAATAACTTGAAAACGGATTGTTATGGAAGGCAAATATTTGATTCTACTGAGATCCGAGCTTGGTGCTTTCTGTTATCCCAACAGATACTCCAATGCGCAATTAAATATTGCACTCATGACAGCTTACTATCTCATAGCGAACAACGATTCATTCAGGCAAAAGAATTGGAATGAATGGCGAAGATGAACGAAATGGAATACCTTATCTCTACCCTTTCTTACTTTGACACTTCGTAAAACGTGACAACTCATTTTCAGTATTACAGTGTGATGCGTAACAATTGGTAACAATTGTTTCTTAAAACACACCAAGTCTGATCCGAATTCTATGTTATTATAATGTTATCTTTATATCTTATATATTTTCTTTAACGCTAACCTACAAATATAGTATTTAGAACTCCTGGAAGTTGAAATGTTCAATAGCTGCAATTTAGTTTCGCTTTAGATTCGAAATTCGAAATGTATCGATCACGTACTGACAGCTGGGAAGGCAACCGCAGTGCGCGGAACGAAACATTGTGGGTTTGAATCCCGCTCAAACGCGTAGTTCTTTTCAAATGTGCCATCAAAATCAGCATCATGAATCACTTTAATCATAATCAGCATCATGAATCATTTCATTCACAGGAACTCCTTACCATTTCATGCCCAAATGCCCAGGAACAGAGAAAATCATTAGCGAGCCGAAACGCCGAAGTAGCAAAATATCAGGCCAGATATTGACGTTCCACTATACAAATGATTGTGGGTGTATTTTGAGGTAATGCATCAGCCAAACCGACACTCCGGGGCCTGCTTGTCGCGTGAGGCCTCGGGCGTCAAAGAGGCGGAGGCGCGCTCTGTTGGGGTTGGTCGCGCGCTGTCCCCTCTCCCGCCCAGGGCGTTGACCTCTGCGGGCGCAAGCGGAGCGGAGCGGCCGCCCAGCCACCCGCCCGCGCTCCCGCCTCCTCACCCGCCCCTCCCCGCCCCGCCCCCTCAGCGCCCATCGCATCGCTCCGCGTCCGACGCCGACGCCGCCGCCGCCGCGCCGCTGGCGCCGCCGGTGAGGAGGCGACGGAGACGCAGGAGGAGCCGACGCTGAACCTGACACTCCTCTCCGCCACGCCCCGCGCCACGCCACGCCACGCCCCTCCCAGCGTCCAGCCACGGTCCACTGTGCGCCGCCGCTCCCACCCAGGAAGCAGACAGAGAGCGTGCAAGGAGGTCGTTTGCATGCTCACTTATTCAACACTGTGAATCAACACAGTCAAACCTCTGCAACTATAATAACCTCTAAACTAACTCGAATTACGCTATCTTTAACTCCGATACTCGAACCACTACATCTAGAACCCCGATCGAGATATTTCGACCCTCTAATTTCGAACTCTGATATATCGAATTACTCTACATCGAACTCCAATATTTGAACGTTAGAGGAAATATGACTCGGAGGTCCAAGGTTCGAGTCCCGGGACGGTATTGTCGACATAGCTAAATAGATCGAATTCCGTCAGTGTCTGGGGGAGCATAACCCGGAAGCCCTGTTTAAAATATTTCTGTGGTTTTTCCGATCAATGCCAGATCAAAGCAGGAGCAGAACCCTAAAACGGGCCACAGACCACGTGCTATCTTTCCTTCCCCATCGCAGTTACATTGAGTAACACGATCAAACATGTCGGGAGACCAGTCGGGTGCATAGAGTTTGCCCGGTGGAGCGGTGTCTCGCTGAGAGGAGATACCTGGAGGGAGAAATATCCCAAGCTGAACGCCAGATCTCACGTGCAAGCGGGAGAGGTAAATCGCCGCTCTGTGTTACTGCAGTCAATACCCTTACCCTTGTAAGGAATACATTTACGTTGAATATTTGCGGGGTTTTCTCGGAATTCTCTCGCCCCTTCACGAGTTTAATTTCCGCTTTCCTGCACCGTGTCTCATTAAAATTCATTTTGTTGCATCACTCATTCTCTATTACAGTGATTACATGATATAGGGTTGCGGCATAGCTAGTTGCCCTAGTTCGTACGTCTACGTCAATAATTTTCACAATATAGAAACAATCAGAGGCAAACATCCTTAATATCCTCACATATCTCTTAATGTCTCATATATTACAATAGCGTAAAAGTTAAATAGTAATAATAAAATTTAATAACTATATTTAAAATGTTTCAAAAGTATTTAAGTGTATGAACATTTCATAAACATACAGCGTCCGGGAGAGGAAACGTCGAAAATTCGAAAATAAGCTCTTAAGACAATTTTAAGTAAATTTTGTCTTATATACTACTTAGATATTCTGAATGGCTGAACCGCAATAAGCAGACAAAAGTTGATTTGAAAAATGCTTTTTAGGGAAAAATTGCATTGTAGAAGCACAGAAACACTCCATAAACATGTAAATTGTTTATTAGTTACAAAAAAAAGAATACATTTGTTCAGAAAGACAAATTAACACAGAAATAAAAGAAGCATCCAATTTACACAATTCGACTGCTTTTTTATTTCTCGGTTAATTTTTCTTTGCTTATAGAAGAAATACTAAAATTTTAATAAAATCAAAAAATTAATAGAACGATCACATATCTGCCGTCATTTGTTAAAAGCTTCTTTTGATTGCTTCAAGAACTTCTTCAAGAAGGCCTTTGGGTTACAGCGAGCAAGCGTGTAGAGAATGAGGTTCGAGTTAGCGAATCGAATATTTAAAGTTCGACAATTGAGTATTTTAAAGTGAAAATTTTAATGATGTTGCATCGCAATATTCAGCAATCATCAGACTCACATGTAACTTACTTTCACAAAAAAGTTCAGGGATTGTAATTATAAGTGGAACATTATGTTTTTTGGTTAAGGTGACAAACATTGAAGCATGTTTGATAATTGCATCACCTCTTAGTGCCATCTTTCATCAAAAAATTCCCTTTCGGGTGTGATTGTCACTTTCAATTAGTGTTAGTTGACACTGTCTGGCAACCATCTCCGCAAAATAAAATAATTTTTTGGAATTTTTATTTACACCTCAGGTAAAAAAAAACTGCAGTGACCCTGGCCACAGTACATTTTCGCGATGTCGAACAGTTCTTGGGCTGCAGTACCAGATTAGTTATGTCAAACTCAAGGACAATTAACATACATCTTTCTGAATAGATTTATTGCTTGTTATTGTTTTTAATTTGTTCTACTTATTATTTTTTCATTTATTTCTATCTCCTGAACGTATCGGAGACCAAACAGTGTCGAAAACAGAACTCGAGCATGTTACATTATTGCATTTTAAAAAAACGAGTATTTTTACCTAATGTTTGCTTAAAATTAATAAAAATTATAAAAGAATATCTTCTCAAAAAAAACTCCGAATGTTTTCTTCGATTTTTCCCCCACGGGTTGAACAATGGAGGCTTCAAAGTATGGCAAAGGTCTCAGTTTCATTGAGTTCTCAAAATTTTCGAAAATTGCGGAACTTAGAAATAATGAGAGTGTGTGTGATGCTATAACAGCTTCACGTGATGATGTAGCATCACTAGTTTGTTTGCTTTGCAGGTTATACTTGCAAATTTGCCTTGCTTATCGCAGGTTTAAGTTCTCTTTAGCGTGAAACGTGAAGCAGAGGCAAGAGTTGTGTTTACTGCAGGTGCGTAATAGGCTAATATGTTAATATACTACGAGGTGTGGATGGTGTTAAAGCAATGAGTCTCCTTTAAGAAATCTAAAGATTTACGATTTTTTTATAAGTACTGACTACTCTGAAGAAAAACGAATCTACCCCCGTCAATGAATGTTATATCAGGTAGTTTAATATAAGAAAAAATTTATAAACAAAAATACACGTTCTGGACTGAAATTGAATTTATTTAATCATTATGCACATTAAATCTGACATTCTAGATATCTTCCATATTTTAATTACTCTCCTGAGTACAGCAATTTTGAATTGTTATTTGTTTTGGGTTTCTTTGTATGCTAGTTTTTTTTAATGAAACTAGCGCTGATTGTTTATAAGATTTGTTATATTGGAATTGTATTTTTATATTTTAAGGCAATCAATACTCAATTAATATACAGTTCTATTTATTCTCACATAAACAGTTATAAATTCATGTTTGTTATTCTCCACAAAGTTTTGAAAATCTTATTTTTCACCTCATAATGTTCCCAATTTTCAATTTGAATACAAGAAAAATGCATTTCTCAGGATAAGTCAAGTTTCGCTATTTATTTAACGTATTTACCTATGAAACTCGACCAAATATAAATCTCGGTTGGCTATAAGAGCCTGGTAACTCACGATTTTTCAAACAATCACAAGGTCAGGTTATCATGAGGCAAAGTCAGACGATAACCCTTGATGAATCTGAAACAAAATAATTCTTGGCCCCTTTTTCTTCAAGACTATTTATAGAAAATACAGAATGGATCATTTACTCGCACACAGAGTACCACATTGATCGAGCGGCAGAAGAACTACGAGAGCAACCAACATCGCATACGCGTCACGCTCATTTTCGAAAAACTGTTCCAATAATTTTCTATTTCAAATAACAAACTCATGGACAATCTGAAATTTACTACTCTCAAGCCCTTCACGTGAGGATGATAAATCTATACTAATACAAGTAAATTCAACGACATGTAATCGACGTCGATTCCACAAAAATGGTGTATGAATAGATACGAAATATTTACAGGTTCTTCAGGATTTGACACAGTGTTCTTGCAAAGTTTGGTGAAGACTAATATCACACAAATGCGACAAATAAATAATTTAAATAATATGCTGGTAGATGCACCACGGTCGTTATTTTTCGCTTGTTGCTAAGAGACGAGTTCCTAATATATTCCGTCAGAGGCCAGCAGCGGTGCGGTAGAATCACAGAGTAAGCATAGGGGGATGACCGTGTGACCGATCTGTATTTCTCCTGAATAAGTCAAATAAAGTTTTTTTAACTTTTTTCACGTTAAAAAATAAATAACAGACGCGAAGGCGGGGCTCGTGCGTATAAGTTCCCCTTTAGAGGTGCGCGCGGTGGCTGGTGGGCCACCTGTTGAGGCCTCGAGGGAGTGCTGGCCGAAATCCTCCCCCGCCGGACCTCGCTGCTCGGGGGGCGAACCGCCCCGACACACAGAAGCCGACACAAATCCGCAAGCTCTGCGGCCGTTGCGGGAAAGTTACGAGTCGCACAAGCCGCTATTAACACTTGTATGGCCAAGCTATTACTGTCACGTATCTCGACAAGCAGTGTTCGCCCGAAGACACTATCTTATACAAGTTTGTACAAATGATTTATTCTTTTACTTGGAAGAGCTAATGTTCATATAACTTGAAATAATGTCCCTAAAATAAAATAAGTTTGATTAGCTGATCAGAAGATTTTTGTTCGATTTAATTCTTTTTTATTACCGTTTAAATGACACAGATCTTTCACACCAGGTAACTGCGCAGCATCATTTATCGACAATATTAGACGTAAAAAGTACGAACTATTGTAGACAGATGAACCTAAACAATCTACAAAGTAAGTATATGCCTATTGTTGGGTCGAATTCAAAATCACTGTCCGTTGTTTCTTATCAAAAGAACATTGGTGATTGCCAAATTACCTTATTCTCAATGAAAATCAATATTTTCATTTTGCTTATTATCTAAAAACAGCATGCTCTCCTGAGAATAAAACATGCATTAAAGCGATTACACCAAGCAACTCGAAATCAGTTTCTTAGCGTGTCTTCCAATGAGCACAGATGATGTTAGAAATATGTTTTGTGAACCATGGAGCCTAATGATATACGAACACTATCATTACTTTACATTTAACGTAAAGCTATTTCTCAACGATAAACTGCCAGATACCCAAAAGGGTGTCGCTCCCTTTTTACTTTCTTGATATGGAGTACAGAGAAACTTACGTAATTCTGTGCGGAAAAACGGCGAATTTTCGGCAGAAAACTCTAATTGCAGCGCCCATGTAACGAAAAGTGTATAAATTCTGTGGCTATGTTTTATGGATTCTTGATGTCGAAAAATGGCTGTTTGGTTAACTGTGAACAACGCTAACGGCCAAACCGCTCACTGGATATACTCCAAAATTTATATTCCTCAATCGATCTAGTTTATTTCGCGCCCCCTTGAACTAGAAACCGATATTTTAACTTTGGGGTACTTTACATGAAGCCCTTGGAAGATTTTCAAAATTTTCAATACAATGGATCTAACGTTTTTGTTTAAACTTTGTTGTTGGATAGTATAAATAGCATTTAAGACAATGGTGTAGATCTCATGTTCGTAGAAATCCCCGAATTTTGGAAAATTGCAAAAGTTTAAAATTTTCACCGAGTCTTCCTAGAACTGAAATAATAAAGATAGGGATTTCCCCTTAATTAAATCTGTTCCTTAAAGATAGATTTTAAAATAAGGTCATGTATAATTTTACAAAAATATGAGTACTTTTCTCGCACTTTTTGCGTAAAAATACAGGCGAGAAAGTAAGTGCTGTTATAGCACCACTAGTTACGTTCTCGATTATTACATATTTACGTAGTTCAGAGAAAGAATTGTACTGCTGCAGCAGATATGATGATCTTTCCCAGAAACAGTCGTATTGTAGAGTCCTGTACGAGTAGTGGATAAATTCCTTTACGTAGCAATTACTTCCTCTGACACATGACTATCCATGTTGAGTGGGTGCTTGATACCGCAAATTTGTTTAACGGCGTCTCTCTGTCCATTCGACCGTTCGTCTATGGTCAATGCTTAGCGCCTAACCGTACAACAATTTTCTCGAAAATTAATATTCCCCTATCTCCCCCGACGAGGCACCATCCGAGACGGGATAAGCTTTGAGGTTCTGACTTGTCTTCCGACATGTAGAAGGATAGTGCTTTAAGTGTACGTACGTACGTACGTATGTAGATGTATTAGTATGTATGATGTATTATGTGATGTAAGTATGTTGTATGTATGTATGTATGTTGAGTGCATCTAAGGCTTAGGAACGTGCACGGCATCCGGGACCACACGGATGAGGAAGGAAAGTTTGGGGGCTGTCCATGGCCCGTTTGTTTAAGTACTGATGTGACACATGCCTGGCATTAATTGGAGAACGCACTGAAAACTACCGATGAGAATTGCCCGCTAGAACTCTTCTCCAGATAGTTGCTGGATTTGATCGAGCGCTGTAGCTAGAGTCGTAAATCCGACAACGATCGGGACTCGTACCCTAATACCTCCTTATCAGTGACGTTGGCGAAGCAAAGACAATAATGTTTATTCGAAACTCGTCACACATAAATGTGTAAGAGAACAATTCGACTAGGTGAGCGCAGCATTCAAATTATTTATACTATGACTTAACTCTTATTGAATTAAGGGACTTTCGGGAGTTACAGAAATAGACACTCTCCTTACCTAACTGCTGTAGTATGATCATTGGTCCCCAATTCGGCACCCAGTCTTACCTGAAAGAAATGATAGAAAAGATATATAAGCATCTAAATCAAATCTATTAATTTCCTTCAATGATCCAATCAATTCCTGCATTGCCTCTTCTCTTTCTCATATATTTTTATAATCAAAAACATGAAAAATGAGAGAAAAGTGTAATATACTGTTTCAAAAAATATCTGTGGCTGTGCGCTAACAGCTGAATATTGCATCCATTCAGGTTTTATTATGTACATCATAATGACACGTACACTTTTATGGATACATAATAACACACTATCTGCAAAAATTAACAGAAAATAAAGATAATATTAAAAACACCTGTAAATTTCTTTTAATCGCAATATGAAAATACTCGTATTTAATGGAAACCATTTGAAACAATATAAATACGAACATGTATTATACACATTAACAGTAATGGTAGATGCCAACACCGGACATTGACTCAGAAATCTTGGAAATCATTTATATGTCATTCCCATAGAAAGTTCCTAGGTTCAATATTTTCCACAAAATTATTGAAGCTACTCTCTTTTTATGTAGTGAATATTACAATTTCAAACCCTTTATAAAAAATAAGGAAATAAAATTTCGGAACCCTTACAAATTTTAAATCGACGTAAAGTAGTACCCTGACAACAGTAGTTCCCTAAAACTATTTATTCTCCAACTTAAAATTAAACTAATATAAATAAATTGATCAATCCTATGTCATAAGGCACAGGCAGGACCTATAACCGGTAGCTTGCATGCAAAATATTATGTTTTCTTTCTGTAGCACACACACACACACACACACACACACACACACACACACACACACACACACACACAATGGAAAGCGACTGGGCTGAATCACATTTTTTAAAAAGTTTGAATTATTTTACTTTTATTTCGTTCATTTCACATACGAGTAAAAGGGCGTTTCGAGCCTCACTGTTTTAACCGCCCATCCGCGTGGCGTGGTTCCCCAATAAATAAAATTGGCGCGGGCCGGCCGCCCGGGCGCTTAGGGGGGATGCTGCGGGCGCAACTCACGACACGACACGACGCGGCGCTCGCGGAACCTGTTCCTCAAACATTCAAATTGCCCCGCGCGGCGCGCTGCGGGAGGAGGGCGAATGCAGATGGCACGAACCAGCCCCCGGAATGCGGCCCTCGCCCAGGCCCCGGCCTTCGCTGCCGGCGACGCTCGGGCACGCACGCCCCGCCCGCCCCGCCACGCCACCCACGCCACCCACGCCACCCACGCCACACCACGCCACGCCACCCACGCCACCCACGCCACCCACGCCACACCAGGCCACACCACGCCACCCCACGCCACGCCACACCACGCCACGCCACACCACGCCACACCACGCCACACCCCGCCACGCCACACCACCGCCACACCACGCCGCGCCACGCCGTGCCACGCCGTGCCACGCCGCGCCACACCACGCCGCGCCACACCACGCCACGCCACGCCACGCCACACCACGCCACACCACGCCGCCACCCACGCCACCCGCCACCACACACACCACCACCACGCCACCCACACACACCACACCACGCCACGACCGCCACGCACGCCGAAATACTATTTAAATAAATAAATATATAGATAAATAAGTAAATAGCTAAACAAGCAAAGAAAGAAAGAATGAAAGAAAGACAGAAAAAGAAAGAAAGAAAAAGAAAAAGGAAGAAAGAAAGAAAGAAAAAAAGAAGAAAGAAAGAAAGGAAGAAGGAGGGAAGAAAGAAAGGAAGAAAGAAAAAAAGGAAGAAAGAAAGAAAGAAAAAGAGGAAGAAATAGTATTCTTGGCTCTCCGAGTATTTGAGTAGTTTCAGCAGTATGGCTCTGAAGACCACAATAAGATAGCCGAAACTTCAGCTCCATCGACTAAGATGCGGTTCATCCTGGACATCCAAGAATACAATGACTCCGGGCGCGGAAGCCTACGAATACAAATAAATAAGTAAATAATTAAATCTATATATAAATAAATGGGAATATGCAAATGTGTGTCGCACATAAACGCAAAAACTACTCGACAGATTTCGCTGAAAATTTCACACTTTGTTCATATTAGTGATGGAAGTGTTAAACGAGTGGTTTGAATTAAATTGTACATGTGGAGGAGTTGTTGATGCTTTTGGATTTGATTTATTGGATTATAACAACTCAAGCGCCCCTGAGCACTACGCACGCAACCTGCCGCACAGTCAAGGATTAAGCTCGTCTTTACTGCATACAAGTATTCTGCCCCTGCAAATGTAAAATGGTAGACGGAATTATGACTTGAATCTCGGACAAGTAAATCAAATTTCTCCAAGATACTGTCATAGGGAACTCTTGCCCAAATTTGAGGGAGAACGTTTTAACAATAATATGCTTGAAAACCATATCCAAACCAGGACATGGAAAAACCCAATACTTGCGAGAAAGTCTTTCATCTATTAGAATTTTGGACAGCGTAGCCTAAAACGTGATCAACAATCACGTGACCAGTAGTGTGTCTGGTAAGACACTACAATAGCAAACTTTGCCGAGTCTACTAGTAAATAAATAAATAAATAGCCAACACAGGTAGCTGCGAACGTACAAGCAACGCCTTACATTATCAATGATTGGGAGTTAGCGGTTTCGATCCCATTCAGGTGGCAGAAATATTCTTGATGTGTTTGGTTGACATCGGTGAGTTTGTGGTGCAGGCTGAAATTGAATTCGTAGCGCGCTGTTCTGATCAGCGCTTTCCGTGGTTCCTGAACACTTGCGCAAATGCGGGCGAACCTTTCTTTCTTACTCTGTCCTCATTCCCCACGTTAATGCCGGGCGGTTCTTTTTTTGGCAATGAACATGCGGTAGGAAATGGTATATCGCAAAGTTACATATGTAACATTTGCTTCTGAATGTAACCCTTCCATTTCGGATTGGTTTTCAACATGATCATCTTCATTAACAAGTGATGATCTTCGAACTCATTACAAACTTCAGAAATTTCTAACATTTATTCTGAGGAAATGTGTAATTTTACTGTATAACTTCCAACAATTGATTATCTTATTTGCACAACAAAGGCGTGATCAGTCATTTAACAGGTACTCTGCTTACCAACGGACCACCGGCGCCCACTTGTTGATAAGACGGGGCTATAATTTCTGACACCCCTACTGTACGCCAAGTTGTTGGGCATGCTGAGCCAGACTAAACAACACTGTGGTATGATGAAGAGAGCGTTGGCCAAAGTTGTTTCAAGAGTTGCCGCCACAAGCACTTTCCAGGTTTAAATTATAAAAAAACTTCAATAACATTAAAAATGTTATATCATCATTGTCATTATTACGAGTGTTTGAATTTATTTGTAATTTCTAAAGCCGAATGTTTGAAAGGATTATACAAAAATAAAAATGTATGTATAGTTATTAACAAATGTTAATATAAATAATTTATTAATAATTAACATTAATTTGAACACCAACTTCAAAGCATTGCCAACTCGACATCTTGTAATAGAAAAAAATGCATATCGTATATCGATGAAACGAAAGTGATAAAAAAATAATAACATAGGTAAAACGTCTCTGATTGTTCAAGTCAATTTATTGGCGTTCACGAGTGAAGGAATCAGAACAAAAACTTATCAGATGCGTTCTAAATAATTTTTCTTTGGTATTTAAAATACCGTATTTTGAAGTGACTTTGTACCGAATTTTTTTACATTTTTATAATTATTTACAAATGTTAAGTATCACCAGAGGTTTGTTTTATTAACTGTTTATTTAACAGCTTTTTTTATTTGGTAGGAGAAGTTTGTGTGGTCCAATGTCAGCCTCCAGGGTAAGGTGACATTGTCTGTTGGCGTCTTTCTTATGAGAACGTTGGCAAATTTGAAAGAATTAAGGAGTGGAGTTTCTTCACACCATGTAAAAACGTAATCACGAGTATTTGTCAATTTTAATTGTTTATTACAAGTAAAAAAATAATCTTAACTTAAACACTCAATAACATTTTTTATACCCAGGGCAGATTGAAACTTTTATTATTAATATAAATAAGCTTTCTCTTACGCATGATCTTTATACACCTTCTAACAATAAAATGGAAATCTCTCTTTCCAACGAGAAATCCTAACTCGCCAAGTGCTGCAAGATAATTAATGAATACTACTTCTTCCTGATCACTAAACATTTCCTGGTCACCAATGTGGTACCCCAGTGTTTTCTTGCAAGATATTTCTTATGGTAGATCGTACAATTTTGTAAAGAGCTACTGTTTTTCTCTCAAAACGTTTACCTGTTCATACCTCTTCAATACATTTCATTAACTTTTCATTTGAATACCTCCGATAGGACCTGGCAACAGCCGAACGATGATAAGTTCTCGGCATCCGAAATGATGAATGTGAATTAATTTAACAAGCAATAAACCACACGGTGTGTTTGTAAAAGTTCATCAGAGTGACTTAGTGCCCCATCAGAAACTTTGTTCCCTGGTACAAAGTCACCCCATTTTAAAATTATGATCTGGAACGATAATTGGAATATAAATCTGGTAGGAATAAATGGAAGATTTTAATATTTAGTAGTATGAGTAAACTAAATAATTATTATGAAATAAAACACTTCAATAAAATGTATTAAGTTCATAAAATAATTGTGAGAGTTACTCTCCTATAAAAACACGTCCAAAATTAACTATTTTTCTTGTCAGCTCACGTCGTCAGCACGAGCAGACAGGTGTTGCCGTTTGGTGCGTTCAACTTCCTAGAATCGACTAATGGTTAAAGCAATACAATGAAAATACGACACACACCAACATTTAATTTGATCAGACATTCTTTAAAGTGGTGCGTGGTGCAAACCCACCCTCTGTGGTGTAAATTCATCCACAAACAACTGTAATTTGATCCCGGTATTAAAAGTAATAAGTTCATAACTTCGGTTAGATTTTTAAATTAATCTAAACTATCAATAACTCTTACGTGAACAAATGTTTCCTCACGTTGCCAGGGACAACCTGACTTCGGGATATAAAGAACTGAAAATCCCTTTCTGTACAATCGTTAAGTATAAAATTTTATATTTGATTAGACTTATTAGAAATATTGAGAAAAACGAACATATGGGGTGATATCCTACTTGCAACTTTTACAAACTTAGTCTTCTTAAATCTCATGCCCATTTTTTTTATCGAGTTTTAGTTTAAGAAACAGGTAAAAACATATCTAATTCTGTACATCTTGCTTCCTACGAAACATTTTCTCTTTTAATTTCAGATGAACTGTTAATGTATTCAAATACCCCCTGCGAGTAAATTCGTCCCAACAGGGTTCGCGAGTAGAGGAGTGTTAAGCTTCGCCCTGAATCCAACTGAGCTGCAGCGTCTTCGGAGAGAAAGCAACTTCGTTTAGTATTTTTTAAACGAGGCTTTCAATAGATTGGCAGCTTTTGCTGCTTCGAGGGACTATTTATTACTTTCACGCATAAAAAAAAACAAAACTGAGGAATGTGTGCGCGGGTCCAACTAGTATAGCATTAATTTTGACTAGAGAAATAATCTTCGCTAATATCGCTTGTGCTTTGTCAATTATGGATAAATAAAAAAACTCTGATATTTTCTACGATAATTATTAAATTACGCCCCTAGTGACTACGGATCGCAGAGGGTTATTAGAAACTTCCGGAGGGGTGGATATGCCGCGCTTCTATTGGCTTTGTTTTATTGTTTGGGACGCCGTTGCTCTGGCGAGTCCTGACCTTGGGCATGCGCTGATCGATCGGCGTCGGAACTAGGTGAAGCTAGACGCTTCCGGGTCGCCACGTGGCGGCGGCGGCGCCGGCGGCGGCGGCGGCGGCCGCAGCCGAGAGCAAACGATGCTGGCGCAGGGGGCTTTTGGGCGGCGCACGCGACCAGGGCGCATGCAAGCGGTGACAAACATGGCTCTACGATCGCACCGGCCACTCGACGCTCTCAGCCGGAGTCTCTCGCCCGGGCTAACGGCTTCAACACTCTCAACCGGCTTCAACACTCTCAACCGGCTTCAACACTCTCCACCGGCTTCAACACTCTCCACCGGCTTCAACACTCTCCACCGGCTTCAACACTCTCCACCGGCTTCAACACTCTCCACCGGCTTCAACACTCTCCACCGGCTTCAACACTCTCCACCGGCTTCAACACTCTCCACCGGCTTCAACACTCTCCACCGGCTTCAACACTCTCCACCGGCTTCAACACTCTCCTCCGGTTCAACACTCTCATCCCAGTTCAACACTCTCATCCGAGTTCAACACTCTCATCCGAGTTCAACACTCTCATCTGAGTTCAACCGGTTTAATATTCATTATACAAGTCGTCTCTCTTTCATTCCAAACGTACCATTTGCTTCAACACGTTCAATCAGGATCGTTCAATTACGTTCAACACCTTCTTGTACGTGTTGTTCCAGATTGAACGTATTGTAAATCAAAACGGTTAATATGGTACAACACGTTCACTCTGGTACAGTAGTTGAATATGATAAAATACGTTCAATCTGATAAAACACATTCAATTTGACACATATTAATTTGGCTCAACATGATTACTTTGGCTGAACACGTTCAGTCTGGCTCAATAATCACAATTATGTTCAACGCTCTGAAGTTGTCTTAACACATCACATAGGTTCAACACATACAACATAATCAATACACACAACTTGCACATTCCTTTCAATTTGGAATACCGCCACCTCCCGGGACAAAATCGTGCGCCACACTCACGGGACTAATTACCACAGCAGTTGAAGAAACACGAAATAATCAATCAATATGGGTCTATCTCGCCAATTCTCATAAATCGAACAAGACTGACGTTAAAGCCCAATTCTTATAAACTAAGGGATTCACCAAAAAGTAGGACAATGCTTTTCTCTGATGTGTTTTAATAATTATTATCGATTTTGTTCAATGTCTTTCAACTTGGTGAAATGGCTTAAAATTTAGTTTAGCCCTAATCAGTTTCGAGAAACGTCCCCTTAATCTTAAGGAAGACCATTCGACGCGGGGAAGCATCCCTTTAATTTATCAAACTTACCTCCGCTTGGAAAAAAAACTCTATTTTACTCAATAGCTTGGGTTAACGGCCCTCAGTTTGTCACAATGCCTCCGAACTTAGCGCGAAACAAATTTATTATAGCATACTTTTCCCTTAGAATACTCACTATCTATGCCTTATTGTCATACTTGATGTGACCGGTTTTGTAGTTGGGTGATGGTAAGATATGAATGATGACAGAATTTGTTAAGTTGTCTGTATGGGAGACAAAATGTAATACAGTCTCTACTGGTTTCGAACAAGGAATATGCATAATTAGTTTACCAGTTGAATTCCTTCATATAAATTTGAGTTTGCAATGTAAGCGAGATTTTCTGTTTGTAATGAAACAGAAACAGTTCCTCAGATGCACTTCAAAATATTTATTAAGCATCATAAGGAAAATAACATTAATTTTAAGTGATATTTAATCCATTATTTACCATTTGGACTGTATAAATAAAAAAACTGTAACAAGTATTGTACTGCAGCCTCCAGGTCAATGATCCCTATCTCGATCAGGTTTTTCGTCCAATTTCCCTGATCCATTGAGCAAATGCTGAGATGGTCTCTTGTTTTGTTGCTGGACATAAATGTAACTTCATTATCATTGCACGTCTTCTAGAATTCAGTGGGAAATATAGTTACTCAAATTATCGTTTCCATGTTGTTGGGCAGGAAGTATTATTCCTTGACGAAGGAGATGATGGATAAGAGCCCAAAATTTATTGCTGATTTATCCTTAAAATTGATTTTATTACATCGGAGCGTTTTTTTCTGTATTCAAAATTCAAATAGTATATGGCTTAATGTAGGGATCACAGAATTTTGAAAACATGCACAGTATTCACTTCTCCCATAGCACGTCATACACAGTTTTTAACTGGTTTTGACGTAAATAAATAAATAAATAAATCACTCGTTTGTAATACACACCTGGTTTTATATAACCCAAGTAAACTAATTGCTCTCTAGATATCACTTTAACAAAGCAATCAATTTGTTAGGAAGCTATGTGTGTTTTTCCAATCTTGGAAGGTCCACATACTATGACCCTTCAGTATATCTCGCAGTTTGCAATAGAAGACCGAATCATAACCTCTTCGAAATACCTCGTCACTTGATGTCACTTCTAGAGCAATCATGTGGTAAAAATAGCGGTGCTACAATAGCTCAGAACGTTTTCGTAGTATTTGTAACGGATCAGTAATATTACACTATTTTATATTGTACCCTACTGATATTTCATCCATTTCATAAAGTACTAGTTTCAGCGAAAGAGAATGAGAAATTCCTTTTTGTTTTGTTCATATATTCGTAGTTCTCGAAAGTTGCCAGGTTTGAATGAAAATCTTGTTCATATTTATGAACGCACTTTGCTCTACCCAAGGGAAAATTAGAAAAAAAACATCCTCTGAGAATCGTGGGACTGAAACTTGGGCTTCAGACTTGAAAGTCAGAGCTTTATCTACGTCTAACCATGCGATGTCTTTCGGGCGTGATTACTATACTTGATTTAAAAGTAAGTGAGGAAATTAAGAAAATTCCTTTGATTTCACATAAACTTACTCCAAAGAAACTAATATTTTGAAAAAATGTAAAAAATTATTTAAAGACCTATTTTTGAAGAATAAATTACTTTAAAAATACGTTTACTCTTAATGTACTTGTAGGAGAGTGCCCAATGAAGTTTGAAATATTGATTTTTTTTTAAATTCTGGAGATATTAATGAAAATCGGATCTATTTCATTTGATTAAACAATCTCTATTGCAGCAATGGTCTTTTAAAAAAATGGAACCATTTTTGGAAAAATCTTGTTAATGTATTTGTAGAAATTTTTCTCAAATGTTCGCAAAAACTAGTCATGTTTTCAAATCATTCTAGATTATGTAATAGAAAGATTTAATTTTGAAGAACTCTCTTTAATAAAAAAAATAATACCTATCTCCAATAATTTAGTTGGAGGAGGGGATAAAGAATATTAAAGTTTTGCAATTTTCGAGAATTGAGAGGTTTTAATGGAAATCCTGAACAATCCTGTAAATTCCTGTAAGAGTTCTTTGCTCTTTTTAAACAAAGAAATCAGAGGAGAAATTGGAGTCATTTAAAAAAGCTGAAAATGTCCTGGTTTTTCATGAAAAATACTCCAAAAATTGAAATATTTATCCTGGGTATCATTCAGATTGATTCAGAGAGAATAACGTTTGGTAAACTTTTTGTGTACGTTTTAGGCGGTAGTGTTATTTACAGACGGTGATTTACGATAAAAAAAAAAAAGATTTCACTAGCTACACGAGAAAGTAATTTACTACGTACAGAAACAAGAAAAATCCACATTTTGCATATCAGGGGCCCACAATCAACATTTTTTCCTCCAAAATTTCTTAATTTCATCTACACCTCTCGTATAGAGTATAAGCGAAAGTAAAATGACAGTGTTTTAGTTAAGATCACATACATCAACTTGATGTTATTTCAATAAATTAACAACTTTGGAATGGAAGTGCCGTGTCCATTTCAAATGAGGGGAAGCAATATATTTCCGGTAGATGCTTTTCCTCCCTGCCCCCTTGCTATCCTCTCAGCGTCCTCCAGGAATCAAAAAAACGTATACACGCTAAGGGCACCATATGACTCGTTCAATTTGAAAAACACGAGTCGATCGGATGATAGTCGGTACTGTTCATTGTTAAAAGGAGGCTAGTGAGCATGCTACTCATTCGGGTTCAAGGTCTTGTGCACATAAACACGTGTTCATGCATGCCGCGTCCAGGAAGTAGACCAACCTTATTTTAGTCTTACCGTTAAAATCAGTGTACGATCACGATGGAGACCACCAGACTAAATTATGTACAAGGCGCCAAAATACCCCATAGGGCAAACAACGTGCATCTCTTGCTCTTACCCTTGTTTGTCGCTTTTTCTGTCAACCTTCATGATCGGGACCCGGAAGAAAATTGATGTTGCAGCTATGACCTACATTTGCGTGCACGTCGGCAAGTACTATGTAAGTTATCCCCAGTATTCCGAGAACTACAGCACGCAAAAATATCAGTTTATTTCAGGACGTATTTAATTCTATGACTGAAGATTGCAAAAGCCATTAATTCATTGGATAACACTGTCGTACTACTGAAGGACGACGCTAAGATAGTTCTCTAAAGCGTGAGACATTTCCATGAAATGAGCATGATCATTTCCCTTATATTTAAATGGCATTCTTTGAAATTAAAACATTTATATGGAACTTAGTGAATAGCTATTCATTACAGGTCACGGAGGCAAGTCTAAATACGTATCTGAAATGTGTGACAGAATGGATTTCCTTAAAGACGTATTCAGTTTCCTCTATAGGTCGTCTGTCGTCTAAACTTTTTCGGCAGGCTTTTTATACCCCCTTCCTAATGGTAATTACCAGAATAAACATTATCACTCTGCATCTTGTTGCGCGGTTATTGTATCTACACTTGGAAGACAAGCACAATCCTAAAATAATTGAGCTGTTCATAGTATCTTTTGCGAACAAATGTATATTTTCAAAGTAAAGGTGTTATAAATGTGTCGTATTTCTGTAACATCGGGAAATGAAAAAAAAAGGAATACGAACGTGTTGCCAAGACTGATTCAACTGACAGAATTTGCCGCTGAAAGGACTGCTGAGGACTTTCTTATCGGTTTGCATTTGGCAGTGTTTCTCAGTCCTCCTTTCATGAATCCCCTTAAAAAAAAGCAATTGACTGTTGTTTACTTTCCGAATACGTTGCTCAAAATTAACCCATGCAAGCATCTTATGACAAGATGGTCTGACTCCATGGTCTGACTCACCACGGAAATCCCGCGTCCGTCCTCCCCATTTCCACTTTGCTTTCCTCTCCCCGTCTTAGCCCGTTCCACTTCCCCCGCCACGCAACTCTCATTTTCGCTTTCTCTCCCTCTCTTTCTGTCTCTCTTTCTCTGTCTCTCATTCTCTCTCACCCATTCTCTCTCACCCATTCTCTCATTTTCTCTTCCCTTCACTTCATTCCCTGCAGCTTTCTCTCGCTTCTTTTCCCTTCATATCGCTCGCACTCGGTTTCTCGCGCTCTCTCCGCTTCTTTCACTTCGATTGTCTGTCTGTCTGTCTCTCGATTCTCCTCACTTCGCTCCACTCGCTCACTCTGGTTTCCTTCGCTCCCGCTCCTCACGCTTTTCTCGCATCTCTTCCCTTCGCTTCCCGCATCAGGGGGAATCTAGCCCACCATTTGGGGGAGGGGGCATCGTAGATTTTTGTTAAATAATAAACATAATTATTATTATATTGTATATTGTTTGTACACTGTAGACATGATACTACATAATATTATTCTTTAAATAATTACATAATTCTAATTACATAAATATTTAAATCAATTTTACCAAATAAAGGAAGGTACACAAAAACTCTACGCCTTTTGGGGAGGGTCATGGCTCCCATGCTCCCCCTCAATCCGCCAGTGCCTCGCATTCTCTCGTTTCCTTCGCTTCTCCGCCTCGTTTTCTCCGCCCCCTCACCCGTTGCGTCTCACCTCACTTCGCCACTCGATCACCTCTGCCCCCTCTTCGCCGCCCCTTTCCCACCCAACCTTCGCCCCCGACAGGTCCCGCGCTCCGCTCCTCCGCGCAACTCAACCGATCCCGTTAGCGCCGAGGTCGCGCGTAAGGGGATGACGCCGGGGGGCTTCCCCGCAGCGTTTGGACGCGGCATCACCCTATTTTTCATTTCCTATTAAGCCTGTAATATACATTTTTCTTCAAGCCTTCCTATCCTCCGTCACTTGTTCTATACGTCTCCTTGTAATTCATAATAATACAATACACCCTTGTCAATACAAACTATTCTTAATTAATTAGCAGAGAGGTACACCCGTGTAATTCAGTCGCCTAGAATATCAAGTAATTAGTTTAACTTCACATACAATTGCCGATTCTAGAGGCTCTGAGCACGTAAAACATAATCGAGAAGCATTGAACCCGCAAAAATGTAATAAAATGAGCAGGAAGATATCAACTTGGCGTCAAAATTTTAGTTTTGAGGCTCTAAAACGCTTCGTTTGGGAGTTATTTAACGATATAGATTTAAAAAAGCGGTCCGTTGTTGCGGGTTGCATTTCATATGTATATTTGGCTGCTTTATTTTTAAAGTCAAAGTGCAATTGTTGGTTGCGAAGGTTGGTTGCGTGTGAAGGCCGCAAAAGTTATGTACACTAAAGAAATAATTTAGGAGACGATATTTCTCAATTTTTTAATTTTCTAAATGTCATGAATTATATCAATATATATATTTTAATAAAAGAATATTAAAAATTGTAAAATGTGTTTTTGAAATGTAAAATATATGCAAAAAGAGTTATTTCCGAACAAAACAGCACTGATGCGCTGTGTTCTCCTTAATGAGATGAAAAAAGTATGTCATTTTGCGGAGAAAAGCTTCGTTAGTGCACGGCAGTTTGTTTTTTTAACATTTCTCTTCTAAAATGTTATGCTTGATGTGAATTTATGCACTGAGGAAACTTTTAAGTAACGGAACGAAAAAAGTCTATAGTTTTTCGGAGATAACGGCGAAAAATTATGAATTGATGGAACTTGAATGGGATCTCACCAACCGTCAGTCAGACTCGCAGTGCGATCTCTCTTTGCATACAACGCCAATGATCTTCGGAGTCTAAAACAGCGCTTCGGACCTTGGAAATGTGCGTGCTATGTTCTGATGACACACGATGCAACCAAAATGTACAATTTTATAAAGATTTTGTACAGGAATCTATGCTTAATATATTACAAGAAGAATTTTTTTAAATATTAATGTTATCTTAAATAAATGTAATTTAAAAGTTGTTTCCATTAATTTTTTAAGCAGGTCTTTGTAAACATTTTGTGAAGTCGACATTTCGCCAACAGAGAGGGCTGAGGAGGAGCCATGTTGCCAGCAGGTGGATGAAGGATCGCCTCTGAATTCTTTTCGAAAAGTAATTCTAGCTTACAGAAGGACATCCTCGTCAAACGCCTCGAATAATACGTTGCCAGGCGGGAGCGATGCTCCGCTGATGCAAGACAGCTGGTTGGAGAAAACCCAGCAAACCGGCAGGAAAGTCTGCGCCGAATCTCGCCATCCAGCGGGGGAAGATCACCACCACCTCCCGCACTGAAAACATGCCCTACACTTACGGGACTAATGACCTTAATAGTTGACAATCTATCAAAGTAAACCTAAGCCTAATGATTGCGATCAAACAGGTGAATTGGGCACCATATACCCCTCTTTTGATCACTGTTTTAAAAATGAAAATAGCTTCAATTGCAATCGATCTTCCTAAATTCTGAACTCTGCCAGATCTATGAGGTGAAAGAAACTTCCAAAATTTTAATTAAACATCCGTCGAATACAAGGAGTATTCTATATCATAAAGTGTCGAGTCGATTGTCACTGGCTAGTGACGTCCGGACTCAAAAATAGTATGGCAGATTCCGAAATGAGCAACGATTGCGAGGGGCTTCACCTGCCACAAACAGGGGGCGCGCCTCAGCCGAGGCACGACCAGGATCGGTTTATTGATTGTTTCGTGTTTCCTGGCGCCGGTTCCGGATTGTTTCGTGTTTTATAGGATTAGGTCATTAGTCCCGTAAGGATAGTCCATGTTTCCCCCGAGAGGTGGCTGTATGGTGAGATTCGACGCTGAATTACACGTGGACTAGCGGGATTTTCCCCAACCAGGTATCTCGCACCAGCGAGGCAACGTCCCAGCCGGTACAAGCTCTAAGCTCCCGACTGATCTCTCGACAAGTCTGGAAGTGTAGTGATTGTAAGAGTAAGTGTGTGAGGTTGGTGAGAAGAAAGGACAAGAAAGATCGCGCGCGATCCGTGGCCTGTTTGTTAAGGTCTTGACCAGGCATTCGCCTGATGTTGATCTGAGAAACCACACAAAACTACCGATCAGAGCAGCCGGCCGCTAAAATTCTTCTCCAGATAGTGGATGAATTCATTCTACTTATTTAGTACTGAAGAAAATCCTGCCGCCGACGAGACTCGAATGCTAAGACCTCCAGATCGAGAGGTTCTGTAGTTACATCAGTTGATGCTGTGAGCCATTTAAGCCGATCTAGGTTTCATAGGTGGACGGAGGGGCGGTCAACCGGCGAAGCAGGTCAGCTAACGCCACGGCACTGATTGGGGATCATTGGTGGATTCCATTGCTTTCAGGGTGTTTTTTAGCTGATGTCAGTTTCCTTGCTGTTGGGGAGCGCCGCATCATAGTCACTGTTGTTAAGGTTCGATCGTCATATTGTAACCTTCTTCAGGCCAAATTCAAATTCCATTTGAATGTCAATGCCATTCCTGATGAAGAACCCTGTCACAGTCACAGCCTTCCTACTCTGACATTGAGTATTATTGTCGTAACGCTGGTAACACTGCCTAGTGTGGAAGTGACGCTTCTGGACAGCCAAAGCTTCACTGATCTTGGGGCACTCTACAGTTACTCTTATATTCGAAAGGGTTGTGTCGTGAACCATACACTAACACAAACGATCTGCTTGGGTCTGTGGTTGGCATATACATATGCAGAACGACGGGTATTCATCCCATTGGAATTTGCTCTGAAGAAGATAGCAGATTAGCCAGTTCTCTTCAAAGTAACTGACTTCAACTGAGAAGAAACCCTAGACAGAAAAATATCATTCGTCTTTACTGTTATATGATATGTATTTGGCATTTTATGGTTGGAGTTCTCCGACTTTTGCTGTCTAGCGGTTTTATTAGGCCTGAGCCCCGTTTTTATTTATTATCCACGCCTTGAGAGGGGATAAGGGAGTCATGTGGCGACCATGCCGTATTTCCATCACTGTATCTAGCATACTTGGTCTATCCGAGCTTTTCTTTCGTCACTAAGATTAAGACGATTGTATTAGAAAGTTGCAGCCCTGTTTTTGCCCAGGCCGGAGATCGAAACCAGGATCGCACCAGGGAAAGCTAGCTTGCTGTTCATGAGCCACCCGATGAGCAGTTAACTTTACTGTTATCTCTACTTACAGTATTAGATGAAATCCATGAATTGCTGTTGTTTGTCAACTAGGCAACCCGCTCGACGTTTATGTGTGCCACACTATCATGTTCCAACAACCAGACCAATTCTAATGACTGTTATTCAGGTCAGATGACATCAAAATTGGTATAATATATTAACTGGACCCTATGAAAAAATATAAGAAGAAAGAGGGGAGGCAAAGAAAAAAAAAAGGAAATTAATAAAGGACCGCCTGCAACGATAACTGATTCGCTCTCCCGCTTCGAAATCACGATCAGAGGTACGAGTCTTCAACCTTCTAGGGTTCGCGACCGTCGTCAAGATCAGGCTGTCTTGCCCCGGGTCGAGGCGGCGGCGGCAGCCCCTCAGGCTATAAATTGGGCCGAGAACCCTCCTCTCCATCACTTTCTGCGCATGCGCAGTCCAGAATGTTTCTAAGTTGTCGAGCTACAGTTTACGAAACCCCAATTTGGCGGCTCCCCGACAGAAAGTCTGTCACCCATCGGCAATCTCAGACATCCGCCTTCATCGAAGCCGCGTCGTCGGTATCTGCAATAATCACTATCTCGCGCGGCCTGGGAAGACGCGCGCGGCGCGCTTCCGGGCGCGGGTATCAGGTGTGCGGCCCCTTCCGCGTTGCCCGCTGTTTGGCCGCCCTATTTGCCCTATCGGTCTGCGACGCCGGCGGCAGGCGGGGGCCCTGCTTGCGGACTTCCGGAACGCGCCGCGCGGCCTCCGCGGGGCAAAAGGTGGCGCAAGAAGTCGCAGGCGGCGGCGGCGCGTCGGGGGTGCGGCCGCTGGGAGGGAGAAAAAGAAACATCCTGCATCCGACGACGAGTGGTCCACGCCCCTTCCACGAGCCGGCTTCTTTCTGGTAATACAACGTAACGAAAGGTCAATGAAACGTAAGTGGTGCAAAGCACGTGGTGAAAAGCGGAGTACATTAATGTAGATATCTAATGTAAACCTGTAAAATACTGGCACAGGTAGAACAGATTCCAATACTAAGAAGATACAGTCTTCACTCTTCATTGTACACAATCGTGAATTCTTTGCCAAATCTGGTTCATTCTTTTTATGAAGAACTTCAAAAGATTAGTTATCTTTCCGTCATAGTTTGATTTAGTTTCTAAGCTCTCTGATAATGCCCTTCTCAAATTTTCTTGACTCTTATACCCTATCTTTTGGATTCACTTGCAGGACACCCTAGCAATTTCGTGGGGATGATTCCATTCTTGAGTGCCAGTCGTCCCGTAATACACTGTAGCTCCTTTCGTGACCTTTCATCATAGCATAATGACTTGAAACGAATTTCCCTTTTATCAATGTGAAGAGCATCCACCTTTCAAGAAATAAGATCGAATAAACAAGGTAAAAAAATATTTCTCTTAAATGACTTATGTATTTAAAATCAACCACCAGAAAAAATAAAAATATTGTGAAATAAATATAGATCTATGCCTTCATCAAATTTCATTCTTAATTCAGGTTTTAAAAAAAACCTCTTGAAAGGTCCTGTCCATGAATATATTCATTTAAATTAGCAGATCGACATTTGAGAGGTGAGCGATAAACACGGGCAAAAAAGTCTTGAATAAGAATAAGACGCTGGTGTTTAAGGATTAGTAGGTATTAGTTTGGTACCATACCAAATGCATGATTACTGTAAGTTATATCACACAGTTATATTACTTTTCACAGAAACAAGAATGTCAATACTTACTTTCGAAAAATAAACTGGCTGCACTACACACATAAAAAACAATCTTCATCAGTATCAATCAACTATTAATACTTATAATTGAGGCGCCAAGAGTATTTAGGTTTATTTCAATAATCTTGAATTAATGGCGCAATTAATGGCGCAAACCAGGGTGTACATAGAAAGCATACATATGAGTTGGAGAAACCTATCCTTCTAAGCGTGACGTCACAAACAAAGATTGCCTCCAGTGCCGAGTAATATACTTAGTATTGAATAATATCAATAAGTGTGGACCAGCAAAAATGTAAAAGAATGTTCAAAAGTATCTTATTTTGTAGATTACGTTGTGAGAAACGTTTCTTTGAGGCCTTTGGCGGTTATTGGTTGTTAAGTTGAGGCCTCAGGACTTTGGCATCAATTTTTTAAGTTTTAATGCTCTAGAAGGCTTTGTTTAGGCGTTATTTAACTATATAGATTTTTAAAATGCTATCATGTGTTGCCGGTTGCATTTGAAATTAATATTTATATGCCGTTTTTTCAACAAATACTTCACATTTTTAAAGTCAAAATGCAATTTGTCACGTCTCCGTGAAATTCTCTTTCTTTAGAGACCTCATTTATGAAGATTGGTGCCTGTGAGCGCAAAAGTATGTATACTACTGAAATAATTTAGGAGACGATGGTATGCAATGATCTGATGGACCTGAGACAATGCATTTTCGAAATACCATTTTACCATGTTACATCCGTCAGGCATTTAATATATTCAGTATCGTGTATATTAAAAATTAATTAAAATTAATGATAATTAATGCAAAATATAGATAATAAAAATAGAAAATACAATGATAAGTCTTCCATATCCAATTAAGCTCCTTGTGTTTCTTTTCTTCATCTAACTACATATAACTACGAGAATATTCGAATAAATTATTTCACAAAGATTTCATCAAAGTTCTCTTGGAGGGTTCTCTTACTGAGGGTCGCGATCGGCGCATCTTTTCTACCTGTTCTCAGAGCTTTATCGTTGTCTAATTGCAAAAATATTATTACCTGCATATCCATTACGAATGTTACAAAAATCCTGAAAAAAGAGTGCCCCCAGGAATTCTTTTCCGAGAGGGAGAAGTTCTGAGCTCAGCGAGTTCACACACAACTGTCTTAAGATCCTGTTATTTGGTATGTGTTGAAACAGAAATAAGGGAAAAGTTAACTGAGCAATGAGTGTTGATGATAATGATTATATTTCATTCTCGATTACCGAGAGTAAGAGAATTACGCCGATTATTGAGGGAGAAGACTTACGCCTTACTACCCATTCCGTTCTTGAACAGATGTTCACTGAGTTTTGTCATTGTCTTCCACTGGATGGATGATAGGGGTCATCATGCGAAGTGAAAAATCACGGAAACCTTATAGTTCAAGTGCAGTGCAAGGTGCAATGGAAAGCCAACTATTCCACAAACACGCGGAGAAATGCCACGCCTTACACGGGACTTGAGCCTATAACCTCAGGCTCTGTGTACTTGGATGCTGCGTGAAGGTCCTGGGCAAGTGGGGCAGGCCCAAGATACTTCTCACATAAACTCCAAACCTGCTCCCACGAGGATACCGAGCCAGTGTGCACAATTGCGTAAACGTGCCAGTGGACGGGAAAAAGAACGAGAAGAGGATTCGGCGGCCGCGGAAGGATCCGCAGGTTGATAATAGTGCCAGCGCCAAGGCGCATTGCCGATAGCAGAACAAACAGAGATCACGGGGGGGAAAAAACGCTCCCGGAAAATAACATAGCTTCCTCAACATAATAATAATAATTATAATAATAAATTATCAATATTATACTACATTATGAATATAAAAATAAATTTTGAATATAATAATAAATTATTAACATAATAATAACAATAAACGATTAAACCCGATTGCAATGATCCTTAAAACTAAAAAATCTGTCATCTTTGCAATATATCAAATAGTCTGCACCTTGCTGAATTGATCATAAGCTGTAATCTAGTAAAAGTTGCCAAAGTTGGTATCACATATCTAATAAAGGCGGATGGAAATAAATAATAATAATAATAATAATAATAATAATAATAATAATAATAATAATAATAATAAATGTCTTTATTCGAGTCGAGACGCAGGACATAGGACCCGTCTAACGTTAATATGTTGTTAAATATTACAGAGTAGTAAGATTTAAAAGGGGGTAATCTGTACATCTAACACAATGTTCGCTGATGATATTGCAATTTATTTCACTATATATATATATATATATATATATATATATATATATATATATATATATCACCTTACTCAGTTTTCCTATTGAGCAAAAAAGGGTAATCAATTCAACAAAAAGCGAAGCAAAAATCTTGACGCACCGCAGACCAAATGATCCACCTCCTATTTTGCAAAAGGTATTTTACTATTAGATTAGATTAGAAATCAAGATGTAAGATTCGATCTAAACACCCACTCAACGAATAGCTGCATTCAAGAAACTAAGCAAAGATGAGTACATGTAGAAAGACTGCTTAATAAAACAGAGGAGTCTCAACTACAAAACAATGGGAAAACGAGAATTAGGCCCCCCTAGGAAAATGTGCTAAACTGAAGTTGTAAGTCCACTCTTGAAAGTGAAGAAGAAAAGGAAGAAAACTAATAAATGAAAAATAATTAACATAAGTGTTTTGGTTTCGGTTTGATGCCACAATAAAAATCTTTCGCGGCGTTTTTTAACTGATTCATGAACAGAACACTTTTCCGTCAGGGCAGGCTCGGCAATTCAACACTGCCTACCTTCAACGACAGCGACTACCAGAGTCGGCAACGATAGCGACTGAGGCAAACCAATGAAAAATCAATGAAAATATTTTTAGTCTCATGTTTCAAACGATATTTCCAATTTACCTACGTAGCATTTTGCTTGTCAGTGGTTTTTTATATATACTATTATAACTCCTCTATGCGTTTTTAATATGTATGAGGTGTGAGTCATATCACAACGTGCGTCATACGAGAACATGCTGGAAGACCTGCCGGAAGCTTAGAGCTTGTCCCGGCTGGGGTGGTGTCCCGCTGGTGGGAGATACCTGGGGTGGAAATCCCCTCTAGCCGACGGCGCGGGATCTCATCAACTAGTGAGGAACGATCACCTCCTCCTCCCCCCGAGGAAAGAGGTGACCTACACTTACTGGACTAATAACCTTAACCGTTGGCACCGGGAGCGGTAGCTCAGTGCATCAACTGATGTCACTGCAGCGCCTCTGACCGGGAGGTCCTAGTTTTTCAGCTAGCTTTTCAGCTGGGTCGAATTCAGTCGCTGTCTGGAGGAGAATTCTAGCGGCCAGCTGCGCTGATCGGTAGTTTTCGTTTCTCCGATCAACACCAGGCGAATGCCGGAGCAGTACCGTACCAAACGGGTCACGGACCGCGCTCATTCGGTCCTTCCTCTTCCTTGTCCTATCCTCCCCCTTACACACAAACTTACACTAACATGCAATACACTACCACATATTCCTGGAGACTGGTCGGGGTTTAGAGCTTGTCCCGACTGGGGCGGTGCCCCGCTGGTGGGAGAGTCCTGGTTAGGGGGCAACCCCACTAGCCGGCTGTAGGTCGGCGCCGGATCTCGCCATCCGGCGGGGGAAGATCACCGCCATCTCCCGACAAACAAATCATGCACTACACTAACGGGACTAATGACCAAAGCAGTTGACGCGCCCGGAAACACGAAAAAATCAATCAGTCAATTAACCGTTGACGTTCTGCTTCGGCTCTCCGCTAGTATTGATCAGATACCGAGATTGGCAGGATCTTCACACTAGCTTGTTTAGCTAGGTCGAATTCAGCTGCTGCACTATGGTTTCTGGGACCCAATTCTATGACAAAAATGTAATGTTTCAACGTTCATAAATGAACCCTCTGTGCCCTATAATGCAAAGCAAACACTTCAAAGTGAGCTGTTGTGGGCCCATTCGGTGATTTTTTATCCTCATAATGTATTTTTCTAGAATTAGATTTAATGTCATTCAATTCATATTCTTAAAAATTGCCACTTGATCCGTTGCTGTGATTTTAGTTCAATTGACAATAATTTCAAAATTTGAATTGACTTCAAAAAAATTGACGAGGTTTTAGGGACTGGCGGCAGAGCTTATTCTGTTAGTAGATTATTATTAATCATGTTCCAACAAATTCCAGCAACAACAAAGTAAAACACTTGATAAATTATTGTTTTTTCTTTACACAAGGATCTTTTAAAAAATGAGGCTTATTCGATTTGTGGCATACAGTACGTGATAGAGATGCACAGATTATGTCAATTAACGAATGTAATTCGGAATATTAAAATTAAATGAAATTCATTGACTGAATAGAAAATGTGGAACAAAATTTGCCATTTGTACCAAAATTTTGAAAAAGGTGGTATAAAGACAAAAGTCGAAAATGTGTTTTCAAAACTATTTTGTTTTGGCTCAAGGCTAATTGCGTCAAGATAAAATCAATGCTATCATCAGATCAACTTCGTCTTCTCTTTTACGAAAACTCAATTAGGACAAAAACGCGAAAACCTTTCCAGTGGTCTCACTATAGGTGTGTGGTTTAAGTGTGAAATCGACAACTATTGCAGCACATTATGCATGAAAGCGAAAAAAACAATTGTTTTAAAATAATATAAACAATAAACAGATAAAAAAGCGAGGAGATTCTGTTTCAAGAGGAAAAGTTTTTTGTGCACATTTGAAGCGCTGGAGCTTATTTCAGATAATTTAAGTAATCATCAATATTTGAGTATAAAAATAATTTACTTTGGACAATAGCTTAAGAAAGCAACAATATTTGAAACACTTAAGTATATTCCCGACACAAGAAGATTTGTTTAAAAAATTTCAATCTGTAAGTTTACAATCTGTTCAAGACAAGAACAATAAGTAAATATGTTGTTAGAAATTACAAACTTACATGGAAAGGTCACCCACTGATGATCTTCCTTTATCATATTACATCAACAAGCACATGTTGACAAAACAATTGGTGTCGATTTTATTACAGTATTATCACTATTGTCATTTTAAAATCTATTTGGCAAATCCAATGGTTTGAACTTTTTCAGTCTTTTGACTTCT
Organism: Teleogryllus oceanicus; assembly: GCA_964035755.1. Classification (NCBI taxonomy): domain Eukaryota; kingdom Metazoa; phylum Arthropoda; class Insecta; order Orthoptera; family Gryllidae; genus Teleogryllus; species Teleogryllus oceanicus. The sequence goes on from CAXIVR010000008.1 coordinate 55,277,975, forward strand.
AAACTATTGTCCAGTAAGATTTGGAATTGTAAATATATATGTAGGTAATATACATTAGTAGACTGTTACTACAAGTGATTAGTTGAGGATCGAAAGGAATAGTGTTTTTACAAGAATCATTCAGCATACGACTTATGCTAAATATTAGCGATAATGCGAAATAATTTGTAGTTATCGTTTGAGCATGTCGAGCTTACCAATGTATTCGCAAAGTTCGATATTCCTGGCAATCATTCAAATACTTCGTTTGCAGTCACTTTGATCCATTCCTTTTACAGACTAAATATGATGATATTTAAAAATAAAAGATTACCATTTGGTTATTTTAGAGAAGAGAGATCATAAGGAAGAAATAAAAATAGGAATATGGTCAAAGCATCGGTTAAGAAAAGTGACAGGCAAAATAATCTGGAATACATTTTCAATAACGCAATCAACGCTTCAGTTACAGTGCTTTAGCATTAATTTAGAAAATAGTATTAGACATCACAACTCATTAAATAGTCCTTCTGAAATAATAGTTATGTTGACAAAGAACAAAGAAAACGCGGAAGTCACAGAGGAGGAGGACTAGTATTAGAAGAAAAGAAGAAGAAATTGAAGAAGAAGAAGAAGAAGAATAAAAGAAGAAGAAGAAGAAGAAGAAGAAGAAGAAGAAGAAAGTGAAAAGTGGGAGAAAATGGTTGAAGAAAGAGAAAAGTATTAGTAAAGTAAAACTAGATTATTGGATGCAGTATAATTAGCTAGCGAATAGAAGGAGTTAAGCTAACTTGTTTAATTCAATATTTTAGTTAAAAATATAAATATTTTGTGAATTTTTTAGTTTTTTTCTGAAGAATTGTGTGTGGTTTTGTTGATGAAGTGAGAAGCATTATCATTTAATACATTCTTCACAATTTACAATTACTAACTTTAGCCACAATTATAGGGCTCGGAAACAATAGTGCGCTGGCTGAAGGAGAATTCTAGTGGCCAGCTGCTCTGATCGGTAGTTTTTCGTGGTCTCTCCGATCAAACCATGCGAATGCCGGAGTACCGCAGTACCTGCAGTCTCTCAACTCTTTTTCCTTGTCTTATCCTCACCCCTTACTTGTACACAGTTAAACTAACATGCACTCCACTACCACACACGCCGGGAGCTTAAGAGTTTGTTCCCGGCGGAGGCGGTGCCCCACTGGTGGGAGATACCTGGTTGCGAAAAAGCCCACTAGTCGATGGTAGGTCGGCGCCGGATCTCGCCATCCACCGGGGGAAGATCACTGCCACCTCCCGCGATGAATACATGCACTACACTTACGTGACTAACGATCTTAGCAGTTGACGCGCCCGGAATCACTAACCAATCAACCAATTGTTCAAGTAAGTTCGCGTTTCCCTCGAGATGCGCTTCGGCGGGGATGGAGGCTGCCGCCCCGATTCAGCTGTCGCCACCTGAAGGGAGCAGAGGCGCCGCAGCCGTGATGACGGGCCGGGCCGCTCCGCGCGCACTTCTATATGTCAGGGCCCCGCCTCGCTGCGCCGCGGCCGCCCTTGGCGCGACGGGGGCACAGCCGGAGGCCATGGGCCGAGGGCGCCACAGTAGACCGCCTTCGGCCCAGCCCTCCCCAAGGGGGGGAAAAAATAAAAAATAAAGAAAAATAAATGAATAAATAAATGAATTTATTTATTTATTTTACGTCAAAAACAGTTAAAAACTGCGTATGACGTGCTATGGGGAAAAGTGAATTGTGTGCACATTTTCAAAATTCTGTGATCCCTACACTAAGTCATATAATACTTAAATCTTGAATTTTGAAAGGGAGAAAAAAAAACAAAAAAACTTCCATGTAATAAAATCTAGTTTCAAGGATAAATAAGCACAAAATTTTGAATTTTAGAATATTTTTAATTTTTGAATAAATAAATAAATGAAGAAATAAATTAATAAATTACGGTACCCGGAGGGTTAAGGTATGTATTGGTAGTACTGCAACATGCTTCGTTGGCCGGATATTCCTTAGTTCGATTCCCTACAGCGGCGTTTTTTGGTCATATTTTTGAATGGTTGTTGCTATCGCCGCTGCCTCGACGAGAATACTAGAGACTGTCTCCTCTAATTGGTCGTTTTCGTGCTTTCCAACGTTGTTTCAGGCAGTCGCCGGAGCAGTATATTGATCTAGTGGTGCTCAACTGCACATTCTTTCTCGCATTATTTGGCAACGTTAACATGATATTATAATATTGCGATTTTTACTCTACTAACATTTCAACAGTCTCATGAAAACGTCAAAACCAATTCAAAAAAGAGCCTCTGGTGCCAATCACCAATTATTTTGGTAGTCAGGAACAATACTTATTTCTTACTTGAATGAAGAAACATGAATAAATCACAACTATTACAGTATTTGCAGCACATTATACAGGCAAGCAAGAATAATTTCATACAAGCCGGTCTTGATTACTATAAAGTGAGTTTCCAACTTTTGAATGATTATTTCATAATTAGCGAACAAAAATTTTAAATTGAATTGAATTGAATGTGCCTTCTTTTACGTAACGAGACTCAGACCATGAGGCCTGCTCTTCCGTCTGACCACGCAAATTTCGCTACGCTCCTTTCACCGACCATGGGAGAAAGAAGGTGATGGGCGACGAAACAGGCGATTTGAATGCAGATGAAGTCTTTAAATTATACATCTAGAGCTGAATGTGATTCAATATATCACCTTATGAATGCCTAAAAATAAGGTTACACATCTATCGTCCTTTATCATTTAAATATTATAACTGGGACCCAATATAAACGTTTGTACGAGGGAAAAGAAAAGAAAGAATTTGCAACAATTACGCAAAAAATACTATTTTCAAAAACCTTGAATCTGACTTTACTTAAACATCTTTGTAGAACATATTTTACTGACGAAAAATCACTATAGTCAATATTATGGTTTTATGATACTAATTTATAGCAATTTTCGAAAATACAGAGTTTGCCGAAAAGGGGGCCTATGTCATAATGCCATTAATTATATTCGTAGAAAATATGTAGCGGGTTTGTTGATTAAAAAAGTGTTTATAAATTGCCTCTATTTCAAGCAAAATTACACGAAAAGTACACGTATTTTCGAAAATTGTACTTTTACTTACTTAAAGATATGCATTTCATGAACAGATTTCATTAAGAAAATAAATATGTAAATTTAACCCGTAACTACAGATGTGAATTTATATTACGCAACTACAAAAGTGGAGTCAAACTGACTCCGCATGCTTCTTTGAGGATTTATTTCCTTCTAATTTTCTTTTCGACATTATTTTTTGTGTACATTGCAAAATTACTTTTATTATAATGGAAAATAAGTTTTAAAAGGTTTTGAGATAATAAAAATAATAATATTAATTATTTATTTTTTAATTGCGTCTCTGTAGTCGAGCTATTCAGATAAATATTTAATGCGAATAAAACTTTAAAGATATTTAAAATATTTTAAAAATACTTTTCATGTTTTATTACTTTCACGATTGGTACATTTTGTTGACGAACATTGTCCTCACGTGCATGTTTTTCAAGAACAACAAATAGTATTTGTTTTTATTTTCAGTTTCTTAGGACAAATAGAGAAGTATTTTCTTGTTGGTAGTTTTTCATTCTCTTTGGCTTTTCCTTCTATTATCTACCTAGTATTTTCTTAATTAAAATCTTTGTTTGTGAAGACGTGTGAGGACAATCTCCTTTCTAATTCCTATATATTATCCTATAATGTGAAGATAATCTCCTTTCTATTACTATAAATATAACTCATATAACATAAAAATATTACATTGATGCCTGCCTTCGGTATATTTTTCTTGTGTTCACAGACGTGGAGTCAAACTGACTCCGTGACGCGCAAAGCTACTTTTAACAAGAAATAAATCTGATAAATCAAGATGTATAAAATAGACAATCCGCATACGCAATAATGAAGAGTTAATTAGAAGGTACTGAAGAGCTGGTAGAAATAGCAGAAGCGTCGAAATAATAAAATAAAAATAGAAACAGCGAAGTCAGTTTGACTCCCATATGTGGTAAGGGGTTACTATTGTAGTTAATGGAAGAATATTTTTGTCGTATTACAAAAATATTAAAGTTTTGTATTTTATGAAAATTCTCAATTTCAATAAAAATAAGACCTGCCCCAATTTTAAGCGGACTTTGCGAAGAAAATGTTTCATAAAAATGTGCAATATTTTTTATAAAACTTAAAATATTACGATACATCTAAAGTTCCCCCAAAAAACAAATATCTGTTTCAAACTCGTATGCTTCGAGTACTGTCATATCAATCATAAATATCAATTTTGGAGAAAAGCGTCCAACCGTTGTAATAGCGCTGTACGGTTAGCTTTGATCACCGAAGGATATTTTGCCTTTGACTATTATCTCGGTATCAAGGACTCATAGAACGCGCATTCTGAAATCACAATGAGTTAGAGGAAGTAATTCAATAACAAAATTTAGCTACTTTTTTATATCTGTCGCTTACAATTTTAGTTTTCCTGTCATTTCGCATTTTTCTGCCACAGCATTACAATACCTTTTTTTCTTTACTACGTAAGTATATAGTATGCCGAAAAAGCATAATTTATTAATGGGAGAGTTTCACAGAGCAATATGGAGAAAATTCATAATAAAGGAAGTCTTAAAAGCAAGAAATACAACTTGTACTAAATTTTATGAATCATGTAGAGAGTGATGTTTATTTGCTCATCATAACGAAATATCACTGATGTAATACATTGCTTGTCATTTTAGACGAGTTTCTTATAATTTAGAAAATTATGTCCTTCGCAAATTACAGATTTTTTTCCTAAAATATTGTCCTATTCATGAAGCAAAGGTGACATACTGGAATTTTTTTAATTCGTGACATAAAGTTTCTCTTGGAAATGCCTGACGTGCAAAATAGAGTAGGTAATGGACAATATCTTTAATTAAAATGTCGTATTTAAAATTGAAGTCCTTATTATTCGAAATAGATGTTAAAGAACCATGACATTTCTATAATATAGAAGTCTCTTTTTGTTTTTGTATGCAGTAATTAGTAGGAAAAGAAGAGAAGGACAATTTCCATTCATGAATTAAGAATTTTATTACTTCCGGTATCAGAAAAATATTTCTCTCACGAATATTTAATTATCTCCGGCTTTGCAATGTCTAAAGAAATCCCGTTAAAAATTAATTAAATGAAACTCCGATGAAATGCGCATAAAAAAGGTGAACATTTCAAATTGATATATCTCCGCACACTACGAAGTTTTCTCATCAGCTTCAAGAAACTCTTCAATGTATTATTTATAATTTGATTCATCCACTAGTATTTTACCTCTATTTACTTTTAACATGTTGTTGACTGCAGAACTTTTCTTCAAAAATATAATTTAGCGTTCCCAAATTTGAGAATGAGGTAAGATTTCTCTCATTCTGTGTAATACTTTGACACTTCGCTTTCCGGGCGAGTAGTGTCTTTACCATTGTGGCTGGTATGTCGACCAACTTGTTGCGGCTGTCTTCGGAGCTGCGGCTATCGAGAGGCTCAGGGCGGTCCTCACAGCCTACAGACAAGGGTCTATGGGCACCGACTGTGGAAGCATGTGCCACCGGTTTGTGTGATATTCTTTCAAAATTCCTATATTCATACTTCATTACCTCTAACTTCGCGACTACGAATTTTTACAGATACTCATAAGTACATAGAATCGCCGCAAGAAAGAGGAGTAAGGGAAATCTTGCGGAAGTTATGAGGAGATCTGAAGCAAGTTACAAAAGGTATAGCTGGAAGAAAAAAATTAAATGTGTGGTTGTGAAAGAATTTACTATAATTCGAAAAAATATTCACATAATATCTACACAGAATACAATGAACGTATTAACGTTCTTGTTTATAGCATGAAACAGATACAGCACATTCATTTGCCATTTGAATGCTCCCATATTCTATCTGTAATTGTTGTTTTTCAAGATTATACAATTATAATATTCTTATTCGCCGAGTGAACAGAAAATGAAACATAAGTATACTACTATATAGGTTACGTACATAAATGTTAATATTTTAAGAAATTATTTTTATTATTTTCTTTTATTTTGAGTTACAACAGCTCTTTAGGGCCTAAACATTGTTTTATTCATGTTATAAAAAGAATGTTTGTATTGATATTTATATTATGAAGGATCTGTCCCGTCACATCATAGGTTTCACATAATTAAATAAGATGAACGTTCATTCATTAATTTCATTGCACTTATTTTATCTAATGGAAAAAGGAGTTAAGAATGAAACATTATTCAAAAGTGTGTTATTATTTATACTTAAGTCACGTGAGTAGCTGAACATAAAAATATCGAGTGAACGAAATGTATTAAAAGTAGATGTTGAGGTTCCAAAGATTTGTGAAATAAAAATTGCTTGAGGATTCCAGATTTCTAGTATAGTTTAGGATTCCTGAATTCCAAGATTATTACTTTTAACAACAACCCTTGTAAATGTAATATGTCACAGCAGATATTATTTATTTGTAGATCGTAACTATGAATTTTCAGAAAGATGGCAAAATGGCCGAAGTTCTCAAGTCACAAAACGTAACATTGTCACCTTGTCAGCTCGGTAAGTTTTGATTTGTAATGATGATGTGAATAATGAACACGGAGAAGGAGAGGAAGATGTAATAAGAGAGGATAATTAGCAGAACTGCTAGGAAAGCTGCTGCGAATTCGCTTTATACCGGACGAGGTGTTTCAGGGCAACAACTTATGCCATTGCATCTGGCCTGGAGGTCCTAGGTTCGAGTAGCGATTCTAACAGGGTTTTAGATACTGACTAGGAAGTCCCCTTTGGTTTGTTTTCATTGCAACTTCTGTATTTTTCAACTGCTTAAAACATACTATTTAAATATTTTTCCTGTCAGGAGGTTTATGGATTTTTATATTTATTACTTAAAAGATAGTTGCCTATAGTTAGTTGGCAAATGTGCCTTTGACTACCTAGAAGTATGAAAGAAGAAGAAAGTATGAAAATATTTATGCAGAAAGATAAGAAAACTTCATAGTAAAACTTCCACTGTATTTGTTTCCACTGTGTTGTTAAATGATGAATAAAGTATTTTTTAATATTAACATGTAGGAAAAAATAAAAAAATACTGAATTCCATTATGAAAAGGCGAATTATTGATGCTTCTCGGTAACATCCGCCTCTGGGGCATATATTTGCAAAGAAAGGAAAAAAATCACATTCCACCAGAGGGTTAATCATTATTTGAAATATTATGAAATAGCTGAAGGGGTGAAACCATCGACGAAAGATTTAAAATGTCTGCTGGGTACCGGCTTCGCCAATTATATCGACCACGAATTCAATATGATAGGGATTTGAAGCCCAGCATCACGGGGGACGTGGACCAGCGTTCTGACCACTAAGCTACGATCGCCCTCCCCTTCAGTTTTTTTATTGATTCAGTCATTGACTGATTAGTGATTACGGGCGCGACAACTGCTAATGTCATTAGTCCCGTAAGTGTAGTTCAGACTTTTTCCTGCGAGAGATGGCGGTGATCATCCTCTGCTGGATTGTGAGATCCGGCGCCGTCCTATCGTCGGCCAACAAGGTTTCCTCAACCAGGTATCACTTTCCAATGAGACACCGCCTCACCCGACAAGCTCGAAGGTCGCGACCGGTCTGCCGGTATACTTGGTAGGGTAATGCGTGTGAGTGTGTGTGTAAGTAACGGGTGAGAGTAAGACAAGAGAGAGGAAGGAAAGATCGCGCGCGGTCCGTGGCCCGATTGTTAGGGGACTGCTCCGGCATTCGCCTGGTGTTGATCGAAGAAACCACGAAAAACTGCCCATCAGAGCAGTTGTTCGCTAGAATTCTCCTCCAGACAGCGAGTGCCAGTAGCTAGTGGTCGAAAGCCTGCCACCGTCGGGACACGAACTCTGACCTCCGGGTCAGAGGCACTGCAGTGACATCAGCTGATACCCTGAGTTACCTCTCCCGGTCTTCCCTATGCTCCAGAGCAGTCTTCCGACAGTTCAACGAGTAGGGAAGACCTTTCAGTCTGAGCACACACTGGCTATGCTGATCTCAGAGCCGCGAAGGCTGGCTGCCGGTGTGTGTGTGTGGGTGAGTGTTGGCGGTGAAGGTGCATGACCGTGGCATACAGTCAACCTGCAGCCGTCGAGTGAATGGCAAGTCCCACGACCTTGAGGAGTGCCTCGCATCGGCGTTGATGACGGCGGTGGAAGTGGAGTAGGGTAATGTCAACGGCAATCTCTAATTTCACTGAACATCCCTGGTATCCGATCTTCATAATGGTGGTAGGTGAACAGAAAAAAGTTCCAAAGTGATTATGAATATGCAGAACATGAAACAAGGGTCCTTCGGTATTATTATTTTGTAGTTTTAGCAATCTTTAAATGGAAAGGAAAAGATTAAGTTCAACATTAGTCAATCTTAACTATTTAACTGTTTAATAATTTTGAAGAAGAACGTGTCAAAGTACTCAGCTTCACAATTGTGTACCCATGGGAGTGGGCTGCGACGAATGCAACAGAGGATTTCTCATCCAATCTTCTTTAGGTAAGGAGTTTCTATAGTTTAGTACTTTTATTATTAGAACTTTTCTTCACACTTTCTGAGAAGTCTCATCTTGAAAAGCTTTTTGGATGTTCACAAAGCAATTTGAAAGAATCTGGCTTGGGTGGCTGAGGCCATCAATTGCACTCTGTATTTCACTGCAGTGGCTCTGACTGTGAAGTCTTAGGGTTCGAATCCCGTCGGAAGCAGAATTTTCGACACTATATACATAATTAGGTCGAATTCCGCCGTCATCTGGAGAAGAAATCTTGGGGTCAGCTGCTCTGATCGGCAGTGATCCGTGGTTTCTCCGATAGACGAACGCTGGAATAGTATCCTAACAAACGGGTCACGGATTCACGCAATATTTCCTTCCTCTTCCTTGCCCACTACTCACCTCTTACCTCTTTCTTACATACACACATACACACACTTACACTCACTGCACTACCTAGAGCTTATTCCGGCCGGGGCGAGGCCCGCTGGTGGCATATACCGGGGTTGGAAAAAACCCGCAAGTCGACATGTAGATGGGATGGAACTCGTCATCCAGCGAGGGAAGATCACCGTCAGCTCCGCGATAGAAAAAAGTGCGCTACCCTTACGAGACTAGTGACCATACATGTTGAGGCGCCCGAAGCTGTTAATCAATCAATTCCATACAGCCACCCTCCGTAATCGCTTCGTGGAAACTCCGGGTTTGTGTTACAACCAGGCCTGCCCAAAGGCACGTTGCAACAGTATCTTTCAATGAGGAGAGCACTTGTGCATTCGGAGCACTATTGTGAATGCAGCGCTATTTCCTAAAAAGGGACGTTTCCACACGTGCCCTCGGCAAGGACCGCATGTACAGAGAAATGTAAGAACATGTAAATATTTCAACAATAATTCACAGAAATTATATGAAATATACTACTAAATTTATACACTATATGTGTCTACTACTAAATTTATACACTATGTTAGTGACCATTAGGTTATTTTCCAGGTCCAGTGCAATATCTCAATCAAATTTGAGGCAAGAAAGATTGGAGTACTTGGCGAGTAGTCATTTGGATGTATTCTAGGTAATTTCAGAAGATCGAAATTTACCTGAACGGGAGGAAAGGAGGGGTTGGAAGCGAATGGAATTGAGGGAGAATAGAGGGTAGATAGTCGATAGGGTAGATAGGTGGGCGAGAGACAGGGGGGCAGACACTGAATTGGGTAGTAGATGGGCGATGGGCGAACGGCCTGTATGGAGATCTGGAACCAATGCGAGAGAGGGTGGACGTTGATTGCTTGTTAGTGATTACAGGCGCGTCAACTACTAAGGTCATTAGTCCCGTCAGAGTGGTGCATGTTTTTCCTCAGGAAGTGGCCTCAAAAGTGGAAGATTTTCCCCCGATAGATGGCGAGAACGGACGCCGTCCTACTGTCGGCTAGCGAGATTTTCTTGACCAGGTATCTCCGACTAGCAGGGCATCGCGCCAGCCGAGACAAGCTCTAAGTTCCCGACCGATCTCCCAGCATGTGCGGAAATGTAGTGCATGTAAATGTAAGTGTAAGTGTAATTAAAGGGTAAGGATAAGACCGTGGCCCATTTGTCTGGGTACTTCTCCGGCAATCACCGGGTGTTCATCGGAGAAACCACAGAAAAATACCGATCAGAGCAGCCAGCCAATAGAAATCTCCTTCAGACAGCGACTGAATTCGTCCTAGCTGACAAGCTAGTGTCGAAAATCCTGCCGCCGTTAGGACTCGAACCTAGGACCTCCCGGTCACAAGCACTGCAGTGGCGTCAGTTGCTGCACTGAACCACCACTCCCGGCCCGGATAATTAGTTATGAAATAATCCAATAATTGTAAACAAGCATTAAGACTGTGTTGCCCGGCCGCTGTCGCCGCCGCGCCTCCCACTAGCGCATCGTGCGGGGGCCGCGTCCGCGCGGCCGCGGTGTCGTCGCTGGGGCAAAGTCCTGCTTCCTGAAAATCCTGCTCCCACCAGTACTCGAACCTAGCACCTCCCGATCAGAGGCACTGCTGCGACATCAACTGATGCCCTGAGCCACGTGTCGGGTATGCCGATCGGGTGGTCGGGCGGGTGGTTGGTTAGGCGGATGGTCTGAGGGAGGAAATGTGGGTGTGTCGGTGGGCGAGACGAAGGGGGGGTAGGCGGGTGACAGATAACGTTTCTGCAATGGTAAGTGGTAAGTGGATGATGGTTGAGCGGGCAGAGGGTGGGCGGGCGGGATTAACTTTCTCCGCGCACTTTCCCGCTGCCTGCGGGGCGAAGGATGCAGGGGGCTTCGGTTTCTAATAGACCTGTTGCTGCGGGTGCCACTCGGGTAGGGATGGCAGAAAACATTGATGTTTTCCACCGGAAACGCGACTGTGCTATCTGAGTAAGTTTGGGTGCTGCTCGTGTTATGAATGTATGTTATGCCTGATCTGAATGAAACACGAAATCGATTGCAAAAGTCGATGTTCTTTATTGTTAATTTTATACTTTACATTCGATAATAATATTTACATGTTACTAACATGCTGTTAAGCAAACAATAAAATATATCCCTTTTACGTATTATAATTAAAAATGTATAGGAAAAGCTGTTTATTAGTTATAATTAAAACATCGATGTTTTCTCGTCGATTTTTTCATCGACATCGAAAATCCTTAAGCGGTGTATCGAAACATTGATGTATCCAAGTTTGGGTAAAATTTGCCATCACTACACTTGGGCACACAACCGTTGCAAGCAGAGCTCGCTTCAGAAGGCGGGAACTCTTCTCCAGGTCATCGGGTCAATTTACGATTCATTATTTCAACGATTTCTATTACAGTGGACATCGTATGACAAATTTTCGGTGCAATGCTAAGAAAAAATACGTAAAAAAGAACGACTTAATTAAACTAACCGCCTGTTACAAAATATTCTAAAATAATTTTAAAACAAGAACGCAAATTAAAATTTGAACAATAAATGAGGAAGTAGCACAGCTTTTCGCTCTACACGAATTCCCCAAGCAACATAAAATTATTTTAGTTACCACCATTTGCACTTTAAAACACTTTCAAAGGCCATTGTGTTGCGTGCACTAAAACGTTTGAGAGTCAGCAAAATGCATGTTCTTCGTGGAGATGATCAAAGAGTGTGTTAAGTTGAGTGTATTTTCGAGTACAAGGCCCCATAGAACGAGATGCAGACTGGGAGAAAGAAAGATAACAGGAGGCAGAGAGAAGGCAGAGAGAGATAGAGGGGGAGGGAGGGATGGAGAGAGGAGAGAGCCACGGATTATAACGTTGCTGAGGTGCTGACCTGTGAACAGATACCGGTTCGGGACCTGGCTGGGAAGGAGCCGGCGGGGGGGGGGGGCGTGGTGGTGGGCGGGGGCGGCGCGGGGCGTCGGCGAGGTCGCTCGCGTGGCAACAGGTGGGCCTGGGAAGGTCCACTGCTCAGGCGCTGCCGGTGCTCCCACCTTCGTTGCTCCCTCCTTCGTCGCCACCACCGTCATGACAGAAAATGGAAATCTTAATACATAAAACGGGAAGGATTAGTGTAGACGTTTTCGTCCCAGGATAAGTCTGGAATCCGTGGAGCCAATTCAATCACGTTTGCCATCAATAATTTTGGGTAAGAGAAAAAATGCAAGTGGTACGCCATTAAAAATCATACTAAACTTCTTTTAATTTGGCTGGATGCAGCCCGTAATGCATTTAGATATATAGGAGCAGCGGCGTTGGGAGGGGATAGTTTGGTTGGGGCCGAGCGAGGCGGGAGAAGACTGAATGAGATCAGGAAGCGGCAGGGGAGAGAGAGAGAGAGAGAGAGAGAGAGAGAGAGAGAGGGAGAGAGAGAGAGAGATTGGAGCTCAGGGGGTGAGAGGGACGAGCGGGGAGAACGGCGGGGTGAAGGGATGGAGGGGGTGAGAGACGGGGGGGGGGGAGGGGGGTGAAGGACGGAGGGGGTGAGAGGCACGGGGGGTGGGGATGGGCGTGGAGGGGATATAAATAAAATTCCTTGCACTTCCTTCCACTATTGTACAGGTGCAATTAATTATTTTTAATGTTCTAATAGATGACTGAACTTTATTTGGAAAAAACTGGGTTATTTTAGTTAGTTATTCAAAAAACTTACTACCAATTTCTTGCCTGTAACTCGTTGAACGCAAGATTAAAAAGACGCCCTTTCGAAGAGAACTAAAAGTCCTATGTTTTTTACAATGCCCTGCGGTATGGCCTTCCACCAAGTCCAATGTGCACAGCCCCTCAACATCCGTCGACACCGACCCAATCCAAGAAAAAGAGACAGAGAAACTGCAGGCTACAATAAATCATAGTCACAAGAAAAAATAGAAAAAGGTGATTTGAATGACTCAAGGAGGTGCCAGCAGGCAGGGGCATTCGTGAACGTGAATGTTCTGTGGGTTCTTGGTGGTTTAATACTACGAGGCTTAAGAGCCAAGAGACACCTTAGGCTCTAGCACTTGAGGTCACTCCCTGCTCGTTGCACTAAGACAGATAGTATTTATTATTCTGCAGGTAGGTATATACAACCTGGTGGCAGAACACTACAATTTACATATTACAAATATTAACTTTAAATTACTTAACAATGTAACTTTAAATTATTTTATAAATAAAATTTTAATTATAAATTATAAATACACGACTTTTTAATTACACTTCACTTCACTTTCACTTCACTTCACTTCATAACATTTGATATTCACTTCTCTTTCTACTTCTATACTGCACTACACTGCACAACACGTCACCACACTTCAATACAATACTACTTTGAATATAATTATATATTAGTACAGGAACGCATTTAATAGTAATTAACACAATAATAATACAATAAAAATATAAATAATAATCAAATAATAACTGAAAATTACTAAATTAATAAAGTTTACAAATACCATTAGTTAATTTATTTTTAAATCTTTGAACACCTAGAGGAAAGGGTTCCAAGACTGTCGCAGGTAACTTATTCCAGTCCGTTATTGTTCTATTTGTAAATTAAAATTTTCCAACATCTGTTCTCTGTGGCCTTAACTGAATTTTGTGCTTGTGATCCACCCTACTAAAGTACGAAGGTCTACCCAATTGGATGTAAATATCTTTCCAAGCTGGATAACCGGCATACGCTTTGTACAGGGCACAGACTCTTGATTTAACTCTCCTCTTGCAGGACTTCTCCACCATTGACCCTGCGTAGGGGCTTATGAACCACCCAGCTGGAATCTACCGGTATTCTAGGTTGGTATGAAAGTCAAGGAGCACCACACGGTGTAGTAGGTAATGTCTTTCCCCAGTACCCCATGAGTATCTAGCAGAGCCAAAATGCAACCAAGAGCCTAACTGGGGTCACCCGGACGCCTCTGAGCCTCCAACCCACTTCTCACTACGATCGACTTACGGCCCCCTGCACACGAGCGTTGCGTTGACGCGCGGTAAGTAACGCGTCGTTGAATAACACTGTATCTTATATGAAACAGTACACGAGCGCTTTGGACATTTCGCACAAGATACAGAGCTAGTGGTGTAAGCCAGTGGTAATCTACGACGCGGGTTGCTTTTCGCGCATCAAACGCGCGTCATTGTAACGCTCTTGTGACACAGGTCTTAGCAGCGATAAGGAGATGATACGGGGCACCACCACCTCCGTTCTTCATCATAACCAGAGGGTGTTTTCGGTTTGGTTTGGTTTTGGTTTTTTCGTGTTTCCGGGCGCGTCAACTGCTTTGGCCATTAGTTCCGTTAGTGTAGTGATTGTTTTTCTCGGGAGATGGCGGTGATCTTTCCCCGCTGGATGGTAAGATCCGGCGCCGACCTACCGTCGGCTAGTGGGGTTTCCCCCTAACCTGGACTCTCCCACCAGCGACGCACCGCCCAAGTCGGGACAAGCTCTAAGCTCCCGACCGGTCTCCCGGAATATGTGGTAGTGTAGTGCATGTTAGTGTAAGTGTGTGTGTGTGTGTGTGTGTGTGTAAGGGGACAGGATAGGACAAGGAAGAGGAAGGAAAGATCGCGCGCGGTCCGTGGCCCGTTTGGTAGGGCACTGTTCCGGCATTCGCCTGGTGTTGATCGGAGAAACCACGGAAAAGTACCGATCAGAGCACAGCACCCGGCCGCTAGAATTTTCCTCCAGGTGGTTATCGTTGGTTATTCTGGGTAGCGTTGCAGCCAAAACGGTAGCAGTAACGTTCTGGCTACAACGCTACGGATCGCCTCCGATGCAGCAGGGAGATGATCCCAGCCGCCAGGTAGCCTTCAATGCGAAGGCAGCGCACCTGCCTGAGCGGGGAGGCCCAGTCGTGACAGCGGCGGCCTTCTGGAGGGGAGCGCCATTTTGATGTCGGCTGCGCCGTAATCACAGAAGATTTTGTGGGAGGCACAATAACCAACTTGGCTTCATAAGTCAGTTTTCGTATTGTTGACTCGAGTCAAGGTGCATGTAATTTTGGAAGGGCGAAACATCTACATTGACCATGTCCAACTGTTTAATTATACTTGATAAAAACCATGCCCGAAATGTTTAATTATATTTAATAAAATGGCAGCAAGGTGTTCGGCAATTTCCACCCTAATCATACATTGAATTTTCAGAATCGTCAAAAAGTGATATAAATATGAAAAAAGTGAAATAAATTCTTCGGTCGGCAATCATGACAATAAAAATATGTCTGAGTCTTTAGTGACGCGTATATCCTATTGGATTTATAGTGACTCCGGCTGAGACCTGTTAGCCATTCAAGTGAAGTCACTATGATACGCACCAAATATTTCTTTTCGAGTTTCAGACATGACACTCGGGCCCTTCTTCTCATGGTATTCTTGTTATATATATATATATATATATATATATATATATATATATATATATACACACACACACACATACACATTCTACCTGCGGGTCTCTATCGGCTTGGCCGGGAATGACCGGAATTTGGAGACAAACGGTCAAACCTAGGCAGCGCCAGGTTTTACCGTTGGCTTCCACTGCTGAAGCCAATGGACACCGGTTTCACGCAACTGTAAAATATTATTTTTGCATTGTTTTTCATTCTGTTCGAATCTTAAATTTGTATGAAGTAATAGATGTGATAATACATCTTAAAGTATGAGCTAGGACCTACAGTCAATACTTGAGTTTGAGATTGGTGAATTCCCCTTTTCGGATTATTTCATCTTTCCAGCGATTCATAAAAGAAATGCTTTTATATCCTTTGATTTGATTCTGGGTTGTTACGGTATTTTCTATTTTTTCCTTGCCAAGCTACGTCACGGTTCTTTTTTGCCGTGCGTTAATCTATGGATTTTACAACTCCTCCTGCCGTTCTCCGAACCACGTACTAATCCTCCATCATTTCCCCCTTGATCCATAGATCTTGTCTCCACAATGGATTCTCCGCCTTCCGCCGGCGTGAGATTGATTTATTTATTCATCGCATGACGTGAATGGCGGGAAGTCGACACAATAGTCGCAGAGCCGAAGCCAGAATCTCAAAGCGGCCGGCGATAGTTCTCCCCCATTCCGGAAGGGCCGTGCTAATGATGCCATAATAACACGTGATGTGATGAGCATAAAAATATTGAACGTGGAAAGATTGACGAAGGAAACTGAGGAAATCCCTAGGGAGACTGTCGGAAACTCACTTTGTACATTACAAATTCCACTCGCAATAGACAGGATTTCATCTCTAGGGTATAAAAATGGATATTTAACGTGCTCGCCTACTACTCTGTTATCCGAGAACAATCTTATACATTTTGTGGGTGAGAAATACGTCACTGTATGTCTTCTTGATGGTCCATAGAAAAGTGCACTAGCTTTTCAATTTTGAGTACCTTTGTACAACTCTATATTCCAGTTGGTCAAATAGACATTTTCGTAGTCAGATAGATTTGTCTTGGTCCATGCGTTTCGTCCAAATCTCATTTCATAAACTTCTTCGTAAACGCAATTTGAGGGAAGCCGACGTATGGATTCTATCAGCGGAACCAACGTGATTGTGGTATCTCGCACGAAACTACAAATAAAGTCGCCCGGATACTAGTTCGAATACTAGATTCTAGCGAGGATCGCAGTCGTCCCGGAGCCTGCAGTCCTGGGTTTGAGGCCGGGGCGATCAAGGCCGGCGGGGCGGGCGGGAGGCCTTCGACTAGGAAAGCGATCCGGCCTCGCGGCGCCGCGCCGAGGTCCTGGCCCCCCTCCCCTCCCCTCCCCCTCCCTTCCACTCCGCCACCACTCACGACCACACCGCCTCCAACGCCCCCTGCACCACCGCAGACGCCTCTGCCTCGCTCACCCGTGATCACCAACAAGTGCTTCAACGGACTTTGTGTAGTGGAATCAGCGTTTTGGTGTTATCCTTTACTATAATTTTTTTATATATTTCCACTTGTTTATGTAAACGTTAACGGGATTATGCTCATCAAGATCAAATAATGAACGCTGTTCAAATTTGCACACCGAGTCAATATCCAGTGTTTTTTTTAAACAAATGAAGTCCGTCGTGTGTGATATTCGCCACGTTTCGTTCAATACATCTCGAAATATCACCTCATATAAAGGAAAAAAAATCATATCATAAGAAGTACCCTTTCTTCAAGTATGAGACGCATACTCCATGTTTAAGTACAATAATATTCATTTGATTCGAACGTTCTCAGTGGTCGGCGTTCGTTAAGGATTTAAACGGGCCGTTAAGAACATTTGAAACAAATGAGCAGCACATTTGAAACAAACAAGAAGCAATTAAACTTGTAAGCAGTTAAAAGTAATTTTTTATGGCGTTAAGTTGATATAAGAGTATAATATATGAAAATTATTAATCTACAGTAATAAAGGCTGTTATTTGAAAATAACTTCTATTTTATAATATCACATTCTTGTTTCAATCATATAGATACCAATTCAATGTTTTTGCGATTTGTGTGTCTGTTTGTGTCGGTTTTTCTCTCTAACGACAAAACCGATTCATTGAGAGGAAGTTTTGTCAGGCATTACTTAGACTACTTTTCCAGATTATTTTCTCTTGGAAAGAAGGAGGTTTCTTTTTATTTAATACAAATGTACACTTTTACTACAATTGTAACGAAATTGTGAGATTTTGACCCTCACAACGAGAGAGAAGTTACTGTTTGGATGAGATTCCATAAGCATTATTCCTACCCTCCCCAATCCTATCCCTAAATACAAAGAGTGCATTCTTTCCGCTATTCACAAATACCTATAATAATGAGTAAATTCACCAACATCACGCAAACATTTCTGAAAGCCAATAAAATTTACTACTAATTTTGAACCATACCAATAACGCAATAAGATTCGAAGTAACTGAAAGCCAACATTATTCCTGGACGTGTGGGAGAACACAACAATGCTTCTATTTACAACTGTTCATAGCAACGATAATGGTAGCAACAATGATCAAAACAAACATGACAGGAAGGGGCAGGGCGGAGTTAGACGAGGCTGGGTGATGCGGGCCTGCGTTAGGGGACAGGGATGCGACATCGATGTCGATGTTTTCAAAACATCGATGCTTCTATAAAATATATCGATGTTTTAAACGACGATGTATTGAAGCCGATGTTTTTTAAACATCGATGTTTTGCGGTCAATGTTTTTTCTTTTTTGATATGTTGTTTGTGGATGAAGAATTCCTTTAACAACAATCGTGTTAAAGTTGAAATAGGAAATAATAGATGATGGCACCACTGTCATAATTTAAGTCTTCTAACCAAGAAAACGCTGTTTTTACTACCTTCATCGAGGAGATTATCCCTCTCCCGAGATAATACCCTCATATTAACCTTGTATTTCGCACTTGGGCAAGCGTTTTTAACATGGTTTTTCGTGACATTTTTACTACAAATTAATACACTCGCTCACTATCAAATTGAATTTTTTGTGTGCAAAAATTTGATGCTAGAGGTTACTAAACCAGTATTAAAACATCTATGGTTTTAACCATAACATCCATGGTTTTAACAATATGTTCAAAAACATATATGGTTTTTGGCCGATGGATTATTAACATTGAAGTTTGGCTATATCGACGTTTTGTTGTCGATGTCGCTTCGCTATTAGGAGGGAGGAGATTGAGCTTGGCCTGTAGGGCGGGACGGGGTGAGAATGACAAGGCGAGGAAGGGGAGGGGCCGGGCAGGCGCCGGCCTCCTCCGGCAGGGCAAGGAAGGGAAGAGCGAGTAACAACATTAGTGTAAATAATTCCTTTTCTTACTAGACTATTACCCCGATAATTATTAAATCAGGGGTAACGCGGCCAAAAACACGTCTTTGTGAAGGGCAAAACAGGTTAGCGGTAGGGTTTCTCGGGGCACTCCCGTTTCCCCTGCTAATATGCATTCCACCGATCGCTCCATCAGTCATTTTCTACCATATCCAGCCCTTAACCATCATTCCGCTAAGGATCACAGCGACGTCTAGGGGATAACCGAGAAACTAGCTTGACCACCTCAGCGGGTTATCGATAGGCAGGGTCCCGGTCTGGTGGACTAGAGAAAGTGGAAATGGTGCGGGGGGGGAGACGCCCCCTTCCAAGACCCAAGATATGGATAGTAGAGAGTGGTTGTGCGTTCCAGACGGGGCGAAGGGTACAGCTGGCCCCTCAGGGGAAAAAGTAGAGTTTTAGGTTTGTCGAGTTTAGGGTAACGAGTTTAGGGTTAGGATACTTCAGCAAGTTTTATATTGTAATGTAATTATTAGGGAGCTGATTTATATGATTTTGTATATTTTCGTCCTTGTTCAGTGGATAGTTAAGATAAATTCTTGACATTTGGTTAGAATATGATGTTAAAGCGATTAATTTTTTTATTTGTGCATATTTGTGTCGATTTGTCCTGGTGGTGTACATTGTAATAATTAATGGTGCGTATTTTGCATATTTCTTGAAATAGACTATAAAACGTTTCATCTTTTCATAGAATTTATTTATGAGCGTTCATTGATTAAGGGCTTGCACAGTTCGTGTTTTTAATGATAAAAACTTTTCAATTGTAGATATTTCTTGATAACATATTTTTAAACCAGTCAGAAGGAATACAACACGAGATACAATATACTTCACCAAGGTCAATATTTATTTAATTATTTCTCCTGCGAAGTAGGGTTGATTGTACGTATTATATTTGCACAAAAATATATATTTTCATTCCAAGCATGGATTTCATCAAACACTTTTTAGAGTAATGAAATATTGTGGATTTTAATTGCATATTAATATGAATATCTCAGAATTTTAAGTAATATATGCATATTGTTAAAAGCTTATTTCAATTTTTTTAGGCCATAAAATTCCTACCCCTAGTAATTATAATAGACGATTCTCTTCACCCACATGAGCTCTCCTTGAACACGTTCGTAACTGATTGGTAAATAAGTTATCCCTTTACCGTTTTGTCTGAGATGGACGTTAGTTCTAACATTTGTTTAAATTAATTTATAATAGCTGACTTGCTATACTACGATTAGTCTATGCTAGTCATCCCGTCAAGCAGCGCTGCATGTCTAAAGGATATCCAAGAGTTGCGCACAGTGCTCTTACACGATTGTCATTTATCTTACCCAGTTCTCCGAATTAAAAATTTGGGATTTTATCGCTGTGCATATCAATAAACAAGCTTCCTTTATCGTGAAGCGTAAGACACGAAGCTATTCACCACTGAAGGATATATACTCTTTCCTCGATTGATTTGGTTTGTTTTTTTCGTGTTTCCGGGCGCGTCAACTGCTTTGGTCATTAGTCCCGTTAGTGTAGTGTATTTTTTCTCGGAATATGGCGGTGGTCCTCCCCGCTGGATGGCGAGATCCGGCGCCGACCTACCGTCGGCTAGTGGGGTTTCCCCCTAACCAGGACTCTCCCACAGCGGGGCACCACCCCAGCCGGGACAAGCTCTAAGCTCCCGACCGGTCTCCCGAAATATGTGGTAGTGTAGTGCATGTTAGTGTAAGTGTGTGTGTGTGTGTGTAAGGGGAGAGGATAGGACAAGGAAGAGGAAGAGATCGCGCGCGGTCCGTTTGAGGGCTGCTCCGCATTCGCCTGGTGTTGATCGGAGAAACCAGGAAAACTACCGATCAGAGCACCCGGCCGCTAGAATTCTCCTCTTTCCTCGAATTGGTAAGATCTTCCGAAAAATGCTTCAAGATAATTTCATAGAATGAAAAGACCTGACCTTCTGCGTGATATTTTTCGTCCTATGTTGAACAGTCGAGAGGCGGAAGGCATTCTCCAGCGCCTGCGCTCAGAAATAAGTGTGGCACTATTCAATCAATTGTAATATAAATCGCCCCATTGTAATATAAATCGATGTTCACATCAAGCGAATTCTTTTCTTTCCTTTGAGAACTTCATGTAGTATTTCGTAGCACTGTCGAGGATGAAAGTCAATTTCTAAGTTAGTAAGATTTAAGCTGTGGTTCATTAAATAATGTGAATTATAACTAATATAATGTATTAAAAGTATCTCTTCAATTTTGAAATGGAAAGTAAAATTCACTTAATTCATTTCTTCCCATTTTCATACATATATAGATACCAAAAGCTAAAGCTAAAGTGGAGGTGGAGTAAGAGACTGACTTTGGAGGGGGGAAAGGTATTTCTGCGATGGCAATGAAATTATACAATAAATTTCGATATGGAACGATGACGGAAGCCGTTGAATGTGTTATAGGAAAGAAATAAAGGATAAAGGGACATCACAACGATACCTTCATGACAGTGAATATGATAGTATGATGAACGATCATGACGTGTTTAATGATAATGAAAACGCAACAGGATAAAGTTACAAGCAGTACACAAATTATATTTTCTTCAGACCACAATACTAAAACATCATTTAAGAGTATCCGTACATCGTTTGTAATATAACATCATTTAAATGTGTGTTATCGTAATATACGTACGTAATTTGGTTTAATCCCACCCCAGTGTTACCACACAGACTTTCAAAACACAAGTTTTCGGGTTCAAATCCTGCTGGGAGTTTGCATTTTCGTGAAGGCAGAAAATTATTAGAGTGCCATGTTACACTTGTGGAGAAAAGAAGACGAGCTAAGTGTCTGGTATGATTAAATTCTATGCCAATTTTCGTCCAAATGAGAATCCGTATTCTCTAAACCAGAAAACAGCACAAATCTATGCTAATAAAAATGAATTCAACGACATCGATACCACAAAAGTAGTGTGTGTATACGACATTTTTCCAGTGTATTCTTCGGGATTGTCGCAGTGTGCTTGCAATGTTTGATAAAGATTAATACAACACAAATACTGGAAACAAATAATTTAAATAATATATTGTAAATGCACAACGATCATCGTTTTTCGTCTTTTGCAAAGAGCAGATTGGTTCCTTCTGCCAGATGTCAGCAGGAGTGCGTAAGATACAAACGTTTAATCTAATCGCAATGTACTGTACAGTAAAATGTAAGTGAAAATAATAGTATTTTCTTAATTCTATTTTTGATATTTATCTTCTTTCACAAGGATTGGAAATCAAGAAAGCCCGAACAACACCGAGTAATTTGGCTAAGAAAGGATAAAAGGACTGAAACCGTTGTTGTGTTGATCCCTGGAAAAGAACAGGGAGTAAAGCGTTTTGTAACGTTTGGTGCCCATTCAGTGTCAAATTTGAAAATGTTTCATAATACAGGAGTGGGTAAGTACAAATTTCCAGAGCCTGCTGTTAGACAACTGCAACATAATTTTGATTGGTTGGTTGGTTTTTTCGTGTTTCCGGGCGCGTCAACGGCTTCGGTCAATAGTCCCGTAAGTGTAGTGCATGTTCGCTCTCGGGGAGAGGATAGGACAAGGGGAGGTGTGTAAGGGGAGAGGATAGGACAAGGAAGAGAAAGGAAAGATCGCGCACGGTCCGTGGCCCGTTTTGTAGGGTACTGCTCCGGCATTCGCCTGGTGTTGATCGGAGAAACCACGGAAAACTACCGATCAAAGCAGGCGACCGCTAGAATTCTCCTCCAGACAGCGACTGAATTCGACCTAGCTGAGAAGCTAGTGTCGAAAATCTTGCCGTCAGGACTCGAACCTAGGACCTCCCGGTCAGAGGCGCTGCAGTGACATCAGTTGATGCACTGAGCTACTGCTCCCGGAACATAATTTTGATCAAAATTTGAATTGTGGACTTCTGTTTGCGCGAAACTGATACTACAACATTGCCATTTGTACCCTTTTTCCGTGTGAAGTTCAGCAAGGCGAAGAGTGAAGGTGATGAAAATAAAGAACCGCAATGCTTGGAAGTCTGATACAAATCGAAGCATTCGTGATCCATACGAAGTGGATTGCAGTCAATTTGTGAAACGATTTTTGAAAAGTGGATTATTTATTGACAATAAGTATAATGGTAAGAGAAAGATTGTCGTGAACTATGATTTGTAGCAAATGTAATGAACGATTTTTTTCATATATTTTCTCCATGATTACTTGTTGGCGTGTGTTTAACAGAAGAAAAGGGAGAGAAGGTTGTGACGTTACACCAACCGAAAGAGCCTCACAACACATCGTTCAGTATTTTTAGGGCTGCCATGAGCATTTCAATAATACGGATGCAATACCAATAAAGCAGTGCTGCGGATTATTTTAAAACCGATTAGTTTCGGCACCACCGCCTTCGAGATAATGCGTTTTCGCGAACAGTGTGATATTCTAAAATTACTTCAGGAGGAGACCCTTTTGCAGTTTGTTTAAAAAAAATAAAATATAATAGCAAAAGTCGAAAAATCAATGTACGATTCCATATTTTTAATAACCAATCACATTCAAAATACAAATTCATTAATAAATAATCATTCGATAAAAGTTTCGTTTTGTAAACAAAACGCAAATTAATCAGGTTAAACGAAATATTAAAAATAAGAAATAAATAATAGTGTTTTTGAGTTATTTAAAAGGCAAACTCTTGTGTTCTGCTGTGATATGATCAAGGTGTGGTAAACAATTTGAAAAAGATGGGAGTGAAAGGAAGAGGTAGGAGTATCCCCCCTTCTGAAGCGCAAAGAAGTTCCGGGAAAGTAGTAACTCCGCTACTCACGTGCAAAGAAGGAAGAGTGTGAAAGGGAGTGAGTCTATGGAGATAGGATGACGGCCTGTAGCTCTACAGACTTGGACATTATGTATGAAGTATGCCTTGATGATTCAACGAAATAACTACTGCTGTAGCATTGAAACTCGCACTGGTGCTGGCTCCATCTGCCGAATGAATGTCATTGCTGCACGTCGGCCAAACATGTACAGCGGTTAGAATTATTTATTGTATGACAGTGAGTTGCATAGAGACTGAAAAATGACCGTAGTTCCACAGAATATTACGACCTACGCCGACGGCTCTCTAGTGCTAAATAGACGATCGCTTTTTATATAGTACTCCATTTACCACGAATACTGAAAATACTACAAGATTATAAGTTGCTAGACCTACAGCATTCAAACCATTACAAAGCCTTCATTATAAATTTCTAAGATATAGATATCTCGTATTTTCTTCAGAGACTGTCTATTCCGAATGACAGCCACATTTAAATCATCGCATAGTGAAATAAGGGAAGATCCTCAAGGAGGAAATTTCTGCCGTAATTAGTCAAACACACACAAATCCACAGTTTTTTAAATAAATTAATAAAGGCAGGCATGTATCACTTGTTATTGCCTTCCATGCTTCGAACGAACTCCAGTACCTCAAAAATAATACCATAGAACCTCACTCCATCAAGCAAGCATCTACAGATACACTTACTTACAGAGACGCACGACCCATACCCACTATCTTCAACCCTGCTTCACTTGTAATGTTGATATGAAAGATATTGCGATGTGTACTGAAGAAGACGATGCAGAAGACGATAGTACTAGGGACAAGAAAAAAGGAAGAACACAGACGAATACCCTGACTTTGCGGTGTCTTCCCGAAATTCATGAAACGACTGTGTTTTGAATTCTGGCAACGAAAGGTGTAAAGCTACCGATCTGGTAGTTAAACTCTGAGCGCCCGCAGGTTGCATGAACACTTTTTTAAGTTAGAAGACAAACCGAATATAGAGAGTTTTTGCAATTAGGCGCTCAAAGATAAGCGGACACGGGTAATGTCATATGACTCCTGGAACACCAATCACGGTCTGTGTAGTAAACAAAGTGCGACAGTGATTGGTGTTCCCGGCATCACGTGACAATAGTCGGGTCCGCTTATCTTTAAGCATCGATGTGTAAAAACACTCTAATTTAAATATGAAACGAATAAAGCACGCTCTTTGCTAAAAACACAGCATATTCCCTTCGGTACAGTGCTGGACTGGAGGAGACGCACTCCGTCACCAGCTGGAATAACCCGTGGGGGCACTGCCTCCTCTGTCCTCTCCTCTTACAGTTGTAGTGCAGCGCAGTGAAATGAAGTTAAGTGAAGTGAAGTGGAGTGAAGTGTTAGAAAAGCTATAAGTCGAAATTTATAGATAAGTCAAAATTAATTATAACTAGGATATTAATCTCTAATTCTAATTGTAATTATTTTTGTAAATATTCGTAATAGTTTTGTAATTGTATATCTAATTGTAATAATGTTTGCCACCGAGCATTAGCTCAAAGCGAACTTTAATAAATCTATCTATCTATCTATCTATCTATCTATCTATCTATCTATCTATCTATCTCTCGCCTCCTCTTCCTTGTCTTGCACACACCAACCGCGGTGAACCAGTCGCAACCAGGGGACCATGTGCGTTATCCGTGAAACACCACACATAACTGGAAATTACCTGATCCCGACCTTCCATCATTTTAAATTAATTTTATAACGATCAAATAAATATGAGCGATTCTACACACAGCTAAGCGTGCTTCAAGATTGTTTTCTTTAAAAAAACGACATCTGAAAAATATAACATCACAGTGCATTTTCATTTTTTTGTTTAGAATTGTAAGGTCACTTGTCACATCTTTAGAGTTGTAATTTTTTCAACGTAATTTCTAAACAAATATTTCAATTAATTTATCTTGAAACACTAAAATAAAATACGCATTCTTTATATTAAAAACACATAAACTTTTTATTTTAGATATTGCTCCTCGAAACCACACATTAATGTTTGATAATTTTAAATTACTCGTGGGTAGATGCAAACTAATACAAAATCTCAACAATTGGCAGCCTAATAAACCTCTCTTCTAAAATCTGAACTCTGAAAGCTTTTTATGTCGTTGATAAAAAATAAATGCTTTATAAAACATTTATTATTATTTATTTATCTTACAAGAGCGTTTTTATGCAGAAATGAGAGAGTAAAGGTTGAGTCGCTCGGTTAGCCTGCGATAGCATAGTCCGCTGCTCTCTTTCTCAGGCGGTGCTCTCATCATTATTCGAGCTATCCCAGAATTCGAGTTATCCGATAATTCGAGTAATTCGATTATTTGAGATTTTTTATAATTTAATTATTCTTCCCGATAAATCAAGTTATAATTTTGGGGTAATTCGATTGATCAATTGATTGTTAGTGTTTCCGGGCGCTCAACTACTGAGGTCATCAGTCCCGTCAGTGTTGTGCATGTTTTTCATCGAGAGGTGGAGGTGATCTTTCCATACTGAATGGCGAGATCCGGCGCCGACCTACCGTCGAATTTTTGATTCATGATTTTTTCGTGTTTCCGGGCGCATTAACTGCATTGGTCATTAGTTCCGTGAGTGTAGTGCATGTTTTTTCTCGAGAGATGGTGGTGATCTTCCCCTCGCTGAATAGCAAGATCCGGCGCCGACCTACCGTTGGATAGTGGGGTTTCTCCCTAACCAGACTCTCCCACCAGCGGGGCACCACCCCAGCCGAGACAAGTCTAAGCTCCCGACCGGTCTCGCGAAATATGTGGTAGTGTAGTGGATATCAGTGTAAGTGTGTGTAAGGGGAGAGGATAGGACAAGGAAGAGGAAGGAAAGATCGCGCGCGGTCCGTGGCCCATTTGTTCCCGTACTGCTCCGTCATTCGGAGAAACCACGTGAAACTACCGATCAGAGCAGCCGACCACTAAAATTCTCCTCCAGACAGCGACTGAATTCGACCTAGCTGACAAGCTAGTTTTCAAAATCTGCCGCCGTTATGACTCGAACCTAGGACCTCCCGCACTGCAGTGACGTCAGTTGCTGCACTGAACCACCACTCCCGGCCCGGATAATTAGTTATGAAATAATCCAATACTTGTGAACGAGCATTAAGACTGTGTTGCCCGGCCGCTGTCGCCGCCGCGCCTCCCCCTAGCGCATCGTGCGGGGGCCGGCGTCCGCGCGGCCGCGGAGTCGTCGCTGGGGCAAAGTCCACCGCCCTCTTTCGCGCGCGGCACTTTCCACCTCCTCCTCCTCCGCTTTCCCGCTCCGCCCCCGCGGCTCAGCACAACTCAGCGCAGCGCAGCTCAGCGCAAGCGCCCGCGCGCGCGCGCCCGCGGCGGAAGTGGGTTTCGAGGCTGCGTCGCGCGGACGGAGCGGGCGGCTGGGCGGAGCGGGTGGAGCGGGCAGGCGGGTGGAGTGGGTGGGGGGGGAGGCGGCGGCGGAGCGGGCGGGTGGGGCGGATGGGAAGGGGGGGAGGGGGGCGGTGGGCGGGGTGGGCGGGTGCGTGAGCGGGCAAGTGGGAGGGAGCGGGGCAGGGTGGGAGGGGGGGGGGCGGGTGGGCGAGTGGGCGGTTGGGCGTGTGGGCGAGTGGGCGAGAGGGCGACTGGGCGGGTGGGCGAGAGGGCGACTGGGCGGGTGGGCGAGTGGGCGGGTTGGGCGTGTGGGCGAGTGGGCGAGAGGGCGACTGGGCGGGTGGGCGGGGGGCGAGTGGGCGGGGGGCGAGTGGGCGGGGGGCGGTGGGCGGGTGGGCGGGTGGGCGAGTGGACGGGTGGGCGGGTGGGCGGGTGGGCGGGTGGGCGGGTGGGCTCCCTCCGGGCGGTCCACCGCGCTCCGACAGCCGACCCGCGCGCCGCGCCGCTGCCCTCTCGCCTTTGCACCGTGGGAAAACCGCAAACCGTTGCCTGCGTGCCTGTCTGTCTGACGGCGATGTCGCTGCACTGACCTACCTCGAAGAAGGCGCTCTCGAAGGAAAGAAGGTGCAACATTCCGTGTCCGGTATACCAATCGATTCACACGATTCTTACATGCGATGTACGAGAATGCAGTCCCCCACCGCAGTCCAGCTCGCACATCGGTCACTGGATTCGAAAACACAAGTTCAATTCAGGATGGGAATGGTGGTTCTCAAAGGGCGAAAATCGTCTTGCCAAGCCATGCTTATTGAGTCTAAAGATCTGACAAAATTTCTGTCTAGACAAAATTTAAATCTTCGATATTTGTGTCACAATTCCTCATAAATGGGATCCCCTAATGTCACAACCAGGATTGTTGCAGTGTATGTGGGTGGTATAGATGTACTCTTCAGTCGTCTCGTTCTCTTATACAATTTTTTTAAAATTTATAATATGTTTAAATTGTATATATATACGTTTATTGATGTACAGGAATTCATTGACTTCCGATGTCCTATAAAACTACTAAAACTATTTGCAAATACTTGTGGGGGCGTGGGGATGGAGGCGGGGTTGAAACCTCAAGAGCCCGCCTCCTTGGGTGCGCCGCTGAAGCTGCTGAAGCTTCGGGAGGGCGAAGGGAGCTCACCTGTGACGCCGAAGGGCCGGCGCCGACGCGCAGCACAGGCAGCGGGGAGCGGGGAGCGCAGCCTCTGCAACCAACCAAATCTCATTCAGTCATCCGTTCACATTCAACTTGTGGCACTGCAACGGTATATGTACTAGTTCATGGATAGTTCATATGTGTGTGTGTGTGTGTGTAATAGTATATTTTGAACATCCACCTTAAATAATTAAATACGAGGTTAATGTGGCGACGGCGAGTACGATGATTTAAACAGTTTTAAAATATTTATATATTTAATTTATTTGAGTTTTTAATGAGATGAGAAGGACATCAAAAAGGACCAGTTTTCCACCAGCTTAAAGAGACGCGACGCAAATGATTCATTGCATGCCCGAAATGATGGAGAGATAAGGGTCTACATAAAAATTATTCTAATGCTTCACTTTTCTCACAATTCCATTTGTTCTAAATCTGCTAATTTTAAGTATAATAATAATAATAATAATAATAATAATAATAATAATAAAAAATTAGACGAATGTGGGGCTTAAAAGTTCGCCCGTTAGCTCTGGGATTTGTTTCGCAAAATTTGTGTTATAACTTCGCTAAACACTCAGGTCATTCAAGGGGCACCGATCTGCTAGATCTACTCTCGCAGATAGATATCTAGCACTAGATTTAGAACGCTGGCTGCAACTAGGAGTGGACTTTATAATCAATCGACTCATAACATTTTTAGCTTTAATAATAATAATAGTAAAAATAATAATGATAATAATTATTATTATTGTTATAATAATAATAAACTGCAAATATTGTACACCAAGCACTGGCAACCAAACATGCTCTACTGGCAGAAGAGGAAATCATCCCTTATTATCAATACAACGCCAAATCCGTCATAGAAAGTAAACAGTTCAAAATGTATTACGACCTTCCAATACATACTGATAAAACGATCCCGGCAAATAAACCAGACATTCTACTACAAACGTACAGGAAAAGAAAGCATTCATCGTTGATGTTACACAGCCTGCAGATCACAACGTCAATAAGGCAGAAACAAAAAATCTAAAATACATTCCCCTATCAAAGAATATAAAGAAATATACAAACTTGAATCTGTTGAAATTATACCAATTGTAATAACAGCTAAAGGTCTGGTTAACAAAAATATAAAGTATTATTTAGAA
Source organism: Teleogryllus oceanicus (assembly GCA_964035755.1). Classification (NCBI taxonomy): domain Eukaryota; kingdom Metazoa; phylum Arthropoda; class Insecta; order Orthoptera; family Gryllidae; genus Teleogryllus; species Teleogryllus oceanicus. The sequence goes on from CAXIVR010000008.1 coordinate 55,307,398, forward strand.
AAAGTAGGTCTTCCTCCTCACAAAATTATCCCAAAAGCTCCAAAGTCAGTAATACTTGAAACCTGCCTGATTGTTCGCACAGTCCTCAATACGCAAAGCTAGGAATGCGGTATGCCTAGAGGCCCCTCAAACCATTAACCCCGGGTGAGAAACCCCCGAGAAAATAATTAATTAATTAATGATAATAATAATAATAATAATAATCTCAAAGGATTCGAAAAGATTGCCTGTTCCCCAATAGGAAACCGGCAATAATAATATTCCCCATCAGGAGACCGAGTCGCGGCGTATGACACCTCATATGTCTCGATTGGTACACGGGAAATGGTCGAGCTGTGAGTGACAGAACGGCACATTCGAAAATACGAATATCCCTTCCCTCGGGAGTTACTCAAATACTGTATTGGAATTCGTTCAAGTTAGAAACTGGACAGTTCTTATATCTGTCAAAAGAATGCGAATACCTCAATAATTGGAGCCTCGCACATTCTCACTCCATGTTGCATAGCCTCGCCCCTTTTGACGGTGTAACTAAATACACAATGAATGCTCAAACAATGATTCGTTCATTGTTTGATTGAGAGGGTTGTATAGGACACACAAATAAATTTAGTCAACTCGCTGCAACGTTGCAAAGAATGTGTATTTACCAACGAAATAAAATTCGCAGTAGGGATATAATTGTTAATTCTCTAAAAATCGTTGCTCATGATTCCAAGAACAACATAAATGATTGCATAGCTGTAAGAGGTAACATTGTTGACAATTTAATTATATTTAGACATTCAAAAAAATAAACTTCAATAATTGTGAACTTCAATAAAAGTATTAGTCGAACATCAAGAAGAATTTTCCTTAAGAATGAGAAAATATGTACGGAAACATATACCTATAATCCATTGTATTTTGTATTGTATGCATCTTGAAACGCTTCTGGAAACGTCTGTTTCTAACACGACAAGAATTCAGGCGTGCAATTCACTACAATGAAAAAAGGGTTTCGGAGGCAATAAACCAAAGAAGGTAGAAACTGACTCACAATTCAATATTACATCACATTTCTATGTTAGATCAAGAATGAATAATAACATAACGGTACAATTAGTAACATATTACATTTCTTCTTGCCCTCCAGCACGACTGCAATGAATTGCGACATGGACTCTCTGTTCAGGTTAAAACTTCGCGGGAGGTCCCGACATGACAGCTTCGAACGAATTATGTCATACGTTTGGCTAGATATCCAACTTGAAAAGATATTACAGGGGAATTTCAAAGAATATTTTGGTAGAATATTAATTGTAAGGTAAAGAAACCGTAATAAAATGAAAAGGAATGAAGAGATGAAGGGTGAGGGAAAACATGGGAGAAGAGGAGAAAATACTGATGACACGGGAAAAGCGAAATGACAATCTCCAATTATTCGAGCATCAACATTACTAATTTCCAAGTGCCCCAAAAATTGAAAGAAAACTATGCAGCCTCTAGTAATGTGAGAGGTTTCTATGATTTCGTTAGATATTCAGAAACTCGGGATACATTTCAAAACTATACGACAAAACAATTTCGATTTTGACTGGAAAATGTAAATATTTGATTGCACCATTCCACCTATTCGCATGTCACGCGTACTGTCTAAATTATCCTACTTAGTGCGTCACTACTTATGACTCCATGGGAAATCCAGACTCCAAGGAGTGGCCGCAGTCTATTAAATACGAGTATTTGCTATTTGAATGAAAATGAATGTAAATGAAATATCAACTTTTCTGATATTCTTGGTATGAAAAGAACTGCTATATTGTTTCTTTATTTCTTTATTTTACAGGTTGTATTATTCATATATTTCATATTTTTGGGTGGCGGAAGGGCGGGCGAACGGGTGTGCGGGCGGGCCATCGGACGGGTGAAGAGGCGGGCGAAGGGGCGGGGGAAGGGGCGGGCGAAGGGGCGGGCGAAGGGGCGGGCGAGGGGCGGGCGCGAAGGGGGGCGAAGGGGGGGCGAAGGGGGCGGGCGGGCAAGGGGCGGGGAAGGGGCGGGCGAAGGGGCGGGCGAAGGGGCGGGCGAAGGGGCGGGCGAAGGGGCGGGCGAAGGGGCGGGCGAAGGAGCGGGCGAAGGAGCGGGCGAAAGGGCGGGCGAAGGGGGGGGCGAAGGGGCGGGTGAAGGGGCAGGCAAACTTGCGAATGGCTAGGGCTCCTACGCAAAACATACTACCCTCCCCACCCCTGCGCTGTTTGCTCTGAGTGTCGACAGCGCGGGGCGCGGCGTTCTGTGCGTGCGTGGCTGGGCGCTAAATATAGGCGCCGCCCACGCACACACCACGCCCGCGCCCGCGCCGTGCACGCGCTCCCGGTCGCTGACCGCCCGCGCAGCCCGCCCGGAAGCACGCCGGGGGCGATCATTCGGATGATCAGAGATTGTCGGTTAATATAATGAAATAATACCACTATTTTGGTAGACGTTTTAAGTTTGATAACAGTAAAAATAAAAGTAACATGTACAAATAATAGTAATAATATAATAATAATAATAATAATAATAATAATAACAACAGTAAGATACGTTTACTGGCATCAATGTAGTAAGTATAAAGTATTGATGACAGCTGAGCATTGGTGGAAACACAATTTGGACTCTGTGGTAAAAAACAATAAGAAAACATTCTGGGATTTCACGATCAGGACACATCGTCGGTTGGATCATTATATACCAGATCTGACAACTGGTCGACATGAGGATATCGAAATCGAAGAAGTAATGAAATATCATGATCTTCAAATTAATCAGGGAGGACTGAGGAAACGCAGGGTGGCAGTTGCTCAGTAGTAAATCTGGAGGGTACCAGTCGGACACCCAATGAAACACCTGACGAGAGTCTGCCAAATATGAGCGTAGCAAAAGACGGCGCCCCTGGGCACCCTCATAAAAATAATATAATAATAATAATAATAATAATAATAATAATAATAACGGATTCTCATAGTCATCAACTCAAGCAGGGGAAAAACAAAATGGATTAAAGAAGTCGAGGAGGATCTCAGACAAGCACACGTTACAATAAATGATGCAGAAAATAGAAAAAAATTCAGAACACCATCAAAAAACATACATTTGAAACCGAAAGCAAGAAGAGGCCAGGATGTAAATGGACAGCAGAGCGGAAGAAACAACATAGTGAACACATGAAGAAAATATGGGCCCAGAGAAAACACAAACAATCATCATAAAGGAATTCAAGTTCAAACGCTCTCCTTAAATGGGAATAATCGTGAATAATAATATAATAATAATAATAATAATAATAATAATAATAATAATAATAATAATTTGGGTCAATAAACAGTGTCCATAAACACAATATGACGATTCAGACAGTAAAGCAATATTTGCTCTCTAGAAGCAAACAAAGGGTCATCTCGGCATTCGCTTCCCGGTTCACCGTAAAGTTAGACGAAAACCACAGTCAGGAAGGGATTCTACCTCAAGGAGCAATGGCATTCTCAACTACCATTTTCAGTTACCTTTATATTATTTACATTATCAAATAAAAATGTTTAACAAAAAATGTTACAATATGGAAATAATAACATGGAAATAATTCATTAAACAAATAACAACTCATACTATTTGAATGTAATACTAATTTACATTCGTTATAAACGTTTTCAATATCTAATGTATATGTAACATAATATACATCATTCCGTTGAAATAAATCTCGATTTTAGGTTCTTGCTAAGAGAGTATGTCAACGAGGCACCAACATCTACCCACCCTCCACCCAAATACTGAGGCAGAAAATAGATTAGGTTTTCGATCAACAAAATTCGCTAACTCAAAAGTTTAGTTGATAGGAGAGTGGGAAGTATCACCAAAAGACAGTAAAAACTAAAGTTGATGTTCTTAGTCATGCCGGGTAAAAACAATTATTATAGACACTCTGAAAAGACGAGCGTTGTGTTAGCCAGCAGAGAAAAAGTGAAACTTATGAGAAAATGATTTCAAATTATTGGCGAAAAGAAATTTCGGCGGATCCGTTGTACTGAAAACTTCTTAAAAATATATATCTTCTTGCTTTGTCATTTGCCTTGACGCAAAGAATATGCTAAATGTTGTAAGAGACTTTTTCTGAAACTGGTGTTCTGTTATCGACCCGATTCAATTTTGAAGCTTTTGTAGTCGCAAGGAATTTCTTCTTTTTCCAGCGAAGTTTTTGGTGTTACAAAGGCAATTACGGTTAAGCAACACTGAAATATCCCCTCTGACTGCTCGGTGTATCCGAGAATCTAAATGAAGTTTCGAAGGCGAAATGTTCTCGGGAAGTAAATTTTCGACAATACGGATGAGTCAATAAACAGTAGGAGGAACAGATAACTCTGTTCCTCGGACTATAGGTTCGTTTCGTGTTTATTTATAATAAAGATGAATCTTTTACAGTAACTCAAAGGAGTCAAAACAACGAGCAAATTTCTTTCATATCTTCAGAGCACTTAAGTTAATCACTAATCCCCAAAAGACCTTTGTTATGAAATGTATCACATTGTACATTCCTGAACTCATTGGCTCACCTCAACAATGGACCGAACGTCTCGCGTAATCTAGCGTCCTCCACTTACTATACCTTACATTAATAAATTGTCCTCAAAGGGTCATTGATCTATTAAGTCACCACCCACTCACTTATGCACTACAAATCTTGACGAGAAAGCGAATGCCACCCGGCAGTCCGTAAGCACAAAAATCCATAACACAAATTACAACATTCCTTCCCCGCGTACATCTTCGTCCTCCCATCCTTCGTGCGACCGCCGGTGACACCCCCGCAACGACCTGGGGGGTCCACGGAGCGCCCGCACCCCCCACCCCGCGCCGTCCCGCGAGCCGCCCCCGCCGGCTTTCACCCGCCGCCGCGCCGCTGCGCCGACCGGGCGTCGACCCCGGCCCGCATAGACACGTCTCGCTTCCCAGGCCGAGGGCCGAGCGCGCCTTCCACGACAGACCCACACGACCCCACGCGCAGGGCGGGCGCTAGGCACGGGCAGACCGGGCCATCGCCCCCCCTCCCTCAAGTCAAGCGCCCGATAGTGGGAAAAATAGTATAAACATGAAAAAGAAATTAGAAGTCGAGAAAATCCTTTTTTGGAGGGGGGTATTAACGTCGCGTCAACATCTAGGTCATTAGCTACCACTATTGGAATTAACATTATGGTAACTATGAAGATGAAACGAAATGGTGATGATAAGGGTTGAAGGGACGAACACAAATACCACCATGCCCCGAGGCGGGACTCGGAACCGCGACCCTTCGGTTCGAGGTCACTACGACACTACTGCCTTGGCGATCTCGGCCACCGGACCGGCGAGAAAATCCTTAATGTAATTTTATAGGTCGCTGACGTTTCATAAAATTTTCAATTTTTTTTACCTTAAATAGTAAATTATAGTCATTACTTATGAGGTAAGACTCTATGCAATGAATCAAAAAAGCTAACATTTAAATAGGTTCCACTAAAATTCATATTTATTATTTCATTATTTAACCCTTTAATGCGCTTGGGGTGGCGACAATGGGATAACTGTATGTACACAAAATTTCCTTGGGCTTTAAAGCGTTAACAACAAGCAATTTTATTAAACACTGACTAAACGCAACAATCGTGGAAATCACTAAATACTTTCACTTAAAACTATAATTTAAAATATACAAATATACTCCCAAAAACGTTTTCTAGCTAAAACGTTGAAATTTGTTGAAATAAAATAACTCAGAATTTCTTGATACAAATTTCACATTTTGAATTTCTCGGGGAGGGGGCATCATCTGTTTCATCATTGCCTCGAGCCCAAAATTGTCTAGCTCTGGGACTGCTTACGTGGATTAGCCATATCAAGTCAAATAGGGATTGAATACGGCCTTCCTTGATGTTCAAATGGAAATCGGTCTAAATTAGAACGGTGAGACTTTAAATTTACCTTTAATTACAAATGCTAAATAATTGGAATAACTCTATTATTAAAATTTCTCTATAACTAAAAGTCTTTTTCAGTACTCATAGACGGAAATCAATTTTATTTTTCACTACTTACTGATAGGAAAGTGTTATTTTGCGATACACGTACTGCAAAGAAGACAAAGAAGTATAAATCAGCTGGCTACTGCAAAATAAACCAAACACTGGGATGACAGTAATTGACATGACTCTAGCCTTACATATTGAGAAACATCCAAAGACTATGAATTGTAAGTTTCTATGAAAGTCGATTCAAAAATAATGCACGTAACTCTTACGAAAGTGTCTGGCATACTTATTTTAAAAGGCTAGACATCACTCCTGTCATCGCCTTGTCGTGCGGGCCTAAGAAGGAACTTCTTAAAAGAGAAATTTATGTAATACTACGCGAGAAAACGGCGAATTTTCGGCAGAAAAGCTCTTATTAGGGGGGCTTGGTAAAGAAAAATGGATATCCAGTGCTTAGAAAAAAATCCTCTAACAAGTGGTGTTGCCAGAATCCACGCTTTGAGGGTCCTTGATACCGAAAAATCGATTGACGACAAAACGTCTGTCTGTCTTCTGTCTGTCTGTCTCCGTCCGTGAACAACGCTAGCGACAGAATTCAGTGTTCAGCCGAATTTTTCCAAAAATTTTTCTGAAATTTCCAACATCCACCAGATCCTCAATCGATCTGGTCGATGTCGCGGCCCCTTGCATTTGAAACCGATACTTTCATTTTGGAGGGTTCTTTACATGAACACCCTCGGATATTTTCAAAATTTTCAAACAAATGGCGCCATCGATTTTGATTAAATTATGTTGTTGCATATTCTGAAGTAGGTTTAAGAGAATGGTGCAGGTTTCATGTTGATTGAAACCCTAATTTTTTGAAAATTGCAATCATTCAAAATTTTTCGGCGACTTCCTACAACTACATTTATGAAGATACAATTTTTTTAATGAAATGTGTTAAAAAACATATTTTCAAATAAGTCCATGTTTCATTTTTCGAAAATATGAGCATTGTTAGTGTAATTGGGCGTCAAACTTAGTCGCCCACTCTGAAAACCTTGCGCTTCATGATCGTAAGTTTAGAAGTATTTTGTGGCAGTTGGATGTTACATAAGTTAGAATGTGTATATTATTTCATATTTCTTTGTTTGTTTCGTACATTGGAGTTTAAGTTATACGTTTACAAATTACTCTTTTAGAAATTAGAAATTATTGAAAACTTGTTTGAAATAAATGTGAACTATTCTTATCCTTAAGTCGCCTGCTTCCAATTTACGCAGTTGGATGCTACGTAAGTTGGAATTTGTATATTATTTCATTTTTCATTTAATTATTATTTATTATATTTTTATTATATTGGTTATTTCATTATAAATTGCGTTCTTTGTATTAAATGTGAAAACAAATAGATGAGCGGTCATTGTTGATTGTTGTAACTCCGGACTGGTAACAGAAGGCGATAATGACGGCTGCTTTTCGTTAGCGGTATTAATAAACTAATACTTTTATATATTTGTAGAATATTACAATACCATACTGTTTAATAATTACTATTATATATTTTTGAATTTGTTTGCCAACGCTATTAATATAGTTTTATTGATTAACATTTAATTATTTTACTTTTCTCGTATACTGCTTATGAAGAATATTGTAAGACTAAAAAACTCATCCCGTGTGTCCGTAAATACACTGCGTACCTTATACAATGAATTCAATGCCAGAAATATATTTTCATTTAAAGTCTTGAATAAAAAATCTATTGTGTGAAACTATTTAATTTCTATTACTAATGACGAGAGAGTACGTGCTGTTGAGCAGTACTAGTTTATGTGGGTATTAATGGGTGTTGGTGTTTTCTCTCTATTTACAACACTTAATCTTCCTCATACTCTGAATTATTTTTTTCCAGAGGCACATTATATTGTTTTTTGTAAACATTCTAGGACATTATTCCCCTGCGTCATTTTCATCTATTCAATTACATGTAAAAAACTGTATGGTTTAGAGAAACATTGGCAAACAATTTTTAAAACACTTATTCTCCGTCTCTTTGAAGAATGCCACACTTGATTTTCAGTTCGGGTTTCTGACTAAACTCCACGGGAGAAATGTGTGATAAAATCTTGAACATAAAAGTTTTGGTTATTTATATTTTACAGTTTTATTATTAGATATAATTGTAAAAATGGCCTTATACGTCGGAACTACGGTAGCCAAGAATATAAGGAACGTAAATTGTTTTCGTAATGAATTCTTTCTCTAATCTACTACGATTTCAAAAAGCCATGTTTAACAATTAAATGTGCTTCCCATGACACACTTGTACGGAACTCTGCTTCTCAACTCACCAACTGGACACCTTGAACACATTTTTGTTAGAAAAGCTTCAAGTCGTTAACGAAGTACTATCTCTCACTATTCTTGTTACATAGTCGCTAACCCGCGAAAGCAGCCGATAAGTTGACACAGCACTTTATCTATTTCCCGTTCACCTTAGACTCTGTCGCGTGCGTTTCAAATTAAGAGGCCATAGATGACGTGTGACATCGCCTTTCCCTCACATCTCTTGAACGGACTAGATGTCCTCGCTGGTTCGTCATGGAGACCTCAGAGTCCCACAGGTGCAGAACTAGTTGGCGAGTCAGCACAAAGGTCTTTCCAATACTGTGGTTCAACAATTCAAGGGTAGTCTAATACTGTGGACGGATTTTAGCAACAGACAAGGATGAATTCTCATGGTTAAAATGGCGACTTTATACAGACGTGACATTTCCCTTTACTAATAATTCAAAGCGTTTATTATCTATACAGACGGATTAATGCATTTTCATACATTCGCACTAACCAGAAAACTTTTTCAACTGCAACACTTTTTAAGACATTCCTTTTCAAATAAAGCACATTTCATTTAAATATTTGGAATAAACACTTATTTTAACCAATTTTTACAGTGTTTGTTAATTTGAGTGAAGAATGAATATGGAATGGTCTTTACCAATGCAACACTGGCCAATGTGGTTTAGACGGATAGGTATTCTATCATTTCTAGCAGATAACGAATAGATTCGTTACTTCGTATACAGGATTCTCACGTATTGCACGGAATGTAGGCCTGGGAAACTTGTTTCAGTTGTACTGAGTGAATTCTGTGAGACAAATTCAAAGATATTTTGATAGAATATTGGCCAGAAATAAGTGCAAATAGTTCCAGATATCCAGACTGGACAAGAAAAACATTAATGGAACCGAGAGGCTGGCAAAATTCATAGAGAAAACATTTCAGAACCCCAGATGGACATTGCAAATCCACGCCTTCCTTAAAACTCCAGAATCATTCGTCAGAAAGAAATATGTAAATTGTGTCTTTGGGTAATAGGTTTAACGTTAATAGCAATTCAATGTATGCCAACATAAAAAGAAGTTTAAAAGAACTTGAAAATCCGAATTGCATGGTTAATAAAAGTAAAGAATAATACAAGAGAACGAGGTAACCGAGGAAGATACTTAAAATACGAAAAAGAAAGTAACTGAGAAAAAACTCAAACTTTTTGAAGAGAAGAGAAAATTCAAAATAAATGAGGAAATGTTAGAAAGAAAGTTCAATAGTATAAGAAATTGAGGAAAGTCCAGAAAAATACAAAGATGCTCTAAAATGAGCAATTTTACGAGACAGCTTTACGAGGCACCTTAGTTCAAAAAACGAAATTAAAGAAATTGTTATACGGGAAAATACATTTCAAAGCCGTCAAGCAACCAAAATAAGAAACATCTTCTAATTCAAAGACAACATATGAAATTATATAACAAACTTTAAATACTGTATTATGAAACACAGAAATAGTGCGAGAAGTTTTCCTCGTACAGTTATCGCTTGTAGTCCACACTGGCCGAAATGTAATGTTACCGGAAAGACCACGGGAAGGTCGGATCATGCTTGTTAATTGCTGTTAAGAAAAGAAGAAAAGTATTTCTGGTGCGATAAGAGATCAACACGGGACGCACAGATCTGAAGTAAAATTCAAGGCCTCCCACTTCATTTAAGATAGATATTCTCGAATACATAGTTAATTGTGTCAAACCTTGAAATTCTCAAGACGGCCGGTAAATGTTCATAGAAAGGAAATAATTGGACAAAGCATTATGGCAAATTAAGAATTGATCAGTATTTTGTACATTATAAAGTTTTTAGTAATTTGTATTTTAATTTTGACACTTTCTATTTCGACTTTTCTAATAGAGAGTGTCCTAACACAGTACCATTTTGTGTTTATTCGTTTCTCTAATTTAATTGAATCAAAGTTGAATATTTAATATAGTGTAATTCGGATAATTTTTAATTACATACCTCTATATAATTCAAGAATCTATAAGGAAAATATTTTCGGACAGGATAATGAAGGTAAATAATACAATGTGAATTCTGAAGGTTGTAAAACATCGATGGTATTCAGCCTAACTATACAGAAATGATTTTTCACGGAGAAATCACATGCGCGCGACTACTACCTGCCGGAATAGTTTCAATCCACGTGTACGTCAACATGCGACCCCGGTTGTTCTCAAACCCACGTGCGGATTCCCCACCAGTAGAGAAACTTTCTCACATCGAGTCCTAAACAACTCGACAAATTTAAAACGTCCGTGCTAAACGGAGAAACAGCTTTGAACGTCGTATTCTTTGTGAAAATACCAGGAACTTTAACCAACCCCGACTTTACATAAGTAATCATTCGTATGTAATATTTTTGAAATGGTGATTTTTTTTAATAATGACCAATGGAACTAATATTCTATATTTGCCCGGCTACGATAACTTACATGCAGCATTCCCACTGAACCTGCAGAATCGCTGATCGGGAGATCCTTAAGTTCAAGTCCCGATGGCGTTGTATTGCGACACTGTATAATAATTAGGTCAAATTCAACCACGCCTGGAGGAGATTTTAGGCGAACGGCTGCTCAGATCGGTGGTTGTCCATGGTTTCTCCGACCAATACAAGGGAAATGCCAGTGCAGTACCTCAAGAAATGGGCCACGGACCGCGCGTGATTATTCCTTCCTCTCTTGCCCCTTCTCTCCCCTTTTAAAGACAAACATTTACAATTTCAAGCAATACACTTTCACATACGAGTTTGTTGGGAGATCAGTCTTGGAGCTTGTCCCGACTAGAGCGGTGCCCCGCCACGGGTCTTCACAATACAACGTATCTCATGTTCCAGGGCGAAGAACACCGCCACCTCCAGGTATATAGCATGCACTATACTTACTGAACTAATGACCAATGTAGTTGACGCGTTAGGAAACAATAATAAAACAATTATCTAATGTAGCCTCTAGGATAGCAGCCTAGCTTCCCGGTTGAGGTAAAAATAGAGTAGCTTTCCTTTAAAATCGCCTCATTTTCTGTAGCAATGTGACGAAGAAAAGCTCTGGTAGGCAACGTTTGCTACTTACAGTGAAAGGAATACGTCACGTTCGGCACATGTCCCTCTTACCCCTCAAGCGTGAGAATGTTTTACGCATTTTCAGCTCTTCAGGATATTTATGAATGACAAAAATAATACTAGTCTGTACCTTAGATTTATGAAAGGGCAATGAAATCTACATTTAGTTCTTCAGAAACAAACAAGGATGATCTGAAAATTTGTTATTATTTCTGAAGTTCACGAATGGAATAAGAACAATATAAATTTAGCTATAGATAACAATTGTGAATTTCTGGAACAGAATGTTCCCAAGAAAGAAAACGTTCCCACACTCTCACTCTGAACAGGTTTCGAAACGTGACCCTTTGATTCAGGGCTCTAACAATATTGTTTATTAAACATTTTCCCACAGATTTTTCTATCTTGTTTCCTCCCAATACAATAAGATATTTGCACATTTGCGTGGTTTGTCACCATTCTTGCAAAAGAATTGCAACTAAACACAGATTCAGGACAGATATTGGCAAGTCATATCTGAACATTACCCTTGTATGAATCAATTTAAAGGCGCCTTCACTCATTCGGCAAGTAGCATGCGACTTCTCGCCCAATCTCGAGTAGCCGAGGTGCTGAGCGAATGTTTTTTCCTTGGATGTGTCTAAAAGACCGACATGCTGTGGATAGGGTGACGTCGGAATGCAGAGGTGGCTGGTGCCCCAACAGGCTGGAGGATGCACCTCCATCGAATGACTGAAGTGTAATTTCCAAAATTCAAAATTCGAATATATAATAAAAATGTTAGCAATTCAAATTAATTAAAAATAAGTTAAATATAAGTCTATATTGAAATACTACTTACATATTTTCATGCGTTGGGTCCGTGGAACTTAATATACATCTCCCGCGTATGTGGTTCTGGCTTTGATTTCCATTGGGCACTTAAGTTAGACTCCAGCACATTGCAACAAGCACTGTTGCTTCGACACGTTTCACAGAAATAAAATTATTTTATTTTGAAAACTTTACTACTCTGGTATGTTTAGCAATCACGAAAGATCTTCGACACACATTTTAATCCATACGAACGCTCGCAAACTGCTGGCCAGCTGCAGCCGCACTGGTTTCTGAGATATACTAAGGGACTTCCATCCTGAACGGCCACCTTTACACAAAGAACTCATCAAATGTACGTTTTGAATCTCGAAACCTAATATGAAATTAAAATAATTTTTTCAAATATCATCAATTCATTGAATGTAGTACATAATTGACTCAACTTGTGTACATTCAAAAACAAACGAAATTCATAAAGCTACGTTGCAGCGAGTCAGACGAAGACAGAATAAGGGTATTCCCCTGAGACTCACTCCGTCGCCGCGCAGCGGGACGGCGCCACTAGTGTATTTGCGCCACCAAAAGGCCGTATGATGTCCGTATTAAATCGAAGTGCCAAAGAGTATAACACTCGCTACTCATTGAATACCGAATGCTTGGAGCTACTCTAAGGCAGGAAGTTCCATTACTACGATAAAGGAAAGGCAGCCCCAGTGGTGACCCTGGAGTCACCCAAGGGTCTGATGCCGGACTATTTTTGAGCGTGGCGAGGAGAGCCGCGCGGCGGCGCAGATATTCCTGAATGGAGACCAGTCGGTCGCCCGAGGAATGCAAACAACGCCTCGCGCGAGCTTTCCGCTCCGCTGACTCCGCACGCCGGCCCCGCCCCCTCCCCGCCCCGCCCTGGCCGGCCCCTTCCTGCCCTGCCCCTGCACCGCTCCCACCTCGACCACGCCCCCGTGCCCAGGCCCCCTCTCCGCACCGCCTTTACCCCGCCCACCCTCGATTAATCCCTCCCCTGATCCTGTGTCACCACCCCTTCGCACCGAACCGCAGCCCCGCTCCCGCCACCACCTCGGCCACGGCCAACGCCAACACCGACTCCGCCTGTACCGTCACCAACGCCAACGCTGCATAACCGCGCTAGCCGCGAACGCGCTTTTGGGGAACGCTGCCATGACCGAGTCCGCCACCATCATCGGTCCAATACTGCTCTACCGGTCATCAGGGCCACATCTGCGGCATCTCACAGTCCCCTCCTGTATCGTTCCTTTCTCGTTGTCGCCTATTTCTTCTCATTGACATTTTGACTTCATTGATACTTTGACAGAGCTAAATTTATAATTTACACGTGTAGCTTTAATTTCTTGTCAAATCCTTTCCGTTGCGGTCATATGACTGATCTATCGGTTGCGCAAAACGGATTTCCAGACCCACACAAATCCACCCTAACTGATGTATGTGCACAAACAATTAACTTCCACACTATCAGCGGCCGACGATAGTCAACTAAATTCAGAAAATATTATCTTCTCGACAACCCCACCAATCGGACCATGAGATTAATGGAATATTTGCGGGCGACGAACGAGTTTCATCTATAATCCTTGTGGGACCTGCTACAACAGACTGGAATGTTGCTTTTAAAGACGTTTTTACGTCAAAACACCACGGCACGTGATCAGCATACTCCGCGCAGTAGGAAAGGTAAAACTGTTGGCGGTTGCTGTGACCGCTCAAATATTTCAAGACTGTTGCAACGGAATCAATGCCTTCAACTGCACTTCAGTAGCTGTATTTATCTTTTCAATTAATATTACAATGTAATAGATTTGAAAGGGCAAACCTGCTGCTGTTGTGAAATCAGAATTGTTGAGTTAACTTAAGATAACCGCCATGTTTTTAATGAGATAAATTTGCGTCTTCGACCTGCTTTTACCAATTTTTCAGTTATTTTGTGTTCGATTAAAAACAATTAATAAAATAATATTAAATTACAAAATGAACTTTTTATTTCATTATTAGAAAAAAGTTAAAATGTGAAACTTAAAATTAATGTCAAAAATAAACTAATCATAATACAGTCATTAATTTAATCACTAACTTATGAATATGTAGAATTACTAGGTTGTGTTAAAATTTGTAGCTATATTGAATGAGATACTTAGTGCTAACAAGTTTCTGTGCGTATTGTTTCAAAGTAATATTACAACGCATGAGTTTTAACATTTTTTTGTTATTTAAGGTCAATACAAGAGAAACGACGGAGACAAAGACAACAAAGAATACAATCAAGAAAGGCGAGAAAGACAAAGAGGAAAAAGAAAAATGGAAGGAAGATGATGAATAGAGGAAGCTGAAGAAGACGAAGCAGCAGAAAACTAAAAAAACAGAAAAGACATAGACGGTGGTGAATAGAAGGAAAAAATACAATGCAGAAGGAAAAATTAAGTAGTTGCAGGAGAGAAAAGAGAAAAGTGGATAAAAGACATGGAAGAAAAAATCAAGCAAGATGACAGGGACAAAGTTGAGAGTACGTTCCGTCGCAAGCCGATCTGGGAGTGTTCTCTGCCTGGGGTCTCCGTGTGGGCGCATGTGGCGCGGGGGCGTCAGATTCCGGTGATGCTGTTGCCTCTCGCTTCGGATGAGAGACTGCCCTCCCGCCAAGTACGCGAGTAATCTTCCCACAAACTGCTAAAGCTTACGTGACGTCATAGGCTTTCGCGTCCAATCGGGCGAGTGCTCTTGGATGTCTGCGTCGAAGGTTGAGGTGCTGACCTTGCGATCACATTGTCGTGGTATCAGGGCTGGTGTGCCAACTCTGACCGATCTGCAGGGCACGCCTGAGGAAGACCACGGCAAGGTGGTTGTAAAACCGATTGATTGGTTGTTTTAGTGATTCCGGGCACGTCAACTACTGACGTCATTAATCCCGTAAGTGTATTGCATGTTTTTTCATCTTGATATGACGGTGATCTTCCCCGCTGGATGGCGAGATCTGGCGCCAACCTACCGTCGGCTAACGGGGTTTCCCCAACCAGGTATCTCCCACCAGAGAGGCGCCCAGACACCCAGGACAAGCTATAAGCCCCCGACTTCTCACCCGGCATGAGTGGTAGTGTAGTGCACTTTGGTGTAAGTGTGTGCGGAAGGGGTGAGAATTGGGGAAGGAAGATCGCGTGCTGTCTGTGGTCCGTTTGTTAGGGTAGTGATCCGGTATTCGCCTGATGTTGATTGGAGAAACCATGGAAAAATACCGATCAGAGCAGCCGTCCTCTAGAATATTTCTCCAGTCAGCGACTGAATGCGACCAACTTGACAAGCTAGTGCCGATAAATCGTTGCACTGCCAGGACTCCAACGTAATGAATCCCGGTCAGAGGGACTGCAGTGATATCGGGTCGGTTGAAAAGTCGGCATAACAACCTTTCACGCAGCGTCACCAAGACAGCGAAGAGCACTCGCAGCTAAAGCTTACGGATAAATGGCGCACGCGTAAACCGCGCGAATTTAATTAAGAAGGACTATTTCATCTGAATTTGGGGTATAAAACTACGTTTGAAATTTTATGTTGACTAGTCTCAAAGATGTTTAATCGCAGAGTGTGAAGGATGGAGCCTCGCCGTTGACTTGGAAATGCAAGAACAATGGGAGTCAAGTTGCCCTATCAAATTGGTGATTTTTTCGCTAAGGTAACATAGCACGTACATCGTTTTGAGCCAGTGTGTATTACACAGCGCATTAGACCCGTGTTCCATTTATCCATTTGCTTCTGCTCTTTGGAAAAAAAAACTCGCACGTGGCGCTGCATGAGCGCAGAGGTCGCTAACTTTCCTCGGCCGCCACCGGCAGCGGTAGCGGAGCGGCGTCCCTTTCGCCGCTCCCAGGGGTGGCCAACGCCCGTGCACAGGCCGCGCCTGGCCGATGACACACAAGTCGCGCCTGGCCATGGAAATGCTCGTTTCCTTGTTGGACGTGTGCGATGTATGCAGTGGCGGACGGTGGGTTCAAAACTTCGGGAGACCCACACACAGTCAGGCACGGAATCATATTGTAAAATTGAAAGTCAACTGACCTTTTGTTTACTGGTAAACTGTTATTGGCGACATTCCAAATAAAATAATTCGATTGAATATTTCTCTTCTTTTAGTATCTCTTCTCCGCGAAAACGGCACTTCCAATAAAGATTTTATAGTGTCCACTGAAATACTGGCTCTGCCACACAATGGATCCATTGCAAACAGTTTATGACAGCAACACGCCTTCACAGGAGGAGGCCATACGCGCGAGAGCGTCCGCGCCAAACCAACTCCCAGGCTGGACAAAAGGAAGCTACTCTTTTCTTATTGGTTGAGGGGCGTCGTTATGGCAACAGGGGAGGCGCGCGTCAGCGCGGACCGCCGGTCTCCTGCAGGCACAAGGAGTGATAATATTTAATGGTACTTCCAACGCATAGAACTGCTTGGCTCCGTCTTGAATTGTGTCGCTATGTTTGCAGCAAAAGAGACGATTATATATATATATATATATATATATATATATATATATATATATATATATATAATCTTTTAGTGTTGTTAATCAATTTTGTGGAGAGGCTTGGCCTCCCTTGCCTCCTCTGAAAATCCGCCACTGGATGTACGTTAGCCCTTGGAGCCACGTTCTTCGTCCGAACAAAGGGGACGAAAGGATGTTATTTTTTCTTAAGGGGCAGAAAGTTTCTACTGAGTTCGAACTCGCGAACTTGAGAATAACCATTCCATACAAGATTCGAAGTATTTTCAATAGATATGATTATTTAGTTTATAAACTTCCTGACGTCCTTTCTTCCTTCTTCCTTTATTTCTTCTTTGCTTCAAAACAAAAAATTGCAATAAGTTGAGAAGGAAACGATATACTTAAACTGTTGCATGGGTGTAAACGATTATTTCTTTATTTATACCGATAAAGGGAAAACTGAACATAAAGCCGTTCAAGGTGGGAATCGCAGATACCAATTGATTTTATAATACTCCTCAAGGACGTAAGGTAGTACCAGTGTTCTATTAAAATGTGGTCAGTTAACATTAGTTCAGCTGGATACTGAAATAATAATTCAATCTAATTATTTAAGATGCTGCAAACCCGATTTCGGATAACAAAGCAATTCAAAAGCTACTATTGTATATGATTGTCAAACTCATAATTATAGCATAATTATAGCAACTTTCAACGAATTTTACTTCTTTCGAAGCTCACAAGCCCACCGACACCCATCCATTCGCTTTCCTCTCTGGAACTCCCAAGTCATCGGAGACGTTGCTCGTGAGCGCTGGCAGCGGGCGGGGAGGGGCGGGACGACGTCCAGCGCGTGGGTGGCGAGCTGCGTCTGCGCTAACGGTACCCGGCAAGTGGGTTACCTCCGCCAGACGCGCGAATTCGGCGCCAAACAAGGTCAAGACTGCGAAGCTGCCGGAGACGTGCAGCACGCCCCCGCCCACGCCCCCTCCCCCTTCGCAGACTGCACGCCTGGGAGCTCCCCGCCCCTCACACTCCGCAGTCTTCACCACGACCAGCCCTCGCCGCCGCTTGTCTCTCCGTCTTCACATCGGTCTTCATCTCCTCTTCTTCGCTCTTGCTCTCGCCCTCGTACTTGCACTTGCCTTCGCCCTTGCCCTTACCCTCGTTCTTAATATTGCCCTTGTTCTTGCCCTCACCTTCGTTATGGCCCTTTCCTTGCCCTTGCCCTCATTCATGTCCTTGACCTTGTACTTGCCTTCGTTCTTACCTTCGTCCTCGTTCTTGCCCTCATCCTTGTTCTTCCTCCCATCCTCGTCCTTGCTCTTGCCTTCACCGTTGCCCTCGTTCTTACCCTTGTCCTCGCCTTCGTTCTTACCTTTATCCTTGTTCTTGCCCTTTTTGCCCTTGCCTTTTTCCTTTCCCTTCCTTTACCCTTGCCTCCCCCCTCTCCCCTCCCCTGCCTCCTCTCATCCTCACCCTCTTCCACGCCCTTGATTTCGTTCTCTCCATCGCTCTCGCCCCCTGCATGACCCTACCCGCTCCGCTCCCCGGCCTCATCTGTCAGCGGTGCGCTCTCTCCTTCGCGCGTGCGCTTCCGTGACTCAACGTCCCCTCCTCTGCTCTACGGGACTAACTTCCCCGTCCTATCCGAGTGCTCTACGCCGCGCCACGCCCCCATCTCGCCCTTTGCGCCCACCGCCACAGTCGGGCGCTCCTCGGGCCACGCACGCCCTGACTTCATCGCAGATCAGTCCCGGCGTCAGTCTCCTTCCTTCGATATCCAACCATTGACTTCTTCCGTCTCTGTTCTCTGCATTCACGCACCAGTGCACGCCCTAGCTATCCAGCAATCCTTCTCCTCCCCACAGCAATTCTCGCTCCATTTCCGAAACTCCTCCGATCCTGTTACCATCACACAAGGCTCTCGCCTTCGTGATCCTCCCGTCCTCTTTCCCGGGACCCAATTTGTACTTGGAACCCCGGCCCCGCGAATTACTCCTGCCTGTTCCTATGTCCGCCTACATCTCTAAGTTTAAATACAAGATACTGTCTTTACGAACAGATTTATTCAATAGATTGGCAGTTTTCGACGGCTTAAGCACAATATGCAGATATATTTTCTGGAAACCAGAAATTAGACGACAGACCTAATTACTGGCGCCCAGCCGGCAGCTCCGATGTCTTCTAAAGTTGATAATCCAAAAAATAAAAATGTTGATTAAGGCAATATCTTCCATTTAAACTATCCAATTACTCCCCCATCCATCAGTAAACACATTTACAATACATCAACAGCAACACCACTTCCATCTCCACCTGTTTCAAAATAGCATCCCCTATCAACTCTTTCTTCACGACCATCCCCTCCCCGCTCACCACTTTCCACTCTCCTCACCCCTCTCCACGTGCCTTCTCTTTGCCCATTATTCGTGATTGATGATTGATTGATAGTAATTCCGGTTCAGCTACTGAGAACATTCGTTCCGTAAGGGTAGTACATGTTTCTTCCGGGAGGTGACGGTCGCTTTCCACGCCGGATTTTGAGATGCGGTGCCGACGTACCGTCGACGAGCGGGGTTTCCGCAATCAGGTATCTCCCTCCAGCCGGTCACCACCCCCAGCCGGGACAAGCTCTAAGCCTCCGAACAGTCTCTCGGCGTGTGTGGTATTGTAGTGCGTATTAGTGTAAGTGTGTGTGTGTAAGAGGTAAGGATAAGACAAGGAAGAGGAAGGAAAGATCGCGCGCGGTCCGTGGCCCGTTTGTTAGGGTACTGCTCCGGCATTCGCGTAGTGTTGATCGGAGAAACCACGGAAAACTACCGATCAGAGCAGCCGGCCACTAGAGTTCTCCTCGCGACAGCCACTGAATTCAACCTAGCTGAAAAGCTAGTGTCGAAAACCCTCCCGCCGTTGGGACTTGAACCTAGGACCTGCAGTGACTTCAGTTGATGCGCTAAGCCGCCTCACCCGGCTGCCCATCATTCGCCCCGGGATGCGTTCACGCCCCACACGGACGCCCCTCCCCTGCTCCATTGACCGCCTTCGTGATCATCCCGACCTCGCTTCCACCTCCATCCCCCGCGCCCACACTTCCGCCCACTCACACGAAATCAGAGGCTGCGTGCACTTGGTCTGGGCGCGACAACGCGGATTTGCTTTCACTTCTTATTCTTTGATGAAGAGGTCGTTCTACGGGGAAAACTCACGATTCCAGAACCTTTACTAGATGCTGTGGCCTTATCTCTGAACTATGAATGATTTGATAAGTCTTTCGTGAGCTGCAATAGCGTCACAACTCAAAACATTAGGTGTTGATATAAATGAGTTTGAACTTTTAATCTTGTATTGAAATCAATCATGATATCACGCTTCTGTAGTTGGTTGGTGGAATACAACACTGTAAGCTATGCTGCTGCTCTTGCTACTGGAAGGAATAGCAATTTGAAATTCTGACTAGACCATTAACTCAAAATTCATATTTTTTGAGTTGTGCCACTATTGCAGCCAATGAACGATTTGTGACATTCGTATGAATAATAATTGAGGATGCTGCACCTAAAGGCGAAGGAAACGAGAGAACCAGTAAACATACTGTCCCTCTCTGTCCACCACAAATTGTACAAATTGCAAATTGCAGTGAAGTGGCCAGGATTTGAATCCTGGTACTCCCTGATGGAAAGTTATTGTGCTAATGGCTGCCTCTGGTCTTTTGTGGGAGTCATTTCAAGGTTACGTTGACCATGACAACTTACGTAAGAGTACTCCATTCTATGGTAAAATGGTGCTCCAGGATATATCAGTACACACATACATGCACTGACTGATCATCTAAAAATCTATTAATCTCTAATCGGATTCTGAAAATGTCGATATGTAATAATGACATTTTTCAATAATCACCTTTCATTACTGTACTGCCTCACTAGAATCACACACTAGGATAAAAGGCGTAATGACAAAGGAAGTTCCATTCGGTCTATGCATGTTATCTTTCACTTACACACTTCTACTTCTTACACTTACTTCGACGGGGTCCGTTATCATTAAAATCTTCATGCAACTTTATCATCCGCAGAAAGATAACAGATCTTTTGAATGAGAATCGAATGAAAAAATAAGATAATCGTTCAAAATGTATACAACAAAACTATTCTGATAGTCATTATCTTCGTGTGCTTAACTTTATATGAAAAATTACGTTCTCTACTTATACATATTGTTTTCTTACAGAATCTATTGCTTTACTGAGTTTACAACGAATTTGTCGAAACCGAATCAAAGAACCAAAATAATTTAGCTTTTTCTATTCAACACATTTTTTCTACATGTCAAAAATGTAAATCACATATTCTGCAACGACTTCGAAAGTCTTTGGGGGTCTCACCTCTTACCACAAGTGTGGTATTCACAATCCTTCGTATCACATTTTTGCTCTTCGAGAGTAGTTGAGTCTCAAGGCACTCGACAGAGGCTTGGTAAGTTTTGCTGTTTTTGAGTATTCCAGTTGAGGGTGGTATCCTACTTAGGTGGAATCCTAAGTATTTAACTGCCTTATTGTTTGGAATCCATGGAATGATATTATTATTATTATTATTATTATTATTATTATTATTTATTCTGAGTTGGATGGGAGGAGAGTTTGGTTTGAAAGTTAATATTTTAGCGGCTGATTTGGTGAGATTGATTTTTATCTTCCATTTTGAGGACCAACTAGATTTCTAGTGTATGGAGATATATTTGGATTTCATTTGCTTTGAAGTTTAATGATGGATGAGGTATGTAGATCATAGTGCCACCCGCAAATTGAGCTATTTGGGTTAATCTCAACGTAGGAATGTCCGCTGCGTAGAGTATGAACAGCAATGGGGAGAGGGGGATCCTTATGAGAGCCTGCTCTTGTGGGGCGTGGGTTTGAGATGAGGTTATCTATTACGACTGCAAAAGTTCTGTTTGTGAGGAAGAATTTAATGATTTTGAAGAGGTGTACCATTTGGTGGGGTTCCATTTGATGATAGTTTATATACGAGTATTACCAGATTTTTGCTTTGGCTTTGGTGATGTCGCTGATTACTGCTATTGAGTAATGTATTTTTTTAATTCAGTGAACCATAGGAACCAGTCAGGTATTCAGTGAACCGTAGGCACTGATGCGCTGTGGATACTATTTTGGTGAAACCGAACAGATATGAGATTTATTTTGTTCAGGAAATTATTTAGCTTTGCAAGGATAAGTTTTTTCGAATATTTTGATGATGGGAGGAAACTATTCGGCCTGTAGTGATCTGGGTTGCTGTGGTTTTTGTTCGGTTTTGGGGATGGGAAGGAATAAGGAGAGTTTCCTGATTGAAGGATAATATCCTATTCTTAAGGATGAGTTGGATATATTGGTGATACAGGCGATAATGGTTTTGGGTAGGTTTTTTAAAATGACATTATTAATATTGCCGTGACCCGGTGCCTTTTTATTTGGGAGTGTTTTAATGTTTGTAACTTCCTGAGGAGATATGTATTTAACGTTTTTGTAATTAGAGGAGTTGGCATAGTTATGAATTGGGGAATGATCTGGATGGGGAGAGGAGATGTTGGGGGGTGAATGTCTCAGCAAAATTACCGGCTAAAACTTCGGTTTTCTCACTTGTAGTGTTTTGTTTTGCCATTGCGGGTAGTTAAAGCGGGTAGCCTTTTAGTAAAATTTCAAAGTGAATTGCTATGGATGTATAAGATTATTATATATGGTCTGCTTAAAATATGCTATGGGTTTTCTGGATGTTTGTTATAAGATTTACATCTGATTTTAGATTGAGCACTCTAAGAGCTAGCCAGAACCTCCTCGTTTTATTTTTGATTTGAATTATTTTAATTAGGCTTTTGGGCAGTTTAAAATGTGCATTTTAACGTAGTGTGGTGGGATTTCCGTTTTTTTAAAATTGTTCGTTAGTTAGGTTGTTTAAGTTTATTACTGCCTGATCTATTGCAGTCGAGGTGCTTATGATTTCGTATTTAGGTGTTTGGGATTGTATTATTTTCTTAAATTTGGCCCAACTTAAGTTATATGTATTAAGAAATGGTTTGGGCGAGGGTGGGAGGAGGGTATGATCTGTGGAGATAATGACCGGAATGTGGTCTGAGCCGAGCACAATGTGAAAAGTTGAGTAAAGCTGGGATTTTATGTTGATTATTCCTATATCAAGAAAATATCGCGCAACTTGTTTGAGTTTCGAGGATAATAAGTAGGTTCAGGGGGAGAGATTAATCTTCATCTGTGAGTACGTATGTAATTGTCTAGTTGAGATCCAACGGCATTGGTGACTCTGCACCCACAGGAGATATGTGTAGCATTGAGGTCACCTAAGAGTATAGCTGGTGACTGGGGTGTGATTAAGTTACTTAAGCAGGTGAAATTAGTCTTTAGATTGGGTGGCTTATAAGCTACAATTATAGTTAGATTTATGCAGAGAAGGGTAATTGCTGTTGAAATCCAGTGACGGGCATTAGGTTTCTTTGGTGATATGGGATAATGGTTTTAATTAATGTGAGAACGCTGCCGCTTGGCGAGTGTAATCTATCTTGTCTGACTACGTTGTATCCTGGAAAATGAAACGGAGATGAAGGTTTCAAGTGCGACTCATCACGTCAATAGTGTTGGTTTGTAAAATATATTGAAGTTCTATTTTTATTGCTAACGCTACAGGATTCCAATTCATTATAATTATTAATATATGAGCGATTAAATTCAGGGTTCGCCAGAGACTGACTCAGTAGCCTATTCGGTTTCTTCGCTCGGAAATTGTAGTGATAGCCGTTGTTTAACCTAAGGTCCTGTGATGTGTATCAGCGCCATTGTCGAGTCAGCCGATTGCGAGATAACTAAAGAGGAATTACCTGGTAAAGAAGAGTTCAAAGCAAAAGACTGCAAACCAAGTTCACTTGAACGAAAGGAAGAAGCCTCGATTAATGTAGCGTCCAACAGCATGAGTTGTTCATCTGAACTTGCTTTGATTGAATTGAATTTGCCTTATTTTACGTGGTGAGACTCCGGGAATGAGGCCTGCTCTTCCGTCTGACCACACAAATTTCGTTACACTCCTTTCACCAATCATGGGAGAAAGAAGGTATTACTTGGGCGACGAAACAGGCGATTTGAATTTAGCGCAGAGGTATCATTTAGGCTTGAGGATCTTTTACATACAGTAAACCTACTAACATGGGACAGCCGGCTTTACTTCCCCTCCGAAGGAAGGCGTACGAAGGATTTTTTCGCCCTTAAAAGTCCACGGCTTCAATCGGGTTTCAACCAGCAAACTTGGGTATAGCAGTCCGATACGCTAACCGCTACACCATCGCCACCGCAACTTGCTTTGATCAAATTTTTACGTCATTATTTTTTTTATTATAGGGCATTTTAAAACCATTTTAAGACATTTTATTGATCATTTTGGCGATGTTTTAGGTGATACAATCCGCCCCTTAGTAATACTATAGGTAGACGCCAGCTGGCAGAAGCGCTTCCTCCTGCGGGGCCTAGCGACACGGTCGCAGGGTGACCCATTTCTTGGCGACGCCGCGCCCCGCCCCGACGCGCCCTTTGTCCGGGGGAGGCAGCGGGGGCGCGCAGCCGGGATTCCGCGCGCGCTGCTCGGCGGCTGCGAGGGCTGCGCGCGTCAAATTGCGGGGCGCCGCCGACGCGAGTATTTGCTCGCCGCGGACGCCCTGGAACGCCGGCCCGCGACACACGGCGACACGCCGCCGCGCCAACGCCACGTCAGCTGATTGGGGAAAGAAAGGCGAACGTAATAATTGTGTGCCGTCGACCCTTTTGGTTGATCTTCTTCTTGATTGGTTGACTGATTCCGGGCGCATCAACTAAAGAGGTCGCTATTCCCGTAAGTGTGATGCATGTTTTCATCGGGAGGTGGAGTGATCTTCCCCTGCTGGATAGCGAGATCCGGCGCCGACCTACCGTCGACTAGCGGGGTTTTCCTCAACCAGGTATCTCCCGTCAGCCCCCGCTGCTGTCGTATCTGCCGTCAGCCCCTTGCACCGACCCAGCCGGGGCAAGGTCTCCCGACCGGTCTCCCGGCATGTGTGGAAGTGTACGTGTGTGTGTGTATGTGTAAGAGTTAAGGATAGGACAAGGAAGAAGAAGGAAAGATCATTCGCGGTCCGTTTGTTAGGGTACTGCTCCAGCATTCGTCTGGAGTTGATCGAAGAAACCACGGAAAACTACTGATCAGAGCAGCCGGCCGCTAGAATTCTCCTCCAGACAGCGACTGAATTCGACCTAGCTCACAAGCTAGTTTCGAAAATCCTGCCGCCGTCGGGACTCGAACCTAGGAGCTCCCGGTCAGAGGCACTGCAGTGACGTCAGTTGATGCCCTGAGACATCTCCCGGTATCTTCTTTTTCTTCTTCATCTTCTTTTTTCTTCAGGCACAGAGTTGGTGCCCGTTGCGGCTTCACACTTGTTGCACCCATCTCTTTCTCGGGCGCCCGACTTCTTTTTCCAGGAACTGAATATTGCATGAACTTTCGCGGAAGTCTTGTTTTGGCATTCGTTGTATGTGGTCCCACCACTTTGTTCTGTATTCTTTTGTCGTAGTATTTAAGCTGCTCACACGTAATCTCCTGCGAATTTCAATATTGGGTATCTTCTCGCTTTGGCGTATCCCAAGAATTGATCTCAATCGAGTTCAGTTCTCTGGTTGATTGATTGATAATTTTGTGTTACCTGACTCACCGACTTATGTTCACTAGTCACGTAAGCATTGTGCATGGGATATACTGGAAGACGTTAATCCCCTGCTGGAACGTGAGGTCCGGCGCGCATGAACTTCGCGGCTTGTGACGGCTTTCCCCCTCCGCCAACAAGGCACCGCCCCAGCCGGAGCAGATGTTATTTGATTGGTTGATTAGTGATCCCCGACGCCTCGACTGCTAAGGTCATTAGTGCCGTGAGTGTACTACATTTTCCTATTGGGAGGTGGCGGTGATTTTCCCCCGCTAGATGGAGAGATCCGGGCCGACCTACCTGTCGGATAGCAGGCTTTTCCCCAACTAGGTATCTCGCACAAGCGAGGCACCGCCCCAACCAGGAGAAGCTCTAAGCTCCCGACCGATCTCCCGGCATGTTTCATTATTTTGGCCTGTGCTATTACTTTCCTTAAAATGCTTTTGTACTTTCAGAAGTAGTAAAGAGTACGTTTGTTTTTTCACGATGTTCTAATTGCATATGTGATCCAAGTATTGCTTTTATGTGAAATGTTCAATTTTCTCTTTTTAAGAGGAATGTACACCTTAAAGTCAAATGAAAGCTTTGAGAAAAATAAATTATATTTTTCTTTCCTGTCAACTGCGTTATGAACTGCGTCCTATGATTCCTGCAGCAAGTGGTTCGTACATAATTCTATTTTTGCTTTAGTAAATAATACACACATGCTTTTACGAGTATATTTATTGTGCCGATGTTAATATTATCAATAACGGTAATATACAATAATAATTATTAAGAACTGGCTTCGAAATCATCAAGGAAAAGTGGTGATTGTCCAAGAAGTCAGTTCTCTCTTTGGAGAAGCATTTGTAAGGGCAACCACAACACAGAATGCTGTCTCTGGATTTAGAAACACAGGGATATGCCCTATAATATTTTCTGATAATGCTTTCGGTCTAGCAGAAGCAACAAATTGTGAATTGTCTACGGAATCTTCAAAAGCTGCATTGTTGAAAGATACATCCATTGGCGAAGGCAGAATCTCCGTCCCTAATAGTTTCTCTTGAATAAATTCTTCGTTTATTACAATCAGGACCAAATTCAAGTAGAAAGAATTCACCCGCAGAAGTGGAAAAACAGCCATCATAATAATATACCTTATTGAGATATCATTACCGTTTGCCAAGGGACCACTTCAAAAAACATAAAACGATAAGAAAGAAGCTATGTACGTACAGAGAAAAAAAATCTTCATTAACCAGTATATGGCTTTTTAAAATTTGATTTACATTATTTACTAATATTTTTTAAGTATATACTTTCATATCTAATAAGTTTTGTTCCACTTTGCCCCACAGACTCCCAGAAAATTAAAACAAAAATACGAACCAGTTTTACTTAATGCAGCACAGACTTTCTATATGTTATAGAAGAAGGCATGTAATACTTTTTGAAGTACCTATCAATTTTTTTTTAAACAAAATGTACACTGTATTGTTGTCACAAGCTTAACGGTTTCACTTTGCCCTACTGTCTCTTACTGCTCTTGAGGTCAAAATATCGTCCAAAAACTTGTTATGAAATGCGTTGCCATCATCATGAACGTTAGTACATTGGCTTCGATAATTACAATTTTTCTTATTCAGACAGCTCTGGAGCCGGTATTTTGGAACAATGAATCATGTCACGTTGGGAAGGTGCATTTTCTCAATTCACTCTCTCAATTGAATAATAAATTCATCTTAGTTTGGGGGTAAAACATATTCAAATTATTGTCAGGAAAGTATATACTTGTGCTTGTAGGTATTAAAACGATATTGAATGATTTATTCAGCCACATCCGAAATGATGTTTCGTGTCTATTGAGAAATTGTTTTCGTGTCTATTACATGTACGTTATACTAGGAACAATGTACAAAACTCACCGTTGAGAACTGCATGAAAAGTCGAGGATTGATATAATTAAAGTAAACCCTGAGTTCAGAGCTTTGTTCACGTTAATGAGTAACTAACAGGCACATTTTATTGAACCCACACTACCAAAAAATAAATTGCATGACTTGTTCCGAAAAATATATCTCAAGTGAACATGTAAAACACAACTAAGTGACAATGAAACATTTTTAACTGATACAAGTTCACAATTAATCAACTGTTTCATGTGAACCTCGCCAACAGGGAGAATACAGATCAAGAGTTAACAATGTTCACAGGTTTTCTTCGAATATTTCACCACGTGCGATTCATAAAAAACTGAGGCAACCATAGTGCAGCAGTCACATCACCTCGCCTTCCGCCGCCGGGTCCGGAGTTCAAATCTCGGGCAATCCGTATGGAATTAGAGTACAATGCGGGTTTAGACATTAGCATCGTAATAAAGAAGCATAAAAAACCTATATAAAGGAAAATTCTTCGCACGCCTTCCTTCAGAGACAAATAAAGCTGTCTGTTACATGTAGTAGATCTACTAATATAAAATATCTTCAAGCCTAAAAAAAGCTTCTGAGCAACATTTTTTAAAAAAATGCCAGTTTCGTCAGCCGAGTGATCCCTCCTTTTTCTGCCACACGGTGAAAGGAGCGTAGAGGAATTTGCGTGGTCAGGCGGAAGAGCAAACCTCAAGGCCTGAGCGTAGCCACGGGAAATAAGGCATTATTGCATTGAATTAAAAACTACTCGAAGAATCGAAATAAGTTTCAAAGGTTCGAAGTTTTATGAAATTGAAGCAAATTTTCAAGAATAGACGATATTTTAATAACTCGTGTTTCCAAGTTTCCACTTGAATGCATCTATTGCATTCACTTTCTTACGTGAGGCATCTTCGAGAGATCTTCTTACCAGAGGCATCTTTTCGAGAGTAACACATTCACACACGTTACATTAAAGTCTGTGTCTCTCTAAAATGCCACAGGAGCCTTGCTCGCATAGCTAGAAGTTCGAATACAAAGAAACCAATGAGGCATTTCACATCTGGCAGCATTGCCATTTGGATTCAGATGTAGGATTCTGCGAATTATCTGGCACGGTCGCCAGAAAAAGTGTAATACGTAAGAGATTTTCGTAATACTCATTGTGTTTGCAAATGCAATAAATTCAGTTCGATTCAATTGTCGGCGACCCGTGGTGGAGCGATCAGATCGGCTCCTTCCATGGGTGGCACCTGGGTTCAACCCCCGTCGATCCAAGTGGAATTTGTAGTGAGCAAACGGATTCGCAGCAGGTATGTTGGAGTTTCCCCTGAATTTGAGGACATTTTTTCCTCGTAATCTATTCATCATTTCCTCATCAACTATTCATCAAACCATACATACATTTTTAAACAAATTATTAAATAAAGTTCGATGAATTGAAACCACATTCAAACCAACTTGACATAATTATTGCTTCATTTGAATTTTCGAAAGTTACTTTTCTTCATTCCAAACCTGTTACACCTAAATTCGAAATAAAAATTATTTCTAGCTATTAATTTGACTGAGAATGAATGACTGAGATATCTCTAAATAAACAAAGTTTTATTCTTGAATAAGAAATAGACATATTTGATCTACTGGCACGCTCGCTGTTTAGAAAGTGAGAAAATTGTCCTTTGGGAGAAAGAAAGCTGAATAATTACGTATGTGAATTATATGCAATATGTCCCGCTATATTACTGATGTATGCAAAAACATTCTCTTATATTTTTATTTTAATAAGATTATGTAAGAAAGAATTCCAATTCATTTCTTCGATTTTACTGATTTTCATGTCAATACTAATATCATACATTTCGAATACTGTCAAGCTGCCCTAAGTAAATGTTCTCCTTAAAAAATTACTGTGCATTGCTATTTAAAAGAAACAACACTTCTGAGGCCACTTGACTAAATTAAAGGTTGTCCGGCAGGATCCCCAATACATAACAGGCCCCCCAATACATAGCTGACCGAGTTGAGCATAGCGATGGAAACGGCGCCACCTCGGGGGGCCCCTGGCAAAAAGGCTAACTCTCACGCCTCTCTAGGGTCGGGTTCGATATCCCACCCTTTCAGAAGTTGGATTTGTAGTGGACAAGGCGAGCTCTCAGTGTTCTCTCATTTCCACTGTCTCTTATCCAACATTTCACCATCATAACTCTCATCATCACTATTTGGTATCATATACACATTAAAACAGAACTCATGGGCTCAAAAGCCTTATCACTTGAAGGGATCTAACGCAAATAAATAATAATAAATATTTGAATAATAAATAAATAATAAATCATAATAAATAATAATTAAATCAATCTAAACGGCGCGGTGGTGGGGGTGGGGACAGGGGGCGGCGCGTCGGGAGACGCCGCAACGGCTGCCTCTGTGCTGTCGCAACGGCCAACGGCTGCGTCGGCGCTGGCGGCGGAGACGGGGGCGGTGCCCTACTTGCTTGACCGACTTCTGCGCGCCGCGACGCCGGGCCCCCCCTGGCCCGGCCCGGCCGGCCCGCCCGCCGGCCCGGCCCGGCCCGGCCCGCCGCCGAATCCGCCCTCTGCCTGCCTTCGCCGCGAGCCGAGGTGTGTTGTACCTGTTAGCGAACGCTCGGTGACTCGCGTGGCGCCGCGATGCCTCCACAGCTGCGATCTTCGCATGGGAGAGGACGGGCAGCCCCAGCGCTTACACCTAGCGGTGGAAATATGCATGCAGCAGGTCGGATTTATATTTTAAGCGACCCCTAGCATGGCTCGGAATTTGGCATTCTCAATTAATATTGAAATTTATCAAGATTAATACAAAATAAAATAAATCTTTTACAATATTAAACTATTTTTTAATGTATGAGCTGATTTAAAAACTGTTTCAGGAAACCCCTGGTTTATTTATAATAGTAGATTATTATGAATAATTTTCTAAGCAACTTAATACTTGTATTCTAGTGTTCGCATATTTTGCTATATTTGCTTCAAAATGGGTTCAAGATTTTTTTGATAATTTATGGATTAACTATAGTTGCCACTAAAATTCAACTACTAACAATGACAAGAGAAATGCACATATGGTGTTTTCCCTAACCTAATTGTATTAAATACTCATCCGCTAATAAAAGTTAATCTTCAAATGCAAACAGTGAATATAAATCATAAAATATGAGATTTTAAAAATGCTTTACTCATCCTTTCAAAGGTGAAATTATAGTCAGACATGTAGATTACATCAAACTTCACGGAGTTTCTCTGGAATACTTTCACTTCCTTTGTTTCCCCTGCAGTCTGCAGTCGTTCAGATCAGTAGCGTCGACTTAAGCTAGCATTACTTACGTATTTGCGAGATGCAAGAATTATTATTAAGAAACAGAACACATAAAAAGAAGTATTTTATTTAAGCCATCAACTAACATTAATCATTAAATATATAAGAAAACTTTAGCAGAAAATTTAATTTATTACTTTCTGATAGTTTTACAGAGTTAAAACAAGAATAAATGACAATTTGGCAACAATGTTTTCCTCAGCAATATTATCAGCGTTCACGTCGTGGTGCATTCCCCTGCTACCAACGCAGACAACCTGCGACCAATCAAAGCGCTTTATTGAACAATTTAAGAACTCCCGTTATTTCCAACTTGTAAATAATAATAATAATAATAATAACAATAATAATAATAATAATAATAATAATAATATATTTTCCAAATCACTGCCATAGCGTTATATATTTAATTGAAGTCAACTACATCTTCTTATCTGATACCTCAAATTCCTCCTTATCTTAAAAAAACAACTGAAACCAAAATACCTCCATATCTCCAATCAATCCACAATATCCTTTTTTCTCGGTACTTCAAATCCCACCATCCGAATACCCCCCTAATGAGTGCGCACTTGCACTGGGCGAGGGCGGCGCTCCTGGGTTCGAGCCCTGCTCCGCGTCGCGTGCAGGAGCCGCGCGCCCCGTGCCACGTGCTCGACCCGGGCGGCGCGCCGGGCGGGGAAAGCGGCGGGCCGGGGACACGAGACGAGGCGAGGCGAGGCGGCCTCCCGGATCCGCGGGGCTTCCTCCGCACGAGACGCGGCCGCGCAAAGCGCCTTACGGAGCACGCCAGCCCAACAGGGTGCGCCCTGCGCCGGGCCCAAACGGAGCATAAATTCATTGACAGTGAATCCGGGCCCGTCAACTACGGAGGTCATTAGTCCTCTAAGTGTATTGCACGTTTTACACCGGGAGATGGCAGTGATCTTCCCCCACTGGATGGCGAGATCCGGCGCCGACCTACCGCAGACTAGCGGGCTTTCCACAACCAGGTATCTCCCACCAGTGGGCACCACCCCAGCCGGAACACATTTTAAGTCCCCGACCGGTCTCCCGTGTGTGTGTGTGTGTGTGTGTGTGTGTGTGTGTGTGAGAGAGAGAGAGAGAGAGAGAGAGAGAGAGAGAGAGGGGGGGGATAGGACAAGGAGAGGAAGGAAAGACCGTGGCCCGTTTGTTTATTTATTTATTTTTATTTATTTTACGCCAAAAAAGCAGTTAAAATCTGCGTATGACGTGCTATGGGGAAAAGTGAATTGTGTGCACATTTTCAAAATTCTGTGATCCCTACACTAAGTCATATACTACTTAAAATTGAAGAAAAAAAAAGCTCCCATGTAATGAAATCTATTTTCAAGGATAAAAAGGCAATAAATTTTGGTTCTTATCCATGTTGTCCTTCGGAATAATACTTCCTGTCGCGACAACATGGAAACGATAATTTGAATAATTGTATTTCCCACTGAATTCTAGAAGACTTGCACAAAAAATGAAGTTACATTTATGTCCAGAAGCAAGTTGTTGTTAGGGTACTGCGTTGATCGAAGAAATCACGGAAAAGTACCGATCAGAGCAGCCGACCGCTAGAATTCTCCCTACAATTCTTCTCCAGTCAGCGACTGAATTCGACCTAGCTCACAAGCTAGTGTCGAAAATCCTGTCACCGACGGGACTCGAATCTAAGCCCTCCCGGTCAGAGACACTGCAGTGACATCAGCTGATGCACGGAGCCACCGCTCCCCAACATAAAGAGCACTAAGTATTACGTGTGCATTAATTTATTGAATTCTACAAATAATAGGTGTTTAGCATTTGTTGTTTATTATTGTTGTAAGTATTTATTTTGATTACACTGATTATTACGAAGTATTGAAATATGGAGTATTGATTTATTACGAAGAACATAAGTCATAGAACAATATTATTTTCTAAAAACAAATATAGGAGGAAAAGATATAATAAAAATACGACCGATGGGACAACCCTGAAGAAATGAGGCAGAACACCCAGCTGTCATGAGAGATAATCGGAAGATGTTCCTTCAGGCGGGATGATACCAGGTACATACGATTTCTGAGAACAAAAGTGTTCTCAGAAATTGCACGTACGTGATCGCAACCCCCTCCGAAGAGGTATTTTCTGATTATCTTCCACGGCAGCAGGGTGCTCTGTCTTCTTTCTCGAGGGTTATTCCTTCGGCCCTTTTCTTAAATCATCTGTTATTAATTCTATTATATCTCATTTATTTGTTTTTAGAAAATAATTTTGTTTGATGACTTATGTTCTTTGTAATAAATAAGTATTTTTCATTTTACTAACTGATAGTGGATTCAGTTGAACCCCACAATGCCTTTACAATTGATCTTCTGTATCTTTTCCCCAATTCCCGACTTGTACATTCCCAGCAGACGTTGCAGTCTGGGATATTTAATGCTTCTGCCTCAGAAGATCTCAAGCTCCGGGCGTGCGAGCGGCTGATAAACGAGCAAGAGGATAGCCACTCAGTCACTCAAACCCTGAAACCGAATTGTGCACCGCGAAATCTACCAAATTGTACCGAGAGATCCATGCCAATCGTGCCTTACTTTATAGCGACACGGTCAGTTTTTAATTTTTGATTGCTTATGGAGATGTTTAGCGCGAAAAATATTTTTGGCAGCATATATTTAAACTAGAAGTAATCATGAGCAAAAATCCAAAAGCTTCATTTTCTCCAACTTTACGATACAATTTCGGGGTTATGTTATAGATTATCCGTATATGATTATTTATTTGTTACATCAACACGGTGAACTTATAGATTCGTTTTACAATTATCGCAGTATAATTATTTATTTAGCTGTAATATGCCTGTAAAATTTTAAAACTTTTAATTCTGTCGTAAAAATAATTGGATTCAAAAATGACATAAAAATTCAGGGAAACCAGAAGTTTTTAACAAGTCAAGAACGAAGAATCTTTACTGGCACAGGTTGTTAAAGATAACGAATGTGCAATGTAATTAGGAGGCGGCAAAACGAATGCTTATTTTTTCGAATCCAAATACTATAAGGTTCTCGAATATTACAAAGCCTACAAAATATAGTCGACTCCGGTTATAGCGAACTTCTGGGGACTAACATTTTTGGTTCACTATATCAGAGGTTGACTATGTCCGATGTCAAAATTAAATAGTTTCTCCCAAACAAATGATTTTATAAATATATAGATGCAGCAAAATATAGTAACAGCACTAACTGAAAATTTCAATATATTTATTTGCCCGTAAAAATTAATTATTTTCAACAATTTGCTTCGTACTTTTTCATTTCTCTAGATCGTTCTCCAGAGTTCGTGCTCTCTCCATAGTTGATTCTGCTTTGTCCTTTGTGTCTAAGTATCTTATAGCACTCTTCACACCTTTAAATGCCTCTTGCACTGTTGGAACATCATCCACTCTCCGAAGGCCCTTTTACTCGTCTAATAACATACGAGATCTTTTCGGTTGCGGGATGGCGCAAGCGGCTATAGCTTTTCCGCGCTTCAGGGTGGATATCTGCAGTATATGATAGTCGCATGCTTCCTGTCACCGACGTAGAAAACGCGCTTTGTCCCGTGGAATATTAAGTAATACCAAGATTGAAACTGAAGGAAGCAATCGCATGTTGCTGCCGCCAGTTGTAGCCACGCAGAACACGGTCGTAGTTTCCGCAATGAAACTGAGTGGCATAAGTTCATCGGTAAATTCCGCGTCCTGGGTCCGGTACCTTCAGCTCAGGGGAGACTTCTTCGATTATGACCTTTGGCCGACGATATGTTTTTAAAACTGCGTAATGTTGGAATTTGTGGTTCTGAGGTGATATATTCTTTTGCAGGAGGGAATTAATTTCCAGGACGTTGTATTTCCTACCTTCACTATAGCCGAAACTTACCTTCACTATAGCCCCCGGTTCCGGTTCACTATAACCGAATCGTATGCTTATTTATAATGTAAGTGAAACGGGACCATTGACTTAAGTTCACGATACCCGGGGGTTCACTATATCCGACTTCACTATAAATGGAGACAACTGTATATGAATATAATATATTAATAAATCAAACACATGCAGTGCTAAACTATATGCAAGGAATACGCCCAGCAAAAGTGGTTGTGAAGGACGCCCGTCGGAGACAGGTTTCACTACATTTCTACCATATTATTTCATTTGATTACTTTTGCATTCATTCAGTGACAGCAACACTTTCATTCCTAAGACACCATATTTGATTTAATTTTATTTCACGCTAACAGCATTCATGTTAAAATGTCTTAACACGTTTATTTGGAATCAGAAGGTTCCGGTAGCAAAAATCCTCCAAAAGTGCTCCAGCCCAAAAAGTCAAATAAAAAAAAACCGGTAAATCAACCATTTACACAGTGTTACAACCAACTACATTTACAACAGCAAGCGAAAGGTCGTGATAAATGTGTCTGATCCGAAGCGGTTGCCAATAAAAAGGACGCTTGAAAAATGCTGCACCCCGCGATGCAGTGGATTGCACCGCCCGAGGCACCGGCATTCCTGCCCGCACGCGAGGCGTCGCACCGGAGCGGCCTCCGACGGACGGCGCGGACCACCGCACGGGCGCTCCCCACGAGCAGGGAGGGCGTCGCTGCACTCGTATGCAGAGCGTTGCCAGCCGCGCTCACTTCTATTTCTACTCACAACTCGTCTATGTGTAGTCAAATAGTGCCTTGAGGTCAAGAAAACCTGCTTGCATTAGTTTATTCTCCCACATACGTCATATACAGTTTTTAGTGGGATTAAAATAGACTGAGGTGGCTCACGATATCAAGTGATGTTGCTGAAGTGGCTTCTGACTGGGAGATCCTTGGGTCGAAGTCCCGACGGTAATGACGTTTTACGACGCTGGTTAGATAGCTAGATCGAATTCAGCCGTTGTGGAGGAGATTTCTACCGGTCAACTGCTTTGATCGGTAGTTTGCCGTGGTTTCTCCGATCAACATCAGGCGAATGCCGGAGCACCCTAACGCATGGGCCACGGACCGCGTGTAATGTGTTCTGTTTCCTTGTTCTATCCTTACCCTTTACATACACTTACACGTGCATGCACTACACTACCACACATGTCGGGAGATAAGTCGGGAACTTAGAGCTTGTCCCGTCTGGGGCCGTGTCCTGCTGATGGGAGATGCCTGAATAAGCAAAACCTAGCAACCCGTCGTGTAGATCGGCGCCGGATGTCATCGAGAGAACATCAACACATTTCCCGTCATAAAAACATATACAACACTTACTGGACTATTGACTAGCAGTTGACGCTCCCGGAAACACAAAGTAATTAATCAATCAATTTAACAATACATAAATAAATTTAAGCACTATGGTCAAAGAAATGAGAAAAGGTAATGAATCTGGAGACTAACGAACTCGAAATTAAATTAAAAATGAAAACGTACTTTAAATATATGGAGCCACAATTATAAAGGATGAAAATGCAAATAAACAAAACCACGGTTGTAAACATTAATATTTTTACTAGAAAAAACGACCGAAATGTTTTTTTTTTTTATTAAAGAAAAAATCCAAAATGTTCCCTAAAAAATCTTCAAGAACTACCATTTACTGGGTCCAAACATTTGCAATCCACGTCTCTATACATTTTAATTATAATAAGGGCGACTCGAAAAATGCCTAACCTTGTCACAATAACGACTACTTCGCCTGATTTCCGGCAACAGCCTGCTCCCAAGCTGCTCCGCGGGGTGCAGTGCGTGAAGTCGCCGACCTTCGGCGGCCCCAGCGAATCGCCGGGATCTCTTCGGGCGGGGCATTCCAGCCAGGCGGCGCGCAAACCGCCCGGACCTGGTCCCCGCAGCTGCCCTCGGCCAGCTGCAGCCGGCGCTGCGGCGGCCGCGCGTAAGATGGGTTTGGTTTGCTTTTTTCGTGTTTCCAGGCGCGTCAACTGCGTTGGTCATTAGTCCCGTTAGTGTAGTGATTGTTTTTTTTCTCGGGAGATGGTGGTGATCTTCCCCCGCTGGATGGCGAGATCCGGCGCCGACCTACCGTCGGCTAGTGGGGTTTCCCCCTAACCAGGACTCTCCCACCAGCGGGGCACCGCCCCAGCCGGGACAAGCTCTAAGCTCCCGATCGGTCTCTCGGAATATGTGATAGTGTAGTGCATGTTAGTGTAAGTGTGTGTGGAAGGGGAGAGGATAGGAGAAGGAAGAGGAAGGAAAGATCGCGCGCGGTCCGTGGCCCGTTTGTTAGGGTACTGCTCCGGCATTCATCTGGTGTTGATCGAAGAAACCACGGAAAACTACCGATCAGAGCAGCCGGCCGCTAGAATTCTACTCCAGGCAGCGACTGAATTCGACCTAGCTGAAAAGCTAGTGACGAAAATCCCGCCGCCGTCAGCACTCGAACCTAGGACATCCCGGTCAGAGGCGCTGCGTAAGATGGGAATGGAGGGACGGAAGGAGAGAGTGTGGTAGGAAACCCGTAAGGAAGAGGACAAGGTAGTGACGAGAGAAGGGCGAAGAAAATAAGGAGAAGGGGAAGAAGTACAAAATAGAGGATAAAAAGAGAATGAGGAGCAGATGGAAAGGAGGAGAATGACAAAGGAGGACGATTAAACACGAACGAAGGTTTTACGGAATATATTTTTAAAATTAAATTAGGCCTGGTGAGGAGTTTCCTCTCTTGATTGACGCTTTACCAAAGACAAATCATCTCTTGTCTCATGATATCAATATCGTCATTCAACATTTCTTAATTGCAAGGTAAAGCGACATATCAGTGCCAAACACTCGTTTGCTAAAATAATTTCAGGGGCTCTAGATATAGAATAAAAACAAAATACGGACGAAATACAAACAAAATAGAATCAATTTATAGCTGATTAGGATACCGAGTTGGTCATGCCGAAATCATAAAGAAAGAAAGCACTGAATGGAAGAAGGAAGAAAAATGAGCTATCAAGATATGGTATTTTATAACCGATTTAATCCTTTTCTCACTGGCGCATCTTAGAAATGAAGTAACAAGAAAGAAATGATAGCAAAAACTAGCAAACAGCGAAGATGAAGACGGAGCAGCTGGTGGAATGTGAGGCAGAGGAAACGGAATATCACCGAGAGAGCCTGCCGCAAACCCGTTTTGCCCCGTGAGATTTCACACAGAGTGACCGGGATTTGAGTCCCGGAACTCAGATTTAGAAAATGAAAGCAAAGGCTCTCACAATTCAGATTTATTAAATTCTAAAACTCACCCAACAACGCATGCTTTTCCAATAGAATAATCATAGCACCAAGTGATTGATTGTTGAGAAGCTTTCAAATAACCATCCACCGCCCTCTGGTCACTCTTTTGTAAAATGAGAGAAAAAATTCATGAATTTCACAAGCACAATTTCGTTCTGGAATTTCCTTCGGATCATACAATAAACCATCATTGCGATCGTCAGCCACATAACACTCACACGAAAGACGTAAGGCGAATATTGAGGCTCAGGATTGATTAAAAACTACTTGCAAAATCTTTACATGCTATAGCAACCCAAGACAACCTAATGAAAAACATGAGAGAATAAATTATGACTTTAAGTGAATAAAAAAGCAAGATATGAATGATATATAAAAGAATCTGTAGGGAGAAGTAGTGTACGAAATCAAAGGAAGATCACACGCACTTAGGTGACGGAATGCAAATAATAGGTAAAGGGAGCGGAATGCCGTGACGAAGGCGCTCGATTTCCAAATGCGAAGCACAGCCCTTCCCTGCACACAGAGTGTCGGCAAGGGAAGCCAAGTGACGTCATGATATGGAGCCTGAAAGTGCAAGCAGCCGTTTTCGGGAACGAGAGCTTATAAACAGGGTTCACAAGCGGCAATGACTATCAGTATCACCTTTGCTACTAAAATGTAATATGTCTCGCTATATCTTTCGCGTTCTACTAGTTAACGTTGTATTTTTCTTCTGTACGAACCGTTAACTGTGTCTATTATTTACATTCGTTTTTTTTTTGCTTGAAATACTACATAGGTAGAGAGTTCGTTTACGAACCGGCTTCATCAGGTTCTTATGAATAAAAAATGTTAAAACTTGTTTCGTGGCTCCATTATCGAAGGAAAGGGGTGATGGCAGTGGTGGGAGGATGTGATTAGCGGAGCAGAGAGAGTGAAGCGAAAAGCTCAGCCGCCCCAGATCGCGCTCGGAGTTATTGTGCCAAATGTTGAATTCGCATCTGCCGTTCGAAAACGTTAGGAAAAATATCACATATAGCGATTTATGATACGAAAGTGATCACCATGCCAGAGAACTTCTACAATCTGGTTGCGTTTATCATTCTTATAATATACGAAACGAACTGTAAAGAATTTTTCTACAAATAATAATGCTGAATATTTATCGAAAAGAATTTTGCTTAAAGTTTCTTCTTTTTTTTTTTAGTATAAATAATAATAATAATAATAATAATAATAATAATAATAATAATAATAATAAAATATCATTATCATCTGTTTGTGCAAATCAAGAATATTATCAAGAATTTATACAATAACAATTTATTCAAAAACCTGATTCAAACCCACCTGTTTTACAATCAAACGTAGTATGAGGTTTGCGCATAACCCCCAAAACTATACACGCCCATGAAAAACTATTCATGGCTATAAGAATGCACTTTCACAACACAATAGAAGATCGAATGGGAAGCGATAGAGAATGGAGTCGGAGAGGAAATCGCATGGTAAGGGGAAGAGAGGAGGGCAGGGGAGGGGCGAGGGAGAGGCGATTGCGTGTAAGGGGGGAGAAGAAGGCGGAGATAAAGAGTGGGAAGGGAGAAGAGTGGTGGAGAGAAGGGGATGGGATGAGAGAGAAGGTCGCAAGGAAAGAGAGGGCGAAGATGGGTGGGAATCTGGGGAAAAAAGGCCGGGGGGGGCAGAGAAGAGGGCGAGGAGCGGAGAGGAAGGTTGAGAAGAGAAGACGTAACATGGCAAGTGGGGGGGGGGGAGAGAGAGAGAGGAAGAAGCGCAAGAGGGGAGGCACAGAAAGAGAGGCAGAACGATGCAGGGGAGAGGAGCAAAGGAAGGGCGGAGAATCACGGAGTGAGAAGAGAGGAACGCATGAAAGAGAGGCAGAAGGCAGGTGCGGAGGAGTGGAGCAGAGAAGAGGAGTGGAGCGGTTGCGGTGGGCGACAGGAGGGGGGGCACGAACTTTCGCCAGCGCCCGGCGCAAGATGTGACCGGTTCTTTCGCAGAACTACCGCTTCCCTGCGCTCCACTACAGCGGCCGCCCCTGCGCCAGGGATGGCCATGCTCCTCAGGGTCTGTAGGCGAATTTTCATATCATGCATACACGACCTGTACTTTAGTGGTCAACTCCAGTACATTGCATCAGCAAGCAACTGAAGTGTATTTGAGAGCGCGTAATCACAGTTGAATGTTTTAATTGGCGAAAGTGCGAAATAAGACAAGCATATTTATTCCGAAACAAAAAGCGGTCCAATCTAGCAACGGTACTACAAATAAACAAATCAGAAGCAACTTGTTCTCACTTCAGAACTGTAGTATACTACAGTTCTGTCGAGCTGATGTCGAATATAGAATTTTTGTCGCTCAGCTCACGTCAAGTATACAAGACTCGAAGTGTGCAATGATTGAAATATCTCATCTAATGATTTCGCCATGCGATCTTCAGGCGTCAATAAATCTGTTAATATTTGAAATTGTGTGTCACCGATTATAGTAATGAACACACTCGTATGAAATCCTTTACATATTTGATTGTCAAGCAGAAATGAATCGAAGAGAGCCACATTGGCTTTAATGCCAGCGATGGCCTTAGGGACCTTTCTGATTTGGTCTTAACAGATTCTGTTTTAGACATGGTCTTACGATGGCTGCGCCAAAATGTAGTGCATTTGAGAGTGCGTATTCACAGTCAATCGTTTTAACTGTCAACTTAGACAAGGATATTGATTCAGAAACAAATAACAGATCGGTCTAGCAACGGACCAAAAATAAACAAAACACGAGTAACCAACTCTCATATACTACAGCTACGGGGTTCAAATCCCGGCCGATCTATATGGAATTTGTGGTGTTCGCGACATTTCGCGAGTTATCGGTACCCTCTTCCAACATGAATTCATCATCTTCACCTATCACTGACCGATCTAAATATTCATATTGTACAAGGCAGAAAAGTGTTAGGAACTGCGATCTTAATGAAGAACGTAATGCGCACATGAGCTTGTACGCCAATGATAGTTGACTAAAACGGCGGACTTATATTGTGACGTCACGGGGTTATACGAACCCGTAACGCCACCATAAGCCACTAGAAAAGACCAGAGAACTGAGAAATAGGGTACGAGGCGGAGCGATGGTCCGAGAAGGCGACATCTACCCGCAGGTTTTCGCACTCCGATGTCCAAAGTTAGCGGATAATATTTTCTCGAGAGGGTGCGAAGGAGGAGAAAATTCACCCCTCCAGAAAATTTACCCAGGCGGAGTTGCATAAATACCGTGACGCACTCCAGTAGAGCTCTCTTGCGACTTCGACAGCGACGGCGACTCAACTAAATTCTTCAGCGGTAGTAATTGGTTAGTGCAGGAGTATAATTTTACTTGCTTAAGTAAAGCTGATTTAAGAAACGCGGTAATAAGTGATAGAATGCAGAAGCAAAGTGCATGTACAGCATTTGCACTAACATTACGCGAGTAAGCAAGCGTTGTGACTGCTCGAACTTGAAATAGTTTCATCATCGAAGTAAATTCGCGCAGAAGGACTCTGAACGAAATCCAGTATTTAATGTTGTACGCCACGACCACGCACGCTCAAAGTGTGGTATGTCGGCCGAGTGCTAGAAGTAGTCAATTCAAGCACGTTAGTTATTTAAAACTGGAAGCGCGAGCAACGGGTACGCGGCAGGCGGCAGAAGGACGGCTCCAACACTCAAGCGTAGGCGAGAAAGACTTGGACCAATCCGTGGACGGTACGAGCCCGAGGACGAGAGAAAGGTTTGGAATTTGGACGTGTGGCGGCATCCTGAGATCGAGCGAAAGAAGAGGTGTAACCGCGGGACATCGAACCAGTCAAGTGACGTGGCGAGGACTGCGAGCGACCGAACACCCCAAGGTTAACTGACGGCGAGCGGGAAGGAAATATCGAGGTAAAGAACTGGCAACTTCTATGCGGCAATTTGTTGGGAAACTGTGTAGCGTTAAACACCAGGCGTAGCGTCCAAAAATAGGTGAAAGTTACAAATAATTACTGGGAAAATATTTCGAACGTATGAGCGGCAGTTTTGATTTCATTCGCTGTACGCACCAGTAAATTCGTTTGAATGCCATACCTTGTACA
The DNA here is from genome assembly GCA_964035755.1 of Teleogryllus oceanicus. Lineage (NCBI taxonomy): Eukaryota > Metazoa > Arthropoda > Insecta > Orthoptera > Gryllidae > Teleogryllus > Teleogryllus oceanicus. The sequence continues at coordinate 55,349,489 of CAXIVR010000008.1, forward strand.
ACTTTTCTAAAGTAAATTATAATTGTTCATGTAATGTAAAAGTAATCTTATTGAAAGGTATTGTGTCCATTGTATGATGTCAGGGATAATCAGTTGCTATAATTTTTGTAAAGGGTACGATTTAGTAACGTGTGTGTCACGTTTATTATTGTGTTAGAGTTAACAGCATTGTAATAAATGCGCAGCTCAAGGCTGACCTCTGTGAAGTCTATAATAGAATAATTGTAGAGAATCACTTAAAGGGCCGTGCACGGAGAAAACTTTAGATTAACCACAGTTAAATGAGGTACACGAAATGATTGAGAAGGAGGTCAAAGCAAAAGTATTGTAAATAGTGCGTATTGAAGTAATCAGGCAGTCAAGGTGACTCCTATATATTCTCTTATGGTTGTGTTATTTCTGTTCTTTTTGTTTCTGTTTTCTTTGCAGTGACCATCTACGTAAAGTACATACTTATTGTATATTTTTGCCACTGTGTAATTTGTTTTACTGAATATATGCTCATTTTACCAGAATTTTATATAATTCATTGTGTCAAGGGTTCAGACCTTTCTCATACCCGAAAGATCCTGCTTCCTGAGAATTCAATGCTCGCTTCACGAGCATTCATAGTTTCACGCTTCATCGCCACCGGCTGCAAGGTAGTAGGTGGGCGTGTTATAATATAAACGTAAGTTTCCTTTTACAATTTGGAGAGTGGGGCGGCTTAACGATCTAAGACACAAATAAACGCCAACACATATTTAAAATAATATTTCCATAAACTTACTTCAATATTACATTTAAAACGTTATATACCTTGATTACTTTCAACATTTCTCTCCATTTAGAACACATACGTGTCTGTGCGTACGGTAAACTATTCTCCTTGTAACTTGGGGAGGCTGACCTTGAATCACGTTCCGAAAGGATCAGCCAATTTGGTGCATGGTTACCACACGCAAAGCTCTATTACACATATTTAGAGTTTCCACTGAAGTGAGGCCCCAAATCATTTTGAAAATATTATTTTATAATTAGTTCAAAACATTAATTTTGTAAACTTCTTAGCTTATAGAATATTGAGTTAGTTCGAAAAAATTGCAAACATTCCAGACAAAGATAATAGCTTACAAGTATAAAGGTGTCTTCAAGATTATTAATAGGATTGTTAGTCTGGTGCTCAATTAAAGGATACGATTAAAGAAGACGGACAAGTCCATGTACAAACTCTTATTCCTCTGCCGGGCTAGGTTTAACATTTACTTCTACACGTGCGGGAATCTGCCAGTTTGTTTTCGTTCGCGGTACTCACACATTCGTAGTTCTCAAATCTATCACTTGCTTCGCCCGTCAACGCTTAGTCTCCACCGCCCGCAATCTCAGTCCGGATGCCGTAAGTGGCCATGTGCGTGCACGCACTTATCGCTAATCACCTGATACTAGAGTGTGCGGATGACAACCGCAAACATCCGTGTCCTGACGAGAGGAAAGAATGTGGTAGACTTTGACGGCAACATAATCTGCAAATTTTAAACGTGAAAGCTTGACCTTCTAGTGGAATTGTTGTAATGAAAGTAACGTTGGCATTTCGATAGTTTTAAAAAGCAATATAGTCTTTTCCAAAATTTTTATTCAGAACTGAAGATAATGACTAAGCCGCCGAAAGCTGATAATATGACTAACTAGTGGCGATACAACTGCACACAATTTCTCGCATTGTTTGTAACAATTAAATTTCTTCAAAGAATTGTCACCCCGACCGGGATTCGAACCAGGGTCTTCTGGTGTCAATTATATAATTATTCGCAACTTCCGCAATTTCCAAAAATTCAGAGTTCAACAAAAATTGGATCTGTGCCATTTTTAAGCAAACTTCGCTCCATACGAGGGAAAAAAATAAATAAAAAACAGTGGAAAAATTGGAACAACTCATTTTCGAAAATCATTTAATGAACTTATTTATGATCTATTTCCAAAATCAAATTTAATTAAGGAAAAATTTATATCTTTAAAGGGGAGAGAACTGACGTTTGAGGGATTGAGATTAATCAAATATCGGGGATATAACAGCAACAGAAATATTTGTGTTAGCATACTAATCTCCCAAAACCCAATTTCTCTGGTTCATATCTGGCTGGATTCAGTGAAGATTTTGAGGGCAGAAAATGTTAAGTGTGCCATGTTTCGCTTGTTGCGTGTAAAATAAGCTTTATGAAATGCCTGGCAAAATTAGGTCCTCCGAGAATTTTCGTACTAATCAGCACCCATGTTCGCTCAACCAGAGAAAGCAGAATGGAACGTACAAAATGCCTGAGAGTGGTGTTGTGTCAGTCTCTGACGGCGAATATTGAAGTCACAAAATAACTGGCCGCTGCGGACACCGATAAATTCGAAAATGACTAAAAATGTAACTCATGTCGGGGTTGGGTAAATGGGCAAGCTTAGAGAGCCCGGGGATAGACAAGAACGACATCGGGAATATAAAGGAAATTTTCTAGATCGATTACTCATCCAGTTCTATTTGTACTTCTTAAATTTTTTCTCTTATTCATAGCAAATTTTCATAATGGCCTGCCTTCATCGAAAATGGTCGACGTCATACGTTTCAAAAAGAATAGTCATCTTTATTGCCCTGTTAAAAAGAACACGGTAGCACGAGAACAAATATTCTATATTTTGTGCGATCAAAAACCTCATACTAAGCTTTCTCTAGAGATTGTTCTCCTCCAACAATAGATGCTTGCTCTTTTTTTTATTCGTAAATGATGTTTCTCCAGCGTGGATATTATTGCAGTACTTCAAAAATTGCATTTCTAATATAATATTTTGAATCATCTAGTGAACCATGGCATATGGAACGGCGTTTTGGATCGATCTCGGAGAAGAGTCGCTCGTAGTATTTTTAGGTCCCGTTTTCTCGCGCTAAATTCTTTGACCCATTTCTTTAGAATTTATTAGCAAAATCTTCCAGATACTCTGGGTCGCCACATGGCCTGAGGAATACCAACTCCAACTCCCAAACAAGCAATAAATGTCATTACAAAGAAGACAAATAACATCTTTTTCTGGGAATTTCAAGTGGATCGATTACTTTAGATCAGAATTCTTTACAATTCATAAAGGAACCACAAAATCAGATGTCACAAGCTGTAAAGATTATATAACTGGTGAAATACGCAATGAATAACATATTTCGTTACACAATATATATGTTAGTTTTGGACCATTGTCTTTTTTTAATAGTTTTACCGTTTAAAAGATGATTCAAAAAAGTGTATTTTTGTGTAAATATCTTTAATATTAATTTTTAAATAAAATATTCAATTTAATTTTCAAATAGAGCCAAAATTTATTCTAAATAATTCGGACAGATAGCAACCAATCTAAACAGCCAAACATTTTCGAAACCAGATATATCAGATGAAATCAGGTAAATAGCTGTTCTTTCCTTCGGCTAATGTTTTCTTGGTTTTCTTTTTCAAATGAACGTTTAACTTAAGAGCCAGTATTACTTATCATGAACTTCACTTCATAAATACCGAACCAGGTTCAAAGATTTTCAAATCCATTAAGGGTTCAATAAAACCATACGTTCGCAAAATTGATATTTTTAACTCTTCCTGTTCTTCGCATTTCCGAAGAACTCGTAAACAGAATATCGCCATCTGAGCTTATTATTCCCTATCGCCTTCCCATCCTGAGTGAAATCAAAGAAAGGTCATTAAAACCAAAAAAATTAGTATATTTTTAATTTTAAAAGTCACAATTTTATTAACTGGAACATTCACTCGAGTGTTATATTTAATTTACTAACAACTACAAAAAGTTAATATTCATAGTGGTATTTTAATACATTTTAATGTGAACGAAAGATAATTGTGTACCGAATTCACGTAGAATATTATTCAGAAAAAATATCGTGAAAACTAAGGGGAGTATTTTAATGAAATGTCATTTTTCACTTTAGAAAAATGCCATTTAGTCTACAAGTCCATTTTATGTTATAACAAAAGCCAGTGATCCACTTTTATATCATGTTTTGCATTTTTCGTCGACTTCGACTAAATTTTTTTTTTTTACCCTTTCCGACATTTTTAGTACATTTTCCTCTGATTTAATAAATTTTAATATAATTTTAATGGATCTTGTTTCAAATAGTATTTACGAGAGGCAACACGTGTTTTCCACAGAATTTTTTAGTAGCCTTTTCGATTTCTTTGCTCATAAATTGTAATGTCACCCGTTGTGTGTAATCTGAGGTTCCTATGACACTGTCGGTTCGGTCGATTTCTGGATAACTAAAGACAGATATTTCCTGGTAAAGAACAGTCCAAACCAAAAGTTTACAAGCTGAGTGCATTTAAAAGAATAGAAGAAGCTTCGATTACATCAGTAACGTATTCAGTAGCTTGAGTTATTCATCGGAACTGGTTTTGATGACATTTTTTACTTCATTTTTCTTTCGTTTTAGAGCAATTTTAAAACATTTTAAGTGCATTTGACCATGTTTGACAATATGGTAGGTCATCAAAATTCTCTCCCTAGTGGAAAAATTTATGTTGCGTTAACCTCCTCCCACAACAGAAAACAAGAAATATGAAAACACTGATTTTTCAGTACGTGCCTCCCCTCGTTTATTTTAATCACAGTTATTAGAACCCTCTCCCTTATTTTACGTAATTTTCACGTAATTTTCGATTGGCCCACCGGCTTAAATGACTCAGGGGATCAACTGATGTCACTGCAGTGCCTCTAGCCGGGAAATCCTAGGGTTCGAGTCCCGATTGTGCAGCATGATTTTCAACACTAGCTAGACTGCTGAGTCGAATTCCACCGCTATCTGGACAATTTTAGAGATCGGAGGCTCTGATTGGGAGTTTTCAGTGGTTTCTTCGTGGAATACCAGGCGAATGCCCGAGCAATACACTAACAAACACGCCACGGTCCGCGCACGATCCTTCCTCTTCTTTGTACTATTATCACTCCTTATTTACACACTTACATGACCTACACCATCACACATATCGGGAGACCTTACAGCTTGTTCAGACCAGGACGGTTCCTCGCTTGTGGGAGATACCTGGTTTAGAGGGGGGAAACCCGCCACCCGAAGTGCAGGTAAGCGCTGGATCACACCATTCAGTTAGAAAAGATCACCACCACCACCACCTCCTGCGATTGAAACATGCACTACACTTACTAGACTAACGACCTTAGCAGTTGATGCGCCCGGAGACACTACCCAATCAATCGAGAGTTGAGAGATGAACGGTGTTGTTGCGTTTTATGCGCAAAGCTTGCTTGCAAAAAATTAATCGAGTGGCCAGCTCTGACTCCGTCTCGTGAACGTGGACGTTTTAGGCGTGTTGCTTACGCACGCTGCGCTGCGCCGGCGGCGGCGGCGGCGGCGGATGGCCGCACGTGGCGCAACGCAGGCGCGCGGCGGGCGTGGGGGCGTGGCGTGGCGGGGAGGGGCGCGGCCTCCCAGCCTTGGGTTGCGCTGACATTGACTCGCGAGCGAGAGCTTTTGGGCGCCGCCGCCAAGCGGCATCTGGGTCACCTACTTCTGCGCCGGCGCAGTGGGCGCATCGCGTGCGTCGCCCCTGCCTCTCGCCGAGCCACCACGTGGTTGGGCGCGCGCTCGCGCCTTGCTGGCCCCCAACGGCCCCTCAGCCCCCGAACAACGTGAAATATTCGGTATATGCAGGGTGTTCAGGGGGAAACGTCGACAGTAAGCTTTTGAGATATTTTAAACATATTTTGTCGAATAAACTGCTTGGATATTCTGAATGGCGGAGCCGAATAACGTTCAAAAGTTGGTTTTGAAAAAAGGCAAAAATGCGCATTGTTGGAGCATATAAACACTTCAGAAACATGTAAATTATGTATTAATTGCAAAAGAAATGAATATATTTGTTCAGAAAGAAAAATTAATCCAGAAATAAAAAAGCACCCAATTTGCACAATTTGATTGCTTTTTTATTCCTGAGTTACTTTATCAATATTTGACGTCTTGAAGAACTGTTACAAAATTTTGATAAAAAAATAAGCGGGGCCCCAGGCGTGTGCTTAGTCTGTGCATGAACCCACCCCTGCCGCTGTGACTTTCGTTGGATGGCGGACCGCATGTCCAGTGGCGTATCAACGAAATCACCGGACTGTGACTACTATCATCGGATAGAGAAGTCCCATGATGGCCCATGAAGGCCCCATGAAGGCTCCAGGGGCTTCACTATCCCGTGAATTTCACGACACCAGTTCACAATAATGCGGTTTGTACTAATAAAGAATGACTTAAGTTATTTATAATATATTTTACTGACACTGGTCGGTAGTTTTCCGTGGCTTCTCCGATCAACACCCGGCGAATGTCGGAGCAGTACCCTAACAAATGGGCCATGGACCGCGCGCGAACTTTCCTCCCTCTTCCTTGTCCTATAATCACCCTTTCACATACACTAACGTGTACTACGGCACAGAAGCCGGGTCAGGGCTTAAAGCTTTCCTGACTGGGGCGGTGTTCGCTGTTGGGGCATTCCGATTTGGGGAAACCCCGCTAGCCGACGGTAGATGGGCGCCGAATCTCACTATCCAGCGGGAGAAAATTTACAGTTTCCTTCCCGATTTAAAAAACATTGCTACACTCACGGTACTAATGACCTTAGTAGTTGACGCACCCGGAATCACTAACCCCTAATGTGCTGCTTTGGCGCTGCTGTGTGGGGAATGTGGCCCACTGCGGGTGAGTGGGGAGTCGCCGCCACCACCGCCGCCGCAGCGAAAGTTCGCCCGCAAATTCGCGGTTACCCCTCCCCCTTCCCCCTCCCTTTCGCTCACGCGTTTGCGCCTCGCGCCGCCGCAGCGCTAGGTGTCGAGCGATGCAAGAGCCACCTACAGTCAGTACTCGCACTTTCACCACACGAAAGGGAGAAAAATCTATTCAAAATACTGAATCTACGAGTAATGGAAACGCAATTTTAAGCCGCAATGTATATTTAAAGCAGATCAATAAAGAAAACAGTCAGGTCTGTTTTGAAACTACGAGATTCGATTATGGTAGACACTACTCAAAATTTCAAGAGAAAGTTCGAATAAAAATATTGAGAATTCAAGTTTTGAAACGTGAGAGAACTAGTCGTACGTCACAATTGACACAAATTAAAATAGTCAGCAATCACATGTGCTACGCCAGCAACAAATAGGAAAAAACGTAAAAAATCCATATGAAAAGAACATTTTTGAGAAAATATTGAATCAAGAGTTCCCTCGTCTTAAAGTATCAAAAATTAATTCCAAAGCTAAGCCTACGTGAATTTTATAATGATGGAAATTTCGGAAGCATTGGCATCGGTAAAACATTTCAGTATAAAATTATATTAACACGGAAATATGTTGAAAGTAAGAACACTCGGCAACACTGCGTCATTAATCTTTATGAAAACAGATGTGGCCCAAAGACGGGGAAGGAGGAGAAAAAAAGATGCATTTTAGATATAGAAACAGGAAATTCAATGTTTGGGCTAATCTGATAACTTATTCGTGAATGTCGGGAAAATGCTAGGTCAGGTTCCAAAGAGAGTCAAGTATGATTTGTCATAAAAGACAGAGACTAAAACAATGTAATGAACGTTCATTAGGATGATAATATTCAAATAATATGTTAGACAAAATATCAATATCTGGTTGTAAATAATACGCATTTTGGTTTAATTTGGCTCCTCGGATATTTCAATGTAGACACATTTTAATTGTGCTATGCAAGTTCATATTTCTTTTCCAAAATTATACAGAAGCCTGTCTCATCCATCATTGGGCATAGGAAGTTTCATACAATGATATCTACCGAATAAACCTTTTTATAAAACGTATATCTATTTAAAACTTTGATTAAATTACAGCGGAACTGATGAATGATGTCGTAACATTTCGAGTTTGGCCAAAAATATGGTTTAGTAACTCAAAGTGTTTCACCACTGTATGTACCTTCGATGATACTGTATGTACCTATGTAATTCGATGCCGTACGTTTCGTCTCGCCGAAAGGAATCTAATAAGCTTTTGGTCACCCCTGAAGAAACATTATAAATATTAGCCCAGTAGGTGTAGTGCATGTTTTAGCTAGGAGGTGGCAATGGTATCTCCGCCAGCGGAGCACGGACCCAGTCGCGACAGCTCTGAAATAGTAACCTAACTGACCTGATTCCTGGTGTAAGCTCATAACCAGTAAGGGACAAGCTCTAACAGAGTAATTAAATGAACTGGGGTCTCATAACCTGAACATATTACAGATAACACTCCTGACCTGATACCTGGTGTAGGCCCATAACTAGAAACCCGATTTTTATGTAATTAGATATTTTTTTCTCTTTCTACTTACCTTTCTCCAATTTGTAATCTCAGCGGATCGCCGCCGTCCTAACACAATATCAATTTTTTGTTACATATTTTAGCCTATTTGTTACTATATTGCATGTTTGACATATTTTGGCATTTTCACAAAAAATATTTTTATTCCATCAATTTCATTACATTTTTTATGAAAAAGAATTGGGTTCAAAAATTCACGCAGTAATAATATATGAAAAAATGCTGATGTCTACTCCAGGTAATATACCCTACATGAAGACGCGTGGTGTACTCACAGTCCGAGGCGTCTGATTCAGTTATCTCAGAGCCGGGAAGCGCGCGTCAGGGACTGAGATCATTTTCACCTTTAGGAGTGAAAAGGATAACTGACGCCGCATTTCGTGACCTTGATCCTTAATTTCGGAGAAACATTTGGCGATAGCCGCCGTGTAACACTTCAATGAGAAGTGCTTCGCGCTGCGGTGATATTTTACTGGGTGCAAAACCACGGTCCTGGAGTGCAATGTATGAATCTTTTACTACTGACAGGAAAGTTGTATGGTGCAAAGTGTGCATCAACATGTGCTCTTCAAATGATTTTTAAGATGTTTGCTTAATTTTAAATTTGTTTCGGACATTTCTATAAATTTATTTGTATTATGTTTTATAATAGTAATTTTTTTTTTTTTTGGTTTTTAATTACATTTTTTACATATTTATTCATATTCTTACGGTTTTCATAACATATTTATGTACATATTTTGACATTTCATACTACATATTTTTCCGGTTTCTACTCATAACCTGTAAGGGACAAGCTCTAACAGTGAATGTTCCTCATCTTGGTTGTGGTGTAGTGCATGTACGTAAGCGTGTGTGCAAGTTAGGGGAGAGGAGGGATAAGAACAACGAAGGAAAGATCGGTCTTTGATCACATGCTACGTAGTTTCCTCTAATCAATTCCAGGCGAATGTCGGATCAGTAGCCTAGCCAAAGGGACATGAACCGCACGCAGTTCTTTCTGTCCCATCGCTTCCCTATTTCAATCCTTAGAGCGTGGGCTCAATTTTGATATGGTCCTTGATCCTTTACACAGAAGACTCCATCAGCAGCGAGTACCCTGATGGTAGAGAAAAATACAAGGATGTTTCAAAATCCAGAGAAATAAGAAAAAACAGTATTCAACCATCTTCAAACGATTCGCTTCGTGGATTTAAAACGTCAGAAAACTGAGTCACAATGCCTCACAGTCACGCAGCAGCAACTCCTGCAGCTTATAAAGACGCAATTTGCTGAGCAAGAGTGTTTGAAGGGTTGCCTACGAGCCCCTTACGCGTGCGTTCCCAGGCACTTTTCAATAGTACGGGTCATGCAGATCACAACGAAAGTCGATATTAAGAAAAGCAATGGATATAAACCTGATAACAAATATTAACAACAATAATAATACATATTTTACGAATATTTATTAAAAATTTACATTATTTTTAAAACAATTTATAAAAAAAAAAAAATTTTTTTTATATATAAACAATCAAAAATATCTTCAAATGTTTACGTTAATGGTGAGAGTGTGTATGGTATATTATAATAGTGAATTAATAATGGCATTCAATGCGACTGAAGGAGGTTCTATCACATTACACAAACACTCTGGAAGTGCACATATGAATGGCATTAAATATTTGAAGAATATAAGAATTATATAAAATATCTTATACCTATTTCACTTTTAAATCAATTATTTTTATTAATTTAACTTATTTAGAACCAACTCTTGAATACTAGTTTCGGGTCCAAAAATAATGTTGCCTGCCACATAATATTTTGCGTTCTTAAGTACGCCATCTCCTCATGATATATTAAATTCATTCTACCTTCAAAAATGCAAATCATTTATCAGTTATTTCCAACAGACCTATGTCGCAGTTCACTTCGGTCCTCGAAGTGGAGATTCGAGTCAACGCTGAGCGATCATTTGAAATTCTGAGAAGAGAGTGAATTGTTTCCAAATCACGCACACAAATACTTGAAACATAATATATAATATAATATAATATAATATAATATAATATAATATAATATAATATAATATAATATAATATAATATAATATAATATAATATAATATAATATAATATAATATAATATAATATAATATAATATAATATAATATAATATAATATAGAACACATAATATAATAGTGTATGATTATCTTTGCAACATTCGTTCACCCTTCCTTATTCTTATATTACTAAACAGCCTAAGAATATACTACTCGAATTCCGGAGCAGTGCAGTACCTCTTCTCGTTCTCTTCCTTGTTCTACCCTCACTCCTTAGTCACATGGGCAGTACACTACTACATATGTCGGGAATCTAGTCGGGAGTTTAGAGCTTGTTCCGACTGGGGCGATTCCCCGTCTAATAGAAGATACATGGATGAGAAAACTCCACAAGCCCACGTTTATGTCGGAATATACCATGAAGCGGGAGAAGAACACCTCCACCATCACCAATGATAACATATACACTAGCCTTACTGGACTAACGAGCATAGCAGTTGACGCACCCCGACACACGACATAATAAATTAATTAGTTAAATAATAAATTAATAAATAAGTTAATTAATTAATTAATTAATTAATTAATTTTAACAAGAAAGATTCATTTCAGAACTTCATGATTAATGTAATACTTAACTAATTTCAGTGTAGTTTGCAAGTATTTTCGAGCCCACAAAATATATTTAAAGGCCTGAATTTCACATTCACAGCAGCGCAATAGTTCTAAATATGAATTGTCGATCATTCTCGTAGCAGACCTACTTCAATCAGATTACTTGTGTTTAAGAAAGTACTATTCCAGATTCAATATGACGTTCTAATAGTACCAAAACATTTCAGGCACAAACGAAAAATATTTCACATTATAACATTTCGCGCTCTCCATGAATGATGACATTTTTATCCTTCGTACTAATATAAGTTCAACATTGTGCAAGCAGAAAGCAATATGAATGGAAGCTTACTTTTCATAAGCATTAACAATAAATAGAAATTATATGTATGAAAGATAAAATTCCATTCATATTTCTTTCTGCTTGTACAATGTTTTCTACTTTGTACAGTGTTTGAAGTCATTTATTCATGTTTTTTTAAATATTTATGTATTTAATTTTAATTTTTAGCCAAAGACATGTACCTGAAGAGGGAGACGCAATGATGTCCGAAACGTAGTTCAAGACCGATTGGTGAAGTAAACCATGGAATTTAATTTTATTTGATGTGACTCATTTCCAATACTAACCTGATTGTCTATAAATAAGTGGAACCTTTTATCAACATAAGAATGCTATATGCGACCTGGATGGCCGAGGTGGCTAAGAGCGAGTACCGACTCAGCGCTTCGGTCCGAACGGTCGCGGGTTCGAGTCCCGCCTTGGGCATGGTTGTTTGTCCCTTGACTTTGTATGTGTTGTCGCGGAGGGCCTCGCGTTCTGCTGACCCCAGATCAGAGGAGCCCGCAAGTGTGTTAGTGTCTAGTGTGTGGTCGAATATGCGTCCCATCGAGACGCAAAGGGTAACCGGCTGTCGGCTGGATAAAAACCCTAGAAAGAAGAAGAAGAATGCTATATGACGGAGGGCAAAGCAGAACAAGGAGGTAGGGAGAGGAGAGCGTACAAGTGAAAAGGGCTAAAGGTAACGAGGTAGGCGATCAAACGAAGGCGGCGGCATGGGCAGTGCGGCCGGCGCGGCGTCGCGCGGGCGGCCGGGCGACCGCGGGGTCATCGACCCTCCCCGGGCGCGGCCGCTCCGGCAAGGCACCCGCGAAACCCGACGGCGGCGGCGGGCGAGTCACAGGACAGCGCTACGCCTTTCAGGCCACAGAGGCTACAGATACTTTAAGAAGGGAACACTTGGACAGCACGGGAAACAAATGAACGTCATTCAGGGCGATGACATTGCCAGAGATAGTGATGAAGACATTTACAAATGAACTAACAGTAAACAAACGCACTTAAAAATGAGTGCATGGACGTAATTTGGAGTTATATTGCCAGCAGTGGCCGAGCGGTCCCTTTTTACAGTGATCTCTCTAAACAATGCTTCTTCCTTTGCGCCGCCCATTCCGCCATTTTATTTCCAGTAGTCAGAAGAGTTCGAACTGTGTGAACTCAATGCCGGAACAGTACTCTACCAAACGGGCCACGGACCGCGCGCGATCTGTCCTTCCTCTTCTTTGTCCTATTCTCTCCCCCTTACACACACACTTACACTAACAGGCACTACACTACCATATATTCCGGGAGACCGGTCGGGAGGTTAGAGCTTGTCCCGGCTGGGGCGGTGCCCCGCTGGTGGAGAGTCCTGATTAGGGGGAAACCCCAATAGCCGACGGTAGGTCGGCGCCGGATCTCGCCATCCAGTGAGGGAAGATCGCCGCCATCTCCAGAGAAAAAACATGCACTACACTAACGGGACTAATGACCAAAGCAGTTGACGTGCCTGGAAACACGACAAATCAATCAATCAATCAATCAATCAAAATCCAAAATAAATACAAATATTTTCGAAAATCTTCATCATTCTTCCACGTGTTTCATTTCTCCACAATTCCTGAATTCTGCCTGGCGGAGTCACTGGCGAGAGGGCATTAAACTGCCGACGGTTGCGCGATTTTTTAATATATAGAAAATCTAACAGACCAACATTATGCACACGGCGCAATGTAACAAACTTCTAGGTACATAGGGGTTCCAAGAAACTAAGTTACCTATGCGACATTTGTTCCTGATTGGTAGACAATTCATCATGCATTATCATACGATGAAAACACAAATTTCATTGAGTGCTTCATAATGTGATCGACCAAACATAACTGCCTGATGAGTAGCCTTCTACGTAGGGGCAAATGCCATCGATTTATGAAATTTCCCATGCACATTGATTGGCAAAAAGTAATCATCTTCCACACACGACTTGCCTTAGTTTGTAACATTTACTGCAATACAGAGAAAATTTAGGTGGCTCAAAGGAAACTTAGAGGTGCCATCTACTAGGAAACTCTCTTCAATGCACAAATGACAATCTCTAGCACTACCATTGGCTCTTCGAAAATCTGATACATCGACGATATCCACCGTAGGGGGGGCAGGGGGTCTGACACACCTTGAAACTTTGAAACAGTCCCCGTATCCTTACGTAATATTCATTTTTTTTAAAAATGACGAATTGCTTGCTTTCTCCTTTGTAAACTGACAATTTGAGCAACTGATAACGGCATCCGGAGAAAAAGGCTTTCTAAACTATCTGGATACCCTGCAAATATTTCAACATAAAAGTCAATTTTATCTCTCGAATTGCAAGTGATATTAATTGCACCATTAAAGTTAAAAATTCATAATCTTTGTAGAATGTTTTATTGATTTTCTATTAAAATTTCATATATAATTTTAAAAAACTTAAAGGAAGAGAGGGCCTAGAGAGGCCCAGAAATATGCTTGCCCCCCCCCCTTCTTTAAGTCTGAGCATGCCTATGATCCGTCAGCGTTGCATGAAGATGCATCAAGGCGCCCGAGCGCAGAGAGGCAAAAGGCCGATGACGTAGCACCTGGAGGGGAAATGCTGTAGTGGTGGAGACTGGCGGACAGGAGTGGGAGGGGAACGAGTGCTGATGACGTGGCACGTGGTATCACCTACATTTGCTGTTGGTAATAACTTGCTAGCTTTTCGCAGTGAAGCCCCTGTTTGTGCTCTGTCTCGCACCTCCTTTACGGAGGCCAAAATTTAAAAATCGTTTTGCCATTTTTGGAGAGTCCGGGGCACGGGAGAACCCCCGAGAAACCCTGCCACGGACTTACACATTCCACTTTGATTGACCGGAATATGAGTTGCAACACCCACAACGCAATCGCGCTGACCACTCCGCTAGGAGTCTTTTCATCCGGGGGACCTTCGTTATTACTTATTAGCAGCTTAATCGCTACCTCGATTAGATCTGTTCACTTCATAAGATGTCCGATCTAGAAACTAGAGTAGGCGAATTACCCAAATAGCAGCTACCATCTCCGGGATTGGTTTACTGTAAATAAAGGAAAAAATTCCGGATTTGTACAAGTCCCAACACAATGTCCAGTAACTCACTGCCCCGGGGATTCAGGACATAATTTTGGGTCATCTGGATCATAATCTCGGGGAATTCCCGGAGTATTGGGGCCTTAATCCTCTTACCCACTGCATACCTTTGCACTAACGACGTTACTTTCGCCAAGAACCGAGAAGGGGAGTCTTCCCAATCCTCTAGAGCTAGAATCGAGGTCCTATCCCTCCCCATTGCGTCGTTGAGGCGTCTTCACGCGAGGGTTTGATTGTCGGATGATGGGTAGTAAGATCTGAAAGATGATAGACAGAACAATAATGAACTGAGAGGTAGGGTAAACGAGGAAACAACCAAAGAGCCTTTCGCGAATATTCTTTAGAAATTCCCAAAGGATCGAGTGGGATTTTAACCCCGAATCCCAAAGGCGGAAGATGAGAGATCTGACCATCATATTATGGGTCAGCCCACGTTAGTTAGTTAGTTAGTTAACTAGTTAATGCCTTATTTTACGTGGCGAGACTCTGGCCATTAGGCCCACTCTTCCATCTAACCACGCAAATTTCGCTACGCTCCTTACACCACCCAGCGGAGAAAGGAGGTATTATCTTGGGCGACGATACAGGCGGATCTCAATTTTGCTCAGAGGCTTCTTTTATTTCCCAACTATATATTCTTTATTATCAGACCAGAGCCATGCTTGCGAGGAAGGCATAGGAGATTTTGATATGACAAAATGGCGGAGTGAGGGATAATAAATGGGAGAATTCCGAGCACAACTGCGACAATTCCACTATGTTAACACCCCGTAACACCCCACAAAGCTATTTGTACCCCGGGATGCAAAGGTAAAGAGTACTACACCAGGAGTCATCCCCTTCAGCGGCGACGGCCCGGCGTTTGTTTTCGAACTCGCTGAGACAGCTCGGGTATAGACAGGGATTGCAAAACAATCGATGTTTTCAAAACATCGATGTTTTCTACCAGAAACATCGATATATTAACATCGATATTTTGGTTTCGATGTTTTCTTCACATCGATATTTTGTTCTAGAAACATCGATGTTTTTTAACTTCTAATTTTTTTAAATAAAGGAGTTTAAGCACGCTGTACAGTAGCAGCAATCCACAGCAATATCGTTGTTTTGCATCATCCTCTTTACGACGATGCACATTTCGCCTGTGCACTCTGAGGAAGTGTGGGAGATGCTCGTGTTATGAGTGCATGTTATCGTCAGGCGTGTTATTGTCTGAATCGCCAGTGAAACACGAAATCGATAGCAAAACACAATGTTCTTTATTGATAATTTTATTCTTCACATTCGATAATAATTTTTACATACTACTAACATTCTGATAACCAAACAAGAAAATATATCCTTTTTATGTATTGTAATTAAAATTGGATAGGAAAATAGCATGTTTATTACTCGATAATTAAAACATCGATGTTTTCTCGTCGATGTTTTCATCGACATCGACAACCCTTTAGCAATGTATCGAAACATCTATGCGTCAATGTATCAAACATCGGTGTATCGATGTTTTGGTAAAATTTGCCATCACTAGGTATATAGCGATTTTTATAAGAAAGGACCGTTTTAACAGTTAGTGCTGGCAACATAACTCAAGGTTCTGTGACCGTTGTATCCTTGAGCCCATTACTCTCCTTCCTCCATTCGTTTGTTTCCAGTTGGCTAACTTGTAAATGGCTTCGTCGCTTCCTTTTGCGATGTCTTCTTCCAAAGAAAATATAGTGCGCCACGAGAAATAATTGAAATCAGGAAGTGCAGTGCTAAGTGTTCTTTTGTAAAAAAATTTTTTATAAACATTACATTGAATTTAGTTTTTGTGTGATAAGTATTATGTTTTATTACTGAGTCTTGAAAGTGAAATGCGTATTGGTTCGCGTGTTTCCGGCGCCTGTGCTGGAAAGCGAGCGAGCTGTATTACTTTCAGCCCAACACTTTACGAAGAGACATGGCTGAACATCTGTCGCGACGGAGGGATACTTCTCTGAATGACATGTGATGTTCACTTGTTTGGCGAACTGTCATTTTGGCTCGTTCTTAGGCGGATTCTTCTATAACAACGGTGGCCTCTGCATAACATCTCAACGGGAGGTTGCGGGGATTCAGTCACGACGATTTAATACCACCTAGATAGCTAAGTCGAATTGAGTTACCGTCTAGAGGAGAGTTCTAGCCGACTCTGATCGGTAGTTTTTCTACGTTCCGACCAAACCAGGGAAGAGTACTTTAACAAACGGGTCACGGAGTGCACACAATATTTCCTTCCTCTTTCATATCCTCACCGTTGCCTTTGCACACACACACACACACACACACATACACGCTGTGAACCACCACTCATGTCAGGAGCTTAGATTCGGTTATATTAGCGCGGATTCGGTGGTGTAACGGTCAGCGTACCGGACTGTTGTACCCGAGTTTGCGTACGCCTTCCTTCGGAGGAGAAGTAAAGCCGGCTGTCCCATGTTAGTAGATTTACTGCATGTAAAAGATCCTCAAGCCTAAAAGAAGCCTCTGAGCAAAATTGAGATCCGCCTGTTGCGTCACCCAAGATAATACCTCTTTTCTCCGCTAGGTGGTGAAAGGAGCGTACCGAAATTTGCGTGGTTAGACGGAAGAGCGGGCCTGATGTCCCGAGTCTCGCCACGTAAAATAAGGCATTAACAAACACACAAACAAACTTAGAGCTTATCCTAGCAATGATGGTGCCTCACTTACAGACGTATCCGGAGGCGTGAAAACTCACCAAGCCGGCGACGTTTAGGTCGGTGACCGATCACACATTCTAGCGTCCACAACCACCACAGTTTTAGCATGCTCCACGGGAGGATGTGGAAGTAGCTGTCGCGATCGGAAACGCGAAATCGTCAATCGGACCGGCCTGTCTCGCCCCGCGGGTCGCGCCACGTGGCGCGCTGCCCTCGCCGCCTCCGCCGCCCGGGCGCGCGCCGCTTGCGCAAGCGACACCCAAGGTCCTTGGCGCACACGGAAACGGCCGCGACGCATCTCAATGCAGGAAGCGGGCCTCTTCGCGCCTCGGCGCACCTCCTGCCGGAGGATTCCGCTCTTTTTTGTTCAACGGTTTTGAAAGAATAGTCACAAGAGTCCGGAATACGAGGTCGTATGAAACGATGATTGATTGATAGATTCGTAATTCCGGGCGCGTCAAAGGCTAAGGTCATTAGTCCCGCAAGTGAAGTGGGTGTTTTATCGCGCGAGGTGGCGGTCATCTTAACTCGATGGATGGTGAGATCCGGCGACTACCTTTCCGCCTGATAGCGGGATTTTCCCCACCGGGTGTCTCCCACTAGTGGGTAACCGTCCCAAACGAAACTAATTCTAGGCTCCCGACCGGTCTCCCGACACGTGTGATAGTGTAGTGGGTGTGAGTGTGTGTTTAAGTAAAGGGGAGGATACGACAAGGAAGAGGAAGGGAAGATCGGCGCGCGGTCCTTGGCCCGTTTGTACTGCTGCGTCAGTCGCCTGTTATTGATCGGAGCGACCAGAGAAAAATACCGATAAAAGCATCGGGCTGCTAGAATTCTTCCCCAGAGGATAAATTCGATTCGATCTAGGTATCTAGCTAGTGTCGAAAATCTGCCCCCGTCGGGGCTCGAACCCTAGGAGCTCTCGGTCAGAGACGCTGCTCAGAAAGTGGCAATTGTTGCACTGAGCTAAACTTGCGTACTAAGGAGTGAGTGAAGGGAGTATCCCTGTAAATATAATAGAAGTTTCAAATAGATTTCATCTTGTTGACAACGCCTTCAGAAATGTAACATTTTGTATTTGGATTTTTCTCACGTGGCGATATCTCCAACATGGAATTCGGCACGACTTTTTCAGGCATTCTCAGTTATATTGCAAGAAGCCGCATGATCGCGACCGCATCAAGCAGTACTCAGATCAAGCAACTCTAGCGGCAGGACTGAGAACGACTCAAAACGTTGTGCCAAATTCCATCTTGTAGATACTACCCTCAGCCGCCACGTTAGAAAAACTCAAGTATAGAGGCATAACCTTACTTAAGTCCCATTCACAATGCAAACATAAGCATAAGCATGGCATTAACATAAAAGTTAGGACTACGTCTAGAAGTGGACTCATTCACAATGCGTTCGCATAAGCATAACACGTAAGACGTTAACCTAAGAGCCTGCAAGCTTCAAGCTTCTGTGCTTATGCTTATGTCAGACATAAGGAATGAGCCAATCACAGTTCGATAACTCAAAATCGAATATCGAAGTCGATCGTCGAAGATCGAATATCGAACTATTCGTGTGCTGCGTGGTTGTGTTTGTCGTATTTGTTTGATATCTCGAAATCGATTCTCATATCCAACCAATAGTAAACTAGAATGTCTCATAGTCAATAGAAACTCTTATTTTGCCTATGTTTATGTTCGACATTGTGAATACGCCAACTCTTCGCTTATGTTAATGTCTATGTGTTATGCTTATGTTTGTGATTGCATTGTGAATGAGCCTTTAGGGTGTATCGTTTCCTAGTTACGTCTGAAGCGCGTTGCAGAGCAAAATGTGTTGCGGGTTGCGCGTGCGCCTGCCTCTCCTCTACCGTGTAATCTGCAAACTTCCAATTATATAGTCTTAAATGTTTGATAAATGAAGCCTGAGGTGATAATTCTTTCTGCAACAGCAGCACACTTGAATAGAACTGCAGGATTTTGTATTGAATATTCCATTTAAATGGTACAAATCCATCATCATTCCAGAGCGTAATACATTTAAAAGGACTTGCTTACGTGACTCACGCCATCAACTAATGTCATTACAGTGCCAATGAGCGGCCAAGGTTTCGAATCCCAAGGACGGCAGGATTTTCGATAATAGCTAGGTCGAATTCAGCTGCTGTCTTGAGAAGAATTCTGCTGACGGCTGCTCTGGTAGATATTTTTCCGTGGTTTCTTCGATAAATACTAGGCCAATGTTGGAGAAGTACCCTAACAAATGGGCCACGGACCTGGCGCGATTTTGCCTTCCCTTTCTTTGATCTATCCTAACTCCTTGGGCTGGGACGATGCCCTGCTGGCGGGAGATATCTATTTGCCCCGCTAGTAGACGCCTAGGCCGGTGCCGGATCTCATAATTCAGCATGAGAGATTTTTAATCCCTATCTCCCGAAGAAAGAATATGCATTGCATTCATAGGACTAGTGAGCTAGCAGTTGAACGCCCGAAATCATTAATTCATCAACCATCAATCATTTAAAATAATAAAGATTGTAAAAACGGATAAAAATGTATATAGAAGGACAATTCTTTAAATGCATTAAAACATAATGTACAGGATATGAAATTAAAATATTGAAGAGCTAATTTACAAATAAAAAATAATTTTGCTTCTAAATCTAAATTTATTTTACAAATTCAATTTGCCTTAAGAAACAATGGGACGTATGAAGTCAGAGACCGATGAACAATCACTTTTTATTCTAAGTGACCAGTACGTCTGCGACAGCGAACATATTTCGGAACTTGGGGTTAAAAATCAAGAAACACGTCACACATGTACTTTCCACACCCAATGGAAATGCTGTCTAGTGATGGAAAATTTTACCAAAAATTCGATACTTCTATCGATACTTACTATTATATATTAACTCTCGATATTTCGATACATCACCAAAAGATTTTTAATGCCGATGAAAACATCACAAAAATGTATAAAATATCGATGTTTGAAACACCGATGTTTTAAATATGAAAATAACAGATAGTATTGTGCAAACAAAAAGTGCGCCTATTGAAAAAAAAAAAAATTTGGTTAAAACATCTCAGTAAGAACTTTTAAATAATAAGAAAGACGAAGATGAATAAAAAAATGAAAGTTTACATAATTTTATTAGTATTGGTAGCTGCTCATAATGTCGTTCGTGATTGTGTCTATTTTTTAATAACGAAACAATAGAGCATTGTAAGACGTCTCCTTTGATCCCATGGGAACTGGAAACAATCGAATAGAAAAATATTACTTTTGTATTCTTTGACTTTGTATGGAATACAAAGACATGCTTGACATAGATGTCTCTTGAATACTTTTGCGTACGTGATTCTATAAATATGAGTATGCAGGTAGAGAAAATATTTTAAAAGAGCGAGAAATAATAAGAAATACTTTAAAATTTGTTCTAACAATTTGTAGAAATGAGTGTTCCCAGAATATTCTACGTTCTGTCTAAGGCTTGACATAAATAGTTTCTTACAAGAAAACTCCGTTGTGAATACTGTACGAAATAAATCTCGTCCATTCGGAAGTATGAATTGATCCGTCGATGCACAGAAAAAAATTAAACATTTTATTCACATGTTCCAAAAATGAGGATAACATACCCCGACCGTGATCCAAACTATGACTTCGAACTCCTGCCATAGTTATCATTCAATACATATACATAATATTTAACTTAGTATTTGAAGGAAACATTTAATACACGATAGTGCTGGTATGAGTCAAAGTAACTATTTTTTTTTCTATATTCTCACTTTACCTTCCTAACGTTAGAACAGTGGTACAACAAAAATTGATCCTACATCGTGGAAGTCTCGACATTTATGTGAATAAAAGGTGTAACGTTCAACAGTTACACAGTGCACAGTGCAAACCTAAATATTTTGTAAGTTAATAATTGTAAAGAATGAATGAGACATGGCAAGGACATCGTACTTCTCTGAAAATTTCCTATTCTTCGAGAGAGAAATACCACGTAAATATCGCAGAGTTCTTGTGAAAACCGCGAGAAATAGTACTCTTCGAGGGCGAGCCATCGGGGAGGACGTTCGGACCTCGTCCCCTCCCCCCAATACTTTTGAGTTCCTCTATCGAAGGAGGTAATCTTATCTATTAAATCACTCGCCCCAGTAGTTTGGTGCAGGGTTGTTTTCTTTAAATTTTTATTTAACAGAATGAGTTGTTTGTACAACGCTCAGCCAAATGTCTTTTCAGTTGATAGGAGCGAGCATTTTCAGACGAAAGATGTGAAGGGGGTGGCTAGGGTCACATTCACCTATATTGTAATGGGAAGCACGGTAATTGAGGGTAGATTTTGGAAGAATGTTTGGGAAAGTTTGATGGTGTATGTTAGGACGGGTTCGATGGCTAGGTCTTTGTCGAGATTAGTGTTGCTTATATAACAAGGTGCGTTAACTGCAGTTCTGAGGCCCCTATTTTGGAATGGTGCAGGGTACGCCTATGCCCTCCCATTAAGAACCGATATGAGATAGGCAGCGGTATTTCAACATGGACTCGTAGTAAGCTGCAACGTGCTTTGAAGCAGAACTTGGTATGTGGCAGAATGATGACAGCAGTGAACCACAAAACCTTCCTCCAGGGTTTGTACATTGTGCCATTAGAAGAAAACAATCGGAGCTTTTCAACAACCCCAGTATCTTCCGCGACAACCCATGTTCGCATACGCACAACGAGGATTGTTCGGAGCCAATTCAAACGATGGGAATGACATGAACAGAAACACTATTATACTCACTCGATCAAGCTCCATGCGATTTTAACGTAAACCCGTATCCTAACCGTGGGAAACGCAACTGGCATTATTTGTACGTCCCACAGCTATTTAATTTACCCACTCCCATCTACAATTTTTGTATCGTTTTGCGCAAACAATGCTGCTAATATACTCAAAACAGTTATAAAATGTCAGTTTTTAACAATATAATTCAATGAATATTTGTAGGATATTTAAGGTAATAAAAATAGGAACCGATAAGGCTATCCAAAATTTCTTTTCACTCGCAAAACTGCATTGTGGCGACCCTATTACAATTCGAACGTAAAAGCGTCTAAATAGTTTTCACCAACTTCTATTTTGTTGTCTAGACAACACATTAATGAAGCTATGAAGATTTTGGACTGTGTCCAGTACAATTTTCTCACGCGAGAATCTCTATAATGGAAAGAGGTTATGCGGCCAACAACATAGCTCCTCGGCACAGTTACAATTGGACATGAGACCTGTTTCTAATCGCCACACTGCCAGTATGTCTTATCTTAATATAGTATAACATTAGCATTTAGTTTCCTAGTTGAGGGAAACCCGTCAAAGCTTCATATTAAACTTTCGCACAAAAAGAAATATTTGACGTCAAAGATGTGTAATGTTTACATTATCTTTCATTGAAAAATAGAGTGCGTCACTGAATATTGAGTTCACAATTGGGTTGCACTTGACAATGAAGTATTGAGCGTTGCAAAGAGAATATCATACAGGCAGATTTGATGCTCAAATTGTGAAGACATTCATTGAAATTCAGAAGTCGTTTTACTTACTGCTGCAATCACACTTACAAGAAATTTCTCTCAAAAACTTTTTTAACCCAAGAAAAAAATAAAATGACCTTTGTCTTTATGAACTATTTAACATTGTAGGGGCAAAATTTACAAACAATATTTAAATTCTGATTTAGAAATTTTGAGTTCTTAGCCAATAACGCATACGATATAGAAGGATAAATTGTATCGCATCGACTTTCAAAATACTAAAGAAGCCTTGCAGATGTGTAGTAAAAATGCAGGTGTAAATATATTAAATGAAGTTATAATAATGTCCCAGGAAACTCGTGCTATCACAATTTTTGTTCAAACAAATTTCAGTTCGCTGGCATGCTTATTAAAGTTAGAAGTTATCTCAGAAAAAAAATTTGCATTCATTTTCACAAATTAAACTACATAATTGATTCAACATTTTCCAAATACATACGTTATCACTGAAATGGAAGGTAAATGTCATTTTAAGACGATCGAATTATTCAGAATATTCTTGGGATCATGTTTAACAATGGTGCTAAAACATCACGTACTTTCTCGTCTGCATTTTCACGCAAAATTTACGCGAAAAGTACTCTTTTTCTCAAGTAAATTTTCGAAAAGTTGTACGGGATCTTATTTCAGAATCCATTTTTATAAACGTCTTTCACACTATTCAATAACAAAATTCCATCAAAAACGATGGCGCGTTGTTTTTGAAAATTTTGAAAATGTTCCAGGGTTTTCATGTAAAGTACCCCCCAAAATTAAAATATCGGTTTCAAATTCAAGAGGATGTGACATCAAGCAGAACGATTGGGGAATATCAATTTTGGAGAAAATTGGGTGAACGGTTTAGCTGCTGTTGTTCACAGAGGGACAGACGGACGGACGAACAGACAGACGAACAGACGTTTCGCCGTCATGATTTTTTCCTTCATTTGTTTTTATTCCCTTTTTCGTTAGCAGAGCCCAGTAATAAGAATTTTTCTACCCCAAATTCGCCGTTTTTCGCGAACCATTACATAACTTTCTCTCTACTCTGAAGCGAGAAAAAAATAAAAAGAGAACGTGCAGATCTGAAAATCAATACGTTCATTTACAACTAATTTATCGATATTTACAAGCAATACATACATTCGTCATTACTTTCGTATTCGAATTTTGCTTAATACTTATCACGATCGCCTATATGCTACGGTTAAGCGACTAAATGAAATTAATGATGGACTGAGTATAGAAAAGAAAAGCAGAAAAAGGCCCTAAAGAAATGTTCCAATAAACCATTTTCCCCATAAAAAAATGCCGTAATGATGGGAACGTAATGCTTCAGCAGTTGATTCTCTCTCTACTACTAAACCATTATGTTCGTTTCCTTCCTTTCGTCTTCTATAAATCACGAGAGTCTGTTGCAAAATTAAGTTTCAAATTTCATTATTTCTCACGGGCCTGAGCCTTTATGTGCCAACACCATAACTATAGGTATGTTAGCCCATGCATCTACACAGACAACCGCAAAGGAACATGTCCAGGAATAGATTCGAACCTAAGACATTGCTATCGAGGAGGTTAAGGGCTCCCGCATTCTGCGATAGCGGGAAGGGGATGAGATGGGTTGAGGAGAGGGAATTTGTTGGTTGGGATGATGAAGTACGGGAGGAAGCGGCACGAAGGGGCGGAAGGGCAAGACCAGGGAGATAATTGATTATTTCACGTGGCGAGACCCAGGCTCTTTCGTCTGACCAGCAAATTTCGCCACGCTCCTTTCACCAACTATGGGAGAAAGCAGGTATTTACTTGGGCAAAGAAATGGGCAATTTGAATTCAGCTCAGAAGCTTCATTTAGGCTTGATCTTTTACATGCTATCATTCATATTTCATTTATCATTTAGGCTTGAGGATCTTTTACAATCTACTAACATGGGACAGTCGGTTTTACGTCCCCTCCGAAGCAAGGCGTTCGAAGGATTTTTTCGCACTTTGAAATCCACGGCTTCGATGGGGTTTGAACCCGCGAACTTGGGTATAGCAGACCGATACGCTAACCGTCACACCGTCGCCGCCGCTGGAGACAAGGAAGCGCTGGGGTAGGATAGGCGAGATGTGACCATGGAAAGGAGGCAAGGTGTTGTGGAAGAACGTGGGAGGCAGTGGAAGAAGGTAGAAGTGAATGCATGGGGCACGTGTCAGTATGTAAGGATGTGCTTAGTATGGGTCTCCGACTCGCAGCTGACGCTACCTGGGAGCGGTCGTGCGTTCCCCTACTCCGCTCAAATCAGAACAAGTAGAAAGGGGCCTGTTCTCTTTTCTTGTAATGTACAGCAAAAAACACAACAAGGATCAGCAATTGCCGACCACATCAAACAATAAAAATGGATAATTTGATAAGTATCATGGCGCTCCTAAATTTTATGTTTTATCAATTGGTTAGTTACAGGATGCGTCAATTGCTAAGGTCAACATTCCCGTAAGTGTAGTGCATGTTTGTGGCGGGAGGTGGCAGTGATCTCCAGCTGGATGGTGAGAACCGGCACCGACTTATCGTCCACTAGTGGGGTTTTGTCTGAGGTATCTCCCGCGGCGCGCCGCCGCAGCCGAGACAAGCTCTAAGCTCCGACTGGTCTCCAGACATGAGTGATAGTGTACTTCATGTAAGCGTAAATGTGTGTAGTGGTGAGGATAGGGCAAGGAATAGGAAGGAATGATCCCGCGCGGTCCATTTGTTAGGGTACTGCTCCGGTCGTCGCCTGGTATTGATTGGAGAAACCACGGAAAACTACCGATCAGAGCAGGTAAACTCCAAGCAGCGGCTGAATTCAGCCAGTTTCGAAAGGCCGTATCACATTGACGATTGATTAGCTAAGCGCTCTGAGCCCGACAACCATAAGAACAACTTCGTGAATCACTACTCAGTATAAGCTGCTTTCCACACGTGCTTTATTTACCCAGTTGCTTTTGTAGTTTGTCAAAAATATGTGGTGCGGGGCGACTGGGCAAGTGGAGACGCAGGGCGGCGAGTGGGGCTGGCGGGGCGAGGCGGTGGGAGGGGGCGGGGCAGCGGAGCAGGGCAGGGCAGTGAAAGGCAGAGCAAGGCAGGGCGGTGAAGCGAGGTGGGACGGGGAGGGCGGGGCACGGGAGGGCAGGGCGATGAGCGGGGACGGGAGGCCGAGCGGGGCGGGGCGGGGTGGTGAGACAGGGCGTCGAGACACGGCGGCGAGGCGGGTGTGTGTGTGGAGCGGAGTGACGTGTGAGGGGGCGGGGCAGGGCGGGGCAGCGGAGCAGGGCGGGGCAGCGGAGCAGGGCAGGGCAGTGCAAGGCAGGGCAAGGCAGGGCGGTGAGGCGAGGTGGGACGGGGAGGGGCGGGGCGCGGGGGGGGCAGGGCGATGAGCGGGGACGGGGGGTAGACGTGGCAAGCCGGGGGCGGATGTGCGGGGCGGCGGCAGGGCAGCGGCGTGGGCGCCGTCGCCGGGCAGCGGGGCGAGGGGGCCCGGGCCAACGGGCCGCTGTTGTCGTGGGCCGCTGGCCGGCGCACACGAGGGAGCTGCTGTGGCTATTTCGGGCCGCTCCCTACCTGCCCTACTTGCGGCCGGCCACCGCCCCCGGCGCCACCCCGCCCCGCTCGGCCACTGCACGGCCTCTCGCGCCCCCACCAGGCACGCACCAGTCACACTGTTTGGCTTCCGACTCGAGCGCTTGGCCCGTTCCTCTCAGTGTGACCGCTCCTTCTACTTGTTTTGTTATTTACTAGACGTTAAAATGATATTAGACCTCTACTCATAGATACATTGATTGATTAATAGTTTGTGTCCAATAGCGTAAAATTAATGGTCATAAGTACCATACTTGTTCTTGTTTTTGTGTTTGTGTGATGTGGCCTGGGATAATGCGATGTTTCTCTTAGGCTCAACGATGAGATCCGGGCTTATAAGTGTCAGCGTATAAGTGTTTCCATCCTTCATGTATCTCCCGCAGAGGAGTTCGCATGAGATCCCAAATGGCTTCCCGAGAAGTGCGATGGGTAGTGTATGGCGGGGGGAAGAGCGGTCAAGGAAGATAATCTAACAGCTTCGCCAGCTTCTGTTGTCCTAAGCCACCTCAACTGCTTATCACTCACTCACTTTTTACTAAACATGTTGCTTATTATCTTGTTATTAACCAAGTTTTCTCATCCAGGTTCTGATTATTCCTGTTTATTCGAATTATGGAGGTTTCAAAGAAACGTTTGATCAACTTTGTTTTTTACACAAAAGTTCCAAATTTGGTAAGGTTATTTCTGGATAGTTCATTCTACCATCTACCATTCTACCATGGTTTATTCATTCTACTTACTTCTCAACGGTGCTCAACCTGTTTAACTTTCGACTCAAGCGCTCGCTCAGTTCCTCTCAAGTTCAAATGATGTAAAGGTTGAGGTAAATCAGGGCATCAGTTGATGTTACCCGAGTGTCTCCGACCGTGAAGCCTTAGGATTCAAATTCCAACTGTGGCAGGAATCTCGACAATAGCTTCGTACCCAAGTCTAATTCAGTCCCTGTCTGGAGGAGACGTCTAGCGCCATCTGCACTGATCAGTAGTTTTCCATGGTATCTCCGATAAATACCACGCGAATGCCGAAGAAGTGTCCCAACAAATGGGCAACGGATCGCGAGCGATTTTTCCTTTCTCTTCTTTGTCCTATCATCACCCCTTACCTACACACACTTGCACTCATATGCACTACGCTACCACACTTATCGGGAGACGTGGGGATTTTAAATCTTGCCCCGACTGCGGAGGTGGCCTGGAGACGAGAGATGAGGTTAACTTCGAAAACCGATGTGTAGTTCGGTGTCGGTTCTCACCATCTAACGGGGAAAACATTGTCACTTTCTATGATAAAAGCATACACTACACTTACGGGACTAATTATCATAGCAGTTACTCTCATGCAATAATCAAAAATCAATCAATTAAGTCTCGTGTCTGTTATTATGTTGTTGTATTATCTTTTTATGAACTTACTCCGTAATAACTTGCCACTAAACTGTCTGCTTACGAGAACACAAGTGCGAAACATCCACCGGGAAGGAGCGCTGCGCCGTCTGCTATCACGTCGTTGCTCGCCTGGTGCATTCAAAGGTCTCGGGCTGCGCTCTGTAGGTCTATTTATTTATTTATTTATTTATTTATTTATTTATTTATTTATTTTACGTCAAAAAAACAGTTAAAAACTGCGTATCACGTACTATGGGGAAAAGTGAATTGTGTGCACATTTTCAAAATTCTGTGATCTCTATACTTAGTCATATTCTACTTAAATTTTGAATTTTGAAAGGGAGAAAAAAAACAAAAACTCCCATGTAGTAAAATCTATTTTCAAATTTGGAAAGGGGGAAAAAAACTCCCATGAAATAAAATCTATTTTCAAGGATAAATAAGCAATAAATTTTGAATTTTGAAAGGGAGAAAACAAAACAAAAAAAACTCCCATGTAATAAAATCTATTTTCAAGGATAAATAAGCAATAAATTTTGGCTCTTATTACTTCCTGCCGCGACAACATGGAAACGATAATTTGAAGAATTGTGTTTCCCACTGAATTCTAGAAGACGTGCACAGAAAATGAAGTTACATCTGCTCTGAATCACAACTGTTCGCATTCTTCTCTTCAGAGCTGACATTAGCCGGAATTTGACGCGCTCCCATGTAACCACTCAAACTACTTGTGTATAATAAACATTTATTTCTTTTGCCTTAAATATTCAACAAAACTGTGTGTTTTAACGTTAAGAGTGCTATGTTTGAAGACAATAAAACCGAATCGTCTGAATCGTCTCGTGGCCGACGACAATTCGAAAATTAGAATAAATTTTAAAATTTTGTTGGAACTTTAAAAACAATTGATAATGAATATTATGTGTTTCTGCGTTAAACAGTAAATTTCATTTAAATATATAACAAACTTATATCAGAAAATAATTCTGTCTATTTTTTCCAAAAATTTCACTCAATAAAATTCCAATGACGTTCTATTAATTTCGACCGTCGAAATAATCGATAGCTTTTCCTTTTCCCCTTCTGATTCCAGTGATCAAGGTTTGATTTTAAGTTATATCTTTATATTTATAAAAAATTAATTTACGCCTATAGTGTAGACTCGCAGCGCGGATTATCATCTTACATTTTGAAATTTAGTGTAAACATAGGCCTGTTCTATGATTAATAACGCGTATTAGAGTAATATAATATAATTATTCACAATAAATAATACAAACTTCTGGGGCATGTAGAAGGAGCGAAAATGATCATTTTTGCCAATATAGCCTGCATGTGGTGGGAAATATAGAAAAATGTTATACAATGCAATTTGCCCCTGATTGATAGGCAAGTCATCAAGCAGTTGTGTTTTGGGGTCACATTCTGACGCAGTGAGAGATACATTGCGTACCAGCCATACCCTACTGCATATAGGGTAGCGTACCAATCTGGGGGGAAATTCCATACCTGTAACTTCGTTACATGAAGTTTCCCACCATATGTACATTGCCAAAAAGTAATTATTTTCGACCCCTTTGACATGCACTAGAGTTTGTTACATTTGTTCTGAGACATCGGTTAATTTGAAAGAATTATATATTACCACAACCTTACGTACAAGTTACTCATGTTTCGGTAATTCTCTACGACGACACTACATCATGATGGCTAAAGTAAATATGATGAACTCAATGAAACGTATGAATAGATACACAATGCTTGCAAATTCCTAGATAACTCTACATATTTCTCGGACGGTACGAATTTATTTGATTAAATTACTTTATATTGTTACTGGACTATTACTTACTTATTACTGGATAACAGTGTACACTACTCATTTTTCGCAAGTTCGCAATTGGCTCTATGAACTGTTGATATATCTATCATTCGTACGAGTATTACAAGTCATAGTGATGATATCTTACTTGGGCATGATACTAATTCCTATGTTCATGTCAGGTACGGGTCTGATGCGTGACATGATAATACTGGACGTCAGCTGTTAATCAAACTTTGTACAGAGCATTTTGAGATCAATGCCATAAAAAACAAAATTCATGAATAAAACCATCATAGAAGTCATACTCTTAATCTATTAAACTTCTGTGAATTTGTTTGCATACATTGCATGTTCAAAGGTAAAAAATAATGCCAGAGCATTAGAATGATCCCTCGTGTAATAAATGTCTGCATGAGAAGACTATCAGGCTCTGTTTTTTCAAGGCATGAAACGAAAAAGAAACCGAAACCATGAGAAACACTTTCGACAGTGCGTGCGAACCGAAGGCATTAACGCAAAATTCCTTATAGCAACCTAAATATTAAATGCCGAATGAAACTGATTGACAAATGAATGGAGGAAAGGGATTAGCAACATCTCACAGAGCAACCCTCCTTCCCCCATGTAGTATTGATTCTTGTCTCCCCTCCGTGACTACCGTGAAGCGAGGGAGAAGGTGGGAGGAAGGCTTGTGAGCACGCACGTCTATGACAAGGCAGGTCGAAAAATTATGACTCGAAATTATTACAAGTGAAGAATCTGTATTGAAAAAACCTAGAAGCCAATTCTGTGTCACAACCATGTTATCACGTTAATCCTAACACGCATTCAACAGTTTTTGCAACGTTTCTGTGCACCTGCTGCCGACAAATTAACATGTTTTCTCTCTTCTTTTCTCTTTCATAAGTGAGTAAAGCATGGTCACAGAAAATAAATGAAAATTGAAACAAAATATAATCAATACTGATTTTGACATGATATCAATGTTTAAATTGTATCAAATAAAGCATATCCCTATTTTTATAATAATTAATACCAACTGGTAATGAAATCAATTCTGAAGGTTTGAAAATATCGCAATAACTTTAATTTACTCACTAGCATCTATACCATATATAAAATTGAATGAAGAATTGCAATATTGCTACCTTGAATCTGTGAAAACATATCTAGGCGCACCACTGAGAGTAATCGGTTAGCTTCTCAGCCTCTAGAGGACAGCCTCGATCTCGGTTCAGATGCTTGAATATTCCAAGATCTTGAAATCCAGAGACCAAGTAGAACTTTTAGCATGCAAAAGAACCCTAACTAGGTGCCAGGCAAAATCAAATCCCTGGAAAATATCCGACCAAATAAGATCCCACATTCGCTTAGCCGAGAAACTCTCCAGTAATCGATAAATATTGCTTGGACCGACAGTGGCACTCCCAAGCGTCAAACATCAAAATTTACCGTTGACGCTGAAAAACAAATAGGGAGCTTCTTCGGCGGGCGCAGCCTAAAAGAATGGACCACCGACATTTTTGGGATCCCTTTTTCTTAAACATTTTTATATATAACTATTTTACGTGCAAATAAATATAACACAAATTATGAAATGATAACTTTAATAATTATAACTTTGTAGTAATTAATGAAACGAGTGGATAGAAAAAGGTTGCATGAGTGAAATGTTCAAGAAAAAGAGTGACGATAGGAGCGAATTGTCTTAAACATTCCACATTGTCCACATGTTATGTTCATTATTTTTTGGTTTCCATTTAAGAATAATTTAAATTTTGAGAAATTCAAGCACATCTTTACGAATCGAGGCATCTATTTGATGATATATTGATTTAAAAAAATATATTTTAGTGGGCGTTGCATTGCGTTTGTTTACAAGAAATATTTGCATATGGAAGGTACTGAACATATTGAGGATAAGATATTAGAAGCTGACAAAGTCATGAAAACATTACTTCCCACGAAAAGTAAAGACAGATGACGCAAAAGTAATGAGATACAATACAACATGTATAAATTCGGAAATTAAAAAAAATAGTCACTTCTGGCACACTTTTCCTATAGCGTCCTTTTTAGTACGTATAAACACAAGTGAAGTTTACATTTTTTACATCTGTAATCCTAAGACCAAATGTAAGACCAAAGTTCTAAGACCAAACATGTAAAAAATTTAATTTATTAATTTTAATATTTTATGTTATTCTATTAGACTGCTAGCTTAACGTTTACTTTCCCAATTTACTTTTATTCATTCGTTGTTTACATGTGTTGTAAGATGTGTGGTTTTTTGTTCAGTAAATTTGTTCGCTGTTTTTTTAAATTTCTCCTTTCCTAAATTCTATTGGTAGATGTAATTTTTTTTTTTTTTTTTTGTTTTTGTTTTTGCACAGTGGAATTTCAATTGCACGCGTGCTATTAACATAGAGATAATCAACGATTTTTCATGGAGTTAATGAGAATATTAAACGAAAAAATAGTAAATACAATTAATTTTTTATCTCCAACGACTTACAGGGTTTTAAGACAGCTTCGGGAGCCTCTTTCGCAAATGTCATATAACGATACCACAAATTGACAGGTTAAAAGGGATTAAACATTTACGAAAATAATGTTTTTTCACGATAGGCTACTGGGATCTTTTCAAAATTTTTAGGAGGCTAACTAGGGATGATGACTCTCCTGGCATGGCTCCCCTGAGTGCCTACATACGGGGAGCTAACTTGAAATTTCCCGATAATCACAATTCATGTCGTGGGAAGGCGAATGGATCAAACAGCATGGTCCCAGGCCTGAAAAACACAAACAGCTTTCGACAGCTACTGCGCACCTCACACAAGGATGAGCCGGCGCCCGTGTACGATTTTTGGACCGACGTTCTAACCTCCCCTCCGTGGGGCGACAGAGGAGGGGGTTGGGGAAAAGGGCCCTGAGCCAACAGGTCGCTGGCCGCCTTCTAGGGCTGACTCAGTCCCCCAGCGCCCACCGCTGCGCGCTTTTTTCCGCGCCCCAGAATGGCCACTCCGAAGTAGGGGGCGCTCGCATTTAGACGATTTGCTAGCGCTCCGCTCCTTCGCGCTTCACGCTTTAGGGGGCAGGTTGATGAGGCTCCAATAGTGGCGCTGGTTATTACTTTTAAAGTTTAAAACGTTATTCGTCGTACATTATCCGTCATTCGTTATATGGCGTACGTTATACGTTATACATCATATGTTATATACATGCGTTATACGTCGAACATCATACGTTATCTGAAAAAGAAATATTAGAAAACGTCGTACACAATTATAGAAAATGAGTCAAAAATTCACCTCTGAAAGTCAGTGGTGTTACGATGAATGGTCATGAGGAAAATTCTGTCCTTGCTAATTGGTAAGCATATTTTCGGTAGCGAAGAAAACGCTAAGAAATGACGCGCTTCTTGCTGAATAAAAATCGATATACGACCAGAGACCGCCAATTCGACTCTACCAGGGGGAAACTTTGAACAAAAGCGATGACCCAGAAGTTCAGAGATGACCCAGGAGTTCTGCGGTGACGAGGAATCGTTAGCTCGGCGACATGATTGATTGATTGATTTTTTCGTGTTTCCGGGCACGTCAACTGCTTTGGTCATTAGCCCCGTTAGTATAGTGCATGTTTTTTCTCGGGAGATGGCGGTGGTCTTTCCCAGCTGGATGGCGAGATCCGGCGCCGACCTACCGTCGGCTAGTGGGGTTTCCCCCTAACCACGACTCTCCCACCAGTGGGGCACCGCCCCAGCCGGGACAAGCTCTAAGCTCTCGACCGGTCTCCCGGACTATATGGTAGTGTAGTGCATATTAGTGTAAGTGTGTGTGTAAGGGGGAGAGGATAGGACAAGGAAGAGGAAGGAAAGATCGCGCGCGGTCCTTGGCCCTTTTGAGGAAAACTACCGATCAGAGCAGCCGGCCGCTAGACTTCTCCACCGGGCGCCGTCGCTGCCGTCGCTGCGCCCAGCGCTGCCGCCGTCAGGACTCGAACCAAGGACCTCCCAGTCAGAGGCGCTGCAGTGACATCAGTTGATGCACTGAGCTACCGCTCCCGGTTTTATTGTGGCCTGCGAAAGGTTGTTAGTAGGGAACGGATTTCCACGTAATTACGTGATTTTACAGGAACTAGATACGTGCATTCAATTATATTGTTTAGAGTTTACAACACATTCTTAATGAATGAGAACTATTTTTATTTTACATATTTTAGGATAATTACATATTTTACCGATTATTATATATTTCGTTAAATTTTAACAAATTTATACGTTGAAACGGAACATTTCAGATGCTTGTTTGCAATATACGTTACGGAAACACCTTTCTTATAACTCAAATATCATGCTGCTGTGCTTACATGACCACTAAATTTTTGCCATAAATTGTCAAACTCCCCCCGTCCCCCGCCTCGCTTACTGCGTCCTCGGAGCAAGAATGAGCGGACTTTTATGAACAAAAATAACTTCAACCACGTGCTTGCTCATGTTTCAAACCGCAAATTCGTTACTAGATCGAAAAATACCGATTTTTTTTCTTTTTTTTTTCAGAAAATAGTCTTGCTACGTTGTTCGATTTGAAGGGAGGGGTATATACCCTTTAACTCCCTCCCCCAGGATCTATCACTCCCTTCACGTTACTACTATTCTCTTGTACATCGGCTCCACGTAATCATTGTAATATATGCTTTGAACGTATTTTATATTTCACATAAAATTCTTATATGTGGTGAAGTCTAGTGTACAATTACACGTGTTGAGACAGAACCTACTTTTAGCCACTCCGAATCCTTTTTAAAAATTGATCGGCGACGTTCTATGGTCGGAAAATGCTCGTAGAGAACAATTTTAAACACAGTCATGAATTTTTATTTTACATATTTTCTACTATTCTTACATGTTTTGGAAAGAATAGTATATATATGTATGTATGTACATTTTGCATTTTGTATTACAATAAATTCCGTTCCCTAGTTATGCGTCATAAGTGCATGTTCCTTGCATCCATGTCGGGCGAGAACATTGCGCGCCTAATGCAAGTGCCCTGTCGGGATCAACAATCCTTTAACGTAAAAATAGATTGTTTAGACTAAAGAATTTCTTTCTATTAAATTCAAAATTTCAAAATCATCCCATTGTGTTTCCCTGCTGTATGCATGGCACGGCAAGATATCTCTCATGGTTCCACTTCCATTCCTCTCCCTCCCCGTTTCAGAGCAGCCGGGCAAACTGTCGAGATCAACAATAGAGGGAATTCAGGTGTGGATCGCCCTAGTACTGTAAATACGGTCCGCAACGATATGAAAGGTTGGAGTTGTGGCCCTTGAAGCCTTGCAATTTGGACATCCCTTGTCTAGGGTATGATTATTTTCTGCGGAATTTATTAAATTATTTATGATTTAACGTCATTTAGACCATTCGTTTTTTTGTTTTGTTTTTTTTGTTTTTTGTTTGACGCTACGGGCCAAGGACATAAAACTATTTTTTCTTCTTCTGTGTGTTAATAAATCTTCTAGTGATTCAGCCAGTATTTTACAAATAGGGTTGGTATGAATTGCAACAATAACCAATCTACGTCTCGTGAAATAAATTACATTTAGTTTATTCCGTATATTGTCTTTTGCAGAGAAAAAATAAGTGACCCAACTCTATTTTAATTTTATTATTGCACAATTGTGTTTAGCTTTAGTACCTTCTTGTTGGCACCCCAGCTGATTGATGATATACAGTGTAATATTTAATCTCTTGAGACATTCAGCTCTCAATACTTTAATATGATTTTCCAGGTACGTTTTTATCACAGTATAGGTCTAAGATTTTAACAGAATTCTTTGTTAAAATCTGTGTTTTTCTTCTCATCTTTGAACAACATTATTATGTGTGACATTGGCAATACTAATGGTTTGCTGATTTCATTTTATAATTTATTGTTATTTGTATATTATATTTTTTTTAAAAATTACCAAAAATATTTTCTAAATGTAATAGTGATATCATCAGCATATAGAATTTTTGTAGTTGGAGAGGGTATACGACTTCTGACTTCGTTTATAGCCATCACAAAAGAGTTTCCCCTTAGAGCACATCCTTGAGGTAATCCACTTTGAATTGCTATTTCATCAAACACACAATCATTGAATCGAGTTTGGATTCTGCAGTTGGTCAGAAATTTACTGATGAATTTTGGCCACTTACCATTCTTTCCTAGGTTTTTAAGGATCACAACTCTACGTTTCCTCCATGTCATATCATATGCTTTTTGTATGTCAAGTTTCGTAGCCATAACGTATTTCATTTCCCCTCATCACTTCGTGTTGACTACCTTGAATTTCATCCGGCTTAAATCTTAGGCATTCTTCGAATCTATTACTTCCTTGGATTTTATCCATCCCTGGATATTGTAAACAAATAACTAAAGACCGGATTCCCATGTAACTACATATTTTCTTTGCTAACTTTAAATTGACAGAAATTTGAATCATGAAACGGACGTTATTTTAGTACTTGTTTTTATTTTGCACGAGATTGCACGTTTTCGGGGTTACTGCACGAAATTACACGTTTTGGGTAATGGAGCCTGAAAATTGCACATTTTGGTATTCTACTGGACGAATCTTGAAGATTTATAGTTTTATTGCATAAAATATAATTCTTATATTATATACTTATGTTAATTTACTTGTTTTAAAAGTTTCGTTTTAGAAAATACCTTTTATGATTTAACCCAGTAGTGTAACCCATTAACCCATTAACCCAGGAACCCTTTCGGGTGGTTTGTGAAACCCGAGTGCCGTTTAGTATACACCAATTATGCATTTTTTTTTTTTTGCCCAATGAACTTAAGGGCTATACTTTTCATAATGCTTATTGACTAAATAAAGTTTCTGAGGGAACTGCGGTGTTAGCCACTAACTCGGTCCGCAGTCCTTGATTACGGCCCCTCAGCGAACGCTGCCTGGGGCTCATCTTCCCAATCAAAACATATATCCGTTTCGTCAGCCTTCACTGAAGTTGCCAACACGAGACAGCATGCGCCTATCATGACCTTCGTCTGTGCTCTTAATGGTAAACTGAACTGCGTGTCCAATTGATCCGATTTTTTTCGGAACACATGTTCGCCTGCGAGATACGAGAGAGAATGAACGCAGTCTTTGGCCGCTTTTAGCGGAGAGCACACGTACGCCAGTGTGACGCCCGGGACACAGGCCGTGTAAATGTAGAACGAAGTTGTTCCTGACTGAAACGTATATGATAGAAGATACATTAATTTCTGAGAAAATGATTAGAAAAAAATAATTTCATAATCGTAAATTATAATGAAAACAATTAAGAACATTTCGTGTATAACGTGATTCTTTATATCTGAAGGTATTTTTGTATTTGCCTTTTAATTTAATTCTGTTTGTGAATAATATTTAAAATGACACAATTAGTATAAACAATATGGAGAAACTTAATTCTAATAAAACACTAAATCTTAATATTTGATTTACCTTAAATTTCACATCCAAAATGTAAAATAAGTTGATCAGTGATTTAACTGTGCTTTTAGACTACATAACACCGTTTTGAAACGTTTTGATAATTTTATTCAATGTTTTTGCAAGTTGTGTTTTTTCAGCACGTTTAAGAGTGCACCGGTCTTTACCCCCTGTTACTTACTTTACTGTTAATTCGAGCACTAGACATTAAGCATTTATTCGTGACATATACATAAAATTAAGCAGGTTACATAGAAGTAAGTAAATATGGATTTATCTTCATTGTTACACATGTGAACGCTATCACCATCGCTATAGTTTCTTCCAAATAAGTTCCGGCTTATCCGAGCTCTAGTACCATGGATTTTATCGATACTTTTTGGATAATTGAGCTTAAACCTGTTATTTCGCAAATTAGTCAGATTCGCATTTATTCTTGATATATTCAAAAATTACGCAGCTTAAAAATTAAGATACATAGGGACTTAACTTATTTGTTAAACACGCTATCCCCACCCATCGCTAACACTGTCACTCGGGGCCGTTGGATAGGGTCAAACATAAGTTTCTTTTCTAATTAAAGAAGAAAAGTTAGCCTTACACGAATAAAAACAATGCTTCTATTCCTGTAAATGTACCTGAGAAGGGTATCATTAAACTTTGTATCTCTGTTACGCACTGTGTGCCAATACCTTGAAGTAAAATCCTTGTGCCTGTTTGACAGAATCCCACATGCGAGTACTGGCGTATGGAACGGTGTTCTTGAATACTTGATCAAAATTATATTTTTTCTGTAATAAGAGAATGTTTAATATTTAAAATGTTGTGTCTATGCGTTTCTCTTCGTTATTGCGCAAAACCGTCAATATTAGAAGATGTAGAAAACTAAATAATGCAGGCGTTGGACTACGTCCAACACGCGAGTACTCGTGCTACGAATGACCGCGCGAGTGACCGCGCGAGTGACGGAAGTTTAACAAATGCTTCAAATGTGGTTAATATGATTTGTAATGATTTGTATTTCTTTTCACGGTGTATTTAATTACAGTAAACTCTCATTAACACGAATTCCAAGGGACCTAAATAATCGGAGTTCGTATTATAAAGATTTGTATTATCCTAGTATTATAAATGTTCTTAATCCCTTGCCGGGACCGAAATTTTGTTTGTGTTACTGCGAAATTCGTGTTATGAGAGTGCGTGCTAACGAGGGTTTACTGTATAAGCACAGATCAATCAGAAAATTCTATTAACGATCTTAATTTTAAAAAAAGGAAAACTTCACGAAGGACGGAGTAGGACGGAGTCCACCGCACGAGTGACGGCGTGCTAAAGTTCCTTCCAAATAAGTTCCGCCGCACGCTAGAGCGTTGTGCAACGTGCGTGGGGAGCGGGTGCGGGCCGGGCCGGGCCGGGCGCGAAAGGAGGCGTGGGAGGGCGGTCCGGTGCCACTGCATTCCGGCAACGCGACGCGACGCGACGCGACGCAACTAGCGACTGGAGATGCGATATCGCCAACGAAACATCGATGTTCCAAATTAAACCATTGATGTTAATAAATATCGCCCTAAAACATCAATGTTTTAAACTACGATGTTTATAAAACTACATTAGTAACCATTACGGTTAACGCCGCGGCAGGGGTGTAATTTGATGGTCGACGCGTTTCTCTATTTTTCAGATTTAGCCACGAAAACAGTCAAAAAGTGATCAGGACAATTAACAAAACTTTTATTATCTGTTTGGACGGTTCAAAAAATTATACAGATTTAATTTGTCAACGAAATCTTGATTTTAATTATTTTTCACTCTTGGTCACATTGTCCTGAAGAATTTTGAATTTATGGATACCTCCATATTATTACAGGTTTATATTACGATGGTTTTCATTCAAAAATCAGCCATGTAAAAACATCGAAATCCAAACATCGATGTTGAAATAACATCTGCTTCAAAAAGTCTATGTTAAATCTATCGATAATTTTACAAAAATATCGATATTTTGAAAACCTGGAATGTTGGACTTCTATCGCACTAATTTGGGTATCTTACATCTTCAAGAAACGTACATCCTAAACGAGACATATAAGCAAATTTTGAATACTTGCATGCCAGATGTCGCTCCTGGGCAGTGTGTATTCATGACTCGCGTCGGTTCGAATCTTCATCTATAACCGTGCGCCCGCAACATGCCTGCGGTTAAGTCGGAGGTCAGTGTAAAGCAAACGGTAGATGGTCTCCCCCGATGTTGGCGACATATGAAGCTAGGGTCTTACAGTTTTGCAACTTCATATAGAAAAAATTGTTCATATAACCAACGATTCGTGCTTTGGAGCGTTCTAGAAGTATAATTTAGCAACATAGCAATGCTTTAGTTCTACATGGTCCTAAACATTCTACTAGAAGCTCCATAAATGACTGCCGCACACAGCCACGTCGACAAATGGCGAGCGCTATGCGCATAGAAGTGTAATGGGAGACACACACTTAGCCCAGGCAAATGTAAACGAGAAAACGTCTACTAAAAATTAGCGCGCGGTCGTGGGAGACGTTTTTGAGGTTTCCAGTACTGATTGCGAGCAGTGTTTGCTGACTTTGTCCAACCTGAACACCTTGGAAGCAATTGGTAGTGTTGAGGCAATTAAAACGTTCACCGAAACAGGGCGAGCAAGTGCTCTCGACGTACTAGTGGAGAGCGGTTTCCAGCTAGAGGAGGCAACATAGTATCTGAGATTTATTTATTTATTTATTTTACGTCAAAAAAAACAGTTAAAAACTGCGTATACCTCAAAATTATTACAGGTTTATATTACGATGGTTTTCATTCAAAAATCAGTCATGTAAAAACATCGAAAACCAAACATCGATGTTGAAATAACATCTGCTTCAAAAAGTCGATGTTAAATCTATCGATAATTTTACATAAACATCGATATTTTGAAAACATGAAATGTTGGACTTCTATCGCACTAATTTGCGAATGTTACTCCTTCAAGAAACGTAGACATCCTAAACGAGACATATAAGCAAATTTTGGAATACTTGCATGCCAGATGCCGCTCCTGATTCTTCGGTGTGTGAAGAAGCACCTACCCTGGACGGTGCTCGAACACCCCCCTATACAATCCGGTCTTGTCTCCTTGCGACTTCCAGATTTTTGGCAATCGCAAAAGCAGGCTGGCAAGGCGCCTGTTTGCGCCGGACTGGCACGTGATTGAGGCAGTGCACCAGTGGTGCCACCAGCAACCAAAATATTCTTGTAAACAAGAAATAATAAATGGTGGTCAGGTGGAATAGGTGCTTAAACACTGGTGGAGCGAATTTAGAGAAATAAAACTCCTCTGCTTAGAGAAACGTATTCGTTTCCATTTGGCTATCCCTCTTATTTTCACTTACACGTAAGTAAGTTACTTACGCTTACAGTTACATGTAACTCATACTTAGTGCCCATACGCATACATCTGCCCATGCCGGCGCTAGGCATGGGGAGACCGGACTGATCGTTCTGGGCCCCGCAAATTAATGATGGGAGAGATGGGAAAAAATTGTAAAAAATTGAAAAAGAATTAGAACTGGAGAAAATGGCCATCGTAATTGTATAAGTCGCGGTACAGTGGTCTGCTATTTCATAAGATTTTCAAATAAATTCTTACCTTGTATAGGTAATTATAGGCATTACTTACAAGGCAGGACTTTATGAAATGAATGAAATGACGCTGACAATAAAATAGGTTTTACTCAAATTCATATTTATTATTTCATGTTTTTAATAAGTGATTTTATTAAACACTAAGTAAACACAAAAGAATGTTAAGCTCACAGTGGAAATTGTATTATTTAATGTCTAAATACTTTTATTTAATGCTATTAATTTTAAAATATATTTCCAAAAACCTTTTCTGGCATAAACCTCGTATTCTTGTTATTTGTTGAAATAAAATAACTCGTATAGTTTCTTGATACAACTTTCAAACTTTTTTGGGGGGGGGGGAGTACGTTTCAGTATTGCCCCGGGCACAAAATACTTTTGCTCCGGCGCTGACCGTAACCGGAGGTCCCGGACGAGTCACAGCGTTACGTCACAAATCCAGAAAGTGAGTTGGAACTATCCACTCAGTTGGTAAACGAATTGGCTCAGTTGTGGTAACTGAGGGGCGAGAGCACGTGCTGGGTAGTGTGTTTTGCCTATACTCTGGTTTGAACATAGTGGCACTTCACGACAATGAGCTAGCTGGCGGAGAGGAGGACACTGTCATCCAATCTGAAGCTTCGTTACGACTTAAATCTCTAGTATTGGAGCTCCCGATTGGATGAGAACATCCCCCTCCTTTCGGCTCTTGACACTGAAGTGCCACTGTAAACATCGGAGTATAGTGCCGGGCATCCTCAGTCTGTTGTGCAGCGCCAAGGGATCTGATATATTATAAACTGTAAAAATGGTGAACTTGCCTATTATGTGGATTTTGTTTGTTGTCAACCTGTTCTGAATAAAGCCTCCTCAGTTCCAGCGCGCGAATTCCCACCCCGTCTCGGGAGTCCCCGGTTTGACCCCCGTGCGTGTCGCGACGGGAGCCGCTCCGCGCCGCAAATCGATGAATGGAAAATTCCTGGTCGCTCGCATCCCTTCTGCATCATTCAGCCACACGCCACGTGATTAAGTCATCGCCACGGCGTGGCCTCGCTTGAAACTCCCACGTCGCTCGCTGCAAGCCCACAATGTAGGTTCTGCGCCGGAACAAACTTAACCTGTGGTACTACGACAGCACGGACTTTCTAGCAATATTTACAACAGTAACATAATATTATAGTATTCTACTTCAACATATATTTGTGTAATATTTCAGAAAGTACGAGATTACATCAAAGTCAAGTTTATTTCATGTTATTCAGTGTATTTAGCTATATCCGTTCAAAATTCTTACAGAAAACATCTGGACCCGTTTTTCAGGAAATATGTTTTTAAAATTGCTTTTATTTAGGAACAAAATACTCGAAATTACGCATATTTTGTAAAAAATAAAAAATAAATTGTCGTGATTTTATTTAAATCTATTATTTCCAAGAATAAATTTTATTAACATAGGTCTCTATCTTCAAGATGTAGAAAAAAAATAAACCTTTGCAATTTTAGAAAATTTAGCGAGTTCCAGAAACATCGCCCTATGCCATTTTATAGCACACGTTACTGTACCTAAGAAAAAGTAAGAAAAAATTGGAATACATTTTGGGAAATTTTTGAAAATGTGGATAGGTCTCATGTAACCTCAGAACCAGAATATAAGTTTCAAGTTCAAGTGGCCACGACACCAGTCAGATCAATCACGTAATAACAATATTAGTGAAAATCTTACGGTTTTACCGTTAGTGTCCTCACGGACGGACGGACGGACACTTTGCCGTAATCCAATTATTCAATATGACGAACCCACAAATCGTGGATTCTGACTTCCCAACGTGTTAGAATAATCCCTATATTACCAACGTGTTAAAATTAAATATGCATTACCACTTTTCTACAGAAAAATCGCCGTTTTCGCCACTCATAACTTTCCCTATATTACGTAAGTACTATGCGCGAAAGGAAATCCAAGTCCTTCCCCCTTCAAACATAGTAAATAATATTAAATGCGATTTTAGTTTTCACAATCGAATGAAACATTTACTAGAACGAATTTCAATGATTAATGAAGTGCCAATACTTGGTAACTTCTTGGTAATACTTGGTAAACTTCCCTATGATTGGTCAAGAACCTGCATCATAATGAAATCTGTATCGTAATGAGTATCATTATGCAACGGGTTGCAGCCCTCAAATGACAGAAATGGGAGTAGAAAAATGATTTTAAAATATTGTTAAGAATGCCTAATGCATTCGGTGAAAGAAATAGAACTTACATCAGTCCAACTGCAATTTAACACAGACAAGGAATAGTTGTTTTCTTTGCTTCAGCTCGAAACATAAATAAGACAATAAAAAAGAATAAAACATCCATAAAAATGGTAAATCCGACATTAATGAAAAATAACTTCGTCTGCGGTCACTCTCTTTCCTAAAACCGTGCCCCATTTATTACGAAAAAATAAAAAAAATTACCTTCTACATTTAGTCGTAAAAGTGAATTCTACATTGAAGCACGAACTGATAAAGATACGGCTACTACAAATTTCAGCAGAACCTCCCAAACGTAATTCAGATGGGCTTCAATGTAATTCAGACATACGCCACCCCTGCGCTCGCCAAGCGCCAACCTCTTCACCACCGCGCACCGCTTCACCACCGCGCACCGCTTCACCACCGCGCACCGCTTCACCACCGCGCACCGCTTCACCACCGCGCACCGCTTCACCATTATTACTCCATATACGGGACTAGACTTCTATCCTCCGTGTATTTTCAACGTATGTATTATCAGCACCTGAGTCAGCTAGCAAAGAAGCAGATGATCTTCGAAGACAATGTCCAGTCAAAACTTCAGGATTTTTTAGTCCAAGATACGTACCAATGAGTTTAGGAATGATCCCAAATGTGTTAATGCCACCAGGTTGTACTATTGTGCATTTACCATTTTTGTAATGTACAAAAAAAGCGATCATGATTTGTTTTTAAAGGGCGAAGACTAGTGTATTTTTTAAACGTCACTTAAACAATTAAATCCTTCGACGTTTCCTCTCGTGATAACAAATTCTCTCATATTCTTAATTTTCGTATTTGGAACCTTATTTTGAAAAATGTATCATAGTCAACTACATCTTTTACCATCATATTTTTCATCTCTTTTAACCAAATATCCCTACAATTGATGTTGCCTTCATCATTAAATAATTATTGTCATCTGCCTTCAGTAAAAATCTAGGGATATCTTCTTTTGCAAAAATTCTCGATTTCTTGAGCACATATCCGTCACTTTGTTTCTGAAGAAACGCGACCAATTGCGTACAGTTACTTTTATCAATATTTTTAGTGACTGAAATGGTGCTTCGAAACATGGATTAGTGACACCACATTAAATTGGGCTTCTGTTTTTCAGCTTTAAAAGTGAAATATGCCAGCATACCTTTTTCAGAAATATCGGAAACATTTTTTCTCTACACCATTCTTTAAAAAAAATTATATTCTT
The DNA here is from genome assembly GCA_964035755.1 of Teleogryllus oceanicus. Lineage (NCBI taxonomy): Eukaryota > Metazoa > Arthropoda > Insecta > Orthoptera > Gryllidae > Teleogryllus > Teleogryllus oceanicus. The sequence goes on from CAXIVR010000008.1 coordinate 55,393,630, forward strand.
TCTCGTTAGATATTCTCAACTTTTCTAATATTAAACAATTCAGAGCATAAGTTCTCTTCTTTCAATTTCATCATCCATGTTATAATATCTCAATAATATTTCTGAAGCAAAAATAATTCACATTCGTATAACTTTTACTTTTTTACACGTTCGTTTTCTCGTTCTTTTGTCTTTAACGCTGAAATCATCCATGGCCTTCCACTAACCTCGATCAACAGAACACGTCACACGAGTTGGCTACATTTCTCAGAAGAAAAAATTGTCAAACAAAGTGGATAAAACGTTGTACGATATATATCTTATTACAATACTGGATTGGTTATCAAACACGGCCTAACGGCCTCGTTTTCAATTTCGTATTGTAATAAGAGGTGTTACGATACTGATATCATAAATAACTATTAAAATGCCTTAATACACGGAAAAATGGCGTAAAAAATGTGAAGAAAACCAGTTCGAATGAACGACTCAAGCTGTTGGATACGTTACTGATGTAATCGAGGCTTCATCCTTTCGTTCAAGTGAACTCTGCTTGCAAAGTTTGGTGGACTGTTCTCTACCAGGAAATCTCTGTCTTAGTTGTCCCGAAATCGGCCGAACCGACAATGATACTGATAGGCGTCACAAGAACCTTAGATTACATACCTTAGATACGCAAAGTGCATACTTTATTGTATATTTGTGCCACTGTGGAATTTGTGTTTTACTGAATATATGCTCATTTTACCAGCATTTTACCTAATTCATTGTGTCAAGGGTTCAGACCTTTCTCATACCCGAAAGATCCTGCTTCCTGAGAATTCAAAGCTCGCTTCACGAGCATTCATTGTTTCACGCGTCATCGCCACCGGCTGGAAGGTAGTAGGTGGGCGTGTTATAATATATATATATATATATATATATATATATATATATATATATATATATATATATATATATATATATATATATATATAGAGAGAGAGAGAGAGAGAGAGAGAGACAGACAGACAGACAGACAGACAGTCAGAGACATCAATGAACTGCAACTAGTTCGGATATTTATTATCACAATCCTGTATTAGGAAAAGGAATGGTTTTTACGAGTCATTTATTCCCGACTTTTCCTGTCATGATTCGCATTGGTCTGTATCGTTACCCCTTCGCCCATCTCCCCCGACCTAGACTGCCCTGTCCCACCTACCATCTCCCCCGGGCCCTCCTCAACCTCTCCAGCCCCGCGTCATTTCACTAAACTAGCCTCGCCGCGCAGCGACTTGCCGTGTTTGCTATGATTATCGTTTCTAATCACTTCGTTTCTTTGAGTAACTAACAATATATTGATTCTTCTTCGCATCCTTCTTCTTCTTCTTCGCCTTCTTCTCCACTTCAAGGATAGGTCTACGAGCTGTGCCGGCTTCTACGATTTCCATCTTTTTAGCGGTCTACCTGAGTCTCTTCGACCTTGAGGTCTATACTTAAACGCATGTTTTGGTATGCAACTCTCTTCCATTCTCTCCACATGTTGTAACCATTCCTGTCTGTAACATTGCACCTAATCATTCATTGCTTGAACGTTTAATTCTCTTCAAAATTCCTCATTTTGGAGTTTATTTATATTTTGAAATTTTACATTTAATTAACCAATGAGTAATTGCGTTATCTGAACGAACCAAAATTCATTTTGAAGGAAATTTTATCGGCTTTAAAAACATATAATTTGCTTTTGTGAATTGTCTCAACGTTCTGGAGATATTTGTGAAAAATATTCTAATTTATTTTAAGAGGTATTTTTACAAAATTTCATGCAGGCTAACATTTCTCTTGCGTTGAAGGGCACATATACAAAATATCATCCTATCGAAATAGAACTGTAGAATTGTGTGAACGAACAAGTAAACGATCCTCTTTAAATAGGGAGAAAAATAATTTTAAAAAAGCAGCCTCAGCTATACCCAACAAACGACCAATTTTCAGTGAAGATCGCATCACAATTGGTTCAGCAGTTCCAGACAAACAGGCAGAGAGAAAAAAATCACAAAATAATTGATTTGGTTTTCAATATTACCTAAATAAGCAGATTTTCACAAAACATAATATTGTTTTTCCTAGAAAAATGACGATGAAGATTTATCTCTCACAAACATCCAATAAAAAAGTATTGTTTGGAGTTTCTTAACTTTAACAAATTTAAGGGGGATGTCTTACACGCGTTGGGTCATTTAGAAGCGAGTAAATTCGATTAAGTAAATGATAGCGGCATTCATCGTGCGAACTCATCATGGGCATGTCGTCGACGAGCCGCGCCGCCCCTCGCAATAAAATGCATCGTCAACTTATTAAAATCAATGCCACCATCGGGCACACGCGCGTTCTGGAAAACGCCACAAAACACGGTCGCCAAGCGGTGTTGCCAGGCGACGGGCTGCGCCCTGGCAAGGTGCGAGTGGCAGGGTGCTGGATGGCGTGGCGGTGCAGCGGGGTGCAACGGGTGCAGGAGCTGCATCGGATGCAGCGTGATGCATCGGGGTGCAGCGGGTGCAACGACGTGCAGAGAGGTGCAGAGAGGTGCAGCGGGTGCAGCGGGTGCAGCGAGGTGCAGGGAGGTGCAGCGAGGTGCAGCGGGTGCTGCGGGGTGCAACTGGATGGCGTGGCGGTGCAGCGGGGTGCAACGGGGTGCAGGGAGCTGCATCGGGATGCAGCGGTGCACGGGTGCAGCGGTCAGCGAGGGCAGCGGGGTGCACGGGGTGCAGGGGTGCAGCGAGGTGCAGCGGGGTGCAGCGGGGTGCAGCGGGGTGCAACGGGGTGTAGCGGGGTGCAGCGGGGTGCAGCGGGGTGCAGCGAGGTTGCAGCGAGATGCAGCGGGGTGCACCGGGGTGCAAGGGGTGCAGCGGGTGCACGGGGGCACGGGGGCAAAGGGCCAAGGGGGAGGTATGACCGACGCTGCATGCACCACGCGCAGTGCACGCCTGCCTGCACAACATGCGCGGCGGATCGGAGGTCACTGACAGACGATGCGCCGTACCTACAAAGGAAATTCAACATGGGCGAAGATGAGTCGATTTTAGTGTCTGTCTAGAGGAGAATTCTAGTGGGCGGCTGCACTTGTTGGTAGTTTTCCGCGGTTTCTCCGATCAACACCGGGCGAATACCGGACAACTAACAAACGGGCCACGGATCGCGCGCGATCTTTTCGTCCCCTCCTTGTCCTATCTCCTCTTATCGTGCATGTTGAAAGATCAGTCCGGAGCTTTGAACTTGTCCAGCTGGGTCGGTGCATCACTGGGAGGATATATTCCGAGAGGAAAAATCTTCCCCAAGGTTGACATGTAGGTCGGCATCCAGCGGGAGGGAACACTGCCATCTCTTGCGATGAAAACATGCAGAAAACATACGAGAAAACTCCACAGCAGTTGACACGCCCGGAAACACGAAATAATCAGTCCATCAAACAAACCAATGCCAACTTTTCAACGAATTAAACAACAAAACACAGATACTACATAGCTTCAGTCATTCCCGCCGCTTTATTACATTAATGTATTAAAATGTCTACTTAGTTTAACACGCGCACTACAAACCATACGATCCAGTTGTCTACAAGCTTAACATTTTTGTCAATTACTTCTCGCATCACGCGAAATTTCCTTCTCTTCCTTGCGCTATTCTCGCCACTTATTGACACACACGCGCGCGCGCGGAATTTCATGCACTACACTTTCATCTTTGTTGGGAGCTTAGAGGGACTGATGCTCCGATTGGGCCAGTGGGGAAGATACCTGGAGAGGAAAATCCTGTGCAAGCTGTACGTCGCGCCGAACATCACGCACCCGCGCGAAAGGAACACCACTACTTTCCGTAATACTAACAGAGAGAGGTGGCTCTGGGCACTGACATCACTCAGACTGGGAAGTCCTTAAGCGTTCCGACGATGGTAGGATTTTTCACGCCAACCAGAATGCTGGGTCAGGTCCGTCGTTGTCTGGAGGAGAATTCTAGCGACTGGCTGCTCTGATCGGTGGTTTTCCATGGTCTCTCCGATCGACCCCAGCCCAATGCTGGAAAAATACCCCAACAAAAAGGTCAAGGATCGCGCGCGATCTTTCCTCCCTCTTCCTTGTCCTCTTCTCACCCTTTTACTTACACACACACACACACACACACACACACATGCACTATAATACCACACATGCTGGGAGACCGGTCGGGAGCTTCGAGCTTGTCCCGGCTGGGGTTGCGGTGCCCCGCTGTTGGGGGTTATGTGGTTGAGGAAACTCTGATAGGGAAAAACCCGGGAAAATATCGCCATCCAACGGGGGAAGATCACCGCGACCTCCCGAGCAAGAAAGGTACACTACACTTACGGTGATAATTACAGAAACTGTTGGAGCGCCAGGAAACATCAAGCAAATCAATGAAGATTGGGCGCTCTTGATACGTAAAATTTGCGGAGAACAGTGACTTCCTTCACGAAATTTTAGTTGAACTCACGACATGTTTTTAATTATTTATTTAAATAATGCGGTATACGCGATTTTCGAAGATATTTGGGAGTGATTACCAGGAAATGCATTTTTTTAAATTGGTTATTTAAGGTCGCATCAACATCTTAGGTCATTAGCGACCACTATTGCTGTTAACGGTATGGTAACTATGAGGATGAAACGACATGGTGATGATAAGGGGTGAAAGGACGAACACAAATACAACCATGCCCGAGGCGGGACTCCAACCCGCGACCCTTTGGTCCAAGATCACTCGACACTACTGCCTTAGCGATCTCGGCCACCGGGCCGACAGGAATGCATTTTGTGGGACTATATTCCGGTTATATATTATGTTAACCACGATAAACGGGTATTATTGGCAATACTCCCCGCGTCCCCCTACCACAGTCACCCACAGAAATCTCTGGTGGATTCGTCGGGGAGGGGAAAACATTGGTTTGATTGTTGGCTAATTTCGTCTTCCTGGGCGCCTCGACTACTAGTGTCATTAGTCGCGTTAGTGAAGTGCATGTTTCATCCGGAGGGGCGGTGTTGGGTTGGAAAAGTGGCTGGCTTACAATTTGCGGCGCCGACCTATACGTCGCATTAAGGAATTTTCCCCAATCAATTGTATCCAGGGGCCATGTCCGAAGCAGCTTAGACATACTCTAAGCTCCTGACGTGTCTCCTGAGATGTGTGGTAGTGTACTGCATGTAATTATGTGTTAGTTTGGGGTGATGGTAGGGCAAAGAAGAGAAGGCGAAATGGCGCACGGTCCGAGGCCCGTTTGTTAGGGCACTGCTTCAGCATTCACCTGGTGCTGATCGAAAAAAAAAACATGTAAAACTACCGGTCAGAGCAGCCAGCTGCTACAATTCTCCTCCATACAGGCTCCCACAGACCAGAGCGATAGATCCGCAGCTGGCGCGGCGCGGATAGTTCCGAGCTAGACGCGGCCGCGGAATTCGCGGGACCGGTCACACCCGAGCGTCAATTTTGAGTCAGCGTTTGGTGACGGTTGGCAAGGTCGCTCGACCCAGAGGGGAGGGAAGACTTCCGAACAAGGGCGGACTTCCACGAAACTCGAGCTGCAGCGGAAGAAACGTGTTTGGCTGCGTTACAAATTTCGCCGCCGATTAAATAAACGCTGTCAATCCGTAGCCGGGTCGCTCGCCTGCCGCACAGGTCTGAACGTGATCATAAGGCAACACGTGACGCGAAACCTCCGCTGCGGCCAATCCGCGAAGGCTGCGGATCTTCCGCGTCGGTCTGTGGGAGCCTTACAGCGTCTGAACTCCATCGACCTCTCTATATAGCTAGTGACGAGATTCACTGGAGGGACGAACTCTGGAACCACCCGGTAAGACGCACTGCAATGACATCAGTTGTTGCCCTGAGTCATCTCATGGAATGAAATCACTGGTTGCCAGGTCGCTTGCGATATGGGGACCATGCCCGTTTCCGGAAAGCGATATTTTTATTTATAATATTACTCTATTCAAAAAAGTCATCGTCACCTACATTATTTCTCTAGTATAGATACAATTTGCGATGCTCACACCCAACCAATCTCAGAAGGGACGCCAGAAGAAAAAAATTCCCTAAGAGATGTAGAATTTCTCCTTAATTTTGTAAATATCAATATTTGTTAAATCAAATCGCGCCAAATATGTAGGCGAAAAGTGAATCTCCTAACACAGAACAATCTCGAAACTCGAAAACAATGAGTTCTAGGGCCTTACAATCCGATTTTCGATATCAAAAGCCTCGAATTATGTTTCGAGTCACATGATCCACACTATGATACATTTCTGGGTCATTTTAGAACACTTTTAGTGTTTCAGCTTTCCGAGTACCCCTCCCTCCCCCTTGGAGGTAAAGACGTAGCATGTTATATCATTCAGTCATGCATCTCAAATTCAAATACATTCCTCTAAAATATTTTCCCTTACAGTAGATATGAGGAGAGAAATGGGTCGATCAGGTTTCTAAATACTAGAGTTACGACAAATTGACCGCATGATATATCTAAAGAGTTTTTTTATTATGATTTTGCTTACTTCTAGCAAAGAAAATTAAAATATTTGTATTTCAAAAAGATTGTTGTGGCGAGGGAGGCGAACAGAAATTTATTACGAAAATTCATATATCTTTACGAAATATACGAATATCATTACGAAAAGTGATAAAAATAAATACAGAAAGAGAGAGAGAATGAGAGAGAGAGAGAATGAGAGAGAGAGATGAGAGAGAGAATAGAGAGAGAGAATGAGAAAGAGAGAGAGAGAGAGAGAATGAGAGAGAGAGAATGAGAGAGAGAATGAGAGAGAGAATGAGAGAGAGAATGAGAGAGAGAGAATGAGAGAGAGAGAGAGAGAGAGAGAGAGAGAGAGAGAGAGAGAATATCAATACCAGCATAAATTTTTCATGCATTTTCTTCCTTTACCTGTGAAGCTTTCGCTGCGAATCTGGTCCTCCGAAGCAGCAACAGCAGCTGTTGTGGAAGTAAACGTAACAGTAAAGGCTGCAGATGGTCCTGTAACAAACCGAATTTCCTATTCTTAAAGTTTGTCAAACGCTCTTCCTCCCCCGGAGAAAGTTAAATTACTTATAGAATTATCAGATTGGTGGTGATAAATTCATTAAGTAGATAAAGTAGAAATAAATCGTTTTATTTATGTGACACGTCGCAGCAATAGTGTTTGGTTGTAATGTGCACTTCGATTTAATACGGGGAACATACGGCCTTTTGGTGGCGCTAATTGCTAGTGGTGCTGTCGCACTGCGCGGCGACAGAGTCAGTCTCCGGGGAATACCCATATTCTGTCTTCGTCTGACTCGCTGCAACGTAGTTTTACGAATTGCGCCTGTTACGGGAACTTGTGTACGGGAGCTTGCAACTTGTGTACGAAAGTACACAAGTTGAGTCAATTATGGACTATACTCAATGCATTGATGATATTTGAAGAATTTATTTTAATTTCAAATTAGGTTTGTTGATTCCAAACGTACATTTGATGAGTTCTTCGTGTAAAGGTGGCCGTTCAGGATGGAAGTCCCTTAGTATATAGCGGAAGCCAGTGCGGCTGCAGCTGGCCAGCAGTTTGCGAGCGTCCGTATAAATTAAAATGTGTGTCGAAGGTCTTTCATGATTGCCAAATATACCAGGGTAGTAAAGTTTTCGAAATAAAATCATTTTGTGTGAAACGTATCGAAGCAACCGTGCTTGTTGGAATGTGCTGGAGTCGAACTTAAGTGCCCAGTGGAAATCAAAACTAGAACCATGTGCGCGGGAGATGTATATAAAGTTTCACGGATACGACTCATGAAATTATGTAAGTAATATTTCAATATAGACTTATATTTAACTTAGTTTTAATTAATTTGGATTGCTAACATTTTTATTATGTATTCGTATTTTGAATTTTGGAAATTACACTTCCGTTATTCGATTGAGATGCAACCTCCTGTCTGTTGGGGCACCAGCCGCCACTAATGGATTTTATCCACTCTTTTGTTATGAGGGCCCTGTAAACAGTTTTTTGTCGAAAATTCGCCGGGTTTTCGCGAAGCATTACATAACTTTTTCTGTACTACGTAGCAAGAAAGTAAAAAAAAATTGAAACCATGTCCACGCTTACATGTAAATAATTATCACAGTTAGAAACCTAGTTAATGATAAAACAGAAATCAAAATAGTGCTTCCAAGTATATTCACACTCGCGGCGAATTAGTCTAGGCAGAGATCACTTCCGACCTAACTTCTCGGATGCGATTCTAGAAAGGTTCTCACAACTGACCCCCTCGCCTCCCCCGCTCCCCTCCTCCCTCGCCCCACTGCCTCCCCCACTCCCACTCGCACTCCACTCCACTCACTCCACTCCCCACTCCCCCTCCCTCCCACTCCCCCCACTGCACTCCACTCACTCCCACTCCCCACTGCACCCTCACCCCACTCCCTCCGCACTCCCACTCGCACCCTCCCTCCCCTCCCTCCCACTCCGCCCCACCCTCCCACCCCTCCCACCTCCACTCCACCCTCCCACTCCCACTCCCACTCCACTCCTCACTGCACTCCACTCGCACTCCCACTCCACTCCCCCCACTCCCACTCCCACTCCTCCACTCCACTCCCACTCACTCCACTCCACTCCCACTCCCCACTGCACTCCCCTGCCTCCACCACTCCCACTCCACCTCCCCTCCCACTCCCCCACTCACTCCCACTCCACTCCCACTCCACTCCCACTCCACTCCCACTCCACTCCCACTCCACTCCCACTCCACTCCCACTCACTCCCCTCACTCCCACTCGCACTCCCACTCCTCCCACTCGCACTCCACTCACTCCCACTCGCACTCCCACTCCCACTCCCACTGCACTCCCACTGCACTCCACTCGCACTCCACTCGCACTCCCACTCGCACTCCCCTGCACTCCCACTCACTCCACTCCCCCTCGCACTCCCACTCCACTCCCACTCGCACCCCACTCGCACTCCCACTGCCTCCCACTCGCACTCCCACTCGCACTCCTCACTCGCACTCCCACTCGCACTCCCACTGCACTCCCACTCGCACTCCCACTCCCACTGCCTCGCACTCCCACTCCCACTCGCACTCCCTCCCACTCGCACTCCCACTCCTCTCCCACTCCTCCCACTCACTCCTCACTCCTCCTCACTCTCGCACTCTCCTCACTCCTCACTCCTCACTCCTCCTCACTCCTCCCCTCCACCTCTCACTCTCCGCACTCCTCACTCGCACTCTCTCACTCTCCACTCCTCTCACTCTGCACTCTCTCACTCCGCACTCTCTCACTCTCGACGCCCACTCTCTCACTCTCGACGCACACTCTCTCACTCTCGCCGCCCACTCTCTCACTCTCGACTCTCACTCTCTCACTCTCGCCTCTCTCCACTCTCACTCTCGCACTCTCTCACCTCGCACTCTCTCACCTCTGCACTCTCTCACTCTCGACTCTCTCACTCTCGCACTCTCTCACTCGCACTCTCTCACCTCGCACCTCTCACTCTCGCACCTTCTCACTCTCGCACTCTCTCACTCTCGCACTCTCTCACCTCGCACTCTCTCACTCTCGCACTCTCTCACTCTCGCACTCTCTCACTCTCGCACTCTCTCACTCTCGCACTCTCGCACTCTCGCACTCTCTCACTCTCGCACTCTCGCACTCTCGCACTCTCGCACTCTCGCACTCTCGCACTCTCGCACTCTCGCACTCTCGCACTCTCCACTCTCGCACTCTCCTCTCGCACTCTGCACTCTCTCACTCTCGCACTCTCTCACTCTGCACTCTCCACTCTGCACTCCTCGCACTCTCTCACTCTCGCACTCTCGCACTCTCTCACTCTCGCACCTCTCACTCTCGCACTCTCTCACTCTGCACTCTCTCACTCTCGCACTCTCTCACCTCGCACTCTCGCACTCTGTCACTCTGCACTCTGCACTCTCGCACTCTCGCACTCTCGCACCTCGCACTCTCTCACTCTCGCACTCTCGCACTCTCTCACTCTCGCACTCTCGCACTCTCTCACCTCGCACTCTCGCACTCTCGCACTCTCGCACTCTCGCACTCTCGCACTCTCGCACTCTCGCACTCTCGCACTCTCGCACTCTCGCACTCTCGCACTCTCGCACTCTCGCACTCTCTCTCTCTATCCATCTATATATTTCTCTCTCTCGATCTCTCTATCTGGAAACTTTCCTACCTATCGATCTACTTTCACTTTCTCTCGCTTTCTTTCTTCTCTCTTTTTCGTATTTTTTCTCTCTTCTCCTCTCCCTCCCCTCCTGTTCCTTCATACCACTTTCTCTCACTTCCTTTCTTTCTCCTTTTTCGTTCCCTCTATCACCTCCCTCTCCTCCTTTCCTTTCTCCTACCGTCCCTTTCTCGAACGTCTCACCCGCCTCACGTAGGCAGCGGCGATAGTCATGGCGCGGGTGAAGCGGGGCGGGACGAGGAGAGAAAGGGAAGGGGGAGGCCGGGCGGTGCCGCGTGGGCGCTGGGCGCGTGGCGGCGTCGCGGAGCGCACGTGGCGGCGGAGGCGGCGCCGGAGGCGGAGGGCCACGCGCGCAGCAAACGTACAACTGAGCTCCGCCCCCTCCCCGTCCATCCGCCCCCGCGGCCCCAATTACGCTAACCGGATCGACCCTCGAGGCCCGCGCGCCGTCCTCCCTCAACACCGTCACTGTGCCTTCTGCTCTCGCCCGCAATAGAGACTCTTTCCGCTCAATTCGGGGCTGACACGGCACTTTTACGCAGCGCCCTTTCGCAACGCGGAGATTGCGCTCTATGGGAAAGGTCAATTCCCACGAAGTTGCTGTTTGAAGGAATGTGATGTGTGAATTACTTGAAGATAATATTCTCCTACTTTCCACAGACATTAAACTGAGCACAAGTACAAGTACAGTACGCCAGGAATGAATCTCCGCACCGAGCCGAATCAGGGCTTCCAATTAAAAGATGCACCTATGTTGGTAGCAACCAGATTACTGTGAAACAAGTGAAAGATACAACACTTCCAGCATCTGTGATGATTGTGCAGAGTACCCAATTTTATGTTTTCTTTAGTTACAAGTTGCAGCTAGTGTTATCAACTAATTTTTGTTGCAATTTTTGTTTCTCACTGGCAACGTGCCAGTGCGGAGAGACGTTCCTGGAGCATCATATAATTAATGTATGGTATTTATGTCCGATTTTGAACGGAACAGTCCTGTTTTAGACACTTTTTCTCGCTGAATTGCGCTTCGGAGGACAAATTATCCCAGTTTTAGAAAGAGAAACGCTTTCCGTAACAATTTCAACAATACCAACAGCACGAAAATCGAGAAATCCGACATTAGTTTAGAATTCATCTATTTCTAAATCATTTATTCCATAATGCCACATAGTTTCTTCCAAAAACATCCAAAAAAAGAGGTACTGTTTTTTAAATTATTAAACATTCTTTTGGTCTGTGTACAGCACTAATGCATACATTTAAAGAATCTTTTCTCTTGTGAATCCGATATGGACAAAAGAAAAAACAGTTACAGAGTAGCAAATCTTAAAACAATTACAATTATCAATGAAAATTTTAAGAAATCCTACAAATATTATCGATTACATTTGCAATGAGCATTAAATATGCGTAAGTCAATTTGTCCCTAATTTACTCTTCGATTTATGAATACATTATTTTTATACATTGATTAAATACTCCTACTATTTATTAAAAATTAGTAGATCTGTTTTGAGGGAAAATAATAATAAATGGTTATGCTAAGTATCCTGTGCATCAATAATCACTTCTCTTAATATTTAGAGTAATTCATTCTCGGAAGTTATTAATAAGACATGAATCGATGTCACCGTAAACCCCAGATGCATGATACAAAAGGCAACGAAGCAATACGAACATTCAGGAACGACAGGAACTATCGCATGTCCTTGGCAATAGGATACGCAGTGGGAGTGGCAAGACTATTTCGTATTTCAGGATTACGAAATGCGCACTCAGAGGGGCGAGATCTTCAAACATGACAATTCATTCTTTCAATGATTTATTTAAATTCTTTCTTTCCTTCTTTTAATTACTCGTCTCTTCGTTTCTTGTAGGGCTTTTGTCCAGTCGATATGACGCATATTCCAGCATACGCAAGACACCATCCCACTTTGCGGGCTCCTCTGTTCCAGGGTCAGTAGAACGCGAGGCCCTCCGCGACAACACATACATGAGAGGCAAGGGACAAACACTCAAGCCCAAGGCGGGACTCTCACCCGCGACCCTTCTCACCGAATCACTGAGTCAGTACACACGCTGTCAGCCATCTCAGCCATTCAGGTCGGCGTGGCTTTTTTAATCTTCAAATAATTTTTGTTTGTAAAAAATGCGTGGACAAGAAACAATCACGATCAAGGCTGAACTCGAACCTGCCACCCTTCGGGCCGAAGGGCTGAGTCGGTACACGTTCTTAACCACCTCTGGCACCCAGAACGGCTAATTTCTCGCAAATAATTCATTAATTCAAATTGAAAGAATAAGGTTAGAATGGTCAGATGTATGCGAGAGAGTGGAGAGATAAATGATTGAAAAGAGTGAATTACAAGTGAATGAAAAACATTAAATGAATGATTGAGAATTATAAATGTTCCAAAACGAACAATTGAACTAATGCGCATTAAGAGTTAATTCATAGATCAATGAGAACAAATTAGAAGGATCGAATGCATGAATCATGAAAAAATGCATATTGAATGAATGATTTATGAATAATGTATGAACAATGAATGAATGATAACTAAATAATTATGAATAAAGAAATGAATAAGTTAATGAGCATCCTCTCAAAGAAGCGAGTCGACGTAAGATATCTATAACCATCCATTAAAAGAACCAGTAACGTCAGATTTCGAAGGAAAGTACGAGATGAATCAAGGTGAGGTACCTGCCCGGATCGGATGCGGGACAAGAACGGTATAACTTAGAAGTGCACGGCCAGATGAATTACTAGTGCTGGATATCGGAGGTACAAATGAAAGAATAAATGAATTAATGAGACTATTTCTAAACGGACTCAACGAATTCTCACGAAAGCTATGATAATGGGAAGTTATAATAAACCTCTGCTTTTTCACGATAAATAGATTATGCTCGAGTAAGGGTCTCGCCGCGTCACTTGCTGTATATAATTGCATTTTTTTTTGCCATTCTGAAAGGGTCATTTATTACACTTTCTTGTGGTGAAATCCGATTTCTTTCTATCTGCGATATTTTCAAAGATATAATAAAATGTTTTTAAGATGGAGTCGCTTCCACGCCCCCTTGAAACATGATTTTGAGAACGCAAGCATGTGAAATTAAAAATACAAGAACCAGCTATTCAACTAAAAACAGCAGAAAACAAGAGCAGGAGAAGGTACTTGTGAGGAAGGAAAAAATAATGGGAAGACGAAGGAGAAGGTGTAATTTATGGTGCAGGGGTACTATAGGTAACCGTTAATTGCTATAGGCAAACGTTAATTACTTCTCTTGGAAAGTTCATTTTCCTTACGTATTGGTTAATAAAATGCCCATATCCCGGGAACTAAAGAAGACATTGAAATGATTATTTCTGTGTTTTACAGGTTATTTTTCAGGTTATTATGTGAATTATATGTAATATTCCACAATACAATACTTGAAGAGATGCATTCAAAAGAAAGCAAAAGAAAATAAATCCAAAATACTTTTTTTTAATTTAGAAATTTTTTAACTATTTAAAATTTTACTTCTCACAAAACATTGATGTTTATATAATGCATAAGTTATTTATATCTATTCTGGAAAAAGAATTATGAAAATATGTTAAATATAAATTGGGATATTGTGTCACAAATGAAACACTGTAAAATCTCGTATAACTAAATAAGGAATTTTTATTTTAAAAAATTAGGATGTTATTTTAGGTTTCCTGCATGTACATGGAAGTCATAAAATTAAGAGCTAAAACTAGATTATTAGGACAGTTTTGCTTTGAGTAGACATATACCTTAAGAGAAAATTGTAGGAGAATATGGGCAAATTAGTTATTATGTACCAAGGCGTTATGAGAGTTCTAATGATGGAGCGGCGACAAAAAACCCTTGGGATCATTAGAACCAGTTAACGCCTTTGGTACATGCATTATTTTATTTTTTTACCCAATGCTATTCATTTAGATTTTCTTCTTAAATAATTATTAGGGGTTCACTTGACTTGGTTTATCTTTTCATATTTCCCTCAATAATTTCCTCTCGTAATTCCCTCCAGAAGAAAACACTAGCATCATTCGACAGTTTTAATATTTCCCTCGTAACCACGATCCTCTGGATTCAGGTAAATTATGCAGTGTATGTCGAAGGCAATAACACGTAGTAACGTATTAGTAAAAAATAAAACAGATTTTTGGTTCTTATCCCCATAGATAAAGTACACAGATTCATCATGATCATTTTTTAAACTCAAATTTTTGGCATGTAATAATTAATGAATATTCATTAATAATTTAAGAAAATATAACTAATTCCGCTATTTCCTTAGACTCATTTGATGTTGTTTTTTTTTGCATTTCAAGAGCAATTATACAAAGTTTCAAATTTAATATGTGATATCGATTTTCCGAAAAAGTGTACCTTAGAAAAATTAAACATTAAAAATTTTTAAAAGTTCATATTGTAAACAATTTCAAGAAAAAGAGTTTTATTTAATAATAAATATTTTTAGATGTAAACTCCTTCCGACCACAAATTTTTGCTAAAAAATTATAATATTACATTGTGTACCCCCACCTATTTCCCTCCTTAATGCCCATAGTGAGTGACATCGATAACGTAAGATCGAGGTTTAAAAAAAAAATTAAAACCTTTTTCAAGAAAAAGTTAAGTAACCTCCAACATAAAATTCGTGTGCCATAAAATTTAATTTGTCAGTGTATGTTAATTTGCCGAATAATGGCCGGGAAGGAGCGCCAAGCCCCACGCCCTAAGCCTAAAGCCTCAAAGTACGAAATGAATATGAAGAATGAGGAAATAAAGGTCTTAGGGTTAATTTCAGGCGAGACAGAACGTTTGGTCGGTAAAGATATTACAAACAGCATTCCTTTGATTTATAACACATGAATTAACAGTGTTACCATAAGCTATTATTGCATATTTTAACTTTTAGGACTATTACGTACAGTATTGTCATTTTGGGAATTTTTCATTCAGAAACAAAACAGGAAACGTAAAAACATCGAGCACAAATAATCGATTTAAAAAAACATCAGCATTAACATTTCGCTGTTTAAAACATCAACATAGAAGTCCCTCACTAATATGTAAAATGCCTTTTGATTTCGCCGCTCCGCGTCCGGTCTACTTGCTCCGCGGCCGCCCCGGCCTCCCGGCCTTGCCTCCAGGCAGCGCCAAGGTCGCGGCCCCCTCCGCGCCCGCCATGACTCTGATTTTCTCTCGGGCGCCGGCCGACGCGAGATGTCACTTCCGACAGGAAACCGCTCGGGCACCTTTGGGCCGCCGGGTTACGTGCGGTAGGGCAGGCCTGCCTCACGAGAGAGTAAAAGGGGAGGCGTGTTTTGCCTGCTGCTCTGTGAGCTCTCAAGGACGCGTTTTCCGTCTAGGCAGAGGCGTAGAGTAGTGGGGGCGCGAGAGACGGCCCGCCCGGGCGGCAAAATATCACAATAAATAATATCTTGTAAAAAATTTAACCATTTCATTTCATATTATTGTCGCAACTACGGTTCGTACCGATTTAAATGAGCACGGAATATTTTATTATTTATTGTGACGATTTCTTTAAATGAATGCGCAATAATCACTTCTTGCGTGTAGCGACTGGCAACACCATCTACTCTGACTTGTATGGATTCTCCGTATTTTATTATGTGCTTGGATTTTTTATGACAAATATTTAGCGAGATTGTCTTCTATCTTATAAAGATGGTGTCTTTTATTGACACATTTTTTATTAGGAAACCAGACATGCCAACTTGTCTCATGAAAATGAATGAAGACGGAAGATGTTTTCTTCATTAGAATATCTATAGAAATTCTTGAGCGTTTTTAGCAGAACTTTAGCAGAAGAATTTTGCAGATAAGTTTGATTATTTAACGCCAGTTATAGTATTACGAGATTCAGTCGATACTAAATGTTATCTGCCGAAATTGACGAACAGGACTTCAAGATGAATCGACTTCCACTGCGGACTTTTATTGCTTCCACAGGCAACGAAAATAAATTAATTAATGAGAACCCACTTGAATTATTTAAATTTGTTGTGAAATTCAAGCTGGAAGATACTCTTCTCAATATTATAATAATGCAATATTATAATAATCAATATTATAATAATGCAATATTATAATATTTCCATAATTGCCACAAACAATGCCAGCTGTGAGATAATTTTTTCAAAATTGAAATTAATCAAAATTATTGAAGATCAACAATTAGTACTTGAAGGCTAACCAATCTGGCTATCTTGTCTACTAAACAAGATGTGTGTGATACTATAGACATTGGTAGTGCAATAAATATTGCTTTTAGTTAAAGACAGATGTTTTGTTTTTAATTCTAACAATTATATTTTTATCAATAAATATATAAATAGTAACAGTATCGTTCCATTTGGAAGTCGATTTGTATTTTTTATGCTATTTGCTAATAATTTAATCAAAATCGTCAAAGTACAATCATAGTTTAGTATAACTAAATCACAGTTGATACTAAACTGTGGTCATAAGAGTTCTGTACCTCTTACATTAATGTACGTGTAAGAATTTTTTAAATAAATTTGATTTTTTTATTGTAACACATATACATGATTTTTTTATTTCCAACCTGTACAATAATAATAATAATAATAATAATAATAATAATAATAATAATAATAATAATAATAATAATAATAATGATCATTGTTCTTGCCGACAAGGTCTTTAGAATTACTAGACATTTTAGTCTTTTAAATTGAAATACCTATATAAGGGGACGGCGAAATTGTCCTCGGCCCCAGGCAGCTGTCATCCACGCTATGTCACTAGGTCTTGGCGGATGTAGTCAAGCAGTGTACAGAGGACAATTACAAGCAATCACGTTTCAGTAACAATTAATAGTTATTTATGCCCTAAGGGCGACTCAAGGGCTCTAGTGATCTAGTGGCGACAAAAATCTCTCGGACATTAGAATCAGTTAACGCCCGTGGTAAACACATTATTTTATTTCTTACCTAATTTTATTGATTCATATTTACATATTTACTAATTAACTTGACGGTAACTTCAGTCGGTTTGTCTTTTCATATTTCCCTACCATAATTCCCTCAATAAGAGATGTAGCATCAGTCATCGCATTGAAGGCAATAACAAGCAATTTTTTTCTGCAAAAATTAAAAGAATTAATTCCCTTTTCCAATCTTTAAAATGATTCATAAATCCTCGTGAAACTCCAGGAACTTCCAACATAAAAGTTTACGAATTACACAAACTATAGTTTTACACTACACACTATAGTGTGGTAATTACACTATAGAGTTGACTCCGGTTATACTGAACGCGGATATAGTGAACCCTCGATTATAGTGAACAAAGTCACTGGTCGTGCTTCACTTACATTACAAATAAGCATAAGAAGATTCGATTATAGTGAACCTGAACCTCGGCTATAGTGAACATAGGAAGTAAGCCCTGGAAATTAATTGGCTCTCTTTTGTTACTAGGCGATTTAAAGGGTCTTCGGAGTGTTGATCGTGTTCCAACAATGCAAGAACATCGAAAAGTGTCAAGACTGCATTACATACTCGAGACAGAGCACAATGCAGAATCGAGTATGAAGAGAGTAGGGAAGGATCTAGAGAAATTTCTAATGAAAAATGCACGAAGTAAACAATAGAAAATAATTGATTTTTCTAAATTAGAAATAAAGATATAGAATTTTCAGTTCGTGCTGTTCATGAATTTAGCTGTAGCTCTGTATTAATAAAATCAATATTCTGGAGAAATTCCATTTAATTTTGACACCATCGGATATATGAACCTCTGATATAGTGAACCAAGCATGTTAGTCCCCAGAAGTTCACTATAACCGGAGTCGAATTACACAGACACCCTGTTGCGTGCGCGGCGGGCGGACCGAGGGCCTCGCAGTGGGTCGCGGGGCCTGGGAGGCGAAGCGAAATTACCGAAAGGTGCCGTTAGGTTTACGTCAGCCGCGTCTCACGGCGCCGACTTCCGTGCGACGAAAACGCTGACGAGCGACAGGTTTCCCTTTCGCCCGTCTTCATATGAGTCACGGAAAGCGAAACCAAACACGGAGTCAGCACTTTCACGATGATACGCGTTCCAATTGTGAGAGATAAACGCTGTCTTACAAAGCGCTCTGTTTACGCAATGTTTGTTCCGAAGTTCGTTTGAACTGTTTCTCTGATTCAGGGTTTTCGCAAAATTGTTATTGGACAATTTTCTTTTGGGCGAATATAAATGGAGAAAGAGTAGAACAATTAAGTATTGTGATATTGAGATAACATAATACAAAAAAATTGTAGAGGTGAAAATAATAGAAAAAGAATGGAGAAAGCAAATGTCCTTCTCATGAAGAACATAAGGGTATTATGCGGAAAAATTAGAAATTAAATTGTATTATACAAATCATCCCTGCATTTTCTACGCGACATTCTATTTTCGTAAGTAACGGGAGTAACGGAGTTTCGGGAGTAACGGAGAGGTGACGGAGGGGGTGATGGACGGTGGCGGCGGAGTGGGTGGCGGAGGGAGTAACGGAGAGGTGACGGAGGGGGTGATGGACGGTGTAGCGGAGGGGAGCGGCGGAGGGGAGTAACGGAGAGGTGACGGAGGGGGTGATGGACGGTGTAGCGGAGGGGAGCGGCGGAGTGGGTGGGGAGGGAGTAACGGAGAGGTGACGGAGGGGGTGATGGACGGTGTAGCGGAGGGGCGGCGGAGTGGGTGGCGGAGGGAGTAACGGAGAGGTGACGGAGGGTGATGGACGGTGAGGGAGGGAGCGGCGGAGTGGGTGGCGGAGGAGTAACGGTGAGGTGACGGAGGGGTGATGGACGGTGTAGCGGAGGGGCGGCGGAGTGGTGGCGGAGGGAGTAACGGAGAGGTGACGGAGGGGTGATGGACGGTGTAGCGGAGGGGAGCGGCGGAGGGTGGCGGAGGAGTAACGGTGAGGTGACGGAGGGGTGATGGACGGTGTAGCGGAGGGGCGGCGGAGTGGGTGGCGGAGGGAGTAACGGAGAGGTGACGGAGGGGGTGATGGACGGTGTAGCGGAGGGGGGCGGAGTGGGTGGCGGGGTGGTGGTGGTGGGGGGGGTGGCGGAGAGGGTGACGGAAGAGATGAAGGACGGGGTAGCGGAGGGGGGAAGAGAGGTGGCGGAGGAAGAATAAGGGGGAGGGGATGGTGGGGGGGGAGGAGAAGGGCGGAGAGGGCCGAAGCGGGGAATGGGACTGGGGTAGAGGGTGTGGCGGAGGCGGGAAGGAAGGCCGTGGCAGAGGCGGGTCGCGGGCGGAGGAATCTGCTGCCTCTGTTGCGCCCTGCGCTGCCCCGCCTCCGCCTGGGTCGCCTCCGCCGCAGCGGCGTTCGTTCACCTCTGGCGGGGAGCGGCGGGCGGGCGGCGCAGAGAGCGGGGAGCGGGCGGGCGAGGTGCGCTGGTTGCACAGACGCTGCCGCTCCTTTGGCCACCACGCACCCGCCAGGCCGAGACATCATGGGGACCACACATATGGTGTTGGAATTTTGACTTACAAAAGAAGCCAAATGAAAATCATCTATCCATAATTCGATGTGTCAGTGCAAAGATTATTACTTGCAGCCTCTCCGGCCGGGTGATCCAAGGATTCAAGTTCTGGCGATGCTAGGATTTTCGAAACAAGCTACATAGGTAGGATTCAGCCAGTTTGGATGAGTATTCTAGCGGCCGGCTGCTCTGAGCAGTAGTTTCCGGGCTTTTCCCTCGCTATACCAGGCGAATGCCAGAGTAATTCCCTTGCAAATACCAAACCAACCGCGCGGCATCTTTCCTTCATCATCCTTTTCCCCTCCTCCCCCTTACACGAATACACACGTATATGCATCGCACTACCGCACATTGCGGGAGACCAAGCGGGAACGCAGAGCTTATCCGGGCTAGGGCGGTCACCCTCTGTAGGAGGTGCCTGGAGCAGGGAAACCCGCCGCTGACATGTATGTCGTCGCCGGATCTCACCTCCAGAAAGGAATGCATACGTGCACCTCCGGGCTATAACACTGCATACACTCTTGCGAGTAATAACCTCAGCAGTTGACGCTCCCGGAATCACTAAACAAACAATCTATTTCAATAAATTGTTACCAAAAACTTCTCCAATTTCTAATCTTTACCGCACACAAATACGTTTGACGGAGGTAAAACACAAAAAATTGCTATGTATGTACAAGATATCCAAAGGATATGCTCTTCTATCAACATTCCATAAACTCAAAAATAAAATGTTTATATGTGAAAATAATAATATTAAATTCAATCTGAACGAAAAAAATGTTTATTTGATTCTTTACATCTCATGGTGAAGGTTACTACCATGATGGCAGCGGGATCGTCCCAAAATGTTATACGACGAATCCGGAAACACTCACTCATCTGTCCCCGAGTGCAACAAAAGACGAGCGACAAGACGGAATTTGCGTGGTCAGACGGAAGAGCAGGCCTCATGGCCTGAGTCTCGCCACGTAAAATAAGGCAAATTCAATTCAAAGACGAACGGTGTCGCCAGGAATGGCAAAAAACATAGATGTTTTTAAATCAAATATTCAATAATGTAGCAACATCAAATATACAAAAAATTTTCAAATTATTGAAAACAAACTCTTTAGAAAAATTCTATATGCATCTTGGTTTATTCCTAATAAACAAATTCATAATGAATTAAATCTCCCTACAATCCATGATTTGATTAAAATTTAGAGTTTCAATTTTTAATACTATTCCATCATTACATCATGCACCATTTTTAATCAGGGTAAAACTTATCCCTTTCCTCGTAGATTAATTCCCCATTTCCTAAATAAAATTCCATCCTGCTTAATTCTATTTTCTGTAACTTCTTTTTCAATATTTTTATCTACAACATTTTTCTAGTTCTTAAATTTTGCCTTTACAAATCCCCTGAAAGAGGTTACTGTTAATGTCGGTAAAGTCAATCTCTGAAAGAAATTTGTAAATTTCAGTGCTCTGAAAGACATTGTCGAACAGAAAGGAATAAATTAAAAAAGGATGTTTTTAAGACGTTGATATTATAATATCGATATTTTGCTTTCGATGTTTTCTTCAGATCGATATTTGTCCAGAAACGATGTTTTCAAAAAAATATAATATAAATAAATTTCCGGTATCTATTTTATTGTGGATTGCTCGCAAAAAACAGCCATTCACAACTGTCACTGTTGTCGATCCACAGGCGGCACGAAAGCGTTGGCCATTTGCAACCTTTCTCCAGTTTTGTTACTTTTTGATTATTTTGTACGTGATAATGTCGTTAAACTGCAATTTGAACATTCACTACTTAGAACATTGATTAAAATATTCAGATGACAGTCAAATTTAAGGCAGAATGTAATTTAATCTAATATTCACGTGTTATGTATGACATTAGAACCAGGAATTTACGTTTTCGGGATACACATTAAGTAAACTGATGGACTGATCACTATGTTTACTTAATGTGTTTAATCTACTCGTATGTTACTTGAGTAAGTACACTATTTAAATAATTTCAATGTTCAATCAGATTATGTACTTCTTTGTATGACGTAGTTACTACTCGCGCAACTTTTCTTGAACGATAGATTCAAGAAATACGGGCGGAGTGGGGGTATTAGTAATATATAATAAGGTATAATAAGGCTGAACAAAAGTTATCGACTATGAAAGCAACTAGCTTTGACTGGCTTCTATTTCGCGCCAATGAAATTTTAATGCTTGGAATGTTGTCATCAGTGCCCGCTGCGAGCTTTTGCCTTCAACTGTTTATTGCTCAAGGGAGGGGAAGCAAGGTCATCGTTCAAGAAACGTTGCGCGAGTGCTATGTGATTTGTTAATTTAATTTTAATATGCCACTGATAATGGGAACAAACTCTCGAAACAAGTTTATGGCGGAATTTTCTACACAGTAAATTTATATAGCGTACTATTGTGGTTGATACCTCTTATATCCTGAAATTTTAATCATGGATCCACACGATCTCTGCTGCACTACAGATTGTCTCCTTTTTTACATTAATTACACAATGAAAACAAACGACACTATTAGAGCACAACGTGAAACACAAGTTATTAGTACTTCTTCGCTTCCTCATCGAAATACACCAGAAAGACGTTCCAACTTTCATTTAATATTTCTTTATCTTAACACCAATGTTTAAATTTGCTGCATCATACATTTTCTGAGATATTTTGGCATTAGATTTCCAATAGCTTCACTAGCACCATCAGATATGTATTTACATTCATCCATGGCCTCCAATGAACGCGTAGTTGTTTATTAACAGTTTCCTTGGTAATAAACACTATTCACGTATCACGAATTTTAAATTCTGTAACTTAATATTTTAAATACATTATCTGAAACTATTACGGTCGTGAAAAAATAGCATAGACACCTCGAGAGATACATTTTCCCCTCTGTATAATTGTAGCTCTCGGGCTAAAGCCCTTTGGCTACAATAACACTTTGGGAAAATAATATATTTCTCTCCCTTGATGTATACTATTTTTAATCGATGAGATCTTTATACCTATCAATCGATGGTCAATATTCGACTACAGTTCCCAAATCCACCCCTTGATCATCATCGACCCTTTCAAATGTTCATCAACACCCAGGGGGTCGATAGACCCCGTTGGAAACACCTGATCAATATCAACAGGGGCATCGTGGGGGAGTACTTCCTGTCCTATTCAGTCTCGTCATTACCTGTGTACGCCGGTGAAGACAAGGCTTTACTGAACCTGCAACTAAGCGGGATTAAAGCTGGGCCAGAGGTTGAGAGAATGCTGCAGTAAAAGCTCATCTCATCTACATGACGCCTTTCTTCTATTTTGTTTCGCACGCACGGAGGTGCAGAGACTTATTCTAATTTAATTCACCTCTTTGCTAAAGGGGCAAATACAGAAATACATCGTAGGATAAACTTCAAAGTGGGCGGTAAGCTAATATAGAACAAAACAATAGATGCTATGTATCTCGGAAGGGGCTGGGGATATACCAAACATATTGAAACTGATAAGCATGAGAGGAAAAAGAGATAAGAATCCCAGGCAAGCAGGGCGTCGCGGGTTGGGAAATCTCTCGCATTGACCTCTGTACTTCACGTATCTCCGCGGCAGATGTGACTGAAATTTCTCCAACTGTTTGAACTAGATACTCCAACGCATTCAGTACGGTTACGTACTTTTTGTTTTTGAAATGTACGAACAATTAAATTTTGTTACAAAACGTAGCATTAACTGACTGACGTATCAATACATATCCAAAACTACCGAAAGTACACACCTGAAATTTGGAACGTAGACTTCTATTATGAAGTGCATTAGAAAATCCTAAGTAACTAGTATTTTTTTCACACATTGCTTCGAGGGGCTGAAATGTGCTCTGGTGAATGTAGTCACAGTGCCAGGGCTGTCGAGGCAGGCTTCGAGCGGCTTGCGGGGTGACAGGGCTGTCGAGCGGGTGAGGCGGCATGTGCGAGGCGGGCTGTGCAGGCGGGCTGTGCGAGGCGGGGCTGTGCAGGCGGGCGTGCAGGCGGGCTGAGCGGGCTGTGCGAGGCGGGGCTGTGCGAGCGGGGCTGTGCAGGTGCGGAGGCGTGGCTGTGCAGGCGGGGCTGTGCAGGCGGGCTGCGAGGCGGCTGGCAGGCGAGCTCGAGACGGGCTGTGCAGAGGCGGGCTGTGCGAGGCGGGCTGTGCAGGCGGCTGTGAGGCGGGCTGTGCGAGGCGGCTGTGCAGGGGGCAGTGCGAGGCGGGGCTGTGCGAGGCGGGGCTGTGCGAGGCGGGCTGTGCGAGGCGGGCTGTGCGAGGCGGGCTGTGCGAGGCGGGGCGTGCAGGCGGGGCTGTGCGAGGCGGGGCTGTGCGAGGCGGGGCTGTGCGAGGCGGGGCTGTGCGAGGCGGGGCTGTGCGAGGCGGGCTGTGCGAGGCGGGCTGTGCGAGGCGGGCTGTGCGAGGCGGGGCTGTGCGAGGCGGGCTGTGCGAGGCGGGGCTGCGAGGCGGGCTGTGCGAGGCGGGCTGTGCGAGGCGGGGCTGTGCGAGGCGGGCTGTGCGAGGCGGGGCTGTGCGAGGCGGGGCTGTGCGAGGCGGGGCTGTGCGAGGCGGGCTGTGCAGGCGGGGCTGTGCGAGGCGGGCTGTGCGAGGCGGGGCTGTGCGAGGCGGACTGTGCGAGGCGGGGCTGTGCGAGGCGGGGCTGTGCGAGGCGGCGCAGTGCGAGGCGGGGCTGTGCGAGGCGGGGCTGTGCGAGGCGGGGCTGTGCGAGGCGGGGCTGTGCGAGGCGGGGCTGTGCGAGGCGGGGCTGTGCGAGGCGGGGCTGTGCGAGGCGGGGCTGTGCGAGGCGGGGCTGTGCGAGGCGGGGCTGTGCGAGGCGGGGCTGTGCGAGGCGGGGCTGTGCGAGGCGGGGCTGTGCGAGGCGGGCTGTGCGAGGCGGGGCTGTGCGAGGCAGGGCTGTGCGAGGCGGGGCTGTGCGAGGCGGGGCTGTGCGAGGCGGGGCTGTGCGAGGCGGGCTGTGCGAGGCGGGGCTGTGCGAGGCGGGGCTGTGCGAGGCGGGGCTGTGCGAGGCAGGGCTGTGCGAGGCGGGCTGTGCGAGGCGGGCTGTGCGAGGCGGGGCTGTGCGAGGCGGGCTGTGCGAGGCGAGGGCTGTGCGAGGCGGGGCTGTGCAGGCGGGCTGTGCGAGGCGGGGCTGTGCGAGGCAGGGCTGTGCGAGGCGGGGCTGTGCGAGGCGGGCAGGGGCTGTGCGAGGCGGGCTGTGCGAGGCGGGGCTGTGCGAGGCGGGGCTGTGCGAGGCGGGGCTGTGCGAGGCGGGGCTGTGCGAGGCGGGCTGTGCGAGGCGGGGCTGTGCGAGGCGGGGCTGTGCGAGGCGGGGCTGTGCGAGGCAGGGGCTGTGCGAGGCGGGGCTGTGCGAGGCGGGGCTGTGCGAGGCGGGGCTGTGCGAGGCGGGGCTGTGCGAGGCGGGGCTGTGCGAGGCGGGGCTGTGCGAGGCGGGGCTGTGCGAGGCGGGGCTGTGCGAGGCGGGGCTGTGCGAGGCGGGGCTGTGCGAGGCGGGGCTGTGCGAGGCGGGGCGGGCCGGCGACGTGGCGGGGTCAGGATGGGGACGGGGTGGTGGAAGGGAAAGGGAAAATCCATAGTAGCCACTCTTGTGCCATGTAAAAGAACCCTAGGGGGTACCCGGCAATATTAAATATCTCAGACAATATCCCACCCTAACGAGATCACATTTTCTCCCGACCAGTCAGTTCGGATGTACATAGCATCGTAGGCTATCACGGCCGGAGTCAATATGAGTGAACGTTTCCGAGCTGGTAGGCCGTGATCCAGTTGGCATTGAAGAGCCAAACTTTCGTCCACGTCTGCGGTGGACATCTTCAGTGGCAGCAGCGTTGTGGGGGTAGTCTCCGGGTCGGCGGCTAGCTAGCGACTGGCAAGTCGACTGACTCAGTCGCTAGTCGGCCCACGACGCTGCCGCCACTGAAGATGTCCACCGTAGACGTGGACGAAACGTTTGGCTCGTCAATTCCAACTGGACCACGGCCTACCAGCGCGGAAACTTTCACTCATATAGTTCGGATATAGTTGACTGAGCCCAACATCTGGCGGAGAAAGTGAGAGTCAAAACCCAGGTGCATTGTAGGGGACCAACCGCGAGGTGTGCCTGCTCGATACAGGTCCCCAGACCCGCCTCTGGGGTATGCTTCCAAGGGAAACCGGGACGAAAAACACGCGTGCGGGAAAAGGGCATTCTCCCCGCCAATAGTCCCATACGATAAATAAATAAATCGCGGCTGGGGTCGTCGAGCGCGCGCGGACGAGGCGGGGAGAACGGGAGGGGCATGGGCGGGGAGGCGGCCAGCGAAGGAGGCGGAATGGGACGGCGATGCGGGTGGGATTAGACGGAATAGGGAAGGAGAGATGAGGTAGAAAAGGGGATGAGGGGGGCGAACGCGGAGATATGGCGGGAGGAAGCAGGGAGGGTGGAGTGAGGCGTGGATTGGGGGGCGGTGAGGCGGTGCGGGACAATGGAGAGTGGAGTGGAGTGGAGTGGATGGAGAGGAGCGCAGCGGAGCGGAGCATACAGAAGCGGGAAGGTTCCATTCATTTTACATTAACGAAACAACGTATTCCTCTTCCAAGTCTAATAACTATGAATCGGATTCGTATGCAATAATAACAAAAGTAATAATTATGAATTTACATAGTCAAAAATATGCAGTAAAAGATATAAAATATCGTCAGAACACGGTTTCTTGTAATTTTCACGCACAGTATGTCCATCCGGCTCTTTTCTCTCACTATACAGCACTCAATGAAATTGGGAACAGTGGTATGTTTCCACGATGGAATGTCTGCCGCTGAGAATGCACATCCATTACATACTTCACAAAAATTAAACAAATAACATTAGTGCCACGTTTAAACACAATTTCGAGAACTCCTTAGTAGCTGCATTTCTACCATACAAATTGACGTTCCTTTCTTTTTTACAACCTCTTTCGCTTACACTGTAGGAGAGAACGTCTGTGACTTGTGAGAGTTCAAGTCACGTGTGTTAGCCTTGGCGATTTTAAAGATATATCGACAGCAGACAATACACGAAAGGATCGTGATTTTCTTGTTAAATATAATGACTAATGAATAATTTTACTGACAGGAAATTAATATTAGCTACTATAAATCAAATATATAGATAGGGATAACAGAATTCAATTTATTAAAATAAATACAAGTAACGATATACGTTCTCAAGTAAAAAATGCAGAAAATCAGCAATTTGCAGAATGTTGATACTTATTAAGAAAACAGGAAATATGCTGTACATGCATAGTAAATTAATGTTTAAATAATTAGAAATAGGACGTTCCATGCATATACCAAGTCTGCATTCATTCTAACTACTGGTGGGAAATATGAATTTGCACACATTACACACGTTATGATTAATAAATACTCGGACTTATCCGGGTTACTTCAGCTAGTTTAGTACTTTAACATATAACCTCTCAAATCACGTATCACTCTCACCGGACTCATCACCCGTCCTTGAAAACTTATCGACTACAGAGCACAAATACGCACGACGAAAAAAGAAAGCAAAGAACAACAAAAAAAAACCTTTTTTCCTGGAGCTTTCAACGGCGCGGGATCAACGTGACGAAAAAAATGGAAAATTCGACAGCACGGGCAGGCTGCATCTATTTATACGCGGTCTATTTCCCCTGGCATAAATTTAGCGCTGGCGAACCCCTAAAAGTGCCTCACAAAAGGCACGATCGCGCGCGAGCGTCGTTCTCGCGGGATAAACGCGTTCCTGCGCGCAATGCCAGTGGCGCGGGGGGGGGGGACGGTCGCCCGGTGCAGCCCGAGCGGCCGCTTCCTGTATACCGACCACGGTCTATTTTCGCTTCCGCCCCCCGCTCGCTCGCGTTGCCTCTCTCCGCGAACACGCCGTATTCCCTTCTGCAAAAATAAAATCAACATCGACCCTTCAAAAACAGCAGCCGAAATATTTTCCCTAAGACCATTCATCCCATCCTCCACCCCCCTTACAACTGAATCAAGAATCTGTACGATGGCATCCACATAACAAACCTATAAAATATCTAGGCCTTTTCTTAGACACGCGCCTCAATTGGAAAAGTCACATCGACAATAAAGTTATACATGCACAAATTAAATTACACCAACTAAAACCAATAATAAATAGATCAGTTAAATTATCCTACAATACTGCCTTACTGATATACAAAATGATCATACGACAACTATTATTAGATGCATGCGCAGTTTGGATGAGTGCACCTAAATCAAACACCAAAAAACTGCAAGTCATCTAAAATCATTTCCTGAGCACCATCACGAATGCCCCATGGTAGTCTCCAATACACAACTCCATAAAGAATTCCAGATAGAACCGATTACCAACCACATTATTTTTTTAATAAGTTAATTGTAAGTAGATATAAGCAACTATAACAAATGTAGAGTGTATTAACACTGATCTTTGTATTGTTCTATCCAAAAGAAAATAAATAAATAAATCTAAAAGTTCCCTTCTGCAGACTGGCCTCTGACCGGGAGGTCCAGTGCCTGACTTTGACTTACGTGCGGCCTAGGTGTCAAAGGATTTAGCGCCCTTTTAATTTGATTTTAAAAATTAAAGATATTAAACGGGCCACGGACCGCGCGCGATATTTCCTTCCTGTTCCTTGCCCTATTCTCACCCCTTACATACACACACTTACAGTTGCATGCACCACACTATTACACGAGTCGGGAGACCAGTCGGGACTGTAAAGCTTATCCCAATTGCGGCGGTTCCTCTCTGGGAGGAGATACCTGGTGGAGGGAAAGTCCTCGCAAGATGACTTTAGGTCGGTGTCAGATTTCGCAAACCAGTATGGGAAGATCTCCACAACCTTCACGATAAAAACTCAGGCGTAATACAGATTACAGCAGCAGTAGAAAACCTTAGAGGTAAATGATGGTAGGAATGTGAAAAATGAATGTGCAAACACAAACACCCACTCTCTAACGCGGTGGAATAATGCATTCCACCGCTACAGTTATGACATTGTGGAGCCTGCTTCCTCTTGGGTTATGACACTTTTGCCCCCGCTTCTGATGTTGGTACACTTGAACATTAATGGAAAATCTGATGTTGTGTGCTTTTCCTCCAGCCATTTAAGTTCTAAACCTCAAATTAAGAGTCTCTGTAGTTTCCTCGTGGGGTCGAGAATTTCCCACAACTCGGACATTCACCAGTATCTCCGGCCAGTAGCGTCTCCTCGTTCAGAACCTAGGGCGTTGGCAATGAAGGAAAGTGTTAACTCCCACACTACTCTTTTCGCTTACATATTTGGAGTAAAATTTAATTAAATAAACAAAATCCTGATTCATCTTAAATTATAATATTGGAAGAATAAGCGGAAAATAGTAACAAAATAACAACAATGAGGGTGATGTAGTTTCTATGTAAAGATTGGAATAATACATTTTAAAGTATTTAAAAATACAAGCTCGGTGTTTTTTCATGTTCAGCTATCGTTTTAAAAATTAAATTCTGAAATATTAGGTTAGGACAAGGGCGTCCTTCATCAATTACACGTGTCTTTTCTTCATGCGAAAGGGAAGAAAAGCAATAATTAGAAAACTTTTCTAACATCGCAATCACGGACGCTTGCTCACCAGCAGGCCGTTGGATCGAGATCCAACGCCTTCGCATGCTTCGTCTTTGAGTGGGGGAAGCGCGCGCATGCGCTGCCGCCACCCGATCCGCTTGAGGGCGTTGGAGGCATTCGCCAACGGCCTGAGCTAAGCTAGTACACTGCCTGCGTTGCGTGGAGCCGCTGGTGGCGATCGTACGAAAGACTGAATAAATAAAAAATCTAAATGTTCTCTAAGGAATTTTTTTTAAAATTTTCCTTTGCTGTTGACGTGCGACTTGCACATTCCACGACAACGTTACTGTCTCCGGCGCATCTTATCTCCCGTGTGCCGACATTAGGAGAAAAGAGGTTGAGTGAGACAGGGAGAGGGTGGGAATGGGTTGGGTTGGGCGGGAGGAGAGGCACTATGGCACGGTTTTTCGCGTGTTTCTCGGTTTAGCCGCGAGTGTTCCTTCATCTGCAGCACAGCTTGATACGGTCGCGAGCATGCACCACCTAGCGGCACGACCGAGAAAGACGCGAAAAATAGTGCCATAATGCCACCGTGGTGACGGGCCTTGAGTGGAACTTAGAGGCAGCTCTATGAACACCGAAGTATACTCCGTATACGAGAAAGTAAAAATTGGGCGAGGGGAGACGTGAGAGGGGACCGACTGATTGAAGGGAGTGTCAACTGCTATGTTCATTAGTCCCGTAAGTGTATTACATGTTTTTATCGCAGGTGGCGGTGATCTTCTGCTGCTGGATGCCGAAACTGAGCGCCGACCTACCCGTCCGCTAACGGGTTTTCTTACTAGTGGGCACTGTCCCAGCTAGGATATGCTCTAAGCTTCCGACAGGTCTCCCGGTATGTGTGATGGGTAATGTGTGTGTGTGTGTGTGTGTGTGTGTGTAAGTGAGGGGTAAGAATAGAACAAGGATGGAAAGATCGCGCGCGGTCTGTGGCCCGTTTGATAGGGTATTGCTCCGGCATTCGCCTGGTGTGGATCGGATACACTACAGAAAACTATCGATCAGAACAGCCGGCAGGTAAAATTCTCCTCCAGACAGCGGCTGAATCCGACCTAGCTAGGGTCAAAAATCCTCCGACCGTCGGGAATCGAACTCAAGGACCTCGCAGTCTGAGGCACTGCAGTGACATCAGTAAATGCCTGAGCGTCCTAAGCCTGTGTGAAATGGAGCCGAACCGAGAACAGTAGGTGGGTGGGCAGCGGACTTTGGGCAGAGGGTGGGCAGCCGGCCGGGTGGGTGGGCAGCGAGGATGGGTGGGTAGCGGCTGGGCGGGGCGCGAGGTGGGTCTCCACGACAAAGGCGCGGGGCTGTGCGCGGGGGAGGGGCGGCAGGAGGGCAAATAGACGCGCGCGATAAGCGCCTCGCAGCCTCCCGCGCCGCTCGCAAACAGCCGCTTCCCCAACGCCGCTCCGCGTGCACCGGCGCGCGCCACGATGGCTCCAGGTGGAGGCCAAGGTGGCCCTTGACACTGAACACTTTCAAAAATAGACGTGAAAAATAGCTACTATTCTTCAAGATGATAGGTTACTTCTAATCTTACTGACGTTATGAAACTGGACTTATGAAACCAAAACCAGTAGCGGTGAGCATAAGAGCGCCACGCGGCTTGATTCATTTACCATTTTGTTTCCGGACGCCTCATCTACTTTGGTCAATATTCTCGTAAGTGTGATACACGTAATGTTCCGGAGATAGCGGGGTTTCTTCCTCGCTATAACGTGAGATCCACTGCCGACCTACATGTCGGCTTATGGGGAATTTCCCTCCTCCAGGTATCCTCGCCAGCGGGGATACCGCCCCACCCGTAGCACGCTCTAAGCTCCCGACTGGACTCCCGATAAGTGTAGGTGCATAGTTCAAAGTCACAGCCCGCGCGCTGTCTTTTCTTCCCAAGCCTTCATGGTCATCATCATCATTATTATTATTATTATTATTATTATTATTATTATTATTATTATTTTATCACTATCTTGAATCCAGGCTATAGCGATATAAGATAGACAGTAATTCGCCCGCCCCTTCATAATATTTAATATTATCATTATTAAAAGGCACTTGTAAGAAAAGACAAAAGCAAAGTGTTTGCTTGTGCAAAAAATAAATGAAAGAAGAAAAAAAAACGGACGATCTCTTGAATTGGGGAATACCAGCACGATCCACCTTGCAGGTAGTGGAAAGCTCGGAGGACACTGACTGGGTCGTCTCCACGACGTCGCACCGCGCACGCTGCTCTGCACACACGTGCATCCCGCGCGCGTAATTCGAGTGGTTACCTAACAGGGCGACGCGACACAGTGGCCAACTCGCGCCAGGGGCAGCGCGGAAAGGGCGAGCTTTCCCCGCCACCACCAACAGCTATGGATAATAACAAGTATTCTCAGTTTAGGCCAGCGGACGATCATTTTGACAGGTTCTGAAACGGTTCTGGGACGCCGAAGACGGCATCATCTCAAGTAAGGGTCGTCCGTAAATCAAGTAACGCTAAAATGTGGGAGGGTTATTCAGACAGCGTTACGCTGTGTTACATTGGGGTGTTGGTTTAATATTCCGTAACGCCAATTTATATTTTTAAAAAGTTCAACGTTCGCTAAAATAATTCTTTTATTCAGTCTTATACTAATGAATTAAAATATTACCAAATTAAATAAAAAAATACAAATATATTAAAAATCATGATTTTAAATTGTTACAATAAATTGAAATATTTTTTTTCTTCAGTGAGGTATTGATAGAATCTGTTATATTAGGAAGCAAATATTCAACACTGATCTATTGTACACCCTAGAATCAAATTATATTGTGCAAGTACTCTTGCCCAGCGTCCTCCACGACGGCCTGTTTGTTGACAAAAAGTTTCCTCACTTGTGCGTCCTTCCCTCCCTCAAAAAGTGTCCCCAATCTTATTGTTAGTTCAGTCATGATCCTGAACTAATTCTGAGTATAATAATTTTTCATGAAATATTCATGCATAACACAAATAAAATTAATACTAATAAGTTGTTTTTACTGTTATATAAATTATTTTTATTTATTGTAAATGAGTGGCTGTTGTCACTAGCGTTACGTAATTATTTACAGCAGGGACTGAAGCGCGCGTTACAGGAAGTATCCAAATTAATCCAAATTTGCGTTACTTTTTTATAGACGGCCCCTAGTGTCATCCAGATGAGCTGAAGCACCCTACTGATAATGCCTCAGAAGTGTCAGGTCAGTGACTGCCATTGTCAGTTACATGTCAGATCAGATCAATAGTTTCCACTGCTTTCGATAGGGACGGTTTTCACGAGTGATTAACTTTTATCCGATATCGTCACAAAAAAGGGTATATTGAGAAAATGGATACAAATCATGTCGAAAAATACGTGACAAGTAAACTGACAATACACGAGTCTTTAATCCTTGAATAATTAGTGTTTAAAACATATCTCTAAATAAAATATTAAAAGAGCTCTTTTCTGAATTCTGGTAACACAAATAAATTCTTTTTATGCGTCTAATCTTTAGTTGGTGAAATGACAAAATAATAAGAAGTAATATCACTCCAGCACAAGATAGCCAACGCTCATGAAAGAGAATAATTTGAACGTGTTACTAACCGACCCTGTCCCCCGTCCCCGCGCCCATATGATTGGGCAGAAATGAGAGACATAATAATCGCTCACGTGACTGAACAGAGTGTAAGAAGAGGAATGAAAGATGGTACACAAGACACTCAGTGGTTCCCAATTCTTACTCTTTGGAGTACTTCGTCTGACCCCTCACCTTCTACCTATTCAGCATTGGAGGTCCTATCTAGGCTACCGCCGACATATCTCACAGGCTCTTGGAGGTACTCAAGTTCCACCACAAACTACAAGGTCGTGTATTCCTTAGGTGGAGTTGTTCTTGATATTATTATTATTATTATTATATTATTATTATTATTGTTATTGTTATTATTATTATTATTGTTATTGTTATTATTATTATTATTGTTATTGTTATTATTATTATTATTATTATTATTATTATTGTAGGGCATTGGACCCTAGATGTGTTATTGCTTTTATAAGCAATCGATTTTTTGTGTAGTGCATATGTAGTACTTTTCTTTTGTCACTTTTCTACTCTTCCTTTTGTGCGATGTAATCGCTCGGGTTCAGCTATAATAGTTATTGGTCGGACCTCCACATATAGAAATTTTCCATAAATCGAATATACTCGTATTTTCTGTCCTTTGAAAATTCCGTTTAAAAACTGTTCTATATATCGAAAATTATTTCTATATGCCTAACTCATTTTCTGACTTGACTATTTTTCTGTGGAATAAAAATGTACAGTACATACTATAAATTCTATTTCTAAAAATTAGTATTGTATAATTTGGAAAGACACAATTACGACTGTTACTACAATTACTTTTTGTGGGTAAATCTAAAATTTTTTACTTGACATTTGCAACTGCCAAATAGCAGCTGCATTCAAACGGACAATAATAAGGAAATAGGAATTGGGCATGTTCCCTCAATAGTGTCAAGGCTCTATTAGTACCAGTACTTTATTTAAAATTCTAGAAGAAGCATTTTGTGGATACTTCAAATAAATTACTCGCGTCAATTAACGCTGTATTTCACCCCAGAATGATGATACATTATATTTGGTGGTCCTGTAACATGAGGGCGCCAACTCCATGCACCCGCTTGCAGCGTCGTGCAAATACATGCGGATCGTGCGCAAGATACGGGTATCAGTTCCGCATAAGATGTGGGTGTTTTTACCCACTATTCATTAGTCATCGTCATTCCGCCTTAATGATCACCCTGCAAAAGTTCATCAAACGGATGGGAAACGAAATACATGGGACGTTTCGGACAGTTCTACATAGGCGTAGTACGTAGTGCCCATTACAGAGTCGTAGTTGTTTCTCCTTCGATATGGACTTCTCCTTTGACACAGGATGTGTCCATACCGTAGATGTACCGACACTGAAAAGATATCGACACTGAAAAGATATCGACACTGAAAAGATATCGACACTGAAAAGATATCGACACTGAAAAGATATCGACACTGAAAAGATATCGACACTGAAAAGATATCGACACTGAAAAGATATCGACACTGAAAAGATATCGACACTGAAAAGATATCGACACTGAAAAGATATCGACACTGAAGGACTCGACACTGGAAGGACTCGACACTGGAAGGACTCGACACTGGAAGGACTCGACACTGGAAGGACTCGACACTGGAAGGACTCGACACTGGAAGGACTCGACACTGGTAAGGACTCGACACTGGTAAGGACTCGACACTGGTAAGGACTCGACACTGGTAAGGACTCGACACTGGAAGGACTCGACACTGGTAAGGACTCGACCACTGGAGGGATTCGACACTGGTAAGGACTCAACACAGCGAGGGACTCGACACACTGAGGGACTCGACACTGTGGAACTATTGATCCTGGACAGGTATAGATACTCGGAAGATCCCGATCCTTCGAAACCATGGGGATCCCAACCCCTGAAAAGTCATTTGCACGCCCTCCCGGCGGGGCGGGTGTGGGCGGAATGACACGGAGAAGCCCGGCCGCCGCGACAGGAGCATCACTTTCCCCAGGCGTCGCTTGTGCTCTCGCCTGTTCCGTGCCTTGCCTTGCCCGCGCGCTTGGCCTGCCCGCCTCGCCCCCCGGCCGGCCGGCAATCTGCTGCCTCCCGCCGCCCCCCCTCCGCCCCGCCTCGACCCGCCAGCACGCCGCCGGCTCCTCGTCGTGCTCTGTGTCCGCGCGGGGAGCCGGAGAGTTCCCTTCCCGCCACCGACGCGACGCGACGCGACGCGACGCGACGCGACGCGACGCGACGCGACGCGACGCGACGCGACGCGACGCGATGCGATGCGATGCGATGCGATGCGATGCGATGCGATGCGATGCGACTGTCGTTTGCGTGAACGGCTCGCGGTCGCCGCCTCCCCCGACGCAGCTTGTTTGATAAGGGCAGGCGCGTCCAGCGGGCGGGTCCACGACAGGGGAAAGTGATCGCCAGATATGGGACGAAGTGGGTCTCTCGTTTATTTCGAGTCCGAATTGTGAAGAGTCGAATCCTCATCCTCCATCGTCTTCTTTATCATTTTCTTCTTTTTCTTCTTCTTCTTTTTCCATCCTCCATCCTCTTCATCTTCCTTTTCTTCTTCTTATTCGAAAAATGTAGAACACAATGATAGCACTTAACATGAAACTTTGTAGAAAAAATACTGCTACGGTGGAAAATCCATGAAATCCCCTAACAGGTTCCTTTATATTTAATTCATATTTTAATTTCATGTTCTTGAAAACAAGAAGTAACTATACTAAATAAAAATGATGGCACCAAGTTCGATAGCGCTTGTAAACATCCATCACCCACAGGGGCTTCGTGGACCGGAAAGACTGGCGGATAAACAATTGGGCCAAAGCTCACCATGACATGGTCGAGAATTCATGTAAAAAGTTTTAAAAATGAAAAAAATTCAATAATGTAAAATGTTTACGAACAATTCGTGTCAAGGAAAATAGTAATAAAAATATTTCATTTCAAATTATGAATGCCCAATAGCCTACAAAATTTTGTAGAATTAAATTTTATTTAAAATGAAGTATTTTTAGCTAAAATGAAAGCCCACCCGTTAACTACTAAAGCCATAAGGTAGTAGTGAAGAAATGAAAAATGTCCCTTTAGATAAAGAAACTCCCGTTCTACAGTGAAGGGGAAAAAAAGAAAGTATAGAGTTTGATTTGTCGCTTCCGTGGGTTACTTCGACAAAATCTAAGCACAGCAACAACTTACACCAGGGTTATCCAACTGGCTGGTCATGGTGTCATTTATTGTGGCCCGCGAAAGGTTATTAGCCAATAGAAAAAGACTTTTTTATCCATATCGGGCGAGAACATTGTGGGCGTAGCTCATGTGCTCTGTCGAGGTCAACACCCGTTTAATGTAAAAATATGTTTAATTTAAGGGTTTATTCCAGTAAATGCAGAAATTCAAAATCAACCCAATGTGTTTCACTGCGCTATGCATGGTAAGGCCTGATATCACACATGCTTCCATACCGCCCCCCCCCCCGCGCCTTTCGAAGCAGATAGGCAAACTGCCGGGATCAACAAGACAAGGTCACGTGTGGATCGCCCGAGTAATGAAACACGGCCCACGACCATATTAAAAGTTTTACTTGTGGCCCATGCGGCATTGCAAGTGGGATATCCCTGCCTTATACAGCGGGCTCTTTTTTCATCCTCCGCGTACGGGAATATCAAGCGTTAGGCGAATTGTCATTGAGAAACGGCCAGTTCCCGATAATATCAATAGATGTTCTCTCGCAATACTGCGGAAATGCGGATGGCTGATCAAAGTCCAACGATTTCAACCTGGGATGTAAAACCATCAAAAACAAAGAAAGAAAACATGAAAGAAACAAATTAAGATAGAAAGGAAGAAAGGGGGAAGGAAAGTAGAAAGAAAGATGTAGAGAGAGGGACAAAAATCGCGAAAATGGCTTGTTGTGCTCTTTAAATTTTTTCGACTTGAGATATTCCGAAAAACGAATATCTCAGGATTTCTTAGTAGTGATAAAAAACGTTTTAGGGTTCTCCAAGAACGAGTTGTGAACTATGGATATACAACGCTTATGATACATGACGACACTACTTTCATTAAATTTCTCTTAATTGCATTCCACATTACCTCTGCAACAACGACGATTATATCGCAGACGGTAGTGTGGTGGTTTTCTGAAAATCCTACTTGAAACAACTAACCTAAATCAACATGAAGTTCCCAACATCAGTAGGACAATGACTTTCCAATAACCCGGACAAAACAAGAAAAACAAACAATACAAGGTTGCAACATGAATATTAATTACAGAATGGAACAAACCTTTTGATTTGGTAAGCCATTTCACGTGCCGTAAGAGGTTTCAGTGTTGAAACGCATAAATCAAAAATCAATATTGTCCTGATAGGTCCTATCTGATAGGGTAAATTGTGATGCCCGCCCCTATCGCGTTCCAATCGAAGAAAACGGTTCTTTCTCATATGCTTCCCATCTCACTCAGCGGTATAAGATCCAATATATTCGTAAGTAATTCACTCTGGAAGTCATACGTTCACAATGAGATACACGTCAGTCAACTGACTCACACACCCCAAAGCAAAAGTTTCTTATTGTAGACTGCAGATCCATAAATGATCAGCAATGTTCACACATAAATCAGGTTCCCAGTCATAAAGGTTGGCTAAAACTATTGGGAATAATGATATCAAAACTAAAGAAAGTATAAAAGGAAGAAGTAAATGTGTAACAGACGACAGGATGACCGTATTGTTCCAATCCGGTTGTTTTTATCAACCGAAGTAAAACATGAAGCCGAGAAGAAATCCTGTCAATCATCACATGAACTGATAGATAAAGAAGATATATTTTGGACTTACCCCCTCGAACCCTCAGAATTTCTTCTCTGGTAAATTAACCACATTGCTAACAATATTATTAAGGAACTGGTTTATAATTTTGCCGAAGATACGTTACATGTCAGAAAACTGTACATAAAGCATGGACGTAGTTGGGATGTACTCTTTCTTATCCATTCTGCCATATTCGCCGGACAAGAACATCATTTACGTCCAGGCAATTTTGATAAAATTGATGCCTCTTTACTATCATCAGGAACAGAAATAAAACCTTACCAGCTGAACATTCCAAGTTACTCTTCCGGGGTCCTTATCTAATCTCCACTGGATTCCTCAATAGCACCTGCTTGTACCGTCCTTCTCGCTCTCTGGCTACAAGCTACATATTAAAATGGAGTGTGTGTTGAGAGAAGGAGAGAGATTAGTAACCATAGAGTACCGAAGTGAAGGGTACGAAAAAACGGGAGGATGGCATGAATCGTTTCACCTACAGTTTTGATTGATTGACTTTTTGATGTTTCCTGGCACGTCAATTCCTAATAATAATAATAATAATAATAATAATAATAATAATAATAATAATAATAATAATAATAATGTCTTTATTAATGGCGAGGCTCAGGCCATAGGGCCTGCTCTTCCGCCTAACCACTAACTATGGTCATTATGGACTCCTATGGTCATTAGTCCCGTTTGTGTAGAGGACGTTTTATCCCAAGATGCGGTGGTGATTCCGTCCCCACTGGATGCTGGGATCCGGCGACTTCCTACACGCCGACTTGAGGGAGATATCCTCATCCAGGGATCTCCCCCAGGCGGGGTACCACCTCATCCGGATAAAGGTTTTGGAATTGTAGTGCGTGTGTGACATTGTAGTGCGTGTAAGGTCAATGTATACGAGGAGAGGATAGGAGGAGGAAGTAGAAGGAAGATCGCGCGCAGTATGTGGCCCAATTGATAGAGAACTGCTCCGGCATTCGCCAGAAATCGATCGAAAAAAATCCCGAAAAACTACCGATCAGAACATCAGTCCGCTAGAATTATCCTCCAGAAAGAGAATTTGACTTTTCCGATTTGTATATAGCTTCATCTGAAATAAATTAGCTGTTATGGTGTCATCCAGTCAGAACGTAGTACGCCACAATAGTGACGTCACTGTAATGACGTGTAAGGTTCCTATTGGATGGCAGCATGTCAGCTGATGAAATGTCACAGGCAGCTACGTAAAAATCGCTGTATTCGTCACCGTCTGAAAATCGATCACCACCTGAAAATCCGTCACCGCCTACCAAACTCAACAAACTCAACCTCTAGGATCTCCCGGCAAGAATCTCTGCAGAGACAGCTGGAATGATGGCTCTGAGCTATATTCTGCGGTTTCTTAGAGATTTGGATGCCTCCTGCTGAAAGAGTATTATTTTGCCTCTGCCAGTGACTTCATTATAGCAATCCATTTCTAGTTGCCTCATTTATGATTTTCAAATTTTGAAACTTTCACGTCAAAGACTTCACATCAAAGTACCCAGTAAAGAATATCTTGAGGAGATTATCACAGAAATGTTAATTAACCCAGTTGAATTGTGCACCGGGCCTACTTTCAAGATACTGTATTGTTAAGCGACATGAGTGCATTTTATTCATAACATTCACTGTTAAAACAAAAAATGCTAGTTTTATTGTAACAACTATGCATGTTCAGTTGCTTTCGTTTTAATCTGAGAACGTTCACTTCGGAAAAAACTTCCGATTTGCACACTGCTGGAGATCTATGTAATAGTTTTGTCAAAAAATCCACACAATGATATACAACGAAGGAGACAAAGTTGATTGGCGATACTGAAAAGGACGGATGACAATTTAGAGTACTATGAAATCAATAACGTGTTTTTACGATACTACTCAATCCTACCGATCCATTGATCCCGCTCGAACCAAACCGAGTTCTTTGCAGAAGCGGGTTTCGAAATACGTGTCCCTGGTTCTTTCTAGAGCTCATCTTGAACTCGAGCTCATTAGGCCAGAAACGTACGGCGGAATTCACAGTCCATGTAGGAATACGACTTAATAAATAAAATAATCTTTTTGAAATAAGTGGCCGCTTATTGAAGCCAAGTACTTTCCACAGCCCTGTAACCTTCCAGATAGGTAATGACATATGCCTATCGCTGTGTTTCAGAGACTTGACTGACATTGTCGTACTTCGATCTACGCGCTATCTGGTGATGGTATTAGCATACATAGAACATCCTTGAGAACTGCGGTTGCAATGACAAAACGATTCCAATTTGAGGTGGGGTGAAAAGAACATAAAAAAAGAAAAATAGCGAGGAAAAAGTTCTTAACAAACACTACTTTTTCTATTAGTATTAATGTTTTTCTCTGCTATGTATCTTCTCCCAAACCACCGTCTTCTCAATAAGAAGGGAAGATACTGAAAACGAATGTCATAACTTCATTGTCTTTACTTTCTAATGGTCTATCTTGCGAATATTTTTACTACTCTAATGCTCTTTCTTTGCTAATTTATACTGATATGTTTAGATCTTTTTACACCAATGAGTGTAGCACATGTTAGAAAGCGTATTATTGAAGTTCATTAAATAGTCTTGTCTTTCATCCACTGGATGCAAGCTCTAGTGACAATCGCAGGCGATTGAAAGGTCTTAAGCCAGTAAAATTAAGATACTAGATAACACTTGTTTATTAATTTATACGGAAGTATGAACGTCATCAGCAGCATATGCATATTAAGTATTAAGTTATATTGAATATTATATTGTGGAGATAGGTATAATTTTTTATTCCTAGATTTAGTTTAATCCTGCGAATTAAGGGATGTGTATATGTAATGCAATAGTTGTTGCTATGAACTATCTCGATCACTCGTATTTTTGCGACTGACTTTCATATACTTAGAAGGTAATTAACTTTTAACATGGAATCCTATTCATATTTGACCCTTAGATATGCCTTCATAAGAGTTTGAGTATCCTTTGAACACTATTTGGTTAATTTTTTAAAAAGGAATTTTTTTGCCATTAATCTTTTCAGACCAGCTTTTTGACGGCTCCCCCTCCTCGATGGAGAGATCCAGCGCTGACCTACCGTCCGCTAGCGGGTTTTTCCTAATCAGGAATCTCCCATCAGCAGAGCCTTGATGAGAGAAACCACGGAAAATTCTGATCAGAGCAGCCGGCCGATAGAAGTCTCCTCCAGACAACGTCTGAATGCGACCTAGCCACGTTGCTAGTGTCGAAAATCCTGCCACCGCCGAGACTCGAACCCTAGGACCTCTCGATCAGAGGCACTGCAGTGATATCAATTGACGCCCTGAGGTAGCTAGTCGGTCGGGTACTCCGCGACATTACAGAACTTACTTATGGTGGAATATTCGAAGTTATAATAAGAACAAGAATAACAGTAATAATAACAATAATAATACCAGTAATAATAACAGTAATAATAACACTAATAATAACAATAATAACAAACGATTAAACGATTATATTCAATAGAAAAGTTTAAATCCAAAGTGAAATCGTTTCTCCTACATAACTGTTTCTATACAATTAGAGACTGTACTCAGTATCACAAGGAAAGTAACATTAATTTTAACAGTGATATTTAATGTATTATTTACCATTCGGACTGTATAATTCTAAACAACCTGTAACAAGTCTTGAACCGCAGCCTCTGGGTCAATGACCCCCATCTCGATCAGGTTTTTGTTCCAGTTTCCCTTCTGGACATAAATGTAACTTCATTATATGTGCACGTCTTCTAGAATTCAGTGGGAAATATATTTATTCAAATTATCGTTCTACATATTGTAGCGGCAATATTCCTTGACGAAGGACATGATGAGGGATAAGAGCCACAATTTATTGCTGATTTGCCTTGGAAATAGATTTTATTACATCGGAGCGAACACTTTTGTTAATAATCCTAGCAAAAAACGCTCCTTTCTTTCTGTATCCAAAATTCAATAAGTATATGGCTTAGCAATGGGATCACAGAATTTTGAAAACGTGAACAGAATTCACTGCTCCCCAAAGCTCGTCACACACAGATTTTAACTGACGTAAAATAAAAATAAAAAATTAAATAAAACAATAATAATAATAACAATAATATGAATAATAATAACAACAACAAGTAATAACAATAATAAATAACTTGAAAGTGCTAGATTGTTGTACATGGAACATGAGGAAAACGCCTATTAAGTGGCCACTCTTCTTAACAGTTTTTCTGGGAATATTTGCAGACGTTTAACACGTGTTTCACGGAACCAACAAAGCAGAGTTACAGCACACAATGCAATAAACGACCTCGACCCGTTTTCCAGGACATCGTGTTTCGTTCAACCCGGAAGATCCGTTTGATATTTATTCGCCTATAAATATTCTATGAATCAATTACAGTGCGTAAACGGGGAAAGAGAATAACAAGTGGATATCATGAATTTCATTAGACGTGCTGAAGCATATAACAGTGTCTCACAATTGATTAATAAACTTGTTATTGCCAATCACGTATATGAACGCCTCTGGGCTGCTTCTGTAATACAGCATACGCAAGAGTGTGTTCTACCTAACCCAATGAATGTTACGTTCATCGTCAGTCATTGATGAACTCATTTAAAATCAGATTAAATTCTTGTCAGGTGAAATTTATAATTCTCTTACTAAGAAGCTTTTATTACTTCTAGAAAAAATCTTCCGATTTGCAATAAAGCTTTCTCTCCCATTCAATTATCTTATCACTCAGAAAACCGAATACCATCATCAACCGCCTTCAATCCTTCATCAACAGCTTCACACCGCCGGAGTGATAGTGAGCGAGTTTTAAATGTGAAATTGTCGGTTTTGCGCTACCTTGAGGTATCGTAGAACTGTGGTGAAGAATGCTCAACCTTGCCTTGTTATAAGAACCTCATATGCCTAGTCATCCTCGCACTATGCTAATAATTGACTTCTAACGGACACCGGTTTTTTATCCTATGCCAAATACACAGACATTTTGACAAAACCAATTCGCATAATAATGAGAGATATAAAGACTACATTTGAAATATATACGACCAACAAATTCCTAGATTTGAAGTAATAGTAGAAACAATAGATAAATTGAATGCGTATTTATGAAGGATTTTGAATTAGAAGTAGAAATAACGGGTCAATTTTAAAATACCAACTATTATATTAAAACACTAGTTATAAATATAAATATAAAGGATTATTAATTTATAACAAAGTAATAATATAAAAATTTTGCCATAATACCAACTTCATTTTGTGCAAAGAAATACCCCGGAAGTCGCAGTGGCACTGTAATAATGACTTGCTGTTCACGCTCAGTGGGATTTCAAAGTATGAGCGTGCAACGAGCTCGTGTCTGGCAGCAAAATTCGTCAGTAGAACTCATCGGTGGCCCAGACCCGCTCGACATGGACCCCGTGGCGAGCAGATGACACCACGCGAGCTGCATCGCGCCGAGAAGCGGTGGCAGTCGAGCCACGGGACGCTTCCATCACATCGCCAGTGTAGGGGCCATAAGAGTGAAAGCTGGCAGGGCGTACGTAGTATACATGATCTAGCTGATAAGGCGTTGTCCGGATTTTCCGTGCCGCTCGTCTTTCCTTTCCTTCCGATTCTACAATCCCCGATCCTCCCTCTATGCCGGTTTCTTCCGCTCCGCCTGGTCGTCCCGTACTGCTCGCTCCATCCTCTCCCCAGCTCTATAGGTTCGCTCCATTCGCTCCACCCACTCCGATTCCCCTCCCACTCATCCCTCACTGACCGTTCCTTCCTCTCCTTCCGATTGTGCAACCCTCGGTCCTTCCTTCATATCAGTTTCTTCCGCTCCGCCTAGACGTTCCGTACAGCCCGCTCTACAATCTCCACCCGTTCCTTCCGTTCTGACCGTTCCTTCCACTCCATTCGCTCCACCAACTCCGCCCCCTCCCGCTCATCCCTCATTGTCCATACTTTCCTCTCCTTCCGGTTCTGCCAGCCCGATCCATCCTCTACACCGGTTTCTTCCGTTCCGCGTGGTCGTTCCCAACCGCCCGCTCCACAATCTCCACCCGCTCCTTCTGCCCTGTTCTCTCCTTCCGCTCTGTCGGTTCTTTCCACTTCATTCCCTCCTCCACCCCGCCCTCTCCATCCGCTTATCACAATGCATCCGCTCCTTGCGGTTCAGCAACCCCCTGTCCTTCCAATACGTCCTTCCACTCCAACGGCTCTCGCACTGACAGGATTGGAGTGCACGTAAGCGTGAGTATGAGAATGTAAAGGAAGAAAAGGGGCTAGATGAGGAAAGAAAGAGATCCATGTTCCGTTAACTAAAGGCGTCTCCATAGATTCGGTATTCGCCGAGCAGCGAGCTACTGGTCATACAATCCTGAACAGCTGCTGTGCAAAAGGCCAACACGCAGTAAGGCGAGCACGGAACGTTCGTTACTCGGCAAATAGCAAGCAACTCATCCACACTACTCGGGATTCGGCGAGCGGTTGCTCGCTTTTCACCGAATAACGAATGTCATCAGAACAGCCGACCGCTAGACTCCGCGGCCCAGACAACAGTCAGCCTCATGTTTTCTAAATAGTTACTGTCGAGAATTCGCCACTGTCGGGATTC
Organism: Teleogryllus oceanicus; assembly: GCA_964035755.1. Taxonomy (NCBI): domain Eukaryota; kingdom Metazoa; phylum Arthropoda; class Insecta; order Orthoptera; family Gryllidae; genus Teleogryllus; species Teleogryllus oceanicus. The sequence goes on from CAXIVR010000008.1 coordinate 55,438,117, forward strand.
GAACTCTACAACTTCCTAATCAAAGACATTTCCGTGGCATAGTTGTTGCCCTGAGCCACCTCAGACGATGATTTCAGGTGGAACAGAACGCAAGCGAAAGGCTCGTACGTGGCAGCAAATTGCGCCAGAAGCAGCCGTCGGTGCCCGAAAAGCGTCCTCCGCGGCCCAGTTGCTGTAAATGGGAGCAACGGGCCGCTTCCTTCACGAGCTGCCCGCGCTGCGGAGAAACGAGAGGGAAAGCAGAATCCCGCGCTGCGCAAACCTACTCGATGACTTGCCGGAGTCGACACTTGTCAAGTGGCCCCAGCTCGAGGTGCCGTTTCGCGGCCGCCACCTGAAAACGAAGCCACTCGTCTTTCTAACCTTTTCCTCCTAGCTCAAACTGAGCCACTTGCTGATGTGGCACAGGGAAACAACTGTTGCGTCTACAGCGACTTTGACTGAGACGTCTTAGGGTTCGAGTCCCAACATTGGTGTATTTTCGACTAAATAGCTATAGTCGAATAGTTATATCGACAACCTGGACGACCGGGAGCGGTAGCTCAGTGCATCAACTAATGTCACGGCAGCGCCTCTGACCGAGCGGTCTTAGGTTCGAGTCCTGACGGCGCCAGGATTTTAGACACTAGCTTTTCAGCTACGTCGAATTCAGTCGCTGTCTGGAGGAGAATTCTGGGCGGGCTGCTTTAATCGGTAGTTTTCTGTGATTTCTCCGACCAACACCAGGCGAATGCTGGAGAGTACCCTAACAAACGGGCCACGTCTTTCCTTCCTCTTCCTTGTCCTATCCTCTCCCCTTAGACACACACTTACACTAACTTGCTCTACATTACCACATATTCGGGGAGACCGGTCGAGAGTTTAGAGCTTGTCCCGGCTGGGACGGTACCCCGCTGGTGGGAGAGTCCTGGTTAGGGGGAAATCCCACTAGCCGACGGTAGGTCGGCGTCGGATCTCGCCATCCGGCGGGGGAAGATCATTGCCATCGCCCGAGGAAGAAACATGCACTACACTTACGGGACTAATGACCTAAACTGTTGACTCGCCCGGAATCAATGACCAACCAACTAACTGGACGAAATTCTAGAGGCCGGGTTTCCCCGCTCAATACAAGGCGAATGACGGAGCATCAAAAAAAACGTTTCACGGACCACGCACGATCTTTCCTTCCTAATCCTTGACCCATGCGTCCCTCTCCCTCTCTCTCCCCACACCTAGTTACGATTACGTTCACTTCACTATCTACCACTCACCACACACGTCGCCATTCACTCATCTTCTAGCAGGGGAGATCTCACTTATGGCATGGGAGAAGCACTGCCATATCCCTAAATAAAACATGCACTACAGTTTTGGGAATAATGCTTATACACGTACACTCTCTTTTCTTTGAAATGAAAAGACTACTATAAACACAACATGTAGGTATCAAGACCACCTGTGATAAAAAAAGAAATTATTACAAGTCATCAAGATTGCCTAACCGACAACTGAACCTACGTCCCTAGAAGTACTCGTATCCATCAAGAATTAACAAAAGGGAAACAAGAAACATAATGTTTTCCTTAATATGTTGGATAAAATTAAAGTACTGGACTACGCTCTCAATGCCCCGGGTTCGAAATCCCTGAAGGATCAGGAATGTTACCGTCGACATAAACTAGAACCCCTTCTAGAAACACTTAACCCGTCATTCAACGAGCATTAGTTAGAAGTCAATGTGGAGGTACGTGATGCTCAGCGCACCACTTTCACCTGGGATGAATTAGTGCAATTGAGGAATCATGTTTTCACAAATCCCGTAGTAAGAGATTGGGTTCTGTTGCATAGGATTGTTTAATCATCCAAATTAAGAGTTCAGAGTGTTATTACGTTGTTTAAGATACCGGCCCCCTTTTGGGATTGATCACGAAACAACCTAAAGGATCTCTCAGAGCTGTTGGTCTTTAAAATTTTGTCAATGGTTTCGTTCGCGGCAACAAAGTTGCTTTCGAAAATCCATTACCTACATTTCAACCGGCAATTCTGTGAAAAAGCTAATGGCAGACTCAAACCGAACTATAGCGTCGCTGGAAGGAGCGAGAGTGTGTTGTGAGTGAGTAAGTGTGTATGTGTGTGTATGTATGTGTGTATGTGTGTGTATGTGTGTGTATGTGTGTGCGTGTGTGTGTGTGTGTTTGAGGGGTGGAGAAGATAGCACAAGGAAAAGGAAGGAAAGATCGCGCACAGTCCATGATCTGTTTGTTATGGTATTGTTCCAGCTTTCACTTGGAATTGATCAGAGATACTGTGGAAAACTACAGAGCATCCGGCCGCAGTAATTCACCGCCAGACATCGGCTGAATTCGACCTAGTTATGCAACAAGTATCGCAATCCGCCACCGTCGGGATTCAAACCCTAGTACCAAGGTCAGAATCGCTAAAGAGACAGCGACAATACTGGCTCTGAGCAAAACTCAGTGGAAGATTCCTGTTGGAGATTAGAATATCCACTCCAACCGGATTTACGTAAAAACAAACTGATCCTCTTCATATATGTTCTAACAATGTTGCTTTCAAATGAATCTGTGACTTGCAAAGGGGAATTCCAAAATAAGAGTGATTAAGAGTCTATATCAAATGCTTGTGAGAAAAAAAAACACAACGAACCATCCTACTCTGATACATTCCTGCTACTGTTATGGTCTACGACAGAAAGAAAGATAAGTTACATGAACTGAGTAAACATAATTATGTTGATTTTTTAATCAACATAATTATGTTTTGTGGATAATTATGTCGACGTTGTATTTTCAATTCCGAGAATGTAAAAGTGTTTGGTACCATTCTAAATCATCATTCATAAATTCAATTATTAACATGTAGCATTTAAACACTATTGTCATTGCTCTGAATCTGTTTAATATAAATCAAGTAGCTTATCGTAAAGCTTCCGGCGGGATCTTTTATATTTAATATTTTATTTTAGCTGTGCAAGTTCATAATAAAAGAAACTCTGTATTACAATACACATGCCTGGCTCGTCTATAGTTAGCCAATGAGAGTTGCATGGAAACGTACTGACAGAAGTACTTTTTTTGAACAATTTCTGTATTCCATTGCCTAATTAGTTTCAGCTATCGTCAACCTTATACACCATGTCCTAAAAATACCGATTAAGCCGGAAAATCAGTACAGTAATTCAGAGCTTCACTCCACAAAATGTAGGCATCTACTTGAAAATAACATATTTTTTAAAATTATTCCAGGATATTCTAAAAGTATTCGAAATCCGACTAAAAATTCAGCCAATCGAATTTTTTTCTGGAGAAAAGTCGAATGATATATCACCATTGTAGGTGTCTTAAAACTGCTCCAAATCACATTTTAGGTGCCTTTTCCAAAAACCTTTCTTCCGATCATTCTCTTTGAATCGAAGAATTCAGAAAATGGTTAGTTACCAACCAGTAGACAGAAACGCGTCGAATGAAATCAAATTTGTCCCAAATGGTGGTCATGGAAATGTCTAATTTTGAGGGACAGACAGGTTACCCGAGTACTATATAAAGAATGCTTTATTCATTTGTTTAGCTCCGTAGCTCCGATATTGCAAGAACTATTTCGGGTAAGGTAATAGGAAACAAAAATAACTCTATAAGAAACAAATGATGTATAAGAACAGATGTCAGTAGTAAAAGACTTTGTCTACAATTTAGTGTGTCATTTCGCACCTACAGTTAATCAAAAATTCAGCCTAAACGGCACATATCAAGAGCTAGATTCGCATTAAACGTAATGATGAACATGACAGCGGTCAAAAATGAATAAACGAAGAACCTAACGTTAATAATGAGAATTCTTACATTAAGATACTCAATAATAAAAATTCTATGTTATAATAGTTACAACAGGTAATTGATATTTTTGCTTGTATTACATATGTTTACTTACTTATGATTTTTCATATAAACCTAACTGCTATTTTTCTTAACGGTAAATTTACTCCACGCATATCTTTACAAATTGTAATTGTATGAGTAAACCATGTTTCATAATACACTATATCCGTTCACTGCAAAATAATAAATTCGTCCATCCTTTCACGAACTCACAGTTTCAAGGTCAATGGAAAAGGGCCTTGAAACCGCACCGTCAACATGTTCTCAAAATTCCAAGACGAACCGCGAATTTTGAAACAGCACCCTACCATCCTTCTACCCCTTGGAGGAGCGTGACTTTCTAATAATACATTTCCTGATCGATAGTGTGACAAGCTGAGACCGCCAATGAGAGGGGGAAAGAGGAAAGGAAGGGGAGAGAGAGAGAGAGAGAGAGAGAGAGAGAGAGAGAGAGAGAGAGAAAGAGAGAAAGAGAGAGAGAAAGAGAGAAAAAACAAGACTAAGCGTGCGAGCGAGGAAGGCGATGGACTCCACCGGCACGAACGTGATCGCAGGGTACCGGCGGCGGCAATCACGCACTCTCGCGCACACGATCCACCTCTCAAACGCACGGCGATGCCTGGTCCCACCATGCGAAGCGGCGGCTATCCTTTAACGTCACTTGCCGCCACCGCTAGCTGATAAGTACGGTAAGACCTACAAACGGGTAGGGGAAAATGCCCAACGGCAATTCACCGTCTAGTAAGAATCAAATGTGTTCAAAAGTTCACAAAAAGCAAGTGAAGTGCTGATTCTCCAACGCTAGTTGATCTACTCGATCTCCAACTAATCAACTAGCATCGTGGCAACAGGGTTTTAAATAAACTCACACAGGCTCGGCATATGTGACAGTTTTACACGTTCTGTTTTGTTGTCAGTGACAGAGGTAGTGTTTTCACTGACTGATCTCAGCCGGTCCCTGTTCCGGAAACTGTTTTTAGGGCAGGTAGCCATACGCCCTCAGCCCTACTTGCTTTCCTGATCACAGAAGGGCGGGGCACGGACAGTGCGTGTGGCGAGTGCGTGACGGTGGCAAGTCGTGAGGGGCGTAGCGAGTGCGTGACGCCGCTGGGCGGAGAGCGCGAAACATGACAATCGACGCACAAAACTCGGAGTCTTTTGGCGCAATAAAACAGACGCAGAATCACGAACGGATACACTCTAGAACCCCGAGCGTATTCCGTCGAAGGATTTCTAGGAGAATCTGTGTTCAGTTGTAGATTGTATACCGATATTTAATGATCCGGTACTATCTTAGGGTTTTGTTGACATTGAAAAATATTTGTTTCGATATTTGAAGGATAGATGATTGATTACAAAATGTGTCACGAACTGAAAAAAATGTGCGGTGAGTAGCAGTTGCAACAGAGTTATTTTGCTGTCTAGGAACCGCAATTAGACCCGATTTACACGGTTCCTTTCCAGGAACGAGTCCGGAATTTTTGCGAACACGCGCATACGCAGTATGGCTTCCACAGGCCAAACTGCACATGTACGCGGTCGCTGTAAATTCCCTCAAACGAAAATGAGTAAATCGGGTCTTACCGTCAACTAAAACAAGCAAGGAATTAAAGACGCCAAAATTCTTACAGCAAGTATGAATCCATTAATGTAAACAAATCTGTTATGACACTTCCAATCTCGTCCACCTGGTTTTTCCATTTTTCTTAAAATCGATTTGAATTACAGCAAGTTCTATGCCATTCAAATTAAATGTGAATAATAAATAACTATAATAGAGTTGTGTACTAACGATGCAGAGGGCAGCGACGGTAGCTGCTATTCGTTAGGGCTGAATGTTCGAATTCCCCGTAAGGCACGTCTGTTTTACTTAGGATTGGAGAGTGGAAGGTAAACACTATGCCTCTAAATCATGACTCAGTTTGGAATTTTTCAGAAAGTACAAGTAAGATATTTGATTGCCAATGCCTCGACAGAAAAAGGTAAAAGAAGAGTAAGAGACGGCAACGAAGATCGAGGAGTGGTAACACGAGGACGGGGAAAGAAGAAAACCAGAAGGTGAAGATGAGGAGCAAAGAGTAAGGAGAGAAAAATGAAAAGGAGGAGAACAAGAATCAGAAGGAGGGAAAAGGTAAAATTGAGAGGGAATGAGGGAGTAGGAATAATAGGATTAGGGGAAGGAGTCGAGGGCAAAAGGAACAAAGGAGGAGAGATAACGAAACCAGAAGACATATGCTCATTTTCATCCCCGAATTTTCGTATCATTAAATCTGATAGTTGAACCTGCCAAACCACAGGCACTCAGCAGTCAGATGAAAGTAATCAAGCATGCTCCACCTGAAGCTCTGATTGGTAAAGGTTCTTCATCCCTAGGCGGCGCCTGTGCGTAAAAGCTTCGCGAGAAAGGTCGAACAGAGGCGAGCGCACGCGGGCGCACCTTTGCTCGCGCGAGCGAACGCAATCGCGCTATCGCCGGCAGGCGGCGGCGGAGGCATTGGCAATGGCAGAGGTAGCGGTCGCGCTGGTTGGGGACGGTGGCGCGGTGATGTGTCGGCGGAGGCGGTGGCGGCGGCGGTGGAGTCAATGGCAATGGCAGAGGTGACGGTGGCAGCGGCGGCGGTGGCGGCGGGGCGGTGCGGGGCGCGCGAGGGCGCGCAGTAGGGCGGCAGTGGACGGGCGGCGCTGCCTCTGGCGATAAGGCGGCTGGCACGGGGCGTCGGGGGCCGGCAGCGGGCGGGCGGGTGGCGCGGGCGTGACCTGCCCGCCGGCGCTACACCGTGTTGCACGATGGAGCGCTGGCGGCTGGGCCGGCGGCGGGCGGAGCGCGCGCGCCTCACCGTGTTTACATGGGCCCAGGGCGGGGAGCGGGCGGAGGGCGCGCTGCAGCCGACCCCGAGGCGCGCCGCGCCTTCAAGTGTTTCCCACAAAACAACCACAACGAATACGTTTCAAATCCAGAATCTCCTTCTTCATAAATCAATGAAGACATACCGGGGAATATATTGGGGACTAACATATCTTCATGGGGTACACTATATCCGATGGTGTCAAAATTAAATATAATTCCTGGATAACGATTACTTTTTTAACATTCAGATGCAGCAAAATACATTAACATCACGAACTGAAATTTTCAATACCTTCGTTTGTCGTAAACAATCCACCAAGACTGAAATTGAAGCAAGCAATCGCGCGTTGCCGCCGCCAGTTGTAGCCCACACAGGACACGACCTTTGTTTCTGCAGTGAAACTGAGTGGCATAAGGTTATCAGCAAGGTGCGCTACCTTCACCTCAGGGAAGACTTCAATTACGACCTTTGGTCGACGATATTTTTTTCAAACTGTCTAGTGTTGGAATTTGAGGCACATACTCCCTGTATTCTTTTCCAGGACTTTGTATTCTCTACGTTCGCTATAGTCAAGGTTCAGTTTCACTATAAACGAATCTTCTCATACTTACTTGTAATGTAAATGAGACGGGACCAGCGACTTAAGTTCACTATAACCGAGGGTTCACTATATCCGTGTTCACTACAACCGTAATCGACTGTATATGTATTTTAAAGAGCAATATTAACAAACGTGTAAGAAGGTTTATGTCACTTATAAAAATATATTTAATCTTCTAATATTACTTTCCTTATAACTTATTTACTTTACTTATTTTTTCTGCAGATTCTCTGGCGTTCCGTAAACTGGAAATGACTGTAATACTTACAAAATCATAATGACAGTCGTATTAACAGCTCCATCTTCTAAATCATTCATCACCTTACCCCTTAATCACGAAAGGTATACATTTTGGGGGAAAATGCTTTTTCAAATTCAGTTGATCTTAAGTGAGAAAACAATATAGGTACAGATTCCTGGATTCAATTACGTGCGAGTTTCTAAATTCCAAAATTTGTGATATTATGAATATTGATATGTACCGGAATTCGAAATATAAAAGGTCTTCGAAGTTTAAAGAAATTCGAATGACTTTAAGTTCGTGGTATCAAGGATACATTGTACCAGTAGTAGAGCGTGGGTGTCAGCTGTCCGGGGCGGAAGAAAATTTCGCCGCCCCCTTATTTAGGTACTTCAATTCAAAAGATTAAAATATACTGTAATTCTAAGGAACTCGTCTGTAAGAACGATCATCATTATTGTGTATTGTACAGGTTACAAATTAATTATATATATATATATATATATATATATATATATATAATAATGACTATATTCATTTAAACGAAGGCATCACAGAATAAGTAATGAAAGATTCCGTGCTTTCAATTGCTCCGAATCTAAGTGCGACAAAAATATGAAAAGAATAGGTAAACATATTGTTGTTGTTGTTATTATTATTGTTATTAATTATGAAAGTTTGTCGCCCTTATTGCGCTACGGCCCTTCATTGTACAGATCTGCCACAATTTCTCGTCATGACCACATTTCGTTGTCCTTTCGGCCCAATGTGTCGGTGGCGCGTTTGGCGCGACTCGGCACGGCTCGTCCGGGTGGGGGGAGGCAATCTGCGCGTAGACACGAAGCTCGGCTCCTCGCCACTAGGGCTGCCAGACTATTTCTTTTAAAGAGAACATGTCCGCTTCTTTTTCTACTCGTTTTTCTTTTCCCTATTTCTGAGCAGTAACACCCAATTGTACCTCGACTGAAAATGTCCATTGCAGCCCTTCCCCTCTAAACACTTCTACGTCTTCAAGAGGTGCTCAAATTACAGAGTTGTTCAAGATACGAGGATGTCAAGTGATAAATGTATTTCGAAAGTAAAGATATCGTTTAGTGTAGTATGTGCTATATTCAAATATCTAATTTCAGTGATGATTTGTTCGGAAATGATTTTATTCGGAGGGAGCACTGGTTATTACCAATTGCCTTTTCTATCTCTTCCAACCGTCTTCACTAGGAATTAAACTTGTTAATTTTCTCAACATCAGTATGTTCCCACACAATTGTTCGTATTAGTTTAACAAAACGACAATTTGTAACCTGGTCAATAAGTTAGTTTCTCTGCTAATCATAGCGTTATTTTAGAAGTCATACATCATTTATAATACTTTGTACACGGGTCACAGATGATTATTTTCTGTTACAATTTAATGTGTTTTACCACACAAATTCTATTCCACAACCGAGTTTCCAGGCACATGTTACATGGCTGACGAAGCGAGTATTTACACGTCGAAAAAGTTCGATGACTACTGTTTCTCGTGATTTTTCCCTCAAACTATAAGACTCTGTACTCTCTCTCTCTCTCTCTCTCTCACACACACACACACACTCTCACACACACACACTCACTATAGCTCTTTCCCTCACGCTCTTTCACAGCCACATTCTCACTCTCACTCAATCTCTCTCTCTCACTCACTCACTCAATCTCTCTCACTCACTCAATCTCTCTCACTCACTCAATCTCTCTCACTCACTCAATCTCTCTCTCACTCACTCACTCAATCTCTCTCTCTCCTCACTCTCTCTCTCACTCACTCACTCAATCTCTCTCTCTCACTCACTCCTCAATCTCTCTCCTCACTCACTCACACTCACCACTCACTCAATCTCTCTCCACTCACTCACTCACTCACTCAATCTCTCTCTCACTCACTCAATCTCTCTCTCCTCACTCACTCAATCTCTCTCTCTCCTCACTCACCAACTCACTCAATCTCTCTCTCTCACTCAATCTCTCTCAACCACTCAATCTCTCTCTAACTAACTCGCATATACCACGACATTCCATTTGCAATTGCTGTCTGTGGCTATCGTTCATTGAGGAAACCAATGTTTATTTTCAAAATGAAGACATTCAAAGAGTTAAAGTAACTGAAAAGTTTCCTCCTGTGCAGGTTTTTCATCAATCAAAGATACCATTGGAATAGGTTACCATCTTCTTGTCATGGCATACGACAAAAACAAGACACTGAAAGTGACGCATACGTACTTACATAGTATTCGGATGTGAAATTCAATTTTTTTTCAACACCAGTTTGGAAACGTATCGAAAGTACTTTCTGTACTAGTACTTTTGTCAACAATAACGTATTTAAAGATACAATTCGCAACACTATGTTCTATCCATGGCCAGCACGTAACCACCGACATTATTTAAGTTACTATTCGTCGTTGATAACATTTGAAAAATGGAAATAAGAAAGGTTGATTTCGTATCGTGCATTATAGTTTTTTATTCAAACTACTTTTAATAACATTAACTATAATACCTCCTCTTTTGAAAATAAATATACTTGCTTTGATTTGAATCCAATAGATTTTCTGCAATGAGTACTGAGATCTATTATAAAAACGTAAATATTATTGTACAGAAAGTACAATATAAATATTTGTTTCTTGATATAAAACCCGCTAAAGACTGTATTTTCTGTATCCTTAAAGCAAGCTTTTGAGATAGAATACTGCAACCGCATAGCCGACTTTTTTTTCATTGATTTCCGAAAAATATGCTAGAACAGCACCTTCTCCAAAACTACGCTTACTATGCGATGCTCCGATTTTAACTATATCGACTTTTTCATTCATTCATTTAACGACAGTTATCGACTTTTTCATTAATTCATTTCTAGTTTTTAACAAAATACCCTACCTCAGGTAATGTTATTTTTCTGAAGAAGCACTGAGCACTGCGACATATGATCTCGCGGATGTAGGTGTGAGTCATCGTATGTTGTCTGTCTCGTATCTTGACTGATAGCAGAGCTGCATCAGTGACAACATGAGAATGCTTTCGTTAACACTGATAACTGCTGATCAAATTGTAATTTTCACATCATGTGGAGAGCTAAGAGGCACTATTGCAACATGTTAATTCGTTAACACTGATATCCATAAATAACAGTTCCGAGAACAAATAATATACTTTAATATTTTATATAAACAATTTGAATGTTTTGAGGTTAGTATATTATTAACAACAATATGAAGAAGGGAAAAAAGTATTCAATTCTCGCAAGGACTCGCAATATCGACAACCTACTTATCTTTACTTCAGAGTTCAATAACTCTTCGTCCTAACCGCTGTTATTGCTGTTGGTATTGTTAATTTTGCCTTCGCCGTTCTGGTACTCGTAAAAATCCTAGAAGTGAGCGAGAGGGTGGGGCTAACTCTTAACAAATTTTGTAGGATTACTATTTTGAAAAGAAAAAAAAATATCGAAGGATCTCCAAACTGATCCTCTTACTGATACGCATTTTCATAAACATATACCTACGAAGACAGGCAGAAACTGATCGTCCATTTGTTGTATTTTACGATTGTGCCTACATTAATAGAAAAAACATTTTGTATTCAAATTTCAATACAAGTAAACTTAAAATTTTTCTTAATGTTCGAAATGTTATAATTCAAAAAATAAATTCAATTGTTGGCACTGTTTCTGCATTTGAAGTGATATGTATGACAGAATGGCCCTGAATACAAGAAAATAATACCCAAGATTTTATTTTACATACATAAATATTCTAAAATTGTATTTATTATAAATAAATTTATGCTGTTCAGTATACCCTGAAAATAATTGCCTAAATGTTCTAAATGCCTTTATTAACAGGTCTAACGTGAATTGTACTTATGTATAATACAATAGTCTTCATTTTATAGAAAAAAATATTTCTAAAATTGTATTTATACTAAGGGTATCCCTAGAAGTTTAAGTCTCAATTTAGATTCTCAGGGAAAGACAGATAGGTCTTCGAAAAGCTCGCCAACATTTTTTACCCAAGCCAAGATTAGGTTTGTTTTTCTTCCATTTCACAGTGTGATTTTCTCCTCGCACTTCTCTACGATCACTGACCTTTGCTTTCTTTGGGTACACGATATATCGACATACATTACATAAAAAACATTTCAATTTGTTTAGAAGTACTCTTTTTAGAAGACGAAATTACCAATATGTCACGTTAGACGAGATGTGTGTGTGTGTGTGTGTGTGTGTGTGTGTGTGTGTGTGTGTGTGTGTGTGTGTGTGTGTGTGTGTGTGTGCGCGCGCGTCGTCATGTTACCTATGTTAAAATCGAATACTTTTACCAAAGATGCACATTCTTTTAAAAACATTTTCTATAATATTTTCACTTACTTCCTAACCGAAATTTTGATGTTTCATATGTGAGTGAGACAGCACAGTCAAGGATAATCACTACGTAAAGATTTGTCCACCTTGAAATGTCCTGAATCCAAGAAACAAGAACGTTGTCGATTGAATGAATGATGAACTCGTACCCAGAATTTGCTTAGGCATTGACGCAGCTAGATAGCTAGGTCAGATTTAGCCACTGTCTGGAGGAGAAATCTAACTGTCGGTTACTCTCATTAGTAATTCTCCGTAGTATCTCCGTTCAACATCTCGCAATTGCCGGAGCAGTACCCTAACAAACGGATCGCGGACCGCGCGCGATATTTCCTTCCTCTTCCTTGTCCTATCCTCACCCCTTACTTACACATAATTACATGTATTACACTACCACACAGATCGGGAGACCAGTCACAAGCTTAGAGCTCGTTCCAGCTGGGGCGGTGCCAAGCTGGTGGGAGATACTTTGGGGTGGAAAACCTGGCAAGCCGCCGTGTAACTCGGCACCGGATCTCGCCATCGAGCGGGGAAGATGACCGCTACTACCCGCGATAAAACATGCACTTCACTTTTGGGCTAAATACCTTAGCAGTTGACGTGCACTGAAGCACTAATCAATTGTTCAATCAATCGGCAATTGCCGAATTGGCAATTGGCTTTCTACGAAACAGAGAGCAAATCATCATGAAAATCTCGAAAAAGAGCTGCTGACATATTACAAACTGGGTTGTAGTATTAATTTGAAGATTCACTTCCTCAGTTCTCACTTAAGACTTGTTTCCAATGAACTGTGGTGGTGCAAGTGATGAACATGGAGAATGCATCAACAACGGAGAGAAGATACAGAGGAAAATGAAATCTACCAATACTGACAGATTACTGCTGGACATTATCTCGTGATTGTTCCGGAGTAGTTTATAATTGATCCTCTCCCTTGATGGTCTATTGGTTAGCATGCTCGCTTTCCACGGCGTAACAGAGGCAAATTATACCTGAGCGCTATCCTTACACATGTCACAGTATCTATTGCTGAGTGACGATGTGAAAACCCAGTTTATAAAGTCCAGTATACACGGTGAACGAATGTCTTCGTGCCGCTTCGCGCCGTCTTCGGTTTGGTTTGGTTTTTTCGTGTTTCCGGGCGCGTCAACTGCTTTGGTCATTATTCCCGTTAGTGTAGTGCATGTTTGTTCTCGGGAGATGGCGGTGATCTTCCCCCGCTGGATGGCAAGATCCGGCGCCGACCTACCGTCGGCTAGTGGGGTTTCCCCCTAACCAGGACTCTCCACCAGCGGGCACCGCCCAGTCGGGACAAGCTCTAAGCTCCCGACCGGTCTCCCGGAATACGTGGTAGTGTAGTGCATGTTAGTGTGTGTGTGTGTGTGTGTGTGTGTGTGTGTGTGTGTAAGGGGGAGAGGACCGTGGCCCGTTTCGTAGGGTACTGCTCCGACATTTGCCTGGTGTTGATCGGAGAAACCACGGAAAACTACCGATCAGAGCAGCCGGCCGCTATAATTCTCCTCCAGGCAGCAACTGAATTCGACCTAGCTGAAAAGCTAGTGTCGAAAATCCTACCGCCGTCAGGACTCGAACCTAGGTCAGGGGCGCTGCAGTGGCATCAGTTGATACACTGAGCTACCGCTCCCGGTCGCCGTCTTCGGGTCACCGCTGGTCGGCCAATGCCCGTAGCGGACTGTCGAGCCATAGAACAAGAACAGTTTATAATAGGCAGTCGCAGTGCAACAAGAAGTCGCAGTAGCAGTAGGTCGTCATGCTGTGTCTCCAAAAGAAGTGCTATGAAAGTAAAATAATTGTCTTATTCTAACTTAGCGATGTTTTTTCTTACAGAATTTGACGTATTTCGATTCAGAAACAAAATAAAAATTGACTTTTTAGAGCAGGGATTCGTACAACGGTTTACCCATTTCGTAAAAATGCCAATTTACTATAATTTCCTTTTAATTTGAAATATTTTGATAGGCGTTTATAGACGGGTATGAATTGTTAGAATACTTGTGTTTAAATAATACTGATTAGCGTTGGTAGTAGTGGGACCTGTATTATTAAAACACTATTTTAATTACTCGTATCACATAATTGATCTCAAATTTTAAAAAAAATTGACTTCAGAGCAAAGAAGAAGGGTCGATTTCTATATTTTTCTAAACAAAGGATCATACAGTTTGCATTATGACTGTGTCATCTATATGGTAATTGCATGAAAGTAAAATTAATATCAATTGTAAACAGCGTAAACAGTGGGAGATGTTCAACTATTTCTTATGTAGTTCTTCCCTAAAATGTCCTCTCTGATGTATTTTCTTCAAAGCGAACGAAAATATTCTTCCACGGGTGTTTTACACTTCAAGAGAATGCGTTACATTTACGAATATTTTCCTCTCTCAGAGGTGAAAGTCGTGGCCAAAACATATCTTTTGTTTACGATTTTCAGTCGAATGCAAAAGATCAGTATTCAACTATACATTCGGATTAATTGTGAACTAATCTCCCAAGAATTCGAGGAATTGTTTTACTTCCAAGAAGTTAATTCCTCAAACACCTCCTGTTGAGTTGACCCGGTGCCCGTCATGTATCAAACGAATGAGAAACCTACAATTCGTCCCAGTGGCACACTTCAGCTGCGCCTCAATAGTTCACTTTGTATTTGTTCTATTTTTCTTCATTTTTACCTCATCCTTATGAGATGCTTTTTAAATTTTAAAATTCTCCGTAGCCAACTTCAGCGAAAAATTATTTCCCTAGATAAAGATATGATTTTCATTGAGTTTTGAGAATTTTCGAATTGGTTATTCGCGATATCTGTGCACATATAATTTCTTTTTTGTTAAAATATAGCCTACTTTCTTTTAACTCTATATTTAGTATTACTTCAGGTTGATTGTTTCAGTGGTCTAGGGTCTTGAAACTGGTGTGCCCAAGTACGTGGCCTCTTAGGATGTGGGTTCGACTTGGGTGTGTTCAATTGTGTTCGTAATGTTCGAGAACCCTTCTTGAAATCGCCTCCGATTAATTACACAAGCATACACGAAAAAATAGGTTTGTTAGACCCAAAGACTTGAAACATGTTTCTATAGGTACGTCGACGAGCTAAATACGAATCTGAAGCCAGAATTGCTGGAAAAGTTTTAACATTTTTTTTGTGTACCTGTGTTATGTTTACTGTATTGTATTGAGATTTTATGTTTATATTAATGTTCATGGTGTGTAAATGTATTTTTCTACGGTATAATCGAATTTATAATTTCATGTATACATATCCTAAACCTGGAAAGACAATACAATGTCGAAAGGGATATTTTAAGATCATACCGCCTAACTAAATATTCGAGTTCGCTAAAGCGCACGGACCTTAGAGCTTAATGTTCTCGCTATATATTTGCACACATTGCAATATCCTTTCCTTCCGGAGTATATACTTTCCTTCCGGAGTAAGGAGTAAAAAACCCAATAACCCAAAGTGAAGTCCGCATCTGCAGAGCGAAATTAACATCTTCAGGGGCCCTAAATATGAGAATATTGTTTGCTCTTTGGACCATAAACATTTGTCCCCCTGTATCATTTATCCCCTCTAATATTTGGATCGTAGAATTCAGGGCTGTCGACTAGTGGCGATTTGCATTTATTAGTGATTGATACATCAGTTCATCATTTCATATAAAATGAAGACTTCCTAACTTGTTTCTAAACCTTAAATTAATACTTCGATTCAAACATAGAGAACGTTGACGTAAATCAGGTGTTACGGTGTCATCCAATCGGCAGCTTGGACGACACCTAAAGTAGTGACATTTAAGCTCTCGATTGGATGACACCGTAACACCTGATCAAACCGTCAACGCAGTCTGTTAATATATCGAAGTAAATTTCATGGGGTTATCCTATTGGGGTTATCCTAATCATTCAGGTTGAATTTCGGCGAATTTTTGTGAAATTTGTTGCAAGGGTATCTATTTTTGAGAATGGTGTGTTTTTGAGTCCGGAAGTCGCAAGAGAGAGGATTTAGGGTAAATTAGAGAAAACAAAATATGGCCAGATGAGTAATGCGATGTTCTATGGTTCAATTGTTCGTGAAATTGATAGTTGCCAATAAATTCTGGGACATTGGATATCGTTCCGAGGAAGAGGTACGGAATGATGCGGGGGTTGCCGGCGCTTCCTGGCCGCGTCGCGTGTGAGAGAGCGGCAGTGGGGCGCCCCGACCAGCCGCGCTGTTCCCAGCGTGCGGCCTTGGACCGTGGCCTTGAACGCCGGGGGCGAAGGGGCGCAGCCGTGTGAGCCCTTTCATGTTTAGAACCCCTGAGCTAACGCTAGGAACCCAGGTGCAAGTTTCGCTGGACTAGCCCACCCCGCGCCGCTATCAAATCTGTAGCCACGAATACCTACTATTTGTTTACACAAAGAGAAGTAATGCGGCAGCGAATGATTTACAACTGCCACAAGTCAACGCGACTGGCTGGTGAACGCGACTGGCTGGTGAACGCGACTGGCTGGTGAACGCGACTGGCTGGTGAACGCGACTGGCTGGTGAACGCGACTGGCTGGTGAACGCGACTGGCTGGTGAACGCGACTGGCTGGTGAACGCGACTGGCTGGTGAACGCGATTGGCTGGTGAACGCGACTGGCTGGTGAACGCGACTGGCTGGTGAACGCGACTGGCTGGTGAACGCGACTGGCTGGTGCACGCGACTGGCTGGTGAACGCGACTGGCTGGTGAACGCGACTGGCTGGTGAACGCGACTGGCTGGTGAACGCGACTGGCTGGTGAACGCGACTGGCTGGTGAACGCGACTGGCTGGTGAACGCGACTGGCTGGTGAACGCGACTGGCTGGTGAACGCGACTGGCTGGTGAACGCGACTGGCTGGTGAACGCGACTGGCTGGTGAACGCGACTGGCTGGTGAACGCGACTGGCAAAAAAGCGACTGGCTGGTGAAAGCGACTGGCTGGTGAACGCACTGGCTGGTGAACGCAATTGGCTGGTGAACGCGACTGGCTGGTGAACGCGACTGGCTGGTGAACGCGACTTGTTTGTGTTTAGGGCCCTTAAGGGCATGACGGAGACCCAAAAGCGAGCTTGGCCATCGGCACATTTACACCGGAGCACGATGCAAGAAGTTCGGAACGAAGTATACTTTCAGGCACTATAGCCAGTAAGCACTCTGTGTCTCTGAAAGAGAGAATATTAAAAGTAGTGAGAGACGGTTTTCGATTATGCTCTAATCGGTTAATAATTAACCATGTAGAAAAAGAATTTATACTGACGACGACGCTTCAAAGTTTTACATAACACAAACGTGATAACGTCACGAGTCACACGCACAGAAGGCCAGTCGCGTGCCAATCACCAATTCGCTCAACAAGCCACGCCGCGAGTTTCTTATGTCTGACGTGCCCGGTGAGCGGGTGGCTTCGCCTCCACCCCTTAAATCGACGGCTGCTCTGCTCGGATGCAAGAGTTCAGACCAGACAGCCCGCGTGCCATTCTTCTTTCACTAGACAAGGTCTGACCCGAACGAACCCCTTCGCGATCCCTCCCGCTGGGTTGGCTCAACAAGTAGGGGTTAGCGTGGTAGAGGAAGAGAATTTGCAATATTATAATACGTGTGTTACGAATCCGTTACAAATGAAACGAGAAAGTACGCGCTGTTGTAGCTTTCTTCATAATATTAACAGGTTTGCGCAATTGCGACTAATATTCCTGAGCATGACTGAGTTTATATCAAGCCGTAATATGTTTAAATGGCAAATTCGGCGGTTTGAAGAGTGAATCTATGAGTGTCATTGTAGAGCGGCAATTTTGTTCGCAATATGCAACCAGGGGCAAGAACGCCCCCTCGCCAACATCGACAAAAAGGTATAGTCTTCGAGATTGGCTGAATTATAATACCACACGGGTCATCCATCCCGTAAACGTAGTGCATATTATAACCCCGGAGGTTACTAGACGTGAGAGCATGCGGCCATCTACAAGTTAGTTTGTTTCTTCGACACCAGCGACGTATCGCTCCGGTCGGGATAAGCTCTAAGCTCCCAGCTGATCTCCCGACATTGGCGGAAGTGTCGTGCATTTACGTGTGCGTGTGTATGTGTATGCGTGTATGTGTATACGTATGTGTGTGTGTATGAGCGCGTGCGAAAGGGGATGAAGATGAAAAAGAAAAGATAGCGCGTGGTACGTAGCATCTTTGTTAAAGTACTGTTATAGCATTCATCTACTGATCAAAGAAACCATAGAAACTCACGGCAGCAGACACCGCTAGAATTCTCTTCAAGAGAGGTTAAACTTAATCTGGCTAAGCAGTTAGTGTCGAAAACCCTAAGACTGGGAGAGGTGACTTAGTGCGTCAACTGATGTCTCTGCAGTGCCTCTGACCAGGAGGTCCTAAATTCGAGTCCCGACGGCGGCAGGATTTTCGGCACCAGCTTGTCAGCTAGGTCGAATTCAGTCGCTGACTCAGGAGAATTCTAGAGGTCGGCCCTATGATCGGTAGTTTTCCGTGGTTTCTCCGATCAACACCAGGCGAATCCCGGAACAGTACCCTAACAAACGGGCCATGGACCATGTGCGATCTTCCTTGTACTATTCTACCCACTTACACTAACATGCACTACACTACCACATACTCCAAGGACTGGTCGAGCTTTCAGCTTGTTCCGGCTAGGCGGTGGTGGGAGATACCTGGTTGAGGGATCTCCCGATAGCTGACGGTAGGTCGGCGCCGAATCTCATCATTCAGCGGGAGATCACACCACCTCACAAAGAAGAAAACATGTACCCCACTTACGGGAATAATGACCTCATTAGTTGGCGTGCCCGAAATCACTAACAACCAATCGAACCCTAGGACCTCCAGGCCAGCGACAATGCTGAGGCAACGCTGTTACCATTGAGCTATCGCAGCCGGTGAACGACACGCATGATCGTCCTCTGAGAACGTCTGTGCAAACGGTTGCTTTCCCACCGTCGTCACCCTCATACATACTGCCTGTTTCCGAAATTCGCCCATGTTGGCGTTGCCACACCACCATGGCGAATGGGTAGTAAAAATTAACCAGGCAAAACTTTCCATTGTCTCTGCTGAATTATAGAACTGCTGAATTACCATACTACCTCAAGCCCTAGTGTCCATACTTTCTATCTCAATTGGAAACCTTATGGCATCCATAGCTGCTAATTCCTATAGCTCTTGCGATATTAATATCCCAGAACTCGTGTAGAACCCTTTACATTAAAAAGATTATTCAGCTACAAGATGCTAGTTATTTAGTATTATTTAGAATTCGCCCATTTTTTGTTAATAATTATCTTTTAATCAATCGGGATTTACCTCGTAGACTGAGTTGAATGTAGCCTGTGAACATAAGAACCAACTATCTCTCCACATACCCACTGCAAATAGATAACAAGAATAGAATAAAAGAAGATAACATTGAGTCATTTCTCATTGTCACGATGTTACATGGTGAAACCATACAAGTGAACAACACAACTAATGAAGTCTCTGTTCCAATCGGTCGAGCTCTCGTGCATGTCTTGGAATGCTTTTCGGCATATTCCCAAGCACGTACCTTAAGTAGCTAACTTCGTTTCTACGTTCCAATGATGGTGCTGAACATGATACATAAGTATATATTCGTACATTGTACATCGTTTGCAAGAGATCTGATTTGCAGAATTGTTCGATGTATGGTGCATCTCATGAAACGCCTCACCTGACTGATTTCCAGTGTTCCAAGGCGCGTCGAGTGGGGTTGCCGAAAAATGTTCCCCTAGAGAGTTTGATGCTCTCTGCTGAAAAGTATTAATTTGCCTTCGTCAGGAACACAATTGATTATTTAAGCGACTCATTTATGATTTCTAATTTTTGAAGTGTTCAAATCAAGAAAACTTGAAAACTTTCGAACAGCTGATTTATTCAGACTGTGGAGAGCAAAGGGAGTCTTCGAGTCACATAGCAATTTGTCGATTTGCTGCTTTTTATTCTATTCAGTGTTTTGATAGATGTGGGAATGTTTATTGGCAGCAATGCATTGGCATAAGGTAATAACTGAACAATTGCATGCCGCACAGTCAGTATTCGTAGAACCTAGTTAGTAAAAACAAATTAAAAAGCCCTTTTAAAAATATTATTCTATCTGTTCAACATCAGTGTTTCGCAGGGAATTTCAAATATTCTTTTGTATAACATTTTGGGACAATCTTGCAGTCGTCAGGCTAGTAAACGTCATCCATGAGATGTAAAGAATGAAATAAACTTTCGTAATTTTGTTTTTAATCCTCCAGTATTGAATTTAATATTATTTATAAATTTTATTTTTGTGTTCATTGAATGTTCATGGTGGTCGGAGCATATCCTTTGCATATCTTGAATGTATACAGCAATTTTCTTTTGCTTTACCAGAGCCAAATGTATTTATGCAAGGTGACAATAAGAGACTGAATTTTTTGGTTCGAGTTGATTGAAGTTCAAATCGATTGATTACAAGTGATTCCGGGCGGGTAAACTGCTAAGGTAAGCTCTCTATGTGTAGAGCATCTCTTTCCTCGGGAGGTGGCGGTGATCTTCCCTCGCCGGATGATGAGATCCGGCACCGACCTACCTATTGGCTAGCGGATTTTTACCAACCAAGTTATCTCCCACCAGCGGAACACTACCCCGGCCGAGACAAGTTCTACGCTCGCGACCGGTCTCCAGGCATGTGTGATAGTGGAGTACATATAATTCTGTAAGACAGGGATGAGGATAGGACAAGGAAGAGGTAAGAAAGATTCTTCGCGGTCCGTGGCCCATTTGTTAGGGTACTGCTCCGGCATTCGCCTGTAGTTTGTCGGAGAAATCACAGAAAACTACTGATCAGAGCGGCCGACCGCTAGAATTCTCCTCCGGACAGCGACTGAATTCGACATAGCAGTCTAGCTAGTGTAAAAGTCCAGACAACATCGAGACATCCCGGCGAGAGGCACTGCAGTGACATCAATTGATTACCTGAGCCACTTCTCCATTTTGAAATTTATGAAAACGCAGATTTCGTCATATCTTCTTAGCGTTCATTTATTTTTTAACGCTTCTCCCGGAGAAAATTGTAATATAGGAGGGATTTCATGATTTTGCATATTTTTGTCCGTTCCGTCAGGAGATAACTAACTGAAATATCTTGACATTTCGTTAGAATTGGATGCTATGAAAATTAATATGTTAGGGCCTATTAGGCATATTCCGCCGATTTTTCCTGTTGGTGCATATTCGTGTAATTATAAGGGCATGTTTTGCGTATTCTGTCAAAATAGGGAATTACCCTTAAAACGTTTTATCTTTTCATAGGATCTATTGATTTGTGATTTCATTGATTCGAAAGGGTTTGTCACAGTTTGAGGTTTTTTTTTTCTTTTCTGTAGGAGATGTGTACTAGTGTATGAGTTGGATATTTCTTGATATATTGTTTTCAAACGAGGTTGAAGAAATGCAACAAGACATAATAAGGTGAATTATTTTCCCTGCGAAGTAAGGTAAATTAAATTAAGTTTGCATAAAACATATTTTTATTCCAAGAATACTTCTGAATTTTACAAGAAAGGTTTTTTTAGAGGAAATAAATATTGTTAATTTTAATAGCATATTTAAGATTTTTATGTCATAATGCGTGTTTTAAAAGCTTATTTCAAGATTTTTAGGCAGTTATTGCACACCCTGACGAGATGCTGAGTGCGAGTCGACTCCGCAAAGCCAATACTGGCTGCTCCGTCTCCAGAGCAGCGCGAGGGCGTACCTCCCGCGCCGCCTGCCTGCCTGCCGGCCGCGTAATTGGGGAGCGCAAGAAACGCCAATCAAGGAAACAATGAGATGGACGCGAGGCTCGGCGCGGAGTGGCGCGGCGCAGGACGGGGCGGGGGGCAAGCTGGCCGCCGGAATGCGGAAACGCCATGGGTGGTGGCGTCGCGCGGGGTCTACCATGGTGGTGGATGGCGATTCTAACAGAGATGAAAGTGGATTTAATGGTGATTGCGGTGGTGTTGGTAGTAAATGTTGTTGTTGTTGTTGGGTGGAAATTTTGTTGTAGTGGTGGAGGTAGTGATTTGTTTTGGTATGTGTGGTGGGGTGTTAGTGAGTTAGTTGTGGTGATGGTGGTAGTTTATGTGCTTGTGGGAGTGAAGGAGGTTATGGTAAAGGTGGTGAAGGAAGGGTGATTGTGAAAGGACAAGCATGAGGGAGTGATGTGTGTTGGTAGTGGTGGAGGTGATACAGTGGTACCAGGAGTGGTGATAGCAGTGGTCGAAGTGGTGGGGATGGTAATAAACTCTGTACTTCGAAGTACCGCACACGTGACGAAATTGACACTTGCGAGACACCTTCATGGAAGATTGTCAAAAATAATTAAATTGAAGATTATGAATGTATAAGAATTCGATTTACTAAATAACATCCTCGCAAAACGCTACAACAATCCATAATTAGCCAATCTACTCCCTATAAATCAGTCGTGACTTCTTTCGAAAGCATCGCCAGAACAATCCCCTTTTTGATTTTTTCGTTTTTCCTTGGGATGTGAATTATGCAAAGAGTTGCTGGCGCTTATCGGTTTTTCTTCTCTGGCGAGAGGGAAGCCAATGGATACAACCCAAGTATTCTCCTCTAGTTGCAAGAAGGAGTCTCCCCCAAGAATCGGTAAAGAGTAAATCTTTTTATTATATTGATGTTATGGTCATATTCACAAATGCTCAATTTTCAACATTTCATGACATGGACACATAACACTGGAAATTTTATAGTCAAAACCAGATATTGCAACTTCTTAAAATACGTCAATAGTTAAACTAACGTCAAAGAGATGATGGAATCAAAGTGCGCGACTGAAGCTACGCGTAAGGCGCGATGAGCCATTCACCGGATTGTTTTAGACTGGTATCAAAACCACGGTATTACAAAATCTGCCTATAGTAAGTAGATATAGACATTCAGACGTTTTTGGAATATTTACAAACATTCATATAATACGACGTGCGTTTTAGACTTTCATAATCAGAGTTTCATTTTCTTCAAATTTCATATATTTTGTTCGAATTGTCTATATGAATACAACTAATTCCAATTTTGCATAACAAGTTAAAATATTATAATTTGGGACAATCCTAATTTTCTCAGTTTCTCTAGGAGTTTACAGGAATAAATTCTGTACAATCAGTAAAATGTATCGACTTGTAACAACTTTTTGAAAGAGATGAGTTATACACCCATAAGGCAAAGGGACTCATGTTTTCCGTACTAAACAACACCACTCCACACATTCATTTGCCCTTGTCGGATGCATTGAAGTGAAGCGTAGGCGCTGCTCTTGCAAAAGATGACTCGAATTTTGAATATTTCGATATTTCTCTAATTACAATTTTGCATCAGTAAAAATTGAAATAATTTGGCATAATTTAAATTTTGGATAGACCTAACTATTAAAAATATCGAATTTTCGTTAATTGTAAGTTTTCCAATTCCTTAATTCCAATGGATTTAAATTAAACATAGTTCACCCGAATCATTTTAATTTTCCAGTAAAATTGACTATTCACATGTTTCATGCTTTCATGGAAATTTAGATACCTACCGCTTCGAATTCACTATACAGCATCCACATATGCCAGTGTGCCTAGGACTGAACTGCGCAAAACCACAAGCGTTGCTTTCTTAGAGAGGCAGGGTAAGGACGGCTACATGTAGACTTGATACAATATATTATTTAATTCGAATTATGAACATATCGCCATTTGGATAATTCAAATTTTATTATTAATTCTTGCATAATTTAGACTTTGAATTGAATATTTTGTGTTTCCAGTCGCATCAACTGCTACAGTTCCGTAAGTGTAGTGGAAGTTTTTATCACGGGAGGTGGTGGTACTCTTCCCCCGCTGGATAATGAGATCCATCGTCTTGCGATGTTTTCCACATCACGTCTCCGGCAACGGGGCACCTGCCCATCTGGAACAAACCCTACGGTCTCCAGATGTGTGTGGTATAGTGCAATGCATGGAAGTGTAAGTTTCTGTAAGTAGGCGAGAGAGAATAGCACAACGAAGAGGAAAGAAATATCGCGCGCCGTCTGTGGCCCGTTTGTTAGGGACTATTCCGGCATTCGTCTGGTGTTGATCGAAGAAAAACACGGAAAACTACCGATCAGAGCAGCCGACCGCTAGAATTCTCCTCTAGACAGCGACTGAACTCTATCTCTCGATCTATCTCGATCTGTCGACAATTCTGCCACCGTCAGGACTCGAACCCTACGACCTCACGATCGGAAACCAGTGCAGTGAGGTCAGTTGATTCTCTGAACAACCTCAAGCGACGAATCACTCGAATTTGCGTATTTCAAACTTGGATCAATCAAATTCGGAATAAATAAAATGTTGCTTAATTTAAACTTGGGATAAGTCGAATTTTGCTTAATTAAAATTTGCGATGAATCCTACTGAGATAATTCAAATCTTGGTTAAATCTAATCGTTTATCATTGAAACGTTTACTATTTCAAAATTTGCACACATTTGAACGGTTCAATTTTGCTTAATTGTATTTTAATTGTTGTTTTGCCTCTCCACTGCCACACCCGGCCGTGCGCCCGTGGCGCGCCTACCGGGGCCGCGGGCGGGCGCTTGGGCGGCGGAGAGCGGGGGCGGCCGGCTGGCGCAGTATGCCGGAGAGAGAGGCGGGGCGGGGACGGAGAGGAGGGGATCGGTGGCGGGGCGGGCGGCGGCCGAGCGAGTCTCCGCTCCGCCGTCTACACCCGGCCGCCACCGCCTCTCGGGGCGACGATGGACCGCAGCGGAGCGGGTTCGGATTAACCGTGCGTTGACCAAGGGGGGGGTCATTTTGTGTCTAAACGTTTTTAAAACTCTCGTAAAAATTAGAGTTATGCGATTCAAACCGCTTCATTCTGATTTTGGGTCGGAAATATAATAAATGTTATGGTTCCATGATCACTGTCAAGTTTGTAACAGCCACAACAAAATTATAAAGTCAGAAACATGAGGTGGACATTAAGTAACCCTCCGTTTGTCTAACTTGTCACCAAGTTTTCATGGAAACACGTTACCATTCAACAATGAGGCTTATTTTTCAAATAAAATTTATTTTTCATTGTTGGAGATGGTAAAATATTTCAAACAACTTTTGGTAAGTTGTATTGGTAAGTCTTTCCTCATGGCAGAGTGCAGTAACAAAATCAGTAAATTCTTATCGGAATGTGATTTATAACATGAATTAGATAATAATTTTGAAGAAAATGAGGAGAAAAGTGACATCTTTAATTAGAGTGAAAATGAAGATACAAATTAAAATGTTTATGTAAATAAACATGACACTGATGGTGGACATTTTTTTTAACCTTTGTCAGACAGCATGTTATGGAAAAAAGATTGGTCAATGAAGGGTTAATCTGCACGCGAGCGTTGCATTGATGTGCGACAAGTAACGCACGTCTTAGAATATCGCTGAATCTTATGCGAATTGGCACACGAGCGCTTCGGACGTTCCGCCTACGAATTGCGTTACGTAACGCGCGTCATCGTAACGCTCGTGTGACGCGGACCTACAAAGGACATTCGGTCCCCAAACATTGAAATTTGACCTGCAGCAGAAAAATTGCTGAACAAAACCACGGAAAATGGTTTTCCAGAAAGTAGCACGCAAACTGCTCAAGTGCTACAAATAAAAAACGACTCTTAAATAATCCACCATTTTAACACCATCCGTTGTCACGAATACGGCCATAACACTGTATAGCATCTACAGCACAGCAGTTCTTTGCATACCAAGAACATTAAAAAAGTTGCTGCTCCTTAACGCAACACATGATTAGCATATATTTAACAGTTGACGGGCTCATCACTGGAACCTTTCTGTCAGATTACGTCAGTTGTATGACACGAATTCAATTGGTACGCGGGTCATGAGAATAGGCGGTACACGGAATCAAACATTTGCATTTTTCAGTCAAAATCGAAATTATTTTATTGTTTCTGGATTTCTCCTGTGTCTAACGAGACCATATAACATCTCACATGGCTAGAGACTGCATAGTTTTCTTTCAATTTCCGCACGCATTGGAAATAGCACTGCAGATTGTGCAATAATAGTTATTTGCGACAGAAGGACCGTAAGACAACTTATTTCTATTCGAAATGGAGAAGTATTAAAAAGGTCATTAGGGTGATTTACCGATGTTAATATTAGTTAATGGAAGGCCATTACTAAGCTGATTGTTGCTGTTAATAGTGGTCATTGATTACTACAACACTTTTATCGTGATACCTATTACGACATGATGTGAGTTTAGTCAAGTTTGACTTTCGACAATCGAAGTTGCTGAAGTATTTTTTTGTATACCAGCATTATAAACGACCTTTTCTGTTGCAAGAAACCGTTCATAAACGGGTTGTTTTCGGCATAAATGACGACGTATTGGCATTTTCGGCACGAATGATTGCATCATCACACGTTCAGCCAATCGCAACGAGAGTATCGTTGAGAGGTAAAGGTAAACAAAACAGCCAACCACCGTTTTCTCGCACACATGTCAACTATGCCATCCTGAATTTGCTTTCCAGAGAGGGCTTTGGATGTGACATCAGTTGATGCACTGAGCTACCGCTCCCGGTTTTATAATATAAATTTATAGCATTCGAACAAATTTGAAACTCGCTCCTCACGTCAGTCGTTTTCAAAATATGTACTCATGCAATAAAGCTTAACATTATACACTAATTGCACAAACTACTATTAATTATCGGGCAAATATTTGATATGATTTAATTTTATGCCATTTATTTCACTCAAATATCTTTTTTTCTTTTTGTTTTGAATGTCATGTCAGGTAATGTTAGGTTAAGGTTTTCCGGCACCGTTGCAAGAAGCGCCCACGGCAATAGTTTAATATTCTTTTATTATCCGAAGGCGAAAAGATGTGTTTAATATTCTGAATAATATAAACGTGCGGAGTTGTTATTTATGTAGAGAGGTTATAACGGAAAGCTTCTAAGAGGCAACAGTGTGTGATGTTCTAATCTAATTCCTAAGCAAAGAGTTATGCCTTATGAACTCCCCTTTACTGTTCAGGAGATGACAGAAGTTTGCTTTCGCCTTCTAAGGATGGATGATGGTAGGGGTGATCACGACGGCTGAATGACAATGAGAGGTGAATGATAACAGATTGGGATGGTCTTTAGACGTGATTCGAGGAGTAAGAAAGAATTCCGCCACAAACACAGTTGATTAATTGATTGATTAGGATTTTGGCGGCATCAAGTAAGGCCATTAGTCCCATAAGTGTAGTGCATGCCATACACAGAAAGCCGGTGCCTAAAGAGAGATTCGAACCCGCAGCCTT
The DNA here is from genome assembly GCA_964035755.1 of Teleogryllus oceanicus. Lineage (NCBI taxonomy): Eukaryota > Metazoa > Arthropoda > Insecta > Orthoptera > Gryllidae > Teleogryllus > Teleogryllus oceanicus. Next base: position 55,465,478 of record CAXIVR010000008.1, read on the forward strand.
CGGCTACACATAAACACTGTTTCAAGCTCCTGCACCATAAAAAAAATCAGAAATTAAGAATTTCAAAATTCAGTTCCATTTGACGTTTTTAGAAGAGGGGGGCCAAACGTCAATTTTTTCGAATTCGAATTCTAAGTTTCTCAAATACCTAGGGACACGGATACACTTTGTGTGATTTCCGAATTTTCTCACAGCCTACACTTTATCCAGATGGGCCAAAAATCAACAATAAAAAAACAAAAATTTGTTTACAGACACGAAGCAGCGGTGGTAGACTGAGGAACTGGTATCTGGAAAGACGTCCTGCAGTTCCTGAACATTTGTCGCAGAAAATACTGACTGAAATTCGCTGCCAGGATTTGATTCAGGACCGTCCCAGCAAATGCTACAACCCCGAAAAATCTTATGGGACCCTATCTGTTGAGGGTATGCTTGGAAAAAACAACTTTCCATTTTTCGTATGAATATTCTTTCTGAATAGCGCTGCTTCGTGTCTGTAAAAAGTTTTTGTTTTTTGGTTGTTTTTTGGCAAATGCTGCAACCCAAAAATCCTATGGGACCCGATCTCTTGAGGTGCGCGTGAAAAAAAACAACTTTCCATTTTTCATATTTATCAATTCTGTTGTTTAAAAAATCAATATTTCTCGTGATTTCAAAACACAACAACTATGGACTGACTAAGTTTCGAGGGGGTGCTCGCAACAGTGTGTCTAGGAGCACATGAAATCAATGGGGACCCTGGTGGATCAATACGAAGGCAGACAAGGACACGTGCTTAGGACCTGCCATGGAGAGCCCCTCCCCCCCCACTTTTTTTTTCAACGAAAGCATATGGTTCCTTAAACAATACGATGGCCAAGCACATCTGAGGCCACAAATACCATTACACTATTTTTATTTACGTAGGCCAAATTAACTAGTTCCTACAGAAATAAAACGGTCACAAGATGAATTTATAACTTTTTTGGTTTAGTAAATTAAATATACACATTAATTTATCAACAAATTCTTTATCACTATATTAACTCCACGCGTTAAAACTCCACAATTACCCATCAGAAGTAAGGAAAAGTGTAAAAATCGTGTGACTATGTACAAAAAAACGCACATCGCAGATTACATAGAGTATCAATGCGAGTATCATTTACGAACAAGTACTTAAATACTATTCCGTATACGTAGATATATTAATATTTATAGTACAATTACTGATATTGGAGAATGTTTTCCCACAAGTACTTGTCTGTTATGTGATGTAATGTGAAATATCAGTATTGTCTTTCACATGCAACACCTTCTCCAGGAAGGGTAAATACTGCCATAAAGACATTGGTTGGACACTATTAGACTAATGGAACAACATGAAATATTTCACATTAATAAATTAAATGTATAAATGTACAATATATTTGATGTAACCGTATTGATTGATTGATTTTTTCGCGTTTCCGGGCGCGTCAACTGCTTCGGTCATTAGTCCCGTTAGTGTAGTGCATGTTTTCTCTCTCTCTCTCTCTCTCTCTCTCTCTCTCTCTCTCTCTCTCTCAGGAGATGGCGGTGATCTTCTCCGCTGGATGGCGAGATCCGGCGCCGACCTACCGTCGGCTACTGGGGTTTCCCCCTAACCAGGACTTTCCCACCAGCGGGGCACCGCCCCAGCCGATACAAGCTCTAGGCTCCCGACCGGTCTCCCAGAATATGTGATAGTGTAGTGCATGTGAGTGTGTGTGTGTGTGTGTGTGTAAGGGCAGAGGATAGGACAAGGAAGAGGAAGGACAGATCGCGCCCGGTCCGTGGCCCGTTTGGTAGGGTACTGCTCCGGCATTCGCCTGGTGTTGATCGGAGAAACCTCGGAAAACTACCGATCAGAGCAGCCGGCCGCTAGAATTCTCCTCCAGACTGCGACTGAATTCGACCTAGCTGAAAAACTAGTGTCGAAAAACCTGCCGCCGTGGGGAGTGGGAACCTCCCGGTCAGAGGCGCCGCAGTGGCATCAGTTGATGCACTGAGCTACCGCTCCCGGTAACCGTATTATAAATGTTAAAAATATGAACGTCAGTTCTATTCGCCAGTTCTGAAAAGTATGCAAGTAAAATCCCTTCTTACCAAGTGACTATTCTCTCTCATATGCCTTTCCTATCTAAGTCACTATTCTGACGCCTCGAGCACATGCTAGCAGGGAGAGCGCCGTGCGACCTTTCTCAGTGGACTGATACATTTAATACATGCGTTAAACACGAGTCGCAAAATATTTAGAATAATAGAACAAGCCAAGTCAACACCTTCAGAGTTTTAGGATGTGATGTATCTTATCTTGGCAAGGCAGATGTGGGCAGGAAGATTGAAAAATTCAATCCGATGTGTGGCACGATTAAAAGAACTCTCAAGTGCAAAGTTAGGAGGTATACATGCTAAAATTATATCAAGTGATGGCGGTACCCTGTGGATTATATGGTAGTGAAAGCTGAACACTGAATTCTAGGACTTACCGCAGAAATGAGATTTTTAAGATCCATTTTAGGAGTAACAAGAAGAGACAGAATAGAAAATGAACGCATCGGGAGGACCCTTGGAATTTACAACCTGAATAATAAAATGAAGAATATAGGAAGAAATGGAAAGACCACATAAAGATGAACGCATTCCAAGCAAGCCTAACTACACACCCAGAGGAAAAAGAATATGTAGACCCAGGAGAAGATGGATCGATCAAGAGTGATTTGGCATTAAATTGAAAGGTTGAATTTTTATTTGAGTATTGATTTTGGTTATACTTTATGTTCAGTCAATATTTCAATTTTATTGGGGAATAGTTTGTCAGGGAAGTCAGGGAAGTAGTTTGGTCATGCTTAGGTTCCATGAAAACATTCATCCGGTCATATCCGATTTCCCCCGCTCCCAACTCGATGCAGGACACAGGACTGAATTGCCAAATTGGTGGCGTTTGTATCCGCATTAAGACATCCTCTCCAGTGTACTTAGTACATGTACGACCGACTACAAGTAAAAGCTTCTGGACGATATGGTACTACTGAATATGACCGCAAACTTCTATATAGTAACGAAGCGATTCTCAGCAAACTGACGTAGGAAATATTTATTCATCCCATTTCGCAGAACAAGATGGTTTGTTTTTTAACAGTCGAAATTACTCACTCTATATGTTAATTTTGTAAGAATAAATTTAGGCAACACCTTCAAATGACTATTGTCCGGTCAGAAAAGCGTAATGGGAGCTTCGAACATAGTATTCAATTTCTTTAGAACAATACGCTATCAAGTTATACACCACTTCCATTCCTTAATGTGAAACAAGAAAAAAAGTAATTTAATACATGTTTTATTATATTATTTCTTCGAAGCAGAAACATGAAGCGACTAAAAGCTTGAGTAATGTAACAAGAACAAATACAAAAGCTTGAAGTTCGTAGGATTCGAATGACTGAGAAAAGAAAATATCTGAATTGCTCTTAAAAATTGTAATATTTTTCAAGATTCATGTGATATACTTTCTGATACCCTCATTTTTTTAAATTAATGAACAATGTAAGTGGTTTCATAACCGTATTTGTGTGTTGCGAAAATATTCCAGGAAATTTGTTGCTTCTAGTTACGCTGAGGAGAGTAACAAAGGTAACAGATCAGGAATTGGATAAACTACAATAAAAAATTCCACCTACTTTTCTATTAGTCTACTTTTCTACTTACTACCACTTTCTGTTTGTCTACTTTTCTTTCCTTTCAATGATATCGTTATTTTTAGGGCGTCAGCTGGATTCAGGGGTAATAGGCTAAGGTACGATTCTGGATTATTCGAGAATTTAATGTTCACATTATCCAAAGTGGGCACGAAGTCGCAAGTATAAACAGCAGCATTGGACTTCAGGCGTATGATATGTAGCTAACAGAGAGCGGTTAGGGTAGGTGAAGAACGTTTCGGTGACGAATAGCAGCGTAATGTGCGGTAAACACGGATGAGATTAGTGATGAAACATATCGAGGGCTAGTGACGGATAATGTTTGTAGTTTTGAGTTACACTGAGTAAATTGTATATTTCTATTTAAACGTTGCTGTCAAATCTAACCTAACCTTACTATATTTCTTAGTTGACGCTTCGCTACGCATTTCCGGGTTGCAGCAACTAGGCTCCGACTTTCTGCCTATGCGATTTGCATAAAACAACCTTTAGAGTGTGCAATGCGTAATTTCCAACGCATTTTTATGCCGAAACACTTCTTGCGAACACACAAGACACCTCACTCTCTAACATATCATACTTTAGCCTGCATCCTGTACCCATGCAAATGCTGGCTGTCCAAAATGATCACACAGTCGTCATTCATACATATTTATTCAAACCGTCTAGCTAGTGTGAGTTTTAACCGGCTAGTTCGCGAATTAGCCATATTTTGTACTTAAGCTGTAACATATATACCACTGAAGGATACCTGGGTCAGTTTCCATAATTTTCTTATAAAGAACTCCAAGATGCAAGGAGTTAGAAATCCATTGTCAAAAACTATGTCAATCTAAAAAGATGGCTTGAACTTGAAATTTATCTACCCAAATTTCTCGGTAAGTGGATAAGCGTGGTTATAGTGACCATGTTAGAATTGAATAAATTAAATATAATCAGCGCTCTAGGCACGTTCAGTGCCTTGCGGGATCGACAGTCACTAAAGTCCTATGCCAATAATCACATTCGGGGCCAAACTACACCTTTTCACATATGCTACCGCAAATTGCGCAATCACGGTTAAGTTATGAGAGTACTACCACGCAACTGGAATCAGTCGATCGAAAGGTCCTAGGTTTGTATCGCGATTACGATTGATGTTCGGCACTACCTAAATAGCATGGGCGGTCGTTGCCACTGCCTGACTGGGACTTCTACAAGCCGGCTGTTCAAATCAGACGTCCACATGGATTCCTCATATAGGGCATCATAAGCGGAAGCTGGGATCGACACATTTAAAAAATTGTTTCTGCGCTTTGTTAGTAATTAGTTCACCTCACATTTCATTCCGTAACATGTTGACAGCCAGTAAAAAATGACACAATTAAAAGAAGGGAAATACGTTTTGTTGACGAAGTAAGTGAATTTGATTTTTAGCATCTGATGACCGATTTCAGTAATTCCCACTCTAGAGAAGAACTGCCGAATGAATTCTCAAGGACTCCGCCAGCGTCCGGAAGCCAACCTTGTAGGACGGCATTGCAGTCGTCGAGTTGCGAACGCACGAACTCAACTTCAATGACCACTCCACCCGGTCCCCTCCCCACCCCCTCGCGCTTCAATTCACTCCAGGGGGCTTGGCTGCACAGAGCACGGAGGAACGGCAGAACGGTAGAGCGACGTATCATTAAATATTTTGAAGTGTACCAGGGATGGTTCACGATATATTTGCTGGAGGTTCTAGTTATCACTCGTAAAATTGATGTAATGAAATGACTCCAAAACGACCCAGCTATAAATTGAACTCCAACACAACTTTAAAAAAATCAAAATATTGTTTCTTTTTCACGATATAAGAAAAGACTTTTGCAGAGAACGTAGTTGATAGATTAATTAATGATTCCGGGCGCGTCAACTGCTAAGGTCATTAGTCCAGTAACTGTAGAGGAATTTTTATTGTCGGAGTGGCGGAGATCTTCCCCTGCTGGAATGCGAGATACAGCGCCGACCTATGTCAGCTTGCGGGGATTTTCCCCAACCAGGGTGTCTGCCACCAGCAGAGCATCGACCCAGCCAAGGCAAGTTCTCAGCTAGCGACCTGTATCCTGACAGGTGCGGCAGTATAGTCCATGTAAGTATAAGTAAGAGGTGAGGATAGGGCGAAGAAGAGGGAGGACAGATCGCGCGCGGTCAGTGGTCAGCTTCTTAGAGTACGGCTTCGACATTTGTTTGGTGTTGATCGGAGAGACCAAGGAAAATTACAGATCACAGGAGCCGGTCGTTACAATTTTCCTCTTTAATTCGACCTAGCTATCTAGCTACATAATTGAAATGATTGAAGGCGTTGTCATTGTCAACAATATTATTTATGACAATGACAACGCCTTCAATCATTTCAATTATGTAAATGTCAACTACACCTCACCACTGAATCAATATCTAGCTACAGCCGAAAATTCTATTACCGTTCGGACTCGAACCCGAGGGCCTCCCGGTCAGAGGCACTGCAATGACATCAGCTAATGCCCTACGCCACCTTTATCGATAAAGATAAGGTTGAGGACAGCGAATTGTACGCGCATGAGTGAATGCTCATTCACTTACAAAGTTATTCAATCATCCTCCGTTTATTCATTCTGGCATATTAATAAGAGTATAGTCAGGGTTGGGCAGTATTTAAATACTTGTATTTGAAATACGTATACGTATTTTAAATACATTTTGTGCTTGAAAAACTGTATTTTTGAGTTTGGGGCATGTATTTAAATACATAAAGTCAGTGTATTAAAAAAAGAAATAATTAAAGCACTTCAAATACAGACAAAGAATATAGTTTACAACGACGATGGTTTCTTTTAGTTTGATTCTGCTAGTGGGTGCGCCAGATTGAAACAAAATTAAAAGCTCTTTTCAGTATTCGAATTTGAATTCTCTTCATGATGATGATTCTCAAATGATGACTCATTAAAAATGCTGGACTATTATCCGGCAATAAAAAAAGCGTTTATTCTTAATAACACAAGTTAAAGTTTATCCACGCCAGTCGAATGACTGTTTTTTCTGCAGGTTTTATACTTTCGTTAGCCAGGGGTTTGTCTGACGATTTGTTTGAAAAATTAGTCGTTTTAAAAGAAATTTTCATTTCTTTGTGTTGGATATATTTCTAATATCACTTTATATTTGAAAATGTTTTACATATTGTTACAATACATTACAATAATTATTGTTCAGAAATTTTTATGACTGCCAATTACTAATTTACTGTAATTTATTATTACAATATTTGTTGTAATAAAAAATATACATTTAAAATTATTATATATTTACAGTATTTTGAGTATTTGAGATATTTTAAATACGTATGTATTAAAATATTATTTATAAAGAAGTATTTAATTATTGAATTTAAAATATCAACTTTAGTACAGGCGAGGTTCCAGCAGCACCCCAAAAACAACACAATAGCAACACGCGCATGCGAGGCGCGAAAACCTCGCCGGCCGGAACGAACGAGCAGGTATCTTCACAAAGGCCGCTTCACAAATAATTTTACTTTCTGGCTGCGAAGTAGTGAGAAAGTTATGTAATGCTGCGCGAGAACGGCGAATTTTCGGCAGAAAAACATATTACAAGCCCTGGTAACGAAAAAGTGGATAAATCAGTTGCTAAATTTGAAAAAAAATCCCCTAACACGTGGTAAAGCCAGAATCCATATTTTGTGGGTTCTTGATATCGGAAAATCGAATGACGGTAAAACGTCTGTCCATCCGTCTGCCTGAACAACGCTAATGGCTAAACCATTCAGCCCATTTTCTCGAAAATCGGAATTCCTCGATCGATCAGGCTGATGTCGCCTTTCCTTGAATTTGAAAATGATATTTTAATTCTGGAGTGTACTTTACGTGAAGCCCTAGGGACATTTTCAATTTTAAAAAAAACTAGCTCCATCGTTTTTGACTAAATTTTATTGTTGGATTGCGTGAAGGACGTTTAAGAGAATAGCGCAGGTCTCATTTTCGTTGAAAACTATGATTATTAGAAAATTGCAAAAATTCCAAATTTTTTCGGCGTCTTCCTACAACTACAATTATGAAGATAAGATATTTTTCCCTTAATGAAATCTGTTCCTTAAAGATAACTTTAAAATAAGGTCATGTACAACTTTTTGAAAATTTCAGTACTTTTCGCTTCATTTTGCGTGAAAATACGGGTGAGAAAGTACGTGCTGTTTAAGCACCACTCGTTATAACTAGTGGTGCTAATGAAGCCCGAGCCATTTTTAAGTATCATTTGTGCTATCCACAAGGAGCTCCAATTTTTTCCCGAGTGGGAAAGAAATTGGAGCTGTTTTTGAGAAAAAATATAACTTCAAGCAAAAATCACGTGATAACTACTCCTTTTAATAAAAATGGACATGACATTTTTAAATTATTTTTTAAAGAAGAGATTTGATTTTCTAAAAAACCTCAGTAACTAACAGTCTTCAAAAAATCTACAAATTATACTCGTTTCTGGAAATCCTATTATAACATTCATACAAGTGTTCTTCCTTACGTGTATAACTGCAATGGATTAATAAAAGACCACGTTCTAATTAATATTAGAAAACTATTCATTAAAACTGCAAAATATACAGAGATACACGATGTTCCATAAAAGCTTTTAGATCCTGTTCCAAATAGTTCTTAGTTTTAACGTACGTTTTCGATTGTACGACATGCAAAAACTCATTGTTCTGAAGATGCGTTATTTCCTTTTGGCGATAATGTTTACGCACTACGACAATTGATTTCCCATCTTGCAAAAACATTCTCTTGGCTTCTGGAGAGGGAGGGGGGGCTGAAGCCTCATGAGCACTTCTACGCTTTAGGCGTGCCAATAATAAATATGCAAGAAAGTGTGCAATTCACTCCCAATTCCCCCTTAGAAATGGCGTCTTCGTTTTCTTCGAACTGTTCTAAAACATATACAACATGAAATTCTGAACAAGTGGTCACCAAATTGACCATAAACGTAATTTAGTTTGCTGCTTGTTCGCCTTCTTTAAGTGACAGACAGCGTGAAATTAGCTTTCCATCTATATTTACCATTTGATACAACAAATTGATATTACCAGCCTCTATATACGAGTGTTACTTTTATTACAAATTTTCGTACTTACTACGCATTTCAAGATGATCACAATGTTTCGCGATATTAGGTCCACATTTTTCAAGAAGAAAACGTTCTCTTTGGCGCTTTTCGACTATTATTACAAATTTTCTATCAGTTTTTTACAAGTATTATTAAAGTGTTATGAACACTCATACCAGTAAAGATAAACGATGAAATCACAACTTTTTTGAAAACCAACTTTTTAGGTTTTTACGAAGCAGATACATCGCCCTGCCTCTGGAACTTTCGCTGACTTTCACTCTTTCTCACGCGACATAGCGGTCGTTGCCAGTAACTAGTAGGATTACGCACCTACTCGCGGTGTGCTCGATTTCAAGAGCGCATAACTTCAACAGCAAAGGTCATCTACTTGCTTTATTTTGGGGCGCTTCATTTTTTTTTCTCTTTTTCGCTGTTTTGTTCCTCTGCTTCGCCTGTGATAACCCAAAATAGAAACGAAATATTTCCCTAAAATACGTTGCAAGAAACTATCAAAATACGCATCATCGATTTATTTCAGATAAATCCAGGAGCAACTCAAACTTCTCTCAATTTAATCAACCCCCTCCCCATCTCTTCCGAGATCAGCCTTCCATTAGCAGAGACTGGGAGGAGGAGATTCTGAGGTCAAGGAAGTTCGTCGCCCCAAGAAAGAACAATACGGGTCTTATGAAGAATGTTGAGCTCCAGGTGCTTCCTAGCCTCCTACCATCCTTAAAAGAGGCATGATATTAAAATAAGAAGGCTGCCCCTCGTAATTCAAATGAAGACATACGAGTTCAGCACCGTTCAACGCTGAAAATGGTTTAGAGTGCAATTGGTGGGGAGGGGAGGAAAGAAGAACAAACGAAGTCCAAGACATGCGACAGTCTCTTTTATCTGATTCATTTTACATTTAACTATTAATTCACAAATAATATTCCCTTTAAGTCTTGCTTGTAATAGAAAATGATACATTTAAAAACATGAGTACTACTGCATTCATTCAAACATCGACATATGTTGCACAAATAACAAAAATACATCAATGTGTGACAAACCACGAATAGTTCCTCTTATTCATTCAATATTCCCTACTGTATAAAATAATAAACAATTCAGTATTAGATTCCGTTCAAGAGCGAATCTAACTTTAATATTTCACTATTGCATTCGGAACACAGAGGGATGTTTAATTGCGATCCGAACAGAGGTCACTGAACCTTCTGAACAACAACAACAACAACAACAACAACAAAAAAAAAAAAAAAGGAATGTTTTGTTCTCTCTCGATATGATCCTACAGATGAAACCGGATAAACTGATAATTGAGCATTGCGCGAATATGTTTTAAAAAACTTTTCGATAACTTCCTTTGCGACATGCAGTTGAAGCACCAGTTTCTCCGGGTAAGAATATACTAACACACTTCACTCAGCGAGGAATTTTGTGACAAGGGGCCCACATTGTTTCGTTAGCATCACTTATTCCATTATCTAGTACTTACATCCTTCACTCATTCCCACTGCTTACTTTAAAACCGCAGAGATTATAACTGTAATATTCTGAGTTTCTATCTTGATGCCTATACCAACAAATGAACACAATCACCATCACTAATACAAATAAGTTACCTTTCACTAGTATCGTGAATTTTTTTAACATTGACTGTTTCGGCACATTAAAGGGTTGTGATCGACGAGAGGCTACAGGTAAACAATCAGCAATTTATTTTATCATTAACGTTTACCGGAATGCACACCATTTCGAATGATTCGCGACTGATGAAAATAAGACATTCTTGAAATAACCATTACATCGACTAAGTTCAGTTCACTTATATTTTATAGTTTTATTCATATTCTCCGAAAAGCCTGGGGGACTGCTTTTATAAATATTTTACAACAAAATAAAATATGCGAACAAATGAAAATATAAAGAAATCTAAAGAACGTTTCTAGACGTCAAATGTCCTTATTCAATCTTGAAAGGAAATATGCACGAGTACGAAAGACAATTAGATCGCTAACATTAATATCGTTCTGCTTTCATGCATGTTTTACCGACTGTAAACACCAAAATACGCTTTTCTCCTTCTAGCTTTCCACATTATTCGGTATTTACATACTAAGAATTTTCTTGGAAATAAAAACTTGCCTACCGAAAGATGCATCATGCATACAAATTTTTTACGAATATTTATTTTTAAAAACATATTCCTACCAAAACTATTCAATGATGGATAATTTAATTTTAATTTGCAACGTGCAGTTGACAGCAAAATATTTCAAATATCCAAGCTGATCGTTCGTAGGAAAACGTGCACATTTATCTTTCAACACTTTCTGAATTATACCAAGGGCACACCTTGTCGAAACCAAATGACCTGATGTGACCTCTACCACAAATATACCATTTACCTTTTTTATGGAAAAATTTAATATCCACATTTTCAGAGATTTCGTATTCAAGATTCAAAAATCATTCTGTACCCGTACTCGGTGACGCGCTAAAAAATCACTTGCCGACTGAAACAAGTGAAAGTGGTTCAATGCCCTCCACAACTGACATCTTTACCTTACAAGGGATCCTACAGCATCTTTTCGAAACCAACTCGAAAAGACTTCAAAAATTCTTTCAAATTTAATACAGGAATTAACTCGGGAATTGGCTAATTATTTACATATATTTACATTTTTTATATATCTTGAAAAAATTAATTGAAAATTTCGTTTTTGAATTTCCTAAACGTAATCGTGGCATACTTCGAGCAGAGATATTTTTTTTAAATATCTTCAATGAAATTAAAACACAAGAACATTCACATCACTCAAATTTCGTGTCATCATACAAATGTCAACATTAACGTATCTGAATACATGTCATTAGCTCAATTTCATCTACCACCTGACATTTCCATCTCTACGCCATCTACAATTCTCTAACATCACTTTCACTAACTACCAAAATAAATGCACTGAAATCCCAGTTCGTACTGCATGCTTCCCAAGGTCATTGACATCAAAACAACGTGATGGGTCGCTGTTGATTTTTTACTTACCTCCAGAAATATGTTTAGTCCGACACAACTGCAGCCACTAATAACTCAACTACGGCAATCCACTTCACATCGACGCACGCACAATCACTGAGGGTTGTCACTCGTTTTCGACAATTATTACACACTCCGCCACAAGAACAGCTGAAAAACACTCGGCGTTCACCTCGCGCACGGGTCAGGCCATAGGCGACCACTGGCCGTGCCCGCCGCCGAACAGCCTCGCATGCTGCCGATGGCAACCGAGCGCCGGCGAACGACGCGGGAGCATGTCGTAACGGTGACGTCACATTTTCTGTCTCCCTCGCGCGAGCGGTCGCCTCGCCGGTTAAACACACACCTTTGCTAGCATCTCATACGCAAATGTTCAACTAAATCGCTAAAACGGCAAGGTGTTGCGCGCACTGCGCACTGTCTGTCCGTCCGGCGCCGGGTGCTGGACCGGCAACACACTCGCCCTTCGGTCGACTTCCGCGGACGAAGATGCCGATGACGTCACCCAACTTTGACACTTCAGTCATTCACCTCGCGGCCAGCGCCCGGGCGCTAAGGGGGTGGTGGGAGGGGGGCTCGGGGTTGCTGCCCCGCCGCCGCTCAGCTGTTCCAGAATATAAACGTGTCGATACTGCCATTACTCGAAAGAGCATTGACTGATTACGCGCGGAAGTTGGGGGGTTACCAACTCTTTTGCCTCGTCATCAAGATCAATAAGGACCCAACAAGGTGTGCATTTTTTTTACCACTCAAAAATTAGATTGCACAACTTACGAGTATACAAATCGCGAAATTGAAGTATCTGCCGGGCACACACCGACTTGTGAATCAGAGGTTGAATTACATTTAAAAAAATCATTATGATAACAATGGACGGCAATAGAAGAAACTGCAATAATATATCAAATAAAATAAGCTTGACAACATGCTTTTTTGAAGTGTAATGAAAATCTGAAATTAAATATAATTTGAAGCTGATATGTTAATTTATTTGGACTAGGGAGGGAGTTTTGTGGTGAACAGCCATTGCCAAAGGAAAGTAATTAATAAAAGCAAAATTATAACAAATCTCAGATATAATGGTTTGAATACATGTATTCTAAAGTAGTTTCATTTTTTCTCACTAAAAGATGAAATTCAAAAAAAATTATATCACCAATTCTTTCATATCAATATTCTGGATCATCACAAGTATTTTAGATATTTACTGAGACAATATTAAAATTTCTCAATATGATAGATTTGAACAAACTTTTGTAATCTAGGCATCAGTGGTGTTTATTGCAATACAGAAAGAAGAAAAAATTGTGAATTGTACTCTCTCTCTCTCTATTACCTAGCCAGTCCCTAATAAAAAATGAATTATTGATTTGCCCACAACAAACAAACATCTACAAATGTCAATATTATTGCTCTGAATTCCTTCATGCAATTCATATGCATGACATTGTTACAAAATGTCACAAATGTAAAATGTGGCAAAAATATAGTGTGTTCAAAAAACACAACCCGTAAAAACATGTCCTATAATGTCTCATCACTAATGTCATAATAAAGCAATATTCTTCTTCACTTACTCACTTGCAAAACAATAACACACCACATTTGCAACAATAAAATGATTTTTTTGCACTTCACAGCACCCTCTTAAAGAAGTATTTCATCACTGGGATAAAAAATCTTCCAATTCACAAACACAGTTGCATAATTACTCCTCTTGCATGTTGTGCAGCATTTAGATTCAATCTTGTGCATTTTGTACTATATTTTATCTCACCTGAAAAAAACAAAACAAAAATAAATGCATTTAAAAATAAAACAGGTTTTGTATATCACAATCCAGTAATTGGATTTCAGATCCCCCTTCCACTTTTGTTAAAACAACTGGAATATCTCTATCTAATGTATGAGGGGAGACGGTAACTACATTTTCATGTCCAATAGGAAGCCAAAAGGACTGTGTCAGCATTTCTTGAATGGATCACGAGATTACTGGATAAAATTTAATAGAGATGTTGGCAAGTGACTTAGAAGCTGTAATCTTAATATGATTATTTTAACAGTGAGAATGATACTTTGTTTGAATTGGGCAGGAACCATGAGTAGGATTTATTTAATTTATTAAATTAATGTATTGTCAAAACACAGTTGAAAACTATGAGACATACTATGGAGAGAAGTGTATTCTGTGCACATAGATTAGAACAAAGCATTTCAATATGCACTTGATACTGTGGAAAACCTTTCTGTTTCCTTCACACTAACAATATAGAATACATATTTTTTCTAATTTCAGCAAGTCCCAACTGACCACATATTTCAAAGTTATACAAATTAATAACTGTGACAAACATTTGAATGGATTGTGCACAATCAAAAGAAGTTTACTTTGCTGTCAAAATTAACTCTTCTCAGATTTCTTGATCTGTCCACAATTCACTGGTTGCAAGAAAATAACATTTTGACCACTAATTCAGCATTGTGGTGTCCAATGTTTTTTTCAATCATTTCTATTCTCCCAGAAATAAAGAGGTAATCTAATGATTGGATCAAAAGAGGCTTCCTAAACTATCATATCTGAACCATGAGGGTTGTTCTCTTTCAACTTCCACTATGATGTTTTACTGCTCATACATATTTCTGAAACTTCATTTATAATTCTTTGCTTTCTAGGAATTTTGGCAAATCTTTTGAAGATGTCCACTTTGAGAACTCAACTTCCCTTTTTGCTTTCTGAAATTTTATTTATACTGTTTTTATTCCTTATGTCTCATTGCTTTATAATTAGCAGTGATACATTTTAGCTGTACCAATGATGACCTAGTAACATTTCCTCTCTTTTGCATCACCCGAGACCAACAAAACAGATTGTCTAAGCGGGAGTGCCCCATCATGCACTAGGTTCTGTCATGTGGTTAATTATTGTGACATTCATGCAAGTCAAACTAAATTAGGGGGTGTGAATGTGTAGAAATGATTCACATTCATTTTACAAACGTTAGCAAACTTGTACTGGGATCAGTACTACTCCCATGGTTTCATCTTGCGAACAGGGGAATATTTGTATGAACACAATATTAATTTATGCTGCTTTAATTCAAGGAAAGTACATTGCAAATTTTCTATTTGAAGAAATGGGATTACTCTATGATTAAATGTTATTATATTGAAGTTTATCTGAATGCACAACAAAAGTGAACATGGTGGAGTCTTTGATTCACAATTTCAAAAACTGTTCAAAGAAAAACAAAACAAACGACAACTATGTACCTAATTACATATGAATCCAGACTAGTCATTACCCGCATTAACTAATGCTTCATACTGTATAACATCTGACATTTGATATTGTGCTGCACAAATGCCTATCAAAACTTTTCCTCCTCTTTGTGTTATTATTCAACAATTACTCAAATTTTTAAAAATGTGCATGACATCACCTAAAGATCTACAATTGAATGAAATTAAGCAGAAAACATCAACATCCCAAGAATCAATGTGGTTGAAAAGTGGCTTGGAAAGGTTGAACTTTTCTTAAAATATGGAGCTGCAAGAAAGTGTTTTGAAAATGAGATATGTTTGGGATATCGTTATGAGAGCTCCCTTGATAATGTTATTATACCATACGTATTTTGAGAGGAGCCACAATATCTCAAAAATATTCATGTTAAATAAATTAAAATATAATGGCGAAATATATGGCAATAGGCAAGGGAAAATTAGAGAAGAAATATGTTGTTCTGGGTTTAAAATTAAATTAAATAAATAACTTAAATTAATAATAATAATAATAATAAAATAATAATAATAAAATAATAATAATAATAATAATGTCTTTATTAATGGCGAGGCTCAGGCCATAGGGCCTGCTCTTCCGTCTAACCACTATTATTGGGAATGACAAAAGAACTGAGCAATGGGAGGACTAGCATTGAATATGCTTGTAAACAATGGAGACAACACACAAACAAGTGGAGAAAGATTAACTACTGAAAAATCATCAAACAAATTGTGCATTAAGAGAAGGACATTTTAAAAAATAAATAAAATAGTATTGAAAAAGCTCTGCACTACGGATGTAGAACCGTACGATTCTAGATCAGACATTGTTAAAATGATTAAGTAGTTTTGAGTAATAAATTAAATGAGTTATGTCAATAGGATAATAGAATCGCAAATGATACAGAATGTATAAAAATCATGATAAATACTATTCATGATGGCGAAATTACAAAAACTGTAATAGTGGAAAACCAGAATGTGGAAGGAATTTAGTCGCTCCCTGGAGGACAACTAACATGGAGATCCAGGATAATGCCAAGAGTATAGATGTCACCTAATCAGGGAAGGGCAAGTTAGTGCTAGCAATTGCAAAGAATTAGTTCACCTAAAAGTATCACACGTTCCCCGTACACACACACACGGCCAAGACAGTGTAATTATAAGTATATTAATAAGTTATTAAGTCAGAAAGTAAATTAAATATGGCCATATTAAGACATACTCAAGACATATTAAGTTAAATATTCAAAGTATAAATAACATATCCAAAAGGGGTATCTGAAATTCAATATTTATTTTTAAAATCAGCAAAATTTAATTAATCAGCAGAAAATAATTAATTAAAAGACCAAGTTTCAGTAGATATTGTTACAGTACAGTAACCTTTTTCTGAATCATGTGTTGTTATTTCGTAGTTCTTTTTATATGTCACGAGAATAGCCACCAAACTCAAGATTTTCCCCAATTACCAAAAGTTAATACCAGCTGTGTTCTTGTAAGAGGGGTAATTTTTAGGCTCATGAAGACTAGTAAATTATTACAGCAGCCCTGAGATATGTAAGTACTGTTGAGTCTCATAACAAAAACTGAGCTAGCCAAATTTGAAACTAAATAAAAGTGTAATTAAAAAGGAGATAATAGTATTTGTATTAAAATTAGTAATAAATTAAAGTGAGGAAAGAATGATATATTTCAAAATACATTACAGATACAAATAAACCTAGCATGTTTTTATGGTAAGAAGGAGTATGAAATTGAAGAGATATAGCATCCTGTATTTACGGATTCGCTTCTGGAAAAACAGTTAAGAAAGTTTTAAGCATGCGGAGTAACAATCGTACAGCGCAAATGAGAACAAAGACCATTTTCATTTGTGTGGTTCTATCTTGATGCAAATGTAGTATTTAATAAAATTAATCACAAACACTTGGTAAAAGGACACATGTACACAAGTTGCAAAAGGAACTTCAGATTTCCAGAAAAAAGGAAAGTGAAATGTGAAGAACTCCTGGACATGGTTGGAATGATGTTAACAGGAACATAAAAGTTTGATCAAGTCACCATGAAGGAAAAAAGATTACTTGGACCTGAAAGCTGTTTCAGATTCATTACTCAATATATACACTCAGTAATATAGATTGTGTAGAAATTTAGGTGATGAAAAAGAATATACTTCTTAAAAAGTTTACAGATCCAGATTTCTTATCTGAAATTCAAAAGCAAAAAGAAAGAAGTTAAGTACTTGATGGTCAGATTTTAAAACTACACGAGTCTGTTTTGAGTAATTTTACAGGAGCACATAAAAGCAACTTGGAAGACAATCCCTTCTCTTTCTATTTTTTGCCCATTGAACAGATGATTCCTTTTCATTTGTAAAAGTTTACAGAATAAGAATTTCAGATTTTTCCTTCCACATTTCATGATTTTATTATTCATTAAGTCATGAGTCAGACATGACAGTTTTTATAACTTCTACATTTCTCTTGCTCTCTTGATTGGTTATAGAATATATTGTGTGTGTCCTTAATTGTGAGAATAAACATGTGACCTTTTAACACTAGATAGGCAATTGTTTAGTGACTCTGAACGATGTTAAATAAGATTTTTTAAAGAAATGAGAATTCAATGAGCACTTGTGTAAAAGGAGTGATGCTTCATGTCGGCAATGTTCTAAACATTCAAATTGTTTTTGTGTATTTATATTTTTTCCCTGTATCACTTATTAGTTTTGTTCTTACTAGTCTTAGTTAATTATTCAAATAAAAGCTGGTATACACATGTTGCATCTGTTTAATTTGAAAGTTAGAATTCCAAAACAACTTAAATCTGGGAGTAATAATGTAAGATGTATATAAATAATGTTCATCAATGTAATGATTATTTTTCTCTCATTTTTAAACAATTAACAATAACTTTTCTTTTTTTCTTCCACAAAATGGTCATTTTGGCAGATAACTATTTGTGGAAATAGCGATGAGGTATTCAAGGATGAAATAATTTAAGTTCTCTTTATCAACTTAGATTTTTTTTCAGAGAACCGGCTTTAACAGCTCTGCTGTCATTATCAGTCTTGCTACAAGTGGGGTGACAAACATGACTCCTTATTTATTTCTATGCTACTTTTATTTATAGATGCTTTATTGTTTCAGACATTTTCCATTTGGGAAGTTTTTAGTGTTTTACAAACGTTCATATCGCACTTGTTTCTCTTCCACCTATAAACTATTAACCATTAAATTTACTTTTCAGTGCTTGTTACTCTTTTCTGATCATACATGGATGTCTGTTTCATTGAATTTTGAATTCTTCCCCAGAGTGGCCACTCATTTCCTGGAACAAATTTCCCCAACTTTTCTGGGTTTTCCTCAGCATTGATTTTTACTTCTTTACTGTAAGATTTGTAAAATTTTCCACTTTTTTTAAAAAAAAAAGATTTAAAGATGTCTGATACTAATTTGTCAGCTCTGATTTCATTGTGATAAAGAAAAAAGAAAAAGGAGAAGAAAATGAAGATGAAAAAGAAAAAGTAGAAAGGGGAGGGAAATAATGTTTAGTTACAGAACTGTCTCAAAATTTTCCCCAACTTCTAATGATTCTTCTACAAGTTCCCTGATTATCCTCTGACTCTTTCAGAGCAAAGAAATTCCATGATTTTCTCCAGTTTTCCAGAACGTGGCCATACTGATCCCCATTTTCAACATTCTAGATACCCAACCACATTTCAGACAATATTTTTTTTCTCCATCTCTTGCTCCAGATCTTGAGTAATTAATAACTCCAGTTCTTATTTACAGGCTCTTTATTCAGAGTGGCTTGGTGAAGGTTCTGTCTTGAGATGTTTGTACGTTTTTCAATTTGACCCAACCATGTTGTTGTTTAGTTTGTTGTTCAATCAATTCTGAAATTGATTTTTTTATGTTTAGTTGTGATAACCCCTGTATATTACATTTACTTTTTTCAAAATTTCCATATTTACTTTCCTTTTTTTATGACCTGTTTTCTTTTGTGTTATGGGTGGAATCAGAATTTCAGCCTTGACTAAATATAGATAAGTTCTACATTCTTTCACCCTAATGTCAATTACTTAACCAGTACACATGAATGATTACATAATCGACCAAACTCTTCATCTCTTTGACTTCCCAACCAGGGTGACCAACAATCTGGCTTTTGGAATTTAAGGTTTTTCCCCAAGACTTTTGCCAGGTTTGAAAATATAAATTTTCCTGGTTTTTTTTCCACACATTACTACACATTTTTGCATTCTACTGCTTACGTAGTAAAGATAAAGTGATGTCATGCTGCAGGGAAAAGCAGTGAATTTTTGGCAGAAAAACTCTTATTGTCGAACCCTGGTAATGAAAAAGTGGATAAATCCAGTTGCTAAATTTATAAAATATTCTTTAACATATGGTGTAGCCAATGTTTTTTGGGTCCTATATACCAAAAACTCTGTCGAAGGCATAACGTCCATTGTCAGTCTGACAATGAATAATGCTAGCGGCTAAACCGTTGATCCTATATTCTTGAAAACTGATATTCCTTAATTGAGCTGGCGATGTTGCAGCCCCTTAAATTTGAAACCGATATGTTAATTTTGGGGGTATTTACATGGGGCCCTGGGGCATTTTCAAAGAAATGGCTCCAAAGTTTTTGATTAAATTTTGTTGTTGGATAGAGTGAAGGCCATTTAAGAGAATGGTGCAGGTCTCATGTTTGTTGAAAACCCTGAATTTTTGGAAATTGCACAAGTTGAACATTTTTTTTTGGCGTCATCCTACAACTCCAATTATGAAGATAGAGATTTTATTCCCTTAATGCAATCTGTTCCTTAAAGATAGATTTTGAAATAAGGTCGTGTACAATTCTTAAAAAATGTGAGTAATTTTCGTGTAATTTTGTGTGAAATACAGGCAATTTTTAATTTTTTTTAAAAGCATTTTGATTCAGTTTTTACCTCGGATATCAAATAGGACATTTAGGAGTGTAGGTCTCATGTTCGTAGAAAATTCCGATTTTTAAAAAATTGGCAAAAATTCAAAACTTTTTAGCAGACTTCATACAACTACAATGAAGATGAATTTTTTCTAGTTTAAACAATTTTAAATAATGTTATGTTCAATTTTTTGAAAATATGAGTATTTTTGGAAATTTTGGGTCAAATATTTACATTTATTAAAACAATTTTTCTTTAAAAAACAAAGCACAAATATTTTTGATTAAATTTGAACCTTAGATTGGAAGCTACTGCTATTCTTATAAAAGAAAATAGATTGATGGAAGGTAATAAAATTAACTTTGAACAAATTACTTTTTTACTTTGAAATTTTGATCACTGATTACAATATGTTTCATTTGTAAAAGTTTGAAAGGACTTCTGTTTCTGGATATGAAATAAATGCTGGTATGCGCCACAGGTGCTTCGCTCGAATTGGTTGGGTGTGGATTAAATTAGCATTATTTCTAATACTTTACATGAAAGAAAAATTGAAAAATAATAAATTACTGTAATAATAAATTTATGCCACTAAAAAATAAATAAATAAATAAATTTGTACAACAAAAAATAATAAATTTGTACCAACATTTTATCTTTTATTTCATATTACTACCTGCGCTGCCTTGGGGAAAAACACAGCAATGGAAATAGGGTCTACTCGAATTTCCTGGCTTTGTACCCCGTCAAGATCTCTGCACTTTCATTTTCTTCAGGCTCCCTGCCAACTCGGACAGTCACTTATATCTTCGTATAGCTATAAGCAAAGATAGCTTTGACTACACTCTCCTACAAAACACGTTAAAATTCTCTTTGAATATCATGGACATGATATCATGGTTGTTTTGATAAAAAAAATAGCAAAGTGATACTGCCAATGTCGTTAAAGAAGAAGCGCGACACTAATCGAAACTCGGTGACTGAGTTCTCAGTGAGACGTTTGTTCTGCAAAAATCTTGTCCATGCACATGCAACCCATAGGCAACCACATAGGTGCTATGGGGTGCTAGGTACTGTAGCCATGTTGCACCTACACAAGCGGCAGTTTGAAGTTGTGTTATGCGTGAGTCAAGAACTTCGCAATCCTCAAGCAAACTTGTGACACTTCTCATACATAGTTTGATTTTAACTCGCCATTATCATGTACTGAAATGAATTCGGCACTTTACTGAATATGATGCCATCTGTGAATTTGTGATAAATGTTGAAGGGAAATCTGAAAATAATGAAAAATCCTGATTATCAAATCAAATTTCCTGTTGTTTTTTTTTCCAGGTTCTTCCAGGCTTTTTCAAATTCCCAGTTTTTAAGGATTCCCGGTTCGCTCTTCACCCTGCCAACAAAATTCCCCACTCTAGTATTAAAATAGTTTAAATAACACAAGTTCTGTTTCTCCCACGTTCACCGAATACCACTAGAATCACTATAAAACACCTCAATAACATTGCTATCCTAATTTTTATTCAGCACATACATTCCAAGAATTGTCATTTGCATTTTAAGCTTTCCATATTTACTTTAATTACTCTCTCATCTATGGCTCCCCAATTTGTAATCTGATTTTTGTATTCATTCTCTATTACTATGGAAACCCCTTTTCCCATATGATCTTTTGATTCTCTACTCCACACATTCCACATTGGATCTCTCTCTTCAATATCCAAACCCCTTTTCTTTGTCTCGCTTAAACTTGTTAAGTTAGTTCCCATCACTTGAAGTTGCTGAATTATCTTCAGGATCTAATTTCCTAGACCTCGAGCATTCCATGTCCCAATATTCATTGTCCATTTCCTTTGCACTGCACATAGTATCTGTTTTCTTGTCATTACACCACATAGGTTTTAAAGGTCAGGGAGGACCTTGCCTGATCGTGTCAACCTCTTACTAAAAGGATTAGAATGTACTTCGGATTTATTCTCCTCTAAGGTTAGATTCACTTTGCCTATGAGCTCCTTCTACCCAGATCTTTTTAAACCCTTTGCATTCGAGAGCTACTTACTATCAGTTTGTGCTGTAGCTCAAAAGGGATCGGTAGATGACAAATCCATTATGGATCTTGACCCTGTACTGAATACCGAAGTATTCAGTTGTGGCCCTGTCACTCAAAAGCCATCTTCTAGATGACATATCTTATTCCCCGTTAAACTCTTAGGCATCTGTGAGATGATGCTTTTAAGTGCTATTTTTCAAGATATATTGACGCAACAATGAATTAAAATTCTCATGTAATCTGAAATTGATTGTGTGAAATAAAATTATCTTTGCATAACGTGTTTTACTTTGTATACTTCACTGCAAAGTTTTCCGTGTTTTTGTTTAGAAAGAACTGTGTAAACTGCAATACTGTTTCTTATATGTTTTAAATACTTTTGTAATGTTTACACCTTTTGTTAGAGATAATTTTTTCTAATGTATTGGTTTATATAAAAAAATATATGAAATTATCATTCCGATTTCTTACTTCTTTTGTATCACAATTCATTAGTGATTGAGACGAGGGAAACAACATATTTTCTCCAGTTTATTACAACAATAAAGATTTTTAAAAATAAAAACAACAATGTGTTCTGCAGTAAATTTGGGTATATAATTCAACTCTGGTTTTTTTTTTGAACTTACATCACACAAAGAAAAATAAAAAGAAATTGGAAGACATTTTCCAGTAGTAGAAAGAGCAGTCATGGCCGAGCTGTCAGACCTGCTGCTGGCATATATATCCTGTGCCACAGCGCCATTAGAGTTTGGCATCTAACAGATGCCATTCGAGCGGTAAGGCAGAAACATCATCTACGACCTCCAAGTTAGGGGCACATTTTGCAATGTCATCTCTCAGATGCCTTACAAGTGCAAAGGGTTAAGTCTTTTAGTTCTGAAGGTGAGATTGTACCTGAAAATAGGGTTAAAAGTTTCTTACCCTTTAAATATATGAAATTTTACAAGCATGTTATTTATTTTATTTATTACCATTATTAAATAAATTCATTAATGGTATTTTATTTTGCAGCATAATGCCTATTTATAATAGTTTAATCCCCCCCCCCTCTATTTTCAAGGTCGCAGCCCCTTCTAAAGCTGCCCTTGTCCGTAAATCTTCCTTTTGTTGTTGTATGTTAAAACTGATAATAAGAAACACTTTATGAAAAATTATTTCTAAGTTAATAAAATCTTGAATGAATTGGTATTGATAAGCCAATAAAATCACCTATTCTCATTTCTCAAGTCTTCTTGCTGCTGCCTCACTTCTATGCAATACTTGTAAGTAGCTTTGCATGGCATCTCCAGTGAGTACTTTCATGTTCAAAAGTCTCATTTGTGCTTTGCTAATTCATATTAAAAATAAACGACAAACAGGTTAGTTACAGTTACCTAGCTCTTACATTTGTGAGCTTAGAAATTTACATAAAAAGTTTTAATACTTGTTTAAAATTTTTCTTTCATTAGAAAATGATCATTGATCCAATGAATCAAGTTGTGCCAATTCATATAAATGCTGAGAAGGGAGTAATTCACATTGTATTACGAATGTGGTGCAAAGGGGCCTTGAAACCTTCAAAACAATGGGTTTCCTAGAATTCTCCCCATAATATCCTACAGGAGTCAACTAAGAATTGTGCCAGTCACTTTGCCTCGTTGAAAGGAATTAAATTACCTATTGCACTGTGTCACCCAAAATGTGTTTTAGTTACTTAAGGAAAAAACCTTTCTTAGAGAAAACAATTAGAATCTGTTGGATAGATCTGCAAAATATGATCAGTTCCCCTCCCAGGAGACCGAATGATACCTCATTTGTCTCGATTGGAGAACCAGAAGGGAGTTAACAGACAGTGACTGATGAATGGAAGGTTACTTGATTACTAAATACAGATTATTACCTGTATTAGAAAGGGAAAAATTACTAGTAACCAAGAGCAAATATTCTTATAAGTGGATTATTAAATTATAAAAACCTACATCAACTGGAGAATCTCTATCGTAGGACACTTCCATATCCAACTCCTCATCATCTTCATCATCATGGCTGTCACTGTCATCATCATTGTCATCTTCTTCTTCATCATCTTCCTCCTCCTCTTCCATCTGCCAAAAAACAATACATGATATTAAAATTATAATTACTTTTGTCTTAAAGGGCAACATAACCACTACAATAATAAACAAAGTTTTATTCGGTTCACATGCACAGCTGATTTATCAATCAAATACAATACAAAATAAGTTTTGGGCAAACATAATACAATTTCTGTTGTATGTGAAACCAAAAATTCAAACGATCAAGTCAGACAGATGCAATGACAAGTTGTGTCTTTCCACAACAAGAAACTATCATCATTTACTAAAGCAACAGGAAAATTTTATCAACTTGCTCTTTACTAAAATCATTCACAATATAAAACTAATGATAAAATTATATCTTCTCATTCAAGTAATTTACTTCCTAGATAATTCATTAAGATCATATGCAGCATTTATTTCTAAGAATATTGAGATAGTGTGGAAAATTGCAGAAATAAAGCACTAAATACCAACTGTTTCAAGACTTTCATGACAAACTTCTTAATAAAGACATGAAAAACATGCAAGGCAAGCAATGGCCATAAAAAGGATAGAAATGGGTACTCAACAAAAAACACTTGGTGGATTAATTCTGACTTGTAAGACAGTACAACAAAAATAACTGTGAAAAGAGGATAAAAAGGAAGATTGGAATTAATGACTTCAAGATATTACAAAGCTGCAAACTACCTGAATAAGACATTCATCCTACTAATAACAAATGGCAGGGGCTGTTTTTACACGTTTGGTGAACATTTAAGCTCATTCACAGCTACTTGAAACTTCACCCGATATACTAAATTTCAAAAACTGACTTTACACTGCTTTGTACTTCTTACTGACAGTGAATTAAAAATATTTGTCTCCAAGAAGTTAAGTTGCATGTACTGTTACGTTATGATATATTATTTAAGTCTGGCTTGGCTTATGTGCATTAATATAAATGCAGATGATTATAGTTTAAGAGGAATATAAAATCTGTAAATAAAACTTTTATACAGCCTTTAGAAAACTTGCATACCTCAACAAATATGATTGTAGATTAAAAATAAGACTACAAAACAAATCCCGAGTCAGACATTTTCACACCGTTTCCAGCGCGGAGCAGTTGTGGCAACAACAAATACTTTTTTTTCCCCAAGAAAAAGCAACATGCATTTCACTTCTGATGTTCAGAGAAATTACCTCTAGAATTACAATTAGTTTTTAGAAGTGAGGAATATTGTTTACTTTGCAGACACGAGAAAGGTTTATGCAAGAAAAGAAAAAACCCTGAAATTGTTTATTAAAAAAAAAAACAAAAAAACTGCAGAGGCCTATATTTGAGAAGATATACTCTATCTTTGACAACATTCAAATTTGGAATCATAAAAGGCAAAGATATTTTTGCAATTAATGTATCTGAGTTTCGTTCTGGTTTTAACTATATTACGGGTTTGAATGACTAATGCTAACTTGGTCTTTCTTTGTAAAAGTTGGTATCTAAATAATGACAGCTTCTATGTTTTTTTCCACCCAGGGAAGGAAAAAAAAATATTCTTATCAGGTCAGTGCAATAACTAGTCAGTACAATCAGAAGAACAAAATTAAGTTTCAGTAATGAAGTTACACATGCACTGATATTGATCCACAATACTATAACACTTTAAAACTAATATGATATGATTGTTTCAACACTGATGCCTAGTTTGTGTCTAGAACTTAGATTTGATGATTCACAAAATTTATTTCTTTTATTACAGCAAAGAATTATTTTGTGCTGCAACAAAAATAATTATTAAACTTCAATCATAATTATTAAATATTTCCTTTCCACAAGTTATTCCTTTCAAATTTAAATTTCAACCAATATCAAAAATTGTTCGATTCAAATTTTCAACAAGTAAATTTGAATAAAAAATTTTTTTTAAAAAAATAACAAATACTAATGTAAAGATTATTTTTAATTTTTATAAAAAAGATATTTTAAAGAAGACATTTTTGTTGAATTCTCAGTTATAGTTAAAAAACCAAAAAACGTTCCACAGACCGTCTGTACAAGAAACAAAAGTACTAGGGCAGTTTGACAGAACATGTATTAGCCCCTACACATTTTTGAACGTTCAATAAATATATCATTATTTTGCTTATTATAAAACATTTAAAAATTAATTACAGAGATTTACATAAATGCAAAAGATACATCTGCTCCTAACATGAATGTTGCTTTCATGGATATATGCATCATGACACTGTCTTCAGGAAGAATGTTTTCCAAGCAAATACTTTGTTCATAAATATAGTTATTTAAGAAAATTAATGTTAAGTCAATTAAAAGCACGCATTCTAGTCTTTGGATAATTGTATGCCACATAATTAACCACTACAATAATACAAAAAAGAAACGTTATTTTAAAATTTTATTCCTACATCCTCGATACATACTTCTAATGCAGTTTTTCCTATAGGCAGAATGTCACAATCCTCTTGTGCTATGTTGGTCATCTACAAAACATCAGGAGAGCATATGAGCTTACTTTTAACAATAAGACATTAAAATTCATTAAATTATGAAATTCAGGTCATGCTAATGAAAAATGTGTTATGAATAACAAAGTAGTGTGAAATAAGTATACTCTTGAACGTTCAACGACAACTGCCTAAAACTACAAAACATCTACCCTAACATAAGCCACAGACAAATGAAAGAACTACATATATTTCACAAAAACATATTAATTTACATACCCAGGTCTGTTGTTCTTGTTCCAAGACGGCGAGTTCATTTTCGTCATCACAAGGTCTGTCTATACTGAACCATAAAGGATCAGTTACTTTCGGCATTAATGTAGGAAATAACGGTATAGGCATCTTCTTCTAAAACTGAATAATGACGAATTGAAATAATCACGCACAATTACAGCTACACAAAATTGAACAACATTCATAAGTGAAGAACTCGCACTCTAATAGTGACAATATTGCGCACTTCGCCATACTCTTCCAGCTTCAACTTCACTGTCATCAGGAAAACATAATGGGAAACTGTATTGTATTAAATAAATTATTTACTTTGTCATAAATAGCATTAAAATATCAATGAATAATTTCTCTTGCCTATAGAAAAATGTGTTAAAACAATCAATTTATCAAAAATAAGAATAATAAGGTATTTCAAAATTTGTTATTACAACAATTATTTTGTAGGTTGGCAACATACCCAAGGTATTTTTAACACGCGGCATTTTAAATTTGATTGGAGTATAACCAGAAAACTGGCAACCTACCATTAGGAAACTGAAAATGTTACAAAAGCCTTCAAATAATATGTTAATCATTCTTATGTAGAAAAGCGAAATTATTATCATCCCTTACGATACGATAATTTATATTTGTTTCCTGCGTGCAGTGAAAGTAGTCATTGCCGAACACAGAACACTAAAGGAGTGCCGGAGAATTTTGGGCCCGGGGCAATGCTGAACCGTGTTTCTGGATGCATTGACTCCGATAGTCGTTACTACCGTGATTGTAGTGCATGTATCCCTGGACGTGACGATGTTCTTACATCAGTAGAGTGAGATCCGACACTAAACTATACGTCGGCTGGCTGTGGCGCTTTTAGAACAAAATTGTGAAGAAATTATTTCTCTTCAATATTAGAGTTCTATCCCTTTCAAACAATCATCAGAGGGAAGTGACTGAAGTAAGTGGAGTATTTCCTTTATAACAGTAATTTGTTTGACAATTAAACTGTGTAAATAGTGTAAATCTAGTAGAAATTCTTGTGTTTGTAATGTTAGAGAACTTCTCGGGGTAAATTATTGTGCTTTGAGAAGTGGAGAGCAGCATTTGATATAGGACGAAAACTGCAGTTG
This sequence comes from Teleogryllus oceanicus, assembly GCA_964035755.1. NCBI lineage: Eukaryota > Metazoa > Arthropoda > Insecta > Orthoptera > Gryllidae > Teleogryllus > Teleogryllus oceanicus. Next base: position 55,493,525 of record CAXIVR010000008.1, read on the forward strand.
TGACGATGATACATGCAGTCGTCCTCCCACTGTACAGCATGTCTTTCTGTGACCGCGAGCGGTCAGTCCTCGCCGCTCCTCCCCCAGCCGCTCTAGCACGTGCTCCGCCTGCCGGAGGCGTGGTAACGCCGCTCCCCACCACAGCCCGCCCTCAAGTCGGTTCTTATGTTAATCGGACCCATAGACATATGTCTATGTGTCTATGATCGGACCACCATATGTCTATGATCGGACCACAGGCACGATCAACTTTCGGGAGGATAAAACATTACTGATATTTCGAGGAATCACCGTACACAAGAATTGCAAACGTAAGTTTGGATCGTATTTGCCCTTTGTCTATTATGGGATAAATTCTACCAGAATTGCCGCGAGAGTTAATACCTAAAATAGTACAATAATTGCATTTAGAGCAAAAACAAGAAATACAAGTTGCAGGAAAGAGAACTAACAAAACAATAAATTTATCTGAGGAATTTAAACAGAAATGAATCCAGAGAATGTGAAAAGTGCAAGAAATCAGTAGAATGCACTCACTGTCATGTTTCACACATGAGTAATTAAAGTATATGAAAAACTGTGTGCCACATCCGAAAGTCGTCGCTTCTCCACCATGAAGACAAACCTTTGTAATTACTATTACTATAGAGCCGACTCTGTAATTACTATTACAAATTATATTGTTGTAAATTACAATAAATCTAAATTACACGATATTAAAATTACTGTAATACACAAAACAACAGTTCCCAAAATATACTTTTGACCGGCAAATTCAACATTAGTGAAAATATATTATGGCAGTGTAACCAAACAAAAATTACTGCAATGTAACCAAACTTATATTGCATAATTGATGTTACATTTCAGAATTATGCCATATACTGGTGAAAAGAATTATACTTACTTTTCAATCAAATTTTCTGGTTGGGGAAGCAGGCTATCCCTAACCAACACACATTCCCCAGGACCTGTGGAACATGTACATGAATAGTATAAAGTTGTAAGAACGTCAACAAGAAACAGTCATAATTAATAAACATTGAAATTCATACATATCAAATATTTATAGTATAATGCATTACATGTAGCATCAAACAACATTTGAATTTCCTAGAAATGTATTTTATTATGTGCACTATTAACCTCAGTTGCAATTAAAAAACAACTTATCTTCGTAGAATTAAACATCTCTTTTGGCAAAATTTCCCTTTTCTTAACCAAACTTTTTCCCAATTAACCTCCATATGCAAATTTGGTTTCTAGTTCAAGTTATTTTAAACGCAATTATATATTATAATACGAATGCTGTTGAGTTTCACTTACCCTTTCCAAAAGGGGGCAACATAATATATTTTTCTCTCAAGAGGGGTGTATCCCTGCTCTAAAATATCTACGAGTCTGTCTTGATCGATACAATGCACAAATATTATTAATATTAATAATTTAGATTATTTAAGAAAATACGTTATCCTTCATGGAATGCTAAATAAAGATCAGTGTGGATGAATGCTCCGAGTTCCTTATTCATTGATACACTTTGAAGGTATAAGGTTCTTTAAAATTGAAAATACTTAGGTTAAAGTGTAACCTACACGAACTAATTATTTATTCAATGCCTATCGTTTCACACAATATTATTTTATTAATAAAGCTAATAACTAGACCTCAGTGGCTAAAAAATACAAACTGTGCTTTGCGTGCTAAAGTTGGTAACAATGTCGGGGAAGTCCCGAGATTAACTCGTGAAATGTACTTCCAAGTTCCCACGGGATGCACGGGAATCCCGTGACGGGATTAGAGGTGTGGGCACTGGGCAGTGGGCAGGTCGCACGTAGTCGTACGTTTTAAGCTTGGAAAGCGAAGTTTTGATTTGTGATTTTTCATTTCGTGTGTGATGGCGATTTTTTTTTTTCATTGAACTTCAACGAGAGGTTGGTACATTGAAACCAGTGATTTGTAATTATTTCGTCGAAACATATTTTTCTTGCAAGATCTTTACAATTCTATCAATATTACATTTTACCCTCCTGTAACGCGAGTAAAAGTTGTAACAGTTTAATTAATTGTGGGAAATAAATTCGTTACATTAATTTGGTTCCTAAAGTTTTGCTGTAAAAAGGTTCCAAGTTCAAGGAACCTGATGTTGTTTGGAACTTGTATTTCAATATTTTAATTTCTTGAAAACAGAACTATTTTGTTAAAATATCTTTCAACAAAGGTGTTAAAAACCACAGTAATGAAGTGAAAGAAAATTTCCAGGCTGCTATTTTTCACAGTAAAGACCTGATTTATTATTATTATTATTTTTTTTTTTAGAGTAATATTAAGAAAGAGAATTATATAGCGGTCACTAATGACCTTGTAGTTAATGCGACCAAAAATAAACTAAAAAAATTAAAGAATTATATAAGTAAATTTGATTGTATGGTTATTGTTTAATTTACTGGCTCAGTCACTGTAGTGAATGCTTCACTTTGATTCTGTTGAAGCAAATAGCAAAAGGAACCCCTCTCTGAGATACTGATCCAGTGGAATCAAAGTGATATTTACTGAGAATTAGGCTAATTAAATACACAAATAGTACCTATCCATTTTTCAATTAGTAGTGTTGAATTCATATTGGGATGTCAATGCTCTTCTCAGTGAGATGTGGGTCAAAAGCAGGAATGTATTTTTGCAGTAATTATTTTCAATTTTTCCTAAAACTCTTTCTATTGTCAGTGTGTTGCGAGTTTCTTTTCTGAAACACGTCATGAAACCTACTTTTATGATTTGACACCTCATGATCAATGTCTTCTGATGGCTTGATATGAAACATAATCATCAATATGATGAGTGCTTGGAACTTGAAAAATAACTTGGATACTACTTTACGGTTATCTGTTTCTTTGATTAATAAGTTATTTATAAAGTTATTGGGTGGTTTAAATAAGTCCTTGTAGTTAATGGATGAACTATATTTTGATGATTGCCAGCACATAAATAAGTTATTTTTTGCTGATATTTACTTTGATCATCATTTTGTTGTAATAATTGTCACAAAAACTTGAAATATCATTCTTTTCCCCTCACTCCCTCTCTCTTTTCTGGCATTTCATATCTTTCAGCTGTTTGATTGAATAAAACAGGTATTTGAATTGCTTTAGCGAAGTTGAAGGTTTATTTAAGAAATCTGACCTGTCTTTAAGTAGGGATTTCAATATTCAACACATTCTTTTCGTGTTCTAATTTCCATAATTATAGTTAATTGACGTTATCATTTCAGAATCTATATGCTCCTATTTTTGTACCAATTTACCATTGCTCATTGTTATCACCTCATTGAAATATTTCCTCAGTTTGGTTGAAAACATACATGAGCAAATGGTACCTACTACTGACATAAACTTATTGCCCATGAGATCATTTCATTTTAGATGTTTCACTGCACATCCTGAGGTCCTTTTACAATCCCTACTATTAGGATTTCTCCTGTTAATAAACTCTCTCAGAGTACAATTGTTTTGTTAACGGAGATAAGAAGTATGATGCATGATGAGTCTAAGAGTGAAGTATGAGTTTCTGCACTGGTAGGCTATGGTCCAGTTGGTGTTAAATGTCAACTGGGCCACGGCCTTCCAGCCCAGAAACTTTCTCTGAAATTAACATTCTGTTTATTTTCTTTAAATTTATTTCTATTTAGATTGGAAAATACCCAAAACATACTTTTAATTTTGCAATTCCTGCTTTAATTTCAATTTCATTACTTGTTACATGTTAGCATTACTTGTTAGAATCTATTATTGTGTTTGTTTGTATAATGCGTATTTGTGTGGAAAGTTAAGTGTTGAATTTAAGATAAAAATTGAAATTCTGTTTATGTTCAGATCTGGTGAAACTTTTGTAATCCAATTAAATGAATGATGAGTCAAATACATTGTTTTCACCAGTTACAAATAGAAATTTCCACCTTAAACATTTATAAACTTTGGCACTAAAAGTGAAAATTAATTACATAATTTTTTGTGTGTTTCTAGTTGGAATGCAGAAAATATTAATAAAATACAATTGTCCACATCTGTGAAATGTTGAATTGTGTTGTGCTGCTTGTGTACTCATGTTATGTGTATTATATGTGAGTAATATTTCTGTTTAATTTATTTAAATTTATGTAATGAAAGCATCACCTGGTATGTGTGTTTTAATTAACAACAATTTATTTTCACATTAGAATGCAATCATTACAATTAACTAATCTCTCAATTTTGTAATAATTTTGGTTGTCATTTTCTTGTCTTCTAACACTTACTTTTTTTTAAAATTTAAAAAATTTCTCTTTTCCTGAGGGATTTGACATCAACTTTTCTGCAGATATTTCTATATTTTACTGATGAAGGAGACATTCAAAAATTTACAAATTACTTTTTAAAAATTTAATTTTTTTAAACCCCTTGTAATACTGACACACCCCTAGATAAACTACCATTTTTTAAGTCTCCCTACATCCATTTTCTGAGTTAAAGAAAAGTATCTTAAAAGTTGGATGACATTTTTTATATGTATAAAAAACATTAGTCACAAGATACATGTTTGATTAATTTTAACATTTATTTCTAATTTGAAATTATATGAAAATAATTATCACAAAAATGTTGTGAGAAAATATATTTCATCACAGGACTTATGGCCCCTAACTGCTTTTCAGTTTTAGAACTACTTTTCTAGATGAGATTTACATTTTATAACAGTTATAACTAACATTATTTTAATTCTAATTATTCACTGCTAATCAGCTAGGTACTAAGGTTTTAGATATTTATTAATAAATTAGTAAAATTTTTGGTGTAACTCAAAATAACTTTTCAAAACAAGTGTGTGTTACAGTAGTTATTCTGATTTGTCAGCTTCATTTATTGTAAGTCTGAATTTTTGATCCTCAAAAGAGATTGTCAAATATGGAAATTGGGACATAGATTTGGGTTTACAAATCATTTTTCCTAGGTTGTTTCTCCATGTCTAAAAAAAGGGGTTTCTGATTGGGTGTTGTTGACGTTCTTATAAGAAGAAATTAAAGAAGTCATCTTCGTCAACATATCATATGATGACGAAGATGACTTCTTTTATTTCTTCCATGTCTAAAGTTATTATCCTCTTTCTGAACATTCCATATTTTCTGATGGCTTTTATGTGTAATATCTGTAATAGCTACCAAATTTCTTCTTTTCATATTGAAAAAAATATGACAAAATTCTTCTTTTCATATTAAAAAAAAGTGTGAAACCATAGTTTTGATACATTTAGTATTTAGAAAGTTTTCTAGGAATGTTTCATAAGAGATTGAATGCTACATCAAGGACTTTAATTTCCTTTGCATGCATTCCTTTTTATTTGGGATAAATATTTCCTTGTTCTAAAGTTATGTGAGAATAATATAAAAAATTATTGGTATGATTTTAAGTTTAAGGTGCATACAATTATTCTATTATATCACTAAGAAGTTAACATGGGTATCCTTTTCTCTTTATCAACAATGTTCAAGTTTTTAGAAGAATGTTTTTATTTGTCATATAAGTGAAAACAGTAAAAATATTTAAAAAAACAAAACGTATATCATAGTAAGTTACACTAGAGCTTACCAAAGCATATTAAGTTTAATAAAAAATTATTCTATTATTCCGTGTCCTCTCAATTCACACTTACCTCCTTCCGCTTTGAAGCATTTTATTTTTCCCATGTGACTCTTTATTCTTAGGGTGTGTTAAAAAAAAATTGATCTAGTATTTTAATTTTTTTATTAAATCCAGGGTAAAGAGTTGTACAAATTTGTGATCTTTTAAAAAACTCAACCCAAATCTGAAACAATTTGTATACAACAAAATTTCACATAAATTTTCATTTAAACTGATTTTTAATGGTTTACTCATTGTTTCATGTGTTTGGGTTCAGGTTTGATGTGTTAATTATATTATTTACAATAGACAGTCACACATTACAAACTATGTCCAGTCCACAGACATGCAATTTGACATTTCATTTTTGTGATTTATTTGAATATACTAGACAAGACCTGAATGAAGTATGATAATTTGCATATTTATCTTTTTGTATGTCACTGACACTTTCCATTGTGAATAAACATCTTTATAAATCATGATATAATTCAAATCCTTAGGGAACTGCATCTTTCACACCAGAATATGGTAAAATGCTCCTCAAAATTGCCTGCATTGTCCTATTTTCTTTTCTTGTCAAAAGAGTTGAAGAGTAAAGACTGTAGACAGAACTTATTAGGAAAGATTTTGGTATTTTCAAGAACTTAAAAGTGACAATAAAATATGTTGATCTCTAGAAGAATGTACATGCAAACTAAACTGCAAGTAAAAGTAATTATATATTATATTAAGAAAAGTAATAATAATAATAATAATAATAATAATAATAATAATAATAATAATAATAATAATAATATAATAATTTTTATTTGCTTATAGACTTACAGATAGTGTCAAGCAAAATCTGTCTAGAAATTATTTAAAATTACAGTAAGTTAATTACATTTTTTTTACTACATTCACTTACAGTAATAATTTAAGAAATTTATATTATTGAAACTGAATGACTGGTACAGAGTGGTCACTCTTGTAGTGTACAAAGTTTTTAATTACAGAAAAGTTAAAGCAGTTCAGATATCTTATATGGATACACACTAATAAGATGGCGTTTAAGCAATTTTTTGAAGTATTTATCATCAGCTAATTTTACGGTGACTGGGAGATTATTAAAAAGTTGAGCTGCAATGCAGAAAAGTTCTGTTGAAGACTTGCTGATGAATATTCTGTGATAGTCCCTATGTCCTCTAGTATGATAGTTGTGTACCTCTTTATTTCTCACAAAATATTTATTCTGATTATTTCTCAATAGTAGTATTATTTTGTAAAAGTAGAGTGCTACAACAGTCAGGTATTCATATTTAATAAAGAAATCTTTACAGGACTGTCTTGGATTCAGTTTGAAAATGATTCTGACACATTTCTTTTGTAGGATCATTAATCTATCCATATTTTTTTGTATTGTAACTCCCCATATTTCAATACCATTTTGAAGTTGTGAGAAGATTATACTGTAATACATTGACAGAAGTGAGTCGGTTTCCAGGTATCTGGAAAAGTATCTCAGGAGGAATGTATTGGAGTTTTATTTTATTATAAAGTAGGTCAACTTGTTTGTTGTAATTTAAGTTCTGATCTATGAATTTCCTTAAAAACTTATGGCAATCAGTTTGATTCACTGATTCATTGTCTACTTCCACTTTTATGTTTTGGTGTTGGTAACTGTGTTGAAACTTGAAATTGATTAATACAGTTTTATCAACATTTATTTCAATTCATTTATGAACGATAACTTTTAATTAATTTCAATGATTCGGATTTTTACAAAGATTTTGCCCACTCTTATTAATGTCATATCATCTGCATAAGAAATTACAGAGAAATCAGAAGAGTTAGGAATATCATTAACATATATTAGAAATAGCAAAGGTCCAAGCACAGATCCTGGTGGAACACCTGTGGTAATTGTATCAAAATTGAATTTAACTTTGGATAAGAAATTTTCAGATGGCCAGAAGATCTCTGTACATTGCTTACACCCAGTGAGGTATGATCTAATGAGGTCATTAACTCCACCCCTTATTCCATAATAGTCTAGTTTTGTCAACAGTTTTTCATGAGATACATTATCAAATGCCTTTGAAAGATCAATAAATATACCTACTGTTTTCTTAACTTTTCTTTCTGTTTAATTAACATTAAATTTATCTTTTATTATGAATTCATTTAAATTTTGCAATTATATAAAGAAGTTCAAATATATAAAAGAAACATGGTTGGGAATTAAATGTGTTGGACTTCTACATCCAATTTGTTATTAATAAAAGAAACTTATTTATGGAAAATTAATTATATTATTACTACTACTTACTTCTTAAAACTAATATTTTTAAATTCTAGAAATATAAAATTAGGCTTTTAAAATTCTTGATTTATGTTTTTATAGGTTTTAAGTACATTTTCTTTTAAGTAAGTATTTTCTTTAAACTAGTCTTCCAAATGTTCCTGCTGGTGCCACCTCTTTGGTGGCCCGCCTTCATCTCTGTTCCCTCTTGGTTTGTACTTCAGATTAATTTAGGTATTTATTGTTGTTCATTCTCTGTAAAGATCTTTCTGTCTCCTTTGAGACTGCTCTATCTCTTCTACTAAACCTTTGGTTTTCAATTTCTTTCTGATGTCTTTATTTCTCAGTCTGTCTCTTCTTGTGATTCCCTTGACATGTCTTAGAAATCTCACATGTGGCACATGTAGTTTTTACTTGTTTGGGCTCTTTCATTACCCATGTTTCAGAACCATGTATGATTGTAGGTTTAGCAACTATTTTGTGGAGTTTGTTTTGTTTCTGTTGGCAAAGTTTCTCTTAATTGTTCCACTTATTCTTTGTAGTTATTAAGTTTGTTTCTTTATTTTCTTGAGATGGTTGTATACACTTACGATATTTATAAGGTATGAACATTTATTTACATGTTCCACTAATTTTCCATTTATTCAGTTTCCATTTATCCACTTCCATTCTTCCATTTATTCAGTCCCATGTTATGTCCTCTAACTCTCTGATCTGGAGCTCTTGTAAAGAACCTTGAATTGGGATTAATTGTAGAGTCTCTGCAGTATCTTGTAAGTCTCTATCGTGTCTCCTCTCTTCTCTGCTCTGAGGTCAAAAGAGACATCTCATGACACCTTACATCTTATGACAATGATAATATTCTCTGTGGAATTGTGTAAGATGTGCCTTTTAAATAGGAGGCCATCCACATTTGTATATTCCAGACCTGATATATGTCGTGTGAATTTTCTTTATTGCAGGCAATCTCAAGATAGAAAGAGCTTTTCTAATTAAGTATTACATCATGGTGTAGGACTGATTAGTAGCGGAGGTAACTTTACTCCCTGTTTCAAATCATGGGATGTAACATCTTGTAGGTCATTCTGTTGCAATTTTGTGTCAAGGGTATGCTAATGGTGTAACTGTAACATGGATTATTCCTCCCAAAATGTAGAATGCTGCACTTGATGGTAGTGAGAGGAACAAGCCATTTTTCTGACCACATATTTACTAGTACAGAGTGGTGGTGGTGTTTTAAAGACATCATGACATCATTTGTGCATTGAATGAATAGTAGTGGTCCTAAGACTGACCTTCAAGGAACTCCTCTTGTAATTTGCGTTGGTATTTCCCATTATCCATTAATGGTACTTCCCATTATCTTGCAGTTCTCAATCATCTCTGACAAGTGTTCTGTAGTTATCAGACCTGAAATTTCCTAGAAAGTTTGTTACAACGTTTTTGAAAGATTGCCTCACAGCTGCTTCTTGCGTATTTAACTCACTTTCAAATTGCGTATCGTTCATCAGTTCCCTTATTTGAGGTCCAACAAATATTCCTTCATTGAGTTTAGTGTAACTGATCCTTGGGAACTTATTTTTCAGGAAAAGAAATTCACTGCCATCACAATCCATAGCTTTCACAAAATTCTTAATCAAGCCCAGTTTGATATGCAGTGGAGGCAAAATATTTTTTCAAAACTTACAAGTGGTTGGTGAAGAACATTTTCATGTCCTGGATTAAGTGCCAGGTCTTTTCGGCCAGTTCTTTTTAATATAATGATTGCATTTATCTCTGCTATTCCACTTGCACAAGAAGTTATAAAATTTTGTATCCCCAAGATGTAACCCTAATAAGATGGCTATAACTTCCTAATCCCCTCATATCTGCCAAGAAAAATTGTCATACTTAATAGACATAGTGGGTAGTAAGAGTTTCATATTCTCAATTTTCTTTCAAACCAACTGCATGCGCTAAAAGAACAATGAAATGGATATATGTTTCCATTATGTAGTAATGCTTCTCTTAAACTTGTTTTTGAGGAGTCTATGAACAAACGCCAATCCTCAGATTTATGCTCAATACCCAGTAACTGGAACAAATTTTCAACATTATTGCAGAAAACTAGGTCCTCCTCTTTAGAAAATAAATGCTCAAATTCCTTTTGGTGTTGGCAGAAAAAACTTACTTTGGCATCACTCTGCAGCAGCTTCCACCCTTTCAATCTTGAGGCGAATAACCCTACCTTGGTTTTACTTAAACCAGGTTCGAAACAAATCATTTAAATCCTCCTGTATTACAACTGAGGTTCATTTATAGCATCATCTTCTGAAAAACCTGGATTATTCTGTAATTCGTCTTGAACATTGGCAAATTCTTCAATCATTGTTATGTGATTTGGTGGAGTTGGTATGGTAAGTCCTGGCCCATGAAGCGATGGTCAAATTGCTGAATCTAAAGACAGATATTTAACAGTGGGTCTGGTCTTCAAACTTATTCCAGATATATTTGTTAAGCAGAAGCAGCAGTCTGTCAAACGATCCTTAGGTTCATGCTATGTCATAGGGACTGGAGAAGGAATATGACAGAATCCTTTCAACCAGCCAGTTATCAGTGTTACACATTTGGTTCAACAGATTTCTAGAGCCCATGTTTTTCTGGTCTATTTTGTTGTTGAAATAACAGACATAAGCTCTTATTAGAGGAGTAAACCTTTGTCTCTGCACTTTGAAAATCAGCTGACCACATACATAACAGAAGTGGTTTTTCTCATAAATGTACTTTTGAGATATGATTCTTATACATTATACACTTCTACACTACACCTTGTAATGCAGTGAACGGGATTACACACTTATATCACAATCCAATTCACAACAGAAGAGAGCATAGCAATGGAAGAGCTTCTTTCTTCTAGGAAACCTATTCATCTGTAAACTTCACCTTGAATCATAGTTTTGTAGGGGAATGTTATTGTCTTTGTTGTAACTCCTGAATTCAAGGTAACAATCACCAAACATTATAAGTCTGTTGTTGAAATAATGAAATATAATTTAAATGAAAAATACTCCTAATCATCATCTTGTAAACCACAAAAGTTAATAAACAGGATTTTTTTTATTTCAAAATTACAAAAAAAATGGTGGGTGATGGAAAATTTCTGACTTCATTTTTGAAATCAGCAGATGAAAATACATAAGAAACACCAGAAATTGTTTATGTAACAAAATCATTGTTTAGCAGTGTTATATAAGAGCCAACAATAAAAATAAGCATAGGATCAGAATAAGTGTAATCTTAAGATTCCAGGGCGTAATAATTGCATTAATCCATGATACAATACCCATTAATTTCTCTCTAGTTCAGATCTAGCATACATCCTGAGATGAGGTTTCTCTAAGTAGGTCTGAATTCAAATAATTTTCAGCAAATAAAACGAAAAAATAGTTTTCAATTTGCATGATGTTATTTTACAAATTTTGGTGGGGTTTATAGGTGCCTTAGGAAAAACTGATATTAAACTTAGCTTGCCTAAAAAGTTGATCAGATAGACAATGTTTTATTTTTGTTATTCCTATTTCAATTTATTTTAATATTTAACATAACTGAAACATTATTTTCCATTACTTCATATTTTTCATATCTTATAATTCTTAGTTATTAATGAATTTTTATTGGTTTGTGCAGTTACACCCAATTCTTGATAGAAGAAATAGGAGAAGAAAAAGGATATGAAGGTGAAGGAGAAGCAGGAGGAGAGAGAGAAGAAGGAAAAAAGGTGAAGAAGAAGCAGGAGGAGAGAGAGAAGGAAAAGGGAAAAAAAGTGAAGGAGAAGCAGGAGAAGAACAAGGTAGAGAAGGAAAAGAAAGTGAAGGAGAAGTAGAAGGAGGAGAGAGACAAGGAGAAGGAAAAGGAGAGGAGAAGTGGAACAAGAGAAGAGAGGGGAAGAAAGAAAGAGCTACACACAGTCTTGATAGAAGAAAAGGAGAAGAAAAAGGAAAAGAAGGTGAAGGAGACACAGGAGGAGAGAGAAAAGAAGAAGGGAAAAAGGTGAAAGAGAAGCAGGAGGAAAGAGAGAAGGAAAAGGGGGAACAAAGTGAAGGAGAAGCACGAGAAGAACAAGGTAGAGAAGGAAAAGAAAGTGAAGGAGAAGTAGGAGGAGAGAGACAAAGAGAAGAGAAAGGAAAGGGAGAAGTAACGGAACACAGAGAAGAGAGGGAAGGAGAAAAAGAAGGAAAAATACAAGGGCATAATACAAATACCTGGAAAACAAGTTGTAGGGGGTCAGAAATGTCTATAGTGAATGATTTACAGCTGAGCTATGAATGGCACAGAAACTTTGATAACCAAGAAGTGTACTGCACAGAACTGTCGCCATCTTCCCTTTTTGATAAGATTACATCCACGTTAACATGTAACATAACTTGTATTAACAGAATTGAAAATCCATTCTTATTAGGTTGCTACCTTTTGAAAAAACAAGAATATGAAGCAAAAGGTATTGTTGTGGAAGAGGAAAATCTTTTTCATTGTACAAGTACATCAAACATATTCAACATAATAAGGAATAATTTTGATTGGAGAAAAACTGTTCGTGGAAAATTTGGACGTGGTGTAAGTTTTTCACCTGTTGCTAGATACGCTAATAAATTCGCAAATGATTCAATTGGGAATAGGAGAGCAATGATTGTAGCAAAAGTTTTAATTGGTGATGTTGCAGATGGCAGATATTCAACTAAGATACCCCCATTAGGTTATGATACAACCTGTGGAAATAACTATCGTGTGTTTGTGAAGTTTTGTGATCACGAGTTTTATCCAATGTATGTAGCTTACTATTCATTGTAGTCAGGATTGGGCAGTATTTAAACACTTTTATTTGAAATATGTATTTTAAATACATTTTGTATTTGAATAACTGTATTTTTGAGTTTTTCTACATGTATTTTAGAGATGTTTGTAAATATGTAAAATAGGTGTATTTAAAAAATAAAATACTTGAAATACATTAACCCATTGAAACAAAAAAAAAGCCCCTTTCTACAGTTGAATTTGAATTCTCTTAATTTTTAAATTATAAGTCTAAATTATTAAAAGTGCTGGACAATCAACTGACATAAAAAAAAAGCATTTATTCCTTATAACTAGAGTCCGGCAAATGAAATTTTTGCCTTTTTTATTTCTTCAAATATATTTTTAGGCAACTTGCCCCATTATCAACGTTTACCTCAGAAATGACTTTTGCAAATGTTTTATAATGCCTATTTACAGGCATTGATTGCCTAATTGAGTGTTAGGAGCCTATAAGTGTCTATATTGAATTTTCTGCAGTTTTAATATTTTTTGTTCACTATATTTTGTTTTCTACTATCGGTTTTTGAGAAATCACTGATGAGTAGTTTTTTACCAAACAGGTAACAACTGCATAAAATTTCCCAGGGTGTCCTCCAATTGAAAAGCTCTAAGCCCTGTGTGTTTTTGCCTGTAACGCATCAAGCAGGGACCGCTTAGAGATGTATGAGAATTCAACACTGTGCCTTATCTACTTCACCAAAGCCCGTCAGGGCACTTCAGGGAACAGGAAATTTCTCTCGTCTTTCCAATCTTTGCAATGATTAGTGAGCTATCTGTTCCTTGCCAAGAACACAAATGTCTTCAAAAATAGTGCTTCTGGCATCTTTTGCTTTTAGAAGATAGAATTATACAAGATATGCAAAGTTTTCTTTGATATTTTTGTATTGGTTTCAAAGTTTGGTGTATGCCAAATCATTAAATTTGCTATCCCTGTTTAGCATGCTTGCTACAATGCCAAAAGAGAAAGTTTCAAAAAATGCTTCGCAAAAGGAGTGGATCTATGGAGAAGACTCATGGTGGACTGGAAATGTATTTTTTGCCAGTGTTGTGAAAAGGTGCAGGAAACTGTGCAAAAAATATTTTTTACAACATAAAAACACTGCAACTCATGCAAAAAAATAGGAAAAAGTGAGAAAAACTATTCAAACCTTCTTCAGCAAGTGCAGTAAAAAAGATGAAACTAGAAAGAATTTCAACACTGACTTGTGCCGTGCTGCAAACATCCATTTTCAAAACTTGAAAATCCAACATTTAATCAGTTTAACCAACAAAATATAAAATTCCTCATGAGTCTACTCTTAGGAAATATTATCGAGATCCACAATATGTTTTGAGAATCAAGAAATTCGATTTTTTTGAGTTGTGTTTATCCTTTATGTAGGATGTATTACATATAAATTTTAATGTTATTCAACCATAATGCCTATTTTCCTACCTATTTTTACGTTTTTACTTCCTAAGTGCCTACCTATTGTCAACTATAATGCCTATTTCCCTGCCTATTTTTAAGTTGTATTTGCCTGCCTATTTTCAGCCTTTTTAGTGCCTACAAGTCCGAGCTCTACGTACAACACTAGTTCATGTTCATCTGCGCCAGTTGAATGACCGTTTTCTATTGCAGACTTAATGTAGTAGTAGTAATAAAAATTATTGTATTTTAAGTATTTTAAATATGTATGTATATAATTATTCAAAACCTGATGTATTTTGAGTATGTATTTAAATACTTATTTACCAAGCATTTTAGCGAAGTATTTAAATACTAAATTTAAAGTATTTTGCCCAACCCTGGATATAATGAACTAAAAATGTTAATACCCAGAAGTTCACCATTACCAGAGTTCACCATTACCAGTATTTGTTAAAAGAATCCAGTTGTCAGAAAACTCCTTCCATTCCCTAAAGCTTGTGGATGTCAAATCCACTGTAACACAGCAAAATCAGTGTAGTAGCTGTTATTTGCCCAATTAATAGGTTATTGTATTACTCCAAAAGTTAGTCTTTGTTGGAGTCCAGACATAATACATTTTACATAATAATGTGTTTTTTTTTGGTCTCTGTATATTCAGCTTTCAAAATAGTGATCTTAGTGAATCGTGGCTATCTTAACAAAATATCCAAATTTTTCGTTATGTAGATTTACAATATTTTGGTAAAGTATGTATTTCATATATTTTTGTTACATTTTACATATTTTGCAAATTTTTTAATATTTTACCAATTTTAAACTTAATTTACAATCAATATTTAATGATTAAAATATTAAAAAAAAAAAAATGATTTTCACAAATTCAGAACTGTGACGGACTGACATTTAGGTGTAGAGAGTATCAGTGAAAGTCTTAAATCTAGTTTCTAAAAAATATTGGTTTTAGTAGAGATGTGAAAACAATGTTAGAGTGTTTGCAGATCATTGATTTCTCGTTTGTATAATGGCCATCAGTGCTTTACAAAGTTAACTAAGGGTGCTACAGAATAACACAGACTTTCTTGTTCCAAATTTTCCTAATTTCCTTGGTGTGGTCTGGCTTTAAGGTCTTGCTCCATTCTCAGGCCAGCTGCCATCTATCGGCGCCCAAAGTTCATTTTTTGACATTTTCTCAAATTCTTGCTTTCCTAGAAGTATAACCGAATTATTACTTCAAGAATGTTAAAGAAGAGTATAAACTCGTCCTAAATAGAAATTTTCATTGAAAAATTCATAGCTGTTTTTAAGAAAATGGCGATGTTATTGCAAAATTTGAATCTCTTTTTCTCAGAAATCAATTAGTTTTCGAAAAACTTCATGTGTAGTCATTTGAAGCACTTCCACTCACAAATGTAATCATGTATACAAATCTGAACTTTACGTCACATTAAACAGAGTAATTAGCACTATCATTGAATAAATTTGAAGTAACAATTTGGAGCCATTTCTGAGTAAATGACGTTTGAGTGTTTCTGAAAGTGAGGAAATCTCAGCTAATTTTTACAGAAAACTGTTGTTTTCGATGAACTATTTGACATTATTTAAAGTACGTGTAGTCATAAATTTAATAATGTGAAGAAATCGCCTTTAATGTAAATATTACCGATGTGAGAGAAGTCAAAAAAATTACATTTTTGTAATTAAAAAAACAAACAACGAAGAGTCGAACAATATGACGTTAATGTCATTGTATAAGGTTCGTTTGGCACTAACTCTATCAAAAATTTAAAGAAAAAATTTGAGCTGTTTTTGAGAACATCTTGTTTTTGTTATTTTTTTAAAATTGTTAATATTGCATGCACTATTGCTCGAAAAGTACTAATATTTCCAGAAACGTCTACATGATCTTTATGAAAGAACTATTTATGGACAGCAAACTTCATTTGAAGGAAAAAATCTCTGTCTTCAATTTTGTCGTTGTAGGAATACGCCGGAAATATTACAAACATGTGCAATTTTCGACCATTGGGAGTTTTCCGTGAAAATCGGACCTATGCCGCCTTTATAAGTGTATTTTACTCAACTCTTACTAGAAATTTAAAGAAAAAAATTTTGGAAATGAATAAACAGAAAATTTTGAAAATGTCTGGGGGACTTCATGTAAAGTACACCCAAATTTTAAAGAATGTTTTTCAAAATTTCAAAGCTTCAACTAGAGACATCTCGAAATCGATTTTCCGCAGCATTACATAACTTTCTATATATGTATTACTCCGTATATACGTATGTATACGAGAAAGCAAACTAGAGGTTCTATGGAATGGTACACTGTTTCGTGGTCAAGTTTTCTAATTTCCTTGGTGTGGACTGGTACTGTATACTCTTGTCTTTCCTTCTTGACTGCTGCCATCTATCGCCTCCCAATATAGATTTTTCGAAATTTTCTGTACTTTTCGATTTACAAATAGTAAAACCAAAATAATATTTTAAGAATATTGAAGAAGGCTTAAGCTTTGTGCTAAATGGCAATTTTCATTGAAAAATTTGGAGCCGTCTTTAAGAAAATGGCGTTAAGCATTACTGTAAATGCGAAATTTGAAGTCTTTCACAGGAATTATTGAGTTTTGAAAAACTTCATTTGAAGATTTAAACACTTCCACTACAAATGTAATAATGTATACAAATCGATGGTAATATACATATTAATGGCGAGAGATATTAAAAAAAATTAGATTTTTGTAATTTAAAAAACAAAAGAATACACCAAACCTTACATCTTATTAAACAGTGCAATTAGCAGTAACCATTTGAAAAGTTGGAAGAAATATTTGTAGCCATTTTTGAGGAAATGTAAAAAGAAATGAAAAAAATTAAAATGTTTGAACGTTTCCGAAAATGCGAAATTTCGAGCTCATTTTAAAAGAAAAGTATTGAGTTTTCGAGAAACTTTATATGACTTTATTTAAAGCACGTTTACCCATAAATACTAATATAATGTGAAGAAATTGCCTCTATTACCGACGTGAGAGACAAGTAAAAAAACATTTTTGTAATTTTTGAAAAAACAACAAAAGAATAGAGCAATATGGCGTTTATGTCATCGTATAGGATACATTTGGCATTAACCGTTCCAAAAATTTAAACAAAAAATGGAGCCGCTTTTGAGAAAACTTGTTTTTGTACTTTTTTAAAATTGCAAATATTGCACGCACTATTGCAGGAAAACTACTAAAATTGTCAAAAATATCTACATGCTCTTAGTGAAAGAATTATTTACGGTCAAAAATTGTTTTGAAGGAACAATTTTATCTTCAAATTTATGATTGTAGGAAGACACTGAAAACAATGGAAACTTTTGCAATTTTCGAAAATTAAAAGTTAACCGTAAAAACGGGACCTATGACACCTTTAGAAGTGTATTATACTCTATCTTACAAGAAATTTAAAGAAAAAATTGTTGCCGTTTTTGAGAAAATTTCGAAAACGTCTGGGGGGCTTTATGTAAAGTACCCCCAAGTGTTAATGATTGTTTTTCAAAATCTCAAAGCTTCAACTAGAGCCAGATCGACAAGCTATTTTGCAATTTCGAAAAGATCGTACGAATGGAGTAGGCGGTTGTAATGTTCAAAGACGGACGTTTTGCTTTCTATTGGGTTTTCGGCATCAAGGACCATCAAACAGGGATTCCGGCTACACCAGAGATTTTTTTTCCTAAATTAGCAACTGGATTTATCCACATTCTCGTTATCAGGTCTCGTAAATTTTCGGCCGAAAATTCGCCGATTTTTCGCGCATTACATAACTTTCTCTATACTGCGTATATTATTCGGTATGTGTGCACATATACGAGAAAGTAAAAATATACTCTCAAAAATATTTAATCCAGTAGACCAAGCAATATTTATTTTTAAAATTTGGTTTATTTTGTAATTGATGTATTAATGTAATTTCAAATTGTGTGGATTGATTTTCTTTGTAAATTAGAAAATAAGAGCGTATTGTGGCGTCATGCAGTTGCAATAATAACACAGACGAGTGTGGGTTTAGTCATTTAGAGGTTTATTATCAGTCCACCACCTTATTACAAAATAACGTAATTACTAATATCCCTACACGGAGTAATTTCCCGTTACGGCTACCACACCACTACGCACTAATCTCAAGCATTAGATGGCGTGAAGCGCCGCAAGCCACCTACGACTCGTCCTCGAGTCGGCCTCTGTACGGCAACACATTGCCGGCTCTTGCACAGCTCGCGGCCCGCGCCCACCCAGACCATCCGATCCGTACCGTACCGCGGCTCGTAACCAAGAGGCGTTTCGCCGCTCGCCAGGGCTGACACTCGCCCTTCCCCCCACCACGCTGCCTCCTAGGTTTCCCGCCGACGTCACATCCGCTCCTAAACAAAGACTAACGCGTGGCGCCTTAGCGTCGCCTATGCCACGCGGCCGTTCGTTACAAATACGTTTGTGCATGACGCTACAGTATTGTGATTTTACATATTATATCCCTTTTTACATATTTATTATATATTCTAATCATTTTCATTACATATTTATGGACATGTTTTGCTTTTTCAAGCTGCGTATTATTCCAGACTAGTCATTGTCATACTGGCAGGTATGGGAACTAAGATTTACTAGTGATTGAATAATTCCTCTTAATTTTTGGATTTTTTCCCTACTGGACCTAAAGAAAGCAAATATATATGCCAAGCAATGTTTATAAAAGTTTGAAAAGTTCAATGAACGTAATAATTATATTTGTGTAGAATGTTTAAATATTACAATCTACCATGATTAAAATAAACTTGAAATTCATACATTATCTCCTTTGCCATTTATTTCAAAAGAGGAAATTAGATAGGTATACTCTTTCAGAAAACATATTTTCCCAATATTTCTTATAGAAATAAATACTATCGAAAAGAGGATAATTGATTTGCTATCTAATGCATTCAGAAATTTTATTGATGTAGTGTAATGTGTTTAATGATGTAGTGTGATGTAGTGTGATGTAGGTCAGTGAGAAGAAGGTGGAAATTTTCTACGAATATGTTTTGTTTGCTTCTCATTGAAGCTAAAATCTAGCAGATTTCGCCTTTTTTTTCCATGATAAAATGTATGCTATATGTTGAAATGAACTTGGACATTAGCAGGTTTGTATCTTATTGTACACTTTGTGCTAATTATTGGAGTTCAAATTAATACTTGCCACAACTTTAATATTAATTATTAATGTTAAGGAATATTTTTGAATATTTATTTACTTTACGTCAAAAAACAGTTAAAAAACTGCGTATGATGTGCTATGGGGAAAAGTGAATTGTGTGCACATTTTCAAAAGTCTGTGATCCCTACACTAAGTCATATACTACTTAAATTTTGAATTTTGAAAGGGAGAAAAAAACCCTCCCATGAAATTTTAAAGGAAAAACAAAAAAAAAAAAAATCTATTTTCAAGGATAAATAGCAATAAATTTTGGCTCTTATTACTTCCTGCTGCGGCAACATGGAAACGATGATTTGAATAATT
Organism: Teleogryllus oceanicus; assembly: GCA_964035755.1. NCBI lineage: Eukaryota > Metazoa > Arthropoda > Insecta > Orthoptera > Gryllidae > Teleogryllus > Teleogryllus oceanicus. The sequence goes on from CAXIVR010000008.1 coordinate 55,513,239, forward strand.
GTATTTGCCACTGAATTCTAGAAGACGTGCACAGAAAATGAAGTTATCGTCACTTGTCACAGAATAGAATAAATCTTTCAGAAAACTAATTAGCACGGTGATTTAATATTGGAAATAAATTGAACTGTGAATAGATTTAGACACTTATCACCACCTCGTAAATCTGAAGTTCGTTAAGATTTGAATGTTCGTTTAAAATTCGTAATCTGTTTGTCTTGGTTATAGCAAAAAAAAAAAAAAAAAATCAGTTGAAATTATATTCTCAGCTAACCTGCAACAAGTTACAAAAGCACTTAAAACACACTAGGCACAGTCAAATCGCTAAAAGTAGTAGATATTCACAAAATGTGAAGAGCACAACCAGATGCGTCCGTCTCGTAAGATGGCGTCAACCAGTCTCAATACATTTTTTCATGTTAATTTTGTTGTCTGTACTACTGTATTTTACAGGTTGTATTAAATGTATTTCTAAATTGTATTAATTATTATTGATTGTCCGGTAGAAGTTCGTAATAAACGTGTTTCCTGAAGGACTGTTAGAAGCACTGTACGTACTTTCCTCCCTAGAGAGGCAAAGTCGGGCTTTCCACCCCGAAATAAAGGTAGCTCAGGTAGACTTTCAAAAAAAGTACGACGAAAAAATTTAAATGTAAGAAAATTATTTTCAAAAATTTAGACATCAATGAAAATCGAACCTTTGCCATCTAAACAGGCGAACTTTCTTAATTCGACGAAAACATTTGGTATTTTGAGAAAATTTTGAAAGTGTCATTGGGGCTTCCCGTGATTCCAAAATCTAAAATTAAATTAGAGTCTAATTCGAAGGCCGTACATCAGCTAGATGGATCGGGAAGTATCAGTTTTAGTGAAAATCGGTGTACGATTTACTAATGTCGGCAGTAACTTTATGTTTATAAACAGGAGGAAGTTCTTTTTCGATAACAATGACCAACAAAACTACACTTCATAATCCAATCGACAGCCCTATCGATCTTCTGCGCATGCGCAGTTTTGTGTTTCGCATCACTTCTGCATCTGAGCATGCGCAAAATATCGATTGTGCTATCGATTGCTGTAACGCTTCGAGGTGCAAAAACTCTCTATTTACTACATTCAGGAGGAAGAAAATCTTCAGTTAGATCGAGTGACTGAACAGGAATAAAACACAAATTATTGGGGAGAAACTGTAACTTTACAAACCATCTACTACTCGTATGGATTGGAACGGATGTGAAACATGACGTAGTCAGATTACCTCTGACAGCGTAGTGGAATTAAAACATGGGAGTCATTAGTAATCTCATCTTTATTACATACATATTAGTTACAAATAAATAAATACTGATATCTGGAAAATACAATACCATATATGGCATCATAATAGAAGTTTAGTCTTTAACATTGCGTCGCAAATAGAATTTTGTATATATTGACAATGTAAAATTGTGTAATTATGCAGATAGGTATCCAAATTTCTAGGGACAAAAACAGCAATAAAAATCTCCATACGATATTCTGATGTAAGTTTATCTAAAACTTCCTTTCCCTCTTCTTTTCGCAAAACATACCTAAACTATGAACTTCTCTACACTTACTTCTCTATCGTTTAGGCTGTTGATTCTGGGAAACATTTTGAGGTGAAAGACAATATTTTCAGTATTGTCCGAGGATAGTTCTGTAGCAGATATTTGGGTTTTGACGATTAGTGTAGCTCCTGCTTCTTTCGGACATATTCTGAGGTCTTGGGAATAGTTGAACTCGGGATAGGGCAAAATCTAAACATTGTCACCTACGACAACATAGGGGTTATTACCATCGGGAGAGAAGGGAGAGGCATCCCCCAATATTTATCGGTTTCTAGGGTACATTCCAAGGGACTCGAAGCTATTTTGTACAATAACAATTGATTCTCCCCCAAAACTTTGGTGCTCGAGTCGCCCAGGTATAATAAGATTTAACTCACAGACGTGGAAGATGAATGGTTGATAAAGAAATGAGGGATCGAAGGAGAAAGCGAAGTGGTAGCTGGATCATCCACGGAAACGAAATGATGCGTTTTCGATGGAAAGAACTGGCATAATCCAGCTGCTCTCCACAGGGATTGAGGTCCTAAGAACAATTGCCTTTTGTCTGCCGAAGGCGCTATCCACTGGCAAATATTTCGTACGGTAACAATCTGTCGCCGTACTACACAAACAGTTATTTCAGTCAACATGATTAACAGATGCGGGAGATAAGTCGATGAAGAACAAGAGTAATTAAATGGATGGATGGAGAGATCAAGGAATAGTAGCATCTGAGTATCTCCAATGTATCTCCTGAAGATCTCTATTGGCATTGAGGACTTGGGAATGGTTGCTTCAAGGTTATTCAATATGCTCTGGCACTCTGCAAAGCGACAATCTATCTCCACTCTGAACTATTAGAAGAATTGTGTAATAAGCTAATGGACGAAGAAGAATCTATGGTAAGAGCGCGGCCATCAACGATTCAAACTGGCAGGGACCAAGAGCAACACGCTTTGAGAGTACGTAGGGATACGTGTATAGGTTGTTTCAGAATAAATGTTACAATCTTCTAGTGAATGCAGAGGTGTAATTTTTTTTTTTTTTTTACTGATACGTTATTGCTTGTTATTGCCTCCAATACGGAGCTCGAGATACCCTACCTGACTCACCTGGATAGGAAGGAAATGGTTGCACAGTTGAAAACAGTTGAATGATTCTACATGTTCTCTTATGAAAGGGAATTATTGGAGGGAAATATGAAACGACAAACTGAGTCACGATCTAGTTAATTAGTAAATAAAAAATATGAATAATTAAAATTAGGTAAAAAATAAAATCTTGTGTCTACCACGGACGTTAACGTGTTCTAATGATCTCGGGCACCAAGAAGCCGGAGGACCTTTGATCCGACAGCTTTTTGTCGCCGCTCGACCACTAAAACCCTTATTACGCATTTGGTGCATAAATAACTATTTTGCATATTGACTTGTAGTACGCATTTCATTAAACGGTGTTACACATGTTACATTTGCCCTTAATTTTTAGGAACTTCTTGTGCATGTATGTAGGCGGGTGCGAGCTGACGCTTTCAAGGCGATTTCATGAACCTGCCGAACACCCGTGCATACGGGATAGCCCAACACTCAGGGGCAATGTCATGTGCAACTCCGAAACGTGAAATTTGCAACTACATGTTCATTGGCGATACGCGATCATTAGGGGGCGGATTTTGATGACCTAAAACATCGCCAAAAATTATCAATAATATGCTCTTAAAATGTTTTCAAAATGCTCTAAAAACAAAGAAAAATGCCGTAAAAAAATTGATAAAACCACTTCAGATGAAGAACTCAAGGTGTTGGATATGTTACTGATGCAATTGAGACTTCCTCCTTTTATTCAAGTGAACTCAGCTTGCAAACATTTGGTTTGGTTTTCTTTTCAAGAAACTCTCTGCCTTTATATATCGCAAAATCGGCCGAACTGACAATGGCTCCGACCGGCTGCATAGGAACCTTAGATTACATAGTTTTCACACCAGTTGACATCACAATATATGAACGAAGAAATCGAACAGGCTACTCAGGAATTCTGTAGTAAACATTTGTTGCATCTCGTAAACATTTTTTGAAGCAAGTACCATTAAATTAAATTAAAGTCGATGAAATCAGTGAAAAATGCATTAAAAATTACTTCAAAAAGTAAAAATGTAAAATGACTCGTTGTTCGAAGTCGAAATTTACGAAAATAATATAAATGGGTCATTTCCTTTTGCTGGCATTGTTCTAAAGTGAAAAGAAAAAAGTAACATTTCATTAAATTCCGCCCTCTAGTGATCATTCTTGTCCCCTCTACATGCCCCAGAAGTTTGTAATCGTTCTTCCGAGACCTCCCAGTAGAGGTTCCTGGTTCTTCCACAGGAACCAGCTAGCAACTACAGTCTTGACACCCAAGAGCAGCCTGGTCTTCACCGTCGAGCCACTAACAATCCGAGAACGGCCTTCTAACCTCCGGGGTGACGTCATCTGGCCACACGATGTCCTCCAACCACGACACGAAATACGACACTCGCGTGTACACGGATGGTGACCCGCGGCGCCCTTGCCGAAGGACGTGATGCCGATCACGCTGTACATGCAGTAGGGTTGCTCAGCTTCACCTGCAGCGGCCCGCCGAGTCGCCCTGCAAGGAATTCAGATTCGTTAGCTTGCAGAATCAACAACTCAGTATAAAACTGCACATATCATACACGTGCGATACTAATTTATTGTATCACGTTGCGACATATTAAACAATTAAATTCCATTCACAAGTAAAATACAAAGTGAAATTTTATCTGCTTCATGACAGTTTGTATTTAATTAGAGGCTACACTGCAATGAAGTTTTTATTTTGTTAACATCATAAATACATTAGTTACCATTTATGATGTTTAATTATAAAAATACACTAAATATGTGTGAATCAAGTATTGCACTTCTGATTATGGGTCAATAATTCTCCATCTCGATAAGGTTTTCGTCCAGTTTTCTTGATCCTTTGAAAAAATGCTGGCTTGTTTTATTTATAGACACAAATGTAGCTTTGGTTCTTCGCATGTTTTAGCAAGCCTAAATGAAGCCTCTGAGCTAAATTCAAATTGTCTGTTCCGTCGCCCTAGTAGGTGAAAGGAGCGTAACGAAATTTGTGTGGTCAGAAGGAAGAGCAGGCCTCATGGTTTGAGTCTCGCCACGTAAAATAAGGCATCATTCATGCATACTTCCCCGACCTGGCGGCATCTGACTATCGCCTCTTCGCATCAATGGGGGACGCGATCGCAGAGGAGCACTTCAGCAATTTCGAGGAAGTTGCAAAATGGTTTGACGAATGGTTTGTCGCAATAGACAAGCAGTTTTTTTCTGGCATGGTATTCATAACTTACCTGAAAGAAGGGCGAATAGTGTGAAAGCTAATGGCCAATATTTTGAATGAACGAAAAATGATTTTTCCTTGAAAATTACGTGTTTTCTTTATCGGCAAACCGGCAAAATCTATTGCATACACCTGTTATTTTGTGAAGCAGAACTACTTCAGAAGTAGTAACACAAGGAAACGGGGCCATTAGAATCCGTATCTGTATTTTTTTAAATTTATTTTACGTCAAAAAACAGTTAAGAACTGCGTATGACGTGCTATGGGGAAAGTGAATTGTGTGCACATTTTCAAAATTCTGTGATCCCTACACTAAGTCATATACTACTTAAATTTTGAATTTTTGAAAGGGAGAAAAAAACAACAAAAACTCCCATGTAATAAAATCTATTTTCAAGGATAAACAAGCACTACTTAAATTTTGAATTTTTGAAAGGGAGAAAAAAACAACAAAAACTCCCATGTAATAAAATCTAAAAAAAAAAAATCCCATGTAATAAAATCTATTTTCAAGATAAAAGCAATAAATTTTGGTTTATTACTTCCTGCCGCGACAACATGGAAACGATAATTTGAATAATTGTATTTCCCACTGAATTCTAGAAGACGTGCACAGAAAATGAAGTTACATTTATGTCCAGAAGCAAAACAAGGGCCATCTCAGCATTTGCTCAATGGATCAGGAAACTGGACGAAAAACCTGATCGAGATGGGGTCATTGACCCGGAAGCTGTAGTACAATAGTTGTTACAGGTTGTTTATACTCATTTATACAGTCCAAATGGTAAATAATGCATTATGTATCATTGTTAAAATTAATGTTACTTTTCTTGTGATGCTCAGTATAGTCTCTAATTGTATAGAAACAGTTATGCAGCAGAAACGATTTCACTTGGGATTTAAACTTTTCTATTGAATTAAATCGTTTAATGTCATCTGGCAAAGTGTTGTAAAATAATGTACATGTATTGTATGTGAATTTTTTGTAATGAGTATTTGGGTGTAACAGCATTGGCGGGATGTTTTATGTTAATCGCGGAGCCCGCTGAGTGGCTTTTCGCCATCGACTAGGAAATGCGCTAAAGAAACTGGTTCATTTGGGCTGCCAGAGTCCCTCAGTTATATTAAAGATCTTACGGATATGCATCGTGATTAAAATTCCACCTCTTAGGCGAGATAAGTTCTCTTATCGAGTGGTGAAAGTCATTAAGTGGTAGGCAGCGATAGAGTCGACATGTGATAGTTGTCGTTTATAATATATTAGTAGTTCAGAAGTAATATGTATTTTACTCACCTAGTCGCATATCTTTAAGACACTCGATTTTTCGTGTGTGTAAAAAGTACTAAAAATGAAAAAATCGATTCTTTTCAAAAAATAAGTTTATGAAGATTTTTTCGTTCTGCAACGATTCTGTGTTTTTAAATATAATGGGTTTGCCTTGAACCTTCTAGTGTGTTTTTGGTCGTCAGAAAACGAAATCACGAAGAATACTCAAAAATGCCCTAACTGCAAAAACAAATCATGACCCTTGTACAACTTAATTTCTTTCATTTTGGGACAAAAGGAACCACACCCCCGTAGGAATAACCTACGCACAAAATGGTGTTCACTAGAGTTATTTATGTGTTACAGTCATTTCCGTAATATAAGAAAGAAAATATAGGTGTGTTTCAACATTATCTCACCCTGCATGTATCTTTGCCTCCTTCCGGCGATCCAGCACACACCATCGATTCTTCTACGATGCCGTTCCTCAACCGGAATGTCGTTGCCGCAGTTTTGTAGGCGTAACTACAAATGTCCGTCTTGTAAAGATGCAGGTTAAGTTTCATAAGGAACTCGCTATTATCTGGATCCGCTGAAAATGAACAATATTACAGTCAACTGATGTAATTATAATTTTGATTCAGGTAATTTGCATTAACAACAGCTGTGACGTTTGAGGGTGGGGAGAGAAATTCACATTTACGTAGCAGGACCAGTAGTGGCCACCTCAATCACTGTTTGAAAAATAAGAACTGGAGGCTTTTCAATTGCTTCATGCGTGTTTTCAATTGCTTCAGTGCTTTCTAGTGGTTCATTTATTTCCTCCTTTCGACCTCCTCGATGTGGAAGTCGGGGAGCACATTTTATATTAACCTGTGCGGAGTCCACCTCTGCGGTTTTAGCCTTGTACACGGTAGCAAATTGACTACTTAAAAGGAGGCAATCACGCCTGCTGACTTCGGCGTGGCGTTTCTGAAACAGTCAAGATTCCACTGACTACGGCTGAAGAAGCGAACTTTTTTTCAACGCGTAAAATTTGGGTTTGGATAGAACATTATTATTATTATTATTATTATTATTATTATTATTATTATTATTATTATTAGCCAAAGAAGGATTTCATCAGGAATGTGCAGCGTTTACAAGAAAATGAGTTTAGATATTGTTTCGCGAGGTTCTCACTGGGTACGCAGAATTTGGTGGATATTAAATAATATATTAACAAGAATTTTTTCTGACAGTACCAACAGAAAATGTCTTTTGTGCCCCGGATTATAAAATCAAAAGTGTACAATCATCTTCGTGGATCAACTTAAATTCGCCAGGATGTCGAGGAAAGGAAAAGAACATTTGGGATATGGAGTACACAGAATTTGGGAGACATTAAATGAAAAAAGGAAATGCCAGGATTCTTTCTGAGAGCGTCAATGGGAAATGTTCATTTTCTGATGACATCATAGCACACTTACCCCAGTGGATCAGTCCCCAACCACTAGCAATCCCCAACGGGTCGGCGATCTCGGGTAGCGTGTGGATGCAGGCGGGCCGGATGGCGGCCGTGAATACGACCTTGCGGTCGAGCCGGAGAAGGGCTATGTCGTTGTAGTGGATCCCGTCCTTGTACTCCGGGTGCGGGATGGATTCAGCCACGCCGAAGTCTTCGTGTTGGCTCTCCTCGGGCGTCGTCAGATCCAGCTCGCCCAGACGCACCCACTTCGGCGCGCCTCTGGAGAACACGTCATTCCCATTATTATTATCATTATCATTATCATTATCATTATTATTATTATTATTATTATTATTATTATTATTATTATTATTATTATATGGAATAGTATTTCTTTCTGCTGGTACTAGTTTAATGTTGCAGATTAAATGATTAATGCTCGTTTCAAGTAGTTTTGGACCATATAGGATCAATCTGACCAGATTACCAGGAATAAAGATATTTGCATTTTAAAGATTTATCTTCAGCTTTAAGTTTCGCAGATTTACCATGTGCCTTTTCAAAAGCAATATAGAACGAACAGTTGACAATAGTATAAACAATACATTTTTACGTAATAAAAACAAAAGAATACAAAAATATTAAAATCCATATGTACAATTTGGTGCTTATATCAGTGTTCAACATACAATATGATGAAACGTTCTTTATAATATGTTGAAGGCGTCCAACTTGGTGGCTAAAATAATCCATGTGTTAGTTCTTGCATGCAGTACAAAACCAGATATGTTAAGGAACGGATGTGCAAAAATTAAGGCAATATGGAGTGAACAGTAGCAAACGTAATTAAAGATGTTTGTTTATTATTAACGTCGTATAAATTTGATTAAGTTTTACTATGCCATTTTTGGTGTTCATAGCCTCTTTAATATAATGACTGTCAGCGGGTATACATTGGAAATTGTTTATAATTTCCTAGGTGTGGTCTGGCTTTAAGGTCTTTCTCCATTCTCTGACCAGCTGCTATCTATCATCGCCCAAAGTACATTTTTTTTTACCTTTTCTCAACTTTTTGCTTTTCTAATAGTACGGCCGAAATATTACTTCAAGAATATTAAAGAAGAGTAAAACCTCGTCCAAAATATAAACTTTCATTGAAAAATTTGAAACCGTTTTTGAGAAAATGGCCTTTGTTGCCCAGGTGCAATGGGGACAAGTTAAATATAGCAACAATAATAATAACAACAACAACAACAATGAAAATAATCACTCATTCCTTTAATGATATTATCATAATTAACTCGAAACTTTTTATTCGAAAGCCTTTACTACTCAAAACGTTTTGGAGACATTCGTACTCAAAACACGCCGAAATATCGGCACTTTGTAATCATGAAGGGATTATTCTTGGACACCGCTCAAACCTTGAAACGCTTGTGAGAGTATCTTGAAGAAAATTAATAAACCATAATATCGATTTTTTTAAACAGCCGCATTCCATCGCATCTTTGTTCTAACAGACAGTAAATACTATGCTTTGCAGATTAGACCACGGTAACCTTGAATGACCCGCTATTAGTCGCACGCGAAACCACTAATGAAGAATTTGAAACAAAATCTTGCAAGGACATGCCCACGATCTCAGACCAGTGGCAGCTCATTGCTTGCATTTAGCGGGCCCCAACAAACAAATTTCCTATCACTTTTACATATCTATGATTATAGTGACATGGACAATGAAATGACCGACTTTTGATTTTCATCTTTTTATAACAACAATAAGATACACATTTTTAGGTCTTTAAATAAAACAGGAAACAAAGAACACTAAGTCAATATGTTTTCCTTTTTTCTACATACTATAGCAACTGAAGGAAAACTATTGGAATCAACTTCAACAATATAATATCGAATTTTCATTATTAATGAATGAATGCCTTATTTTACGTGGCGAGACTCAGGTCACGAGGCCTGCTCTTCCGTCTGACCACGCAAATTTCGTTACGCTCCTTTCACCTACTGGGGTAGAAAGAAGGTATTACTTGGGCGACGAAACAGGCAATTTGAGTATGCCAGGATTGTTTGATAATAGCTCAGAGGCTTCATTTAGGCTTGAGGATCTTTTACATGCAGTAAATCTACTAATATGGGAGGAAGGTGTATGAAGGATTTTTTCGCCCTTAAAAATCCACGACTTCGATCGGGTTTAAACTCGCGAACTTCGGTATAACAGCCCGATATGCTAACCGTTACACCATCGCCGCCGATATGCCATTGAGAATAAAATACATGTTTAATGGTATTTTGAGCTGGATCTCTAGACACACGTCAGAATTAATGTCTATTTCCGCTGTTTTAAAAGATGGTTAAAATGGTGCAGATAGCTAGAAGATACCCAAAACTTTGTACCCGAAAATCGGGATGTCTGTGTGGAGGGATGACCTTTGTGTGTCGCGCTAGCACTTTACCTGATTCGAAGCTATTGACTAAAAATTGGTTAACTCGTCAGGAGCACGACGTAGTTGTGCAGTTCATTGAGCTATTTTAATGTTTGGCGATTCTTTACAAGGCCCTGCCACATTTTCAAAATTTTCTTAAAAATGGCTGAAAATGTTTTCTTTACACTTTGTGCTTGAATAGTGAAACATGCCCGACGTTCACTGGTGCCAATTTGAAACAAGCCCCGTCTTTCTATTTCTAAACAAACCCCGCTTGGAGGGACATTTTGAAACAAAATTATTACTGATAAATGTAATTTGGGCGCCAGGGAAAGGTTGCACTTGAAACCTAATGATTCCTAGTAATTTAAATATCTCTCCTTCCAAAATTATGTTGGGCTAGCTCAGTTAATTGGGGTTCGAAGTTCATAATTTTTGCTACTTACTCTGTAACCAATTATTCAATCTGCCATCCATACGGAGTGGCGAGGAATCTGAAAATCTTATTAAAATGCTGGATTGCTCGTAACGAATAATGATAATCAGCTTTCTTTCAACTTAAATTATAATTTATTATAATGATAATAAAAAATGAATCAATCTTTGGTCATGACCAGTTTTCTCTATATTACAATAGTTATAAAATCTTGTTATTCATTCGTGGGTCTTCGCGCGCTCTCCACTTCTTCCTTCGATGGCGCCCCGTAGAACCCGCTCCTCAATTTTCGACGCAGCAGAATTTTGCTTCTGGATAAAGTCCTTGCCTAATGTCCGTGATCTGGTTCCAAATTCTCCCGGCGATACTATTATAATCCGTGACTTCCCTGACTTGCGTCTTGGGTGGACGCCTAGACACGTATTTACTTCCTACAAGAACGCTCTATCCTAATATAAAAAATGATAGTTAATTTTATACAACTGTCAATTACAGTCTTTCCCCGTCCTGGTAAAATATATCAGGAGCCGACCCGCTCATCACCGCGTTGCTCAAGCGAATGAATGTTCTTCCAAAAACTCGGAAGCATCCGAATTTTATATCTTTTTCTTTTGTCTCTCAAAACAATGCTTATTCCGCCTCTGCTCTGTCATTTCAACCTAACGAAAAATGATCCTTGACGCCGGTTGTTTATTTGTCACATAGCGACCCCCTCGCAATCGTCTATTGACATCCCTATATTCTGTGTCATATAAAATGACATTTCCATAATAAAAATGGTTCGTCATTTTGGTATATCATAATAGATGGAAGTGGATTTATAAATATGGTAGAGTTCCTTTTTTAATAAAACCACTGAAATCTTGAAAACTGTGTAAGTTCAAACATTCTTCGAATATCTTATACACCTTCAATATTAAAACGAGAAATTACTTTCTCAAATTTATGGATCAATTGCAATTCTTTCAATTGCATCATGTATTTTTTAAAAAATGAATAGTTGTTGAATAACACCAAGAGGTGGAAAAGTTTCAGTACACCTTCCCACTAGTTTTGGGAAAATACCAGCGCGGGTGTAAAATATGAAATATAAATTGGGATGAACCTTGTCATCTCAGTGACAAATTGAGATAAATTTTAATGAAACGAGAAGATTATTAAATAAATATATTTTTTATAAAATAAAATATGAAAAGAACAATGAAGGGTTTTAGTGAATGGGAAAGCATGATAGGTTGACAAAAGAACCATGATGCGTGAGTTATGAAAAGGAAACCTTATAGCTCGATCTGCGCCGAAAAGACGGACAGTGGACAATCGAACGAAAAGCATTAAGGAATTAATATTAAGCAATGAGGTGATCGGAGAAAAGCGCCATAGGAGTCGGTCAAAAGAAGATCATAAAAAGTCGTCATAGGGAACACTCCTGCATCGCGATGAATTAGTTTCTATTGGAACGTTGCATTTGATGACTTGAGTTTTTACTGATACAAGCAATAATTGAGATGGTCGCGATGAAGAGATAATGTGTATTTGGAATTATTAATTAGAAATCCTATCGGGCAAAATTTAGAATTAGAAAACCAACAACTTTCGTGTGTGTGATAAAATGAATGGCTGCCGATACGGTGACCGAGATCGCTAAAGCAGTAGTGCCTTAGCGATCTCGGACCTAAGGATTGCAGGTTCGAGACCCAACTCGGGCATGGATGTTTTTGTGTTCGTCCTTACGTCCCCCCATCGCGAATATCATTTCATCTTAGTTCACTTTCATCTCGTTTCAACCCATAACGTTAAAACCAATAGTGGTCGCTAATGACCTGGATGTTGATGGGACCTTAAAAAATGGATGGAGCCTTTCTGGAGGAGGAAAGACGAGTTTGTGAACTAAATTCATCGGTCACGCATGTTAAGAGAAAAGGGAAGTGAAATTTCAGAAAAGGAGCAGAGAAAATAAATTCTAAAACTGTTCAAGGCCAAATTTGGAATAAAATTGAAATTAATTAAAGTAGAACTAATTAGTAAATGGCCTTTAAATGTATTTGAAACGAGGTTGCACCAATCTGAGAACGAACGATATAAATGGTTGTTGTATGTTAAATAGTGTGAATGTGATGTTTTATTTTCGTTTTATAATAGTAATAGTAAATATTTATGTGTGTGTGTTTTATGTCAGTTTAAAATATGGGTCAATGTGACGTTGCCTCGAGGGAAATAATATGTTAACAATAAAAAGTGTAAGCTATCAATAACTAGCATGAATTATGGTGTTATTATTTCAGTAATAATTAAAACGTGATCCATTGGTTCTAAATGCCCCGAATAAAGATTCTATTTACCGAGAACTCGTAATGAGCGGTGCATTTCCAGGTCCACTCTTTCAAGCATATTAGAAAAATAAAACCCTCACATATTTCAGCGTTGTGATTAAATGATATACGACTTTTAATTCAGACAAAAACAAATAAAAAACGGAGCTATCCAATATTAATAGAAATAAGAAGAAATAGAAAGAGGAGAAGGGAAACATTTTAAAATTTGTATGAAAGATCAAGGAATGGATGAAGTGTATGAGCTTTTAACAACACGCCAAGAGTGTGCGTCTCTAATTTATTAAAGTGATTGATATGATAGTACAGTTGTCATGTTCCAAAACCATTACACCACACCTAACCGTTATAAAGGCATTAAAAGTAGTCTCCTACAACGTTCACAATACGCTACCAACGATGTGGGAAGACCGAAACCCCTGTGCGTCATTTCCCGCATCTTGTCTGAATCTTGTCGTGTGTTGTTACCCAGCATTTGAAACGTTCATTCGTGTAAACCATTTACCGCATAAAAGTTAGTTTATCTTTCGTATGAGATGGAAGTCGCATGAGGAAAGGTCCGGAAAGTGCATTTGGTGTTCTTATTCTTCCCATTAGCAGTGTAGCTGCACTACACACATGTTGATTCACACTTGCGTTGCCGGATAGAAAAATTGCACTATCCAGAAGATTAGGACATTTCTTCCTATTCCCAAGTCACACCTGTCTCTAGAGAAAGTTCCTACCGGAATTTGCTATCTCTGCCATGCGTATGGAACAAAGTGCTTACAATAGCGCTCCTGATATAAAGTGCGACATTCGCCATCAATTTCAAGATGAAAGGATTCCGACGGAATTTCTGTTCTTCTAACGATTGAGCTCCGTATTTTATGCCCTGGTCCAAAATTAAATGGTTGCGTTGATTCTTGATAGGAAATGGAATCCGTGCCTGTTGTCTTCGTGCTACGTGGTCAGAGCACGTTGGAAAACGCATTCACTTTTCAACTTCCCGCACCGGTAGCGGTAGCTCAGTGCATCAACTGATGTCCGCGCCTCTGACCGGGAAGTCCTAGGTTCGAGTCCTGACGGCGGCAGGATTTTCGACACTAGCCCTTCAGCTAGGTCGAATTCAGTCGCTGTCTGGAGGAGAATTCTAGCTACCAAACGGGCCACGGACCGCGCGCGATCTGGCCTTCCTCTTCCTTGTCCTATCCTCTCCTCTTACACACACACACTTACATTAACATGCACTACACTACCACATATTCCGGGAGACTGGTCGGAAGTTTAGAGCTTGTCCCGGCTGGGGCGGTGCCCCGCTGGTGGGAGAGTCCTGGTTAGGGGGAAACCTCACTAGCCGACGGTAGGTCGGTGCCGGATCTCGCCACCCAGTGGGGGAAAATAACCGCCATCTCTCGAGGAAAAAGAACATGCACTACACTAACGGGACTAATGACCGAAGCAGTTCACGCGCCCGGAAACACGAAAAAGTCAATCAATCAATTCAACTTCCCGCGAGTGCACGTGATAGCCACTTGCATGCAATCTTTCGCAGCCGTAGATCTTTCCGCAAAATCCTGTGGACGGAGCGTTTCTCCACGACACGTTCTCTCTCCAACTGAAACAGCGCCCGCTAGCTGATGATGGATTGCTATACGTGTCACAGCTGTCTGCATGTCCACAGTTCGTCCTACTTGTTGCTGATCGTTGACCGGCTGACACGCGTCGTCGCTGAAACTCTCCTCCTCACCTCGCGTGTGTTCAGTATGAAAAAGCATTATTACCAAAAGCTTTTATCAAATCTCTGTGATATTATACATCATTGCTCCCAAAGAGAACACCTACTTCGATGAACGCGTGTTGCACTGCTAGGATTAAATCCATCTTGTTGTTCGACGGTAGCCAGACTGTTTCAAATTGCTCTCTGTACTAATCACAGAGCCAGTTGGGGTTGTGAATTCGTACACTCTACGTTTACATGTATTGAATCCGGCAAAGAGTGTTATGTGATACGATAATATTTATTAAACAATAATAGTTGGCGTGATTTATATCATAACCATCGTAAAATACTTTTTAAAACATTTATTTATTTATTCTACGTCAAAAACAGTTAAAACTGCTTATGACGTGCTATGGGAGAAGTGAATTGTGTGCATATTTTCAAAATTCTGTGATCCCTACACTAAGTCAAATACTACTTGAATTTTGAATGAAAAAAAAATTGGGACCCCTATACACTAGGACCATAAGCAGGTGATTAATATGCTTAGGCATTAATTCACTTCTGATTAATAAAATCCACTGATAATACATGCAAGAACCGCTTTCAGTTTTTGAAGGCCCGAAACGATGTTTACAGCTTTCACATCGTTCACACGAATCTATTTTTCATATAAATATTAAATAAACTAGCTGAACTCTTACATCGCACGAAGGATGAACTGTAGAAAAGTTCCAACAACAAAGTAAACATATGCAATAAAGGGAAAATCTAAAACATGTAAGACATTGCTTCACGTCATTCAGTATTTTTTCTTCAACATGCTCCAAATGATGGAGGTTTACAAATTCTGAAATATAATCACTATCCACTGCAAACACGGTGACAAGTTCTGAAAATTTAAATGAAATGTTTTATATTTACCAAGCTCTTGTCATATTCTATGTTGCAGTGAATTGTAGAAAGAAATTTTACTATCCACCATAATTTAAAAAAGGAAATGCATCACATATAATTAAAATAATTGACAACGTCTTGTAAAGACACATATTCTTCAAACAAATGATGGACATTGAATTTCTATATCTTATTAATCTTTGCATATAAAAACACTCAATCTTCAAAGTTAAAATCTCGGTATCTTTACTTCGCTATGACCTAGCATTCACTACGTGACTGAACAAATGTCGGCAGATAAGCGGCATAATTAACAAATTACGTCAGATTCATTCTTTTAATTTTAAGATACTATAATTTAGAGTTTAAACTATAAAACTGTTTAATAACAGCAATCGAAAACTCATCTTTTACAATCAATTGCCTTTCATTTAAAGTCAAATTCACCAAATTTGGTGGAGAAGAAAGCTCAAATTTATTTCTAAACAAAAACATTTAGTTTTTAAATATAAAGATTTTTAAACGTATGGTGAAAAAAACAGTGTATGGCAGAAAGAAAATGCACTGTGAAAGTTTGGCAGATTGTCAGGAGACATGGCCTCCTTGTTCTCCTGAAAAACCTCCCCTGTGGCTAATACGGACTGGATATATACTGAAAGAACATTGATTCATATAAATGGCTTCAGGATTTCAAATCAGATCGTCAAATATCTTTTATACAAGCTCAGTGGAAGGTTGTTTTTTCTACAGGATTCAGCTAGAGCATGTAATTGCAAATTCCTAAAAAAAACAGGGATTTAGACACGGAAAAAACACGTGTAGGTTCACTTTTTATGGATTCTATAATTCAAATTTTAAACAAATCATTTCGATTGTTGTATATAACTTGTTCTTTCGTTCAGAAAACCTGTACTCTCGTTTACTCACCCTGATGTAATAACGCAGTGTGCCGCAGTCATGACAAATCGGTCGCTTATGAGAGAACCTCCGCAGTTCCAACGGCGATTACTGGTACTCGTCCCGTAGCCCAGAAGCGCCTGCGAAATGACAGATAATAATAATAATAATAATAATAATAATAATAATAATAATAATAAGAATAATAATAATAATAACAAGAACAAATCAGTAACCCTAGCAATAAGAGAGTATAAATGGTAACGTGTATTCCTAAGTGGAGGAGGGGTCGTTGAGCCCACTCCTATAACTGGTACAAAAGAAAAAAAATGTGTATGTTCTTATTTGAAGATAATATATTTACTGAACACTTAGAAATACAAGTTTCTTCCAGGCATCCACTTTTAATCTCAATTTGATCCATTGGACTCTCTTCACAAGCATTCTTCTATTTTCCATTCAGCCAACCTTTCTGATACATTTAGTGAATAAACAACAGAAAATAGTCGCACTCTTACATACAGTTCTGTGTAGAGGTGTTTACGAAAAAGTATGAATGTTGCCAACGACCAAAACACAAAATTTTCCTATACAGAAAAGGAAAAATAATACAACCACTAAAAGGACATGGAAAAACTACGTCTTCTAAGAAGGGGGGCTTGGGGCTTATCGAACCCTCGTTGGTAAATCGCAGATTAAAAAAGTGATACACAAATCTTCTGCCATTGTTGTGAAAAACGAAGAGTGAAACTACCTCAACAATTAATTACATTAATTCTCAATTCTGTAGAGCACATGAATCAAGTGACAAGTGAACTGGAAGAAATATAAAGGTGGAGGGCTCCTCGAGCCCCTCCCCCCTTCGTTTTTCTAGGTTTAAAAACTTCCCTCAAATTTCTAAATCTCACGGCTGCCATCATTTCATATGCGTTGCCCATTGTCACTCGACGAGTATTCTTAAAAGCCCCAAAACCAACTACAGGAAATGGTTCAGATGACACGTTGGATTGCCATTATCCAAAAATCCGATGTTTCTAGAAGGTGGCACTCCCGCGACGAACGGGAGGGCGTGGTCTTGTGAAGCTGGCGGACCTCCATGCCAAACAGATAATAGCTGTGAGGAAGTACTTGTGCAGAGTAATCGTATACTTTCCAACTCCACCAGGTAATTGTACAAGCAGATGGCAACTTATGCCCCTCAATATCAAACAAGATATGAAACTTCAGTTTTCTTTGCAGAAAGAGTTCGATTCCTAGAAATTGAATGCATACCCCGGTGCACCAACTGCTGCACTTGAGAATCCAAATATTGACATGCAAATGTCGTTAAAAATGACTCAGTATAGGATAATTGTGCTCTGTCAGCGAAGGATTCATAATAGGAATTCAAGACCAGGTGATCCCTGACTAAAAAGAAAAAAAAAAAAAGAAAAAAATACTTTAAAGACCCAGAAGTGCTACTTCAAGAGTAGGGTACGAGAGGCTGAGAATATGAAACCATTCTGCTTATCATCTGAAGCTGTAGATCTATAACTGCCACTGACAACAGACAAAATCAGGTGGGCCGGATCATCCATTTTAAACTTGCTAAGAGTAATCTATTTATCTCGGGAAGCTGATTCCCCATACTACTAGCATAGAGTAGAGACCTCTTTAGTATATGCTACCAGTATCATCCAGAAGCTGCGCGTCGCTTGAAAGTAAACTCATAAATTATGCTGAGACTGCAGAATCCTGACCGATACGACAATACAGTAAAACAGTCCCGATGTTATCTTCTGAAACAAATTACCTAGAAAGTTGTATTTATTGATTTTGCAGTCAATGCCAGCCACATTACCAAGTAAAAATTGACAAACACAAAAAGATCAATGGCGTCATTTAAGTAAACAGTTCCGATTGAAATGAAACTGACACTATTTAATATGGTATTGTCTAAAGAGAAGGAAGGTTAATGACATTCTACGTGGGTTGGATTTTTTTGCATATCTCCGCGCAGTTTAAACAAAAAAATATTTATTTTTACATTTTTGGAAATTGATTCATTTTGTATAATTTTTTAACGCCTTACATAATTTATTTTTGTTTAAACTTTATTTAAATTATTAGTAGTAATCAGTTTTATCAAATTAGAAATCAGAAATCATCTCTATTAGAAATAACAACTATGAAACATATTACGAATCTATACAGATTAATTTTCTCGCAAATCGTCTTCGCGGCTCTTAGCTAAGTGCATAGTTCTGTCTTTCCAACCTGAACTGACCATTCCATGCTCTACACTACTTTATGTTATTTGTTTATTACAAACCTCGCGGTTGGTCAATGACCTATCGACATATTTAATTTTTTTTGTTTTGACGTCACCTCTCAGACTTGCAATGACCGGCGGAGGTGGCTCAGGGCATAACTTATACGATGCAGTGCCTCTGACCGCGAAGCCCTAGGATTTGACTCGACTGTGGCAAGATTTTTGACCCTAAATACGACAATATTTCGACACTGGGTCGAGTGCAGCCGCTGTGGAGAAATGTAGCGGCCGATTGTTCTGATCGGCAATTTTTCATGGTTTCTTCGAACACACCAGCTCAGCAAATGCCGGAGCAGTAACCTGAAAAACTGACCACGGACCGCGCACGATCTTTCCTTCCTCTTCCTTGTCCTATCCTCACCCCTTTCAAACATACACATACATGCACTACACTACCAGTGTAGTTCCTGACCGGATCTCACCATGTACTGGAGGGAAAACACTGCGACTACTATCTTGATAAATTGTGGACTACTCTTACGGGATAACTGACTGGTAGATACGTATCTGCGATTAGAAACGTGTCGATAGGGTACGCATTGGCAGAGGAGAGGGAGAATTCCAGAGATGTCTCTCCCGATAGTCTAATGTCATCTCCGGAAAAAGCATTCATTTCTTCCTACCAAGGACACAATTAATCCATATCTGAGGTTGATTGAGAAGTGTTTCCGGGCGCGACAACTGCTATGTTCATTAGTCGCGTAAGTGCAGTGTATGTTTTATAGCGAAAGGCAGCGGATGCTGACCTACTATCGGCTTGCGGAAAACCAACCAGGAATCTCCCACCAGTGCGCACCTAAGTTTCCGAATTTGTTGTAGTGTAGTGCGTGTAAGTGTAAATGTAAGTAAGGGGTGAGGATAAGACAAGGATGAGGAAAGAAAGATCGCGCGCGGTCCGTGGCCCGTTTGTTAGGGTACTGCTCCGGCATTCGCCTGGCGGAGAAACTACGGAAAACTACCGATCAGAGCAGCCGGCCGTTGGAATTCTCCTCCAGACAGCGACTGAATTTGACCTTGCTATGTAGCTTGTGTCAAAAATCCTGCTACCGTCGGGATTCGAACCATAAGACTTCCCACCGGGAGCGGTAGCTCAGTGCATCAACTGATGTCACTGCAGCGCCTCTGACCAGCTAGGTCTTTTCAGCTAGGTCGAATTCAGTCGCTGTGTGGAGGAGGATTCCGGCTGCTCTGATCGGTAGTTTTCCGTGGTTTCTCCGATCAACACCAATCGAATGCCGGAGCAGTACCCCAACAAACGGGCCACGGACCGTGCGCGAGCTTTCCTTCCTCGTCCTTGTCCTATCCTCTCCCCTTACACACATACTTACACTAACATGCATTACACTTCCACATATTCCGGGAGACCGGTCAGGAGAGCTTGTCCTGGCTGGGGTGGTGCCCCGCTGGTGGGAGAGTCCTGGTTAGGGGGAAACCCCACTAGCCGACGATAGACCGGCGCCGGATCTCGCCATCAGCGGGTGATGATCACCGCCATCTTCCGAGAAAAACATGCACTACACTAATGGGACTAATGACCAAAGCAGTTGACGCGCCCGGAAACACGAAAAATCAGTCAATCAATCATAGGACTTCCCGATCGGAAGCACTGTAGGGACATCAATTAATGCCTTGAGCCACCTGATATATTCCATATAGTAGTTCATATCTGAGGATCGTGCTTATGGCATCCGCACGCTGATATGTCCGAAACAACAAGTCTCAATCAAGAGAATTGGGGAAAGAAAACTGTCTCAACAACATTCTTTGAATTTATACGGAGTGTGATGTGAATGCGAAGATGTCTTCTTTCACTCATCAATTCACCTATTTCCCCGCTCTTGAGTAAAATTATTAGTTCACACCCTGTGTTTAAATGCTAACCCCCACCCTCTGGAGTAAAATTACCAGTTAGCACCCTGTGTTTAAATGCTAAACTCACCATGTGAGGAAACTCGTGAACGCTGGCATTTGAGCCTCCTATAATGAAGGGCACCTTCTTCATCACACACTGATCACACTTCCTCATCAGCGCTGGATTTCTGGGGTCTTTTTCGTAGCGAAACACTGCACTGCTGTACACTGAACACACTGCAAACGACAGAACACATATTGGGTAACCAATGGTATTCGTTTCAGAACAACTAGTTAAATATTTAAGCAGATTTGAAAGCCTACGGTGCAGCTAAAATATGTTTGGACCCTTAAGAGTGATAAACATAAATTAAATGCCAGACATGAAAAATGAATTGAATAGTAACTCAAATTTCATACTACATAAAAATAATATAATTTCTAAACAAAAAAATTGTAGAAGAACCAGAACTTACAAAAAAAACTTGAGATCAATAGTCTGTCAATCAACATCAGTTTATTGTAATATACAATGTCAATGTCAGTTCTAAGAGAGGTATTTTTTGTTTGATCGGAATTGCTCTGTATCTTGTTAAGAATTCGTGAATGCAAAGTTAGGAAAAAATAATGGTCTGTAATTTTCCAACTTTCAATACTGTAGTGGAAATATTCTTTGGAAGTCGGTGTGGGTGATTTATAGTATCTTAATTCTCTCAACTATGCACCAGAAACTTGGTAATCTCACGACGCAATACTAGGAAGTAATTCCTATATATTCTGATTGTGCACTGTATCAAGTCACTTTATTTCAGTACAATATCCATAGATATTTATCTCCCTCTCTATAAAATGTTTTTGAGACGTAATTAAATGTTTTAAATACGTTAGAAAACCATCGAAAACGAGAATAAGTTGATACTTTTAATGAACAACTTACTATGCAAAACGAAATCTTATTAATTTGTCTGTTCTATTTAAAAAAATATATCAAGACAATTTTTTCACCTTTTATTTGTTGATTTGAGAATTAAATTTCACTGAACCGCCCTATTTATGCCACCCATTAATCCCTGAACAGTATTTGAGTAACTCCCGAATGTTCAAGACAATTTTTTCACCTTTTATTTGTTGATTTGAGAATTAAATTTCACTGAACCGCCCTATTTATGACCATTAATCCCTGAACAGTATTTGAGTAACTCCCGATGTTCGGCATTCGATATCTCGGTTGTGCTCCGTCTCCTGAGGGAAACTGATCATTTGTTTTCGGATCCGGCCAGAAGATTCAAAGAAAATCCCAAAAACGTGCTTTTGCGCTGCTATTTTAGTGCGTAGATAGAGAATTAAGCCGATACCACTTAAATAGTTCGATGTATGGTGTACGTTGATCTGTGTATGTTGATTAAACCCCAGTATTCCGTGGTTATTTTCAGTGCTCGGTACCATAATTTTCTTCCATGAGGTTGGCATCCTGATTATTTACAAACCAGCAATATGAAACGAAAATCGGGCGGCAGAATTTGTTGTGTTTGTAAGATTCGAAGTATTTAATGTTTTCTTATAATAGATTTGCAAATTGTCTTGGAACATTACATTTGAAGAATATGAAGTTAATAAGAAGAAAAGTACATATAATACTAGAGATTACATTTCTTAAGAGTGCAAAAATCGATTTTCAATTTAATGTAACTTAAAACTTATTTACTTATTCACATAAACATACAAAATAGTGAACTTTTAATGTTTATATATTTGTCTGAGAACACAAATCAGAGAAAGTCTGTGGAATTTCAAAATCTTAACAAATTAGGGGACAAAAATATGGATGTGTTAAACAACTCTGGGGAATCCAATGTAGTTGTAGAAGCGTTTGCGTCAGAATTTTCCTTACTAATTGAGAATGATCTTATAATAGGAATAGAAAATAACGCAGAAGAACAGCTTACAGATCATGTATGTTCATATTAGAAAACAAAACTTAAAAATATAGCTATGCTAAATTCAAACTATTCACATTATTAATACCTGCCAGGTCTTTCGCCATTATGATTTTGAAATCGCAATTTTACTAGTTCATATCCCGTATGGAGGTAATATTCAAAGCCATTGGGTGTGGGAAATTTTTGAACCGAAGTATAACATTAACAGCTACTACAATTCATTGGCAAGTCCAGTCCAGATACTGTAAGAACATATTTGAACCAAATAAATTTTCAAAAAATGAAAATACTTTTAAAATAGTCTACAGCGTCGGCGACTCCACAATCAACTAGTATTTTATTATTCGGTTTTGATACAGGTGTTCGAATCCTCGAGATTGCGTGCATTGTGTGCCGGTGTTTCATTATTAGAGGACCCGATTGTTTTGTCATTTCCGGGTTCCCTCAATACTGTGGCTCTGTGTTCGAGTTTTCGAATCTTCGAGTACGCTTGCGTCGTTCTTCGTACTGATATTGGCGACAAATGACTCACTTCGGTTGTGAAGGGTGACGCCGCGCCGAAAATGCAGATGCCGCCGTTTTGACCATCCAATCGTGGTCTTTGATTTGATTTGATTTTTTCGTGTTTCCGGGCTCGTCAACTGTTTGCTCATTAGTCCCGTTAGTGTAATGCATGATTTTTCTGGGGGTATGCGCGGTGATCTTTCCCCGCTGGATGGCGAGATTTGGCGCCGACCTACCGTTCGGCTAGCGGGGTTTTCCCCTAACCAGGATTCTCCCACCAGCGAGGCACCGCCCCAGCCGGGACAAGCTCTAAGCTCCCGACCTGCCTCCCGGAATATATGGTAGTGTAGTGCATGTTAGTGTAAGTGTGTGTGTGTGTGTGTAAGGGGAGAGGATAGGACAAGGATGAGGAATGAAAGATCGCGCGCGGTCCGTGGCCCGTTTGATAGGGTACTGCTCCGGCATTCGCCTGGTGTTGATCGGAGAAACCACGGAAAACTATCGATCAGAGCAGCCGGCCGCTAGAATTCTCCTCCAGACAGCGACTGAATTCGACCTAGCTGAAAAGCTAGTGTCGAAAATCCTGCCGCCGTCAGGACTCGAACCCAGGACCTCCCGGTCAGTGTCGCTGCAGTGACACAATCGTGGTCTTCTTCAGAGCTGGGGTGCCAAAAGAGTCCAGCAGTCCAGCCCTGAAGAAGACCACGATAGGATAGTGAAAACGTTGCGACTCCGACGCAATGGTCGAAACGTCGGCATCAATGCGCTCGACGCGAAGTCACTCGGGCAGCAGAGATCCTTCACAACCGAAGTGAATCATTTGTCGTCAACATCATCAGAAAGAACAACACAAGAGTACTCGAGGATTCGAAACTCCGTACACACAGCCGCACGATGAAACCTTGAGGGACGCCAATCATGACCAAACAAGACGGTTCTCTATTAACGAAGCCCACCGGTTTACAATGTACGCAGTCTCGAGGATTCAAAGACATGTATGTAGAACCAAACAGTAACATATTAAGTAAATCCCGGACAGCCGAGAGCCTTCACATGAATCTGGCCGCAGAAGCCCACGATTGCATTTAGCACTCACTTCGGTTGGCCTTGCGGGCGCTGGGGCAGCACACGATGGGGGTGGAGTTGTTGTAGGAGCAGACGACGGGTGGCACCCCATCACGCACCATCTGCGCCGCCTCGGGGCACAGCTCCACGCTGCGGCACAGACCCGCGCGCCCGCCCTGCATCAGGCACAGGTCGCCTGCACACACACACACACGCCGCAAACGGTGAGATGGTTTACTTAAGGGTGGGAAATAAAACAAATAGCCATCGAATTATTTGGTTAGAGCCGATGATTCTATGGCATTCACCATAGATTTTAATACAGTAACTTACTGAAATATTAAATCAAAATGCTTTCAATTTCAAAATAAAAGAGAACATTTATTCGTAATATACAAAAAATATTTAGACAATATTGTTCGCACACTGAAAGAAAATGCAATTAATTTAACAATTTTCAAGGGTACATATATACTCTTGAAAAGGTTACACAGGTTTAGTTCCTCACCTTCCAAGAAACCAAGTTTCTTTCTTGATGTCCAATTCCCTATGTACGTACCTTCACAATCGACTCTCCTAAATATTGTAGTCCATTTACTGTTCCGCAATATCAATCAAATATACCGGCAATATCACATTGCTTTTCTTACCTCCAAATTCTTCGCTGGTTTACGCCACTTCCATTAAAATGCTCTATTAATCGTTTATGTCCTCATTCCTGAACGTTGATTTTCTATGAAGTTGTTGATTCTGTTCGTCTTCTTAAATCGACCGTCTCCATGACATCTAACAATTTGCCAACCTGTGTTTTTATCCCAGTGGACCGTGGACACACCTATTATCATGATGCCAAATATGGATGAAATATCACCTCTAATTTCGAGCCGTTACAATAGTAATGAATCAACGAATAAAAATGAATGTTAAATTCAACATAAATCAAAAATCTTTATAAGGAAAAATCGTTGGTTGGACACTAGCCAAAACCCAACCAATTTCTCGGGGACCCGGTTTTTTGGTTTACCACATTAGAGGTTCACTATAACCGATAATGTCAAAATTAAATCGGTTTTCTCCACAATGATTGATTTTATTAATATTGAGATAAAGCAAAATACATTAACAGCACGAATTGAAAATTTTAATCATAATTTGAGATTTAAAAATAAATTATTTTCAATTGTTTGGTTCGTAAATTTTTTTATTACTAATCTCTAGATCCTTCTCCGGAGGTCGTGCTCTCTCCATACTTGATTCTGCATTGTCCACTACCACGGACCAGCCTCCTGTGTGCACTGACCGCCCCACTGTTGTAAGGCCATCTTATTCAGTTCATTCACACATTCAGATCTCCTGGGTTTGATCTGTGTAAAATATGGTCTCATGGAAGAGGAAGGAATCAAATACATCCTCGGAAATTATTCTGCGCCTACCCATAATGAATATCCTGAACATCAGGAAGTGGCCAAACCACTCCCAATTAGTAAAGCAAAATGATCTACCATAAAATAATCATAAATTACATTTATCCACATTTCCAGATGTCTTGAAATCTATTGATGCCGAACAGCAATACATAACCGGCAGGTATGAACGATCCTGACAGCTCAAAAAGACGATTAATTCCAATCCGTTATAAATAATAGATGTTTAAAAACACGTTGATACCAAAAATGTGTGTTTCATTTATTTTCGATTAGTGTGTTGATACACTTTAATCAGTTGGTATCATTTGTTTCCCACGAATCGTCACATGCATACTGTAGTAATTGGTTTTATACGATGACATTTTATACCAGGAAGGTTAAACGAGCATATGGCGTGGTACGGGGATGGCTTTCTCTTCCGCTGTGCCACTGATCTTTCTCGGGTCAGGCGCATGTATGACGACGCAGTTTCAGTAGGAAGCCTGTCAGACACCGAACAATTTTGGCAGTACATTATCTTTTAAGTTAATTAAAAAGGTATGAATTATATTTATTTTTAATCAATATTGTGCAGAATAACAAAATTTGTCAAAGACTGACAAAATACTTTATTCTATTCAAGATGAACTCCACTGTATATTATTAAAATAATTCTTATTAATTTATTTGCAGTTAAAGTTTATTTAAATAATACTTTTAATTTCATATGATTGGTTTTAGACACTTTCGTAGTTATCGAAACATCACTTCATTGGACATTGTAGAAGATACACTTTTACAATTCAAATAATTTCATGGACTACGGTACAAACTATCTCCTGTTTTACGTGGATTATGGAGAATTATAAATGCGAGATCAAAATTATTTTTAAAAAAAAGTTCTTTAATCTGCAATTATATTATACTATTGTTCATTTCCAGTTTTTATACTTCTCTTGATTGCACGAAATATGAAATGAAGTGAAAATGAAACAGAATATATAGCACTAATTGAATCAGAATTCAAGTTTCTAAAATAACATGCAGAATGACATTTTGGTCTTCAAGATAAAAAATGCCGACAACCAAGAACTGAAATACAATGAGAGAAACATAATTTAATTTTCACGTTATGTGGCATGGTGAAAAGACTGACGGAACTGAAATACTGAACTATTGTAAAGTGAATCTTCATGTCCGTTTTAAGCAGTATCGTATAACAAAGACGTTCTTCCTGAACATTCCTATTCTTAACCATGCGAATTTATCTTTATATCTTCTTTTCGTATACGTATGTATATACGGTGTAATATACGTAGCATTGAGAAAGTTATGTAATGCTGCAGAAAAATCGATTTCGATTTTTCAACGGAAATAATTTTGGGGTACCGAAAAAGGGTTGTTTTTCAAAACGTCCGTCCATCTGTCTGTTGTCTGTGAATAACACTAGCACCAAAACTAAACGTAGATGTTTTCAAACTGAATACTCCCAGGTCGATTTGACCTCACTGGAGCTCTGCGATTTTGAATAATTTTTAAATTTTTTGGGAGGGGTACTTTACATGAAGCCTCTGTGTCATTTTCAAAATTTTCTCATAAATGACTACATTTTTTTCTTTAAATTTCTTTCTGAAAACGAAAGTTTTTTGTAAATAACGTGACACGAATGCCTCTTTCACATTTTCTTTTATTTTAGAGAATTACAGAAATTTAATTTTCTTGAAATATCTTTCACGCCTTTAATATTTTACATTACCTGCAATTGGTATATATTGATGATTTGTGAGTACAATTGCTTCAAATAATTTATGAGAAGGTTCTAGGAAAAGCAAGTTTTGGATGAAAATAAGCTTCAAAATCCGGATTTTCAGAAACTCTCAAAGAATATTTTCTCAAAACTGGCATTACGATTCGTGAGGATCTCATTAAATCGCACCTGGTTTTGCTACAAGCTGCCATCGACCGTTTTGGCCTCAAGAACGTGTGGACAGAAAATGGCACCAAAGCATGCATTGCATCTCGTGAACTATGTTCTTATGTTCTTATGAACATATTGTTGTAATGGGTGACTTTAATCATAACTTATCAAAATCCTCTCCTTCTGCAGAGCGGTTTACTCGCTTTTTCCACGACATGTGCCTCGAAATTTTACCTCTAGCACCTTCACACCACTCAAAGAGCACGGAAACTTGGATCGATAATATAATAGTGTCTAATAAAAGCTAAGTTCGAAATCACGGTCAATTTTCAGTTCCTGGGATTTCAAAACACAATCTAATTTATCTTGTTTGCAATCTGAAGGGTCCTAAACCGCACTTAATCAAATACCGCGATTTTTCAAAATTCGATAAACAAGCATTTATTGTCGTCTTCAAACATGGTAACAGTCGTGCCCGGGTGCAAACTAGGGACCAGCTGGAGGCAGTTCAAGCTTAGCGTAGGAGCGCCCCCACCCATCCACCTCTCCACTCTACACCCCTCTTTCACAACCACTTTCGGATATTTCCGAGAATTCTCCTTTCTCTCTTCTTCTGCGAACGTCTTCAAACCCTCAGTTAATGCTACCTACTCTCTTCCCCTCACATCCTGTAAATCCTTTACCTGTGGGTGACCGGAATTTCCCCGACGGACAAGCGCCTAACGCTAGAAATAAGCCTAATCCTCGCTCCCTCTGTCTGTACGTTGCACACTTAAATGCTCACTCTCTGCCCTGCCATTTCGATGATGTAACGGAAATAATATCTAAACACTTTTTCATGCGCTTCTCTTAAGCGAAACCTGGTTGAAAAATTCTCTCAATTCCGCGCTAGTAGTTATTCCAGGGTACCGTTTGATAAGAGCTGATCGGAAGACCAGCGTCGCCGCACATGGTGGAGGTGTCGGTATTACATTCGCGACGATCTTAGACATAAACTTGTACTCTCTTCAACAAATACGGATTGCCAACGTAGTGAATATCTTTTTATCGAAGTCGGACTTTTAGGGAAAAAATGTCTCTTGGCTGTAATATATTTACCTCCTAAGTCAGGCAGCATAGATATGTTGGACGAAACCTTTGCATCTGCGATCAATTCTTATGAACATATTATTGTAATGGGTGACTTTAATCATAACTTATTAAGTCTCTCCTTCTGCAGAGCAGTTTACGCGCTTTTTCCACAGCATGTGCCTCGAAATTTTACCCCTAGCACCTACACACCAATCAAAGAGCACGGAAACTTGGATCGATCATATAATAATGTCTAAAAAACGCAAAGTTCGAAATCACGGTCAATTTCCAGTTCCCGGGATTTCAAAGCACGATCTAATTTATCTTGTTTACAATCTGAAGTGTCCTAAACCGCACTTAATCAAATACAGCGATTTTTCAAAATTCGATAAACAAGCATTTAATGTAGATGGATTGACACTTCCATGGCACCCTGTCCACAAAGAAGAATCGCTGGAAGCTAAAGTGGCGATTTTCACTAACTTAATAATACAATCTATGACGGCACGCGCCTTTAAAAATATCACGCGTAACTCGTCCTCCTGCACCATGGTTAACTGATGAAATTCGGAATTTAATGAAAGATCGAGATGCAGTGCATGCTATTTTCCGGAAAATAAATGCGAACTACTTAAAAAACAGTACAAAATGCTCAGAAATTTAGTTATGTAGAAATTCCGCAATGCTAAAATAAAATATTACCACACCACCTTCGGCAGAATCCGCGACTCGAAAACGATTTGGAAAAATTTGAAAAATCTAGGAATAGGTAAAGCTTCTCCCCAAATTGAAAAGAATAAACCCCCTAGAATCTCTAAATAGTTTCGTAAGTAACGTTCCTTCATTTGACAGTAACTTGAAGAGTCAATCCCTCCATTTCTTCAGAAACAAAATTCAACGACGAATTTTTCTTTTCATCCGTGGAACATGAGGATATAATAAAAATAGTTCAAAATCTCAAATCTAATGCTTTAGGTACCGATAATATAAATGCCAAACTGCTAAGAAATAGCCTCGATGTGGCCTATCCAATCATTATCGAAATAGTAAATTTCTCTCTAATGAGCGGACAATATCCTTTATCTTGGAAAAGTGCGCTCGTGTATCCTATTCCCAAGACAGCATCAAGCAGAAACCCTATTGAATACCGCCCAATTAAAATCCTTCCAACTATTTCTAAAGTACTGGAAAAAGTCATCCGTAAGCAAACTGAACTGTATCTCCAAAAGAAATCACTTTTAAACGATCAGCAATCAGGTTTCCGTTCCCGCAGGAATACTGGTACGGCGCTACTGAATGTTATTGAAGATGCGAGAACAGCTACAGATCACGGTAATATAACTATCTTAATTCTTCTGGATTTCAGCAAAGCGTTCGACTCAGTAGATCACGACATTTTACTCGCAAAACTAAAAATCATGGGATTTGCACAGCCCACCCGTACATGGTTTCTTAACTACTCTGAGAGCTTGTGAACTTAGAGCTTGTCCCGGCTGGGGCGGTGCACCGCTGGTGGGAGAAACCTGGTTATGTGAAAAACCTCGCTAGCCGACGGTAGGCCGGCGCCGGATCTCGCCGCCAGCTCCAGAGGACAAACATGCACTACACTTATGGGACTAATGACCTTAGAAGATGTGCCAAGAATTACTGACAAGAAATCAATCATTAGCTACATTTAGGAAAAAAAGAGTGACAATATGTTATATTATGGAAAATGAATACAATTAATGACAAAACACAAATATTAAACTAATTTTAAAAAAATTGAAAAAGGATTTAATTAATTTTTAAAGTAATTTTTAGGCATTTGTCGGGAAAATATTTGATAACTTATACATAACTTGTTATTCAGATTATGTAGGCAAAGGAATAATAAATTTAATTTTCAATTAATTTTTAAAATTATATTTATAAATAATCGTCCTCTTTATAACACACATACACACTGACTAACTCCTACTCATACACATATGCAACTCAGTCATTCGATTTTATTGACCATACCGCGTTAACATACAAGTAATTTCAATTTTCTGAAGTTGCGCCAAGGATGGTGTAAACGTTGCCAACTTACTTTGACTTTGAGATTGGGTATACGTTTACGTTTGTTTGATCGTTTACGTTTGTTTGATAGTATCTCATCATCCCTACCAAAGTAAATGTATAAAGTAAGCAAAAGGAATTCTCTTTTATGTTAGGAAATATTAACATTTCAAAACATCAATGACGTACGCACAAAGGAATTTTTAAACAAGATATGAGATTTTTGTCTATTTTCTTGAGAGATACGCGCCAATAATGGTTTTAAGTAACGCAAAAGTAAATTACAAATTAAAGTCTAATGGTTTTTTGTCTTTTATTGTCTCAGTCTCGAGCCCGTACGTGCTTTGCAGACCTTTCCTTGTTTGCATTCTTAGCATTTCAGTACTCGCAGCTAAGGTTAGTGGTCAGGCGCCTTCAAACCGGACTCGCGTTCTGACATCATCTCCGAACTCACGAAATTGAGGTTTTTGCCTTCGGCCGGAGGCTCTCAGGTGGACCAGGTGGAACGCTTTTGCCTTGAACTTGAAGGTCACCAAAACACACGTTCGCCGCCTATGATACAAATACTGTTTCCGCTACAAAACCCTGCACGTCAAACCGCGCCCGCACCAACTACTTGCCCGCCTGGGGAGCCCGAGGCTCCTACGGGCCCGGGCAACTTCTCTTAACTCCGCACTAATTTCTCCTTGGATACAGAAAGGGGCGGTGTCCTGAAGCGATGCGAGGCGGTGAGTAGTGGCTTCATACGAAGATATGTTTGCCTGATTTATTTTATCAAATAACCGAGAATTGAATTATGTTTATATTCTGCACTACTTATTACTATTTGATGTTTATTTTCTTGCTTAAATTCTCCCTTACATAAACATATTTTGTAAGGGACAGGAATATGTTTGAATGTTGAATTCTTTCCTTTCTTCGTTTTGGGTTGTGTTATTAAATCAATGTTATTTGTTGTATTTAGCAATAATGTGACATAAATGAAAGAGTCTCTTTAGGTTAACAATTCTCGCTTGCGGACGGACAGTGCTTTTATTAGACGAGAGTATTGGTCTGTTAAACCTTCTTATCTGAACGTAAAAACTTCATTTTTATATCATTCTTCAGTGCTACTAAGTATTACAAAATCATGAAACTTTAGATTCAATTTTATAAATTTTACTCTCAATTGAGAATTTGAAATCGGATTATTTACGTATGTATTATTTAATTTTAACGGATCATTTCTTTGCCTTAAGGAGAAAATGGGAATTCTATAGTTAAATTTGTGACTATAACTTCTAAAGACTATCGTGAGCCAGGCATCCAGTGATGTACCGCCATTTCGGAGAATTGTTTAACCCTTACTTTTAAATCTCGCGCCAATTTCTCTGGGTGCAGTGCCCGCGAGCTCTAGTAAGCTTGTTACATTGCCCGCGACCTTGACATGCCTGTCCTAAGATATGTTTTTTGTTTTTATATTCATATCGCACTACTGTATTGAACATGTTCTTCATTCCTTTTCTATAAGGAAATGATCCTTTTCAGAAAAGAACTAAAGTTTGAATGAACATTTTTTTAGGAATTGAAAGAACAATAACATGAATTCATAATTATAATCTTTAATCACCTTTGGGGATCCTCCAGTGAAAAGACTTAATATAGAGTGTGAGTTTTTATTAAATGTAGATATTCATACAATATACACTTTATGATCTTTATGAACTTACATTCACTAAATATAAAGTAAAGAACTTGAGAATTACTATTAAAATATTCCTAAGAAATTGCCTATTGACAAATAGCTTATTATAATTATTAGTAATTTTATTATTTTATCGCATTCCTTACAGGAGTTGAGTTGATTGTGAGACAATGCTTTTGTACATGCGTCTGCATACTGAATGCGTTCATGGGATCGGCTCTCGAATGGGAAGGAGCTTTTTGAATTTTTGTTGAGAATTACTTTCAATGAGCCGCTTATTGAAAACCAGAATCTTTTTTTGGGTGGATTCGTTGCTCTTCTTACTCATGAAATCTATGAAGCTAGCAGATCTATGGATTTTTTTTGTTGCTCAATGTAAAAGTAAGTGCTGCTCTACGTAACGAAGTGAACTCAATTTTTCGTTTTGTGGTCCTTGACTTCAAAAAAGTGATACTATGTTTCTGAGGGTACTTCACACGTATCCCCTGGAACATTTTCAAAATTTTTGCAGGTCCCGTTTTTAATGAAATCTCAGAATTTTTGAAAATGCAAAAGTTTACAACTTTTTGAACCCCTTAATCCCCCTCTTAACCAGTTCTCTCTTAACCGTTCTTAATCAGTTCACTTCTTTATGATTATATTAAAAAACGTAGTCACTCAGAATTTGGTGAAAATATGAGTGGTTCCCGCGTAATTTTGAATGAATTCAACGCGATAAAAATACGTAATGCAGATTTTCTAAAAAACGGATATATTTTGAAACATTTTCTCTTGAATAGAGCAAATCTCGTTAAAAGTCTCACAGAAGTCATGTCTCGTAGAACAAATCTAATAAGAACAGAAAAAATTAAACCTTTGAAATGAAATAAAGAAGATATCCTGAATATTTTTACTCACATGAAACAAAAAAGAAAATTGGTGTGAGTACATAAAACGTACAAGTGAAACACATTTGAAACGTAGTAGGGTGTAACAGCAATTAGAATTCACAGGAATTTAAAGAAAACATATCTTTTCAAATAACATAAAACATACATACAAACTTTCAAAGAGAAAAACTCTAAGGAAACAAATACAGGTACTGCTGATTCTTATGAAGAAATGCATAAACTAGTAGGGTTGCTTGACCCTCTAGTGCACAGGTGCGGTCTCCCAAACTGCAGATGTTTCTGAGAACTACATTATCTTCATAGCTTCCCTTTTCCAGTACTAGCGCGTTTCATCTAATGCATCCTCGCCTACTCTCAACATGTTTTACTAGAGGTCGTGATTTTGCCCCTACTGTATCCCAAATAGGTTAATCAGAAAGTTTCGAGTAGTCTCAGAGACCGCACTCGGGTATTTATGAAATGCAGTCGTCTCTCAGCAGTGCAAATGCTAATTTTGAGAAAGAAGATTGGTAATGGATGGGAGATAGTTGTGAAAGTTATGTAGACAGTGGAAGCTTTATTGGCAGTGATCATGACAGTGATTCGGTGATGAGTGCCAGTAATTAGACACCATCCCAAGTCGCACTCTTGGCGGCCCAGGGTTCCGCAATAGCCAGCGCATGATCTCAGGGCATTATCCCTCCCCACTCTCTAAGGCCGGCAGACTCGCCCGATCCCTTGTTTTTGAATTGTGTGCCTGAAGACCCTTAGTGAGATCGGCAGCAATTCTCGAAAAGTATTGGTTAAAGAGACTAGCCACTGTTGCCGGATCGTTCACATTTATATCGTTATATTTTAAAACAACATTCTCTACGGGTTTTCTAGTTGATTTGGTAGTATTTTTATTATATTCCACATTGCTTTTGTTTTATTTTTTTTTTTTAAAAAAATTTGAGATACGTCATGACGTTTAGAAATTAAAGAAAGAATTCGCTTGTTTTTACAAGATGTCCTAATCCCTTGTGTTATCCAAGAATAGCTTTTCCGTGAAATATTTAGTTTTCGTTTTTGAAGAGGAAAGCAAGTGTTAAAATGAAATGAAAGAGTTGAAAAAAAGAATTATATTTGTCGTTTGTATCAGCAGTATTATAAACCGTTTCCCATGACTCCTGCATCAAGTAATCAATGAATAATTTAATTTTACTTTTAGTAAACAATCTAGTCATACGTGTATTATTTATTGTGTCAGTGATCGCATTTCTTATAATGGTAAGAATTTGTGCATTGTGGTCGGTTTATGGCTTCCGAACAGTAGGTAATCACTAGGGCTGTGATTTATACGCAATAAAAACAACGAAATATGCACATATATACGAAAATATATTAGGTAGTACATGCAATTAAAAAAGGAAAATATGCGAACTAGTGTAATGTAATGTGTAAGTGTAAAAGTAAATAAAAAGTGTAATGTGGAAAATATGTTTACAGCAAAAAAGATACAGAAATCACGTAAATTGTTACAAGCGACAAACATTAAGTCAAGTCCTTAATTTTGAAGAATACTCATTTCTTAGGGAAATAATGGGAGATGCAGTACATGTACGTTTCACAAAATAAAAAAAAAGGTTTTGCAGCAAAAATATGACTTCTTCCCAATTCTAATAAAATCTAGTGATCACGTAGCACTTGAGAGAACTGTTAGAGCCGCTTACTCGCTAACGGAACTGTAACTGTTGGGCTTCTTTTCGCGAATGAGGAGTGGATATGCAACAAAAATATGTAAAAATGGCTCAATATGCAAAAATATGCAATTACGGTCAGATTTGAGAAAATATGTGAAATAAAAATAGCTTAAATTGATTCTAAATTCCTCAAAACGTACACATTTGTTGAAACGGAATGTTTTAGTTTACAGAAAAAAATATGCAAATGCATATAAATCACAGCCCTAGTAATCACTAATCAGAGACGACTCAACTTTCATTTCATGTTATTGTTATGACAACACTAAATTTTACTCGACTTCATGTTTACCTTTCATTCTTGGATAGATTCAATAAATTATTTGTGATTCACTAATTTATTGTGTGTATTAGTATTAAAATGATGAATCAAACTGATCCTTTGCGTCTTTCATTTGTTACATCGAAGTTCTCTTCTCTTACTGAAAAGAATGTATGGTGGAGTGAGGAAAATGTGAACTTGGGATAAATGTTTACCATATTAAAAAATGTGGGAATATGATACACTTCTTAGAGATTGTAAATTGTACCAACGCGGATAAGAAACATTGAAAAGAGCATTGACTGCACCCCCTCCAAAAAAAGGAAAAAAAAACAACATATATGATTTTGTTAATCTTAAACACATTTTTTGTGTACAATGTTACATTTTTGTACACCTTTGCCCCGGTGAAACAACTAGATCTTATAGAAATCTCAAGCACATTACATATTTGCCCCACAGACTGGGGTAATTGTGAATTTGAGAGGTTGTTTCAAACTCTGATAGAACCTGGAAAAATTCATTTTTCAAACGTACAGCGGGAGATTTACAATCTAAAATAATAGTCCATCGACGTTGGCTGTTATCCAGCAGGTCGAAATCGCGGCATGGAGGAGAATTCTAGGGGACGGCTGCTCTGATCGGTAGTTTTCCGTGTTTTTTTCCTGATCAATACCATGCGAATGCCTAACAAACGGAACGGACCGCGAGCGAACTTTCTTTCCTCTTCCTTGTCCTATCCTTTCCGCTTACTCACTTGCACTCCCACTTACACGCAAAATACTACCACACATGCCGGAAGATCAGCCGGGAGCTTTGAGCTTGTTCCGGTTGGGGCGGCGCTAGTGGGAGGTTCCTGAAGGGGAAACCCTGACAAGGCGACATGTAGGTCGGCGCAGATCTCACCATCCGGAGGGGGAAAACACTGTGACCTCCATTATATCCACACTATAGAACTTGATGTGCCCAGAAACATCAATAAAACAATCGAAACGTAAATTGACGGCACACAATATACACATTTTCATATTTAAGAACACACCCACACAAATAAACATATTCTAAAAAAGGCAGTTTTGGCCTTATCATCAGACCTCTAAAAAGTGTGAAAAATAGTTGATATTTCGAAAGAATTCATAAAATAAACTAACAATTTAATTTCTAAAAAAATAATTGTCAGTTTTGTTCTCAGCAGCAAATGATTTAATCAACAGAGCGCTTACCGGAGTGGAGGTTGATGACGACCTACCGGGTGAAAGCATGTTACATTTTATATAATATCTTTCTCCTTACTATGAAAATTAGAAAGTTTTATTGACGGCATATAATTTACACGTTTTCACATCCAAAGTACACACCTACACAACGCAACAATTTAATTTCTAAAAAAAAAATGTTTTTTCTAACCCCTGAAAACGTGAAAAATGATTGATATGTGAAATTAGTTAAATATACGCAACTAGCAATTTATATTCAAAAGAACTTTGTTTCTCAACGACAATGTCAACGGAGCGCTTACTGGAGAAGATCGACATTACAGTCACGTTACACGATCGGGCGTGCAGTCACGTCACATTTTACACGAATATCTTTCCGTTCCACAGAACAATTATTTGCAATAATCTATACGCCACTTAAACCAGATATGAGCACTACGATTTTAAAATACTTGTGAAAAATACGAAATTATGGCTTTTAAAGGGAAATACCCTATACGCTCCAAAATTGTTATAAATGATCAGATAATAGAAAAGGTGTCACATTTTAATTTCTTCGACTGTGACATCAGCTATGAAAGGGAAAATGATATGCAAAATAAACTAAATAAATATCAAATGATGTGTGGAACTATTCATAGAACTTTAAAAAATAAAACGATGAAAGAAACTAGAATGCAATTTTATAAAGTAATGGCAGCACCAATGCTAACATACAGAAGCAAATCACGGAGTCTAACAGCAAAAGATAAACAAGGAACACAAACAGCAGAGATGAAATTCCTAAGGAGAGTGAAAATTTGCTCGATATTAGATCAAATAAGAAATGAGGAGATTAATCTAGATCTAAACATATTTTCTGAACTGATCTAAGATATTTGAAAGATCTGATCTAAGCATATTTTCCATGAATGACCATATTAAAGAAAATAAAAACGCTGGAGACAACATACATAAAATGAATAATATAAGAATAACAAAATCAATATTATCTTATAAACCTGCAAGAAGAAGAGAAATTGGACGTCCAAAGAAAAGATGGAAGGATGAAGGATGAAGATGGAACAGGCTATTAACCTAATCTCTAATAGTAAAGAAGAAGAAGAAAAAGAAGAAGAAGATCTTTCCGTTCCCACGTGTAATCCAGTTTTCCGCTTTCTCGCCGTCATCCCGCTGGAGCGCTTACCGTAGTAGAGGTTGGCCGTCAGCCAGTCGACAGTCTGCGCGTGCAGGCACATTACATTTTCCATGAATATCTTTGTTTACTATGAAAATTCGAAATTAACATTGACGGTACTTGATTTACACGTTTTCACATGTAAAAAACACACCTCCACAACTCAACAATTTAATTTCTAAAAAATAATGTTTTTTCAGTCGCCCTAAAAAACAAAAAATTGTTGATAGTTGTAATTGAGTTCAACACACACAACTAACCTATTTAATTTTCAAACAAAATCGTTTGGACCGTAACAGCAATTCATAACCCAACGGAGCGCATGTCATAGCAGGGGTCGACCGATTCGACTTTCTACGCGTGAAGTCACGTTACATTCCTGAACATTATCCTGAACGTTATTTTAAGTAAAACGCACTTTATGGAAGCTACCTCTGCCGTTGCTTTTTATTTCGAGCTTTTCTGAAATTCCAGTACTATGAAACTCCGACCTTAATAATTGTTCTATAAGACAATTACACAAACCACTCACTTCTTCATCATTAACACACTGCATTTTCACAAAAACTAGAGAGAAGTGTAACTTACGAACGACCAGACAAGGACTGTTCACCCCAATATTTTGCGACACCTACCGACCGTCCAGAACGCACCCATTCGGTTATCGCGGCTAGCATGCGGTGTCTTCTCCTGGGCTAGCGAATTCTCTACAGCATTAGGAACTGTTTAAACTTCCACTCTACCGCACTTCACAGGCTTACGGATGCGGAAAACGACTGGCTCTCGGTAGCAAAACAGTTATTTTTACGCATCTGTTTTAAAGATTTCAAAAATCTCAATAATTTTTTTTATAGGATTACCAAAGTTATGAAATATTTCTTATACGCTTCGAATTACTAGGTCTACCGGTGGTATACGCGGTGTATCGGAGAATTCGCCAATTGTTTTCACCTTCTCACTCGCCATCGTCCTGCCGGAGCGCTTACCGGAGTAGAGGTGGGCCGCCTGCCGGCCGACCTTGTACGCGTGCAGGCGCGCCAACAGCGCCAGCAGGGTGAGCAGCATGGCGGAGCGCGCAACTGTCTGCATGGCGTCGTAGGTCGCACTGACTGGCCTGGCCTGGCCGGCGGCGCGCGGCGCGAGGTGAAGAGAGGTGCGGAGAGGCTCTGGAGAGGCGCCGTTTCCTGGACGCCCCAGCCCCGCGTCGCTCGAGGCGACTGCTCTGCCCCAACCCGCCCCGACGCGGCCACGACGCACTGTGGGCCGGATGGGTTGCAAGTGGACCGAAAACGTTTTGTCTGCTTGGGATGGCTTCA
Organism: Teleogryllus oceanicus; assembly: GCA_964035755.1. Lineage (NCBI taxonomy): Eukaryota > Metazoa > Arthropoda > Insecta > Orthoptera > Gryllidae > Teleogryllus > Teleogryllus oceanicus. The sequence goes on from CAXIVR010000008.1 coordinate 55,551,948, forward strand.
GTCAAACTTTTCACTGCGACGGATGGGCTGGAAGCGGACCAAATAAGTTTGTTTCTTGGATTGCTTAAGTCAAACTTTACACTGTGCGACATATGGGATGGAAATGGACGAAAACGTTTTGCCTCTTAGATTTGTTTTTTTTTTTTGTATTTCCGGGCGCGTCAACTGCTTTGTTCATTAGTCCCGTTAGTGTAGTGCATGTTTATTTTTCGGGAGGTGGCGGTGGTCTTCCCCACTGGATGGCGAGTTCCGGCGCCGACCTACCGTCGGCTACTGGGGTTTCCCCAACCAGGACTCTCCCACCAGCTTTCCTACTTGGATTGGCTTATGCCAAACTTAATGCTGTAGTCGGAAGAAAAAATTAAGTCTTAACACTGTGGGTCGGATGGGCTGGAAGTGAACCAAAAAATGTTTTGCCCACTTGGATCGTCGGTTATTCTTGGTTTGTGGTGCATGACCTCCTTTGCTACTGTATCTATCGTTCACCGCTGATCTTGTGCGGTGAATGAAGTACTATACAAATGATTCATCATTTACGCAGTAAATATAAACTCTCGTTTTACAAAGAAATGTTTTCTCTACTACTTTAAAAATATTATTACTATTATATTACTACTTTATTACGACTATATTTGAGACTGCCGTCCCCAAACTCCTGTTATCACGCTATTCACACAATTCGAGAAATAAAATACTGAAATCAAACTTTACGAAATTTAAATTACTTAGTTTCGTAATAAGATTTATTTGAACACAAGTGTTCTAATAATCCGTAGCCCACCATTAACCACAATAATCAGTTTTGTAATGTAATAAACTTTAGTACTAACATTCGATTGTCACCACCATTAGAACTAACTTATGACCTCCTTTTAACTAAACAGTATGTCGTCCAAACAGAATATCGTCCAACGACGGCCAATCGACCTCGTTTCATAATAATAATAATAATAATAATAATAATAATAATAATAATAATATTATTATTATTATTATTATTATTATTTTGACACGTTATAGCTTGTTATTTCCTTCGATATTCACTGCATAACTTACCTGGGTCGAAAGGATCGTGGTTACGAGGGAAATATAAAAGCAGTTGAATGATATTCTCTTATGAAATATGAAAACAGTTTAATCTCTTATGGAGGAAATTATGAATGGAACTTTTGGGAAGGAAACTTGAAAAGACAAACCGAGTCAAGTTAATATCTAGTTCATTTGTAAATAATTAAATCAGAATCGATAGAATTAGATAAAAATAAATATATGTATATACCACGGGTGTTAACTGGTTCTAATGATCTCGAGCGACAAAAATCTTAAGGACAAAGACCCTCGGGCATTTTGCCGCCGTTCGATCATTTATAGAGTTCTTATAAAGCTCTTGGTGTATAAATAACTATTCTTCAGTATTGTATTGAATTAAGATGTGTTACAATTATTTTCTTTGTTTCCAGGGAGTGTTTTACTGCGTTTGAAGTTTCCAGCATCCAAGTCGCCAGTTCGTTATGTCCCATACATTCACTTCTTCTTCGTGTCTGGAGGTCATTGCTTCGCAGACGTCTCCCCAAGGTTTCCTCGGACTTCTGTTTCTTCTTTCAGCTGCCCCATATTTTCAAGGGATATCGCTCCTCTTCTATTCTTCTTAGATGTCTATAAGACATTAGTTTCCTCCGTTCTGTCAATTATATCTATGTTTATATTCATTTTCTGTTCCATTTCATTTGGTACATGTTCTAATTTCGAGATCATGCAACTTCTCTGAAGAGCTTTTACTTCTAAAGTTTGTAATTAATCTCATCTTCCCTTGTCTCGCTACCATTTGAACAATTCCTTCTCAATTGCTTCATAAATTCTCCTTTTATTATTATTATTATTATTATTATTATTATTATTATTATTATTGTTGTTATAATTATTATTATTGTTATTATTATTATTATTATTATTATGATTCCTTTTGACCACTATATCCTATTTAGTTCCTTGGCAGTCATTCGTCCTTGATGTATTTGATTTTCAACACAGTTGGCCTTTGTGTTGAAAATAGCCCCGAGGCATTTAAAATCATGGCACGATTTTATCATGTCTCATTCAATATTCAAATCCCCTACATCCGACTCTATGAGGTAAATATTTTGTTGTCAACATCGATCACAAGCCCCCACAGTTCGTACTCTTTTTTCTGTTTCCTTATCATATGGCTGGCATCTTCCTTGTTTGCAGCAATGATAACTTGATCATGCGCAAACGTTAATGTATGTAAGTAAGATTCCTTTATTTTTACTCTCATATATTTTCATTGTCTCGTCCATTGTGTGAAGGTCATCAATGTATGCCTTGAACGCCGTGGGTGATAGAAAGCAACCCTGTAACATCCTTTACTATATTGCGTACAATTTGTATACTATTTATTTTGTAAATAACTATTATTGCACTGTGTTGTCTACATGGCCGTCAGTACGTGATCTCTATGAATGGCACGAGAAAACAAATACACACTTGTTTGGTTATTTAAATAAATTTAGAAGTAACTGTATTATGATTTTAATTAAACTACATTCAACCATTCATCTTCACCAGCCAACTTACTCCTTTTCATTTGCGAAGTGTCAGTGCCGCTTCTGAAAGAATGACCAAGGCCGCCATCGGCAACTGCATTCGAATATTTGCGACAAGATTTTACGCTCGCGAACGAAATGCGTTATGTAGGGCAACTTCCAGTTTGTCCTGATGGCAACAAAGCGATAAGTTTGTGCGAGTCAAGAAACCCAAGGGTACACGTACTCTATCGAACTTTTACATTAACCAACCTCTCTTTCTCTATGAGATATTGCTGAGGGTCCGAATAGGTTACTGGTTTTTTGAAAGTAGGAGGTTGGATTATAAGACACTTCAAGAATCAAATTCGCAGGTTTGTCAGAATAAATAAATGTTAAGAAACATTTTTCAAACATTCTGTTCTGTTGACGGGGAAGCCTTTCACACAACCATGTGAGATTTCAATCTAGCTGTTTAACACATGTGAATTAGTCAGTTTTTAAATAATTTTGCCATCAAATTGTGTTATATACCGAAAAATCAAAAGTAGCGCTGACGAACAAATATTACAGCAGGATTTAGAACATTTACGTGATTGGGCTGAAAAAAATGACATGGGAATTAACGGATCGAAAAGCAAAACAATAACGTTCGGGCGGGGACGAAATTATGAGGAACCAGACTATCGTTTAGGTGAGGTCATCATCCCAAGAGTCTCATCATGCAAGTATTTAGGCATTCATATAGATAGTAAATTAGGTGGGAGAAGCATATAAATCAGGTAGTTAGGAAAACGTGGAAGTCTTTGCATTTTGTAATGCGAATTCTAAAGAAAAGCTCTGCAAACGCAAAGAATTAGCATATTTTTCGCTGGTTCGCCCTCTCATGGAATACGGAGTGGCATGTTGGGATCCATACAGAAAGTCGCACCGGAAAAATCTAGATAGAATACAGAGAAAAGCGAATAAGTTTACCTACAGAACTAACGCGATAAAAAAGGCATGGGAACCTCTAGAAATGAGAAGAACAAGGGCGAGGCTTTGCGCTCTTTATAAATCATACGTAGGTCAAACAGCTTGGAAGGAAATTCAGGTTAGACTAGAAAAACCAAATTATTTCGGCCGAAGCGATCACACTCACAAAATTCGAACAAGGAAACAAAATTCAGATCTTGGGAAATTTTCCTTTTGTAACAGAACAATTAAAGATTGGAACAGTTTACCCGCAGCAATTTTCAAAGCCTTTCCTCTAAGTGTCCGAAGTTTTAGAAATAAGTTAGAACAATATGATAGTAATAGACATTAAATGAGTAAGTGCTGTGAAGTGCGGTGAAGTGCGGTGAAGTGCTGTGAAGTGCGGTGAAGTGCGATGTAGTGCTGGTCAGTGTAACTCAAAGCAAAAACAGTGTAGTGTAGTGTAGTGTAGTGTAGTGTAGTGTAGTGTAGTGTAGTGTAGTGTAGTGTAGTGTTGTGCAGTGCAGTGTCGTGCAGTTAATTGTAGTGAACGCGATCAATGAATTAAAACAATAAATTTAGCCAATATTTATGTAGCTTGTATTAAATTTTAGCATCACCGACATATAATTATAATTATTATATATCATACGAGTTGAAATATTTGTTATAATACTTAATATTAGTGATAGTATGATTATTGCATGTTCGGCTTGTACTGTACTCCTTTATTATTATTGTTATTATTATTAATATCGTTATTATTATTAATATTGTTGTTATTATTAATGTTAAGTGTTATTATTATTGTAATTATTGTTAATTAACTGCCACCGGGTCATACCCAATTGCAGTTCAAATAAATGTAATGTAATGTAATCCAGATTTTTGAAACGGCTGTGCGATATTATTGAAAGGAAGTGCACAAATCAAGTTAATGGGACACATTTGTAAACTTAATTTGGCTGGCTTTTGCGTCTTTGAAACCATTGAGCAATATTATTGAACTGTTCGAAAAACATTTTTTCATTTAGCTCGTCAATTGGACAAATTAAAAAAATATTTTATCTGGCATGTAAATCACTGAAACAAAGCCGAAGTTTTTGGAAAAGATATGTATAAATCAGGAGTAAATATGCCAGTAAGGCACAATGCATATTTTTACTATGGAGCATTTTTTATTTAAGATTTTTTTAGTGAACTTATCTTTTTTTATCCTATTTTTTAAATCGATTTTCACTTTTGCTTTTTTATTTTATTATATTAATGCATATTTGTGAATAATTAAATAATACCATAAAATTACTTTTTAAACATTAAATAACTTTGTCTTATTATTTCACATGTTCTGATAGCATAATTTAGCGAATAAGTAATGTGTACTAATGTATATGAAAGTAAGTTTTATTTTTCTTTTAACATTTTTCACACTCACACACTTTTATTTCCCATTGCATTATTTGACATTTATCTATTTATTATTCATGCATTCATCATTTATAAATGCATTCATTATTTATTAATTCATACATTCATTCATTCATGCATGCATTCATGCATGCATTCATACATTCTACATTCATTCATTTGTTTATTTCGGTCTCCACATCTTAGAACTCTCTCTCCCTCCGGGCAAGTGGGCCAATTTGCAGCAATAAAAAGAAGTGACTTTGGTCTCCCTGTGGGGGTGTTCGGCCCACTGTGAGCGGCCGCCTGCTTCCACGTGGCGGGGGCAGTTGCGTGACAGGTTGCGCAAAGGGGCCGCGCGTACGCACCGGTCCGCGGCCCCGCGCCAACCTCTTGTCACTCAGCCCCCGCGGGCTTCCTCCTTCTTCAGCTCATTTCGATTCGCCCCCTCCGTCTTCCTCCGATCGCTCCTATCTTCTTGTTTTTTTCGCCTTCGGAGTCAATTCCTACTACTCCTCCAACATGATTTTCTTCTTTTTCGTCTTCAGATTTCATATTTACCTTCTTCTACACGTTCTCTTCTGTATCTTTCTTCTTTCGCTTTTTCTTTATCTTATTCGTCTTCGTCTCCTCACTCTCTCTCTTCATTTTTCCTGCTTTTTCTACTTTACAATCTTTTCTTTATTCTTCACATTCTTTCTTCTCATCTTCCTTTTCCACCTCTTGTTTTCCCCCACCTCCCCACCATCTTCGTGTTCTCTTTCCAAATGGGAAGTGGTGCTGAGTAGCATTGACCTGAGAGTAGGTCAATCAATTATGACGGTAAATGATTTTAATGATAAGACATTACGCCAAAACTATACGGTGTCTTCAGCGGGAGCGGAAAGCAGAACTGTAATGCAGCGGATTGTGCGAAACTTGCACTATTAAGATCCGTAAGTGTCAATCATATGCACAACATGTCCAACAGCTCATTATCGCGTTTCACCAAGCAGATAATGTCCGCAAAGGTTTTGGGGATACTACCATCACTTCACATGCATAAAGTGGTGAGGGTGTCATTTTTACTTCGGATTTCCCATAAACAATTTTGCATTAATATTTTTAATCATTGATATAGATTAAAATAATAATTTATATTTATAATATTAATAATTGTGTATTATTACTCCTTGAAATGCAGTGACCCCAGTCTACTTTCAGGTGAATATTTCCCGGTAAGTAGTCTTGCAGAACAATTGGACGTCTGTTTGGGTTTTCCAGAAGTCCCATATTATTCCCGTACATCTCAGTGACCCGAAAGAAGTTGTGTTAAGCCTCAGCACACGCAAAACACAATCAAACAGAAGGGTTCATTTCATCAAGTTCTGGAAACAAAACTTGCTTTCATTTCCAATGTCCTCAAATGAACACTGCAACATCGGACAGCGCGCATGTAATCAAAATCTCCTACTGTTGTTCTTTTATTCTTGTCACTAAATTTATTTTAACTCAAGTAGTGCTTGTTTCTCTTCTCGCTGGCGAGCCCTTCCTCGCTGGGTCGCACCCTGCCGTGTTTGCTGCGATCACCATTCCTACGGACAGCTACAAACAGATGCTTTGTTGCATACGCCCAGCAAACTTCTAGTAAAACGTGTACCTTCAAATTATTCAAAGCCTAATTGCATTGGTGGAATCAATTAAAATGCATTTACTAGGAAATTTTATGGACATTTATAAATGTTTAATTAAATTTATTGCATTTCTTTTCCGTTTTCAAAATATTGGCCAAAAACCCGAAAGAGTGCACCCTTACATTTTGATTTAAGGGGTAAGAAACGGGAATGGGGACAGCTTTTACCAAATCTCCTGTACAACTAACTTTCAGCTTGTTTTGAAGGTCACTTGTACAACATTTCATTTCAGTCGGAATAAAAAAACTAGATTCGAAAAAAACTACAAACCTTCATCTGTGTATTACAGGAAATAATAATCTAAAAACTATATTAAATTATGTTCAACAAAATTCTTTACCTTAACAGAGAAATAAAAGTTCTAAAAACAATTGAATGTGTTTCTACATCGTATAAATAACCACAAGATTATATATTCTATAACATTTTTATCTTGAAGTGTATTGGCTGACACCAATTGGTTTTGTGATTTAAGGCGTTGGAGTGTTAATAACATATTTCTCAGTTTGGACGAAATCGAGACGATTGACCTTCTATACAGGAGAAGGAGAAGCTCTCCCTATGTTCGAAGTAAATTAAATAACAAAGCAAATTGTAAGGAATATTTCTTTCACATGCTAAGTGTTTAAAAGGTAAGAAAGAACTGACTGAAATTTCAGCCAATCCCAGCTATCAGCAAAAAATTATCAAAAGTTCCAATCAGTGTAATTCACATTACCTGCACCTATTTTTCATTTATTAGTCAAATTTATTTACTCCGTGAGTGTGTACAGTGCATTCTTCTCTGAAAACAAACGTAATATTGATATTGTTGAAACGTGTTGTAGAAACTTAATGTTTTTTGTTTTTGTTAACGTTAATGTTTTTCATATTTCTCGCTGTGTGTTGTTTTTGTATATATCTTATTGCTAAACAGATATTTTAGAATGTAATCGGCACTTTTTGAATTCAATTCTTGTCTACAAGAAATCATTCCACGACGCTGTAATATTATGAAGTTCCGTAACAAAATGGTGCGGTACAATTACAATATTCCCTTTTTTCGTTTTATTTGTTAATTTAATAATTTTATTTGATTTTATAAACGTATTTATTCGCGAAAGAGATATACTAAATAGCAATCGTCCATTGGAATTGTTTTTATAAATCCATGATATTATCGTATTATGATAATTTATTCGTACATCACTGTGTAACTAGTTCTGTGTATAAACGCAGCATTTTACTACGAAATGTGAAACGCCGTATACCATTATTTACACCTTCCTTCAACGCATTTGTAACATTGTGCGCGCCCTTTCGCATTTTAAAACGGACACCGCATACTTTCACTGCCGACGTCCGTCTTCCGAAGCGCACGTAGGCTTGAGGAGAAAGGAGAGGGGGTGAATGGGCGGTACCTGCCCCACCAAAGCCGAGTGCGCAAGCACAATTTAAACTGTTTTCCTCCGGCGCTAATAGCAGGACGGGCGCTGATAAGCTCAGACGTACTGGCGTTGCAAACGCTTGCTAGAAAGAGAGAGCGGAGAGAGGAGATGGTTCGGAAAACACACGAAGTCGCCCAGAACGCAGGGGTCGTTTAATACGCAAGGAGACTGAGCGCGTGCTTCAAGTCTTCGCCGGAGAGGGGCCAATAATAATTTGAAATTAAATGATATTCATAAACATTCTGAAATTGCAAAGGTTACAGTTTATTTCCACATTAATATTGATTCATTCTCTTCAATTTGCGGCTATAATGGTCCATATGATATGGGTGTATTTTGGTCCCCCGAAGTTAAAGTTTGGGTCCCCCGATTGATTGATTCAGGGCGTAACAACAGCTAAAGGCATTAGTCCCGTAAGTGTGGTGAATGTTGTATGGCAGGAGGTGCGAAGATCATTCCCCACCGGATGGGAGGTCCGGCGCCTACAACTACACGTCAGCGTGAAGGGTTTTCCTCAAATAGTATTTCCCACCAGGGAGGTACCGTTCCAGCCGCTAGCCGGGACAAGCCCGTCTAGTCTCCCGATACACGGTAGTGTAGTGTCTATAAGTAATTGCCTCTTGTAATACACATTTTTGTGAAGTTTGTTCTAGTGAAGAAATATTGAAAATTTCTCCGACGACACAATATTGTGCACAAGGAAAGAAAATTTGCAAAATAACTTAAAATATTAGTTTGGGCGTGAAAATTTGTGAAAATGTCCGATTTGCAAGATTCATAAATCCCTTTTTTTTAATCTTAATTTTTCAAAAAAAAACTTCATTAAAAAATCTTCATTTAAAAAAACTCTCATTAAAAACAGTGAGTTTTATTTACTTAATTTATTTTACAAAATATTTTGGAACAAAATGCATTGAAAAACATTCCTGGTACTCAGGTAAGTTGGTTTCAAATTAATCGCGGAGGTCAAAGGCTGGAGTCTTTGTCATCACTGTACATGATGAAAGACTTTTATACATTTAATTGCTTCCTGTTCGACATGGGTTTCATGAATATGCCATAGACTATTGGAAAATTGTGATCATTGTAAAGTGCTAGACGAATTGAATGGTCTCTGGATTTACCTTAGCTATATTACTAATTTCTAATGCGCACATAAATTGGAAGAAAACTATGCAGTCTCATGCCATGAGAGACCTATCAACGGTTTTATTAAATATTATTTATAAAAATAAATAAATAATAAATAGGTGGGCGCCGGATCTCGCCATCCAGCGGGGGAAGATCACCACTATCTCCCGAGAGAAAAACATGCACTACACTAACGGGACTAATGACCGAAGCAGTTGACGCGCCCGGAAACACGAAAAAATCAATCATTAAATATTTTCAGTCGACGTATTACGCAATAGAAAATCAACTTTTGATATTCTTGGTCTGTAAAGAACAGATGTACTGTGTGCATATATGTATACTGCGCTATTGCAGCATTCGTGATTTTGTTGACTTATTATGAGTGTTGACTTATTTATGTTGTTGACTTATTTATGAGTGTTTTATTGCTCTTTTGACCAGTGAGCGTGCTACTTGTACATTCTGTGTGGTTTTATGAGGTCACTAGTGAACGTAATAAAATTGTTACTAGTACAACATTTTCAATGTTATTTCGATTGCACAACTTTTATCTGCTTACACAGATACTAAAAAGATGTTACAACCTGTTTTTGGGGCAGGCCTGGGTATGGAAGATCGCCAGAGTTTCTAAGAAGCGAGTACGCCTGTCGCCGGTTTCGATATTTTTTCTAAAAATCAGACAAGCATCAAAGACAAAACTATCACTAAACGTTGTGGATGATGATGATGATATGATAATAATAATAATAATAATAATAATACGATCTAAAGATAAAAACTACTCCTTTAAACACAGATACAGAGAAAACACTGCACTGTTCTTCAACGATGATAGACGACCCAATGATAAGTGAATGTTAATGATATTCTCTACGACTAATAAAGTGAGGAAGGTTTAAAATTTTAGAATATTTTTTTCTTTTTTTCCGAGGACTTTGTCCAGCTTTAGGGGATGTCAATTTTCGACTATCTGCGGTAGGTACCCACTATGTCCCTCATGAGGACACATATTAACCTTTACACTAAACACCCACACAGTTGCGGGATTCTCGGGCTGTGTGTCAGACTCACAAGGCCTCCCGCGGCAACACACATACTTGAAAGGCAAGGAACAAACAACTGTCCACGGCGGAACTCAAACCCGCGACCCCTTCGATCAAGGTGCTGAGTCGCCATACGCTCTAGCCATCTTGACCATCCATATCGGCGTTTAATATTCTGGACTATATAATAATTATTCACTAGGTACGCAGATTTAAACGTATCTGAAAATGTAATTGAAAAGTATACTATTTACCAAGATCTGGACATGGTCGTAGTGGTAGACTCTAGCACGAAATCTTGCTCTTCGCCGTAATTTAAGAACATAATGCATCACATAGAATATTTTGTAGAGGAACACATGTTTCAAACGATTGCTGGACATGACATGTATATGCACTCACTAATATTGACATTTAAAAACACTTTCTTTGAATTTTAATAACCCGCTATCTTTGCTGATTACGAACTCAGCCTTCACGAGACTCTTCGAATTGTATTCTCAGCTGCATGTATGTGCTAAGGAGCCCAAAACGCTCCCCGTGATTTATCGGGACGGGTGTCGCTCATCCCTTTACGAAAGAGATAAAGCGTACACTTTTTTGCAATTCATTTTAACAATAAATAAGTGAAACTATTGATTTTTGTACTTTTTCAGTGAAAACATCAATTGACAATAAAACTTTTATTAAATATCAACTGGTACTGTGATACTGCATCCAATTTACAATTTTTTCATGAAATTTGCTCACTCCTGCCCTCTTGGATCTTGTCACCGGCTCGTGGAACACGCCACGTATGCAAAGGCGATGTTTAATGAGAGAAAATAGTGTTAAAACATTACTCTGGAGAGAAGTGCAGGAAATTAAACATACGATGCATATTCCATTAATCAAATATATTTCCACTTCCAGAAAAGAACATAAGATCTTCTATGACTTACGATCTTCGTTGTTTGTTGAATCATTAAAAGCACAAAAGAATATGAAATTCGACGTCATTCGAAATGCAAATCCGGAAGTTTGCGGCGCGCTGCCGGACAACGCAGCGGTCACTAAGCCGCTACGTGCGGATCTTCCTGGGCGACCACACCGGTGGAATTTTCCTTTCAAGAAGCGTCCCGGCGAAGCACTCGATATCGCTCGTGGACTGCAATAGTGGCACAGTCCAAAAATGAATTTTCAGTAAATTCACTCTCCAGAATTGCATTGATGTCAATGCAGCGCTTCTGTCCGGGAGGTCCTAGGTTCGAGTCCTGATGGCGGCAGAATTTTCGACACTAGCTTTTCAGCTAGGTCGTTCAGTCGCTGCTGGAGAGAATTCTAGCCCGGTGCTCTGATCGGTAGTTTTCCGTGCTTTCTCCGATCAACACCAGGCGAATGCCGGAGCAGTACCCTACCAAGCGGACCCTAGCAGTACCCTACCAAGATCTGTCCTTCCTCTTCCTTGCCCTATCCTCTCCTCGTACACACACACTTACACTAACATGTACTACACTACCACATATTCCGGGAGACCGGTCGGGAGCTTAGAGCTTGTCCCGACTGGGGCGGTGCCCCGCGTGTGGGAGAGTCCTGGTTAGGGAGAAACCCGACTAGCCGACGGTAGGTCGGCGCCGGGTCTCGCCATCCAGCGGGGGATGATCACCGCCATCTCCCGAGAAAAAAACATGCACTACACTAACGGGACTAATGACCGAAGCAGTTGACTGCTCCCGGAAACACGAAAAAATCAATCAATCAATCCAGAATTGCACATTGGTCTACCTTCTAGCAGCATCAGCTTCATATCAGTATTCCATCTTGGCAGTACAGTATTTCACCAAGAAATGGTAGAAGTGTGAATGCAAGAATGATGCATTTTTCCAACTTACAAAATATTTTTTAATGGCTAATTTTGTACGTGGGAACGTACGATCAGAGAATAACGACTCTACGTCTTGAATTGGAAAATTTAATTTGGTATCTTTGACTGTTCGTGGTATATTACAAACAACAAACCTTTTTGTGTAATATTCTGTTAAAATACGAATAACGTATAAATGTCAAATTGATGAGCGAAACGCGATTATTTTGAAGAGACTCAGCTTTTCATCTGAGACCCAATGCATAATAATTGCAATATTGCCGTTGTGTAATATAATTTATATGTTTTAGTTTAAAGCCTTGATTTCTCTGTTTAAATTAGGACTACACCCTCTAGCAGCAGCTGGAGCTGTAAGACAGGCAAGTCAAACTGCGCCCTAACGAGCCAACATTTCCCGCCTGTGAAGCTTGGAGCTCCTACGGGCACTAGCAGCTTCCCCTGACTTCGCTCAATTTCCCCTCCAAATCCAGAAAAGGCTGTACCCGGAATGGAAAGCACTAAGGGTGCTTGAAATATCACGACGAATGGGATATTCGAAGGAAAGTATGTTTGTCGGATTTTTTCAATCTACAGAGATTGAGTTTACTTATACACATTATTACTGTATTTCATTTAAAATTTTTGTTTTGCACAATCAAGCGGAAGAAGTATGTTTGAATGCCATATTCTTTGCCTGTTTTCATTTTGTGTTGTTTTATTAAATTATTTTGTTATTTGAATGTACAATAATTAGAAATAAAGAAACATGACTCTATATAGCCTGAACCTCTTCTTAAGGTTTATTATATCACCTTTACATATTGACCCTCTTTTTTAGAGACAAGAATTTTGTTCCTAAAATAACAATGATGTTACATGAATATGAACATGAAGTTAATCCAATAATGCATCTTAAATAAACGCGATTACGAAGTCAAGATCCTTGGATTTTAAATATTTAATTTTATTTGCAACTAATAAGTTCAAATTTTAGTGACGCATTTCATTTATAAAATTACAAATGAAAATTAATATCACTAAATTTGAGGGAATACCTGTCAAAATACTTCAAAAGACTGTCACGGACCAGGAATAGATGTAACGCCACCCCGGAGAAATTTGTACAACCCTTCATTTTAACTCTAGAGCACTAAGCATATTTATAGGTACTTTATTACTAACCATGAGTCGAATCGACTCACTCCACTTAAAATAATTCTTAATAATAAATATTTGCTTTGGTTTTCCTTGATTTTCAAAGAATTACGTAAATGCTGAACCAATATTAAAATTGTAATTGTCAAAACAAGACAAGACAAAGATATATTCTTTTACTAACGATGAGTAAGATCGACGCACACTAAAATAGTCTCTTATTGCTAATAATGTGTAATTTCGATTCACTGACATTTGACGATGACACCACACAAACCCGGTTGAAGTCAGAGACAACTTAGGTAGGATCACAAGAGACACTAAACAGTGGAACCTTAGGTGACCAGTCAGAGTGCTAGTGCATCGTGCGGGCTGCGCATGGGCAGTTATGTGTACTATGTGAGTTGATTCGACTCATGTTTAGTGTTGTAGGGTTAAACCTCCCGCCAGAGTCTCTGTACGCAATGCCCGCGAACTCTAGTAAGCGTGTTACCTTGCCTGCGACCTCGACATGCTTTGTATCAGCTAAAGATTACGAGTACCGGTGATAGGGAGATGGCGAGTTTGATCCAGAGAGAATGTGATGAACATCACCACGTGAATGGCGTTTGCCAAGATCGTGTTTGTTGATAGACCGCTTTGGTTGGTGGTTTTCGTTGTTTGCCTTTCAGGCGAATATCGGAGCAGATCCTTACACAAACGAACCTCGGACCGCGCGAGATCTTTCGTTCCTCATTACATCCTTGGTTCCCAGTCCACAGTGACAAGTCGTGTGAAGAGTGAGTCCCACACCGACACAAAGAACCGTTAAGAGATTTGAAGGCCATTTATGTACTCGTTTCTGTCCCCGGACAATGACGTTGATTGAAGAGTCAAAGAGGTCTGTCGCTCCCTAATTCCGTCAATTCACAAAAAAAATCAATTTTTTTGTTGCATGTGCTGGAAGTAGATTTTGTCTTGAGTGATATTAAGCACTTTGCTTACGAATTCGACTCACCTTGAGTAGAAACTGTTGGACGTTCTGGAAGAGCAGGAACCGGCGACAATCTGCTGTGCAGAAACGAAGGTTACTAAAAAGTGACAATAAAAGTAGTCACTTTCCAGAGGACTGGACGAAGATGATAGTAATGATGTGGGGTCACGTGGTTACAGCAGAGCGATTAAACATGTCTGTATCCGGTGGGACCAGTTTCTTGCGGAAACTTTGTCAAGCAAAATATTTTCCTCTTCTGGCTTGAATAACGCATTTTATGTTGACGCTTAGAGCTGTTTGAAAACAAAATAGTTGTAGGTTGCATGTAGGAGAAGGTTATGTGTCACATTAGCTAAATTAGTTAAATTCAATCTATCCATTATGAGGATGACAGATTTTTTACTATTAAAATCACTTCAGCAATATGATTTCAAATGTAACAAATCTAGAATTTTTTTGTTTATGTAGGCGAAAAAGCTTTTACATCTACGATTTAGTTCCGATTTTCACTAAAACCTCTAATATTTAGAAGTTTGTAAAAATCTTCTATGTAAAACATTAAGGGTTTTCATTTACCTCGTTTGAAAATATTTATTTAGAAAGAGGTTTGAGCATTTCGCTCAACCAAATTTCGTGATTTTTGCTTTAAATAAAAGGTAGCTGGATCCAGATGTTTTATTGCTTGATAGGATTAACCTTTTCTGGGCGCAGTCACACGAAGATTGTGCCTCTGGCACCCATAATTAAGGGGGGCCCGTAGGTGATAAAAAATTATCAAACAATCCCTCTAATGAACTTTTGTTCTCCAAAACGAATTTGAAGCAGAAATATAAAATCATCTGGACCCTAATGGGAATCTTTTCATATTTAGTTTGCTTTATTATAAAAGGAAGGATTAAGACATATTTTAATTTTTTGATACTTTACTTTGAAACTTTTCAAAGTAAATAATTACAAAATAACATAATACATTTTTCAGACAATACTTCGGGTGCCCCAAAGCTTTGAGAGCGTCGGGGCTCCATCTAATCGAAAGACGGCCGTGTTAGTCAGATTTACAGTATAAACACATTTTTAATAAAACAAAATTAATAGAAAGAACACTTTTCTGCCGTCATTTATTCATTATTTTATTGTGAGAATTGTAATCGACTCATTGACTTTTGACATTTCTTTTTCGAGAAAATACGTGTGAGTAAGTTTTTCAAGAAAACAAATTAATCATGACAAAGGCTCTAACCGGATAAGGGGGATTTTCGGCATTAGTTTGCAATTCCATTCAGATTTTTCCCACATGTTTGGATGTAGAAAATATCATTTTCAAAAGATAAGGCAAAAATATCCACATGGTAAGTACTTAGAGCGAAAAAAAATCGTTTTTCGTGCTTAAATTAAGAAAATAATCATTTTATGCCGTTTATTTTATTTCTTTGCTACTGATATGAACTTTGCAGTAATTATTGGTTAAAAAATTGACCTGTAGATTCCTTTCAGTTCATAAATAGAGTAATAAATTTATTAAAATAATTTGTTTCTATAAAAAATGTTAACCAAAAATTTCTTTTTTATGAAAATTCACCTAGTTCATAAACTTCCAAAAGGAGTTTCAGATAGTGCTACTTATGAAATTTAGACGATTTTATATGGTTTTGAGTGTTCAAATCGCCAAATGTCTAGGATTTGATTTACGACCTGGCGGACCAGGTGTAAATGTAATCATGTAATTGTAACCATGCTTTTTTTTTACGATTTCCGTGTTTCAAATAATATAATATGTTTATAAAATATGTAATATTGTCAAACTTTATAAAAAGTATAGAAAATTTCTTAGTGTTGTTGGAAATCTTTATTGACATCCAGTAATTTTTTTATTAAATAAATGCTTTATATGTTATAAAATACACGTAAATATACAAACTAACAATATTTTAGTCATCGCTATCTTTGTTGATTACAGGTTCAATATTCCCATCAAAACAAATTCTAGATAACATTGCAGCGTGCCTGACAAATACCTTACAAGAGACAAGTATTAAATGATAGTCGCAAAGTGAGAACAGCAACTAATGGTTCTCAAACCATTTGGGCAATCACCTGCACACTGCACAATACTGTCAATCTCGGGTGAATCCGGAGTGTATTCAACGTATACTTTATACTGTTTCGATAGATGTGTCGCGACTGGATGTTTACTTTCAATACATATTTTCTAATTTTATAGTAGTTAGGATTAATCGCATCATCATCCCCCATAATTTCATAATAAGGTAAGACACCGATTGAGCTAGCTGGTACGTTCCCGTGAAGAAAATTATTAATTCTCGTTCAGTCAATTCTGGGAAGTCTACAATCTCTGAACAAGAAATTTCTTTAAAAATGGTACGCTTTTTGCTCATGCTATAAACCTCTGTTTTAAGAGTATTGCGGAAATAGTTTCTAGCTTAGATATGACTTACAATTTCTTCATTAAATCCATCCTCAGAATTGAACCGTTTCCCATACAAGTTGTTGATTAAACACGCTATTTTATCATAAGTTCCTACAACAGGTAATAGTTCATTATCTAGATGATGGTGTAATAATTTACACTTTTACCAATAATGCCGTGAACGGCTTCTACAACCCATCGTGGTTTTGTAACGAGTCGATATTGTTTGATTCTTTCGTGGTAACTCATTTTCTTTACCCTTTAATGCCGACATACAATAAAATTATCTAATAACATTTGTTGTATGACCCTAAATCCCGATTGAGTATATCTTCATTCTTCAAAATTCATATTATCTTCATTCTATAAAATTCATCTATATCGTCTTTCTTCAAAATTTTGCTTATACCGTTAGGAATAGACAACATGTGCTTGAGTATAAAACATTATTTGAGTTCCTAAATATCCCGTCAGAGTGCAAATCGTAAAGGTTTGCATAAGGGAACTTTCTTTTGCCCGGAGAACGATTTTCTCTGATAGTTATTATTTGCACTTTTTTCATGCCTTATGTGAATACCGTCCATTATCAGCACTAATCGATCTTCCAAATTATGTAAACGTTTTACATAGGGTGACGTGTGATTAGCAATAAGTTCTCTGTTAAAAGCATTGACGCCAAACTCATATGGTAAAACATTTTTCCGAAATTAATCCATAACAGATTCGCAGAAATTTGATACAATTTGATCTCTTTTTAAACCCAAAATTGATACTAAGACATTATTCGGATTTCTTTTTTTCTCTTTAATTCCTCGATCACATAACAAAATATTGAAGACAGTCTAATTCTTCAAATGTCTGCCTCCTGAAGATAAAAGCCCATGAATAAACGAAATTAACAAAGAAAGATTCTCTTCTTTTTGTAAACGATGTCACAGATTACTTTGTGTAAACGACGAACAAGTAAAATGGAATATAAAAAATTCTCATTTTGCAGGAAAACGGTTTTTGCTTTAACGACCAAAACCAATTTGTTTTCGTACACCGGACTTATGCGTGAACTTTTTGAAATTTTTACGGGGACAAAAAGATGTTTTATTTCATCATGTAACTAAAGAAATGACAATTTTTCATGTGTCTCTTTTCTTGTCCACTGTCAATATCAGACTTATTTTCAGGAGCTGTTTCAAATTTTAACCATAATTTAACATACTGTATGGGTACAACTTTGACAAGTTCATATTTTTTGCTTGAGAACTAAAGCGATTTGTCCGACTCCCCTAAAATTCAATTGTGCTATATACGAGAATAAATTAAAATAAAATCCCCCTCCTCCGGCCAACTCAGTGCTTAGCTTTGGGTGAGAGCACGTTGCTTAGCGACCGGAGGTAACACTGGATCAGTTTATAGATGATCTCTGTACACCGAAGAAAATAAAGTGTCTCTTGGTTTCGTTGTTGACAGCCCTACTCTCGAGGTTGTGGCAACTGCGGTGGCAGTTGCTTGGGGTAGGCAAGGTAGAAAGTGCTTACTCTGATGAATATGAGCTCTAGAGGAAACGTAACCTCTCGCGACGACAACTTTCAAGTCTCAGAATTTGAAGACAATTGAATTGAATGTGTCTTATTTTACGTGGCGAGACTCAGGCCATGAGGCCTGCTCTTCCGCCTGACCACGCAAATTCCGCTACGCTCCTTTCACCAACCATGGGCGAAAGAAGGTTTTACTTGGGTGACGAAATAGGCAATTTGAATTTGGCTCAGAGGCATCATTAGAGGATCTTTTACATGCAGTAAATCTACTAACACGGGATTGCCGGCTTTACTTGGATTTGGAAAGCGTACGAAAGATTTTTTCGCTCTTAAAAATCCACGGCTTCGATCGGGTTCGAACCCGCAAACTTGGGTGTAACAGTCCGACACGCTAACCGTTACACCATCGCCGTCGTACAATGGACAACTCTGCCCAGCGTCAGCGATATCTATCGAGATTTTTAATACATACCATCTCTGATGGCGCTATTAAGGCTAAATATGTATTACAGGAGAGTGCATTTAGTATTTTCTCGTCTATTGAAAAAATAATAATTTTTAAAGTGAGAAAGTATGAACATTTTATGATTTATGTCTATGGAATTGGAAAGACATTAAATTTTAAAGGAAACGTTTGATTTTGTATAATGTTATCATGTTTCCGTAATGTAGACATGCAGATAGTACATATCTACATTATCATGTTTCCTAAACGCAGATAAAGAGAGAGTTACAGTAGGGAGTGGATAGTTGGGTGCCAGAGTGATCTTCTAGAATTCATGGAGTAGGGGGTTCGAGTGGAGATTAATTTTATCTATTCATTTATTATAAAATACACTAAAAGAAAAAAAATCGGCATTTGCCTTGCCATTATTATGCATAAAGGCAGACTACGTTAAGATGAATATTTGAATTCAGAAGAAATTGCATTGAAAGCTTGGTTATGCAGTGTAGAATGGGTAATTTCCTCACGTACCCCTAGCAAACGTGAGCATTGGAAAGGGAATAAGAATTTGGCAAAGGAATGCGTACGGCGCGACTGGATTCAGAAAGACGCGTGGGAAAACAAGAAAAAAAAGTGGGGTCAGTGGCGAGGTTGCTGCAGGTTGTTGACCTTCACTGATGCTATCGCGAGGTCTGCGTCTTTCGCGCTACTCTCACTCGAGACACAATACTGTCTGTAGTTATTTGACCATTAATGAATGATTTACGACTTTTTAATTCGGACTACAGGAAAATGACAAAACTTGAATGATGCAAAATGGGAATTTTCTTTATCAAGAATTACCAAAAAGAAGAATTTAAACAGATTTCTTGTTTTAAATATCTAATAAGCCAAATGGAGGTATATAACATCAATGTTTCACTTTTATTCAAGGAGAAAACAACTCACCAATCAAAATATAATTGAAACAAAAATTAGGTCCGTAACTTCAAGATTCCAAAGCCACAGATGCTACTGTGCTGGGAGATCGGTAGGTGGAGGACAGTGGGGGTTAATGGATATCATCGCCGTCAGACGAACAACTTATCCGGGAATGGTTGTTAAAGATAGTAAATTATAATACTAAACGATAAAGAGGTACATTATCTATGATAGGAAGACATTACCTCACGAGCGATGATAGGAGCTAGTAAAGTATCTTTCTCGAATTGATAAAGAATCTTTCTCTTGTCGTGTATAATATTTTATTGAACTTAATTGCAATTTTTAGTAGTAAAATATAAAATAAAAACTTTTGGGGTTACGTCAAGACAAATAGTGTTCTGACCCCCCCCCCGCCCAGGAGTGCGTGTGCCTACCACCCATGGGTGATGAAAAGGAACTGTAGCAGCAAATGGGCATTGGTCATTAAGAACCGTTACGAACGTACAGAAACCTTATGAATAAAAGAAGAGATTTTGAACTTGCACTGAAGGAAAATGACAAAACTCGAATTAGTAAAACTGGAATTTGTTATCAAGTAAATAAGAATTTAAAGTTATTTACTCTATTAAATTAAATTGCAGGCTCTGTGGTTAAACAAATAGGCACAGGCAGTATCCGTGATGGAAATCGCTCATGCGTTGTGTTAATCATTTATTGGGATTATTCATTTTCCTAGGAGCTAATTCAAAGGATCATGCCATTTCTCACCTCTCCTGGTTGTACTAGATTTCATAATTGGGAAGTATTGTCCGAAAATAATTATTTTAAATCTCTAAGTGCGTGAAGTTATTGTTTTCTGCAAAATCGAGTTTGGGCAAGAAACAATAACTTCACTCCAGAAATATAAACATGTTGCATGATCGTATAAAAATGTTTCTATTGTGAATCATGATTTGTTTATCTCTTCTCTTCACGATTTATTCAAAGGGACCCCCCCCCATCCGTTAACGTGTGTGTAACAGGAGACTCAGATTTCGCGACATAAGGTAATGAGGCATTGTTGTTTCATACGAGTTCCTATTGAATAACTGGTACATTGTGGTTATAATTACCAAATTTAAAATGCTGTCTTTCCACAAGAGTTGTTTGAATCTGCGAACGATGCAGTATCTAATTTATTTCTCAAAGTTCATAAGGTGTTTACGAAAAAAATCAGTTGAGAAATTGGTGGACATCTAAGAGAGTTGCTATAAATTTAATTATTTATTATGTGTTGACAGTTACGTACTAATGATGTGTTAATAGTTAATTATAAGTTAATAGTTATAGGGAAGAGTTTAACAAAATGACATTTAAGTTGTTTTGTCTTAATGTGAGATTTTATTTTCTTACTTCTCTTGTAAGCTACTTAAGTAAAAGACTTTTTCGCACTGTGACGTGACAATGAAAAAAGGCTCTTACGCACTGTGACACGTTTTTCAGATGTTTAAAGAAAATACTAACTTCACGCACGCGTAGCAGCGCGTAGAAAACATTGTATACGATCGTGGAAGAAAACTATTTTTCTTTATTTTTTTAATTGTCTCCACCCTAACCTTTTATTTACTACCGTAAAATGTTTTAGTTTAGCTAAAACTATAAATTACTTCAAGATATACATGATAGTGTAGACAAAATTGTTTTGGGCTTCTGTTGCGAACGCATGACTGATTAATCGATTGCGCAAAGTATATTTTCGAGACCCTTACCCGAACTCATCATGACGTCAGCGCATAAACATGCGACTTGTACATCGCATAAGAATGCGATTTGCAACCGACGAGACTCTATTTTCAGAACACATTCGCTTCTCGATGTCGCAATCGTTGGCCCACGGGGTTTAATGAAATATTTGCGGACAACACAAGCGTTTCAACGGTGTCGAAAAATGCATTATAGTCACTTCAAAGCTGTTTTCACTTCACAAAGGAAAAAATCGCAGCTTGCGCAATTTCGATCCTACACAGTAAATAAACAGAGGTTGTCTGGTATCAAATCTATATTTCTTCTTAAGATCTTTTCGATCGCGTAGCGATCATCGTCAGAGCTGGAAATACATTAATAGATATAATTTATTAAACCAAATTGTCTACAAATTAATATATAAAAGAAGTGTAGACAATTTGGTTTAATGTATAATTATATCTATTAATGTATTTCCAGCTCTGACGATGATCCCTACGCGATCGAAAAGATCTTAAGGAGAAATATAGATTTGATACCAGACAACCTCTGTTTATTTACTGTGAATTAATAAGGTATCTATATCACCAACATTCTAATTAATAATTCGATCCTACACTTATCAGTTACAGTAAATGACAGTTTTATCACGCGAAATAGATTTGACCGTGTTTAATTTCCATAGCTGTTATTTCAAACTGGATTCATTTACGCAACAAAGCACAGTAACAAGGTAAGTTGAAAAGTCTTCCTTTTTCAGATTGTTTCCATTCTGACAAACTGATGGTAATAACTCTGCAATATTTCTCTTTTATCTTCCATGTTGCTTCCCTGAACTAGTTTTCCAAACGACCCGCGTCAGCCGTTTGAGCCGGGCTGTGGCGGTGGATGTTCAAAGTGCGGAAATTTCTTAGTGCGCCGTGCCACACTAGTTGCATGTAAATAAACGCTGGGTACATGCCCGGCAAAGGTTAATCCTCCAACATTTCCTCTCATCATATCCCGTATTTGCGCAGCTAGGGAATGACTAAAGTTACGGGTATGTGTGACCATGCAGGAACTTTATTGTGACGGTCTCCGGCGGTGAAAATGGGCGTCAAAATTACATGGCAGCGTTGGAAGTCCATGTGGTGTCACTTACGAAATTTTCAGCTTTTCTGCTCGTTTGGTGAGGGGCAATGGACACGTTGTCAGAGCACGAGCGTTATACACAACAGCACTCGAAAAAATTTCGAACGCGACAGAAGTGTTTCTGTAGCTAGGTAGGATCTCTGTGTGGCTGTACAACTTCCCCGAAAGGCAGCGATTGCTCCCTTATCTACAACATTTTTAATAAAAAATTCACTTTTAATTTATTGGTGATTGTTTTTGCAATACGTATTTATTAGTTATAATGTCTAATTATTTGTTAATAATTCGTTATAATGTTTCTGGAAAGCGAAACGAGAGAGGGAGAGAGAGGGGAAGACAGGAGAGAGGGAGAGAGAGAGAGGGAAGGGGAGAGAAAGAGAGACAAAAAGGGAAGGAAAGAAGTAAGAGTTAGAGAAAATGAGAGAGAGAGAGTAAGAGAGAGATTGAGAGAGCGAGAGACTAATTAATACTAGGAAACCTCTACATATAAACAAAGTTTTATATTTGACATGCATAACAAAACTTCAGTTGGAGCAAAGAATGTAGGAGGAAAGTTCAAAGATTTCGCACGATCGTAGTTTCCGTCTCAGTTTTTAATGTACACCAGACGGGAATTACTCTGAGGAAGCAAAGTAGACGACCTTGGCAACGAACGTTGTACCGATTAGGAGACCTGATGTGCCGACCTGGGTGTCCGGGATCGCAACGAACGGACACATTTTCGCAGTAGCCTCTGTTTGGTAGGAAGGCGAGTTCAAATCCCGCGTGGGGAATAAATTGTTGCTTGTATGTTGTGACCAGGCGGTGCTCTCTCAATCCCCATTTCTATCCTCTTCCTTCCTTTCCTGGCCGGCGTGGGTGGTGCAGAGGGGAATGGGGCATTTGTTCCCAAGTACGCGCTACATTCGAACTGTGGGTTTGAAGCCCCCGTAAAGACATCTGTGTTATGTCATGGTGTGCATTTGAAAAACCCTTGGACCTCAATTTTCCACTTCATTCCGACTACACATGCAATGCTATCTATGAGACACTCTAGTAGGTGCCAATTGAAGTTGTAGTAACTACAACAACCTACAAAACGTACCACAAACCGCAACTTAAAAAAAATTATATTTTCTCATATAGCGAGGCAAGAGCTTTATAAGAGTGAATAGAAGTGCAACTTAGCACATGTAGTACTTAGAGTTACAAACAGGAGAGCGAGGATACTCTCATTGGATACTTCAATAATCAAATTTATTGTATGCAATAAAAATCGGAAAATAGGAGTGTTTGTTACAATTACAGGAAGAAAAGAAAGCATATCTTTTGTGAATATACATTTGATTCTGCGGAGTTAGATATAGAATTTTCCTAGGTTGAATATGAAAGTTGCGGGGGAGGATGATAAGAAAAGGAAATATTTGATTGGTGTCTGATATAATCATCAACTACAACTGAGTCAATGAATTTTCCCCAACGCTTCCCTGAGATGGCTCGGTGCTAGGGAAACCTCTGAGAAGGATTTAAACGCCGGTGCCAACGTGACGAGAGGCTACAGGAAACAAATGCGCATCCCCCTCCCCTTCCCTCCCTCCCCCCTCCCCCACTTGGCCAAGAGGAAAGTAACTCTCCGTGCCCGGCGTCAGCCGCATTCTTCTCGGATTGTGCCAATCCTGACCGTCGCGCCGTGCAATTATTGCCACACGGCAAGATTATACAGGCTGCCACGAAAGTCTCTCCGCGCCGAGCTGAATCGGGGTTTCCTATTAAAATTTTCGTTTATGTTGGTAGCTACCAGATCACTGGAAAACACGTGCAGGGGACACGTCCAGCATCTATTATGATTGTGACTAGTATGCAATTTACGTTTTCTTTTGTTACAAGTTGCAGCTCTTGCTACCAACACAAATTCTGTTGCAAGAACTTTCACAAGCAAGATGCTACTGCGGAGGCACTTTCTTTGCGTACTGTACTGTCATGATCACGGTACAAAATATTTGCGCTACGAGAGCTGAAAGGCAAAATACTGAATGAACTACTCTGGCTACTTTATTTTGCACAGACAGCTCTGATATGTGAAGAGTATTCCAACTTAACATGAAGTTTAAGACCCATTTTGGCCACAACTTCATGACTTACAATTCTTTTCCTAACTTTCTAAACATATCCCCAAAAGTAATAGTTTGCAAAATTTAAGTAATTTATTTATTCCAACACATGCAGACTTAAAAAAAGCGAAATCATGTTTTGAATTAACGCTGCTTCAGAAGTAGTTACTTTCATATGAAGTAATGTATAAAAAAGTATAAGAAACAAATAAAATTTAATTGATATTTTTCACTTAAATCCAATTAGTCGAAAGTGAATTGTGTAATATAACGTATTTTCCTCGCCACAGAGCTCTTGTTCTGTTTCTTGTTTTCTTGCAATAGGCAAGTCTCAGCCCAGTAGTTGAAATGAAGCAATGCGTGTGATGACGTCAAGGTCGTTGGTAAACAGATCAGAAGCAACGCACGTCGTCAATTAAATGTAAAAGTTCATCCAGAAAACGCTCTGCGTAGTTCTGCGTTTTACGACAGGGGCTATCTTAAGATTGGAATGACGCAGCATGTTGAGATCTTCACTTAGGCTGCTGAAATTCTTAAGTATTTCTTCCAAATATTGTTTCTAATATCAACACATATTCTTCTAGGCACTACATTTTACTTTCTCGCTACTGCTTATGCAGGATAGAGAACGAATTGTAATGCTGCAAAAAAACGGAGAATTTTCGACAGAAGAATTCTTATTGCGGGGACCTGGTAACGAAAATGAGGATAACTCTTTTCCCTAAGTATTGTAAAATTTCTTCGTATAAAACCTTATGTCGTCAGAATCAATGTTTAGTGGGTCCTTTCATACTGAAACATCGATTAACGGCAATTCGTGGGTATGTCCGTCTGTTCGTCCGTCCGTCCGTTCGTATGTCTGCCTCTGAACAACGCTAGTTTCTTAACCATTCAGCCGATTTTCTCCAAAATTGATATTCCCCAATTCATCTGACCAATGTCGCGGGCCTTTGAATTTGAAACTTATATTTTGATTTTGGGAAATACTTTAATGAAGACCCTGGGACATTTTCAAAATTAAAAAAAGATCCAACTTTTGTAAATACATTTTGTCCTCGGATAGCGTTAAATACGCTTGAGAAAATGGTGCAAGTGTCATTTTCATCGAAACACATGATTTTGTGAAAATTGCGTAAGTTAAAAAATTTTGTCAGATTCATTCTACAGCTACAATAATGATAATAGAAAAATCCTCAGGTAAAACTGTTCATCAGAAAGGGATCTTGAAATAAAATCATGTTCAAGTTTTCCAAAATATGAATAGTTATTTTTTTAAATTTTGCGTGAAATACGGAGAATTTTTAAAATTTTATTTTATTTCCCAAAAACACTCCAGATTTCTTTTTAAAATTTGTTGCTCGTATGTAGGAAAAAATCGGAAAGGGAACTGGTGCTGCTTGCATTTTCATTGTACTCTCTGAAATTTCGAAAACCGCAAACACGAATTTTTATTCATCGTACATATACATCATCGTACGATTGCAATAATCATGATAGAGATTTATTAAGTGATATGTTTTAAAAAATCATTTCTATAAAAGGTTATGTAATTTTTTTAAAAAGTGAGTTAATCAGCGTAATTTTGCAAATTTTCAAAATTACAAATTCGAATTTTCCACACTACTTTTGTTGAGTATTTCCGGAGTTATATAATTATAGGAGTAATGGGATAGGTGTAGGGTTGAAGTAACGAAAATACTTAACTAGTATTTAGTAATTTAATTAATTAATTAGTGATAGATTTATTGATTTATCAGGAGTGTTTTAAGATTATCTTTCATGCAGCGTTTCCATATCAGCTGGGACATGACAGTTTGAGCCGTTTTTCCGAGAATTTCGTTGCTGGAGGGCGACAAAGATGAGATAGTAATAGGGTATGGAGATTTTATTTACTAAACGGTAATGTTACAATGTTCAATAAAATGGCACATGACACAATATTCAATGTATCTGACATCAAGAAGGCGTTTACGTACACGGCCTACTTGGGACGAAGACATAGATGCTATGGAGACTGGCAAGACACACAGAAGAATGAAATCAACAACCTAGAGGTAGACGTCTTTCTGAACTGACGAAGTTTAAAGTTTCGAAAGATACACGAAAGTTTGATGTCTTCAAAGATAAGGGTATGTTTTGGAATATAGAAGAAAATTAAACGTCTCGGAGTACAGACGAGGGATAGTTGTGTTGGAATGTTGAAGAGAGTTGAAGGTCTCGGAGTGTAGACAACTGTTTAAAGTTCAAGAAAGCATTTTTGTGTTTAAATTTAGTTACGAATTGCTGTGTATATTTTCTATTATAGATTTATTATTATTATTATTATTATTATTATTAGTATTAGTATTAGTATTAGTATTATTATAGTAAATAATTGTTTCTTTTTTATTTTGAAGTTGGATATGTTTTAAATTTAATAAATCAGTAAGTTGCCATCGTTCCAATCTACGGTGTATGCCGTAGAATCATCGGCAAATAAAAAAATAAATGTATATTTTTATTTTTCTCTTCATAAATATAATTTATTAAAAAGGAAAATAAGAACAACGCAATATATACAAGACAAACAGAATATTATTTTGCAGATGTTCTTGATGAGAGAGAGAGAGGAGAGAGAGAGAGAGAGAGAGAGACACACACACACACACACACACACACACACACACATATATATATATATATATATATATATATATATATATATATATATATATATGCAATCATAAGATGCTATATTGGATGTCCTTCAGTTCTGGACGTTCAAATTACACGTTAAATTATTCTTCTTGTTTATATAAAGTGCTGCAAATATTGTAACAGTTGAGATTTATTCGTGTTTGATTCTTTAGTAGTAGGATGAAAGGGATACTGTTCCTGTCTATCGAAAGAATAGCAGATATCCACCGAAGGGTTTGAATTGGTTCAGACAATTTCAAATGATGGCGGAAATTGCTTTGTATTACGTAACCATTCCCAATAATGCGAGAGAGTATGTGTTCTTGTAGCAACTAGTTTTATTTGTTTGGTTTGCATATTTTGAATAAGATACGGCGGAAAATGAAGTAAATTTGGTTTATGAACTACATTCACCTAACATGAAATATTCGACTTAGAGTGTTATGTTTTTTTTTTTTCACATGTAGCTGTAATAACTGTTTAGTAAAAGATGCAGTGCCAAATGTTGGGGATGAGACTGAAACTTCGTTTGATAGATGATAAAGTCTTTTGAGAGTATGTACTCGTAATGTACGTACTATTAGTATTATTAGTATATTGAGATTGAGACGTGTGAATTTATTGGAACTATTGGAATGGAACATACACTATTTTCGATTGAAAGCATTGTAGCATTTCTAAATTTGAAGTGTTTCACATCGACTGGTATCACGTAGGTTCAAATAAGTGGAATTTTTACTAACTGGAGAAGAATACACATGCACATTTTATATACTACATGTTAAAGGGAGCGATTTATCCACCTTTTTTGCGGGCCTCGCAGTACGAATTTTTCTGTCCAAAAATCGCCGTTTTTCCCCGCAGCATTACATAAATTTCTCTATACTAAGTATATTAATCCATACGTATACGAGAAAGTAAAAATTGGAAGATAGATTGCATGAGTTTTGATCATTTTATGGCTTTCTTGAGAATGATAGGTTTTGTGTGTCAATCTTTACTTAAATCAATTTCATGTTAAAGAATAATTTGAATCGCTCCTTCAAAAAAAGAAACTATGCATTTGCTACCGAAGGAAAACAAAACGAAGCAAGAATGATGAATTATTGAATTATCTTCACCGAAATTTCTTTTGATCTGTTTTTTTGTACAATTGATCTGTAACGGAAAGAGTGCTAATTGTTTTAAAAGTTTACTACTGGTAGATTTGTGTGTGTGTGTGTGTGTTTGTGTGTTTGCACAGAATTGACAGTACCTACGTAAAAGCATTTTATGATTTACTAGCTCAATATAACTGAAGTGTTAAGCTGTTTTTTTCTGTTCCCTTTATCTACAGAAATATTGGGAATTATAATTGCTGCGACATAAAAATAATAATATAACATTTATTCAATATGGGTTGAAATGGTATCAATTTAAAGTCAAACGATTCGAGCGATTTATAATTACGTTATTTTAAAAAAAATGCAATTTTTCGCTATTTATTTATTTATTTATTTATTTTTATTATTTATTTATTTATTTATTTATTTATTTATTTATTTATTTATTTATTTATCATAGTGTTCAGGAACCATAACAATGTGATTTTCGAAGTTTTGAATCCGTAATATCTTGTAATCGTAATAAAAGAACGTTAAGACACACATTTTTAAATGACCGCTTCCACAGTTGCCTACAAAAAGGCGGAGAGCGCAGTGTTCAATTTGTTACGCTAGTGCTCGCCTCTCACCTCAGGAGTAGTGGGCCCTGTATCTATCCCACGACGTGTATGTGACGTCGTCAACACCCTTTTCTGATGTCGCCCGTCAGCAACATTTGTTGAGGTCGCTTCTCTTACTTTATTGCTACCTCTTTCGCAGTAGAGAGAAATATATGTAGTGCTGCGAGAAAAAACGGCGAATTTTCGGCAGAAAAACTCTTATTGGCAGGCCCTGGTAAGTGGATAAATCCTGTTGCTCTACTGTATAGTAAATTACTTCCTCTAACGCGTAGTGTAGGGAGAATCCGTTTTGTGGATCCATGATACCGAAAAATCGATTGACGGCAAAACGTCTGCCTGTCTGTACATCCGTCTGTGATCAATGCGATCTCCTAAACCGTTCACCCGAATTCCTTCGAAATCGCTATTCACCAATCGATCATAACGAACTAGAGACTTTGAGAGTTTCAAGGGGATATTTCGATTTTTGAGGCTTCTGATTAAACTTAACCTTCAGATAGCGTAAAGAATGCTTAAGCGAATGGTGCAGGTGTCATGTTGGTTAAAATCGCAAATTTTTCGAAAAGTGCAAAAGTGCAATATTTTTCGGAACAGCTTCTTGCAACTGTACTGCTGAAGATAGCATTTTTTCCTTAATTAAATCCGTTCCTTAAATAAAGATCGTGAAATAAGGTTTTGTACAATTTATCGAAATTATGAGTAGTTTTCGCATAATTTTGCGTGAAATATGGACAATTTTAAAATTTTAAAAAAAGAATTGTAAAAATTTCTCAAAAACGGCACCAACTGTTTTCTTTACATTTCTTCGTCGCATGTATCAAGTGACGATCGAAATAGGGTGCTAGTCCTATTTTCGACGTACTCTCTATATTTTCGAAAAGAGCAAATTTAGAAATAATGCGAAAAAGTATATGCGATTTTAGAAAATTTCTAGTTTTCAAATTTTGTTAACCTCCATTTCTTAGCATTTTTATTCACCATTCAACTGTGGTGGAGTAAAAAGGCGGGGAAGATATTATAGAGCTCAAGAAAACGTGCACCGATAATACACCTTTCACTTACCACACCTAGAGTTTCTACTGTTTATTGACAAAAAAGAATGAAATTAAATAGAGTCAGATGTGATGGACGAAACTTTTACATTGTCTCTTAAAATAGCTTTAAAATGAAGCTTTCTTTTCGACAGTTGAATGTGACAGTTTTAAGCTGAATGCGTGTTTTTTTTATTTTAATTCTTTTCACCTTTCTGCATGAAGTATCAGATCCCTTCGCCACCGAGGCAGACAGGGAAAGTAGACGGGAAACTCAACGTGTTGCTTCCGTAAAAGACGCCTTATTATGTAAACGTATGTAAATGATCCCGTGTGGGTCAATGGATTTACGCAGGTGGTTGTGTCATCGTCATGTTGGGAAGTTCATGGTGCGCACAGAGTCGTTCTCGTCGCACTACAGATACCGGTAGCCACAAAGATGTGTTGCTGCAAGTGAAAAGGAAATATCCTAATTTCCAGGAGAAAGAAACGCAGAATGGAAAAACCGACAAATCAGGATTTCCAGCACATGTAGGAGATCATTATAAAAATTAAAATGGTTGGAACATTTGGGGAAACGGAGACTGTACTTAATCAGATTGTTTCGACAGTTAAAGTATCTCTCTGTCGTAGAGTGCGAAAACACAGTGGTGCTATGTGTTAAAAAGTATGTATAGTTAAGAAACACGACATAATGTGTATGTGAGATGAAAAGAAAGCTATGTCGCTTTGAGATAAAGTGTAGTAAATAATGAAAATCACCGATTCGAGAAGAACACATTCACATTCATTGGTCCTCACAGACACTTGTAGTAAACGAAGATCCTAGTTCCATGAACTTCAAAGAGGCAGTCACGACAAAACAGTAATTATGAAACGAGTGGTTAAAGTGATATTTTATTGTCCGAGTAGGAAAGGTTTGGAGACGAGGCCGATAAGCATAAACGCGCAATCATTCGCGAAGGAATAAAATAACTTTTACCACTTTCGTCATACACTATTTTTAGACACGTATACAAATAACTTAGAATGTACCAGAGTGGTACATACCTGTGGTACCAGAGTTTGCGGGTTCAAACCCGATCGAATCCGTGGATTTTTAAGGGCGAGAAAATCTTTCGTACGCCTTCCTTCGGAGGGGAAGTAAAGCTGGCTGTCTCATGTAGTAGATTTATTGAAGCCTAAAAGAAGCCTCTGAGCAGAATTGAGATCCGCCTGTTTCGTCGCCCAATATAATACCTCCTTTCTCCGCTGGGTGGTGAAAGGAGCGTAGCGCAATTTGCGTGGTTAGACGGAAGAGCGGGCCTGATGGCCCGAGTCTCGCCACGTAAAATAAGGCATTAACTAACTAAAACTAACTTAATGATACTTTTTCTTCTCCCACGGCCTAATGCTGTCATTTGATGGCTGCAACCAGTTGCATTACGATTACGCATACTCATTACGATACAGATTCCATTATGATCAATATGTGATTATGATCACAGAAGTTTAAAAACCAAATATTGATAATTAATCATTGAGAACCGAAGTAAATGTGTCGTTCGATTGTGCACATTAATATTGCATTTGATAATATATAATACTTGTCAGTTTTAATTTCGTTTGTAATTAGTATTTTTCGTGGAATAAATTGGACGGAATTTTCACTTCGATTCTATTTGACAAGCCCTTGCAGGCGGAGTGATAACCACAGCCGCCTACGGCAGAATGCGAGGATAGGTTTAGGGAGCTGTCCGCTAGGTGGTCTTAGCTGAATCCTGCATATCAGTAGCCACGAAACGATTCAATGTAAAAGTTTAACTTATAGGAGTCATAGAAAAAATACCGTATGAAAATCGATGTAATGGGTATTAATACACTCTTGTGAAGTTTACGAAACTCGCTCGTTATTTGCTCGTATCGTGATATCACACTCGTGTATTAATACCCATCATTACATCATTGTTTCGTAATGTACTATTAAGGTCAGCAGTAGCAGATGGGGACGGACGATTATTATGTTTTCTTTGTTGTATTGACAAATTTATCTGAACACTCACTTTTAGTACTGGCGGTAAAAATTGATCTTTTTGCAAGATACGCATGTGGGAAAGAGCTGCTTTTACTGGTGGCTGTCTAAAATAATATATTCCTCCGATTAATAGCTATCAAGTATATATTACGACTAATGCTTAAAATGATAATAACAACAATGTAATTTAATTTAGAAACAAATTCTTCACTTAGAATTAAATGTAGTAAAATAACGTAGGGACTTTTTTAACTCAAGCAAATAAACTATTTTAATGGTAATGAAGAAAAATTATATTTAGGTTGAAATAGAGTTAATTTGAGTAATACAAATTGTTTCATATTTTGAAAATAAAAAAGTTGAAGCCAGTGCCACATTTAATGCGGGGGGGGGGAGAATGATAGAGTCTTCAGCCCTTCCCAAAAGCCAATGATTTATATTCAAAAATACAGTTTTTATTAATTTTGTTTACTAACGAAATCATTTAATATGACAATTGTTTACGTTTAAATTCACTGAAAGTCTAAAATTAAAAATACATTTTATATCCGGCATAATGGAATTTTTTTTTATGAAAATGTCAAGTTGGCTGGTCACCATTAGTCCCCGCCCCACCCCCCGAAAAAAATCCTGGGCGCGATTCTGTTTCAATAATAAAGAAAATGTTATAGTTCGACAACTTAGAAAAAAACATCATGGCGTCGCTCACATGAGAGGCGTGGCGAAGCCATCCGCTTCAGCTCTGGGGAGCCCAGTTGAACCAAGGATTGCCTACAACAATGCCATTCGCCGTGCCGAATGGCCGGACTTGCCAGGAAACAGCTCTCCTTTACACCGCGCCATTGCGAATTCTCCTGTTATGGATTGTGTAGATAATGAATTGCGAATACTATTAGAGAGGGAATCATCACTTCATTAATACAATTTCATCAAATTTCAACAAATCATACAATTTCCCGTTTTCACAAGAAATTAAATAAATAATTTAACTAATTTAAATAGATGAGTCAAAAACTGAAAATATCGCATTGAATATTCAAGAGCAACTGCACTCTTAATTTCAATTAGTTTATTTCTATTCAAATACAAACTAAGAGAGTCAGAGATTAGATCTTAGCACTAGATCAATGAATGCTGTAAATCAGTGCACTTACAGAATAAATAAGTATCGTAAATTCACCGTATTCTGAGATGCAACTCAAATTTTCCGAGGTACTCGAGCACAACGTCAATTGATACAAAATTAATTAAAAACGCGGGAACACAGTAATGAAAATGCAATTCCTGAAAGATTTAATGGACAGCATTACTCATCAGGTGCATTATGGATCACCAAGTCTCTGGTAGAAAAAACAACATATTTAAGGCAATAGTTTTCTAAAAGGCGGGAGACACGAAGTCACCTGCGCAACACAAAGTAATTCCGTTTACGGTATTTCTAAATTAGGGTTTTCGAAAATTCAACGAAAATTCATTATTTCAAGCCTTGGTTATTGGAGCTGTTTAAAAAAAAGTTTTTTACTTTCTCGTATACGTACACGGAGTAATATACGTAGTTTAGAGAAAGTTATGTAATGCTGCGCGAAAAAACGGCGGATTTTCGACAGAAAAATATTCAATGCCAAACTAACTAGTGTTGCAGACTTCATGGCACAGATTCAGAATGGCACAGATTTTCTCGTAGTAAAGGATTTCATTTTCCTTGCTGTGGACTGGCTTTAATGGTCTTCCCCCTTTCTCTTCTTGCCAGTTGCCTGATGTCAATGCAGCGCCTCTGACCGAGAGGTCCAAGATTCGAGCCCTGACGGTGGCAAGATTTTCGACACTAGCTTTTCAGCAAGGTCGAATTTAGTCGCTGTCTGGAGCTGATTGGACCGCTAGAATCAGCTGACCGCTGATTCTAGCGGTCGACTGCTCTGATAGGTAATTTTCCGTGGTTTCTCCGATCAACACCAGGAGAATATCGGAGCAGAACCCTAACAAACGGGCCACGGACCGCGCGCAATCTTTCCTTCTTCTCCCTTGTCCTATCCTTTCCCCTTACACACACACACATACACGAACATGCATTACACTTCTATATATTCCGGGAGACCGGTCGGGAGCTTAGAGCTTGTCCAGGCTGCGGCGGTGCCCCACTGGTGGGAGATACCTGGTTAGGGGGAAACCCCACTAGCCGACGGACAGATAGACGGATAGACAGACACGCGGACAGACAGACACGCGGACAGACAGACACGCGGACAGACGACGACGGACAGACGGACAGACGGACGGACGGACAGACGGAGAGACGGACGGACAGCCAGACGGACGGATAGACGGACGGATAGATGGACGGACGGACAGACGGACGGGCAGACGGACGGACGGACAGACAGATTGACGGACGGACAGAACAGACAGACACGCGGACAGACGACAGACGGCGGACAGACAGACGGACGGACGAGACAGACAGACGGACGGAGACGGACGGACGGACGGACGGACAGACGGACAGACGGACGGACAGACGGACGGACAGACGGACGGATAGACGGACGGTCAGACGGACGGACAGACGGACGGACGTTTTGCTTTCAATTGATTTTTTGGCAACAAGAACCCACAAAACAGGCATTCGGGGTACACCATGTGTTAGAGGGTTTTTATTCTCTTAATTTTTCTTAGAAGATATCAAAACAATGTATTTTGTGTTGTGATAGATGGCAGCTGGCAAGAGGATGGGCCAAGACTAGTAAGCCAGTTTACATCAAGGAAATTAGAAAACTGAACTACGAAAAAGTCTGTGCCACTCAGTAGCCTTCACGATTATAAATTGCATTAATTGCAAGTCAAATTAGCGAAAACTACCCCGTTTTAAAAAATTGTACATCACCTATCTAAAGAGGTTTTTTAAATGTTATTTTAATGTCTCTTTTTCAACAACAGCAACAACAAAAACAACGGGAACATCAACAAGAGACTTTGTCTAAAGCACAACTCTCTATCTTCAATTTTGTAGTTTTGAAATCTTAAGTTTGTGCTATTTTCAAAAACGGACTGTTCGCCGAATGTGGGACTAGTATATTTGTTACCGTTCCGTGATAAATACGAGGAGAAAAGTTAAAAAAATGATATTTAGAAAAAATAAAAAAAATAATACCCTGTATTACGTCAAAATTATGCGAAAACTACTCATATTTTCGAAAAGTGGGAAAACTTAAGACTTCAAATTTTTAGATCAAAGAAATTTTAAGACTTCAAATAAAGTATCTTCAAACATCAAAATGCTATTTGAAAGTCCTAAAGCTTCGATTTCATTCAGATCGATCTGAGAATATGAATTTCGGACAAAATCGATTGAACAGTTTAGGCGCTAGCATTGACCATAAATTGACGGACAGACGGACAGGGACCAGAAAATCGAAGCTTTTGTAGCATATATTCAAAATTATTGTTTTCACAAAAACATATCACAAAAACATTTTCTTAATTATTGACGACAATGTTTTTGCTTCATATTCAGCTTGTTACTTCAATTATTTCACCGTTTATGAAGACTTTTCCTCAACTTTCTTCCTCTTTTCTAATAGGGAAAAGAGTAATCTGATTCGTTCTGCTCACGAATACAATCATCCTACAAATTGTTTCCTTTAGAAGGACTCACACGCAATTGTGTACTTTTTTCAGTATTCGCGTTCTCCTAACCCCATCATTAAGACTCAAGGATTTTTTCTACATCAGGTTAAGAAAGAAACGAGGAAATTCCTATTGTTTTGCATCATTGCTGGAAATTAACAAAACGCTTTGGATTGTCATCAACTCATTCTAAGGCAATGGAAACTGGTATACTAACAAAAAAGTAGTAAAACAGGAAAAAATTACTGAAGTAAACTTTCTTACAAAGAATGACTTCAACTAACTTTATCTTAATTAGTAGGTCTGTGTCCATGAAATAGGTTGCAGAATTGCTTAGTTGGTTGCGTGCACAATTGTTTAGTTGGTAAGTTTAATTTGTAGTGTGAAGTCGTACGCCGTCAGCGACGCAGTTGCAGCTGTTACGTTAATCTTCTTCACGTTTAAAAGTTCAAAGGGAGTTGAAGTTAACGATAACAAATATGTTCAACGGATTCTCGGCAAAACGAAATAAATAAAATACTGAGCGGAAACTAAAAGTTCGAACGCGAATATTTATAAAGGATGCCAACACGCAAGGATAAGGGAAAAAGAATAGCCGAATAAGGCGATGAAAAGTGCCCCCAAACCCAATCGATAATCGCTTTGCTCGTATGAAAAAGAATACAAAATGAAGTAGATACACGAAAACTCTGCCTCCTTGGGCAATCTCTTGCAGAGATACAACGAGAAATGTGTTTTGCATGCTTTATTTCTTTCTCAGTATCTCTTGCGTGTATCACGTTGAAAATAATTGCAGAGTCGGGGAAACAGAATTGAATTTGAAGATAGTTTTGTCAACGAATTTTGACGCCAAATTCATATAGAAAAAAATGTTGAAATTAATTTTCTTCGTAAATACGTTGATCGTGATAACGTGGTAAATGTCTCAATTCCCTCCTAAAATGGGTATTATAACGTTCTATAACATATTTTTTTCCAGATTTTTAAACAATGTGGACGGCAGTGAAAAATTAAAATCAATTTTTTCAGTTTAAAAATTTGAAATTCGCGCCTAAATGTGATAGGAAAAAATGGTTTAATCGATATTTAAACACAATTTAA
The DNA here is from genome assembly GCA_964035755.1 of Teleogryllus oceanicus. Classification (NCBI taxonomy): domain Eukaryota; kingdom Metazoa; phylum Arthropoda; class Insecta; order Orthoptera; family Gryllidae; genus Teleogryllus; species Teleogryllus oceanicus. The sequence goes on from CAXIVR010000008.1 coordinate 55,588,541, forward strand.
ACACGACATATGAACTTGAAATATTATAGGTGTTACATTGATTGTGTATTAAACTCAATTGGAATATCCTTGGTGGAAAGCATGGTGCAAAGATGGGTGGCCTTTTGCGCATCCGACTTCAACCAATGAGCTTCAGGCACCAGTGTGAATTTTAAATACCAGAATTATCAGAGTTACAAGTCATTGAAGCCAATTCCCGCCCACCCCCAATTTTTCCAGATTTTTCCACTTTCATCAGATAAGCACTTTTTTTTAAATATTACATGTTTTATTGCAATTACCCATTCATCGTGTTATTTTTGGTCGCTCACCGTTGAAAATTGTCCAACACTTAAAAATGTTTCTGAACACTTCTTGCCCTCCATTAAACATGGCGGTTGAAGTCTGGTGTCGCTTTTTAACCACAACTAAGTAATTTGATTTACATTATAAACATAAATGATTAATATACCTATTAAGAGTAATTTGATTTATATTAGAAACAACAGATAAATCTAAAAAAAGGGGTTTGATAATTTTATTTCAATAATATTAAACACATAAAAAATTTGTCAGCAAAAAGTTCCACATCATCCTGGTAAAAAAGACCTTTCAATAATTTTAATATAAACATTTTAAACCTTGGTGAACCAAGTTTTTCTAATCACATTTTGGGGCGAATTACAAACTTTTAAACTGAAAAAATTGGTTTTAATTTTTTTCACTACCGTTCACATTGTTTACGCGGAAAATTATGACATTACTCGCAACTCTGAAAAATATGGAGGAGCTGCAGTAGAGATGCAAATTGAAATTGTATATTTGGAATTTTTACGAGAGAACAATGATGCGTCGCGCTGACGTCACAACTACGTCAAGACGTCGCGCGACGGAAATTAAGCAATTTTGGGGTTAATAAACATTAGGAAATCGTAAAAGAAATAGTAATAAGATGTAAATTGATAATTAAAAGTAGTAATAAAGAGAAATAGCCTGGAAAGGACAGAATTAAGTAAATTAGTATGATCTTTTTGGTAAAGACACGTAAGTGATCGGTAAATGTTCCAGAAAAAAAAGTTGAGGACACAACGCAACAATGACCGGGAGGATGATGTGTAGCGAGCTCGATGTCAGACGTGGGGAACAATGCTCCGAAAAAAGATAAAATTTTAGTATGCAATTGTGCGAGAAACACGGTGAACATGAATGAATATAGTGAGTTTAGGCAATGATGTTCGTAATAACAATGCGTAACGCGGAAATATTTTATGTGTCGTAGCATATTCAATAATAGGACATTTTGGAGGAAATATAGCACGCGATAGACAGATAATCGCGTTACTAGTTGCGTAATGAAAATAGGATGATAGGGGAATGAAAGGACATGCTAAGAACATATTAGCGAGTTCAAGAATTTTTTGGTAATGTGTGGGGTGATGGAGAAATGCTGCGGGAGGATGGATTTGGAGGATGCTGCGTAATATACAGCGAGGACGGCGCGCAACAATGGTTTGCAGCGGATTACAGCGTTTTCGGCAAAAGGGAAGTTCATGAAACTTTGTTTTTTTTTTGTTACGAAATTCACATTTTGAAGGAGAAGAAAGATTAAAATTAGCTTCTGTACAAGATCAAGTTCTGTCTTAACCTAAAAATAGATTCAATATATACAGGCAGAATGCGCATTCGGGAGTGAATGAGTTGATTTATAATTGTCAGTATGAATGGAAATATTTTGGATTTTGTGTCATGTAATTTAAGTGTATTATATCGTTGATGTGTTTGTGTGTTTATTTTGTTTGTCGTTAAGTGTTTATGTGAGTCATGGGAGAGCAACTTGCCCAGTTGAATATATATTTCACTGAAATAACGAACTAGCACAGGAATTAAAGAAAATAAATAACGGCGAACATCACTTGGTTCGACATTAAATTAAACGAACATAGTTTAATTGTTGCATGTAGCTAGTTAATGACCTACGCCCACGTGCCCGAATAGTTGTTAGATCCTGTACAGGTGAGCCACAACCTCACACCCAGATTTTATGTGTAAGTAAGAAAATATCGGAGGTTCTGGTGGAGCAGCTAGTCGACGGGCAACCTTGGAGGTGGAAGCTGAGTATAACCAGGGCAATTGATAAGAGCGGGTTTTGGTTATTATATTGGCGTTGTAACGCCGGGAGATTATAAAGATTATAGTCGATCTAGAGGAGGTAGTGATTCATTATATATTTTGGTGCGCCTAACGAGGGGCGATTATAGTTGTTTTATAAGAGGAGGGGGTTCATTACAATATATATATATATATATATATATATATATATATATATATATATATATATATATGTGTGTGTGTGTGTGTGTGTGTGTGTGTATGTGTGTGTGTGTGTGTGGTGTGTGTGCGTGCGTGTGTGTGTACACAAAATAATAATTTAAACAATAAATAATTATGAAATGTTGGCTACGTTTCTTCATTGAAAATACCGGCATAATACCGGTATAACCTTTATGGACGTCCATACTGGTATAGACGTTCTATCGAGGTATTTTACGTATAAAAAGGACTGAATAATACCGGTATTTTTTACCGGTATTCAATCCTTTTCGGTCCCTGATTTTAATACTGCATAGAAATTATAGAAATATTTAGAAATAATGTAGAAAAAGTATATGTGTCAAGGTCCCACGAAACGAGAATTCTGACGTGTTAGAGAAAGTAATTTAGTACATACAGGAGTAAAATAATTTTTGGGATTGATTATCATGGATTCGGTCGTTATCCCCTGAGTGTAGTGCATGGTTTGGTCGCGGTAGGTGGCGGTGATCTGCCGCCACCGCATGGCGAGATCCGGCTCCGACCTACATCGGCTTGCAGGGATTTCCGCAACTTGATATTTCTCACTAGCGGACCACTGTCCTACCCGGGAGCAGCTCTAAGTTTCCGACTGCTCTCCCGTCATGAGTGGTAGCGTAATGCATCTGAGTGTAAATATGTGTAAGTAAGGGGTAGGTTAGGAGAAGGAAAAGAAGAGAAACATTTTGCGCTCGTTGTGGCCCGTTTGTTAGTGAACTGCTCGAGAATTCGCTTGAAGTTCAGCAGAGAAACCAGGGAAAACTACCGATCAAAGCATCCGGCCGCTAGAATTCTCCTCCAGGCAGCGGCTGGACTCGTCCAAGCTACCCAGCTAGCGTCAAAAATCTTGCCACTGTTGGGATTCGAGGCCTAGGACTTCCGTCAGAGGCTATAACATCAGTTGATGCCCTGAGCTACCTTTGCAGGTGATTTTTGTTAACAGGTAGCAGGTAGATTACAATCTCTGTAACACGAGCTTCTTTGTTATTCTGAAAAATCACTGCTTTTTTCTTCAGCTTTACAATACTCTATCGTAACTAAGTAACTACATCCTAGGCAATAACTCAAATCTAATTGAACTGTAGAGTCCATTGCCTTCTCCTCTTTCCCCCTTTCATTCTACATCTGTTGATTCTGGTGGTACAGCGAATGTCGGACTGTGGCTTGTTATTTGCGTACTTGCAGTACAGTCGGAATTCTTCGAAATTGTGTGGAATGAGCCACTCGAGTTGAGATTGCCACTTGTCAGAGACCAAAGATGTGAATGGGGCAGAATACTAAAGAACCAACAGCGTGGTTCTCCTAGTCCCTTACTTAACGATCTCTATTAGTATGCGCCTGAAACTGATCGGGGAATCTCGGAAACACCTGATCATTGCAGGCAACCTCAGAATGCTCATCCAGGTAGTGATAGTCACATTTCGAGCTTTTTTGGATGATGCTCAAAATGCAGCATCATTCAAACTCGAACTAAGAACCACAATACTGTGAAGCTCCCATTCGCGAAAGGGGGAACGTAATAAGGTAGGCAAACGTGCCTCCGGATATACATTTTTTTATGTTTAAAACCGTCATAGTACAAATTTTTCGTCGGACCAATTTACCCGAAGTTCTTCGTACAAATAAAAAAAATTGTGTTTTTAACTTCTTAAGCAAGTTTAAATTTTGTTAACCATATTACGGTCTCAATATTGACTTTCATCAACCTTACAATTTTCTCTACGTGATACAAATGATTTAATAATATTTTCAAGAGTTTATATCCGATTTTGATCCTAACTATAAACAAGAAATGAGAGTATAAAGGAAATAACATAGAAAAAACTTTTTTCTTTGGTTTTTTAGAATATACCATGTTTTGACGCAGATCATAAAATGGTACCACAGAATGTCACAGAATATCGTATTAGTTAGCTTACTAATTTTTCGGCCGTGCCGCATCCTTTTTCCTGCTGCCATCTGTCGCCACACAAACATAATTTTTTCACATTTGCCCAATTTTTCGGTTTCCTAATGACAGAAACGAAGAATTACTTTAAGAATATAATAGAAGAGTAAAACCTTGTTCTACATGAAAATTTTCGTTGAAAAATATGGAGCCTTTTTACGAAAATGGCGTTTAAGAGTTACTGTAAATGTGAAAGTTGAAGCATTTTCACAAAAAACTATTGAGTTTTCGAAAAAGTTTATTGGAAGTTACTTGAAGCGCGTCTACTCACAAACGCAATAATGTAAACAAATATCTGGAAATGTGCTTATTAAAGGCATGATAGATATTTCAAGAAACATTTGTGTAATTTGTGTCATCTTAAACCGTGCAATTAGCACTATCTGTACGAAACGTTTGAAGAAAAAATTTGGTGTATTTTTTCAGAAATTGATGTTTAAGCGTTTCTGAAAATGAATTTTAAGTTCGTTTTCACAGAAAACTTGAGAGTTTTCGCCGCTAATGTGAATAATAACGACATGAGAGGCTAGTCAAAAAATAAAATGTTTGTTATTTTTGAAAAGACAAAGGAGTAGACCAAAGTGACGTTTATGGCATCTAATAGAACACATTTAGCACTATCTCTCACAAATGTTTAACGAAAAAATTTGGAACCGTTTTTGGGAAAATCGTGATTATTTTTATTTTTTCAAATTGCACATATTGCTGGCAATATCGCGCGAAAACTACTAAACGTTTCAAAAAATCTTTATAAGCCATTTACTCTAATCTTACAAGGAATTTAAAGAAAAAAATTGGAGCCATTTTTGAGAAAAGTTTCTTCTTGTAACGTAAATCATGTAAAGTACTGTCAAATTTTAAAGAAAGTTTTTCATATCGCAATTGCAATCGAGTCGAAGCAGATCAACCAATGAATATTGATATTGTAAAAAATACTACGTATGATTTAGGTACTAGTGACGTTCATAGACGGACAGACGGACGGATGCACGTTTTGAAAAAACAAAACAAACACTTTTTCGGTATCAGGGAACTCCAAAACGGCTATTTCCGTTGAAATCTTGAAAACGATTTTCCACATTCATTACTTTCCCTACACTACATATATTACTCTGTATATACGTACTATACGAGAAAGTAACTAGTGGTGCTACAAATGTAAAAGGGCTAAATACAAATTGTTTCCACAAACTGTAGCCCTCTAAATTCTCTAGTTTCCCAAACTTTCAACCTTTTATCTTATTATTTACACCCGAAATCTTAATACAAATGAAACAGTAATTTAATAGTTTCTTATTTACTTTCTGAAAAGTAGGTTTTGTTTCATTAATTTTCGTGGCTTGTCTAATTTATGATTATAGAAAATATAAATAATGGAAACTAAAATTACAAGAATAGCGTTATAATATATTGTAATTTGAATATTTAAAGAATTAAAATATTTACTGCGAATATTTTAACGTTTTTATACGTTGGTATTATTACTTAATATAGAGGAAAGTTCCAAAATAATACATTATAAAACGATGATGGGTATTAATACCCATTACATCGAGTTTCATACGGTAATTTTTCTACGATTTTTATAATTTTAACTTTTACATTGAATCGTTTCGTGGCAGTTGACATGCAAGATTCAGCCAAGCTTCTGTAGCGGACAACTACGCAACCTGCCGCAGGTGGCTTTAGTTTACCAGCCCGCCTGCGACAGTGCAAAAGTTGCAGAAATAATTAAGAGGTCACCATTTTTGCTTTTTCTCTTATTAGTGGAGGTGGGAACTCAACCTCTGATTCACTAGACATTTCAAACTAAAGAATTGTTCGTTTTCTAACACTGGTGTAAACGCACGGCAGCAACGTATAACACAAAATAACTTGCGTGCGTATCTTACCATCAGTCAAATGTTTCAGCTACCACTACAACTGCGCTAATAAAATAGAATCCAAGTGAAATTACGATCCAATTTATTTTAAATAATATTCCGCGTAAAAATTACAGACAATAAAAGAAATTAAAATTAATGAACATAATATAATATTAAATTCAATTTTAGTGTACACAGTCGAACTCCTTTTAATGTACACTTACTTTTATCGATTCTCAATGATTAATGAAGCGTCAATACTAGGTTTGTAAACTTCTCTGCGATTGGTAAAAATCCAGAATTATAATGAAATCTGTATCGTAGTGAGTATCATTATGCAACGGGTTGCAGCCATCAAATGAGAGAATTGTACAATGGGAGTAGAAAAAAGTATTTTTAGCAGTCACCTTCTCTAATTGATTTTATTTAATTAATGATTTAGTATTTGTTCTTTCCAACCTGGACAGTCCGGCTTGACACTCAGCCTCGTCCAGGTCCAACCAATTAGGGTCTCTTGGGGTCAAGCAACCTCTGAGAAGTCGCAACATGTCTCGCTGCCTACTCCGCCACCTGCACTACGTACTACGCCCCCGTTGCCGCTGCCTTCGCCACCTCCTCGATCTCCTCTCCCCCACCACCTCCTTGGAATGCGCTTCCACCACCCCATTGCGTCAGCCACCTCCTCCTCCCCATCACCAGCACATTCTTCTACCCCCTCCCGCACCACCTACCGGGAGCGGTAGCTCAGTGCGTCAACTGATGTCACTGCAGCGCCTCTGACGGGGAAAGGCCCTAGGTTCCCTCCACGGCGGCAGGATTTTCGACACTAGCTTATCAGGTAGGTCGAATTCAGTCGCTGTCTGGAAGAGAATTCTAGCGGACGGCTGCTCTGATCGGTAGTTTTCTGTGGTTTCTTCGATCAACACCAGGTGAATGCCGGAGCAGTACCCTAACAAACGGGCCACGGACCGCGCGCGATCTGTCCTTCCTCTTCCTTGTTCTATCCTCTCCCCTTACACACATACTTACACTAACATGCACTACACTACCACATATTCCGGGAGAGCGGTCGGGTGCTTAGAGCTTGTCCCGGCTGGGGCGGTGCCCCGCTGGTGGGGGGTGTCCTGGTAGGGAAACCCACTAGCCGACGGTAGGTCGGCCCCGACCCGCCATCCAGCGGGGAAGATCACCGTCATCTCCCGAGGAAACATGCACTACACTAACGGGAATAATGACCGAAGGAGTTGACGTGCCCGGAAACACGAAAAAATCAATCAATCAATCAATCAATCCCGCACCTCCTCTCGGTCTCCGCTGTCTCCACACCGCTGTCGCCGCCCTCGCCACCATCGCAGTCTACATGGATGCCGCCACCTCGTTGACCGCATTCGCCTTTGCCATCTTCGCCGCCACCACCACATTTTCCGCCCCGTCCTCGCCTCTAGTGCAGGTATGTGAAGGTCCCGGGCAAGGTAAAAGGTTTACTAGGCTTGCAGGCACTGCATTCATAGAAATTGACGTGAGATTTAAATTAAGGGTTGTATAAATTCCTCCGGAGTCGCGATATTTCTCTGGATACCTGGTCCATCACAGTCTTCACGAGAAGTTACTTGACAATTATTGTCACAAATCTAGCTACATTAATTACCGTTTTCTCTTTAAGGCAACGAAATGATCCATTAAAATGAAATAACACATCAATTCGATCTCAAATTCTCAATTGAGAGTAAAATTTAAAAAAAATTGAATCTAAAGAATTTTGATTTTCTAATCCTGTTCACTTAAAAATATAAAGCATGAACTTTGCACGTTCAGTTAGAAGGTTTAACACAATATTCTTGTATGTTAAAGGCTGCCCGTCCGAAAGCGAGAGACTGACAGAACTTGTTAATTTTTTTCCCACTTTTTTTGCTAAATACAAGAAAAAACTGAATGATTTAATAACTCAACACAACATGAAAACAAGTAAAGAATTCGTCATTAAAACATAATTCCGTCACTTAGCAAAGATTTTTATATAAGAAAGAATTTAGTAAGAAATAACAAATAGTAATAAGTAGTGAAGAATATAAACCTAATTCAATTCTTGGTTATTTAATACAAACATTTTGGCAAATATATTTTCGTTTGATGCCACTATTCACCGCCTTCCACCGCATTAGTTTGTGCGGGTACGCCCCTTCCTAGACTTTAAGGGGAAATGAGAATGGAGCCAAGGGAAGTTGCCCGTGCCCGTTCGAGTGCCGGGCTCCTCAGTCTGACTTGCCAGCTCTAGAGACTTCGTCGCATCGGAGAGGACGCCCGATCTCGCGGAGATGCATGCCCGCACGTCGTTGCCTTTTGAGGAGTCCCACGAGAGAAGGATATTCAATCGGTATCCTTGGAATTTGCACGTAGCTCTAGGAGACTGCAGTAACCTACTTATTCATTTACGTCTCCCGAAACCGGTAAGGAAACTTGACTGTCACACAAATGGGACGACCAGCTGTTTCAGTGCTCGTTTCCTCAATGTTAATTTCTTTCAATATGATCGCAAACTATACAAAATAATATGATAAATTTATTGCTGAATAACACTTACTTCTTTTGTTTATTCCTTCTTCTCTGGCTTTGGCACGAATCTTTGTTTGTATTTGTCTTTCTTCTCTAATCATATCGTCTTCTATAAAACACTCCTGTCCTTTTAATTTATATTTGTTTTTCATTACCGATATTTTGTTTCCATTCTGATTCTCGTCCTTTTTAATCTTGGCCGATGTAAGTGGGTGTATTGTAAGCTACATTTATATTCATGTTGTCAATTATTGTCTTTGTTGTGTTTGAGAGGTCAGATTTGTTCTCTTCTAAATCTTTGCATTAAATTATTATGTTTTTCCTACTATCGTTTCTTTTCTTCTCTTCCTTGTCTTTTAGGATTTGAAGTTTTGAATAAATATCTTTGCAAGTCGTGTCTAATCTTTTTTCTATTCTTTCGATATCTTTTTGAGATTTTTCCTGGAGTTGGCTGTGATCTTTTCAGCTTTTTCTATCAATTCTTGGATTCGAGTGTTTTGCTGTTTGCATTCTTCCAAAAATTGATCATTTCTCTCTTTTTCTTTTTTCTTCGGCCTTTTGAAATCTTTTTAATTTCTTGATTTCTTTGGATACTTCTTCTCTAAATTTTTTTTTTTTTCCTTTTTTTTTTTTTTTTTTATTTTTTCTCTGTAGTTTTGTAAGCATTTTTAGAATAGTATCTGAGGTATCTGTGTTTTATTTTTTTTTTTTTCCTTTTAATTTGGGTGTAGTTCTTAACACTTTCAATGAGGTCTCTGATTTGTATATACTTCACTAGTTCTCTTCTTGATTACTGAACTTGTCCCGGCTGGACAGTACCCCGCTAATGGGAGTTACCTGCTTAGGGAAAGACCCGCTAGTCGACGGTAGGTCGGCGCCGGATCTCGCCCTCCAGGGGGGAAGATCACCGCCACCTCCCGATGAAAATCATGTACTAACGTACAGGACTAATGGTCTCATTAGTTGATGCGCCCAGAATCACTAATCAATCAATCAATCGATATAAATTAGAGTATTTCATTTATGCCATGTTCCAGCGATGTTCTGAAAAACAAGTAGTCATCTAGCTTCAGGCTGAAGCTAGCTAGGCATGATTAATTTCCCATTCCTATCCACATAACTTTGGGAAAAATTTACAAAAAATAAATTAATTACTATTAGTTACTCTTTTTAAGATGATTTTAAGAATTCTTTTTAAACAATATAAATAAAATATTTTTCAATAAGTTAATTAGTAATAAAAATTTAATTTTACCCATTTAAAACTACTCAGAATGCAATAAAGCCGTAAATTATTAATAAATAGAATTTAAACTAAAATTAGTAACTGCCGCCAATTGCTTAAAAAATGGGCTTAAACATTTCTGGGAATACACACCAACGCATGTCTTAAGTAAAAATAATTCACTAGTGACCATCAACATTCTCAATCAAATTTGTTTGGCAGCGTTTAATTGAAAATATTAACTGCCGCCAATTGTTTAAACAATTACTTGCAAAATTTCTGTGAATATACTTAAATGCATATGTAAAGTAAAAAATTCACCAGCAGACAATAGACATTTTCCATGGAAATATTCGGCAGAAAAACGTTATACTCATGCCAGAGCAGAAATTTGCCCTTCCTCCCGCCAACGTCGTGTTAACATTAATACCAACCAATTCAATATTAAATAGATACTTTTTATACCGGAGGAGTAGTTTTATTTACATGACAATATTAAAGAAGAATGGACTAAAAAAATTACTCCACCCAATTGTTTACAATAGTACATCATGCAGAAAACGTTCAGGAGAAGTTCATACCCCCATATTTGAGTGTAATTTATGAGAGGAAAAAAAGGTAACAGGCGAACCACAAGCATTCTTACTCAAATTAATTTCGACGTAAATACATTTTTAAAATTAATTATTCATCCCAATTGTTTATAAATTCGAACTTCGATTATCTCCAATATCGCATTCCAGATTCAATATCGCATTTCAACATTCCAGAGTAAATAGTAACTCGATGTAATGGGTATTAATAGACTGGTGTGAAGTTTACGATACTCGCTAGTACCTCGCTCGTAATATTACTCTCGTGTATTAATACCATCATCTTTTCATAATGTACTATTGTTACATTACATAACATTATATACCGAGACCTTTTGTATACTTTCTAAAAATATGAAGGTCATTATGGTTTATATTTTCCGCTATGATGTAGAACGATTAATTATTATGATAGGATTTAATTTTTTGACAGCTACTTTCCCTAACTTTTTTGTGACTGGTTTCTAAAGGATTTAATTTTCTGTGATTTGGGATCATTAATATATACCAATTACTCTCACATCTTCGACTTTAAATTGAAAATTAAAGTAGCAGGTTCGTGAATCGATTTTCAATTACAGTCTATGAACTTTTGACCGAATAAAATGTGAAAATTTATGAAAAGATTTGTGACAGCAAAGCAGCTGTGTCTTAATTAGTTGTAAAAAGTTTTCCTCGAATTAAAGTTTGAAACGGAAACATAATTCTTTTGGGTTACAATATTCTCTTGAAATGTACATTTACATTTAGTACTTTGACATAATTGTAATCTCTGAAATTCATTAACAGTTCCTGTTCCCGATTTACGTAATAAAGTTTTATTTTTTATTTTAAACATTGATGAATAAAATTCTTATTCCTTTTACAGAGCCCAAGTAAACCGAGAATAGAAAACAAAAAATTGTCAGTATCCATTGTTTGCTAAAAAATTATCTTGCTAATTTATCTCGTTATTGAAAGAAAACTATGCAGCCTCTGGCCATGAAAGATATGTCTATGTTAGACACCCAGGAACTCGGTGGAATTCCGAAAGTAATGAAAGAAATAATGTACTATTTATAGCAACATGTAGTATCCTCTTTTTCATTACCACAGTCGACATTAAAAGTTTTTTGTGCCAAAATATCGCCGTTTTTCTGAGGACAATTACATAACTTTCGCTTCTTAGGAAGTAAGAGCGAGAAAGGAAAAAAATATTGTTTATTAAGAGAACTCTGGTCTCAGATTCTGTCCGTGAGCCAAACAATGGCATGTTACGAGGCATGTAGACAACTTTCGACACCTGACTTTCGACTTCCATATTCTACCCCACCAGATGTTCTTCCAGAAATCTAAGGTAAAGTAAAGAAGGCTCTATTAATTCAAAGAATTAAACGTTAGCTCACTTTCACATTCGTGGTCTCATTACAAGAAATTAAATTGAAATAGAATACGCAGCCGGTATAACATTTCAGTGGCCAAAGTTTATTGTTACATTCCCGGAAACTGCCCGTCCCTCAATTTAATCGAGAATGAATCTCAGACGACGGAACATGTAGCCCAAATGATTTTTCTCAACGTCACCAATTTTTATTTCAGCTGCTCAAAATTTGGTGAACCATACACTTATATCATTCCTGAAAATGGTCTCTTAAAAGAGGTAAATTAAGAGATCTATTAAGTGGTTGGGCAGTGGCCTAGAAGAGAGATGGTCCGTTAACAGAGGTACGATTTGCATACAATACCGTTTCAAGAACTAGTTTTGTTTCAGCAGCTGATATTTTCTCGCATTATTTATAAGTGTTCCGTTCTCTTATGCGACTACATAAACATGCAAAAGTGTTTTCAACCAGCAAAAAATGTTTTCCGCGTAGAGACCGGAACACTGGCCCTCCGAGTTATGTCGCTCAGTCAAACTATACTTGGATTTTCTAACGTGGCAGCTGAGGGTATTATATTCAAGATGGAATATGGTATAACATTTTGCGTCTTTCTCGGTTCTGCCGCAAGATGTCGCTTGAATACGACCCTATCAAGCAGTACTGCGGATCAAGCGACCCTAGCGGCACGACCGAGAAAGACCGGATAAGCCGTGCCATATTCCATCTTCAGGATAATACCGTCAGCTGCCTCTTGGAAAAACGTAAGTATACTACGCTACAGAACCGCCTTAGGATCGAACGTCGCTTAAAAATGTAAATGTCCTAACCCAATATTTTTCCAACACGCAATTTTTTCAATTTTCGAAAATTCGGACATTGCGCCCAAAATGGAACTAGGTCCATATTTTGTGACGTCCTAAATTCATACAAGGAGAAAAGTTTATGAAAAAGTTTGTTGCGGTATTTCAGAAAACATTTTATCAAGACACAAATTAAGCGAAAGTTTCTCATTTTTTCCAAAAATTGTTCATGACCTTTTTTCAATGATATGATTTTCCCAAACTGACTTTGTTTAAGGAAAAATTGTTGTCTTGCATTCTTTATAAATTTGCAATTTTCCGAAATTCAGATGTTTCAACGAAAGGGGACCCCCCTTCTTTTAAGTGTCACATTTTCTATCTGTGGAAAAGATATGGAGCGGTTTTCGAAGAGGTTATGAAGAAAAAATAGACCTCCAGATCATTATTTTAAATATCCCTTATTTTATCTGTGGAAACAAAGAACAAAATTGAGGTTTTTGAGAAAAAATGTTAAAATTTGTTTAAATTGCCCTTTTTTTCGCGTCAGATAACAGGATAACTACCAATTTCGAAAAATTGAAACAGAACTTATTTAAAAATTATAGTTCAAGAAAAAACGCTAAAAACAATTACACATTCGCAATTTTCAAAAAATGAGTGATTTCAACACTCACGAGACCTGCATCATTTTCTTAACCTTTACGCTGTGCGAAGACAAAAATGTATATAAAATTTGGGTACATTTTTTAGAACATTCTGAAAATGTTTTTGAAGTTTCATATGGAGCACCCTCATCATAGAACTTGTTTGAAACTCCCAACCCTCGAGTTCATTCAGATCGATTGGGGAATATGAATTGTGAAGAAAATTGGCTGAACGGTTCAGGTGCTAGCGTTAACCACAGATGGACAGAAAACACGGACAGACAGACTTTTAGCCACCAATAGACTTTTAGGTATCAAGGACTCAAAAAACATAGATACACCATCATTTTTTCTATATTTAGCAACAGGATATACCCACTTTTTCGTTAGCAGGAACCAGCAATAATGTTTTTTTTGCCAAAAATTCGCCTTTTTCCGGTGCACGATTACCTAACTTTCTCTTCTTACGAAGGATTTTCGTATGTGTGCGGAAGTACAAATTTGAAGCAGTTTTTGAGAAAATTGTATTAGAAATTTCATAAATTTGAAACAAATTACTAAATCTATCCTTTTTCAAAAAATGTACATGATACTTTTTTGAAAGAGCTGATAGTTTAGAACAAACTTTAAGGCAAAATTCGCAATCTTTAAATTCGAAGTTTTGAAATATTAACTTTATTCATTTTTTTCAAAATGCGGAGAGTCTTCGAATGTAGAACAAGCGCCACATTTTTTATCGTCGTTTGGTAAACACGAAGAGAAATGTTAAAGAACTAGTGATGCTACAGAATGGCGTAGACTTTCTCGTACGAGTTGTTTTTAATTTTTTTGGTTCCGGTTAGCTTTTGGACTTGCCCCATTTTCTTGCCAGCTGCCATCTTTAGATGTCCAAAGTACATGTTTTAAACACTTTCTCAATATTTCGGTTTCCTAATGGAAAATGTTACCTGAAAAATATTATAGAAGAGTAAAACTTAGAACTTATATAAAATTTTCATTGAAACATTTGGTGCCGGTTTTTAAGGAAATGTGGTTTAGCCCTTACTGTAATTATGAAATTTGAAGCTTTCTCATAGAAAACTTTTGAGTTTCAAAAAAATCTTCATTGAAGTCTTTTAAAGCATTTGCACTCACAGATGCAATAATGTATACAAATTACTGTAAATGAACATAATAACAGCGTGAGTGATGTTTAAAAAAATTACATTTGCGTAATTTTTGAAAAACAACAACAAAATAATACAGCAAAATGGATTTTGTGTCATCTTATACAAATCATTTAGCACTATCCGTACCAAAAATGTGGTGCTGTTTTTGAGAATATGGCATTTAAACGTTCCTGAAAATGCGGAATTTTGAGCTCATTTTCACAGCAAACTTTTGAGTTTTCGAAAAACTTTAATAAACATCATTTAAAACACATGCATTCATAAATGGAATCAAGTATACAAATTGCTGAATATGTAAATATTAACGAGAAGTCCAAATTACATTTTTGCAGTTTTCGAAAAAACTAAAGTGTATAGCAAAATGGTGTGTATCAACTGTTACAGTACATTTAGCAATACCACACCAAAAGTTTAAAGACAAAAATGGAGTGTTTTTTGAATAAATATTGTTTTTATTACATTTTCATATTGCCATATTTCTCGCCATATTGTGGCAAAGCTACTACAATTTTTTAAAACAACGTGCATCTCCTCAATGAAGGAACTAATAATGTAGATCAACTATCATTTGATGGAAATATCTCTTTGTAGTTGTAGGAAGACGCTGAAAAAATTCCAACCTTTTGGACAAAACGGACCTATGTCATCTCTTAGAGTGTATTTTACACTATTATTTTAAAAATATTAAAGTCATTTTTGTCCCAGGGGCTTTATGTTCAGTACCCCCAAGTTCTAAAGAATGTACTTACAAATAGCAAATAATTGTGGGAATTCTGATTTGCTGTTGTTGACGTTCTTGTAAGAAGAAATAAAAGAGGTCATCTTCGTTAATATATTATGTTGACGAAGATGACCTCTTTTATTTCTTCTTAAATAGCAAAGAGCCAGATCAACAGCGGAATATTCATTATGTAGAAAATCCTTCGTATGAATTAGGCACTAGTGGTATTCACAGACGGATAGAAGAACGGACAGATTTTTTGAAAGAAAAAACAAAACAACAAACTGTTTTAAGGTATCAGGGGATCCCAAAATGGGTATTTTTGTTGGAATCTCGAAATCGATTTTCCGCAGCATTACATAACTTTCTGTAACTATAACTAAATTACGTAAAAACTCATATACATGTACGTATACGAGAATGTTTTCAAAAATCATACAAAAATGAATGAAAAAGAGACTTTTACATTACTTAAACAAAATTAATTTCTTCAGCAAGCATCAGTTTGGATTTACAAAAGATAAATCCACAGAAGATGCACTTAACACTTTTCTAGAAAATATATACAATCACATTAAAAATGAGGGAAAGTGTACAAACGCGTATATAGATTTTAGAAAAGCATTTGACATGGTAGATCACAAAATTCTTCTCTCAGAAATGGAGAATATAAAAATAAGAGGTGTAGATTTAGAATGTTTTAATCAGTTCCTGTCTGAACGGGAACAAATAGTCAAAATTCGTAATTGTTACAGTAAGTCAGGCATTGACGAAAAAGGCGTGCCGCAAGAATGTGTTATATCAGCGATCCTTTTTCTCATATTCATTAATAACCTCTTAAAAATTCAGTTCTCAGGAAAAATAACAGCTTTCGCTGACGACTTGCTTTTACTTTTTCTCGCAGTGACGAACAACAACTTTGGAATGATATTGAAGACAGTCTTATGATTCTAAAAAAATGGTGTTGCAGTAACAAAATGAGTGTTAATGTAAGAAAAACCAAAAGCATGAATATGGGTTTTGCTGATTTTAATTTTAAATATAATGTTAAGTTCTAAGATCTTAATTGTATTCAAACGCTGACATGAAAATGTGAAACAATTGAGAAAGTCAACTATTTCAAATACTTAGGAATAATATATATATATATATATATATATATATATATATATATATATATATATATATATATATATATATTATTTCAAAAATTTCGTTGGTAATATAATTTTTTTTATTACCCCTTAAATAGTTTTGTGTATATATAATATATTATACATAACATATATATATATATATATACATATACAAAACTATTTAAGGGGTAATAAAAAAAATTATAACAAGCTTTACGATATCCATTCACTTAGAATTCTATATTAAGTACTAATCAATTCAAAACTGCAATTTAGAATCCAAATAGGGGAAAAGGCAGGTTCAGACGTATATTAGAAACAAAGAATAAGTCAAAACAAATTTATCCGTATTATCTATAAAAATAATAAGACTGCTTCTACACTTCCTCTATAAACAACTAAATATTTTACCATTACAACACCTTTTTGTATATAAAAGTACTACAAATATTTTAAGTAAAAAGTGGAAATAATTTAACTGAGAGAATATTCCACAATTACAGTACACGTAGTAAAGCCACTAATCAAATTAAAAAGCCCAAAATGGATAAATCTCTAATATCAAGAACCTTGGTGTTCATTGGGCCTCAAATATATAACCCAATTACCATTAGCACTAAAAAATAGTAAGCCCTTTAAATATTTTCACACAAGATAAATATTTGGATTTTAAAACATGATTATGATATAAAAAGTTAACTGAAATATTGCAATAACTTTTGTGATATTAAATATAAATTTATTCATGAAATATATATTTTTCTAAGTAATACTTCATGCCCGCGCACCGCGAGCTCGCGCACTCCACGCCCCACTCGCACGCGCACTCGCACGCGCACTCGCACGCGCACGCTATCGCCCGCACTCCGCCGCGCACTGCGCGCACTCGCACCCCCACTCGCACGCGCACCCCACTCCACGCGCACTCGCACGCGCACTCGCACGCCTCCCCGCGCACTCGCCTCGCACGCGCCTCGCACGCGCACTCGTACGCCCGCACCCCGCCCCTCGCACGCGCACGCGCACTCGCACCGCACTCGCACGTGCACTCGCACGCGCCTCGCACGCGCCTCGTACGCGCACTCGCACGCGCACTCGCAGCGCACTCGCACGCGCCTCGCACTCGCACGTGCACTCGCAGCGCCTCGCACCACTCACGCGACCCCTCACGCGCACTCGCACGCGCCCTTGCCCTCCACCACGCCCTCTAGTCGTCCCTTGCCGTTCCCTCCCTCGCCGCAATCTCGCCCGTTCTCTTACCCGCGACCCCATCCCCGCATTGTCCCTGCTTTGGCGTCGCCCTCGCTCGCGCCCTGGCTACTGTCTTGTGGCGCCGTGCCCTCGCCATTGCTCTTGCTCATGCCCTCGCCCTCGATGTCCCCGCCATTGCTCTCAGACCTTCCTCGACCTCGCCCGCAACGTCTCCTTGTCCCCGGCCCCGCCTGCTCCCTCGCCCACGCTCCGTTCTGATGTATTTGATATTTCGAAAATGGCAAAAATGTTTTTTCCTTTTCTCTATACATATTAATATCGTAGTACAGAAAAGTTCTGTGATCTGCGGAAATTTGATTTCGAGATTTCAATGAAAAGACAAGTTTTGGGGTCCCCAGATACCGAAAAAGTAATTTCTTTCAAAACGTCCGGTCGTTAGTCCGTCTGTGAACACTACTAGAGACTAAACCATTCGTACGATCTTCTTCAAATTAAAGAATCCCCTGTCGATCTGGCTCTAGTTGGGAAGCTTTGAAAGTTGTATTTACATGCAGCACCTCAGACATTTTCAAAATTTTCTTCAAAGCGGCTCCAAATTTTTCTTCAAATTTCTTGTAAGAATAGCCAAAAACCCATTTATAAAAGTTGCATAGGTCCCGTATTCGCGTTAACTCTGAATTGCAAAAGTTTGAATTCTATTCGGCGTCTTCCGACAACTACAAAATTGAAGATTTGTTTTACCTTCAAATGAAATTTGTTGTCCATAAATAGTTCTTTCATGAAACCAGACATCTTCTTTTAAAAATGTTAATAGTTTTCCTGCAGTAGAGCGTGCAATATTTGCAATTTAAAAAAATAACAAAAAAAATTTTTCTCAAAAACGACTCCAATTTTTTTCTTTAAATTTCCGGTAAAGAAGCTAAGGGTAGTGCCAAACGTGCCGTGACATAAACATCATATTGCTGTATTCTTTTCTTTTTCAAAAATTTTAAAAATGAATTTTTTTACATGTCTCTCACGTCTGTAAAATTTACATTGAAGGATATTTCTTCACATTATTATATTTATGAGTACATGTGATTTAAATAATGTCAAATAAAGTTTCTTGAAAACTCAACAGTTTTCTGTAAAAATGAGCCTAAAAGTCTGCATTTTCAGAAAAGCTCAAACGACATTTCCTCAAAAATGTCTCCAAATTATTTCATCATGTTTTTCCTACAGATAGTGCTAATTGCAGTATATAATATGACGTAACGGCCGAAAAACGTTCGCTAGTTGCGCAAATTCACGCGAGTCCGTTATGGGGTTGCGAACGTTACGTAAACACACTGCAAAAGGACGCAAGAGGGGATACGCTTGGTTCGGGGGTCGGGGTGGATGCAACGTAGATTAAGGACTCGAATAGTAATGGCATCTGTGTGCTTTGCGGTGATGGGGAAGACTGGATCCATATCCTTTTAATTTGCAGTGCGCCCGAAACTTAGAGGAAAATGGATGGGAAATGGAAATTACTACTTCCAACATAGGAAGTAACGCTCGCCCAAAACATTCTAGGGGATAAAAGAGCTAATTTATGAAAGAATTAGGAAAATTTCTCGGAAAGGTTCGGACCACTAGAAACGAATTAAGGAGTGGGAAAACAGCAGTGGTTAGTACGAGCAGAGCCTAGACTGGAAGAAATATGTAATAAATCAATAAACTAACAATAATTAAGTTAGTCAGTAAGTTATGTTAGGTTATAAACAGTACAAAAAAATAAAAAAAAAAAAAAAATAAATAAAAATAAAAAAAAAGTTTATAAATTGAAGTCAATTTTTAAGTATAAGTAGATAAATAAGTCAATAAAATATATATATATATATATATATATATATATATATTAACTTAAAATAATTAAAATAAGTTAAAAAAATTTAAAAATTTAAAATTTAAATTTTAAAAACAAGTTAAATAAATTAAAATAAGTTATATAAATTAAAATTAAAATTTAAATTAAAATAAGTTAAATAAATTAAAAATAAATTAAATTAAAATAAAATAAAGAAACGCTAAAATAAAGGCACATTAGGGGCGAAGGAAGTGGAATCGGAAATGTTAGGGCAGAGGCGTTGGTGCGGACGATTTTCTGTGGTGCTGTTTGTTTTCAGGTGCGGTGGAGGCAAACACTGGAAGGAGAATGCCTGACCCCCGCGCCAAATAAATAAATAGTCTAAAAACCGGATAGAGTAGCATGTCTCGGTTTCGACGGAAGTTTTTCCCCCTTCAGGGGTTTTCCCTCACCCGTCCCTTTAGGGTCTCGTTTCCGCGGCTTTGAGGCGATGGAGAGACCATTGGGGTGAATACGAAGGCGAAGGTTAGAACTCGTAGAATTGGTATTGTAATGGCTTAAAGGCCTTCGGCCTAGCCACATTGGATCAAGTTTCTAATTTGTCTGTAATAATTACCTATTAAATAAAATAAAAAAAAAATAAATATAATATGACGTAAAGTTCATTTTGGTGTATTCGTTTCTTTTTTCAAAAATTACACAAATGTAATTTTCTTGAAATACATGAAAGGCGTTAATATGGACATTTCCATCGATTTGTATGCACTATTAGATTTGTGAGTGGATGCGCTCAAATGACCGCAAATGACGCTTTCGAAACTCAATAGATTCCTGCGGAAAGAGATTAAATTTCGCATTTGCAGTAATGTAAGCACCGTTTTCTTAGAAGGACTCGATTTTTCAATGAAAACTTCTGTTTAGGACATTTTTTCTCTTCTTTAATATTCTTGAAGTAATGATTCATTTGTACTACTAGGAAAGCAAAAAGTTGAGTAATTGTAAAAAAAATGTACTTTGAGCGACGACAGATGGCAGCTGGTCAGAGAATGGAGTGCGACCTTAAAGCCAGACCATCCCAAGGAAATTACAAAAATTTTGCTACGCGTACGACTGTGCCATTCTGTAGCACCTCTAGCTGTATTTTTTAGCACAAGTACTTCAAATTACTTCCAATGTAGTTGACACCTTTTCTGGGAAAACGAGCCTCAAATTGCGCATTATCAGAGACCCTCAAACGATATTTTAACAAAAAATGGCTGTAAATGATATAATAAATATTTGAGAATAGAACCACGTTCTAACCTTCTGTATTTATTTCCCTTCACCCTTAATTGCATATGGCTATTCCACTATTAGAGACCAAACTTTTCAGATTCAAAGACTCGACACATGCTTCTCTATGTTGTCGACGCGCTGATTCCGAATCCCTGAAGCCAAATTGCGTTCCCGCCTTCCATTTTGACTTTCTGGTATATGAACGTATATACGGAGTAATAGACGTAGTATAGAGAATGTTATGTAATGCTGAACGAAAAAACTGCGATTTCTTGGCAGAAAAAATCTCATTGCTGGGCCATGATAAAATTGCCGGATTTTAAAATTTTCTCGAAATAGCTCCACTTTTTTCCTTAAATTTCTTATCCGATAGGTCCACTTATCACTGTCTACTCTGAATTTTCGAAAATTGCAAAAGTTTGATGTTTTCTGCGTCTTCTTACTATTATAAAATTGAACACAGAGATTTTTCCCTCAAATGAAATTTGTTATCCAGAAATAGTTTTTCATTAGACTTGTAGATTTTTTATATTATAGTAGTTTTCGTGCAGTAGTGCGTGCAATATTTTCAACTTTAAAAAATTACAAAAACAAGATTTTCCTCAGTCGTAGTTCGACAGCGTTAGAGGCAACAACTACTGCTGCGCTCTATCAGCTTATCGATACACTGTATCTCCGAACCAAAATACTTCAGTATTAATATTACCTAACAGTGTTATTTAAAGTGCTATCAGTGTTCCAAGCAGTGTACAGCGTTTCTCTCACGTATCCACATGAATGAAGTAGTACCAGCCAACTTCAAGATGAATCCGTCACTTAACCTCCAAGAGCAACCCACGAAGTCGAACGCTGGAGCTGCAAATACTGTGAGTTTTCCATCAAAAGAACAATCTATACTACTGGACGCATGCGAAAATCTAACTGTCAAAGACTATATAAGTAAACTAACCGAAATTGTTCCCCCCTGTGCCATTACTTTAAATCAAGAATATCTAATAACAGAATATGTGTGTTTCTGAACTCGAAGATCAATGCTGATCTTATAACTAACAAATACCCTACTCTGATCATTAAAAATACTACTGTTAATGTAGGGCCCTAATTAACAAACTCAAGAGAACCATAATATCAAACTTATACCCTTTTTTTCCAACAGGAAATCACAAATATTTTCAAGAATCATGACATTAAAAATACCTCCAGTATATCTTTCATCAGAGTTGGTCTGTTACCCAACTTCAGTCCCTTATGAGCTTAGAAAGGGAAACATTTATCCAACCTGAGGGAAATTCACAACTCCACAGTCATCAGTGATTGTATTGAAGGTACACCATATAGAATCTTTTTTTCTGCTGAAACCATTACTTGTTTCAATTGCAAAATGGAAGGGCCCTACTGCTAGTAACTGCCCCAAAATTTTCCCAAAAAAATTGCCTTTGACACTCCCAGTACAAATATACCAACTATCCTTCTAATATATGGAAGTACAGCCTACCATACTGAAACACCCACTGCCCCTCCACCCCGTGACCCTATGACTTTCCTCCTTCTTAAAGAAGCCTCCCCCAAAGAATCCTCTTCCGTCTGAGCAACTAATAATGTTAAAGACAATAATCAAGATAATAATGTTAAAAACTAAAAAGAAACAAAAAAATTCTTCAAAACATGAAGAACTGGACCAAATAACAATCCTGATAAAACATTTGAAGACATCTCAGCCCAACTAAAGATCTGCTTGAAATAACCAAAAAATCTTTTCCCTTTTCAGCAAATCAATTACACTTACTACTAGAAAATACTCTGGGCTCTGCTGATCCTTTAACCATAGTAAAGGACTATTTCAGTGATAATCCAGCCGTTATAAAAATGCTCAATGACATTTACCCTGTATTAAAGGATAGAATTATGAAAAGGGAGAGTCACCAGAATAATAAAACTGCAGGAACACCTACCGGATGAGGGCACATCTGAGTCTGAATCCCGTATGGGAAACTACCTGACACTAAATTTTTTAATTCAGGTCTCTTAAAAAACACCATTTCCCCCCTTGCTAAATAAATTTCAAGCAAACAAATGAAGATACTCCAATGGAATATTAATGGATACTATTGTCGTCTTGAGTATCTGCAACTATTACCCAGATATCATTTGTTTCCAAGAAACCAATTTCAAGGCTAATCACTCAGTTAATATTAAGAATGGAGTCGCCATATATTTAAAAGCTTCAATTTTGGCTGATAACCTTATGATAAAATCTAATCCCTCCTCCAAAAATGTCCCAATTCAATTCTGAGGACCTCAATTCTTTGATAAGGGAAAGATTTAGCACCATTCTAAGGATAATACTACCAAAGTAATGTTTTTAAAAAATTTTGTAATGAAATAGGTATTTCGGGAAATATTTAACTGTATTAGAATAACGTAATTTTCTATTCCTTTTTGTAGTAATTATCAGTTATGTAATTTTCACGTTTAAGTTTTATGTTTTTATATCCATATCATCTCTGTACTCTAACCTCAATTGTAACCTCAATATTGTAGAACTAAAAATTACAATGTAAATTATAATATATTGACCTAGCCGTTGATGCGACTTAAAATAAATTAAATTAAAAAAAAAAGATTTTCCTAGAAACGGCTCCAAATTTTTTCTTTAAAGTTTTGGTGGAGTTAGTGCCAAACAAACCCTCTAAGAGGACGTAGACGCCATATTCTTCTGTTCTTTTCTTTCTTGAAAAATGACAAATATGTAATTTTTTGACCCGTCTCACACGTTACATTTACATTAGAGGCAATATCTTAACATTATTATATTTATAAATACATGAGCTGTAAATAATGTAATATAGTTTCTCGAAAATAACAGTTTTCAGTGGAAACGCGCTCAAAATTTCACATTTTCAGGAACGCTCCTACGCTATTTTATCAAAAAAAGTTTGTTGAGATTGTTTTCTTACAACTTTATAAATGGGTACTGCAAATGGCATTGTGTAATATCACGTAAAGTATATTTTGGTGTATTGTTTGGTTTTTTGAAAAATTTCACAAATGTAATTTATTTAAAGATATCAAAGACACTCTCACATTGTTAATATGTACATTTCCATCGATTTGAATGCCAGCAATTTGTGTACATTATTCCATTAGTGAGTGGAAGTACTTCCGATGTCTTCCAATGAAGATTTTTGAAAACGCAATAGATTCCTGTGAAAAAGAGATTCAAATTTCGTATTACAGTAATGCTTAATCCCCATTTTCTTAAAAACGGCGTCATTTTTTTCAATGAAAATGGCTATTTAGGAGGATATTTTACTCATCTTTAATATTTTTAAAATAATATTTCGGTTCCACTATTACGAAACCGAAAAGAAGAGAAAGTTTCAAAAAAGGAACCGAATTTTGCGCATCCGCTGGTATAACTGTCAGCGAACCGTACTGTTGTACCCGAGTTTGCGGGTTCAAAACCGATCGAAGCCGTGGACTTTTAAGGGCGAAAAAATCCTTCGTTCATCTTCCTTCCGAGGGGAAGTAAAGCCGGCTGTAGTAGATTTACTGCATGTAAAAGATCCGCAAGCCTAAAAGAAGCCTCTGAGCAAAATTGATATCCGCCTGTTTCGACGCTCAAGATAATACCTCCTTTCTCCGCCTGATGGTGAAAGGAGCGTAGCGAAATTTGTGTGGTCAGATTGAAGACCGGGCTTCATGGCTCGGCCACGTAAAATACGGCATTAACTAACTAAACTAGCAAACCCGAAGCCCGCACCCGGCTGCCGCGGACGCTGTAGCGAACTCCTGCAAGCTCCACTCCTGGTCTCGAGAGAGAGGGACGGGCGAGCGCGGGCCGGGAAAATCGAACAGAATGCAGACCACTAGTAGCGCGCCGTACCCGCAGAAACGTTGGGATCTCCTTATACACCTGGTCCTTCTCCTGAAAGTAAATCTTATTCCTCAAAATGCGAGGCAAAGATTTTCTCCTTATGGTGAATCGAAAATTCCTAAAGTATTTCTAATAAAATTCGATCATTACTTGTACTCCAACAAATATAAACTCACAAAATACCTTTTCTTGATACGCGGCTCTTTTGCGAGCCGCGTATTATAAACAAAACCAATAAAGCACAAGCCGCCCTGTTCAAATTGTATCCCCTAATTAAGAAGAAATCAATCCGCCCTCTAGGCCGATCTTACACTGCTCTTGTATAGTCCTCCGCCGACTCATAGAATACTATATGAGACTATACTGATCGTCTAAAACAAAAATAATGTTTACTTAAACAAAACAATGATATAGTGTAATGAAGTAGTTTACATTGGTATTGTATAATTTAAAAACAAAAACTGAATATGCCTGTAACAAGTAATGTACTTCAGCTTCCGGGTCAATGACCCGCATCTCGATCGGGTTTTTGTCCAGTTTCCCTGATCCATTGAGCAAATGCAGAGATGGCCCCTTGATTTGCTTCTGGGTGTAAATGTAACTTCACTATGCGCACTATGAGGTTTCCTTTTGCTTGTAGTGGTAGTAGAGCTTAGGGTGAGTTTCTATTTTATTAGCAATACAGAAAAATCCAATCTGGAGTTTGTTTATCGTTACAAATAAGTTTTCTATAATTCGGAAACGAAAATATTTAGTTTTTGAAATGTTTATCTCTCGCTTTTTTAATTTATTATTATTATTATTATTATTATTATTATTATTATTATTATTATTATTATTATTATTATTTTATATTTCAACTATTAATTGTTAAATTGTTGGGAAGGGATTCTGAAACTCAAGAAAGCGCGCGCAGATGACTTTCTCACCCATACGTAACATACAGTTTTACTGTTTATGACTAAATAAATAAATAAAAATATGTTTGCCCATTCGGGAGGGCTGCCTCCACTATACAAAAAACTTCAAACTTTTCAAAACAAAATATTTCGCACTGCAGCGAGAGCACTTTGGTTTGTTTCTGATAACCAATTGCATAAAGAATTTGATATATCCACAACATCCCAATTCATTTCCAAACTTTCCAATAGATTTTCCAAACCTTATCGCCTTCTCCAGCCGCAAGTAATTTAAGACTTGGAAAATCATACACCCAAAGGAGAATTCAATTCAGATTCCCCAAGGATAAACTCAGACCACCTTTATAACCCATTTCCTCTTCTAACCTAATGGTATTAGTTCCGAACCCTCTACCAATCCTCCAAAATCCCCCAACCACATAATTTGAATATTGAAATGGAAGACTCCACAGGTAATGCCTTCGCTCTTATTAAGGTTAACGCTAAATTAGCTATATTTATTTAAGGTTACTCCGATCCTTATTGGCTTTACAAGAAAGCAAAGAAAATTATTTAATAATAATACAAAAGAAATGTGTTCTTCCCTAATGGACAAAGAGCTTGCGTGGGCACTTTTTTACTCTTATGTTGAAGTCTGATGCGGGTCTAAGCGTTGGGCTTGGCGTATTCGCACAGAAGGCCGGCTACCTGGTGTGGGGCTCCAGCTGCCCGATCTCCGACGTGGACCCGTTCGACAAATCCATCCGCAAGTTGCTGAACCCGGTCAAACCCATCACCTGCAGTCGCCTGAAGCCGCTCACCTTTGTGACTTCGCACCGAGAGCGGTAGCTCAGTGCATCAACTGATGTCACTGCAGCGCCTCTGACCGGGAGGTCCTAGGTTCCCACTCCCCACGGCGGCAGAATTTTCGACACTAGCTTTTCAGCTGATCGAATTCAGTCGCTGCCTGGAGGAGAATTCTAGCGGCCGGATGCTGAGTAACAGTAACCCTGAGGAGGCGGGAATTTATTTACACAGTGGCATACAAATTGCGCTGCTGCCTTGCGGCTTAAGCAGATAAAAGGGAGAGGTAAAAAGCTAATACTAACTAAAGCTAACTTAATTCTAGCTTAAATATAATTCAATAGTTATTTAGTAGTACTTAGGCATACTTAACTTACACAAAAATTGTTAGTTTTTTTCTTAATTCTAAATAAGGTTTTTGTACGTTTTTAGGTGATTCTTTTTTTTTATTTATTTTTTTTGCTCCAGCCCGCTTCACTGATGGTTGCAGTTCAGTAGCCTTGCCCAGAAGCAAACGGGCAAATGGTCGGTTTCAGCCCTTAATTCGATCACAATATCCTGATTGCGCGGATCCGATGATTCCGCGGATAATTGCCGGATGATTGCGCGGATGATTGCCGGATGATTGCGTGGATGATTGCGCGGATGATTGCGCGGATGATTGAGGGATTGCGCGGGGATGATTGCACGAAAGATTGCCGGGATGATTGCGAGGATGATTGGGCGGATGATTGCCGGATGATTGCCGGATGATTGCGTGGATGATTGCCGGATGATTGGCGGATGATTGGGCGGATGATTGCGCGGATAGCGCGGATGATTGCGCGGATGATTGCCGGATGATTGCGTGGATGATTGCGCGGATGATTGAGCGGATATTGCGCGGATAGCGCGGATGATTGTTTTGAAGTTTTAACCTAGGTTTTTCTCATATTTTGATGAATTTACGAAAAAGAGCTTTAAATGAAAGAACTCTCATTCAAAATTTTAATTACAATCAAATTTTTATTAGGACGGTAGTTATTATTATTTTTTACTATGGAAACGAAATTGAAAACTTTAATTGGCTGTATCTCTTAAACTATTAGCCCTATGAGGCTAAAATTTCCATAGCAGATTACAAAAAATCGTTTCTTTGTTAAGTTTTAACCTTGGATTTTCTCATTTTTTGCTGAATTTACGAAAAAATGCTTTAAATGGAAGAGTTCTATTTCAATAATTTATTTACAACCGTATTTTTAGTTCGACGGTAGTTTTGATTATTTTTTACTATGTAAACGAAATTATAAATTTTAAATGGCTGTATCTCCTAAACTATTAGCCCTACGAGGCTGAAATTTCCATAGCAGATAAAGGGGAATCGTCTCTTTTTTCGACGTTTTGACCTAGGTTTTTCTCATTTTTTGCTGAATTTACGAAAAAATGCTTTAAATGGAAGAGTTCTATTTCAAAATTTTAATAACAATCGTATTTTTAGTTAGGACGGTAGTTTTGTTTATTTTTTACTATGTAAGCGAAATTGAAACATTTAATTGGCTGTATCTCCTAAACTATTAGTCCTACGAGACTAAAATTTCCATACCAGATTACGAGGAATTGTCTCTTTTTTCGAAGTTATGACCTAGGTATTTTTATTTTTTTGCGGAATTTAGTAAAAAATGCTTTAAATGGAAGAGTTCGCATTCAAAATTTTAATAACAATGTATTTTTAGTAAGACGGTAGTTTTGATTATTTTTTACTATGTAAACGAAATTGAAATTTTAGATGGCTGTATTTCGTAAACTATTAATCCTACGAGGCTGAAATTTCCATAGCAAATAGATAGATAGATAGATAGATTTATTAAAGTTCTTTAAACTCGGTGCAAACATTATTACAATTAGATATACAATTACAAAACTATTACGAATATTTACAAATATAATTACAATTAGAATTAGAGATTAATATCCTAGTTATTATTAGTTTTGAGTTATCTATATGTTGACTTATAGCTTTTCTAACACTTCACTCCACTTCATTTCACTGCGCTGCACTACACTACACTCCCCTCCTCTTCCGTGCCCCCGCCACACTTCTCTTCACTTTACTGAATAAGAGACATGACTAGATTGTTAATGATACTAACGATTATAAGAATGAGACTAATAATAATAATAATAATAATAATAATAATAATAATAATAATAATAATAATGATAAAAGTCCGAGTGCTATTAATGATGACCTACATAGAATTAAGTATATTTTTAAATTTCACTACATTAGGGGGAAGAGTCTCTAGGTCTTTTGCAGGTAGTTTGTTCCAATCTACTATAGTACGATTCACAAAGGAGAACTTGCCTACATCAGTTCTTTGCTTTCTACATCGTATTTTCCAGGGATGGTCTCCTCTACTTTTATAATCAGATTTCTGTAATCTTTTACTGATGTCTGCCCATGCTGAGTCCCCTTTGTATGTCTTGTACATTACGCATAAACGCGCCCGTTCCCGTCTCTTAGATAAGGGTTCCCATTCATCTCGTCTATCAACGCGTCCATGATTTACAAACTTTTCGGCCCGTTTTTGAATTTTATCTAACGCCTCGATTTGCCCTTTTCTGTACGGGTCCCAGCAGGCCGCTCCGTACTCTAAAATAGGACGGACAAGTGAAGTATATGCCAAGGATCGGGCATTCGAACTACTGTTTTTTAGAATGCGCATTACAAACTGCAGCGCCCTCCATGATTTGTTGACCGTATTGTTAATATGATCCGACCAACCCAAGTCGCTACGCAGGACCAAACCCAAGTACTTACAGTTTTTTACACGCGGTATATCGTTAGTTCCTAACTTGTAATTCGAGTGTACATTCGAGCGAGATTTGATAAAACTAATGAATTTACTCTTTTCCGGATTTAATTCCATCTTATTTCTGCACGCCCAGTTCCATAAACAGTTAAAATCGTTCTGTAAAACATTTTCATCCGAAGACGCGCCAATTCTCCTATATATTATGCAATCATCAGCGAAAAGTCTAACTTTCGATTTTATTCCAGTTGCAATATCATTAATAAACGCTAAGAATAGCAATGGCCCTAACACACTCCCCTGGGGGACCCCAGAGGTTACATCGGCTTTCGATGAGTGTTTGTCACCTATTCTGACTGCTTGAGTTCGGCCCGTAAGAAATTCTTTTATCCACAAGATTATTCGATGATCTAATCCAGTTTTTGACAGTTTTTCAATTAAAAGGCCACGCGGAACCAGATGAAATGCTTTAGAAAAGTCTAATATTACTGCATCTACCCTACTCCCTTCGTCTAATGAATCTGCTATGTCCTGACATAAAGAAATAGTCTGCCTGTCGCACGAATAGCTAGGACGAAAACCGTGTTAATTTTGAAAAAGCCAGTCGGTTTTATTCCAGACTCGTCTAATATATTCCGCAATCATGTGTTCCATCTGCTTGCATACAACTGATGTCAAACTTATAGGCCTGTAATTATTAACAATCCTTTTGTCTCCCCCCTGTGAATCGGCACTACAATTGCCTCTTTCCAATTTTGAGGAATCGTATTATTATTTACAGTGACGTCCATTAACCGAGCAAGGTAAGGAATCATGGCTTCCCCTCCCAATTTCAATATTTCTCCTGGTATTCCGTCAGGACCTACAGATTTATTTCTCCTAATTTTTGCAATCCTTTTTCTAATAATTCCTGCATCGACTCTAAAGGTTTCTATAACGGGCGTTGATTCATTTACTGAAATCTGATCCTTCGGCTTGAAAACCGACGCGTAATGCCTATTTAAGCAAGCCGCCTTTTCACTGTCATTTGTAATTAACGAACCGTCAGCTCCGCAGATCGCTGGAATATTTTCTTTGTTCCCTTTCTTATGTCTTACATACTTGAAGAAATTTTGCCAACAGTTCAATCGATCGTTTAGAATTGATTTTAGGTAATTTTCTTGGGTATGTAACTTTAATTCTAGTAAGTCTTTAGATAATTGTAGGAAATTATTTTTCTGTTCCTTGTTTACATTACGTTTACTATAAGCTTTCCTAACCTTCCTTTTCTGTCGCCTCACTTCTTTGACGAAATAGACCGGATCCGAATTGCACCGTAGTTTCTTGGTAGGCACGAATTTTTCTAAGCATTCTAAAATTATGTTCCTAAAGTTTGTCCATATCTGATCTACTGTACATCCGCTAGAAGCCCAAGTCGAAAATTTGCTTTTAAAATATAATTGCATGTTTGTAACATCTGTTCTATAAAACTGAAAAATGTTTCTTTCTTTAACGGGATCGTTTCGCTTACCCTCTCTGCACATTTTTAGAAGGACTCCTTTGTGGTCGCTAATTCCAGGAATTATTTCGCAGGAAAGAAGTTTGTCAAATAAGGAAATCGTCCAGTAACGAATTATCGCGTGTCGGTTTAGTCACTAAGGGGAACATAAAGGGGAACACAATAAGTCACATAAAGGGGAATCGTCTCTTTTTTTGAAGTTTTGACCTAAGATTTTCTCATTTTTTGCTGAATTTACGAAAAAATGCTTTAAATGGAAGAGTTCTCATTCAAAATTTTAATTACAATGGTATTTTTAGTTAGGACGGTAGTTTTGATTATTTGTAACTATGTAAACGAAATTGAAATATTTAAATTGCTGTATCTCGTAAACTATTAACCCTACGAGGCTGAAAATTCTATAGCAAGGGTAGGGAAATCGTCTTTTTATTGAAGTTTTGACCTAGGATTTTTTCATTTTTTGTTGAATTTACTGTAAAATTTTTAAAATGGAAGCGTTCTAATTGAAAATTTTAATTACAATCGTATTTTTAGTAACGACGGTAGTTTGATTATTTTTTACTATGTAAAGGAAATTGAAATATTTAAATGGCTGTACCTCCTAAATTATTGACCCTACAAGGCTGAAATATCCATAGCAGATAAAGGGAAATTACCTCTTTTTTTTTCGAAGTTTTGACCTAGGATTTTTTTATTTTTGGCTAAATTTTCGAAAAAATGCTTTTAATGGAAGAATTCTCATTCAAAATGTTAATTACAATGGTATTTTTAGTAACGACGGTAGTTTGATTATTTTTTACTATGTAAAGGAAATTGAAATATTTAAATGGCTGTACCTCCTAAATTATTGACCCTACAAGGCTGAAATATCCATAGCAGATATAGGGAAATTACCTCTTTTTTTTTCGAAGTTTTGACCTAGGATTTTTTTATTTTTGGCTAAATTTTCGAAAAAATGCTTTTAATGGAAGAATTCCCATTCAAAATGTTAATTACAATCGTATTTTTAGTTAGGACGAGAGTTTCGATTATTTTTTACTATGTCAATGAAATTGAAATATTTAAATGGCTGTATCTCGTAAACTATTAGCCGTACGAAGCTGAAATTACCATAGCAAGTAAAGGGGAATCGTCTCTTTTTTCGAAGTTTTGACCTAGGATTTTCTCATTTTTGGCTGAAATTACGAAAAAATGCTTTAAATGGAAGAGTTCTCATTCAAACTTTTAATTACAATCGTATTTTTAGTAACGACGGTAGTTTTGATTATTTTTTTACTATGTAAACGAAATTGAAATCTATAAATGGCTGTATGTCGTAAACTATTAGCCCTACCAGGCTGAAATTTCCATACCAAATAAAGAGGAACGTCTCTTTTTTCCAAGTTTTGACCTAGGATTTTCTCATTTTTTGCTGAATTTACGAAAAAATGTAATAAATGGGAGAGTTCTCAATCAAAATTTTAATTACAATCGTATTTTTAGTTAGGACGGTAGTTTTGATTATTTTTTACCATGTAAACGAAATTGAAATCTTTAAATGGCTGTATCTCTTAAACTATTAGCCCTACGAGGCTGAAATTTCCATAGCAAGTAAAGGAGAATCGTCACTTTTTTGGAAGTTTGGACCTAAGATTTACTCATTTTTTGCTGAATTTACGAAAAAATGTTTTAAATGGAAGAGTTCTCAATCAAAATTTTAATTACAATCGTATTTTTAGTAACGATGGTAGTTTTGATTATTTTTTACTATGTAAACGAAATTGAAATCTTTAAATGGCTGTATCTCCTAAACTATAAGCCCTAAGAGGCTGAAATTTCCATAGCGGATAATGGAGAATCGACTTATTTTTCGAAGTTTTGATCAAGGATTTTCTCATTTTTTGCTGAATTTACGAATAAATGCTTTAAATGGAAGAGTTCTCAATCGAAATTTTAATTACAATTGTATTTTTAGTAACGACGGTAGTTTTGATTATATTTTACTATGTAAACGAAGTTGAAATATTTAAATGGCTGTATCTCCTAAAAATTAGCCCTACGAGGCTGAAATTTCCATAGCAGATAGAGGTAATTTGTCTCCTTTTCCAAAGTATTGACCTAGGATTTTCTCATTTTTTGCTGAATGTAGGAAAAAATGCTTTAAATGGAAGAGTTCTCATTCAAAATGTTAATTACAATCGTAATATTAGTTAGGACGGTAGTTTTGAATAATTTTTACTATGTAAACGAAATTGAAATATTTAAATAGCAGTATTTCGTAAACTATTAGCCCTACCAGGCTAAAATTTCCATCGGAGATAAAGGGGAATCGTCTTTTTTTAGAAGTTTTGACCTAAGATTTTCTCATTTTTTGCTGAATTTACGAAAAAGTGCTTTAAATGGAAGAGTTCTCATACAAAATTTTATTTTCAATCGTATTCTTAGTAACGACGGTAATTTTGATTATTATTAACTATGTAAACGAAGTTGCAATATTTAAATGGCTGTATCTCCTAAACTAATAGCCCTACGAGGCTCAAATTTCCATAGCAGATAATAGGGAATAGACTTTTTATTGAAAGTTTTGACCAAGAGTTTTCTCATTGTTGCTGAATTTACGAAAAAATGCTTTATATGGAAGAGTTCTCATTCAAAATTTTAATTACATTCATAATTTTAGTAACGACAGTAGTTTTATTTATTATTTGCTATGTAAAGGATATTGAAATCTTAAAATGACTGTATCTCCTAAATTATTAGCTTTACGAGCCTGAAATTTCCATAGCATGTAAACGGGAATAATCTCTTTTTTCGAAATATTTGACCTAGGATTTTCTCATTTTTTGCTCATTTTACGAAAAAAAAACTTTAAAAGGAAGAGTTCTTATTACAAATTTTAATTACAATCGTGTTTTTTGTAACGACGGTAGTTTTGATTATTTTTTACTATGTAAACGAAATTGAAATCTTTAAATGGCTGTATCTCGTAAACTGTAATCCCTACGAGGCTGAAATTTCCATAGTGAATAGACAGGAATCACCACTTTTTTAGAAGTTTTGACCTAGGATTTTTTCATTTTTTGCTGAATTTACGAAAAAATGCTTTAAATAGAAGAGTTCTCATTCAAAATTTTAATTACAATCGTATTTTTAGTAACGACGGTAGTTTTGATATTTTTTATATGTAAACGAAATTGAAATCTTTAAATGGCAGTATCTCGTAAACTGAAAGGCTTACGAGGCTGAAATTTCAATAGTGAATTGACGGGAATTGCCTCTTTTCTGGAAGTTTTAACCTAGAATTTTCTCATTTTTTGCTGAATTTACGAAAAAATGCTTAAAATAGAAGAGTTCTCATTCAAAATTGTAATTACATTCGTATTTTTAGTAACGACGGTAGTTTTGATTATTTTTTACTATGTAAACGAAATTAAAATCTTTAAATGGCTGTATCTCGTAAACTATAAGCTCTAAAAGGCTGAAATTTCCATAGTGAATAGACGGGAAATCGCCTCTTTTTTCGAAGTTTTGACCTAGGATTTTCTCATTTTTTGCTGAATTTACGAAAAATGCTTTAAATAGAAGAGTTCTCATTCAAAATTTTAATTGCAATCGTATTTTTAGTAACGACGGTAGTTTTGATTATTTTTTACTATGTAAACGAAATTGAAATATTTTAAATGGCTGTATCTCGTAAACTATAAGCCCTAGAGGCTGAAATTTCCATAGTGTATAGACGGGCATCGCTCTCTTTTCGAAGTTTTGACCTAGGATTTTCTCATTTTTTGCTGAATTACGAAAAAGGGCTTTAAATAGAAGAGTTCTCATTCAAAATTTTAAATTCAATCGTATTTTTAGTAACGACGGTAGTTTTGATATTTTTTTACTATGTAAACGAAATTGAAATTTTTAAATGGCTGTATCTCGTAAACTATAAGCCCTACGAGGCTGAAATTTCCATAGTGAATAGACGGGAATCGCCTCTTTTCAAAGTTTTGACTTCTAGTTAGACGGGAATCGCCTCTTTTCGAAGTTTTGACCTAGGATTTTCATTTTTGCTGAATTTACGAAAAATGTTTAATAGAAGAGTTCTCATTAAAAATTTAAATTAAGTCGTATTTTAGTAACGACGGTAGTTTTGATAATTTTTACTATGTAAACGAAATTGAAATTTTAAATGGCTGTATCTCGTAAACTATAAGCCCTACGAGGCTGAAATTTCCATAGTGAATAGACGGGAATCGCCTCTTTTTTCGAAGTTTTGACCTAGGATTTTCTCATTTTTTGCTGAATTTACGAAAAAATGCTTTAAATAGAAGAGTTCTCATTAAAATTTTAATTACAATCGTATTTTTAGAACGACGGTAGTTTTGATTATTTTTACTATGTAAACGAAATTGAATTTTTAAATGGCTGTATCTCGTAAACTATAAGCCCTACGAGGCTGAAATTTCCATAGTGTATAGACGGGCATCGCCTTTTTTTTTCGAAGTTTTGACCTAGGATTTTCTCGTTTATTGCTGAATTTACGAAAAAATGCTTTATATAGAAGAGTTCTCATTCAAAATTTTAATTACAATCCTATTTTTAGTAACGACGGTAGTTTTTAATTTTTTTACTATGTAAACGAAATTGAAATCTTTAAATGGCTGTATCTCGTAAACTATAAGGCTTACGAGGCTGAAATTTCCATAGTGAATAGACGGGAATCGCCTCTTTTTCGAAGTTTTGACCTAGGATTTTCTCATTTTTTGCTGAATTTACGAAAAAATGCTTTAATAGAAGAGTTCTCATTCAAAATTTTAATTCAATCGTATTTTTAGTAACGACGGTAGTTTTGATTATTTTTTACTATGTAAACGAAATTGAAATATTTAAATTGCTGTATCTCGTAAACTATAAGCCCTACGAGGCTGAAATTTCCATAGTGTATAGATGGGCATCGCCTCTCTTTTCGAAGTTTTGACCTAGGATTTTTCATTTTTGCTGAAATTACGAAAAATGGTTTAATAGAAGAGTTCTCATTCAAAATTTTAATTCAATCGTTTTTTAGTAACGACGGTAGTTTTGATTATTTTTACTATAAACCAAATTGAAATTTTAAATGGCTGTATCTCGTAAACTAGAAGCCCTACGAGGCTAAATTTCCATAGTGAATGACGGAATCGCCTCTTTTCAAAGTTTTGACTTGATTTTCATTTTTGCTGAATTTACGAAAAAATGCTTAATAGAAGAGTTCTCATTCAAAATTTAATTACAATCGTATTTTGTAACGACGGTAGTTTTGATTATTTTTACTTGTAAACGAAATTGAAATCTTTAAATGGCTGTATCTCGTAAACTATAGCCCTACGAGGCTGAAATTTCCATAGTGAATAGACGGGAATCGCCTCTTTTATTGAAGTTTTGACTATGATTTTCATTTTGCTGAATTACGAAAGATGGTTTACATAGAAGAGTTCTCATTCAAAATTTTAATTCAATCCTATTTTAGTAACGACGGTAGTTTTAATATTTTTACTATTTACTATGTGAACGAAATTGAAATATTTAAATTGCTGTATCTCGTAAACTATAAGCCCTACGAGGCTGAAATTTCCATAGTGTATAGACGGGCATCGCCTCTCTTTTCGAAGTTTTGACCTAGGATTTTTTAATTTTTTGCTGAAATTACGAAAAAATGGTTTACATAGAAGAGTTCTCATTCAAAATTTTAAATTCAATCCTATTTTTAGTAACGACGGTAGTTTTAATATTTTTTACTATATAAACGAAATTGAAATCTTTAAATGGCTGTATCTCGTAAACTATAAGCCCAAAAAAAAAAAAAAAAAAAAAAAAAAAAAATTTTTTTTTTTTTTTTTTTTTTTTTTTTTTTTTTTTTTTTTAACGACGTATTTGATTATTTTTACTATGAAACGAATTGAAATCTTTAAATGGCTGTATCTCGTAAACTTAAGCCCTACAGGCTGAAATTTCCATAGTGAATAGACGGAATCGCCTCTTTTCAGTTTTGACCTAGGATTTCTCATTTTTGCTGAATTTACGAAAAATGCTTTAAATAGAAGAGTCTATTCAAAATTAAAAATCGTATTTTAGAACGACGTAGTTTTGATATTTTTACTATGTAAACGAAATATAATTTTTTAAATGGATGTATCTCGTAAACTATAACCCCTACGAGGCTGAAATTTCCAAAGTGTATAGACTGGCATCGCCTTTTTTCGAAGTTTGACCTAGGATTTTCTGTTTTGCTGAATTTACGAAAAATGTTTATATAGAAGAGTTCTATTCAAAATTTTAATTACAATCGTATTTTTAGTAACGACGTAGTTTTGATTATTTTTACTATGTAAACGAAATGAAATCTTAAATGGCTGTATCTCGTAAACTATAAGCTACGAGGCTGAAATTCATGAATAGACAGAATCGCCTCTTTTTCGAAGTTTTGACCTAGGATTTTTGATTTTTGCTGAATTTACGAAAAATGCTTAAATAAAGAGTTCTCATTCAAAATTTTAATTACAATCGTATTTTTAGTAACGACGGTAGTTTGTTATTTTTAGTATGTAAACGAAATTGAAATCTTTAAATTGCTGTATCTCGTAAACTAAAGCTACGAGCTGAAATTTCATAGAATTGACGGAATTGCCTCTTTTTCAAGTTTTAACCTAGAATTTTCTCATTTTTGCTGAATTTACGAAAAATGCTTAAATAGAAGAGTTCTCATTCAAAATTTAATTACATTCGTATTTTTGTAACGACGTAGTTTTGATTATTTTTACTATTAAACGAAATTAAATCTTTAAATGGCTGTATCTCGTAAACTATAAGCCTAAAGGCTGAAATTTCATAGTGAATAGACGGAATCGCCTCTTTTTGAAGTTTTGACTAGGTTTTCTATTTTTGTGAATTACGAAAAAATGCTTTAAATAGAAGAGTTCTCATTCAAAATTTTAATTGCAATCGTATTTTTAGTAACGACGGTAGTTTTGATTATTGTTTACTATGTGAACGAAATTGAAATATTTAAATTGCTGTATCTCGTAAACTATAAGCCCTACGAGGCTGAAATTTCCATAGTGTATAGACGGGCATCGCCTCTCTTTTCGAAGTTTTGACCTAGGATTTTAATTTTTGCTGAATTACGAAAAATGTTTAATAGAAGAGTTCTCATTCAAAATTTTAATTCATCGTTTTTATAACGACGTAGTTTTGATTATTTTTACTATGAAACAAATTGAAATTTTAAATGGCTGTATCTCGTAAACTAGAAGCCCTACAGGCTTAAATTTCCATAGTGAATAGACGGAATCGCCTCTTTTTCAAGTTTTGACTGGATTTTTCATTTTTGCTGAATTACGAAAAATGCTTTAATAGAAGAGTTCTCATTAAAACTTTAATTACAATCGTATTTTGTAACGACGGTAGTTTTGAAATTTTTACTGTAAACGAAATTGAAATTTCAAATGGCTGATCTCGTAAACTATAGGCCCTACGAGGCTGAAATTTCCCTAGTGAATAGACGGGAATCGCCTCTTTTTGAAGTTTTGACCTAGATTTTCTCATTTTGCTGAATTTCGAAAAATGGTTTCATAGAAGAGTTCTCATTCAAAATTTAATTACATCTATTTTTAGTAACGACGGTAGTTTTAATATTTTTTACTATATAAACGAAATTGAAATCTTTAAATGGCTGTATCTCGTAAACTATAAGCCCTACGAGGCTAAAAATTCAATAGAGAATAGACAGGAATCGCCTTTTTTTTCGAAGTTTTGACATAGGATTTTCTCGTTTATTGCTGAATTTACGAAAAAATGCTTAAATAGAAGAGTTCTCATTCAAAACTTTAATTACAATCGTATTTTTTGTAACGACGGTAGTTTTGAAAATTTTTTACTGTGTAAACGAAATTGAAATCTTCAAATGGCTGCATCTCGTAAACTATAGGCCCTACGAGGCTGAAATTTCCATACTGAATAGACGGGAATCGCCTCTTTTATCGAAGTTTTGACCTAGGATTTTCTAATTTTTGCTGAATTTACGAAAAAATGGTTTACATAGAAGAGTTCTAATTCAAAATTTTAATTTCAATCGTATTTTTAGTAACGACGGTAGTTTTTACTATTTTTTACTATATAAACGAAAATGAAATCTTAAATTGGCTGTATCTCGTAAACTATAAGCCCTACGAGGCTGAAAATTCAATAGAGAATAGACGAAAATCGCCTCTTTTTTCGAAGTTTTGACCTAGGATTTTCTCATTTTTTGCTGAATTTACGAAAAAATGCTTTAAATAGAAGAGTTCTCATTCAAAATTTTAATTACAATCATATTTTTAGTAACGACGGTAGTTTTGATTATTTTTACTAGTAAACGAAATTGAAATCTTTAAATGGCTGTATCTCGTAAACTATAAGCCCTACGAGGCTGAAATTTCATAGAGAATAGACGGAATCGCCACTTTTTTGAAGTTTTGACCTAGGTTTTTCTAATTTTTGATGAATTTACGAAAAAATGCTTTAAATAGAAGAGTTCTCATTCAAAATTTTAATTACAATCCTATTTTTAGTAACGACGGTAGTTTTGATTATTTTTTTACTATGTAAACGAAATTGAAATCTTTAAATGGCTGTATCTCGTAAACTATAAGCCCTACGAGCCTGAAATTTCCATAGTGAATAGACGGGAATCGCCTCTTTTTTCAACGTTTTGACCTAGGATTTTCTCATTTTTGTTAGTAACGACGGTAGTTTTGATATTTTTTTATTATGTAAACGAAATTGAAATCTTTAAATGGCTGTATCTCGTAAACTATAAGCCCTACGAGGCTGAAATTTCCATAGTGAATAGACGGGAATCGCCTCTTTTTCGAAGTTTTTACCTAGGATTTTCTCATTTTTGCTGAATTTACGAAAAATGGTTTAATAGAAGAGTTCTCATTCAAAATTTTAATTACAATCGTATTTTTAGTAACGACGTAGTTTTATTATTTTTACTATATAAACGAAATGAAATCTTTAAATGGCTGTATCTCGTAAACTATAAGCCCTACGAGGCTGAAATTCATAGGAATAGACGGAATCGCACCTTTTTTCGAAGTTTTGACCTAGGATTTTCTCATTTTTTGCTGAATTTACGAAAAAATGCTTTAAATAGAAGAGTTCTCATTCAAAATTTTAATTACAATCGTATTTGTAGTAACGACGGTAGTTTTGAATATTTTTTACTTTGTAAACGAAATTGGAATCTTTAAATGGCTGTATCTCCTAAACTATTCGCCCTACGAGGCTAAAATTTCCATAGCAGATTACCGGAAATCGTCTCCTTTTTCGAAGTTTTGACCTAGGATTTTCTCATTTTTTGCTGCATTTACGAAAAAAAGCTTTAAATAAAAGAAGAGACTCATTCAAAATTTTAAGTAAATCGTATTTTTAGTAGACGGTAGTTTTGATTATTTTTTACTATGTAAACGAAATTAAAAATTAATTGGCTGTATCTCTTAAACTACTAGATCTTTGAGGCTAAAATTTCCATAGCAGATTACGAGTAATCGTCTGTTTTTTTAAAGTTCTGACCTAGGATTTTCTCATTTTTTGCTGAATTTACGAAAAAATACTTTAAATGAAAGAGTTCTCATTCAAAGTTTTAATTACAATTGTATTTTTAGTTAGGACGGTAGTTTTGATTATCTTTTACTATGTACACGACATATAAATCTTTAAATACTGTATCTTTTAAACTTTAGCCCTACAGTCTAAAATTTCCATAGCATATAAAGAAAAATCGTCTCTTTTTTCGAAGTTTTGAGCTAGGTTTTATTCATTTTTTCCTGAATTTAAGAAAAAATGCTTTAAATGGAAGAGTTCTCAATAAAATTTATAATTACCATCGTATTTTTAGTTAGGACGATAGTTTTCTTTCTTTTTACTATGTATAGGAAATTGAAATCTTTAAATGGCTGTATCTCCTAAACTATTAGCCCTACGAGGCTAAATTTCTATCGCAGATAAAGGGGAATCGTCTGGTTTTTCGAAGTTTTGACCATGGACTTTCTCATTTTTTGTTGAATTTACGTAAAAATTCTTTAAGTGGAAGAGTTCTCTTTTAAAATTTTAATTACAATCGTATTGTTAGTTAGCACGGTAGTTTTGATTATTTTTTACTTTGTAAACCAAATTGAAATATATAAATGACTGTATCTCCTAAACTATTAGCCCTACGAGGCTGAAATTTCCATAGCAGTTACGAGGATCGTCTCGTTTTTCGAAGTTTTGACCTAGGTTTTATTTATTTTTTGTGAGTTTAAGAAAAAATGCTTTAAATGGAAGAGTTCTCATTGAAAATTTTAATTACAATCGTATTTTTACTTAGGACAGTAGTTTTAATTATTTTTAGTTATGATTAGTTTTGATCTCTCGCGCAATCATCCGGCAATCAACCAGGCAATCATCCGCGCAATATCCGCGAATATCCGCTCAATCATCCGCTCAATCATCCGCGCAATCATCCACGCAATTATCCGGAATCATCCGCGCAATCATCTGGCTATCCGCGAAACCAGGGGTGTCGATCGAAGAGCAGTAGAAAAAAGAATAGGGCAAAGAAAGGAAGCAAAACAAGAAGGCCTGTCTCTCTAGAATTTTTAAAATTGTTATTATTAGAGAGTGAGTATAGCTCTAGAACCTTGTTCTCTAAAAAAGAACTATGTGTTGCAGGGCAGGAGGAGGCGGAGCAGCAAGAGAACCAAGAGCAACCAACACTGGAGAGAAGAAGTTCTTCTGGGCAAGAAAGCAAGCTCATCGGTTTCACAGAAGCTCTGAGGAGAATTAGAGGAACTGTGAGAGTGTAAGGGGGCAGTGTCGAAGCAGAGGTAGAGGATGTAGCCCTCCACACACGAGTAGGTCCAGTAGTTAGGTAGGGCAGTGAAAAGCAATTGCATAGTGGCAGCAAATCAGTATAACAGGAAAGTGGAAAGACAATGCAATAGGATCAGTGTCCAGTAACAGCAGACAGTAAGGGAAGACAAAGGCAAGAGAGAGAGAGAGAGAGAGAGAGAGAGAGAGAGAGAGAGAGAGAGAGAGAGAGAGAGAAGAAGAAGAAGAAGAAGAAGAAGAAGAAGAAGAAGAAGAAGAAGATACAATGAATAAAAGAGAATATAGGGTTCCAGTGGTGAGGTTCCAGTGCTGGCGTTGCTCTATTTTCTGCTACACTGCTACTTTCTGCTGATCGGGAGCCCGTATGTCATCATAGAAAACCCGTCGAACATCACGAAATTCCGAAAACAGGCGGAACTGGCAAAATCGAAACCCGAACGACACGAAACCCACCCCACGTCATCAGACGGCTCTCCCCGATCATCAGGCAACACACACGACAAAATTGATTTTTTAATTTTTTTTCAGTCAGACGCGCGACGTTCAAACTAAACCGTCAAAATTCGAAATACGGCAGAAGCATTGGGCCACGTCACACACCCCTCGTTGCAAATCACACCTACATTCTTCACATCCACGCCCCTCAACCCCTCACCCTCACATAATCAAACGTCAAAAAACACGACACGTGCCCGTCACGCCATACCGCCCACCCACACCACGGAGTACACGACCTCGCTAGTAACACGCCACCCGAACATAGAAACTCTTTGCCACTCAGCACTGCTACCAACGTAGCACTATACACTGTGTAAGTCACTGCAACAGCAGTTGGTAGCGCCTACTCTAATCACGAAATGGCGCGGGCCAAAGCGGGCAAAAACGCGCGGAGACGTAGTAAGTGCTATATTATACCGAATTACGACAGAAATACGTGAAAAGGACAGACGTAGAAGGTAGCGAGAGACTATAGTGGTTGCTATATCATATATACAGCAAGTGTCGTGAGCTGTGCCGAGTGTCATAAGGAGGGAGGCCCACAAGTCGTCTCCGAGGCAATTTCCAGTCATGGAAGAGAGTAGGCCGGAGAACACAGCCACATTAACCAACACGCAGCTCGGTAAGTACATATATAATACATCGGTTGTTTAAATGCATGGCATGGCGACGATCAGCTGTTTGTAGTGCGTGTACCACAGGGCGAAAATAACACAGCTGTAAGACGTAAACATCTTGTCAGAAGTGTCGAGTGCAGTACTTTTCAGAAATAGTGTCAAAGTAATTCTCCACCAACAGAGTGTCATAAATATAGGCATGTTTTTCCTATTTTACATCGCGTAGCGAAGCGTCACGGATATCGAAATGTAGGGAAACAGTGAAAGTGAACACCTCTTAGAAGAATAGCAGTCGGAAAGGAAGAGAGAAGAGGACGACCACGACGCTGGACACCGGTGAGGGAAATTGCGTAGGCGTTGCATGGCATTGCGTGGCATCTAAGTACAAAGTGACATTTATTTAAACTGTGCGGACTTGTCATATAAAATGTGCTGCCACCTGGCGACAACGCAGGGAACCATTTCGAACGCCATCTAGCGGCGGAGGAACTAACTCCCGCCTCCTACGAGGCTGAAATTTACGAAGCAGATAAGGAGGAATCGTCTCTTTTTCCGAAGTTTTGACCTAGGTTTTTCTTATTTTTTGCTGAATTTACAAAGAAATGCTTTAGATGGAAGAGTTCTCTATTATATTTGTAATTGCAATTATATTTTTAGTTAGGACGGTAATTTTGAATATTTTTTACTATGTAAACGAAATTGAAATCTTTAAATGGCTGTATCCCCTAAACTATCAGCCCTATGAGGCTGAATTTTCCATAGCAGATAAGGAGGAATCGTCTCTTTTTTCGAAATTTTGACCTAGGTTTTTCTTATTTTTATCTGAAATTACAAAACAAATGTTTAGATAGTAGAATTCTTTATTACAATTACAATTGCAATTATATTTTTAGTTAGGACGGTAGTTTTGAATATTTTTTACTATGTAAACGATATTGAAATCTTTAAATGGCTGTATCTCCTAAACTATCAGTTCTACGAGGCTGAATATTCCTTTTTTTACGTGTTCTTTATTTATAACCTCCAGGCAGGGATATTTTTCCTTTTTTCCTAGTCAGTCATTCAGTAAGTCAGTCAGTCAGTCAATCAATCAGTTAGTCAATCAAGCGCCGCCACTGCTGCTGCGTCCAGCACAGGCCTCTCCTTTCCGTTGACGCTCACAGAGCGCGCCACCACCGCCGCCGCCAACGTCAACGCCGCCACACTTGGCGGACAGGGCGCGCGCACAACACACCCACGGATGACACAACACCCTCCTCTGCTGACGTCATCCAACACTCACGGTGATTTGGG
Source organism: Teleogryllus oceanicus (assembly GCA_964035755.1). NCBI lineage: Eukaryota > Metazoa > Arthropoda > Insecta > Orthoptera > Gryllidae > Teleogryllus > Teleogryllus oceanicus. The sequence continues at coordinate 55,632,334 of CAXIVR010000008.1, forward strand.
ACCAGGATGTGACCTTACCGCTGATAAGTGAGGGAGGGATATCCTGCTTCCAGATCACCACATCTCCCTACTATAACTATTGATTCACAGGTAAATACAGAGTAACTGTAATAGAGTCTGAATCTGTATATCCTACCATTGGATACTATTGCACAGCCTCTTCTTTTATACAATGCTGACACATCTGTATAATATGTCTTGTAGACTGAGTAATGGTTTTTAATCTCTAAGAACAAACTTTTAAATATTTCTTTTGGTGTGGCACTTCTCGTATTCTGCAAGTTCCATATTTACTCTTATTATGATGTTACTCCAAGGTGGGTTTGCTGGTCTCTTCTTAGGTATGAGAGGAGGTACTTTAATCTTGAGTTCTTCAGTGTAAAGATAATTTCTAATATACAGAGGCTTATGTGAACTTGGTCCTTTTAGTTATTCTACTTCTTTCGTGTTTTTTTCAAGAGTACTCGTATGTACCATTGACTTGATTATTCGCTATCAGTTTGTTTACATAGAAAATTACTTTTTCCTTTCTTCTCAACTGAAGTGGTAACATGTTGGCCTCAACTAATATACTAATAGTAGGACTAGTTCTAAAGGCCCCTATGCATAATCTTAACGCTGTATTTTGTATGCTCTCTAATTTATTTAATAAGTCTCTTTTTTCAGAATCATATAATATACATCCATATTCTACTTTAGATCTTATTAAGACTTAAAAAAATTTGTATGAAACATTTTTTGTCAGCACCCCAATTTAATGCAGATTGAACTTTTATGATATTTAATCTCCTAAAACATTCTGTTCTTAATTGCTCAATATGATTCTTCCACTTCATCTTCTTGTCAAACGTCATTCCTAATATTTTTACAGATGGGACTTCTCTGAGAATTCTGTCATCCGGTTTTAAAATTACATTTTTCTCAACTTTTTTTCTAGAGAATACTAATATTCCGTTTTGGTTTTTGAAAATTTAAAACCCGAAGAACTTTTTTGTTTGTTGCTCACTGGGCAAAATATTTCTTTTTGCTGGTAATTATGAAGGTCCGAAAACCCTGACTTTCGATTTTAAATTTGACTCCAGAAAAGACGGAACATGTGCCATGTTTCCATCAAGAACAGCAGATTCTGACTAAATTTACAAGCCTATCATGAAACGCGATCAAAATTAGAAACGTTTATTCGTTTTGCACCCACAGTCTGTGAGAGTTTCACCAAAGGTTTCTTATAAAATTCACTATGATACAACTACCTTGGTTTCTAAGTGTTTTTGCTGGTTGCAGGTGGAAGATCTCACTGATTCCTTCTTGTTGCAACTACGGAATTTGTTTTCTTCAGCTTTTTTGTCTGTGACACAGAATAAAAAAGTTATCGCAGTTAACTTTCAAGCCCCTCTCAGTAGTTTTTTTATTACTCATATTCTGAAAGAGGTTGAAATTAAGATCGTGATTGATCTTTTACTTGCAATAGAAATCCATTTAGAAATTATTTAGTTTCTGTGTCAACCAGCATTAAAAACTTTATACCAAGTTTACCTGGATTATTTTGCAGGCATTGCAGAAACCTACATTGCTCGTTGTGGGATGGAGTTTATCTATGGTCAAATTCTCCACTGAATTGAAACAAGTGTAATGAATTTTGAACAATGGTTTCCCAAATATGATTTTTGATCCAAATATGAATTTATCTTTTCTCAGTCGGTCTCGACTTTGCAAATCTAACCTCAGATATTTCAAAATTTGTGTGGTAATTTCAAAATAGTGTTCTAAAATGTAACATTTATCAGCAACCTTAAGATGCTGAAGGGAGAATCTTCGGTGATATATCTTTAGGCGTAATTTGTAGGCCCCAGCACAACACGGAGAATATTATATGACATGGGTTTGATACTAACCAGATGATAAAGTAAATTCACTTATTTCCGTCGGCTGTTTTTACTACTTCCTTGATAAAATTGGAGAGTTCTTCCTTCTCACTAGAATCAATACCACTGTAAGAATCCTCCATTTCATCATCCTTGCTATTTTCTTCCTCACTAATGTCTCCATTTCTGTCACTGCCACCTTTACTCTCTTCTTTAGTAACATTTGAAAGTTCTCAAAGTATTTTTTGTGCGCTCAGTTTTTTTTTCTGTACTCATTACACAAAGTTTCACTCACACTCATGGCTTGTAATCATGTTTTACACACGAAAATTTCTTTTTAACTGTTGATTCGAAAATAACAATGAATCGGACGATTTCTAACGGAACGTTATCATCCTGCATTGAATTTCAAGAAGTCAACAAGGGTCTTATCAGTCTGAAAACCAGAGATATAGTACTTCCTTAGGGACACGCAAGTATGTGACAAAAGTGAAATAGATAGACTTGGGTACATACTAAGTCAACTAGGTAACTACTAAGTCAATACGACACATTGCAGTCTTTTAAGGTATATCTAACTTTTTTTCAATTACATGAAAATCACAGGATTGGGCTTTACAGCACATGGAGATATTGCAATAAACAAAGTATTTACAAAGGACTAGCTTTCTAACTGTTAAAGCGCAAGCCTTACGTTCTAGTGTTTATCGCATTTGTGTCATTCTGACACACTCGGTCCTTCTAGTGTAAAAATTTGCCTTGATATTCTAAATCTTGTTTATTCACCTTATAAATTGGAAGCAACAAAATATATAAATATATAAAAGTCCCAGATTTAGTTGTCACAGCTAACCAACACAAGGTTAAAGTAGCCGGATTTATATATCTCTCCCCATCTCGATCAGGTTTTTCGTCCAGTTTCCCTGATCCATTGAGCAAATGCTGAGATGGCCCCTTGTTTTGCTTCTGGACATAAATGTAACTTCATTTTCTGTGCACGTGCTTCTATAATTCATTGGGAAATACAATTATTCAAATTATCGTTTCCATGTTGTCGCGGCAGGAAGTAATAAGAGCCAAAATTTATTGCTTATAGATTTTATTACATGGGGTTTTTTTTTCTTCTCCCTTTCAAAATTCAAAATTTATTGCTTATTTATCCTTGAAAATAGATTTTACTACATGGGAGTTTTTTTTCTCCCTTTCAAAATTCAAAATTTAAGTAGTATATGACTTAGTGTAGGGATCACAGAATTTTGAAAATGTGCACACAATTCACTTTTCCCCATAGCACGTCATACGCAGTTTTAACTGTTTTTTTGACGTAAATAAATAAATATATTATGGAGATTGGAGAAAAAAATTGTTTCTGGGCGACGGGTGTTGCAAAAAATTGGTTATTTGGCTCTGTTCGCTGCCATTGCTATCAAAGTGTCAACAATAACCCATCATTAAATCTCAAATATTTCCTGACTACCAAGCTTCTGATAAGGCTTACAAGTACTTAACTTTTCACATTAAAACATCACTAAATGGATGCTACATTACAACACCGCAGCATTTGAGATTCCTAGATATTCGATCTAGGCGCTAGAATTTAATCTGATGAACAAAAAGTGCTTAGAAGGCCAGAAATGCCAAACACATGGTGATACGGCACATATGATGTTCTAACAAAAACAATATAACTCGTGATGCTCGTGTGTTCAGTACTCCTAAATCACCTTCTAGAGGGTAGACATAGGGGAAGAGCCTTTAAGTAATTTCGTTGTGTGGGCTAACTGAAAAGAGTGGCCAGTCTTCAGTGATTGATTTAGGCGCATGTTATTAGCAGCAACCTCATTGAGTATCTCCGGGAAATACTGAATCCCGCCTGATGGAGTAAGTTAACCAAAGTTTTGGCAAGGGTAGGTGGGGTGGGTGATTGGTTGAGGTCCCTTTTGGAAGAGAGGGGTGCCTTGATGCAAGCATCTTCATTAGGGATCGCCCATCCTAGGAGGAGCAAAACTTCAAGACGGGTCGAAGCTCATCCAAGTTAGTTAAAGCTTGCAAAATCGGGTAGGTGATCAGTAGTGAACAACTACTTCTGGTACTTCCTCGCCTTAAGAAGTACTTCGTAAGAAGAGAAAGTCATGAAATGGTGCGCCGGAAGACGGCGAATTTTCGGCAGAAAAACTCTTATTTAAACTATCTATTGGATTTTGACAATAAACTTACAATCCCACAATTATTTTAACAGTAGATTTTTTATTCACAAATTTAACTTTTCGCATTTATTGCTTTGGTGAATACATAATATTGTTTTTGTTTTACTTTACAACGTTTCGATGAGATTGATTCCGGGCGCGTCAACTACAGTGGTCAGTAGTCACGTAATTGTTGGGCATGTTTTCATCGGGAGGTGGCGGTGATCTTCCCACACTGGATGGCGAGATACGGCGCCGACCTACCGACGACTAGCGGGGTTTCCCCCAATCAGGTATCTCCTAGCAGTGGAGCACCGTCCCAGCCGGGATAAGTTTTAAGTTCCCGACCGGTCTCCCAACATATGTGGCATGTTAGTGTAAGTGTGTGTGTGTGTGTGCAAGGGGTGACGGTAGGTCAATGGAAGCGGAAGAAAAGATCGCGCGCGGTCCGTGGCCCGTTTGTTAGGGTACTGCTCCAGCATTTTTATTTATTTATTTATTTTTATTTATTTTACGTAAAAAAACAGTTAAAAACTGCGTATGACGTACTATGGGGAAAAGTGAATTGTGTGCACATTTTCAAAATTCTGTGATCCCTACACTAAGTCATATACTACTTGAATTTTGAATTTTTGACAGGGAGAAAAAAACAAAAACTCCCATGTAATAAAATCTATTTTCAAGGATAAACAAGCAATAAATTTTGAATTTTGAAAGGGAGAAAAAAAAAAAAACTCCCATGTAATAAAATCTATTTTCAAGGATAAATAAGCAATAAATTTTGAATTTTGAAAGGCATTCGCTTGGTGTTTATTGGGGAAACCACGGAAAACTACCGATCTCAGCAGCCGGTCGATAGAATAAAACCTGCCGCCGTGGAACTCGAACCTAGGACCTCCCGGTCAAGTTGATGCACTGAGCCACCGCTCCCAGTCACAACGTTTCGACATTCTATTTAAATGTCTTCTTCAGGTTCTAGGTTCCATTTTGAGAAAACGTTTTAACCTGCAACTGCACAGAAAGTCAAGGCGGCGTTGAAAAATCTGATAAAGGCAGTACATAGTGCTTGTACTGCAGTCAATATGAAAGAAAAAAGTGATATGAAACATTGGTTAGTAACCACTACGAATAGGTCAGAGACGGTGCTCAGTCATAGTGAGACAGTTTTCCAAATTTAGTGTTAAATACTGCTATATGAGTAAGAAAACTAAAATTCAATTTTTCAAATATTTCTTTAGTTAAAAGTAAACTAGAATGATTTTCCTTTAACTTAAATTACGTATTCTTGAGCAAAAGAAACATGTATGTCATGATCCAGTTTGTGTCCATTTTTTCAAATGCACGAATCTCGTGGAATTCAAGGTTGACAAGCAAGGCCATTAGACCTTAGTGCATTAGTGCTTATTGAGTAGTTCGATGAAATGTATAAGCGTTTCAGATAAGACTGGCGACTGCCAAATAAACAGGGCGGGTCAGGGCGGGGCCGGGCGGAGCGGAGGGGAGCGGGCGGGCGGGCTGGGCGGGGCGGGTGGAACAGGGTGGGGCGGAGCGGGGCGGGGAGGAGCGGGGCGGGAGCGGAGCGGGGCGGGGCGTGGCGGGGCGGGGGCGGAGCGGGGCGGAGCGGGCGGGCCGGGCGGGCCGGGGCGGGCCGGGGCGGGCCGGGGCGGGCTGGGCAGGGCGGGAGGGAGGAGGGGGGGCGGGGGGCGGGGCGGGGCAGTGCGGGGGAGGGGCGTGGAGAGTAGAGCGATGAGGGCGAGGGAGGGTGGAGCACGAGTTGTTGCTTAATAAATAATTTAATAACCAGTGGCGTCTCCTCACTCTGAATGTAGGGTGTAGGCAATTAAGGAAAGTGTTAACCCTCACACTACCCTTTCGCTAACCTATCGCTAACATGAACAAAATCCTCATTTATTTTAAATTATATTGGAAGAATGAAAGAAAGATAATCGCAATATAACAACAATGAAGATGTATTTTCTTTTCCGAAGATTAGAATAATACATTTTAAACTATTTAAAAATACATGCTCGACGCTGTTCCTATTCTTCTGTTCTCGTATTAAAAATTAAATTCTGAAAAACTATCAGGTTAGGACACAATCGCCCATTATCATTCGATTGTTTCTTTTCTTTATACGAAAGAGAAGGAAAGCAATTATTTAAAACAACTGTTCCACTTTTCACTATCCTCATCAAAAAATAACACTAATAATTTCATGAGAATCTCTAACGACTGCAACGCGTAACGGAGAATATCACAATCACGGATGCTCGCTCTCCAGAAGGCCGTTAAGGGGGTAAATACAGCTAACAGGTCTCAAAAATTCGATTTTTTAAAAATAATTTTATATAATAGTCCAGTGTTTTAGTTTTAATTTCGTGAAAGATTTGTTTTGATATCTTTCATAGTTTAGAAGATATGCGTATTTAAATAAAGCCTCGCGCGCTTGACAGTCCTTTAAAAGTCTCGGTCCCCCCCCTCTGCCGTGTTATCGGAATAAGTACTGGGTGGTCGCACTCTGGCATTTCAAATTTGGCGCAAAATCATTATGAAGGTTTGTAGCAGTAGTTTCTCATACTAATTTTGCGGAATAGAGCCTTCGCTTGTTCACAGCAGCAATTTCTCACACCAGGATATTATCAACTTATTATGGCAATCCTATAAGAGAAAATAGCAATGCTATAAGAAAAAATATAAAATATAGTTGATAATATGAAAAAGGCTGTCTGGCCAATTTGGTTTCATAAAGCTTCAACTGATGAAAAGCCAATGCATGATACATGTCCAAAGGGCATTGATTCATGGTGTCCACACCAAAAGACAAAAGATAGTAACATGTTACCTGGTTACAAGTATAAAAACAACATTCCTATGGCAATTATGGAAATTATTAAATGTTTTTCAAGACTTATGCCACCCAAAGCTTTTGGAAAGATGTGTTGGTGGTCACACACAAAACACCAATGAATCATTTCATTCAAAAATTTGGAAAGTGTGCCCAAAGAAAAGTTTTTTTGGAAAATGAATTGTTGAAATTAGTACATATGATGCTGTCATTACTTTCAATGATGACATGACAGGAAGACTGAAAGTTCTGGAAAAACTGGGTGTGCCTTTGGGTAAAAACATGACGCAAGAATTTAAAAAAGTGGATTAAACAAGAATTCAGTCAAGTGAAAAAAAAGAAGAAATCTTGCCACAAAAGAAGCAAGGAAGACCAGAAGAAGGCTCAGACTTGAAAACCAACTGCAGAAAATAGAAATTGAAGGACATTCCTATGCTTCTGGTGCATATTAGGACACCAGATATCTTTCTCAGGTACTTTCCCATGTTACTGAAACTTTAAGATCAAATATCTTGAAACATAGATTTTTCAAATGGTTTACAAGATAACTTTTTTTCTAATATATAATTTTATTAAATTTTCAGGAAATGTTTCTGATTATTAACTACAATCTGTATCAAAAAGAAGATTCTAATATTATTTTCATTAATTTTTAAGTCAAAATTTAAACCGAAATTGAAACATTTGTAAATAAATATGTTTTAAAAATAGATCAAACAATAAAATTATTAATATTTTAAATTCAGCTTGTTACTTAGATTATTTTCTTTTGTATTAAAATTGAATTTACAAAATTTCAATGAAATTGGCTTTTTATGATGTAAACGGTGAGTATCTACAAATTAAACAGTATACATTTTTAATAACAAATAAACATATTGTAAATTATTAAAAATACCAGATATTTGTTTTTGTGTTAAACATGTGCTATTATATCACAGTATAAAATTTAATGATTGTATTGTTATAGTTAAAGAGGAATTAAATTTTTAAATTATCATAATTTTCCACTGAGATAGCTGTATCTACCCGCTTAAATCGAGATTCAACTCCTTGGCACGGTTTTTGCTTGAATGGGGGGACATCGCGTGCATGCTCTGACGCCTCCCGATCCGTCCGGAAGTCGTTGGAGGCATTCCCCAACGGTCTGCGCTGAGCGCGCACACTCCTTGCGTTGCATAGACGCGCTGGCGCCGAACGATGGCGCCGATCGCATCGAAGACCGAAGAAATAAAAAAAATTGAAATAAATTCAGAGAAATACATTACTTTTTTATTTCCTTGGGCGTTGACACACGCCTTGCACATCCAAAGAAAACGCCACTAGTAATAAAGAAATAAATAACCAGACAATGACGGGTAAACAGTTGGTAAAATACAGTCTGTCACCAAGACAAACAACTGAACCTGTGGACTTAGGAAAGAATGTTGTTTGTTTTGTCTCCATAGCTACAGAAAATAGAATATTTAATGTGAAACGTAACCGGTGTAGATGGCATTGGTAGGGGAATTAATACAACATATGATCCGCAGTGATGATCCGCGTACATTGCTGACAGTGTGTTTAAAATAGAAAATGGCAAACAATAAAAACATTGGTACCAAATGAATAAAAACATAAAATCAACATTAACACGATGAAAAAATACATAATTTCATTGCTTTTGAATGTAGTACAGGGCGTCATTATAAAACTGTTGTCTAGTATCCATAGAAGCTATACGAAACTCCAGAGACATAAATGAACTACGTTGTTTATGCACATTCATTTACATTGCCTGTCATCTACGTTTTATCTCCTGCTCACCAGAATAATTCACGTCTGAAAGTAATATATGCCTCGCTGTGTTGATAGAGTGAATGGGTGAATGCAATAAGAGCTCGTCCGATGGCAAATGTCTTGGCCGTGACAGCCGTAACATTGAACCTCGGAGGAAGCTTGTTTCGGAGGGCGGCCGGTCTGTTTACTGTTGCCGAACAGCCTGCTGTAAACCGAGTCCGGGCGGGCGATCGCATCCATTATGCACGCCCTCTGACGTCAGCGCGAGCAACTCGTCCGCGATAGCCTCCCCGGCCTGCACGCGCGCATCTCCTAGAGCCCCGGTGCGTTCCAAGTGGACCGGAAGTGGGGCGACCTTGGCGCGGCTCGCGGATGAGCTGCGGTAGCTACTGGGCTTCGATCTACATACCACGGCCTTGAAGAACGGAGGTTTTTTTGTTAGGTGCGCTTCTTCTAGAAACGAATTACATGGCGGTCAAATACGAGTATTCAACATCGAATAGCGCCAGCCACTAGTAGAGTACATCAACTATATCCCGTTCTTAACAAATCATCCCCCCTGCAACGACATGTGGCTATTCATCTTTATAAATCAATGATCCCTCCTATATTTTCCTGTGCTTCTCCAGTCAGAGCTGCCGCAGCCAAAACCAACCTCAAGGAAGTGCTAATTTTTCAAAATAGATTCCTACGCACCATCACAAAAGCTCCCTGGTTCATTGTAAATGCACAGCTACATAATGAACTTGTCGAAGATTCCTTCAGCACTTCACTTTCACTTAAGTAACAGAATCACATTGCAATAGATTGAAAAGTAAGTTACCTAGAGAAATTTTCTACCCTTTATTGACAAAACGAAAAACTTTTCTCATTATGAACTAGTAACCCTAATAATGTATTGGATTTCTACTTACAATTTTGTTATTATAGATCAAATGATTACTTTAAATATCCTATACCAATGATTTTCTTCTGTGGCTGCAGAGGGACAATGGCCAAGCTTGAATACATAAAAAAAGTATACCACTGCAGATTCTTTTACATCGGTCACGCCCTTGATTTTTTATGAATACCCTCTTGGGATAAACGCAATTAGTTGCAAAGTTTCCAAACAAACTTCTGTGAATGCACCGTCATATGTGAGGAACCAATTCATTTGTACCGCCCTTTTCATGGAACTCAAAGCAGTTTACATCACGAGAGTGGAACAGACTATGTTTTTTTAATTCAATCTCTCCACATCCTGTTTCTCCTGAGCTTAGTTGCTCTTGATTGGTAGAAATTGATCTTCATATTGCAATTCTCCCTCGCTCGAGAGACATTTTTATCCGTTTTGAAGAAATTAGATAATACAAAATCTCTTTTTATATATAATCCTTCCAACCATTGCATGTCTAGTTCACTCCCAATGTAAAACTATATTAATCTATAATTATGGAGGAGCCTATAAGCCATCTCCTAAAAGTAATAATTATTTTGTTATTTATTATTAAATTATTATTGTTACTTTTCTTGGACTTTTCTCACCTGCGGTTGCAGATTTGAATGGGCAACATTCCTACTTTTACGTATTTAGAACCATTCAAAAAATCCAGCAGGTTTCAAGAATAACTTTTGAGCATTTGGAATAATTGTGTTAGGAGACAGACCTAATTGTTCCAAATAATACGTTAAATTTTTATTTGAAGACGGGTTCTTAGTATTACAATTGGTAATATATGAACAGGTTGAATTTTGGGAATTTCTTGAATACTTGTATTCTATTGAGAGAGGAATATATTTTGAAATTCGGTGAGTATCTGCTTTATTGACGTGATCTGGGTGAGTAATGTCAAGAATGAATACTTTCCTTTCCTATAAGTTATGTAACAAGAAAGTTACGTCTGGTTAATTTGCCAGAATCTTTTTACCAGTTTGTATTGGAAGGCCGTAATACATTTTGAGCTGATTACTCTCTATGGCGGGTTCATGGGTAAGGCATTGTATTCCAAATAGGAAATGGTTTCCTCTTCTGCCAGAAGCCCAATTTTGATTTCCAGAACTCAAGCTTAGTACTACAGTGCATCAACCGATGTCGCTGTGGGACCTATGGCCGAGAGATCCTAGGGTTGGACTTCCGACGGTGATAGAGTTTTCAACCCTATCATCCTAGTTTTTCGTTGCTTCTGTCAGAGCAGTACTCTAACAAACGAGCCTCGGTCCGCATGTGATCTTTCCTTCTTCTTCTCTTTTCTTATCCTCACCCTTTACTTACACACTCACTTACATGCACTGTACTACCACATCCGCGCCTCACTGGTGGCAGAGTCCTGCTGGAGGAAATCCCTGCTGGCCGCCGTGTAGGTTGGCCCCGGATTCCGCCATCCAGCGGGGGAAGACCACCGCCATCTCCGGCATAAAACGCGCATTACGCATACGGAACTAATAACCATAGCACTTGACGCGCCCGGAAACGTGAATCATGGTTGCCAGTACTTGGTGTATAACATTTGCAGTGAGGTTGTGCCGGTGTACAACCCAGGGGGGTTGGCCGGTTTTATACACCCAGCGATCAGGTGATCTATTGTGTCTGATGATTGATGACATACTCTTCATTCTTCACTATAGAGTTTTTCTATATATATATATATATATATATATATTTACTTTTCGCCTTACGAATTCTTCGTAAGAAGAGAAAGTTATGTAACCGTGCCGCGGAAAACGGCGAATTCTTGCCAGAAAAACTCTTATAGCAGGGTTCTGTTGTTTGTTAGATTTTTTTGGTCGCGAATTGGCCATCGTAGAAGCTATATTTTCCAAATTTTATTAAAGTTATTGATTTTTTCGTTAAATGGGACCAGTTTGACCTAATGTATAGTCTGTAATTTTGCCATTGTTATTTGAAACATTTCGTCTTTAACTTAAAGAAATGAGTTTGATATTGTCATTTTTGGTCTGATGTTTCATTTATCGGAAATAACTTTCAAAATTGCTTATAAATATTTCTGAAATGAATCAACAATGAAGGCTATTACAAGCTAATCTTTATATGACTTTTTCTGTGCAGTGCTATTGAGAATAACTTGGAAGTGGCTGTGTGCGCATGCGCGTCCGCGACGTGCGAGTGCGTGCAGACGCGACTCCCACACTGCGCCACGCACGACATGAGCCAACAGCGTGCACTCGACTGCTGGCTACATGCGCCTCCGATGTAGCCAGAAGGCTACTAAAAGAAAAGTGTTTGGGAGGACAACCTCGAAGGAGGAAATGGAGGATTGGCCGAAAGATAATTGAGAGAGGCCACTGAATTAATATTAATTTAATTATCGGAAGTAAAAAAAGAGTAATAATGCCTTAAATAGGAATGAAACAAAACTTACGATTTAAGAAATAAAAGAGAAAACAACAATTATAAACTATTCTACTACATACAAATTGAGTGCCGGACCCGAACGGAGAATTACTAATAAAAATTCTAACTCTTATATCTTCAATTTAGTAAAGTACATAAATAATCAAGAAAAAATTTATAAAATTAATTAAAAGAATCAAAAGTGACTAAAGAAAATATTAACTTCTAAACGAAACCAAACGTAAATACAATTGAGGAATTATGTATGTGACAGATGCTCTTGTGAATAAATGTCTTTCTTGACTCGGCACCCTCAGAAACACAAACAGATACCTGGGTACGGAGGCGTTGTTTGTTGTACTCGCACGGTTGTTGCCGGGGCTGGAGCCTGGGGTCTTGCCGCGATGTGAAAGTCGCACAAGTCGCTCTGTACCAGCTGAGCGAATGTTCAGTATTCGAACGGGATGACCAGGCGAATGGACCGCGGGTCTAATTTTCACTATCGTTCTGCAATAGACGTGAATGCAAATGCGAGCGATGTAGCATGCGGTATGGCTATATGATGCTAATGGGCAGCCTATAGCCTTAATGAAATATGTGCCGTTGTGGCATGATGAAAATTGAGTGGTAAGGCACAAGAGCAAACTGCGCATTTATTTATTTATTTATTTATTTATTTATTTATTTATTTATTTATTTATTTATTTATTTATTTATTTATTTATTTATTTTTGTTGTTATTTATTTATTTATTTATTTATTTATTTATTTATTTATTTATTTATTTATTTATTTATTTATTTATTTATTTATTTATTTATTTATTTATTTATTTATTTATTTATTTATTTATTTATTTATTTATTTATTTATTTATTTATTTATTTATTTATTTATTTATTTATTTATTTATTTATTTATTTATTTTACGTCAAAAATCAGTTAAAAACTGCGTATGACGTGCTATGGGGAAAAGTGAATTGTGTGCACATTTTCAAAATTCTGTGATCCCTACACTAAGTCATATACTACTTAAATTTTGAATTATGAAAGGGAGAAAAAAAAACAAAAACTCCCATGTAGTAAAATCTATTTTCAAGGATAAATAAGCAATACATTTTGAATTTTGAAAGGGAGAAAAAAACAATCAAAAAAACTCCCATGTAATAAAATGTATTTTCAAGGATAAATAAGCAATAAATTTTGGCTCTTATTACTTCCTGCCGCGACAACATGGAAACGATAATTTGAAGAATTGTGTTTCCCACTGAATTCTAGAAGACGTGCACAGAAAATGAAGTTACATTTATGTCCAGAAGCAAAACAAGGGGCCATCTCAGTTAGTGCATGTAGAATGTTAGTGTTACTTAGACGCGAGTGACCGTTTGAGCCTGTGCGACAAAGTGTCACATGACAGACGAGCGAATCTGAATCTGACATCTGAGCATCTGCCTATCTACAGCCCGGCTCGCGGTGGTTCACAAACAGTATGCAGAAAAGCGCCCCTCCCAGGCGGTGGTCGCGGAGGGGGCGGGCGGGCCGGCCCTTGGGGGCTGAGGCGCGGCCCTTTTGGGAGGCCGCGCGACGGAGCATCGAAGGGCGGGCCCGCCGGCCGCGGAGGGGCGGCGCTTCTAACAATTAGCGTTTTAAGAACCTTCCGTGTGTTGTAAAAATGTGAAAAACGTCCTCGAGGAATCGTTTGAAATGCCTCTCAAAATTCAAGTATCTTATAGATCTACCACCGAAATGTCGACCTCCGATTTCTGCAGGGAATCCAATATTTTTCGTTTTTTCTCTCAGCTTCAGGGGATGCAGCGGTTTCGACTTTCCGTGCAAGGTACCCACTATGTCACTGGGAACACTGTGCACTCGTCCAATCGGCAGCTTCTTTGGGGCTTACATTTTTGATATTGGAGCTTCCGATTGGATAACAACATTCACCTCTGCTTCCAGCTCGCGACCATGAACTGCAGCTGTTTAAATCGGAGCATAAACACTGACATACTGCGAGTTTCTCGTTCTGTGGTCGGTTGATTCACAAGCCTTTCTGCGACAACTTGCATTCGTGAAAGACAAGACAAACAACCATGCCAACGACGGAACTCGAACCCGCGACTTGTCGAGTCGACACACTCTGTCGCCACCGCGGCCATCCATTTCGGCTTGCAGGGAATCAAATACTTTTCACTCAATTGAGGTCGCTTTTCAACTACTGAGGTCACACAGCGTCCTCTGTAATTCACGCGCATACCCGTTAACGGACACACACACACACACACACACACACACACACATCTAAACCGCGGGCGGGATTCGAACTCGTGACCCTTCGGCCTCAGCGACCTCGGCTGTCCGCGCCAGCTCCAATACTTTTTCTCCACTTATATTTCATTGATTATCGGTGTGAAGAGTGGTTTGAGTCAACACGCTTCTCAATTATTTCGATAATAACTGGGGTCATATAGCGACTGTACTGCGTTTACATATAGCCGTTTGCGTGTAAACGATGCGCAAAAATAGCGAACACCTTTTAATTCAGGTAACAGAAATTTAAGTTTAGGGACACGTTCAATTATGTTTCGCAGGAAAAATATTTCGGGGGCCACTGATAATTTATTTTCCAGGAATAGGTAATACAGACATATTTTTACTTTCGAAAAAGTTTGAAATAATATCTTGAGGACAGATTTCAATTAATTATCGCTTTGAACTGCTCTGATAAATAATTGAGAACTTGCTTGACGGTGTTTTACTTTCTTTTATTCGTTCGTTTATTGGAATACACGGTAATATGCGTGATTTACTTGACGCGTGGTTCTGACTGTGCAAAAAGAAACCTTTCGGAAGAAATATGCATATCAACGTTTAATACACGGTTCATACGTTTCAAAAACGTTACCACGCCCGCATTGCGGCATATTGTACACAAATAACGCCCTCTGCAATTTGGGTGCCCCGTAACTTTACGCTGAACCAACGTTTTCCACCTTGTTTACACGTAATGTCGAAAAAACAGAGCGCAAAAAAATCACGTGGAGCACTGGTTGCAATCATTGACCCAATAAAAGATCACGAACGAAACCCCGTGCCTGAACGTCTATGCGACCCAGGCACAAAGCCGTAATTTCATTTCTCCGAAATGCAATGTTAAACTGGAGTCGGCGCGGCGGGCGCTCGTTTGCGCATGCCCGGAGGAGTGGGGGCGGGGAGGTCCGGCGTTCGGCCGTCAGTGCGCTACGCGCCACCGCCGCTGCCGTTTGGGGACCCGCGCTGGCTTCCTTCCTTCCTGGCCGCGGTTCTTTCGTAGCGCGGCAGTTTGAACCGTTGTTCTTGTCGCTTCCCACTGTTAGGGATATCTGACGCATTCTCACGTTTTGTGTGCGATCTGGAAACGAGGCTATTTTCGTCTCAGATTGACTGACCTTTTTTTTAATGTCTGGTGTATAACTAGATACAAACGATTCGTAATGTAGATTTTTCTTTGTATAACATCAAAAGTGAAAGTGTAAAAAAAATGTAAATGAAGTGAAGAAAGGCAAGATTCTTTTTCGAGTGAGTGACGTTTTGGGTTAAGTCCGTTTCATTCAATTTGTTACATCTAACCTCTCACGCGTAAAAGACGTTTCTGGAACACGTGACGGCGGTTGCCGCGCAGTGGCGATGTGCGATGCCGGTGGGTGCCCAGAGGGGGGCTTTGGCTGACGTTGGCCGCAGCCGGGAGAGTTGAGGTCTTCGAGGAGGCCATGCTGCGCGGCAGTCGCGGCGCCGCTTTCCTCTGCGCTGCGCTGTGCTCCTTCGCTTGCGTCGCAGCTGCTGGATGTGAGTAGTCGCTGACCAATGAACTTGGGTTTGACGATGGTTAGGTCTTGATTTTTATATGAATGTTAGGGCAAGATCCTTGACTGAAAGATACGACAAAATAATTACTATTTTTGTTTCCACATTTCATTGGATCTTCTTGATAGTCATTGTTTAACAGCAATTTAACCCATTGCATCCAATTGTATACTCGGTTACATATTATGTTGAAATGGTTTCACTATTAAATGAAGTGTGTTTTCTAGAAATTCAGGTTTGAGGAAATGAGCTTAAATTGCGATTCGAAGCGCGCAATTGTAACGACACCTTTCAGAAAAGAATAAATAAAAATAAATATCTCAAAAGTGCATATGGGTGAATGACACAAACGTAAAATAATTTGTAATTTATTATTCTTCCTCAGACGTAATGTGAATGCAATTTAAATAGTCACAGCTGGAAATTCTAGTTTTAATAGACAAAAATGTTTCGGCGTCATTTTGGGGCTTTTTTCCAAACTAGTGCAATCAACGTATCAAAGACGACAATGTTAGAATAGATTGCCTTAGATTCCCGTATTCTCGACCGTGGATATTACGAAGTTCAACAAACTTCGTAGAATTTCTTGACATTACATTGTGAGGGTGTCGCTTGTCGGTAAAGTTGTTTTCAAGATGATAAATATTTGGAAATTTACACTACTTGTAAATCACAACGTTTTACATAATATTATTAAAGGTGATTGTTATATTTTATAGTAACAATTGTTATTAATAATATTCAAACAAAATGATAATACTATTTATGTAAATTACGTAAATTTAGAAGTTGAAACAAAACGGGATTAATATGAAGAGAACTGGAAAGATGAGGTAGTCGAGACTCAACCACAAGAAACTAGCTTATTTACATGACTCAGTCAAAGAATTTCTGGGAACCAATTTCTACTATTTATACGAATGAAAGACACATCTGTAAAAAAAAAGGTGGTGATTTATTGGCAATGTAACATTGCAAATAATCATTTTTAAAACAATCAATTTTATTGAACAGTGAAAGCTTTACAATGCGATATCAAGTGATTTTACGAAGTCGGCTTAGTGTCACAATAGGAGGATAAATGGTCCTAAGAGGGCCCCGAGCCCCGTATACTCTGCAAGGGACCCATGTGTTTCATTGCTAGATGTTAATGAATTTGACAGTTGTGTCTTCAAAGGATCTCGAATTTTTGCGAAATTTGCGAAAAAGTTATTGGAAATGTAGACACTGGATTAATTTTATAATATTCCTTTCCAAAATTCCCGATTTTCTTTTACAGAACTCAATCGAGGTTTATCTGAATGCTGTTGTCAAATTACGATCTGCTTGGATTCGTACTTCCACCAAATATTGGAAATCGATTATTTATTTTACAACTCCAAAAACCACCTCGTTTTATCGAAGGTTTTTCTTTTGAAGATCAAACGGTGCGGAATCATTTATCAAAGCAAGCACCTTAGTTTCTTGATTTGTAGTCTGTACAAAACTGTGCCAGTGAAATGTAATCGACTTATATCGGTCGTGTGACATAATGTAAATATAAATGACACGCGAAATATTCCTCGAAACAGTGAAAGTAAGAAAATAAAGCAAAGCCACATATCACCCAATATGTATATTTATGATTTTATAATGCTACTAAACTTCGTAATTTAAAGTTTTATTCTTTGATCTTCTTTCAGAACAATAGGATGTTCATTTTAAAACATTCCGGAATAAAAAAAATTACATTTTTTGATTTGGATGTATTTTATTAAACATTCGTGATATTTTCAGTTAAGAGGCTTTCTTCCAGTACTTGAATTTTTAAAACTATAATGCACTCTTAAAGTTCAGAACTTATGTATAATTTACGATTTGCTACTTTCTTTTAAAGACATTCGAATTTAATTCGGAAAACTCGAATTAAGCAAAACTCTTTTCTGCAGCTGAAACTGCTTAATGTAGGAATTGCAGTGTACACTTTCATTTTGGATACTACATCATACTGTGTAATATTATTTCTGTTGATTGTCGTAAGTATGTTTTTCTACAGTTTATTCCTCTGTCATAGGAATATGCCATGTAAACTCCAATTAAAACAGGAAGTCCGTAGAAGGCCACGAGATGACAGAAGAGGGCACACTGTCGTCGAATCGCGGGTTTCGTTGCGATTTAAATTTTTGGTACTGGAGCTCCCGATTACATGAACCACCTTTTTCTTTCTGCGCATGACCTTGAAAGGACTTCGTGTTTTCATCGAAGTACATTCGTCGTCTCTAATGGCACACCAGTGTCCTGGAATAAAACTTCTGAACTGAAGAAATATTTCACCGCCGCATTAGATGAGAACTTGTACTAACGCTTTGTAGTTTGACGAGTCTTATGTGCTAGTTTCGAGAGAGACGTATTTCCTTCGCCTGCTAAAATGATGAGTAAAAGAAGACCACTACCCAGACGAAAATTCTATGTGTCGGCTGCTCTATTTGGTCGTTTACGTGTCTTTTTTGGTTACATTTATTTAAGAACAGTATGGACTCGATTCAAAACTTTTTGTTTATTCATTGAATTTATTTTTTCTGTTTGGTATGCTTGATTGAAAAATTTGATTTTTTTAAAACATTTTTGGAGCGAACTTTCTTTCATTACTCTTATTATGATTTTAAAACTTTAAATAATGTTGATATGAAGGTACGTTTTTGTGATTTTATTGAGAGTTTTCAATTTGGCATATCACTACTAAATTTAAATTTGAAGGATAAAAAGGAAAATCAGGGAGGTTTGAATTCACCTGTCAAAAATGGTGAACGTAAGTAAAACCTACCTAAGGCAAACGTTGACGTTCTCATAAAGACTCCTCAGGTTCGCAGCTTTCCTTCTTGAAAAGGGGATAGCTAGTAATTTAGAGGTACATTGCACCGTTAATATGAATTAACATGAACTAATCCGATGTTTCCAGATATTATGAATGTATATTATGACCATTTATTCCACTGCGTTCTTTTCCACGCACCTACATGGCCCCTCTATACCCGTTTCGTGTCACCAGGCATTACCTCATAAAAATACCATAGCCATTGTTTCCAGTGACACGAATGTTGGTGGGTGTCCAAATGTGTGGTAACATATTGAGATCGCGAACCTCTTTGCTTTTTCCAGGCTGCTCGAAAATGTTCGTGCAAAATTTGAGATCAATTTCTTCAGTGGATCGAACGTTTTTGTGGATCACATATTCACTCTCTCTCTCTCTCTCTCTCTCTCTCTCTCTCTCTCTCTCTCTCTCTCTCTCCTCTCTCTCACACACACACACACACATATACATACACATACACATACGCGCACACACGCACGCACGCACGCCAGAACACCCGCCCGCACGTGCACCGACATTTTTTATTCTGAGATAATTGTGTTTGTAATTACATGAATATGAATACTTTAATTCATTTTTTGCTTTAATTCTCTAATGAAACAATTTAATGAAAATAGAATATTATTTATATCACAAACACACTGCAACGTAAAGAGACAACTGAAAAATGAAGGGCATATATTTATTTCGCTTTATAAACGACTTGAACATGTTACGCAAGAGGTAGAATAGACTATTATTTAATGTAGTTCAGTATTTATCATTTCAGTCTATATAATCCCCGTAGATGCAGCAACTTCAGTTGTCATTATTTATGAAAATCTAGCAATATTTCGCATTCTATAGTAAGATTCTTTTTAAATAACGTGAAATCCCACATGTACTCTTAATTTGATTATCACGTGCTTAGCTAAAAGTATATTTATTCCTTGTTTTAACATTCAGCAAAGAAAAAAGTAGAAAAATATTCACTGAGAAAAGAAAAAAATGAATAAAGAACAAACAAAGTAAAAGGGGAAAGAAGATAAAAAAGAAGAGAAAGTGTAAGATTTCGGTCTCTTTAGAAGTTTGCAAATGTTTCCGCCAAGATGAAGAAAGTCGGATTTACGCCCGTATTTTATCGTACTATATTTGGAGAGATCTCTTTCTAAGGAACTCGGTACTCAAGAGTATTAAACCTCGAGCAGCGCAGTTAATTATGCAGCGGCCGTGGCGTGCTTCTTTCATCCATTCTGTGAGTCCGAGACGATCCTTGGCGGAGGGAAGATGAGGAGGGAGTGGTAATACAAAAAGGAAAAGAAAACGGGAATGTTGTTATTTCACATCGCTATATTACAAAACAACAAATTCCGACTGCTCTGAAACACGAGCATCTAGAACAGCCATTCCAAAAGTCGACATCGCTCCTATAGAGTCGATTTGAACTCTCTTAAATGTTAGTAGTTTACATTAAAAAATATTGGGAGTAAACGAATTCTAAAAATTGACCTCTTGCCACTAAGTTGAAGACTAAATTATAACATACAGTTCAAGTTCAGGAAGTTAAAATCGGCACTTCTCACCGCTAGGACGAGAAGAAATGCACGCTAGAGGGTCGAGGAGCAGTTAGGGGGTTTCGACAGCGTTCTTCTGGTGAGCAGGGCAATTGAATGATGATTTCGTGTTTTCGGGCGCGTCAACTGCTCTGCCAAATAGGTCCAAAAGTGTAGTGAATGTTTTTGTGATGGGAGGGGATTGTGATCTTTCGCCGCTCGATGGGCGCCAGACTACACGACGGCCCCATTCAGCTACCTCACCAGCGGGGCACCACCCAGGCGGGGCAAGCGCTAATCTCCAGACGTGTGTGGTGGCGTGGTTTTCGTTAGTGCGTAAGGAGTGAGGAGAGGACAAGGAAGAGAAAGGAAAGTTCGAGGGTACTGCTCCCGCATTCGCCTGACGTTCATCAGAGAAACTACCGATCAGAGCAGCCGCTGCGTTAGACTTGGCTACTTAGCGAGTGACGAAAATCCTGGCATCGTCCGCGCTCGAATAGTGGGACCTCCTAACCAGAGGCACTGCAGTGACATCAGTTGATGCTCTGATAGGACAGGTAATGAGTAACATATAACCTAATTATAATAAGCACTGCGTGGGTAATCGAAATAAATTATGCTACTGAGAAAAACTATTGGGAAAATTTTAATGCTTCGTGATTGGTCATTTCTTCATTATATTTCACGTTCTAGTAACTTGTCGCAGTATAATATCTTACCTTTCAAGAAAAAGTAGCATTTTTATTTTGATTTTTTCCAGTGGCTGGATAATGGCTAATCTTGATTTCTAGCTAATTTCATTCTGGAAAAGTTACATTTTTTTTCGCTTCTGATTCTTTGTGTTTGGTATTTTTTATCGTTTATTGATTGGTTGATTTTTTCGTGTTCCGGGCGCGTCAACTGCTTTGGTCATTATTCCCGTTAGTGTAGTGCATGTTTTTTTTCGGGAGTGGCAGTGTTCTTCCCCGCTGGATGACGCCCCAGTGGCTGGATAATGGCTAATCTTGATTTCTAGCTAATTTCCTTCTACGCTGGATGACGAGATCCGGCGCCGACCTACCGTCGGCTAGTGGGGTTTCCCCCTAACCAGGACTCTCCCACCAGCGGGGCACCGCCCAGCCGGGACAAGCTCTAAGCTCCCGAACGGTCTCCCGGAATATGTGGTAATGTAGTGCATGTTAGTGTAGTGTGTGTAAGGGAAGAGTATAGGACAAGGAAGAGGAAGGACAGATCGCGCGCGGTCCGTGGCTCGTTTTGTAGGGTACTACTCCGGCATTCGCCTAGTGTTGATCGGAGAAACCACGGAAAACTACCGATCAGAGTAGCCGGCCGCTAGAATTCTCCTCCAGACAGCGACTGAATTCGACCTAACTGAAAAGTTAGTGTCGAAAATTCTGCCGCCGTCAGGACTCGAACCTAGGACCTCCCGTTCAGAAGCGCTGCAGTGACGTTGATGCACTGAGCTACCGCTGCCGGTTTATCGTTTATTGTTCCTGCTACAATGGTAGAATAAATCTGTGATATATACGCGTAGCAGTAAAAGGGATGTTTCACTGTGATTAAGAGAATTAAAAACCAAAATTGATTGCCGTAGGGTCTACTTTCACAGTAATCTATGAATTTGTACAAGCAGAAATAGTGTGATGCGTCAAGTGAATATGTAGTAAGGATGGCCGGGCAACTTATACGCTTTAAATGTTCTATACGAATGGGAACATGATTTTCTAGATTCAAAATGTATATAAAGTTTGTTTTGCCTTTCTTTGGGAGCTTCTGCAAATTACCATACACAAAATGAAATGGCACTTTGATAGGTTTTAGTCATGTATTTCTAGAGCACTTTCTTAATTTTAGAAGCAGGATCTAAGGAGACTCTCTTTCTGCTTCCTCTCATTCCCCTCCTCCTCCTCTTCTACTCCCACTCCCTTTCCACTCCATCTCTACCCTGCTCCCCGACCCTTCTCCCTATCCTTCTCTGGGGTAGCCGTTATTTAATGAAACTAACTGTACCCTTGCGATTACAGCACAATCACTAAGAAGTTTAGAAAGGTTACAACACGAAAGTACAACACACACACACTCTTCAAAAAGTCGAATTTCCACCACAATATTGTTTCATATTGTTTATTATTTATTCTCTAAGAATAATTAAATTAGGAAGGTTTCCCAATTCTGAAATTAAAAATCCCTGTGAACACAGATTTAAGCATGTTTCTAAAAAATGTATTTGAAATGTTTTTATTCATCGAGATCTGTACGTGAAGGTTGTAGTGGTCTATAGCAGGAAATCCGGTTATTTCCTCAACCCATTAGTTGCCATGGTCCCAAATGGGGGGTTTCAGACCTTTTTCATTGTAGCGCACTATTGTGTAATATAATTTGCGAGTTTTATTTCTTCAATAGGTTGAAACATCCTAAAAGACATACATAAGCGAGTCTTTTCATTCCTGAATGCCAGATGTCTGTTCCTGAATGCTATGATTGGCAGTTTTCCGTGGTTTCTCCGATCAACACCAGGCGAATGTTGGAGCAATACCCTAACAAACTGGTCACGGACGGTGCACTATCTTTCCTTCCTCTTCCTTGTCCTATCCTCCCACTTACACATATACTTACACTAAAATGCACTACACTACCAGACATCGGAAGTTTGCAACTTGCGTCGATTGGTGCGATGTCCTGCCGGGCAGATACTTGAAGAGGGCAATCCCTGCAGGCCGATGTGTAGGTCAACACCGGTGAGGGGAAGAACCCGCCACCTCCCGTTTGGTAATTTGGAATCAGGCATTACTCAGGGGCTCAATGCTCCTTAGATTCCAAAATTCACAGCAAAGAGGAGAGACAATTGCCCTTTTATCTATTTCTTGCGTCGATTTCTGGCTAACCGAACGAGAGATCTGATTGTAACGGTATATGTCAGATGAGTTAATTCTATTGGACTAGTAATCCTTTACGTGCCACAAACGTGACATAACATCCTGAGAATTTTCTGTCATCCGAAAATCCACTATCCATGTTTGAACTGGGATTTTAGATGTAAATCTTAACTTTATACCAGTAGAGTAGGCTATGTTAGATTTTAAAATGTGAGGTTGAGTAGGCCATTACAAACGCCCTTTACGTGGATCAGAAAAGTGTAGTTTAAGTTAGTGGTGTGTTTATTTTACTAATATCTAGTTAAATGAGACGTCGCTGACGTACTCAACGGCTTTAAAAGCATTTTCTTATGTTAAACTTCAACAGACAAATTCTAAACAAAAATAAATTTTAAACACTCATTGGCTGGCATTTTTAATCATCAAGCGCAGTACGTTATAAATATCCATTGAAAATGAAAATGAAATAATTTATAAAAATACAAAGATGTGTAGACAAAACTCTCCTTTTTGTTCCTTTTCAGTCTTCGACCACTTCCCTTTCCAGAATACAGTGTTCGAGAACCAAATCTGAGCCATTCTACGAAACGATAATTATACGGTAAATTATATACTTTTAATTAATAACTCCACTGACTATTAACCTTATCCTTCGCAGTGATCCAAGCCATTTACTACAAATTCTAGTCAGTGATGTGCGAGATCGATTTTCTCTCAATCGATAAAATATTGTTGATATTAACTTATATTGTCCAAAAGGAAACCTAAATTTGAAAGGGTATTTCTTCTTTTGTAAAATTAATACTGTACTGCATTAATAGTCTCACAAATTTCATGACGAAATTTCGTCCTTAAAGAAAAGTAATAGAGCTTGAGTATTGATGACATCTTGTGCAACCAAGACGCGTTTAAATCTACGCCGTGTTTAAGATTGCATTGCAATTTTTTATGAGTCGAATTTATGTTTTAATTTACTATTAACACGTAATATCATTATTGAATTTTATATACGTAACGGAATGTTGACGAACAAGTTCAAAGAAAAGGTATTTGATTCTCCTGAGTAATTTGCAAATAGTAGATAGTGAACGATGACACATTGTATGTAATACGTGATAGTTTACTTTTGACTATCCTTCCCCCACAAACACAAAGTGAAAACACGACATTCCACAAAATTTGAATTTGCAGCCCCAGCTCAAAACGTTTGTCTGTGGAGCGCTTATACTAATCGGATCAA
This sequence comes from Teleogryllus oceanicus, assembly GCA_964035755.1. Classification (NCBI taxonomy): domain Eukaryota; kingdom Metazoa; phylum Arthropoda; class Insecta; order Orthoptera; family Gryllidae; genus Teleogryllus; species Teleogryllus oceanicus. Next base: position 55,656,676 of record CAXIVR010000008.1, read on the forward strand.
CTCGTTTTTGTTAAGAGATCCATGTTATTACACAGGTACGTCATCTAATTTAAGTATTTTAATCTTTTGACTGATTCGTTTATAGTACGTTGTAATATTGTATCTCTTACCGTTTAAAATATTTTAATTGATTGATTATTCATGTTAATTTGTTTGTCCCGTTGTGTAGTGCTTTTTTCTCGGGAGATGGCGGTGATCTTCCCCCGTGGATGGCGAGATCTGGCGCCGACCTTCGTCGGCTAGTGGGGTTACCCCTAACCAGGACTCTCCCACCAGCGGGGCACCGCCCCAGCCGGGACAAGCTCTAAGCTCCCGACCGGTCTACCGGGATATGTGATAGTGTAGTGCATGTTAGTGTAAGTATGTGTGTAAGGGGAAAGGATAGGACAAGGAAGAGGAAGGACAGATCGCGCGCGTTCCGTGGCCCGTTTGTTACGGTACTGCTCCGGCATTCGCCTGGTGTTGATCGGAGAAACCACGAAAAACTACCGATCAGAGCAGCCGGCCGCTAGAATTCTCCTCCAGACAGCGGCTGAATTCGACCTAGCTGAAAAGCTAGTGCCGAAAATCCTGCCGCCGTCAGGACTCGAACCTAGGACCTCCCGGTCAGAGGCGCTGTGAGTGACATTAGTTGATGCACTGAGCTACCGCTCCCGGTTTAAAATATTTTAAAATCAAAGTAGAATTATTTAATGGAAATTGTGACTTTTTCTTTATAAATGTAAGTTCATTATAAATGTACAGTTTCTTTAATATATTAATCACTTTTCCTCAGAAGAAAGAAGTTTGAAATTAATCATATTTAGTAATATTGTTTATAATAGATGTTAAAAATATATTATACTGTGAAAAAAAATTATTAATTTAAAGCATTTTTAAGAAGTGAAACTAGTGTATTAAGCCATTCAAAAACATTTCTGTTATTTTATGCGATTTTTAATCCTCATATAAAATGCTAGCCAGACGAATTAAATCACCATATTCTATTTTCTTATAATTTTTATTCATGACTTGCTCATTTTATTCATACATTTATTGGCAATCACGTATACGCATCACCATCTGCCATTCATCACTTCAAATAAATCCAAGTTGAATAAAGAATGGAAATTCGTTTCTGCATTTCTGCATTAGCAACGCCTCCAATGGCGAAACTACTGACGAAACGATGTTAATTTCTCAGGACGCTAATCATGACCTTCGTCTGCAAAAAATCTGTTACTCATTCAAATGTAGGTATCAGTTACGCTGCGTAATATTTTAACTTTATACAGGTGTAGTATTCACTATTAATTAAGAAAATATAAATATATTTACATATCAATGTAAATAATTCTAGATTACGATTTTTTAACATAGATAAAAATGGAATATTTTAATATGTTATATTGTTTACTTTTTTATTATAAATATTTTTAAAGAAACGGAGTGATATTGAACTTCCTGATAATCACAAATTACTGAAATAGAGTACTGTAGAGAGAGCATCTTAAAATGGCGTTATTAATTTTAATTACTTGCCACTTACTTTTAGTGCAATTAATATCTACTATAAACAATTCTACATAAGTGTATGTCTATATTCAAAATTACTTCATCTGGCCTGAATAGTCCTCTCGCTTTCATTATAGATCCGAAGGCGATAAAATGCCTGTTGTGATGAGCCACTGTGATAGGCTGCCAAGACAGATCACGACGTATGGGTCCCGTATCGCAGTAATCGAGCAGCCATAACGTGCCGCTAAAGGTATAATCCATACGCCACCACAACAAATTTGCGATTAGGGACTCGTACCGTAATTAGGGATGCCAGATATTTTTTTCGGAAAACAATGAAGTTTCGAGGTTGGGAGCGTTAGACATTACAAAGATATTTTTGAATAATTTGTAAATGCATAATAATATCACAATCATCATATTTATAATAATAATCATTGGATAATATTTTAAATTTGTAACTATTTTCGATGACAGTTTGTACTTAAACTATATGGTGTCTCTGGCTCTTTTCTAAATACAATAACATTTTCCCTCATATTAGGTAGCTACAGCTCCTTGCTTAATAAAAGCCATTGTGATGCACCTTCATTTTTAGTAAGGACGTTAGACCTAAAAGAGAGAATTTTATAAACCAAACATTGAGAAGTGAACAATCACTAGTCATCGTTCCATTGATTGCTTCGTTGGATTGAGTATATTCAGTCGCGAACCGCAAGTGCTTTCGGCGCAAAGCGCAAATTGGCAAAGCGAAGAGGGAATCCAGCCGCGCTTTGTGGGCGTCGTCTGTTTCTGTGGTGACCTGCGCGTATTCGCCTTGTGGTCAGTTCTTCCTAGAACAGAAATGAAGCCGTGTGACGTAAAGTTTTGCGTGCGTTTCCGTTATGCGAGCACGTCTACGCTCGCGCGGCATTCGGAGCAAATGTTTCCACGCGTGGGCATGGCTTCTCCGTGGAGTGGTGACGGTCAATACCACGTGCCCTCCCCTGCTTCCAAAACTCAGGAGACAATCAAGAAAATGAAGACCCCAATGAGGATTGTATCAAATATTCTATTGATAAGAAATAAGAGTAGACACTGAAATTTAATATTTCCGTAATCAAGGGAATACTAAGTAAAATTCTGAATTGCTCATTTGAAGTCGGATTGTGGTTAAGTTTAACCAGTGCCTCCGCGGAGATGCATGTGGCTGATTTGCTGCGTGGCACTGGCCGAATACTTGCCAGCTGCCATGTAACCATGCAATCTTGTATGCTTATCATTAATCTTAGTAAAAAACAACTGAAAAAATCATGTAATTGGTATTAATATACTACTCATGTAAAATATACAATTTTCATCATTCATCTCTCATAAGTTCTTAAATAATTCTGAATATCGATTACATACATGGAATATTTAAGAAAATCACAGCTAGCTTCAAATCGGCTCAATTAAAAATTTTTTTAATTTTGCGTTCACACATTCATGCACTATACTGCACTACACTGTTTTGCTTTGAATTACACTGATCAGCACTTCCCACCACTTCACCGCACTTCACAGCATTTACTCATTTAATATCTATTATTTTCATCTTGTTCTAACTTATTTCTAAAACTTCGGACACTTAGAGGAAAAGCTTTGAAAATTGCTGCGGGTAAACTGTTCCAATCTCTGTTCTGTTACAAAATGAGAATTTCCCAAGATCTGAATTTTGTTTCCTTGTTCGAATTTTGTGGGTGTTTTCGCCTCCGCCGAAATAATTTGGTTTTTCTAGTCTAACCTGAATTTCCTTTCAATCTGGTTGACCTATACGTACGATTTATAAAGAGCACAAAGCCTCACCCTTGTTATTCTCGTTTCTAGAGGTTTCCATGACTTATTTATTGCGTTATTTCTATAGGTAAACTTATTCGCTTTCCTCGGTACTCTATCTAGAGTTTTCCGGTGCGACTTTCTGTATGGGTCCCAACATGCCACTCCATATTCCATGAGGGGGCGAACCAACGAAAGATATGCTAATTCTTTGGCGTTTCCAGAACTTTTCTTTAGAATTCGCATTACAAAATGCAAGGTTTCCACGTTTTTCTTACTACCTGATTTATATGCTTCTCCCACCCTAATTTACTATCTAGATGAATGCCTAAATACTTGGTTGATGAGACTTTGGGGATGTTGACCTCACGTAAACGATAGTCTGGTTCCTCAGTTTTGTCCCAGCCCGAATGTTATTGTTTTTCTTTTCGATCCGTTAATTCCCATGTCATTTTTTTCAGGCCAATCACGTAAATGTTCTAAATCTGCTGTAATATTTGCTCGCCAGCGCTACCTTTCTTTTTTCGGTATACAACACAATCGTCTGCAAATAAACGGACCTTTGATTGTATGTTAACATGGAGATTATTTATGTACGCTAAGAAAAGTAATGGCCTTAAAACCCTTCCCTGTGACAAGAATAGAACGATGGTTTCTCTTTTCCACCCTGTCATCGATTTCAACTAAAATTTCATAGCCATCGTTAGGCGGCCTGTAACAAGCAATAATTTCACGGAATTATCTAGTACGTCAATTTATATTCCTAAAATTTCAAATTTGTTACTAAACCAACTATTCCTAACTATTAACGAGGTCTTGACGCAGAGAGAAACGCCACCGCCACTTGTTTTTCTATCTCTTCGATATAATAACCGTAACGTAAAATTTCAGAATTAGCTACATATGTTAACCACGGTTCTGTCCCTATCACTGTATCTGGATCGCCCAAGCTGTTAGACCCAAAGACTTGATACTTGTTTTTCTATATATCTCGACGCCCTAAAACCGAATCTGTAGTCACAATTGGTCCACCTCCCTCCAGCTTTTCTTAAATCGCGAAAAAATAGTGGAATTATAGAATGTAAATTTGAGAATGGCTGTTTGCGATTTAAAAACTGGAGAGTTGTGGGGCAGTTCTGCTGCAGTTTCGGATTCAACGCGTCGCCACACATAGAGAAACACGTGTTAAGGCTTCGTGCCTGACAACAATCCCCGAAAACAAAAATACAATTTCACTATTTTTTTCGCGATTTAAAAAGCAACTGGAGGTTGACGATGGAATTCTGGTCAGTTGGGATTCGGCGCGTCGATATTCATAGAGAAGCATGTCTCAGTCTTTGGGTCTGACAATAATGCGCGAAAAAAATAAGACGTCACGATGGTTTTTTTGCGATTAAACAAGTGGAGGGTGATGGCGCAATTATGACTTCAGATACGGATTTTGTGCGTTGAAAAACAGAGAAACATGTTTCAAGTGTTTGGGTCTACTTTTTTTGTGTGTCAGTGTAATTACAACTGTCGAGATAGTCATGAGAGAAATGTGTGAAGAGAGAAGCCTATGAATGTAAAAGTTACCTCGCTGTGTTACCAAGTGACCCATTCCTAGTTTTAAGAGTAGGTCACTTGTTAAATAAAGTTCCGCAGATGTACGAAGAGAGAATTGTTTCAGAATTAGTTCCGCGAAGGGAGAGATAAGATTGATTAATTATTTCGTGTGAGTTAACTGCTACGTTCGTATGTGTATTCGCACACGTTCCACGGTCGTAGGTCATGGAATATCCTGGGTGATGATAGAGAAACTCTTTCGTTGGAACTATCGATCCGCCGTCAAATCATACGTCATTTTGAGAGGTTTCCCTCTTACAGCGGCTCATCAGCCCAGCTGGCGTCAGGTCTAAGCTACCAACAGTAGGATGGCGCGTTGCATGTGTGGGTATGTTTAACGGGAAAAAAGTGACGAAGATGAGAAAAGAATATCATGCGCGGTCCCTACGTTCCCGTCTGTTAGAGTACTGCTCCTGCATTCGCCTGCTATTGATGGGAGGAACTACGTAAAATTACTAACCAGAGCATTTAGCTGCTAGAAATCTCTTCCTGACAAGCAGCGAAATTCTAGCTGACTAAAAAGCTAGAGTCGAAAATCCGCTATCCTTGGATATTTTGTCCAAGGATATTTTGTCAGAGATGCTGCTGTAACCACAGTTGTTGTCCTGAACGATCCCAGCTAGTAGGCGTGATATGATAATGGAAAGACAAGACGAGAAGGGAACCAATTAATGGATGGTAGAGAAAGAGAAACCACGAAAGAGAACAGTAGGTCACTTGCGGAAAGGGCTGCAGTGTTTAAAGACATTTCGTGTAATGACTGCAACTGTTCACTTTTGGAATTAGAGTAGACTTTTGGAGTTAGAATTCTGGCCGCTGGGTAGTGACGCAGGAGCACGCAATTGAGAGGCGCGTACGCGGAGATGCTACCTGGCGGTCCTCTTGACGACTAACGGACTACGTAATGGAGGGTTACTCCCAAAGACATTGACTTTAAAAATAAAATAACGGAAGATTACTTCTAAGCGCTCAACGCCCCAATGGGGGTTATGAGACGCGTTGCGTCATGACGATGTCACGGGGTGATTTATTAAACTACTTGGGAAGGTATTTCTGGGGGTAAGCAACTCGCTAGAGGATCAGGAACGCTACAACCCTTAGGAGGAAGTTCCAGAGGATCTTGGCATCCAAAGAGAAACACTGCACTTACACTTAATACTATTTAATAATGTTAAAGTTTACATCGTAAATGCGTACGCTTATTAAGAGGGTTGAAGACCCGTAAACAAATATGAAATGAAACCCTTAGGTTATACGAAACAACTCAGCCATTCTCCACTGTACCCTGTTTCGACTTGTCATCAGATGTCTCGTGGCTGCGGCTTGTCCTGGCTGCGCTGGGACGTGATGTCGGGCAGCGTGACGGCTTTTGACAGTAGATCACAGGAGAACGAGTGTGCTGGCCAGGGGCGGGCACAGAATATAAAGGCGCGGAGTGACGCCTAAGGCGACGCCCTAGTGGGTCACGTGCATTGCGTCGCGGAAAGGGGTGAGGCCACGGAATCCTGTTGTTCTCCGTGGTTAGCTAAGGAATCCCCGCTGGGTAGGCCAGGCCGCAGCCGTCCTGTTATTCTCGGTTAGTAGGAGCGCCTCGCTGGCGCCAGGACGCCGCGCCTGTGTCCGGACTATCCCTATAACGTTAATGCACGGGTCACGCTTGGACGTTACCCATTAGTAGTGACCTATAGGGTCAACTATTCTGTGACAACGAAGGCGCAACAAATTTAAAAAAGAAAGAAGACAGTATTGGTGAATGTTAAAAGTCATGACTTCAATTATGAAACATTTTATAATAGCTAGGAATATCTTTTGTGTTTCGACGGAGTTGACATTGAAGCTGACACGTACTAGACAATCGAGAATGCCGTGAAGTCGTCTGAAGGATACTTTATGAACTTAATGATACATTCAAACAAGAAACGCCTTCTCTAGTTATAGAGGCCATGTGAATACGATACTGAGAAACTATTAACGTTTTCTATTCGTCGCACTAGTGCGCACCCAGTGCGCACTCAGGGCAGCTTTCGTGTTCCATTCGACCGCTAGGGGACCAGTGCAAAGAATGCGTGTCCATTCGCACATCGACACGGACCAGGGCGCACTCGGGGCGCCTAAACTGCACTGAAGATCGCGTCAGTGCAGCCCAGTGCACCGGGCCATTTTGAGGTTAGGTGCGGAATTTTCCATGCTGATTTAGATTCGTGGTGAAATTATGAAGGCATGAAATTATGACAATGTGGGACATTGGAGATTCGTAGGACAATGTAAAAAAAAGCTGTGATTTGAGACGTGGACATTTGTAGAAAATAAATTTTTATTTAGAAAGCGTCTTATAACAAAATACGTGGATGTAGACAGCCAATGGTGATAAATATTAGTAAAAACATTATCGTCAAGTCAAGACATTGACCATTATGTGTGATTCTACTCATGTGATCTTTCAACACACAAAATAAATATTTCTTTATTTGAAAACTTTAACATTTCATTTATCCAATCCAATACAGTTTACATTAAACAGCTAATAGTATGTTTCTCTATTTTTAATGGTAATAGTTAAACAACAGGAACAAATACATTCTAACTCTGGGTTTTAACAGGAGCCTTTGAAAAGAATTAATAACACAGCTATTCGGTTGTTCAACATTCCTTTGATAGAAAAGCAGAAACTATTGTTTCGATGTAATGCCCATTGAATAATAACTTGTTTATAATCAATTTCCTCCCTATTTGATAAATATATAGATTGCAAATTGGAGAACTTAAAAGAGAATATAAAAGCAAAATAAAAGTTATGTTCATACTCGCCATAAAAGGACGGATTTAGCGTAATGAAATTGGCCACAGCATTTGTTTATAAGCTAAATGATTTTTAAGCGTAGCAGGCAAAAGCGCGACATTGGAGAACTGTTTTTTTCAAAATGCTTGTGTTAAATGAAAACAAATGGGGTCATTGTAAGATGTTAATTTCTTATAAACAATTGCATATATCTCCAGAACGAAATATGATAGCACTAATCGGATTCCAGAATTTTGCATCGCATTTAAACGCCATTCAGATGAGACAATAAAAAAGTTTGCAACATTTGCAAATTTACAAACAATTTTCAACTTTTTCAAATATAAAGAGGGGAGTCTCCCGAACCCAGAGTCGAAAATAGCGAATTAACAATTTTGCAACAATTTATAATTTTATAAACAAATTCAAAATATGCGTTAGAACGCCGGGAAAGGTCCGCAAATTGTGCCTGAAATGAATATATAATAGTAGTTCGACAGGTATTACAAATCGATTGCAAAAGTTAGAACAATTGTTGCTAAACTGTTAAATATTTAGATAGATAGATATTTATTATTCTGCAGATAGGTATATACAACCTGGTGGCAGAACTCTACAATTAACATATTACTAATATTAACTTTAAATTACTTAACAACGTAACATTAAATTCTTTAAAGACATAATAATAATAATAATAATAATAATAATAATAATAATAATAATAATAATAATAATAATAATATGCTAACAATAATAGCATTAACTACATTTTATGGTTGACCTGCACAGTTATTTTAAACTATTAAATACAAGATTACACGATTTTTAATTACACTTCACTTTCACTTCACTTCACTTCACTTCACTTCACAACATTTGAAATTCACTTCTCTTTCTACTTCTATATTGCACTACACTGCACAACACGTCACAACACTTCAATACAATACCACTTTGAATATAATTATATATTTAGAACAGGAATTATTTTAACTAAAAAGAAAGGGTTCCAAGGCTGTCGCAGGTAACTTATTCCAGTCCGTTATTGTTCTATTTGTAAATGAAAATTTTCCGATATCTGTTCTCTGTGGTCTAAACTGAATTTTGTGTTTGTGATCCCCCCTACTAAAGTACGAAGGTCTACCCAATCGGATGTAGATATCTTTCCAAGATGTATAACCGGCATACGCTTTGTACAGGACACAGAGTCTTGCCTTAACTCTCCTAATTTCCAGACACTCCCTTTCTACATTTTTCCTATTCCCTCGGAAAGTAAATTTATACGCTCTTCTCTGTACTCTATTCAAATATTCCTTTTGGGAATTTCTATACGGGTCCCAACAAACAGCCCCGTATTCCATTAATGGATGCACTAGAGATAAATAAGCTAATTCTCTCGCTTTCGCAGTACTCTTTTTTAGTATTCGCATAGTAAAATAACCCCGGCTTTCCCTACGACACAATTAACCTGATTTTCCAACTCAATTTGCTATCAAAAATTATCCCCAGGTACTTACAAGACATGACTCTTGGAATGTTTTCGTTGCCTAAACGGTATTGAGTTTCATTATATTTGCGGTCCCTACCAAACGTGATGGTTTTGCTTTTCGAACTATTTATTGTCATGTCATTTTCTTTCGCCCAAAAATGCAATCTGTCTAGATCACCCTGCAAAATATCCTTGTCTACATTTGATTGAATAACTCGATATATTATACAGTCATCTGCAAATAGCCGCACCTTTGAATATAAATTGTCTGGCAGGCCATTCACAAATGCGAGAAACAGGAGAGGTCCAATAACGCTTCCTTGAGGGATCCCTGAAGTTACTTTTGCTTGAGTCGAAAATTGTTGTCCAACTCGGACTTTCTGTTTCCTATCTCGAAGAAACTCATCAATCCACGCCACAACTCTGGGGTCAATACCCGATTGCATTAATTTATTAACCAGTTTATCGTGTGGAACAACATCAAATGCCTTCGCGAAATCTATTATTACGGCGTCCACCCTCCCACTATTATCAACTTCATCAGCTATGTCCTGAAACATTGATATTATCTGACTCTCGCAAGAGAAACCGTTCCTAAAACCATGCTGTCCCTGAAATAGCCATTCTTTTCTTTCCCATTCTTGTCTAATATAGCTAGTTATCAAGTGCTCCATTAGCTTACATACAACTGACGTGAGACTTACTGGTCTATAATTGGCTAATACAGTTCTATCACCACTCTTGAAAATCGGAACAACGGTAGCTAGCTTCCAATCATCGGGCACGCTTGAATTGTTGATCGAAACCTGAAATAATCTTGTTAGATAAGGTAATATTGCCTCTCCATCGAGTTTAATTATGTCAGTTGAAATGGCATCTGGACCCCGCGACTTTCCATTTTTCATACATCTAATTCGTTGTCGCAATGTGTTTACGTCTATATTAAACTGATTTGACACAGCCTCCCTCGATATCTGAGTGAGTTGAGATTTTGTTTTAAAAACGGAACTGAAGTAGACATTAAAAGCGTTTGCTTTTTCCCGATCATCTGTAAGTAACGTATTTTTGGTATCTTTAACGATAGGAATTTCTTCTTTATTTCCTCTTCTTCTGCGAACATATTTATAAAACCCCGACCAATTATTTCCCTCCCTGTCAAGAATATGCTTTAAAAATGTCTGCTGCGCAATTTTCTTTTCCTGCTCTAATTCTTTCGAACAATTACGATAATATATCTTATGATTTTCACTACGATTTCTGTTATTGAAAGCCTTTCGAGTTTTCCTCCTCAGACGTCTAATTTTCACATTGTAATATTCGGGGTCTGAATTTCTTTTTAAGTGTTTGTACGGCACAAACGTTTGCAATGTTTTTCTAGAATGCTCTTAATTTACTGGTCTATTACAGTAATTCTAGATTGAAAACCCCGCTCAGAAATAATTTTTTCGTTGTGGCGTACGCGCAGACAAAATCTCTCCTTCGGCAGGGAAGTATGACCGTATTTCCGCCTCGTACGTAAACGAACTAGCCCCCCCCCTTGAGACAGCGTCCTTTCTACCTCTTGAGGTGTTACACCAATCAGAAACAACTGTGGTTGTACCTGCTAGCGATTGGTCAACGCGTCCCTCCTCCTGCCGTCCCCCTGGCCACGGGGTGTCCAAGTTTGTCGACGCGGTTGGGAAGATTTTTGTGATGGACCAATTTTTGTGAGGGAGAGGGTACCTAAACTGGAAGCGCCACGAAAAATGTCTTACAAGATATTCAAAGAAGATTCTTTGTAAAGAAGGTAATAAACAATCTTTAATTGATAATAGACACCGCAGAGAAACCTTTTTGTGTTCTTAAAAAAGAAAACATTTTCAGCTTGACCGACTCCGTACTAGAAGGGACGTCAGCCCAGGTAAGTAATGTGTGAAGAACCTGGGAGTGGGGCATCAATAAATCACTAAATTCAGAATTGCAAACAGATTTCAGATTGGTTTGCACAAAGTCGGGCTCATCATAATAATAATTTGCAAAGATTTTACAGTAGTTTCAAATCGACTATGCCAGCGTGGTTCAGATTCTATAAAGATTCTATTGAACATTGATAGTTTAAAGTCGTTCAATATGTTGGTGCATATTTATACATATTTTGACGATTTTTCCTGTTTTGCGTATTGGTGTAATTACAGGTGCATATTTTGCACATCTCTATAAAATAGAGACATGTCTACAACATTTCATCTTTTCATAGAATCTGTTTATTTGCGAGTGTTCATTGATTAGCAAGAATTTTCACAGTTTCTTTTTCTTTCTTTCTCTCTTTTTTATAGGTGATAAAATATTTGTGCTAGTGAAGATTATTTCTTGATATCATTTTTTTAAACCAGACATAAGAAATTTAACAAGACATACATTGTACTTCACTAAGGTGAATATTTACTTCAATTATTCCACCATAAAAGTAGGTAGATTATGTATTTGCCCAAAAATTATCTTTTTAATACAAGAAAGTTTCTCTTAAAATTTAATCAAGAAGACTTTATAAAGAAAATGGAACTCAATGAAATATTAATTGCATATTGAAGTACATATTTCGGAATTTTTAGGTCACAGGTGCATATTTAATATTTTATAGGACATAAATATCATCTCCTGAGTAATGCAGCTGCAGCTGATCGCAAGTCTCCACTCCAACTTTTGTGCAATTGTAAAAAGTTAAAATTTCTGGCGTTACTTCGGGAGAGGACCTGTGTGTTCGTTAATCTGTTTGTCCTTGTGAATAGTATAAATAACACCAAATTGTTATGGCTGGTAGATAAGATGTCCTTGCGACCTCCTCTGTGAAGCCAAAGAGGCTTCACTTTACCTCTTTTTTTACTTGGCAAGAATTCCAGAGGAATATACGGTTTGTTCTCATGTAATGTTCCAAAAAGGCTAATTGCGCTTTCACGTATTGGAAGCAGTGTTCACCACTTTCCTAAAATGAGGCGCGAAAGCAGCCACGCTTGCTTGCGCTCATTCGCCACATCGAAATGTACAGGACCGCTAACGCCGGGGTCGGGTCAGAAAGGCCAGTTCCGAGAGACCGGTGTGTCAACGGCTTTTTAGCGTTTTCATTGCATGCTTTCAATAAGAACGTTATGAGAAGAGATTACATGGAACTCGCATCATCAGTTACTCTCCGTGTTCTCGGAAAATGAAAAGCGATAGTGCCTCCGTGTCAAACTTACGACTGGTGCATCTGTGAGAAGTGTTTCGGAAGTTCCGCATTCATCAAGGGGAGTCTTGGCTGCCCTGGCCTACGCTGGAATCCTGCCCCTGCTGCTCTGTCTCCAACTTTGCATCGGGAAACAAACGCAGCCCAACGGGCGCACGACGGCGACGCCCAGCACTCGGTGATTTTGCGCCGCGTGCCAAGAAAACATCTGTGTTTCGTTGGCGATTTGGCGACACAACAACCCCCGTCGTCGCGCCCCGGCGGAGACGTATTGATTGGAAGTTTCCTCTCATGCGGATGCCATCTCTTTTGGGAGCGGTGCGCAGAAACAAAGTCGAGATTCGCGAGAGACTCATCAGTTGCAGGAGAAGGCTGCGCGCCCGCGAGGGACTTGGGCCAACTCGGAGAGCCAAGCGATGGGCGCTGCCTTCAGTCTAGTAAACAAACCAGATGATTAAACAGCTGAGAACTAGAAGTTGGAAATGGAAACACACAGAGAGAGACGGATGATATGACGATGAGCAAATGTCTGATCCTGATGTCAAAATTACGTATTTATGGGCGACTGAGTGTATTAATGAGAATAATAAAATAATTAATCGCCCTAAATCGGCGATTGACAAATACTTATAAGATAGATATAGTTACCGATTAGTAATTGGTCTATTTAAAATAAAAGCCCTATCGTCTACGGTAAAAGTAAAGTCTTATCGACTTCGATAAAGTCTAACAGGTACGGTAAGATAAAGAAAATGTAATCCAGTATTGTGAATAAACTCCTGTTTCTCCAGGGTCACTGGAGAGGGCAAAACTGGTAATCAGAAAAAAAAAGCATCTGTGAAAATGGTCTACGTTAGGTTAGGAAATTACATTTCATTTGATTTATTTGATATAAAATAATTATTGAAATTTTGTAATTAATAATAAAATATAATAATAATAATAATAATATTATTATTATTATTATTACTATTATTGCTAAAGTGCGCATTTGATGCTACTGTTCCTTCTACAACACTTTTCCCAGTATGTGAACTGTCCCATGGGAGAAAATCTCTGGTGCATCTTAGAACTTTTGTAAGATTTGTCTTGTCTCTCCGAAACTGATTCCTAACTAAAAATGTGACCATCTCAATTTTCATTTCTCACATATGAATGATCTCAGTATTCAGATAACTTTATATAAACTTATCAGCCATTTTAGTTATTATGTTTATTAGTTGCAACAATAATAGGACACAATTTTGCCTATTATTATTACTTGGTATTATTATTTCCATCTCCTTTCCGAATTTTCATTCACGTCATAATTTCATGAGAGGAAAGCTCTTCGTTTCCTCTCATTATTTTCTCTAGATTCTTCTTCTCTTCTTTTATCTTTAGGTTCCCATTTCAATTCCTTAGCGATTCTTCCTTGCAATTTTTAATGTGGGCAAACGAACGTGATATGTTTTTTCTATAATTTGTTACTCAGAAATCTCTACACTATGTAAGAGAAGACTTCCTGCAATAATTAATTATTTGATTTATTGTTTTTTTCTTCAGTTTTTTTAATTTGTTCGGTAGCAGAAGTGAATTTGTTCGGAACAGTAGCATCAAATCGCACTTTAGCAATTATTATTATTATTATTATTATTATTATTATTATTATTATTATTATTATTAATTACAAACATTTCAATAATTATTTTATACCAATAAATCAAATGAAAAAATTTGTTCAGTGAATACGAAGCTGCCCCATTGCATAAGCCTTCAAATTGGAGGACGAGGAAAGTTCTAATCGTGGAAATGAGTGATTTTCATTACACGACCGTATGCGGCCCGTGGCATTATGTTTGGCGCACCGCAGTCATATTTAATTTGAATGTTTAAGTTATAAGCAACATTGACATACCTGTACTTTTAGTTTGTTGTTAAAGAAAAAATAGTGCGCTTAATTTGTAATGAATGCCTCCTCAATGAAGGAGAATTTATATTAAACGTCTTAAAATTTGAAAATTTCAAAAGATTTTTTTTATTGTTTTAGTTTTGAAAATTTTCAAAAGACCCGTCGTACAACTCTAATATGAAAGCCAAAGATATCATTCGCGAAGCAAACTACCCCTGAGTATTTGTTTAGTAAGAGGAAGGAACGTTTCTAAATGTGGCGCTTTACTACTGGCTCGGAATTTATAATAGAGTTAGTTTGCGAGGCAAAAGTCAAAAGATTAACATTTAATTAATCAGTATTTAAATATCGTATAAAATAAAAAAAATGAAAATTGGAGGGGGTGGGAGGAAACAAATGACTCCGTTTCCCTCTGTACGGATGTTACGTCATTGCATGTTCCATTACTCATATAATCACATGCCATATTGAACCGGTGTCAATGTTGAAGGTTTGCTATTTATCAAGCCACTCAATTGTACCGTAAGGTCGAGCAACTTGATCAAAGTGAGCAATTCCGATGCGAAGTGGTCGCTATTTTTGAGACGGATATTGTTAACAAGTGACTTTCTGGATTTTTTGCGGAAGTTACGAAATAAATTTGATTTACGACTCTAATAAAACGAATTTCGTGAGCTATGTATTACATGTAATTGTGTTACGACGTCATAAGCATGCTGTGAAAGACACAATCGCATTCATTGATCGATATGTAATGTAAATAAATGGTCTAGAATTTCTGAAGGGAAACCTATTGAAGAAAACGAAAATTGCCTTCACTGCAACTAAGGAAATGCACAATACTTTAACGAGATGTTTTGAAAAAGTTAGTGTGGCCCAACAACATATTTGCGTCTCAGTCGAAGCTTCCATTACCTTTACTCAGATTTCTGGGCATGTTCTTTTTGATTTGATTGCCGTTGTTATCCAGGTTGTAAAAGCAAATTAAGTTTTAAAAAAGCAAAAGAGGGAAATAATTTATAGAGTTGCAAAACTTGGATCGACATACATTGAAATGTGTAAAAGATTTTGAAAATAAATTAGGATAGAGCAGAGACGGAATGAGATACGGAGGAAACAGGAGAACTTCAAGGAAACCAACTTGGACTTCCAAAAATTCCTCGTTGATCGACCTTAATTTTAAACTGTGTGAGCTGTGAAGCGTTTGAGCAGTGTGCCCGATGCTCGCTTGTGCACAACAGCGGTACAAAATCCCGCCCACCAGAAGGGAATTCATGTGGGAGGGTTACACCATTCCGTGTAGCAGCCAGCAGCAGCAGTCGTCCACCCTTCCACCCTTCTCCGGGCATTACGACATCCGTTTGCGCCTTCCACAGGACTCCTGGCGAAATTCCTTATTGCAACCGGTGTCGGAGTTTGGAAGGGAATGTCAGAGATAAACGATTACTTTTGATGCGCAGAAAAACGAACAGGTTGGGAAGAAGTGCAGAAGTACAATCTTATGCCGCCTAAATTGTCTATTACTCTCAAAGATTCGACTTACTATTTTTCTGGACGTTATAGAATAAGAGAAATTGTCGAGAAACTGTTGTGCATAAACGAGTTGTCAGCAAAATGTCGAAGGAAACACATGGTGAAATAATCGAGGAGAATACGCTGATGAGTTTTGATAAACTGATATGACTCATCCCTTGTATTTAATTATAAGTTTGTCTTACTGAATTCTACTACTAGTATTCGTAATCTGTACTTCGTTCGCAGCTTCCCGTGATGATTATGGCATGTAAAGGAGATTGGAAAAGAGGAACAAGGAAAGAGGAAAAATAAAGACCGTAGAGAGGGTGGGACTATAAAGTTCGAGGTGGAAGGGAATATGAAGAACGAATGAAAGAACAGAAGTGAAGGAGGTGGCTATGTACCGCCCAAAATACTAACATTGTTGTCTCGACTCTGCCCTTCTGGTATCACAGACCAACACTATGCAGCGAGATTAAGCATGCTAACCAACAATTAAAACTGCAACTAAAAGAAACAAATGTCACTCTTTTTGAAAATCATTTTCTCTCAGCAAAACACTTCACCCGGCATGGTCAACTCATGAACCTTGCTGCAAAACATGCAGTCGGTAATTAGCTTGCACAATACATCAACTCCAGATCTATGCAGTCTACTGCCAAAATTCCCTTCCTTACGGATCCTTCCTTACTTCACCTTCCTTACGTTCTCCATCCCCACCTTTATTTCGAACCCTAGTACCTTCTCCTCTGAACATACTCCCGTTTCCCCATTCCCACTACCAATTCATCTACATCTGATGACCCAACTTTCTCACAACCTGTCACTGCTGGGACACATACAACCTTCGACCACGCACTCGAGGTAAAAATGGAGTAAATATGCAGCAACTACAGACAGATGCAGCAGAAAATGTAGGTACTTGCAAAAAATAATCATATTGCACCATAATGTTCAATCCCTTTCTAATAAAACTGAGTTTATCGAGGCAGCTCTACAGAGCGACTTAAATCAAATGGATGTTCTTTACTTTACAGAACATTGGTTATCTCCTAATGAACTTAGCATTTTCCAAATTTCAAACTTTTATCTCACAGGCTTTTATTGTAGAGAGAATGAATCGTATAAATCTCCTACATATGGGGGTTCATGTATTTACGTTAGAAATAATATAAATTCTATCTCATTGACAGAATTAAATATGTATTCCGTTGAAAAGGTTTTCGATATTTCCTTTGTATATCTTCCTTCGATAAAATGGTATTACTTTGTATCTACAGGCCTCGAACACAGAGAGCTTTTGTTCTTAGAAAAACTGGAGATAAACTAATAAGTCATCAATGCTCTTTTGAATCCATTGTTGTATGCGGAGATTTCAACATTCTTTTCTGGTCGAATCTTACGAGAAAGAACAATTACTAAATTTAATTAATTCTTTCTGTTTAGATATTACAACAAATGTACCTACACGGATCACACTAAATTCAATGAAGGCAATCTATCAAATTATAATTAACAAAAGTACTAGTCGATATGAAGTTGAAACAAAAGATTTAGGATACAGTGACCATGATGCACAAATTCTCACCATTATAAGAAATGCGAACACTGACACAATAAATAATACACGTACGAGTAGATTGTTTACTGAAAGTAAAATAAAATTATTCATTGATTACTTAATGCAGGAGTCATGGGACGCCGTTTACAATACTGTTGATACAAACAATAAATATAATTATTTTTTTCAACGCTTTCTTTTCACTTTAACACTTGCTTCCTCTTAAAAAAAAAATATTTCATTTAAAAGCAGTTCTTGGATAACACAAGGGATTAGGACATCATGTAAAAACAAGCAAAATCCTTCTTTCATTTCTAAACGTCATAACGTATCTCAAGATTTCCTCTTATTTAAAAAAATATAAATCATTGTTAAAAAAATCATATTGCAGGCTAAAATCATAAAACACGATCAGGATATTTTGAGTTCAAATAGCAAAACGAAAGCAATGTGGAGTAAAATAAAAAATACGACCAAATCAACTAGAAATCTTGTAGAGAATGTTCTTTTAAAATATAACGATAGAAAGGTGACCGACCCGGCAACAGTGACTACTCTCTTTAACCAATGCTTTTCGAGAATTTCTGCAGATCGCTGAGTCATCAGCCACAAAATTCAATATCAGACATTTCCCCCAAATTTTTAGGCACGATGTTCGTTTCCGAAACTTCTTCCTATGAAAGTCTCAAAATAATCGGTAAACTAAAAAATAAATATTCTGCTTATTTAGATGGATTTCTGGTTTGTTTGTTAAAGACCTGTGCGCCTGCCATTGTACACCCGTTAACTCACATATTTAATGCATCCTTTTGCACTGGAACTTTTCCAGATATTTCCTTAACAGCTAAGATTAAGCCGCTTTACAAAAAAATAACAAAGATGAAATACAAAATTATCGGCCTATTTATCTTCTGTCAGTTTTTCAAAACCACTAGAGAGACTTTTTTACGTACACGAATGAAAACCTTTCTCAGGAAACACAACGCGCTTTCAGATTGCCAACATGGATTCAAAAAATCAAATTCTACGGAAAATCTACTAGTCATATTCTCTTTCCTTAAATATATCGCCTCATCATTGGATGAAGACGGAACACCAATTGGATTATTTTTAGATCTTTCTAAAGATTTTGACGTCATTGATCATAACATTTTACTTTCAAAATTACCTTCATATGGAATCCGTGGTATTGCCCTAGATTGCTTATGTTCGTATCTTAAACAACGATCTCAGAGAGTAGAAATATGATACTGGATTGATGGAACATTATGAACAAATTTTTCTGACTGTCAATTGCACGTCATTGGAGTCCCTCAGGGATCGATTGTAGGTTCTATTTTAGGTTCTAGGCGATATGCCCTCGACGATTCGAAACGGAAGAACAGTTCTCTTTGTGGATGTAGAAAATTCTTTGTAATAAAGAAACCGTAAATAGTACAATATCAGATGTTTCAAATTGGTTTTGAAATAAAAAATTACTAATAAATGAAAAGAAGGATTTAATGCAGAATTCTATTTCAAGTAAATAATTCTCTACGCCATTGAAAATGAACGGTGAAGAATGATGTTAAGGCACTGATGTTAAGGCAACAACATTGTTAGGCCTCTCAATTCAGTCAAACCTCAAATGGAACGCCCATTTAAATGAATTGAACACAAAATTTAGTTCATTATGCTACGCGTTCAGAATTCTTTCAAATTCAGTCAGCCTTTGTACTACTCGTTGGGTATATTTCACGAATGTTCATTCCCGTCTGAGATATGGCATAATATTCTGGGGAAATACATCTTATAGTTCCCAGATTTTTAGACTACAAAAAAAGAATTGTACGAATAATAACCCAATCTCACCCACGTGATTCTTGTAAGCCTCTCGTCATTAATCTAGGAATTTTACCATTACCTTGTCTCTTCATTTATAAATCAGGGGTTTTGGTCAAAAATGACTTACGGACTTGGGCGGTAATATATTTTCCGAAAACACCGATCTCTAAAACTCTAACACTCGACTTAGTAATCATATTCATCAGGTGACAGTAACAACAGCTCATTACAAAAAATCACACACAATACATGTATATTATTCTACAACACTTTGCCAGATGACATTAAACGATTAAATTAGATAGAAAAGTTTAAATCACAAGAAAAATCGTTTCTGCTGCATAACGGTTCCTATACAATTAGGGACAATAGCGAGCATCACAAGGAAAGTAACATTAATTTTAACAGTGATATTTAATTTCTTACCATTTGGACTGTATAATTCTAAACAATATGCAACAAGTATTGTGCCGCAGCGTTTAGGTCAATAACCTCCATGTCAATCACGTTTTTTGTCCAGTTTCTCTGATCCTTTGAACAAATGCTAAGATGGCCCATTGTTTTGCTTATGGACATAAATGTAACTTCATTATCTGTGCACGTCTTCTAGAATTCAGTGGGAAATACAGTTATTCAAATTATCATTTTTATGACGTTGCAGGACGTATTATTCCTTGACGAAGGACATGATGAGGGCTAAGAGCGCACATTTATTGATTTACCCGAGAAAAAAGAATTTATTACATCGTAGGGAATATTTTGTTAAAATCCTAATAAAAACGCTCATTTACTTTCTGTATTCAAAATTTCAAGTAGTATATGACATAGAGTAGGGATCACAGAATTTTGAAAACGTGCACGGAATTCACTTCTCCCCACAGCAAGTCACTCACAGTTTTTAACTGTTTTTGACGTAAAATAAGTTAATAAATAAACGCAGAATAAAAAAAATGAATGGCGATGGCGGAAGCTGAAGGTGAGCGAAGTTTTTTTTTCTTTTAATTTTTATTTTGTTTAGGATTGACTTGTAGGTGACTTGAAGTGTAGGTGAGCGAAGTAACGGGTAAAGAGCGCAGAGGAGAGGACCGCGCTTGACGGCTGCGGGTGTCGCCGAGGGCCCGGCGCCTGCCTGTTGCGCAGCCAGCGCCGCATAAAGCTTTCATAATTTCTGCGGCCGCTCTTCGTTTCCACTGCGCCAGAAATGTTTACGTTAATGGAGTCGGCCGAGTGGTTGTCCGCCGTTTCGGGAAAAGAGCCCTCGCATAATGAACGAGGCCCGCGCCTCCAAGGGCGGGATTTTATGTGTTGATAAATTTTGGCCAGATGGGGAACAACACGGTTTTTCCGCGCGTGCGACTCATTATTTACCCAAAGGCGCATTCTTGACGGGACAACATTAATTACCTAATGTTGTTGTTTAAGTTATGGATGTCAAGGTAGGCCGAGGTCGTAGAAATGATTGTCGTAGCTGAAGGATACTGGACAACGATAAGGATGTAGTCAGTTTCGCAGTTATCACTTTATTCACAGTTAAAATTACCATATTCGGTTTACGTTTACAAACTTACTTGTGAATCTGAGGGGTTTTATCATTATTATTATTATTATTATTATTATTATTATTATTTATTAATTAATCATCTTCATTCTTTTATACTTTTATCTCTTTCTTCGCCCCAACGTTGGGAACGACCACTGAAACGTTCGGGGTGGCTTTTATTTATTTAAAAATACAATAATAATAATAATAATAATAATAATAATACCCATTTGTTCACAGTAAACAATATTTATTTATTTGTCGTTCGTACAAATTCTCAGCGCCGACGTCTTACGTAATGCATTATTTGTGCTCGTGAATACAGGATCTCGAAAAATTATTCTGCTTTTCCAAAATAAATACTCCTGGAAATATTTATAATTTGCCCTCTACTGGCTATCAACAGAACAAATCCCCAACAAGAAATACAATGCCTCAAGACAACAATACAGTAAGAAAATGAAAATAAATTTCACCATCCATATTTTAATTATTGGCATTTCCTACCACTAATGGCCATGATTTTCCCTACTTTATGATTAATTTATATTATTGTTTCTATTACAAATATTGGCCTTCTTACAGATCAAAAACAAAATTTTAGTTCGGATGCTCCACTTCTCCTTTTCGTGGATCGACGTATCTCAACATTCCAAGTTCATTCCACGGCAACCTTCACGACACAAAATAAAATAATACTAACACCACATTTGTCTCTTAAACATTCGACTACTGTCTTTCTTTCACGGCAACCTGTCTGCTACACGAAGGCTTCCCCGTGGTCCCTGCTGCCACTTCCGCAAGATCTCGAGCACCTTCCCCGAAGTTCATGCCTCGCAATTGTTCGCCCCGTTCTTCTTCATTGGCCGATCGCCTATCGACACTTGATCTGTTTGTTCTTTGATTATATTACACTACCTTCATAATTATATTTTATTGAAGCCATTAATTGCCCCGTCACACTTGTAATCTTTCATCCTGACATCTCAGATTTATTTTAATTTAATGTATATCAAATTTCCACTATTTTGTTCAATATTTAAATACACCAAAAGGCACGATATCCATGACCAGATATTAGAAATTTATCCAAAACTCAGTGACATCAAACAAATATGACAATAAGGGATGATAGAAAACTTCTAAATGTTGGGATCGAAATAAAAGAAATGAATAACGATTGCTGAAAGTTTTAATTTTTTAGTGTTTTAACAATATTAGAAGTATTATTATTGAAAACATATTCAAGTAGATGCTATGTATTTTATTGCTTTCTTTTAAGAAAAAATCAGAATCTGTTTTATTTTCACCATGAATAAACAGTGGAGATGGTGGTGGTGGGGAATTGAAACTTCCACGGCGAAATCACAGAGTAGGAAGGATGAAATAGAAGGAGAGGTGAGTAAAGGGAGGTTGATGACAAACAAATTTAATTTTTTTCCGCCTTCCGTAGTCTCCCAGCTTCCCTTGATTCCCCTTCTCTTCCTGAATTCACAAATACTAACCACAGAAACCACCACATTGCCAAATACAATATATCATAATTTGTCTTCAGATATGTTTACCAATATGAGTCATTTAAAAATGCCATTTGCGTCCCTCACCTCCGAAACTATCGACATTAGAAAAAAATTGAAAGACAAGGAACTTGTATCTATTTCCTTATCGTATAATTTCCGAGTGGGTTTCAAAAAAACCAAAGAAAATCTACCTTAAAGCTCCCCGTAGCCGTTAGCTCCACAAACAGTATTTTTTTAATGTGCCATTTTCCAACCTTAAATGAACAGCTATGCTCATTTTCAACTTTTTCGAAATTTGTCCTTTTCAAAAATCTACTATCTATTTAGCTACACTCCTCGTAGATGTTCCCAATGACGGTCGTGTACACCATCCGAACAGGCGATGTTTTTCGTCCATATCACTGTCGTGAAGTTTATCTTCATGTTCTCTTGTCTCCAGGTAGTCGCGCAATTGGCAATCCTTTTCCCCAAGTGGAATTTTGGGGCGAGTCGTGGCATGAAGTATAATGCGGAATATTTTCGCTAGGAGCACGACGGAGCGGCATCTTCCAGTACAGTTAGCGTAGGGGGGGGCGGATTAGTCCCAAACACACAGACCCAAGGGCTCCAGGATAGTTAGAACCGACAGAATCTACTTTTTGGAAATAAAGTATAAAACTATCTTTACTTGTATTTGCTATTTATTTAATGTATGTTGGTAATAGAAAATAAATAACACAAGACAAACCTGGAAACAAGTACGGATGAGTGCTTACTCTTTCGAATTACAGTGAAACTTTCTCGAACGGTCACCTCAGTTAACGGCCATTTTTTTCGTGGAACCGACTGATTGTGTCATAACACACTTCCCTCTTTTTAGCGGCCATCTAACCCGATGCCAGCGGCCAGACACCAGTAGTAGACTGGCCTTTATTTAGCAGTCTCCTCTCGCGAGTCTGAACTGCAATAGAATCAGAAGCAAAAGTACGGAGGGTATAGTGTTGACACAATACCTTTTTGCGACGGGTCACATGGTCAGATTACTTCGAGCAGTGACGCTGTTCTGGCAAAGGTTTAACTTTTGTTTATGGTAAAAATATGATTTTAGTAAATATCTGAAAGATATAACAACGCGAAACTTATCTGAATACGACCACGTGCGCGAAACCTATCGATGGTCATACGTACTATTTACTACGCGTACTATTTCGTGGGACAGCCGTGACCAGCGAATTACATTTTGAAGTCTAGTTTGCTAGTGAGTTCGGATCGATGCGGATAGAAAGTGCTTTCTACAAAGGCAAGATTGTTTGATATTTGCCAAAAGAAGGCATGTCTTTCTAGAAAACGAAAATAGCTTCAGATACGCACTGACATTTTTATGTGCTGTAAGATACAAATTTAATTCAGTTATAAAAAAACGACGGGCATATTTTTGTGAAGTTTTGGAACATTAATAGCTAAACAGACGTAAACTCATTTAAACAAACAACTCTGAAAAGTTTTTCTAAAAAGTGAGAAAAATCTATGCGACAAATTTGCCTGGGTGTTATAGCTTAAGTGTAGTTAATTGAAACGATTGAAGGCGTTGTCGTTGTCAACAATACTATTTATTTCAATAATAGCAGCCTTCGATGGCTTAGCCATCATCAGTTTACTGGTGTTTGGAAGCCACAAAAACGACTACCTCGTAGGTACGTAGGCGTAATTATCATTGTTGACAATGACAACGCCTTCAATCATTTCAATTATGTAAATGTCAACTATAACGCACCACTAAACCAACAAGTGTAGTTAGTTGATTCAGTAGTGTTTTATTGTTTACGGTAGTTAAAACGATTTTACTGAATGTGTTTGAAGTTTGCAGCATTAGCCTGATAAAGCGTGATATCCGTGACACAAGCTCATAACTTTGATTAAGAGGCCATCTCATTAACGGTAAATTTTTGTTGGATCTTAGAGACCGCTTAGCCCGGGAGTGCTCCCAATAGATCTGCGAGATCCAAGCCACAGAAATTTTTTGTTCCTGAACTATTGCGATACGTTACTCGACTGATATCACATCTATTCCTTCATTGTAAACATGTATTCCGTCATTTAAAATTATCTTAAATATATTTTTTTGTTGCTCAATGTTGAAGAGCATGCACACTTCCTTTGTTTTCCCTGGTTTTCCCCGGTCGCTTAAGGCAAATGCTGGGACGTTGTATTCTTGTCGCGTTTGTGAGCCCAGGGGCATGACATCTGTAAGTTGTATTATTTACTTATTACTAAGTATTATTATTTACTTGTTTTTATTTACTAAATGTATCTCTTAATTCAATTCTTATTTATAAATTTATGTACTATTACGTGGTTAGGCGGGGGGCCCAGTCTCGCCACATAAATAAAGTCATTATTATTATTATTATTATTATTATTATTATTATTATTATTATTATTGTACTTTTCTGAGATCGCCTGGCCTTTTCTATTTATCCTCTCGCCGAATCATTTCCCGTGAGCAAGTCCAGCCTCGATCGCTGCCCTGTGAGGTCGCTGGGCAATAGCGCCAGTGCGTTGTTAGCTCCTGGCCTGAGTATCATGGCATTGTTTTCAGCCGTGTCAACGACAAGTGCGTATTCAGAAAATGTAATCATTTGCATCATCTACAATCGACTGTCGCAGTTTCTTAGCAAAAAGAAAGAAGATATGCAGAAGAAGTCTGTGCGGAAATAAAAAAAAATGTGAACCTGGCAAAATGGAAAAAAACACAAAGACTTTCTAAATGTTTTTGTGAAAAAGTGAAGTATATATTTTACTTTTTCAAAAAGAAAAATGTCAATTTTTACCTTTCTCACGATAAGTATTCACAAAAGAATTCTGGAGGGTAAGATTCATAAACAGTTGCATTGGGGAAATGTACAAACTGAATGAAATACGTATTTCAGTAAATGGATCTTCAGATAATTCACATTCACAAACCGTTGCAGCTCAACCTGAGAGATACATTGGCCACTGGCGTGGGCCTACGTACTGTGGGCACTCGCGGGTTAAGAAAGGTTTCATTATATCTAAATCTATATGGAACCGTTCATCTTCTTTTGTACTATTATTCACTGATCATTTTCTAGGTATTTTTTGTGACACGGATTTTGAATAACATCTTAGGTTTTGAAATAATGTTATAGAACGAAGTGAAGCGCTATGCAAATGAGAGGGTAAAGATGAAAGGAAAGGGTAGGACTTGATGTGAGTAATCAGGGAGGGAATGGAAGGTGATGAGGCAGGAGGGAGACAATCCGACTGAGGAGGGACATAACGCAGAGGAAATGATGCGAGGAGAAAGATGACAGGGATGAGGACGTGAACGTGGAAGCACATGTAGCAAAAGTGTAGACGGGGAAGCGTATGTTGTGAAATGTAGCAAAAGAGAAGTGCCGGAGCCAGACAATTTTGGGTCCGGGGCAATGCTGAAATGAAGCTGCCCCCCCCCTCCGCGAAAAATTGAATGTGTGAACGTTATATCAAGAAACTATACGAGTTATTTTAACAATAACAAAAATTACAATGTTTAAGCTATAACATGTTTTTGTAAATATATTGTAAATAAATAGTTTTAAGTAAAAGTATTTAGTAATCAAATAATACAACATCCACGGTGAAATTAAAACAAAAAAATTTGTTGTGTTTAGTTAGTGACTAATAAAATCACTCATTGTTAAATACATGAAATAATAAATATTACTTTCAGTAGAACGTATTTTCATGTTAGCATCATTTGATTCATGTCATGAAGTTCTACCTTATAAGTAAAGACTGTAACTACTGAAGGTAAACATTTAATTAAAATTATATTACATACAGAAACGCGCTTATAAGCCAACGAGTGGCCCGTGTGGCCAACGAGTGGCCCTTTCACTCCTGAGTGGCCTCGTGTGGCCCCGGCGGGGGAGAGGCGGGGGCGTGCGTGACGGGCCTGCCAAAGCGCGGGAGGCGGGAGCGCGCCTCCGCAGTGGACTTGGCTGACGGCGGACGACGGTGACGCGACGCGACGCGACGGACGCGACGGACGCGACGGACGCGACGCCTCGCGCGCAGGCGCGCCAACCTGCCCAACCCCCCGGGGGCCAACGGCAGGCGGCGCTGTCGCGGCTCATTTCCTGCCGGGGGGCGCGAATGGTGATGAGGGTCCAACGCCGGCACAAGGGGGGAAGATGGCGCGATGTGGCGCTGGCAGCTGAGGGAGCGGCGAAGAGGAGGCGACAGCATACACATCAAGAGCATTAGCACCTTGACAGAAAACAGAAACCCAAGTTTGTTTGTTCAAGTTGCTCTAGCGTTTCTTTGAACTTATTCTTCAGATCATAATTTATGGAGAAAAATATAAGAATAAAATTAAGTAATAGAGAATGGACTACGTACTGTCTACGCTGGTAGGTGACGTCAAAAGCAGATATTGAGTGTTAAAATGTAACATTAAAATATATTTGTCAAACAGTATCGCAAACTTACCTTTTCAACCATGCTACGTGAAATTAACAAGTAATTCGGTACACATCTGGACATTAATGTTTTAGAAGACCCGACATTTCTTTCAAAATACATCACAGTACATCAAAATGTATTATTGGCACGATAATACTAGGACAGCTTCACTCGTGTTTCACAAGACAACTCAGTTTCCTGCAATTATAACAAAAGTGAATGACTACAAGAAAAGTGTGATTCACAAATCTGTGAAATAGGAAATTCTCATGGTGCATGTCCAACGTTTTATGTAAATGTGTTAGAAGTATTTTGAATCGGTGAAAAGCCGCAAACTGGGCTGAAAATGTACAAAAGAGTATGTTTTGAGAAAAAATGTTTGTGTTGGAATAAATATAAAATATTTAGTTAACTTTCTCCTCTTGACCGTTTGTTTCTCTATTAGTCTCGTCAGCATTTTTCACCTCAAGTCATCTCAAGCCTGCAAGCACATTTAAAATATGCAAAATATCTCATGTAATGAGCGATGAAATAGCAATACAGGCCACAAATTTCCAATTTTGCTAGATTATACTTCCAGAAATATCCGGAATCTGCTCGTACAACACGCTCTTTTGTTTCCCAAATATGACGCGCGCGCCTGAGTTAAAAAGATATTTGTTCAAAACATTTTGAAATGTAAATATGGATATTTCTTTTCAATAACACGTTAAATCAGCTTTATACATGCTTTTGAAACTCTGAAATGTATATTTGCAATTCACAAAATTTACTGAGCACTTATTTTACTTAAAAATATGATTTATTTTGTGGAAATAAAATTCAGGAACATTGAGAGGAAGCAAGTTTTTATATACATATTTTTACTCCCTCTGCTGTACTGTTTCATTTTCATAACTTTATGTTTGTAATTTCGCATTACATTTCCTTTCAGGGAATATGTCATGTAGGTTTTAGGGATCGATGACGAAGGTTGTGTATTCAACCTGAGATTCCAATTCCGAAATATCGTTTCTATCTTCTTTCTTCCCGCAATATAATTCTTAAAATCTCAAGTTTTCAATGTGGAATCAAATAAAGAATAGTAACACATTTTCTTTATCTCTTAGAGCATTGTTTTTAAGGAAATCAGCATGGTTTCTTTCACAGAAGTAAGTCTGGATCCACTTCAGTTGATATGGTTAAAATGATCACTTCTTTCCTACACCAAAAAAATTTCATTTACAACTAAAACGACTTTAGAATGTATATTACTAGATAACTGTTAGTATTGAACAAACGTTTTTGTGTGCGTGTCGATCAATTAGAGAAATGGTTTACGTAGTACAGTAGATACTTATGCGAGGAACTTTAGGCCGGAACAAACAAATACGCTAGCACTCTTCTGTTCTCCAAGTATTCGAAACACGTACAAAGTGGAATTTAATTGTGACAGCTGACCTGGAAGTAAACCAAGCTGAATCAAAGCGATTTCTGAACAGATTAAACTTCTTTGGTGAATGGAGAAGAATGTGTAAAAAGCCTACAAGTTTTCGGCACAACACAGTAATTTGCAGAACTGTGGAATTGCTCAAAATTAATGATTCACGACAAATTACAAAGTGCGACTACACCCACTTCAAGAAAAATTTCACACTGCACACGCAATATTCATTAAGAGTGATTTCTAGTGAGTGTACGTACTGAAGTGAGAAGAGTATTACTTGAGAAGAAAAGTAGTGCGTACGCGCAAGTTAATGTTTTGTAATTTTCAATAATATATTTTTGGGTGAACATGGAGAAACGTGGCTTGATTGAAGAAATGAAATTATTTAATTTTTATTTTTTGGAAGTGGCCTTTTCAAGAGAACGCAATGTGATAAATGTGAAGTTTGAACATCTGAAGAGCCTACTCCAAAATTAACGTTGTAGCAAAATGATAAAAAATTCGATAATTTCAATGTCCATTATAAAATAATTATAAATGATTGTATAGAAGTATTGTGACAGGAAAATTATTTTGCTGGTCTCCCCGGTACATAAATACATTGGCCGTCATGGTTAAATCGATGAGAGGATGGGAAACTGAACTCTCCTCTCTGTGAATTCCGGTCTGACAGTTGACCGTGATCGAACATTGTTCGAAAATCGAGGTGGTCTTATGAAGAAGGTCGTTTCCTTGGTGGGTTGGCTTAAGTTAAATTTCGGAACGAAAAGAAGTAGAAAATACTATGATATAAAATGAGAAATCATTAGTGAATTTCTAAAAAATAATGGTAACGTATTAGTATAGAGAACGATGGTACATCCTTCTAGTATTATCGTGCCAATAATACATTTTGATGTACTGATTTGAATGTATTTTGAAAGAAATGTCGGGTCTTCTAAAACATTAATGTCCAGATGTGTACCGAATTACTTGTTAATTTCACGTAGCATGTTTGAAAATGTAAGTTTGCGATACTGTTTGACAAATATATTTTAATGTTACATTTTAACACTCAATATCTGCTTTTGACGTCACCTACCAGCGTAGACAGTACGTAGTCCATATAGTCTCTATTACTTAATTTTATTCTTATATTTTTTTCCATAAATTATGATCTGAAGAATAAGTTCAAAGAAACGCTAGAGCAACTTGAACAAACAAACTTGGGTTTCTGTTTTCTGTCAAGGTGCTAATGCTCTTCCTTTGTCTTATCCATACATTAAACAAATAGTGATATTTGTGTATTATTAGTACTAATTTTGATATTTTGCATTTTTAACCACAATCATTCATGTGAAATTCATGTGATTATTCATTAGAACCCAAAAAAAGATTAACTGGGGGAAGAACCTTTTTTGAATGAATCAACGTTTACAATAGATAAACATATATTTATGGCTTACATTAATTCTGTAAAAAGCAAAGGTCTAATCCGTTTGCGGGGTAAATCACAAGCATTAGACTTGGCCGTTTTAAATCATAACAAGTACGTTTTTCAAAAAACTGTACAACAATTAATTGAAAAATTATAAAACTATTTGTACACAGGTAATAAATTAACCATATTTAGGATCGTGTAATGATCTTAATTAATGATATAACATTTAAAGTTCAAATTAGGGGCGTTTACAAAAGGACCAATTAGTTTCCTCATTTTCTATTAAGTGGAAAATATGATGTGATATTATATTTTTACTTTTATTCTATTTTATATACTTGTTTAATTTATTGATGAGACTGCAGGTTATTTGAAATGCGTATGAACTGGCTGTCTAGTAGTTTGTTGTTCGTAACACAGACGACATTTAATCATAAGTAATATGTCTAATGGTTCTTGAGTTTGGGTCACAAGAAAGAAAACACTTTACATTGCCGAGGTTTTGGCCATATATTTGGCCTTCATCAGGGCTACAGAACAGATAACAACATTTATTTACATGAATATGTACAGTGCACCGTTTCAATAGAGCTATAATTAGTTAGTTTATTAACAATATAGTTTATTTGATACAACACTTAAACAATAAAGAGTTCAGGTCTATTACCTACGTCATCACTGCCACTATTACTCGTCGCTCGGAAACGACTACCTCTCACACCAAACCAACGACATTTGGTACAACTACGAATGTAAGAGCAAACTTACGAAGCCCACAGAATCTATCTTTCCTTTAATGTAGTTCTCTGTCTGGAACGGTCTTGTAAAAATAAGTATTATTCCCAAATTATACAGAAATTGCGTAAATATGAATTTAGGCTCCTTCAGGCTTAATCCAAGAAAAGTATCTCTTACATTTTTCCCGTTCCGCATTTTGATATTTTGTTCTTAGAAATGAGAATCAGGATCATTAAAATAATCGCTCTGTAAATGTTCATGAATTTTTCTCTCGTACTTTTCTTTTACGTGAAAAAAATATTCGAGCAAAATAATTTTTTAAGCTGTATGCATGTACTTTTTGTAATCCTTTTTTTCAGGCTTTTACTTTGAGTTTAATTTTCGGTTTAGCGAACCGAACTTCCGATGATTGAAGACTCTTTAATATTGCATATCAATATGAGAAGGTTCATCGATATTCGTTAATCTATACGGATATTAAAGTGTGCGAGTCGTGTTAGATTGGATCTTTGTGAATGAGATGCATTGAAGTGCGGATTGTATTAAATATGGATATAGAATAATTTTTGGTATTTTCAGAGATTCGTGACGAATAAATTGGCTAATTTCCGTTTCGCCTTCCAGAATTTGTACATATAATGATGTTCTAAGAAGAATAGAAGCATTTATAATAAGAGGATGTTGTATATGGTTACTATAATTATGAGAAATTGCTGCATTAAAACATTGTTTTGTATCTTGGAAGTATCGTGTTTAAAGTTACATTTGTGAACTTTGAGAAGACTATAGAAAATTATATGTGTTCATTTTTAATTAATACCTAAAGAGCTGTTTCGTTTAAGTGAACATACGATACCTACCGTCCATGTTTGTAGAACAGTATTTCAGGAAGGTAAATATATCTTAATGTGTTTACAAAAAATGTTTCTCAGTGTGTAAGAAAGAAAATTGTAAGAACATAGTTTTTTAGTTGTGTTGCGACTTGGCAACTATAAATATTCTACTAGTAAAGGTGAATACAAAACGCTACAATTTAGTTCTTTGGTGTATAGACGCCAGTGCTTATTTAAGTGTCGTGGCCATGAATTTGTTTGAAAGATCTGGGAATGTATGAATGCACTGAAATCCGATAACTGTAGTTATGAACTGTATCGCATAACGTATCGAGATACACAGACTAAAATATCCAATTGTGTATCAGCCTTTTTTCAATTTTTGATTTATTTTCGAAATGTTGCCGTTGAGTTCTGAAATACTCTGTGCTCAACATGTAAATGTTGTTAGTAGATTCGTAATTATAAGAATACACGGAATCGGTACTCATTATAGTGCATTTATTATATAATATCGTTCTGCACTTGCCTGCTTTGTACAGGTATCTCAGAATAAATGTTACAAGCTAGAGAACGCTGTCTGGAGGAGAATTCTAGCGGCCGGCTGCTCTGATCGGCAATTCTCAATGGTTTCTTCCATCAACATCAGACGAATGCCGGAGCAGTACCCTAACAATCGGACTACGGACCGCCTGCAGTCTTTTCTGCCTCTTCCTTGTTCTATCCTCTCCCCTTTCACACACACACACACACACACACACTTAGACTAACATGCTTTGTACTACTACACAAACCGGGAGACCAGTCGGAAGCTTAGGGCTTGTTTCGGTTAGGGCGGTGGGCTGGTTAAGGGGCAGCCTGTAAACCGACGGTAGGTGGGTGCCGGATTAAAATACGCAGACAATGCCTAGATCTGCTCCTTAGTAGCTGGTTGGAACCTGTAGTATATTTCATATTCAGCCGACTCATAACATCTTCAGTCGTTAATTGGAGAATTAATAATAATAATAATAATAATAATAATAATAATAATAATAATAATTAATAATAAATAATAATAATAATAATAATAATAAAAAAATAATAATAATCATAATCATAATAAACGTCTTAAATACAAGACCGGAAATGGAGATCAACCAAATGTGGGGCGTCAAAGCACAGGTCGTCTCCATAGTTTTCTTCGCACATTTTGCGCAAAAGACGCAGACAGTTCCTAGATCTGCTCCTTAGGTAGCTGGTTGGAACCTGTAGTGTATTTCATATTCAGCCGACTCATAACATCTTCAGTCGTGAATTAGAGGATTAATAATAATAATAATAACAACAACAGACGTGTCATCGGCATTTCCTTTGTTGTGCGAACACGCCTTACATCAACATTTTGTGCTCATTGCTCGCCCCGTTGGCTTCTGATGCCGGGAATGTTATTAACAGAATATGAATTAAGTTCAACACGAGTCGGACGTATAGAGTATCCCTCTTGTCATTTTACGTTATCGTCGTTTCAGATTGTATACTTGATGGATTAAATCTCTTGATGGATAATAAATGAGCATTAGATTCATTGCTATGATTGCGGGAAAGCGTATGTAATAACCCCAGCAATAATAATATTAACAGGATGAAACACCGTAGAGCAATAGTGGAATGAGATAGTAGTAATCTGCCTGGTGAATGAACGTAGTGACAGGGATTTTGGGGAGGGAACCTAGCGCACTGCTCAATACGTCCACAATAAACTAATTGGCCGGACAATACAAGAACCAGAGATACGAACATTCGACATACAATATATTTTATTCCACATAGTTACTAATTCTTATTGCCTTTATTAGTAACAATTATTTACTTCTGTTCTAGTCTGTTCTCATTTACGTACACGAAACAAAATATGGTCTTCCAGAAAAGATATTTAAATGAGAAAATCTCTCAGTAAAAATAGTTTTTAATGGAATTAAATTTATACTAGATTACAAAAAAACTGCTAAAAATCAAATTTCCAAATGATGTTTCACGATTTATTCATATGTATCATAATGAACAGGAATCACTCAGTTTGCGATGGTGCTAGTGCTCCAATCTGGCCTATTAGTTTTGTTGTTTAGCAATTCGTTGCTGTAGGTCAGTTATGTCAAGGTCGCGGGCAACGTATTAGCTGGCAGGCACTGCGTTCAGAGAAGCTGGCGCGAGGTTTAAAAATAAGGATGGCGCAAATTGCTGCGGAGTGGCGGTATGTCTCTGGATATCTGGCTCATGACAGTCTTTTGGAGAAGTTACTTGACAGTTATTGTCACAAATTGAGCTATTTTAATCCTTATTTCCTGTTTAAAGCAAAGAAATGATCCATTGAAATAATACATTTGTCAAATTTGAAATTCTCAATTGAGAGTAAAATTGAGTATCAAATCGAAAGTATCTTGATTTTGTCATCTTGTTTTCTTACGAGTGATATAAAAGAATGAATTTTCTATGTTCAGGTTAGGAAATTTAAGAGACAAATATTCTTGTCTCTTAAAGGCGCTGTCCGTCCGTAAGGTACAATAGTTAATTTATAGAGACTTGTTTGGCTGGTTAGTAATTTCGGACGCGTCAAAAGCTTACGGCATTAGTCCCGTAAGGGTAGTACATATTTTTCTCTTGGGAGATGCGATCTTCTCCCGCTAGATGGCGAGATCCGGCGCCGACCTAGCGTCTGTTAGCGGAGTTTCCTCCTAACCAGGACTCTCCCACCAGCGGGGCACCGCCCAGCCGGGACAAGCTCTAAGCTCCCGGAATATGTGGTAGTGTTGTGGATGTTAGTGTAAGTGTGTGGGGGTAAGGGGAGAGGATAGGTCAGGAAAGAGGTAGGAAAGGTCGAGCACGGTCAGTGGCCCGTTTGTTTGGGTACTGCTCCGGCATTCGCCTGGTGTTGATCAGAGAAACCACGGAAAACTACCAATCAGAGCAGCCGGTCGCTACAGTTTTCCAAACAGTGACTGAATTCTACCTAGCTATCAAGCTAGTGTCGAAAAATTCTGACACCGTCGCACGGTGATGTATTTTCCCGAAATCCTGGCCAAAACCTCAAAAATGAAATAGTGTTTACTGAACGTTTTCAAATACTTCTAGCCACTATATGCTTGGGGGCATCTCATTCTGCCCACGTCGTGCGTCTGGGCTAATTCCCCTGGCACCAGTAGTCACCCGAACTTACCCTTCGCGGCGTTCGGTAAACCTGCAGTGTCAGAGTATCACAGGGAGACCATCTGTGTTTGTAAGTGGTGTCCATACAAAGTTGTGTAGTCTGTTCTCCTAGCTGGCTGTATGGATTCTCTTCCTGAAGGTTTATAGAGTGTATTTTCATGTATGTTTTATAATCCATTAATGCATAACACTGACTTAGGATGAAATATTATAATGCATAAAATTAATACAATAATTTTAATTACTCGTAAATTCACGTCGACTGAAAGTTACCAATTTCGCGGAATTCCGCGATGTTTCTAATTTCATTTACTAGCTGAATCCATCCTCTTTTGAATCCAGTTGTAAAATTATGCCCCAACTTGCCCCATTAGTAACAACAAAGAATTAATTTTTCGTCGAGCGCACGTGACCGCCGACAATTCCCGTTCTCAGGACGGATCTTGACGATGACTCGTCAAGATCCGTCCTGAGAACGGGAATTGCTTTTACAACGCAGTTCCTAGGGAAGAAATTTAGATTTTTTTACTGAAGTAAAAATATTACTCAATATTACATTCAAAGAATTTTATATTTTAATTTATGTAATAGATTATGACTATTTACTAATATTATATAAACATAACATTTACGTACATGTTACATCTTCTGGAGTCGATTACGCACATTTTCTTTCATTACAAATTTTACATAAAAATAAGATTTTCATAATATGTGTCATCAAAACTCGTCCTCACGAAGGGTGCATGCTCGATGGAAGGTCGAATACGTACGTGATATCAAAGAAACTCATCGTAACACTTTTTAAATGTTTAAAAATTAAATCGAAAATTAATTGATTGGAAAGTAATATTTGTTTACGTAACTCCTAAGTTACATACCAACAATTAGTTCTATTACATTGTTATTGATATAAAGTGAGTATTATATTGTTTTTAATGAAATAATGCAGTAACTACAGTTTTAATATGGACAACGCGTTCAAATGCAATTCAAAGGAAAAAATGGGACTGAATATCGAGTTTTCCAAATAGGATTATGGTAGTAGCAACGACGGTAATTCACACAAGATGTTTGTTTGAGAAATCTAATGATTCCTCAGAAATAACGAGAATAGATGAGAGTATAATTAAGAGATTTAGAAAAATTGTATTGGTAATGTCCAGTGGACACGCCTCTGCATTCTTTTTTTCGTAGTAAGCACTGGAAACTGCAAAGAAATATGTTTCCAAATAGTCATGGTATTACATGCCTAGAATCTATTCACAAAGATATAAAAAGGTATGGAGAAGGATTCTCGCGAACATGTTGAAGACTGCACACAATTCAGGATATGTTTAACCTCCTGTTTAGATCTTCTGTTTCTTTCATTTCCAGCTTGAGGGATCTTCCCAAAAGAAAGTTAAAATTCTTAAACAAACAAGCTTTGTCTCATTTGCCTGAGATCGATATCAC
Organism: Teleogryllus oceanicus; assembly: GCA_964035755.1. Taxonomy (NCBI): domain Eukaryota; kingdom Metazoa; phylum Arthropoda; class Insecta; order Orthoptera; family Gryllidae; genus Teleogryllus; species Teleogryllus oceanicus. The sequence continues at coordinate 55,692,403 of CAXIVR010000008.1, forward strand.
CGAAGGGAGAAATGTGCCCTATGGAAAAATATGCTCTTCCTTTCTGATCCTTCGGGCACTGTAAATGAATTTTCTCTGGCAGAGAGCATATGGCATTAATACGATGCTTCTTTATGCCAAATGTTATCAATTAATATGTAAGTAATCCCTACGGTTTTCTAAAGTCAATTTTGTGAATTGATAAAATTTAACCTAGTTTATATACAAAAATATATACTTGCATTTCACAGAATTAAGCAGTGCATTATTCTGGTATTATGTTACTAGCTCTCTTACATTGTAAAGATAATCCAAAATAAGTTTGGTTGCCGTAGAAAACATACTATAGCTCTCAGAGGTTTTGGCCAGGAAATCGCCAAAATGCACCACTGTGCGTCGGGACTCGAACGTAGGGACCTCTCGGTCAGAGGCACTGCAGTGACATCAGTTGATGCTCTGAGCCACTTTAGCCGGTTTCTTCCTCTTCTTTTCCTACCTTCTCCCCTTACTCATACCACAAGTACACATGCACTACATTGGGGGATTAGTCGGGAGCTGCAAGCTTGTTCCAGCTCTGGCGGTGCTGTGCTAGTAGAAGATACCTGGAGGGGGAAATCTCTAGCCAGCCTGTGTGTAGGAAAGCGCGTGATCTCGCCATCCAGTGAGGAAGCAATCAGCGCTACCTGCCGTGATGGAAACATTTACTAGACTTACGGGACTACGAAGTTGACAGGCTCGGAAACATCAATCAATCGATCGGCAAGAACAATTCACCATAATGTGGGCAATGCATTTTATCTTAAGACACTATTTCATGAACCTGTGAATCTTTCTATTATCAGAATAATATTGTTTCATAATTTAAAAACGACAGTTTTTTTCATACTTTTATTCGCGAGGATGACATCATCATGAATATCAGTAGCTTCACTTTGTGAGTCCAAATGTTTGATCATCTGTAAGTGCTTTGTGGTGAATCACCCTCTAAAGGGAGACACAAGAATGAGTTTTTCTGTAGCTTATCTATACTATTTTTTTCTATTTTCACTCCAGAAGTACTCATAAATATAAAGGCAGTGAACTAGTTCAATATTTTATTTTGTAGATGATGGTGTAGAAACTGTTGTATAAGAAATATTATTTCTTCTATTGAACTTCAATTCTCTAATGCACCTGCGAAATGTTAAATTGCTATCCTTACTGCGCGTTTACATTCAGATCAGGGAGTTCTGTGTAAATCAGGCGCATATTAGTTCGCCGTATCGCCACGCGCTCTAATCTTCCGATCTGGGCGGAGGTGGGGCTGGCCACGACCGAGAGTCCACCGCTATCGAACGCCCAATCGGGGAGTGGGACGAGAAGGGGTTAGAAGCCACGGGGCTACAAGGCCGGAGCGCCGTGCCAGTGTGTTACGTGACAAAAGGTGGAAGTAGACGAAGTGTTCACAGGAATAGGCTGGCAAAATGATGTTACAGCTCTTGGATACCTCGGTAGCTAAGTGTTTCTAAAGCACAAAAAACTTCTTCCTCAGTGCTCAGATTGAATCTTCTTTTTTAGCTGCTGCTGAAACGAATCTAGTTTATGTCTATTCAGTGCAACCGAGTGTTAATACCTTCAAACTTTTATCTAATATTAATAAAAATCAATGTTCGTTCGAATTTCATGCGCTGTCGAATCATTCATTCGATTGCAATAAAACTTCGTCAATTTATTGCTTGCACTTGCGCGAAGGATACAGGCATAGTACGATGCGAATGTGCGTATGTCTGTGGCACATAGACGCGTGGATGATGACTCCGCGCCTCTGGGCAGAAGCTCGCCGCAACCAGCCACACCGTCAAGTATTAAGCGCGTATTCGCTGCACATCCTGCCGTTGCGATTGGGAAATATCGCCCGGAATGTTTACTTCACTGTTATCTCGAAAAAGTAAATCCAGTTTCTCCAAGTCAGTGTCTTAGCGAATGCATACCCAAACTTGAAGAAAACCCTTTTATGAATAAGGTACTTGACAACCTCGTCCAATCCAGGACATAGAACAAACTCATTCTCGCGAGAAAGTCTTTTATCTACTAACATTTTTGCAGTGTGTAGCGTAAAACGTGACCAATAGCGTGTGAAGTGTAATAGATTGCAATAGAAAAGCATTACCAGGACCACTAGTGTAACTAATTTTTTTAAAACTTTTTTTACAAGTGTCTCATATAGGAGGACACAAAGCTTAATTTTAAACGCAATTTTCTCTTTTTGAAGTAAACACCATTCTATCTAAAAATCAATGGATACAATGGATACATTCTTTCAATGCATCTTCGTACATCGTCTTTCATGACATAATCTTTTAAAATTTACTTCCTAATCTTTATTTTGTATTTAAGATTACAACAGTACACACAGCAGGTAAGAAACTTCTTCTTTCTCTCACTATTTGTTTGCTCCCTGGTTTTTGTCTTGTTTTTCTCTTTCCGTGCTTCTCTCTCTCTCTCTCTCTCTCTCTCTCTCTCTCTCTCTCTCTCCCTATTTTTTCTCTACCCCTGCTTCTTTCGCGTTCTTTGCTCTCATCTCGCGGCTTCTTCTTCCACTCTTCTTTCACTGTCACTGCTTTTTATCTCTTTCTCTTCTGTGATAGCGGCTGCCAGGTCGGACTTCAGCCACATATTAACTTTGCATTCCGACTCGAAGCATGGAAGTGGGGACGAAATAAAAACGAAATATTGTGCGAATCTAGGCATTTTCTTTGAGGATGCGGTTCAACATTTGAATGGTATTCGATGAAGGAAACCACTGAAACGAGCGATCAGAGCCTCTAGCATTTAGCTTCTCCTCGGGGCACGGTCAATGTTTTGATGCTTTTATCTGGGGTCGTCAGCCTGTATCCATCGTGGTTCCACTGGAGTGCATAGCGGGTTCGTGGACGAAGGTTGTGTAGGAGTGTGTGAAGGGATGTAGCGGTGGTGGATTTCGATGGCGAAAAGGAGGCGTGGAGGATCGGCGATGGCGTTCCCGTTTCCCTTAACAGCAGCATCAAAAACAAGCAAACAAAAAGCAAACGAAGATACGTATGCGAAGTGCTGGTCATTTTCCGCGGCCACGACCCCTCTCTCGCTCTCTCTCTCCCTCTCTCTCCCCTCTCTCCTCCCCCTCTCTCCCCCTCCTCTCCCCTCTCTCCCCCCCCTCCCCCTCTCCCCCTCTCCCCCCCTCTCCCTCTCCCCTTCTCCCCCTCTCTCCTCTCTCCCTCCCCCTCTCCCTCTCTCCCCTCCTCCCTCTCTCCCCTCTCCCCCCCTCTCCCCCCCCCTCCCCTCTCCCCCTCTCTCTCCCTCTCTCTCCCTCTCTCTCCTCTCTCTCCCTCTCTCTCCTCTCTCTCCCTCTCGCAACGAACGCCCGCAGCAAGCGCCCTGCCCTCCATTTTGTTTTTTTCGTGCTCGGTATTAATTAATGAATAATCGAGGAGCAAACCCGATGAAAAAAGTCGCATGAATAGCTAATCGCTGTTTGGTTGCTGCCCGCCGGGAGGGTGAGTATGGGGGGTTTTAGGTCGACCGACATGCATTCGAGCTGGGTGGGGAAATAGGACATTCTGTGCAGCGTTGCTGAGGGGGAAGGGATCTGGGAATCTCGATTTACGATCTTGACCGAGTTCTAATTACTTTGTGTATCGTGCGCTCGCAGGGAATTCCGAAAAGTGGTTTACTGTATGTAAAACATTTTTGCAGAGCGTTTCGCGTGGTTTGGACTAAAACAAGACCTAAAAAAAGTATTTAAAAACAAACAACGGACTATTTATAGTTGTATACACCTTTTAGTACTGCATTTATGTAGGACTTGACATTAGACTCTCTCTCTCTCTCTCTCTCTCTCTCTCTCTCTGCTCTCGCTCTCGCTCTCGCTCTCGCTCTGCTCTCGCTCTCTCTCTCTCTCTCTCTCTCCATTAAATTTCGGTAATTTTCTTTTTAAGAGCTGTATTTATTCAAAATTATTTTCATGTCATTAAAGAAGAGTGAAAAAAGTTTGTTTGTTAAGGAATAATCATTTTTTTTTGTAAATTTTATGTTTAACTTTGTTACTTCGTTCAATATTGTAGTACATCAACTATTTCATTGACTTTAAAAGATCCAAGTAAATTTTATTAACTTATAATTACTGCTTGTAGGGTAGACAGATTGGGATAATGATTCTAATGATGGTTCTAAATATATTATGATGATAAATCATTATGATAATAATTCTAAACAACCTCATTGTACTGCATATTATGGGTTAATGACCCACATCTTGATCAGGTTTCTCGTCCAGTTTCCCTAGTCGTTTCACCAAATGCTGAGATGGTCTTCTAGAATTCAGTGGGAAATATAGTCATTTATCAAATTATCGTTCTCCATTTTGTCACCACAGGAAGTATTATTTCTTCACGAAGGACATGATCAGGGATAAGAGCGCAAATTTATTGCTGATTACCTTGAAAATATATTTTATTACATCGTAGCGAATATTTTGTTAATAATCCTTGCAAAAACCGCTCATTCCTTTCTGCATTCTAAATTGAAGTAGAATACGGCTTAGGGTGGGGATCACAGAATTAGGAAAACGGGCACAGAATTCACTTTTCTCTGTAGCACATATCACACAGTTTTTACCTGTTTTTGAAGTAAAATAAATAAATAAGTATATAATTTAGCTGTAAAATACAGTTTCTTTTCTCGTCTGCATTCCAATACATTGAATCCTGTATTTTTTCGGAACTCTTAGGTCAACAGGATCATGGAACTTGAATTTTCTTTGCATAGAATGCCTCTACATCGCACTGTCTCGTCTATTTTGAGTCACACTGCGACCGCTCGCAGGCAACGATGGAAATGTACGTCGAGTACTTTCGGCGAAGATCGGCTGACCCGATAAATTTGTCCTGTTGCGAAAATAATACAAATTTGTTCAAATCACATCACCGATTTTCTTCACCTTTCCAGTAAGACTCTCCGCCGATCCATAACACTCTCAAAAACAATTCCTAAATCCCCAACCTTATATTTCATCTTACTTCCATTCTGCTACAAGCCATCTCTCCACCCCACCCACCATCTCGCTACAAATACCTATTTTCTTCGGTATTCTCTCACTTTCATATCATTCAATCACCACCCAGCTTTAGTCTCATTTAAGCAAACCATTTCGACACCTGGTTATCTGATCTATAAAAAATCAATTTTTTCCCACCTCTCAACCGCACCTTCACTCCACAACGCTTCTCCTCCCAAACCATCCCACCACCAAATGACGTCATTCCGGATAAACTCATATCCCCATTCCATCACATCCCACCCCTCCATCCATTTCACCTCCATTCCATAACAAACCACCTCCCAATCCATTCCATCATTCCTCCTTTCGCAATTCCCCAGCTACCTATCCCAGCCTGTTACTCTTCTATACTTCCATTACGCAACACTTCACCTTCTCTTGCAACACGGGTGTCCACTTATTTATACAAATCACTGAGGGGTCGGACTGAATTGAATTGAATTGAATTGAATTGAATTTGCCTTATTATACGTGGCGAGACTCAGGCCATGAGGCCTGCTCTTCCGTCTGACCACGCGAATTTCGTTACACTCCTTTCACCAATCATGGGAGAAGGAAGGTATTACTTGGGCGACGAAACAGGCGATTTGAATTTAGCTCAGAGGCGTCATTTAGGCTTGAGGATCTTTTACATGCAGTAAATGTACTAACATGGGACAGCCGGCTTTACTTCCCCTAGCCGGCTTTACTTCCCCTGACTGAAGAGCCTGACGAAATCCAATTTCAGAGCCGATGTGACCATCACTTCTCCACCTTCCCACAACTTCCCCATCTTCCTCTCCTCCCTTCCCTAAGCTACTCCATTTCTTCATTTCTCATCCTTCAACCGTCATACTCCCCATCAACTAAACATGAACCCTTAGTTACCCGCGCTGTTTCGTCACACAAGTTCCCGCGTGGCGTACTTTGTACGCCAAGCCTATTTTGTTAGAAGAATGAAACCTCCAAGGCCTGAATAATATTTGGATATACTTTCTATTTAGTTTTATTGGAAATATATACATATTACAATATTAATTAAATAATAATATACAATTTAGCAGATTGGTCTTCAGGGCGATTTTTGTATTTAATGACTTTAACAAAATGTTTGTTGCTTGCAAATTTGTAGCACAAATTAGTAGTAAGTGTAGTAGTAATTGTACTAGAGCAATGTTCTGCTCTTCCGCAAATGTGACCTTTCCAACTCATCCCATACCAACTTACCCCATCCCAAGATATTCGATCCCAACTTTTTCCACCCCAACATTTTTCGTTCCAACTTGTTACATCCTAATTTGTTCCAACCCAACTTGTCCCACCTCAACATGTCCCATCCCAAATTACTGCATCCCAAAAATTCGTCCCTATTTCTTTCACCCCGTATCTCATTCACCCCAATTTATCACATGTATTCAATGTGACCAGGCCATCGCACCTCCCCTCCCCGCCCTGCCCGCACGCGTGCGCTTCTGTCGCGCAAACAAACCCGCTTGGCGAGGGAGGGGATGGGAGGGGAGGGGAGGGGAGGTGGCAGAGGCGCGTCATCCCGCTCAGCCGCGCCCCACCGCGCGCGGACGCCGTCGAAACAGCGGCGCCGAATGAGCAGGTGAAGCCAAGCGCCGCCAGCGAATGGGCCCCACGCGACGCTCGCGGAGGCAAAAAGCGAAAGGAAGGGGGCTACGCACGCCGAAATAGTTTACCTCTCTCAATTTTAATTTCTGACGAATGCAGTTTACTTAAAAAATTTGATATTTTTATTTCAAGGAAATTTTTATGTTCGTATTGCGGGAGTAGCTTAGGATTTTAACGTACTGTGATTTACAGATTTAGAAACATGACGCAGGTATTAGTTTTACGTGAAGATGTACTCATGGAGTACTAATAGAGAATTAATTAATGAGACGGTAATCATTCCTTCAACAGAATAAAATTGTTTTGTTATAATGTTTGGCGGTATCTGCGAACCAATTTGAGCCAAAATTTTACGCCAAAAGATTATGCAGCATACTAATCTCTAAAGAAAGCCATCGCCAAAGATCAGAAGAAATTTTTAGATGTTATTCCCCTAATAATCGAAAAAGGAGGGCTAAATACTTGGCCAAAAATATTCCTACAAAATAATGAATATCTAAAAGCTCTCCCAATCTACACAACAACACACTATCACCACTTCACAGAAACAATTTTAGAGAATGTAATATCAATTTCCATCGACATTATCAACGAACTTCTACGTTCTTCAAGACACATTTAGTGTTAAAGATATAAATGTCATGTATTTATTAATATCTATTTACTTAGCACTTGCGAAAGGTTTGAGCAGGTTTATTGGTATATAATTTGTGAATTAAAGCTATTTTAAACAATTTTTCGAACATGGTTAACTTCAAGGTGGTAAATAGTTTGAATACGCCTTTTACGCTTTTGGTACATAGGTCATTGGTGCACAGTTCCTTACCTGTAACTTACTTCACAATTGCTGAAAAGCAGCAACTTGGGGCCCCGCCGCCACTCCCCTGTCCAGCCGATTGGGACCGAGTGTCTCTCGATAGGTGGGCAAGAGTAAGTAGCAGACTGCGCATTACGTCGCCAAAGACCTAAAAGCCAATAGCATTAAAACCGTATGCAAATGATTTACCGCCCTTAAATTAATTCGCGTTTGAAAAGTTCGTCGTTGGTGATAGAGAATTTAAACGTTAAAAAAAAAAAATTTTACGGGACAAAGAAAAAACACATTTTGATGATGATAATTTACAGTTGACTGAGTTTAGGCATTATACACTTTCTATATAATAGCATTAAACATTTATTTGTTGTCATATTTTTCTGAAAGCACCTCAAGAAAACATTCCCATGTGGCTCTTAGCACATACGACATATTCTAAGAGTACGCTAATGCTGTAAACGTATCATCAATGAATTGTAAAGGTCGTGTTGCACCCTCGTCTTTGAAACCTGCCCCACTGTGTGGCAGTGGCCGCGTTCCGCGCGCTTCCTGTTCGGCATTTTTTTGCGTAATTTGCGCCGCGGCGGCTGCTGATCAAAGCGGTGTACTCGTTCACTACGGGGGTGTTTGTTTGCTCGTTGGGGTTGTTGCAACTTGGCGAGGATGTTCTGTATATCTGTTGGGTTTTACATGAACGAGTTCGGTTTAATTTATTTGTACAGTACTGTTAATTTGTATAATGGAATTTTGGTACTAAGGATTGTGATAGCTCATTTCTCTTGCGTACTATTGAACTTTTGAAAGCAAATTATATTTAGCTCCATTTCATAAACTGGGACTTTTTTCTGCTTTTTTCTACTGTTTTTATTAATAACTATTATGTTCAGTTATAAATACACTACATCTTACTTTATACTATATTAAAAACTCCCAATATGCTGTTCTTCTTTAAAGAAATCAACTTAAAATTAATCCTCAAAAAAACGGGCAAAATTGTTTCCTACTATTTTGGCTGAGACTTTGTATAAGATATTTTTAGGTATAAAACTTAGGAGCGCCATTACTTCAATCTAAACATCTTCTTCACTGCCATTTTTATTATATGCACTGTTTTTGTGACAAACTGATCCAGTCGGACCTGTCAAAACGAGATCAAGAGAAATATTAATCATAACGTATTTTACTCATTTTACTTGAAATTTAATATTTTCCCGGTCGCATTCTAAATCTGTATCTCTTAGTCCAATTTTCGAGATTTATTATGAACAATATAAAGTGTGGAGGCCCGAATGCCAAAACATTTTCAAAATGTAATTCTATAAATACATTGTATTCGATTTTCGAATTGTTGGCTTTAATTGACGAAGAATGGTGTTAATATAAAAGATATAGGTACATTATTAGTAATATTTTTATTAATTTCAAATTTATCTTTTTGAAATGGAATCATCCATTTTCCTGTCACCAAATACGAAAACTTATTACATTATCTCAATAAAAATACGGCGAAATTTCTGATACACTTGGTTGCATGAATTAGTAGGAATAGTAATGGATTCCAAATTATTACAAAGGACAAGTAAAATGGCACGAGATAACAGTACACAAAACATGGGTTCATTCTCTTATCATAATCCCTCAGCCCCATCTCCTCATTAACTAGGTAAAATATTGTTGCCTGGCATTATCTGAAGTCACCTAATGGGACCAAATAATTGTTAATCTAATTTTATACACGAATATATCCGTACATATTCATTGCAACAGAAGATTAATAAAAATATTTCGAACGTTTCTCGTATCTATTAAATCGAAGTACCTTGATAATATTCTCAAAACGTTGTTTGCTGATTTTAATTTAAGTAATAAAGAAATTTCTGTTATGTTTGAGAGGACGAAATGCTAAATTTAGTTTCCAGAAGTCAATGAAAGTAGCTTTCCAGCGTTTGTTGAACAGATCAGGGAAAACTGGTCGTTAATAGTCACCAAGGTGAGGTCAGAGGCTTAGAAGAATTTCACAGTAGTAGGCACCGTCAGTTGTTCAGAATTATACTGTATAAACATTTAACGGTTCCCTGTTTACGAATTGACGTGCGAATTCGAGAAATAGGAGAACGAAAGAGAATACCGGAAGGCGGAACTGATAGATTGATTGTTAGTGATTGCGGGTGCGTGTACTAGGAGTCATTAGTTCCGTAAGTGCAGTGCATGCTTTTTCTCGGGAGATGGTGTTCTTCCCCTGCTGAATAGTGAGATCCGGCGCCGCCTGCCGTCGGCTAGCGGGATTTTTGTAATTAGGTATCTTCCACCAGCGGGGCACTACTCTAGCTGAGATAACCTCTAATCTCCCGACCGTTGTCCCGCATGCGTGGAGCTGTAGTGAATGCTCGAGTGTGTGTAAGAGGAGAGGATAGGACAAGGAAGAGGTAAGAAAGACACACGCGGTCCATGGCCCGTTTGTTAGGGTACTGCTCCGGCATTCGCCTGGTGTTGATCGGAGAAACCACGAAAAACTACCGATCAGAGCAGCCGGCCGCTAGAATTCTCCTCCAGACAGTGACTGAATTCGACCTAGCTGACAAACTAGTGTCGAAAATGCTTCCATCGTTGGGACGCGAACCTAGGACCTCCCGGTAAAAGGCACTGCAGTGGGGAGAAGGAACTCAGGGGAATGAGAGCATTCTGACTCGTAGAGCAATTCGTAAAGCACGTCAGAGGGGAGTGAACAAATAAAATGGATACGCCACATAGTGATGTCTTTCCTAGTCAGATCGCTAGTATCCTTGGTACATTGACAAAACAGACCCATTCTTTCAGGAAGGTAAAATATTATTTTTAATCTAGCGATGGAAATGGGAGTAGGGAACGGTACGGCTACAACCTTATGAGTATAAATTAAACTTCATTTTTTTGATACCATTATACTATCTAATTCTGTAAAAGCTGGAAAATGTAAGATGTAATCAGTTATATGATTTTCAAACTCAATTGAAACTCAATAAAAAGGGATTAAAACATTATGTTAGAGAAAGCCAGTTGTGGTGCTTCCGCAATTCAACGTATACGCATGATTACATGGAAGCATAACAACTATCGATATTAGCACTGTTTGTTGATAAACTTATCACATTAATGTAATGTTTGCTGAAGGTAATACTGTTTGATGAAGGGATGTTATAAGACTATTGCCAATGAGATTAATGTAATGCTTCAAATAACCCATCATTCCATTATGGCATTGCTAATTCTACTGCAATGTTCATCTAAAAGTTGTTAATTTCTTAAAAAATTCCAATAATATAACACGTCGTCTGGTAACACATTACGTTCCTTCAATAATTTTATTAATGTTATTATTTATTAAAAATTTACTAAAGAACCTTCCATTTTGTTCATGACTGGACGATCCTCCGTTATACGGGTTGATTTTGAGAGAGAGATTGATGAAATGGTACTTAAATCTTCAGAAGCTCCCAGTGGGGGATATCTAAGGCAGCTTACCTTCAATAAACAATATAACAGTAACGATAAAAAGTAAAGAAAAATAATATGTATTTAATTGAAGTTGAAGTATAATTACTTCAATTTGACCAATATTCTCTGCATTATTATTTCAAACATTGTTAGACCATTAGACCATAGACCGTTAGACCGTTAGACCATAATATAGACAGATCGATATTAATTAAATGACGTTTTCAGGCATGTCAACGGATAAGGTCATTATTCCCGGAAGTGTAACGCATCCTACTTGTCAGGAGATTACGGTGTTTCTTCCCGGTAGGGTGTGAGATCCGCAGCCAACCTACACATCAGATCCGGACGCATGCCGTTGGGTAGTGCATGAACGCGTGAGCGCGTGTGTTTGTGTGCACGTAAGGCAGGAGGAAGGGACAAGGGTGTGGAAGCAAAGATCGCGATCGGTTCGTGACTCATTTTTAGGTTACGGCTTCTGCATTCGACTGATATTCATCAGAGAGACTTCGGAAAACTACCGATGAGAACTGTCGGCAGTCAGAATTCTCCACGAGGGCGTCTGATTCGGCCTACCTATCGCGCTCAATTCGACCGATATCTACTGTCAAAATCTCCGCCTTCGGCACTCGAATCCTAGACCCTGCTGTGCCCCAGGGGAACTACTGATCCCTGCGATCCCCTCAGAGTATACTCTCATCAGTTCTTCATAGAAATTCGCGACGTCATGTATCATTTTAACATTTTTACAGATTTAGACGAGAAATTTAATTATCGATAGGGATTAACGTTATTTGTATAAATATGTTTTTACATTATTATAATTTTATATTAATATCTATATAACAACTGGAAATGAAAAGTAGGAAAAACCATTTAACTTCGTTAGGTTTTGTATCACCTAGTAAGTTCTTTTTGGTGAGCTTCTGCGCCAGGGAGTGGCAGGCTTTTGCCCTGGATAGAGATCTTTTAGCTTTAAAAATAAAAATAATAATAACAATAATAAAAAAAAAATAATGATAGTGACAATTGTTAATCTAGTCTTAACGGTTTGATTTTCCTAAGGAGGGTCTACAGGATATTGGCCTAAAAGTGGAATAAATAACAGAATTATATTAGGATTATATTTTACATGTCATTTAATTTTACTATGTTATATAAAACTATTGCAATGTGAAAATTATATCAAATATTTATATGAGGTTAAGGAAATTGTATTAAAATGTTAACCAGCAGATTTACCATACTTTTGTTGTATCGTGTACGCCTCTGTTTGCAGATCGTAATACATAGTTTTATTCCTTTATAAATAATAATAATAATAATAATAATAATAATAATAATAATAATAATAAAATCATTATCATCACAAAAATATTGATATTTCAAACTAATAACCATGTATTAATAACATGACAGAAATGAGACTCACCCATTACAATGATTTGTGCGAAGATTTTGACGCTCCTTATTCAAGTATTCTTGCTATTATCCTCGATCTAAATATTCCACCTTGCAATTGTATTTCTTGATCACCCAATTTTATTCTAATCTAGATTATTAATGTACGATGCGCGGAGAATTTGAAAGAGAATTATAGATTTTCGGATCATGAGAGAGCTCTCCATGATTTTGTTAGGTACCCAAGTACTCGGAAAAAATTAAAAAATAATGAAACATTTTGGGATTAGAGTGAAAAATTCAAATACTTACTTGTGGTTTTCGGCCCATTCTCATACCCAGTACTTGCTTGCTTACTCCACTGCTGACGCGCCGCGACTGCATAGCTCCAAGGAGGAGGCGGCTAGATTAAATATTTTATATTTATTAAATAATTTTATAAATATTAAATATTTATTCATGTGTTCCACAATGAAACAAACTTTTTTATATTATTGATTTTAAATGAACTGTTATACTTTGTATCCGTATGTACTATACTGCATTATTGCAGACTCATGAGGAAGTTATTGCAGTGTTAGTCGAGAGTATTTTATTTGTCATTCGTAAGCAGTGTGCGTTATACTTTTGGAAAAAGCCGTTTTATGTGCTTTTGATCTGCAGTATTGTTGCTGATTCGTATCCTATTAAATCTTGTGTTGGGATCACACAAGCTCAATGTGCCATTTATTAACTGCAACGAAATCAATATTGTAAATGATTAAAACAAATAAATAATCAAAAACTGACTCTATTAATTGGATAGGGGTAAATAAATCATGATTATTAGGATATTTATCATTGTCCTTTCCCATTCAATTTTTCCATCAATTACGTCTAAAATCATGTAAAAACAATGTTTCCTTATAATCTTGCTTCAAAACGCTCGTCATTTAATCCATAGTAATAATTATCATAAATAATTTCTGAAAATACAAAATTGTGTGCAAAATCAAAACTTGTGTGGACCGAGTATTTTGCTGCAAGTTCACCATTTCGTTGATCCAATGAAACTGTGCCGTGTGAGTGCGACACGAACTCGTTTTACAAAATTAAATGTTAGAGCTCGTGGATTTGTGAAAACATTCCGCACTTAGTCTTTGTCAGAAATAGAGTCATTCGGGAAGTCAACTTCGAAAGGACAGGCCGTGAACTTTGCTTTACATTTTTTGAGCCAAGTACTGCACATTATGAAACGATGATGTAATGATGCCATGATGGGTATTAATACTCAAGTGTGATACTACGATATGAGTGAGGAAGTAGCGAGTATTGTTAACTTTACACGAGTAAATTAATACCCATTATGAGTTTCATACGGTACTTTTTTACGACTTATTGTAACTTTTATAAGTTAAACTTTTACATTGAACCGTTTCTGGCAGTTGATATACAGGATTCAGCCAAGGCCACCTAGCGGACAGCTACCCTACCTGCAGGAGGTGCCTTTGGTTTACCAGTGCGAGAGAATACAAAAGTTTTTCCGAAGTCACCATTTTCGATTTTTCTCTTACTCTTGGAGGTGCTATCTCAACCACTGATTCACTAGACATTTCAAACTAAAGAATTTGTCGGTTTTTTAGGACAAACATATGTCAGCAACATATGACACAAAATAAATCGCGTTCTGATCTTAACGTCAGTCAAATGATTTCCTTTACCACTACTAATACTACGTTAGTCAAATAGGATCAAAGTGAAATTACGATCCAATAGATTTTAAGTAATATTCCACATAAAAATTACTGATAATAAAAGAAATTAAAAACTGAAACTTAATATAATATAAAATGCAATTTTAATGTACACAACCGAACAAATCATTTAATGGATCTACTCCCAATGATTAATGAAGTGTCAATACTTGGTTTGTAAACTTTACTGTAATTGGAGAAGAACCTGTAACATAATAAAATCTGTATCGTAATGAGTATGATTATTCAACAGGTTGCAGCTATCAAAAGACAGAATTATACAATGGGAGTATAAAAATATTTGAATATTCCTGAGGGTTTTTGACCTTCCGGTGGGTATGCCTTTGATACACAAGCGGTCGCGTAGGAGCACTGCTTGCTGCTTCGAGAGAACTTCATCTTTTGCTCCCTCGAGACTTCTGTTATTTAATTGAGGAAGAAAGAATAAAAACTCCCAACTACTCATCATTACATTTTTAATGTTAATACGTTTTACAAATGTGCCTAGTTTTCGGTATAGAATAATAAAACAAATTGTTTCAGAAAACCTTATAAAACAAAATATAACAAAGAAAATAAAAATAAAATTTACTAGAAAATTGTTATTAAATAGACAAATTAATTTAATGAAGCAGTGTACTGTCCTTAAATTTTAGAAAAGCATCAATTGGTTTTCATCAAACCGTTTCCAGCAACCCAAGAAGATGCAGCCATATATAAGATAGGGTGCGGTGAAGCACGTAATTCTACAGCCAGACCTTTTTATCATCGACAAGGCCGAGGCACGGAGGTTCCGGCGTTTTGCTCAGTGTTGCCAAGTGAGAATGCACGAGCCGCTTCCGTTGAGAGCAGTAGAGGCTCGACGGCAGCAGCGCGTACTGTCACGCGGCGCCACAAGGTGAGCAAAGCGAGCTTTAGAGCTGCGCAATGTGACACACGGATTTTCATTCTAACTTTGAGATTCTGCACGTTTCTGACCACCCGTTTAAGTGTGAGCTATCCGGAAGTCCAAAAATGACTCGCTGTGGGTGTTAAACGAGCTCCATTGAGGTCTCGAAAACAAAGTTATACGGCTCTAGATAGATTTTGAGTTACGAGCAATGGAAACGTGCTTTAAAGTATGATGTGTGTTGGGAATTGGACTTGTGCCTTCCGATTAATTCGTGGCATAAATCCAAAATTATAAATTTTTTGCCTTGTATCTCTTTGATGCCGATGATAAGGGCAATAGTTAATCCGCAAATATAATCATGCGAGTAAACTGGTTGTTCGAATATGTGACCTACCTTGCGTTTGCCGTACTTGTATATATTTCGAATTCAAAAATGAATAGTTCTAGAATAATAAATACATGTAGCAGATACGATTGCTCAGTGAAATTAAAATAGTATTATGTCAATACACAGAAACATGATTCTAGTTTGTAATTGAGCTGATGGATAGAGATTAAACAAAATGTGAATGGTTTACTAATGAACAAATAGTACAATTGACAATATTATTCTATAAAATTAATCTGAAATCGAAATTACACAAAATTCATCTGATTACCTAGTTTGTTTGTACGTAATGTTTGATTTGGATAGGATTTAAACAAAATAATTGCAGATGTAAATCCAATGAAACGATGCGTTGGTGCTCTTCCGGGAGTGACTGGAACAGAGTTCGTGAGTTTACTGCGTCTTAGGGTTTTATTTGTCTAAAGTAGCGATCGGCATCCACAGGTACTTAAATTAAACATGTACGCACTTAATCTAGAGACATAGGACTGTGGCTGACAACCGTCTTTGGCGCGGACCCATTCATTGCCGTTTAAGGCAGGATGATTACTTGTTAGGCACTCGAGCGTCACGGAAGAGTTGGGGACGTGTGAAGTGCATACGTTGAGTAGCAACAGGGGGAACAAGCGGAGCTGTGCGAGATCTCTCGGATTTTAAACCTCACCCTATTCACTATTTTACCATTTCCATATTAAGCCTGTAACATATATTTTTCTTCAAGACCTTCTTATCCTCCGTCACTTGTTCTATGTGTCTTCTTGTAATGGATAACAATACAATTCACCCTTGTCAATACACACTATCCTTATTTAACGATATTACCGAGCAGAGAAGCACATCCGTGTAATTCAGTAGAGTATAATATGAAGTAATTGGTTTATTTTCCATACAGTTTTACAGCCTCTGAATAGAAGGGGTAGAATCAAGAAGCCTCGAATCAGCAAAAATGTAATAGGATGTTCAAACAGATCTCATCCTATAGATTACGGTGTGAGAAACGTTTCTTTGAGCTCATTTGCTTCATATTTTTTTTATTTTTATGCCCCTAGAATGCTTCGTTTAGGAGTTATTTACGATAAAATTAAAAAATGAGACCCAGTATTGCGAGTATCATTTGACATTTATATATACTTAGCGTTTGTTTAACAAATCCTTTATATTTTTAAAGCCAAAGTGCAATTGGTCACCTCTCCGTGAATTTGTCTTTCTTTAGAGACGTCGTTTATGAATATTGCTTGCGTGCGAAAGCCGAAAAGGTATGTATAATACTACTGAGTAATATAGGAGACGATGCTAATGACTGCAATGCCTACACAGTGCGAAGCTGCCCGTGAACTGTGCGATAGCTGCTGTGACGCGCGGTCCGAGATGAGCGTGGGATCAGAGCTGGCGGCGAAAGCGTTTACATTGGAAACTCTTCCAAACATGCCACTGAGCATCGAGGCAAAGCACGCTAGCTTATGCCAAAAGAAGGCACGCTAGCTTTCGCTAAAAGAAGGCACACTAGCTTACGGTAAAAGAAGGCACGCTAGCCTTACGCTAAAAGAAGGCACGCTAGCTTACGCTAAAAGAAGGCACGCTAGCTTATGCTAAAAGAAGGCACGCTAGCTTACGCTAAAAGAAGGCACGCTAGCTTACGCTAAAGGAAGGCACGCTGCCTTACGAAAAGATCCGTCAATATGAGTTTCTGTGCTTGCTTGTTTCACGGTGGGGCTTCAACCCCCCGGGTTCGCGGGAAATCTCAAACGAGTCTAACCAACGCAAAATATTCATCGCGTTTACACCGTAATAAGAATACGGCTAGTGCTGTCCCACTTCCGTTGCGTAACTACTACTAAGTATATCTATTTAATTATTTATACATATTACACACGTGATGAATGTCTGTAAATGCTTCACACTGGTGGTGCTAAAGGGGCACCTACCTTCTCGCCCGTATATATTATGCAAAATTGCGCAAAAAGCGCTCACATTTTCGAAATGTTGTACATGACCTCTTTTTAAAATCTATCTCATACGTACAGATCTCTCTTACTTTAAGGAAAAAAATCACATCAGTCAGACGGATTAAGGAATATCAGTTTTGTAGAAAATTGGCTGAACGATTTAACCGCTGGGGTTTTTTACGGACGAACGGACAGACGTTTTGCCATCATTCAATGTTTCTGTAACAGGGCCCCAAAGGGAATTTTTTTCTACATTTGGCAACAGGTCAGTTGAAATTATCCCTTCGGGAAAAGCTGCAGGCGATTTTTTTCTTCAGACAATCAGCTGTAATGAAAGTAATTCAGAATGCATTAACTTATTTACTGCGTATGATGTCAATGGCGTCTTTAAATCGTAGAAAACGCTCAACATTCCATAGCGTACTTGACATACAAATTATATATACGACACACATGCTACTGAATGAATTAATTATACTTCTAATGTTTTCGTGTTACGGCATATCTTAGTTTTAGAATTAAGCTCATTCTAACGTGCTCATGCGAGTACTATGGCATGCTAAACCTCACCATCTTTCCTATGTTTACATTTCCATATTTAGCCTGTAAGATATATTTTTCTTCAAGACCCTCTTATCCCTCGTCACTTGGTCTATATGCCTCCTTGTATTTGATAACAATAAAATAGACCCTTGTTAATACCAGCTATTCCTATTTAACGTTATTACCGAACAGAGAGGTACATTCGTGTGCGTAGAATTCATTTGCGTAGAATATCAAATAATTTAATTTCACAAACAGTTGCAGAATCTACAGGCTCTGAACAGATGGAGTAGAATCGAGAAGCGTCAAACCAGCAAAAATGTAATAGAATGTTGAATAATATCTCATCCTATATAATACTGTGTGAGGAAACATTATGTTATTTGAGTTCTTAAGGCCTTAAAACGCTTTGTTATGGAGTTATTTAACGATGTACATTCAAGAATCCGGTCGAGTGTTGTGGGTTGCATTTGACGCGAATATTTAGATGCTTTGTTTTAAACAAATCCTTCATATTTTGAAAGTCAAAGTGCAATTCGTGACGTTGCCGCCGTGAAATTCTCTTTCTTTAAAGATCTCGCTTCTAAGGATTGGTTTCGTGTGAGAACAACGAAAGGTATTGAAACGCACCGCGTTTCCACCCAAAGAAACGGCGATACCTCAAACAAGCACGCGGCAGAACGGTTGCCAGAGGGCGCTCGCCAGCCACGAAAAACGGTTACGGGCGGCGAGGTGTCGTCGGTTGGCCGACCGTGGGAACAAGGCCGCGAGGAGGCAGTGTCTGGCTGGCCGCCGGCGAGGAAGGACGTATCTGGGGCTGCTCCGCGATCGAAAAGCAAACTAGTATCGCGAACGAACGAGTGCAGAAAGATTAATTGACGGACAATTTGTGCGTGATAACAATCGATAGTCGATCGGACATATTCCCAAAGTGATAGCTGCTATTTGGAGTAACACAGATCAAAAGACGTCGAGTGGATCGGAGAATTGGAAAGGAGACGTACTTCGGAAGCGCAGCGCCTCACCTCGGCTGGTCCCAAGCGAAGCGACCCCGGCAAGCAGCGAAGGAGCGCGAGGCAACCCGAGGGTCCCCGAAGCCGCCGACGCTCGTAGTGGGAAGAAGTAAACGGTAAATATTTCTTCGATCGATAAGATCGAGAGACTAACAGTGATTCTGGGTTATATAAAAGAAAGGGTAGAGACCACCATAGATATTGTATCATTAGTGATTTGTATAGAATTAATAAACAGTTCAGTTTGTTTTGTTCACGGAACAGTGGTGTTTGATTAATAACCCCGAGCCCATTCACGAGAAAGAACACCTGTCCCTTACAAATAAATTTACTGAGAACAAGCCGGCCTACCCGGTACGTCACAGTATGTATACTAGTGAAATAATGTACGAGACGACGATTGTCATGTAAATGATGGATGATTTCGATTCAAAAACACCGTAGCAACAACGTGCTACTTCAAACAGTCATATGTTAAGAGTAAGTTTCTTGGTACGATCACATGGCATCAAATTAGCTTAAGGACATTTGTGTCATTTTACAAAAATTATTACGGAAATATTTATAGTGAGGTTTTATACAACCTCACATTATCATCTCTTTTATAACGTCGGATACAAACGAAGCGTAATTGCTGGCAGCTCAGATACCGTTCCGCTGCGCGAAGAGAAATGTTATCACGAAAGCAAGACATTTTTAGAAATAAACCTCAGAGGGGAAAAATGAGCGTCGTGTAAACACGTGCAGGATTAAATATCCCGAGACGGAATAGAGATAGCCGAACGGGACCCGCGGGAATCCAAAGTTACGGCAAAGAATCGCCGTAATTCCGACAAAAGTGGTGGGCCGCGTATCCGGATAAGACAACTCGCCGTTATGCAAATTTATTTCCCGTTGCGAAATGAAAAGGCAGGGTGCAAAAAACAAATAAAAACGGGTTCTCTCTCTTTGCTCTGGCCCCGCGCCAAATTCGTAACCGAGATATTCGCGGGCTCCGGGCGTAAAACGCGGGCTTAACGTCACCTTTGCCGGGAGCCCCTGCCCGGCGCGCTTGTCTCGTGTTGATCAAAGCCAGTGGGACATCTCCCAGGGAAAGATCCCTTGGTGCTGGAGTTGGCGTGGAGGATACGTGGGGTTGTGAGCGGGTGCGGTGATGAGCAGGCGGTGAGTCGGGGGCGGGAATGAAACAGCGTCAAGTTTGGAATTAAATTATTACCAAAATGACGTATGTCTATTTCCGATAGTTTTCTAATTTTACATATCAATTTTTTAAGGCGTTTTTTCATCATGCTGCCAAATATATTAAACAATAGCGGGCCTCATACGTTAAACGGTATGAGATTGATTGATTACCCATTATGGGCGCGTCAACTGCTAAGGTCATTAGTTCCGTAAGTCCCTTTTTTGACGGGCGGTGTCGCATTTTTTATCGCACTTCCTTTTATCGCGGGGATTTTCCCCTACAGGTATCTTCCACATACGCAGCCGCGCTCCAGCTGGGACAAGCTCTTAGCTCGCGACGTGTGTGGTAGTGTAGTGCCATTAACTGTGTGTGTGTGTAAAAAGTGGGGATAGGACTAGGAGGAGGAAGTAAAAACCACTCACGGTCCGTGGCCCGTTTGTTAGGACACTACTCTGGGATTAGGTTGGTGTTGATCGCAGAAACCACGGTAAACTACCAAACAGACCGCTGGAATTCTCTTCTAGACAAGGGCTGAATTCGACCTAGCTAGTGTAAAAAATTCTGCTACTGTCGAGACTCGAACCCTAGAACCTCCCAGTCAGAGGCACTGCAGTGACATCAGTTGATGACTTGAGCCACCTTTGCCGGTAAAAGGTATCGGGAAACTATTGACCCTATTTCAAGGAGAGACGTCAATTTTGAAAAAGTTCTTAAAATTATTCCATGTAATAAAATATCTATGGTGATCGTTGGCCTTTCACCTCAGAGTACCGGGTTCAAATTCCGGTCAAATCCAAAAGAAATTTATTGTGGATAATGCGGCTCCTCATCGGTTTTCCGTGAGTTCCCAATTCTCCGATCTCCACCAGCGAATGACGCAGCAGTACCGTAACAAACGGACCACGGACCGCGCACGATCTTTCCTTCCTTTTCCTTGTCCTATCATCCCTCACACACACATTACCATGCACTACACATGCCGGGAGACTGGTCGGGGGAACTTGTCCTGGCCGGGGCGGTGCCCTTCTGGTGGGAGATTCCTGGTTAGGGGGTAACTGCGCTAGCCGACGGTAGGTCGGTGCCGCATCTCGACATACAACGGGTAAAGACCAACGCTACCTCCGGAGCTAAAACACGCACTACATGTGCGAGAATAATGACCGTACTTGTTGACGCACCCTGAATCGCTAACCACCAACAAACCTCGAGTGCTCGCAAGTGCCCTGTCTCTTATTTCACATTCAAAGAAGGTAAACTATCAAACCATTCACATCAGGTAAAAAGGTTTAGGCACTGCGTAAATTAAATATTAAAGATTATTGTGTGAATTACGTGTAATTCGGTGCTGTAATGCTTACCGTATGGGACAGTGACACCCATATTGTCGGGTTTGAACGCGATCGAAGCCGTGAGTTTTAAGCGCAAGAAATTATTCGTACGCCTTCTTTCGCAGGGGATAAAAATTCAGCTGTCACATGTTGACGATTTGCAACACGTAAAAATCCTCAGAGGCCTAGAAGATGCCTCCGGGCTAGATTCAAACTGTTTCGTCGCTCGTATTCCTCTTTTGTTGCCACACGGCGTAGACAGGCCTGCTGGCATGAGCCTCCAACATAAAATAAAGCTTGAGTGATTGATATTAATATTACGAATTTCTATGAACTGAACAGTCTTGATGGTTTGGCACAGCCTCCCAGGTCGTGGAGGTAAATGTTGCGGGTGTGAGTTTCACCTACAATATTAGGCTTCTTTATTTCATTGTCGCATAGTTGGTTTCTCATATCCGGCATCGAGGCGACATGTCTCATTGTCATTCACGCAATGTTGTGATCACTCTCTGACTGCGGCAAACATTGTATTGATTTGCTAAAAGAAGAGATGAAGGGAAGTCATGACAAGATCCATATTCAGATGTATCTATAGATAATGACTAATAGATCTACATTCAGAGGTATATACAGTTAACGTCGATAAAATAACTGTCTAAACGTGGAGAAAAATATCGATATTCCTTGCGAAATGTTTGTAGAGTGTGTAAGGCAATCGGCATTGAATGCTGTTTCAAGCTCTTGCATGAACACACTTCCAGAGTGAGACAGGGAGAGACAGATAGAGAGAGAGAGAGACAGATAGAGAGAGAGAGGCAGATACAGACAGAGAGGCAGATACAGACAGAGAGGCAGATACAGACAGAGAGGCAGATACAGACAGAGAGGCAGATACAGACAGAGAGGCAGATACAGACAGAGAGGCAGATACAGACAGAGAGGCAGATACAGACAGAGAGGCAGATACAGACAGAGAGGCAGATACAGACAGAGAGGCAGATACAGACAGACAGAGACTGACTGACTGGCAGAGAGACTGACTGACCGAAATGTGGTTCATAGTTTTTAATGTACCTGTACATTTTATGTTTCGTAAGTTTAGAAATACTGTAGGAAAGTCTATGATATTTATTATATGCCCATCAGCTTTTTGTAGTGGTGTGTTCATCGAGATTTCTCCGAGGATGAGAATTAATTGTGGTGGGCCTTTGGTGAGATGTGATGTAGGGGATAACTTTCCCGGATTTTTATGCATACGTGCATTTTTTGTAGACATTGACGCTTTCAACACAATGCTAATTTATTGAAGGAAGAACAATTTGCTTCAACTTACTGACACTCAGCACTATCCGTTTTAGGTTCGTATTTCTTGCATATTCTGTAGGCACGCGGCAGGAATACTTGAAACCTTTCTAAACACATCCACTTCAGAATCTGTACCTTGCGAGTAATGACTTCGTTAATTACTATTTTTAACGAATAAATGATTAACTCATAATAC
Source organism: Teleogryllus oceanicus (assembly GCA_964035755.1). Lineage (NCBI taxonomy): Eukaryota > Metazoa > Arthropoda > Insecta > Orthoptera > Gryllidae > Teleogryllus > Teleogryllus oceanicus. The sequence goes on from CAXIVR010000008.1 coordinate 55,715,286, forward strand.
GTCTCATCGTCTCTATACATTTTTATCGTTCTAATTTTACACAGCTATGTTCTCATGAACTAACATATTCCTGAAATTATGTGTTAATGAAACAGAACACACATTGTTATTCCGACTTATATTCAGATTAATGAAGTTGTTACGTGGACCGTGAAATTATCACAAAACCAACCTTCTACAATTTAGTCGTAGATGGACAAATGTGGATTTGAGAATGCTGCTACAAATGACTTTTAAGCTGTAAAAAATTCTAGGACACACCCACTGACGTTGCGAATGAGCTGTGGCGTCACGAATTAGACCAGAGAGGGTTCGGGACGACGCGGAATGTGTGGAAGGGCACGTTAGCATGTGACAGGGCTCGAAACTACCGCGCCCAGATGACGAACACAAAGCGCACTTTCGTTAATGAGCGCTTAAGAAGCGCATGTGACGACAACGAAACTACAACAAAGTTACAGAAACCGAAGAAAGAAATCTATATAGAAAGAAATACAAGTTGATAGAAACTCTCAGAAGAAGAGATTCTCTTTTGTGCTGATCACGCGAGTTGCGATGGGACAAGAAGGTGGCGACTGCAGCTGGCCCGACTGGAGCGACGCGAGTGGCGAGGACCGGAAGGGAGCGTTTTGCTCGTGGGATCGCACAGACGCGCGGCGGGCGAGGGGGGCGGGTTGGTGCATGGTGCCAGGCTGGCGGGAGCCGAGTTCCGTCGCCCGAGGGTGCGGTGCAGGGGCGTGATGCGTTCTGTGTTGCACCGGCCTCAAAACTCCGTAATGAGATCAAGCGGTCCGCGAGGATAGAACGTGGATGAGGCGTCACGTGATTCCCGCAAGCTGCCGAGGGTATTAGAGTTTGAGACGAATCTCGATGCAGTTGCACGTTGCCACCCGTGAGGGCGTGGCCTTCGCCACGGGACAAAAGGTCACGGGCGGCGCTAGCTTTGGCGCGACGCTGGAGTTCCCTGGGTGAATGGGGCGGCTGGCCTCAGAGGTGGAGTGCGGCTGAAAACGTCTCCATAGCAGTGTAAATGATGTACTGTGAATAACCATAAATAAATCTGTACATATACTCCGTGTCTGTGAACTTACATCTGGACGTCACAAAGGGAAAGCGGAACATTGCCGGACGGGACCTAGACTTGAGTGGCGCGTTGGAGGGCGACGGGGCGGAGCCGGAGCGGTTCTGGACCGGGACGGCGGTGGGGGGGGGTGACGACGGGGGGGGGGTGGCGGGAGGGGAGGGATGTTGGAGGTATGACCAGAGTGAGGTGACTTCTGGAGTGGTGTTGGAGAGCGACTGAATTGGGAGTGAGGAATGACCGAAGAGCGGGGAGTTCGGATGCTGGTATTTTACTATTTAACGTCAAAGAGAGAATGACAGGGGCTGGGGACTAGAGTGGGGAGGGAAACGCCTGAAGCGAGGTGTGTTGTGGGCAGGGTGGGGACAGACGAACGGGGTGGACTCTGTTGGGAGGGGGGTATCGTGAAAGAGAACGTGGCGGGTTTTCATGGGAATGGGGTGGGGCGGGTCGAGGCTTCCAGTGGCTAGGGACGGCGAGGGGGCGGGAAAACAGCCTCGAACGAATGGGCGACCGCCGCTGGCCGCGGCTCTAACGAGCTCCTGCTTACCTGCGTCGTCGGCGCTCATTAAGAAGGTCGAGGACTCTCAGTGGACAGCGTGGAAAGCCGGGAAGCGGGAGGCAGAGGCGCGGGCGGAGGCGCGGGCGGAGGCGCGGGCGGAGGCGCGGGCGGAGGCGCGGGCGGAGGCGCGGGCGGAGGCGCGGGCGGAGGCGCGGGCGGAGGCGCGGGCGGAGGCGCGGGCGGAGGCGCGGGCGGACGCGAGGGCGGAGGCGAGGGCGGACGCGAGGGCGGAGGCGACGGCGGAGGCGACGGCGGAGGCGACGGCGGAGGCGACGGCGGAGGCGACGGCGGACGCGAGGGCGGAGGCGAGGGCGGAGGCGCGGGCGGAGGCGAGGGCGGAGGCGAGGGCGGAGGCGAGGGCGGAGGCGCGGGCGGAGGCGCGGGCGGAGGCGCGGGGGCGGAGGCGCGGGCGGAGGCGCGGGCGGAGGCGCGGGCGGAGGCGCGGGCGGAGGCGCGGGCGGAGGCGCGGCGGAGGCGCGGGCGGAGGCGCGGGCGGAGGCGCGGGCGGAGGCGCGGGCGGAGGCGCGGCGGAGCGAGGGCGGAGGCGAGGCGGACGCGAGGCGGCGAGGCGACGGCGGAGGCGACGGCGGAGGCGACGGCGGAGGCGACGGCGGAGGCGACGGCGGAGGCGCGGGCGGGGCGAGGGCGGACGCGAGGCGGAGGCGGAGGCGGAGGCGGAGGGGCGGAGGCGCGGGCGGAGGCGCGGGCGGAGGCGCGGCGGAGGCGCGGGCGGAGGCGCGGGCGGAGGCGCGGGCGGAGGCGCGGGCGGAGGCGCGGGCGGAGGCGCGGGCGGAGGCGCGGGCGGAGGCGAGGGCGGAGGCGAGGGCGGAGGCGAGGGCGGAGGCGAGGGCGGAGGCGAGGGCGGAGGCGAGGGTGGAGGTGAGTCGAGGCGAACTGGCAGAGTTCTATTGAGGGTCTATTGAATTTTTAACTTTTTCCATGATTAGCAGTCTTAGGTCAGACATTTTCGTCGTGTATAATTCTAATGTTTCAATGTGGAGAAAAGCGAGATGGCAGAATGTGAAATGGAAAAGTTCACCTAGGTGCGCCTCATGCTATTTTCAGTCATAGGTAGTATGCAATCATGAGGATTGCCACATGAGTTTGACATTTTTTCACGAGGTGTATAAGGAAACGCATTTTCAAATACATTTTAATCGGGTATAATTTGGCTGGCGCTCTCCACGTATCATGGAAGAAGTACACGGCCGAACAGGTCGGCGGTAGATCTCCGTTCCAGCGTGAGAGGAGATTGCAGGGGAAGCATGACGTAATGAATCGCGTCGTAGCAGCCAACGCAGACGCAATCAGCATTGCGAGGAAGGAGACACAAGTTGCACACGTGGAGTGATGATATCAGATATTCTTTACGCTATTCTTGTTGATTCTTCCTTTTGATTACGATATTCCCTTGTATGAACGGTGTCCAATTGTATCCACTATGAACGTGATTGCCTGATTGCCTGAACAGAATACAATTTTGTGTTGGTTGTGTAACTTTGTGTTGGTTGTCGTCTTTGTCTTTGTACATTATTATAGAAACAACTGTCACGATGAACTGATCCCTGAGTTCCAGTTTCAGAGAAGGGTCACGAGTCAAAAGTGGCCAACTGGCTTAGGTAATCAGGGCATCAGTCAATGTCACTGCAGTGTTTCTGATAAGTAGCTCCTAGGTTTGGGGTCCCGACGATGGCAGTACTTTAGACACTAGGTCCATAGCTAAATAGAATTCAGTAGCTGTCTGGAGGCTAATTCCAGCGACCGGCTGCTGTGATCGATAGTTTTCCATAATTTTTCCGATCAACTTTAGGGGAACGCTGGAGGAGTTCTGGGCCATGACCTCACCCCATAATTTACACATTCACCAACATGCCCTACACTACCACACATGCCGGGAGACTAGTCGGGAGCTTAGAGCTTGTCCCGCTGGTGAGAGATTCCTTGTTTGGGAATATCCCGCAAGCCGACGAGCTAAGGGGTGCCGAATCTTGCCGACCAACAAAGCAAGATCACCGCCACTGCCAGCGATAAAAGCATGCACTACACTTACGCGAATCAGGACCTTAGCAGTCGACGCGCCCGTAAACGCTAACCAATCAATCAAATGTGGCCGTGTCTCAGCGAGTCCAACTCGCGTGACTGCCCTGGATTGGAGCCTAATGACCTAGCGGCTTCTGTGGCAGCGATGGAATGAGTGAATAGCTTGTGAGCAAAACAAGTACTCAAGCCGAGAGTGCAGTGCGTAACCCTGGAAGTGGCGGAGTCCCTCCACGCTGCCCCGCACTTCGCTGTGGGATTCCCCGCCCCGCGGAGCACCGCCCAGCCGGGAGGAGCTCTCAGCTTCCTATTGGTGACCAGAGGTGTTTGAGTGTGCGTGTCTGTGTCCAAGTGGAGACAATAAGACAAGGATGAGGAAGGAATGATCACACGCGGTGGTTCGATTGTTAGGATATTGAACCGGCATTCGCCTGGTATTTACCGTAGAAACCACGGAAACTACCAATAGGGACAGCCGGCCGCTAGAATTCTTCTCCAGGCAGTGGTTGAGCTGGGCCCAGCTCTCTAGATATTGTTAAATTACTGATGCTAAAATAGCACGTTCTTTCTCGCCCGTATTTTCACGCAAAATTACGCAAAAAGTACTCATATTTTGGAAAAATTAAATGTAACTTATTTCAAAATGTTTATTTTTGGAACATTTAATTAAGAAAAAATCTCTATCTTTAATATTTTTGTTATCGGTAGACCGAAAAAGTTTTGAACTTTTGCAATTTTGAAAAATCAAGGTTTTAGCAAAAATGAGATGTGCACCATTCTCTTAAAAGTGCTTCAATTATCCAAAAATAAATTTAATAAAAAAATGATGGAGCCATTTTTTTGAAAATTTTGTAAGTGTCCCGGAAACTTTATGTTAAGTATCTCCCAAAATTAAAATATCGGTTTCAAATTCAAGGTGCCTCAACATCAGCCAAATTGATTGGGAGACTGAAATATAGCGTTGTTCACAGACTGACGTGCAGACAGAAGCGGAGACAGAACCCACAAAACATGGATTCTGTCTACATCACGTTATAGGGATTTTTTCTATATTTAGTAGCTGGATTCATGCACTTTTTAGTTACCAGAGCCCTGTATTAAGTTTTTCCGACAAAACGTTTCTGTTTTTCGCGCAGCATTACATAACTGTCTCTCTCCTCGGCAGCGAGAAAGCAAAATCCGCCACCGTCGGAATTCCATCTCTAGAATCTTTGACAACAATGCTGCAGAGGTAATGAACTGTGTCACATTACCTCGACTGCTGTCTATTGGTATCGTTAGGGTAATAAATGTCTCATCCTGAGAGGTAGCGGTGTGCTTCTTCCGCTGGCGTTCCGGAGAGATCAGGAATTTTCCCCTCAAGATATCGTCCTCCAGCGGAACACTGACCTGGTCCTGATAAGTGTTAAGCGCCCAACTAGAGCCCCGACATGTGTGGTAGTGTAGAACACGAAAATGTAAGCGTGTGTAAGTGAGGAGGGAGGGCAGGACAAAGAAGGGAAAGGGAACCTCTTGTTCAGTCTCTGGCCGTTTGTTAGGGTTGTGCTCCGGTACTTGCCTGGTATTTATTCGGAAAACTTCCAATCACAGCAGCCAGCCGCTTCAATTCTTTTCTGGACAGCGGCTGAATTAGACATTGCTATGTAGATAGCCTCGAAAGTCCTGCTACCGTCAGAACTCGAACCCTAGGACTTCCCAATCCTAGTGGCTGCAGACACAGACGCAGTGCTGCCGCTGAGCTAGCTCAGCGTATCACCTTAGAGGAATGAAAAACCATGATACGGTTCAGTGATTGAACGTTGTGTCAACCACGACCGCGAGAAAAGGAGAAAGCAAAGGAACCGTTGGGTTTCGTTCGTTAAGTTTCATCTGTTGGCTTTTGACCACAGACGCTGTTTGCCCCGTCAAATGATTCGTAAGGAGTAAAACTGGCTTGAACCCCGAAAGAATCAAGCTTAGATCAGAAGAAAGATATCGAGCGATTATTCTGATGTTTCTAGCAAAAGATACATTGAAACATCATGAGGCTATGAAAATACAATTTTGAACTATTACAATAACCTTTTATTAGTTAGTTCCTGAAAAATGACGGATTATTATCCTATTGCAACGCAGTGATAAATTTATTAATTATATCTATTGTTTTTATTAATAAATATGTGGCGAATGCGGTCTTGGGGAGAAATATATTGAAGAACTTGTCTATCACTGTCGACGCTGCTCTGAGCTCACAAGCAAAAATACGGACGTAGTGCTGCTTTTAAACTTGATACTACATAAAAATAAACATGATAACTTGATACATCTAGATAAACTTGATCTACAATAATTCTTAATCGTAATTATTTAGAACGAGCATCTGTTCTATTTTACTCGTCTTCATAGAAAGTTTTGCTTTGGATATTTCATAATGATTAAGTTGTACTTTTTTTAGAGAGTTCAAAAATGTTATGAAGAAAAGTTTATGGCGTTGTTAAAAAACGACAAAAATTGCATTTTGTAGATGTGTATAGTATGAACTTTTGGCTACAATTGTTGGTTTTGAAAATGATAAATATCCAGTATTAAATATCGTTCTACAGCACCATGATCTTAGACACATTTAAAGAACACATTTAAACAGTTTTAGTCGATTTTCTCAATATGGTTCCTATAACAAATCGCTTTATACGATTTAACTTATTGTTGTTCATATAATTTATAATTATTACAATATTTTATGTAACATCTGAGAACAAGTGCAGAAATACAAATATTTATGAGAGTAAATTACAATGTTTTGCTGATAAAATTGGTTTTAATACTTTAACGAAAAACGAATTTAAAAGTAATTATCTTCATATTTTATTCACAGTAATTAATTGACAATTATTAACATATTATTTTCCCAATCTCATTATGACGCTCTCGTGTCATAAAAATGATAAATACGTAATTAAATATCGGAAAGGGACTTGCACATTCATAAAAAATTAATACATACTTAATGGATATATAGTACATGCATTTCTATATTTGGAACACAGATTTATACCTATGCATTTAAAATGAAGTTGAATTATGTTATTGTCATTATAATCTTGTATTATGTACTTTAATAATCATTAAATAGCAACTTAAAATATTTGAGTGAGATTTATTCTTAAAGTGTTTGACACTTTTACCACAGATATTTCAGTAAACGATATTAAACAGTGATCAGTCATCTGGAATTTTGCGTTAAATTTTGCATAGAAACGTGTCAAATTTTGAGTGTATCTGAAGTTTCAAAATGTATTCGGTTTCTTTAATTTCAAATTTAGAAGAACTTAAAAGTCAAGAATTAATTAATTCTCATGTGCTCTTAGAAAGAAAACCTTGAAAGCAACTTGTATTATAACAATACATTATTCTGTAAAAGTTATAAATTATTAAGATACGTTTTGGGCATACTGAAATGTAGTATTTAATTTGACACCTTTCAATTTGCAAATTATTATTTTATTATTATTATTATTATTATTATTATTATTATTATTATTATTATTTTGTTTTCATCACTAAAACGTTCTTCAAACCATAATCTTGTTGATGAGATCTTGGACATTCTATTACATGTTTGCTGATTAGGTGTTTCTCGATTCTACCCCGCCTGTTCAGAGACGTGCAAAATCTGCAAATGTATGTGAAATTAAACTAATTATTTGTATTCTGTATGATTGAATTCCAGAGGTGTACCTCCCTGTTTGGTAACAAAGTTCAATAAGAATAGTTTGTATTGACTAGGTTGTACTATACTGTCATGTTAAAATACGATCAATGAGTACAAGTACAAGGAGACATACAAAACAAGTAACAGAGGGTAAGAGGGTCATGTAGAAAAATATATATTATGGGATTAATATGGAAATGGAAGACTAGGGATGACGGTGCGGTTCAACACGCGAGAGTTCTTGCACGGGTACGCTAACACCGAAGGATGTAGGTTTTTAATGGCTTAAAGGTTTTCAGCCCAGTCGAAAATAATACATTTTATATAAGTAATGAAGGTCTATTAATTAAATAAAAAGAATAAATAATTTCAAAACGTCCATTGTAATTGACTACACTAATTTGCATTGAAATGTGCAGTACTTTTTTCCACAAAACGCCCCGAATTTGTAAAAGGTTTCTCGTTGTGAAGAACACACTTTTCCCGAAGCAACTTTCTTACGATCTCGGGTTAGTGGGGCATGAAAGGAGACATTATTAATTAGTGACGGAGCATTTCCTCGGCTCGAGCAAGCGAGGACGACCGTCTCGCAGACGTCTTGAGCAGGCGCCGCTTCCAGCGCTCGCAGCAACCCGACCGCGAAGTTGCGCTGCTCAATGGCAGCCTCACCCCATCTCACCCCTCCGCTCTTTGCATACACCCTCTGCCCGCTCTGCCCCTCGACCTCCCCGATTTCCTTCCCTCCCGTCACTCCTCTCTTCTCCGTTCATCTCTTTTCCCAACGTTCCAACTTCTTCATACATTTTCCCTCCCCTTTCTACTTACCCGCGTCACCTGCCCCCAATCGCTCTACGTCATCCCACTCTGCCTCTCATGATACATTCGCACCTTTCTTGCCAACCCGTTTCACCTGATATTTCCTCATCTCTCCGAACCTCCCTCTTCAACCACTTTCTCCTGCCTCTAACTTCCCACCCTACTTCCCGACTCGTTCTTAAAACCAATCTGTCCCTCTTCCTCCCCGTTCATCTCCAAAACCTTGCCTCACATCTGTGGGTTCATCTCACCCTTTTCCCCTTCTCCCTCCTCATCGCCCTCTAGCAATGTTTCTCGATTCTCTTCGATCTTGTCGTATTCTCCTGACCAGTTCCCCGCCAATCCACCCTTCTGACACCATCTGCGAGATGGAAGTCTCGTTGCCCCTTTCGCTCCGTCTGTCCTTGGTTGCCACCGCCCCGCCAGCGCGCGGTCGTCGAGGGGCTCAGGGGAGCGTTTATTATGGACTCCTTTGGAATCGCTCTGCCCGGAGACGCTCTTGTCAAACGAGGCGGAGCGCGGCCGTGGAGGCGGGGGCAGGGGAGGGCGCAGCGCCGGTGGCCCGCGGGGGCCCAAACGAGGGCCGTTCAGCGCAGCAGCAATCGGAAGCTGCTGCGGGGGAGGGGGAGGGGTCCGTGCGCAGCCCCCTCCCTTCCCTCCCTCGTTATGTTCAAGTTGGTTCAAGAGAAAGTTCTCTCCCGGATAGTTGTGGTGTCTCGTGGTTAGTGCGAAGGCGTGTGGATACCTACATCAGCTCAGTCTGACTCTGACTGAGTCTGACTCTGCATCAACTTAGTCTGACTCAATCCTGCATCTGCTTAGTATGGGGAGTATGGTTGAGTCTCTCGACCTGGCGACGTCTGTGTGAGATTGTCCGACTCTTCGGACGCTGTGCGACTCCCGACCTACCCGACTATGCTGAACTCTGCCCAGCTCTGCTGGACCCTACCGACTCAGGCAACTGCTACCTGACACTGCCTAACTCATGTCTGCATGCACCTCACAGAGTACTACGATTTTCTTTTATACTTTTTTGCAGACCTTGTGGGCTCTATGGTATGTGTTACACTAATTACGATCTGCTTAACTACGATTATTTCTTTAGCATTCTTTTCCCCTTATTTTAGGTTTTTTTTTCTTACTCTTTTTTTTTCTCCGCCTGCTAATGCCTGTTTAATGTATGTCTTTTTATTGTCTGTATTTGTTTCTCTGAGCGTGTCTGAATTTGTCTTATGTGTGACATTCTCTCTGTCTATCAATGCAAAATAATTCGGGGATCTTTCGTCTTATGTCGTTATCTGGTAATGTTAATTCTTTGTCGCCTAATTCTCTGAAATCACTGTAAGGTTTGGCCCATTTATATCACATTCGTTATTTTCCTGAAGAATTCCTTTGACTTCGCAATTTCCCGTCTCGAACTGGCCAACCGAACAATACGACCTTTTTATTTCATCCTTTATGTTTATAAATCATTCTTAAAGTTTGATACATGTATTTAATGATCATTTATGTTTAGAGCGCAATCTTCTGATCAATATTAGATTTTCTTCAATACCATAAATGTTTAGATGTTCAAATACCAGTTATGCTCTTGTTTTTGAAAATTCTATCAACTATTTTGTTACAAACTTGAGAGTTTTCCGTTTTTTATTGAAATAATAATTAGTTGCTTCATTATCATTTTTACTTGTACAATATTTTTAATTGCTTTTACTTTTGCTTCTTCTCTTCGTTTGGACTGTTGGCAACTCTGTATTTTGTCCTTTTTTCAACACATACGAAAAATGATCATTGGTCCATTTCTTACTTTATAAGTAAATTTCTTACTTTATAAGGAAAGTGAGAAGTTTCACTTTCCTTTGGTATTAAGAAATTTGTTTCAAGAAGTTCTTTTGAGGAGACGAAAGTTTCTTTTGGAAAGCATTGCTGAAAGTTATCTTGATGGAAAGGAAAGATATTTGGTGATCTGAGGAAACTTTTCTAGCTGCAACATATTTCTGCCAATAAATGCATATTTGTAAACACTCTGTTTAACAAAATGTTATAATGAGTTTTAGTTTTAACAAGAATTTCTTTATAACGCCTACAACTCTGCCGTTATGTCCAAGTTGGAGGAACCTTCATAAAATATTTGATAACTAGCACATGTCCAGTTCTCTCTGTGGTAGCACATGAAGACATCACCCAAAGTCTAAAATTTCAAGGCCTGCTAGTTTTTGACGATTGAATGTTTATTATATTATTATTGGAAATGCCACAAGTACTTTAAACATTATCATTAAATGCACAAGTCTCGATGTGACGAGACAATTAAAAAATATGCATTGTAATTATTTAAGCAGAAAACGTATTATGACCCAACATTTCCTTTGTGAGTATGAACATATGACGGTTTGGACCATGTGGATAACAATTCCTATGGTATGATGAGTTTGTATCACCAACCGATGAAAAAATAAATATCACTTCACACTGTGTTGTTGCTTCTAATTCCCAGGCACTGAAGACTTATCACTGGACACCCAATATCAGTCAGGATCAGCCCTAGAAAATATTTCAGAGTGGGGGATATTGTGATCGATCCCCATAAATATTTTTAAATAAATAATTTTTAAATTGAAATGATTATGAAAATATAATTTGGATGTGATTTCTATATTTGGTAAATGTTTTGAATAAAGGGATAAAAATACGCTAAGCGCCGCCTTGGGGGGAGATATGGCCCCATGCTCCTCTCTTGGACCCACCACTGACACGAGAGCAGATAGTTGGGCATTTTTAAAAATGGCGACCAACACCATCTACTGTTTTTGAGTTGCATGTTATTCCCCAGGAACAGGCCCAACAGCACCCTCAGTCGTACAGCTCAATATAAATCCCGATAAAGGGATTTGATTGAACGGGAATTTTGGAAGCGTATAATTGGCTTGACATTGCCCCAGAATTATTTTACATGACACGAGCGTGGTATGGCAAACTGGAGTTTTCGCCCTTTCAATATGTGCCATTTCAGCCGGGGTGTAACCTTCAATCTTCGATTTGGAGCCGTTTGGTGGGCGGACAGCGCCTTCCCTGTATTTCATGCAAATGTTTCGAGCACAGTGCGCGGGATTTTGTTCCTTGCGCCGTCAGATTTTTTTCTACGGAAAATATACTATTGAGAATCGAAGGGCTCGGTAGAACAAGGAGCTATTACACAGTTTTTGTGAAATCGAGTCATTGACATGAAATAAAACTTCAAATATTATACTTTTAGCTTAATATGTTATTTAAAAATAGAACTTAGGAACTTATGTGCAAATGTGCTGTGATTTTTAAAAAATCTGTATACCGTTTTCGTACAAACCTCAGTCGAAGAGGGTTTATACTATTTTTGACGTTCAATAACTAACTAAATGAATCCCCAAAGGGAATCCAAGCTCCTGTCTCGTTGGTCAGTAGCTCTGTTAATCAGTGATTAAATACACCTTTTTATGATCAAGGCACATCAATGTGGCCGACTCCAATGTGTTTACAGTGACTACGGAGGTTATGGACGGCGAAACACTCACCCGGTGCAAAGAACGTCAAATAAAAGGAGAATATTTCCTAAAAACTAGAAAGAAGACTAGAAAAGGCGCAAGGAATATATTTCTAAAAGATGTAAATTTGTGCCGGTGCAAGTGAACTGTTGCCAGCGAGTCCATCCAAGTCATTTTCCTATGATAAAAAGGATGCTGTGTTTGTGATTTCTATAAATTGTGTAATTATAATACTCAAATTACACATTTGTTTCGACTAATTAAGTCTTTTTCTTCCAGAGAAGGGATATAAAAGATAGAAAGACATAATGTTGGTGAAACAAGAACAATTGTTGTAAACCCAAAAATATCATAAAATATTCATAATTGTTTCTCGCTATTTCCAGAAGTTGCCTTAATAATTTGTAGAATTGCATATAAAACTATTCCACACGGGGTTTGCTAATTCCACACAGGGTTTTTGAGTTATTCTATGAAAATTCTAGTAAAACCCTCAATATCTTAAAACCAAGTCAACGTGGGTTATACCATTATTCAACTGAGCACTTCAATTATGATTAAACTAGGTACCTGCAGTAGCTAATGCTGCTGAACAAAGCAACACAAATTGATTTTCCTAAAGTACGTCGCTCACTGCTCAAAAACAGGAAAAAAGTCTTCACAAATACTGCAATACCGTACCAATATTTATTCTTGGTCTTCTATTACGCAACAAGTAAATAACAAACATTCAATAGTCGACGACCTCTTCCTTGGCGTCTTGTTGTCCCGTGACGTCGGCTGTTGGGGGAGCAGCAAGGCGCTGTGGAAGAGAATGCATTCGGCTCGCGCAGTGTGAGACGAGGCAGAGCATCGTTTGTCGTTTCCAGTCACAATCCGCACTGCCCCACCTCTAGTGGTCTGGTGGTCTACCAAAGCCACAGCCGTCTCTCACATGTCCTCGTGCTGGCTCAGTTTACTTTCAATTTCTGCGCGCACTCGAAGGAAGTCATCAAGGAAATACAATAGCGAGGTAGAACATTTATACTTTCTATTTATTTATTTATTTATTTATTTATTTATTTATTTATTTATTTATTTATTTATTTATTTATTTATTTATTTATTTATTTATTTATTTATTTATTTATTATTTATTTATTTATTTATTTATTTATTTATTTATTTATTTATTTATTTATTTATTTATTTATTTATTTATTTATTTATTTATTTATTTATTTATTTATTTATTTATTTATTTATTTATTTATTTATTTATTTATTTATTTATTTATTTATTTTACGTAAAAAAACAGTTAAAAACTGCGTATGACGTGCTATGGGGAAAAGTGAATTGTGTGCACATTTTCAAAATTCTGTGATCCCTACCTAAGTCATAAAAAAACTCCCATGTAGTAAAATCTATTTTAATGATAAACAAGCAATAAATTTTGAATTTTGAAAGGGAGAAAAAAAAAAAACTCCCATGTAATAAAATCTATTTTCAAGGATAAATAAGCAATAAATTTTGAATTTTGTATAACAGCTATAAGACATGAACAAGACCCCCCCCCAAATTCTATGCTGAAAGCACTGTTTCTGACGGTTCTCGTTGCTCTGATGTTAATACGTGGTTGTTAGCCTGTCACGTGGCCGAATACTGGATGATTTTCTGTGGATGTCTGCGCGCATTGGCAATGGCGGCGCCTGTGGAGGCGAAGGCCGAGGGCGCGGAGGTCGGAGGTCAGCCGGAGCTGAGGCGAGGCAGACCCTCCACTGTGGGGCAGAGGGGAGGGGGCGAGTGGATTTCAGAGCGGCTTCGCTGCGAAGAAGCGAGCGCGTGCATGGCATCGTCGCGGGGAGGGGGGTTCTATGGACTCCGACAGCGGAGGTTCGATTCCTCCGTTGGAAACAGCTTTCTTAACCCCTCGTAGTGCCCTTATGCGTTGTATCGTAAATCTTTGCGTGATATTCTGTGCACAATAGTTGGCAAACTAACTTTTGCGGGATGTATTGGCCAAAAGCCACCGCAAATACAACATTTATATAAAGTTAAGAAATTCGTAAATCAGTAAATGCATTGATGGACGTTTTTATTTCCTGATATCATTTTTATTGATTTATAGAAAAATGTTTTATGCCATCTTTGTTTTTATCGAATCCAACAAACTAAAGTTTTGAAAGATAACATAAAGGAAGAAAGACGGCGGGGAGTAGGGAACGGCGAGGTCAAGGGGTGTGAGGGCATGCGTGGGTGAGCACAAGGCGATGGCGACAAAAAGGAGAGGGGGCAAGAGGAAGGAGAGGGGAGCGCAGAGGTGATGGGAAGGCGGGGAGGCTGCTACTAGGCCAGGCAGCGTGGGGCTGGGCAGAGCAAAGTGGGCAGCCGATGGGCGAAGTGACGGACGGACGGCGTGGGGCGAAGGCGATGGGCCACCGCCCCGCGCTAATTCAGGGCCTGCGGCTGTCAGGCGCAGTCAGGGCCCAATATGTTGCGCCTCTCCGCTGCAAGATGAATGGAGCGCGCGCCCGCGCCGGCGCGGCTCAAACGCGTGCTCTTCTTCTCACGAGTGAGTGCGAGCACTGGGGCGCAATTCGTTCTGCTGAGGCGAATGTTTTGCGCGTTATAGTTCTACTTACATTTAATTCTAAGTTTTACTATCGTATGAGAGTTAGTTACGCATGGTGTTCTGAAACTTTTGAATATTGTAATGCTTACGGCAACAAAAGTTTCATCTAACCTTCTATTGAAATCAACTTTTATTAAATGTTTTTTTATGTTACTAGCGTCCTATCGCAGAAAAATCTGCTACAATAGTTTAAAATTAACTACTTTATCCAGGTGATAAAAATATATCTAGAATAGAACTTCAAAAGTCTCCAATTACACATTATTACATTTACTATTACTGTTTACAAAATCACATGCATTGACCATAATACCTTGAAGATTTTTGTAATTGAGGCCAATGAAAATGTAGGAATGTCAACATCAGGAATTTAAATGCTATTTTATCAATAAACTTTAAAAACGTATTCTCTCAATGAGTAGAGACTTCACAAATGTTCTCTGTAATGTTCAATTCGTTCAGCTTGTACTCCCAGCTAACATCGCATTTCGAAAAAACAAATTCTGTCGTGAATTTATTGTTATAAATTCTAATACAATGGCGAAAACTTTATGCCTTCTGCTACATCCTTGATCTTTTAATTGCGGCAAATATTTTGTTTATTTGTATTCTGGATAAAATTACAAAGTTCATTTATATATAACTTTACATTTGTATTTGTAGCTTACAATCTAACCTAATCTAGCTTACTACGAACACTAATGTAAAGATTTGTTTGGGAAAACCGATTCACCAAGTTGTGCAGGAATCTACAAGGGAAGGGGCACTGCTGAACGCCTTTCTAATCCGCCCAGAGGGCTTGCTTGTTAACTGTGAAGTAGTTCAGGGGATTAGTGACGATTCCGCGATTCTTTTAGAAATAGTAGGAAATATTTCTCGGGTTGAATATTCTAAACCTATAAAGGTCAATCGCTATCATAAGGAAATTGCGAAGGGTTTTCAAGAATTTCTGAGGGCCGATTATTTGGACTGGTGTAGTAAGGGAAGCAGCGTAGAGGAAATCTGGCGGAACTATAAAAAATTGTGATTGAGGGAAGAGAGCGCAACGTACCATATAAATATCTTGAAAAGATCCCAGATCCCGAGTACTTAATGAAAAGATAAGAAAACTGAAATCAAAAGTTCTAAAAGCTTACGAAAGGCGGGAGAAGTACAAAAAATAGGAAAAAATTCAAGATTTCTTTAGAGTGCGTCTCCAAGAGATACTGGCTGCACAAGAAATTTTTTTCCAGTGTATATTATCCGGATCTAAGCAGGTGCAAATCAGTATTTCAAATAGTAAAAAGACGAAAGGGAATTAGTGTTTTCTGTGTTTAAAAAATCCTGTTTTAAGAGATGCAAATAAAAACAAACTTACAGAGAGTTAAGACTCAGAGGAACTTTTTAATGCCATTTTTAATTCGGTACTTGCAGCAAAAAATGACATCCCTGCTTTAAACGGGTCGGGAGAAAGAATGATTACGAAACCACGTGATCTTCGAAAAAGAATAGCGAGAATTGGAAGGAATAAATCAGTGGGCCCAGACGACATTTCGGGAGATTTATAAAAAACAGTAGATGAAGCCATGATTCCGTATCTGTTACGACTTTTTTATATTACCTTAAATAATTCAAGTATCCCTCGGAATTGGAAAGAAGCATTTGTAGTTTTCATTTATAAGGGTGGGCCTCAATCAGAAGTAAAAAATTCAGAAGTTAAAGAAGTTCTGTATATTTTCCCAGTTTAAAATTTCGGTTTTGATTGATCAATTGAAGTGGAGAAAAAGTTATAGACGAGATAGGAAATATGATGAGTGATTTGTTTGATGTTTAATTCGGTGTGTCGTACTTGTTGGAATGAACCAGGGAGCTTCGGTATTGGATGTTAAGAATTTAGTTTGGATAACTTGCAATTTTTGTAAGTTATATTTCGCAGCATTTGTCCGTATTGGACAGGTGTACAAGAGGTCTAATGATGAATTTGTATATGATTATGGTGTTGTTTAAAGACAGTTTAGTAGTTTTGTTTATAAGCAGTTTCAGTTGAACTTTGATTTTGGTTTGCTGAACTATGTTATCTAAGAGAGTTTTCCAGTTGAAAGTGGTATATGACTTATTGTTAGGAGTCCATAGAATGATATGATTATTTATTATTAGTTGGATGGGAGAAGAGTATTGTTTGAATGTGAATATTTTAGCGGCTGATTTGGTGGGATTGATTTTTACTTCCATTTTGAGGATCAACTTTCTAATGATGAAGATTATTGGATTTCATTTGCATGAGTTTTATGATGGATGAGATACATAGTGTGAAATTGTATACCAATTTTTAAATTCACTGCCAATTTAACCATGGTTCGATAAAGAACATATTATTCCTTCCCTGTTGCATGTGGACGTGTAATTCTATAGAGAATCACGATTCATGGAAGTTCTATTGAATGAAACCAATTATTAGATTGATGTCAACTAATATAAATTATCAGACTTTTTCAACAATAAAAATTAACATTTATTCTTATATATTCAAGTTATTTCTATCTCATGAAATTACTTTTCGATCTAGAACATTAAAACACCGACGGATTTGAATTAAGTTCTACTTTTATCTTGATAGATGACTTCTCGGCTGAATAGCAGAATATTTTCTCCTTGCTATAAGGATATCCTTGTTACACCAATTCTTGAGGTTTTGTCTAAATTAAAAGTATTCCAAACATCCTTGACGATTTACTATTAATAGGACTTAATATTTCCCACAAAATTAATTCGCGGTCGCGAATTTGCCTATTTGTATTTCGTATGAAACACCTACTCGCGACTACCATACTCAGATACTTATTGAACAATTCTTCCATCTACGGAGCTACCCTAATGTATATTTCCTCGAAACACTGAGTCAATTTTTCTGAAACTCCACCTACTACATTAATAAAAATTTCGATCCTAATTTAATACTACTTAAATAATAACAAACTCTCAACCTCAAACTAATCTTAATTTTACGCCTTACTATCATTTACGCAATACCCCATTCTATGCTGAAAATCCGTTCTCACCTCACCAACCGCTTACGTGCGTTCGCTTCTATGTTTTTCTAGAGAATGATCCCATGCGTCCTTCTAGAATATCATAGCTCTCAAAGCCCTCTGTACACTTTTACCATATAATGTGTCCATCTGTACAGCGTTATGGCACCAAGCATGGAATATTAAACTTTGTTGATCGGTTTTCCTAACAAAGCATATTCTTTGACATCCGAGTTTGAAAACAATGCAACGCTTGATGCAATGCAACGCAACGCTTTTGCAACGCAACAATGCAACGCAACGCTTTTGCAACGCTGGATGCTTATTTTAATGTTTCTTTATGTCCGCTGTGTAGAGGTTGAATAGCAGAGGCGAGAGGGGGAACCTTGTAGGAGTCCTGCTCTCATGGGGCGTAGGTTTGAGATGTGGTTATCTATTACGACTGCAAAAGTTCTGTTTGTGAGGAAGCATGTAATGATATTGAAGAGCTATACTGAGGTTCCTATTGATGATAGTGATGACTCGATCGAAGGCTTTAGCGATGTCGATGAATACTGCTATTGAGTGATGTATTTTTGGAATGATGCATGAAGGTATTCAGTGATCCGTAGGTGCTAGTGCGCTGCGGATAATTTATTAGTAAAGCGAAACTGATAGGGAGGTATGAGATTTATTTTGTTCAGCTAATTATTTGGTCTTGCAAGGATGTGTTTCGAAATATTTTTGCTAATGATAAGAGATTAAAGGGTCTATAGTTATCTGGGTTACTGCGTTTTTGTTCGATTTGGAGATGGAAAGGATTACGGAATGTTTTCAGATAGAGGGATCATATCCTGTTGTTAAGAATGAGTTGAAAATATTGGTGACATAGTCGATAATGGTTAAAATCTGCTATCGCATTCCTGGAGATGTTTGTTAAAAGATTTAGTTCTGATTTTAGACTGGGCGCTTTAAGAACTAACCAGAGCCTTCTCGTTTATTTTTGATTTGAATTATTTTAATTAAGCTTTTGAGCAGTTTAAGGGGTGATTTTTACGTAGTTTGGTGGGTTTTTGGGTTTTAGGGTTTTAGTGAGTTTACAATTTGTATTAAATTGTTTAAGTTTATTATTGCCTGATTATTTCAGTCGAAGTGTTTAAGACTTTGAATTTAGGTGTTTGAGATTGTATTACTTTCTTAAATTGGACCCAATTGAAGTTTTCGTATTAATAACTTGTTAGTGCGAGGGGCGGGCAGGGTCTGATCTGTAGAGAGGTGTGTGGTCGAGTCGAGCATAATGTAATAAGTTGAGTAACGCTGGGCTTTTATGTTGGTTATTCCCATATCTAGAATATCGGGCAATTTGTTTGGGTCTCGAGGACAGTACACAGGTTCCGGGGGGTGAGATTAATCTTAATCTGTTAGTACGAATGTAATTGTATGGTTGAGATTCGGATTGACGTCACTTAAGAGTACAGTGGGTGATTGGGGTGTGATTAAGTTACTTATGTGAAATTAGTTTTCGATTGGGTGTTTATAAGCTATACTTGTTGTTAGATTTGTGCAGAGGAGGGTAATTGCTGTTAGTTCAAATCCAGTGACGGGTATTGGCTTTGTTTGAAAATTTGGGATAGTGTATTCAATTAATATGAGAACGCCGTCTGGCGAGTGTATTCTAGCTTGCCTGACATCTGACATTCATGTATCCAGGAAAATAACACTAAGATGAAGGTTTTAAGCGTGACTAAGTGATGCAAGCAATGTCAATATTATTGGCTTGTAAAAAATATTGACGTTCTGTTTTTTTATTGCTGATGCTATCTATATGCATTCCAATTCATTAGAGTTCATGAGTGATTAAATTCAGGGTGTGCCATGGGCGACGCTAATACAGGAGACTATTGCTTGTTGAATATTTTGAACAATGGTTGGTACAATATTAATTACACCTATGAATATAGTGTTAATGATATTGTGTATGAACGGAGAATTTAAGAAAGTGTATTGAAGTGAGTTATTATAGGGGAGATTGTTATGGTAGTTGCTAGCTAACTGGTTTCGGATGGCTTTTTTTGGGTGCTGGTTAGATGCAGGGACATCGATGCAGTTAGTGGGACTTGTTAAGTAAGTTGGGAAAATAATGAATGATACTTTCGGGAGGGGATTGATGGTTACTTCTCAGATTTTGTGACGTTAAGTGGGATTATTTTTATATTATTGGCTTGTAAAAAATATTGAAGTTCTGTTTTTTTATTGCTGATGCTATCTATATGCATTCCAATTCATTAGAGTTCACGAGTGATTAAATTCAGGGTGTGCCATGGGGGACGCTAATACAGGAGACTATTGCTTGTTGAATATTTTGAACAATGGTTGGTACAATATTAATTACACCTATGAATATAGTGTTAATGGTATTGTGTATGAACGGAGAATTTAAGAAAGTGTATTGAAGTGAGTTATTATAGGGGAGATTGTTATGGTAGTTGCTAGCTAACTGGTTTCGGATGGCTTTTTTTGGGTGCTGGTTAGATGCAGGGACATCGATGCAGTTAGTGGGACTTGTTAAGTAAGTTGGGAAAATAATGAATGATACTTTCGGGAGGGGATTGATGGTTACTTCTCAGTTTTGTGACGTTAATGGGATTTTTTATTTATTTACAAACATTATTTGAAATATGAGCTTTCTGATGTTCGTATATCAGCTCTGTGCGCCCAGTCGCAGTTTCTACAAATCGGAGGGTCATCTTTTCGAGGGCATGAGACCGAATAATATATCACCACGTCATAATAAATACAAGAAATTAGAAGGTTACAATTGTTTTTCGAATGCCCGAAGTCCAAACTTTGGAGACACTATTAGTTCTTGTACTTTCCCAATTGTCGCAATGCTTCAATATTTCTTTAACTTTTGTCGAGCCAAACTGCAACAACCATTTCAGACATCGTTCGTGGGTCTATTGTCCCTTCGTCTTTAATGATTTGTAGAACATTAATTAAAAATTTTAAAAAAATGTTAATTTTGTGGTATTTCAGTTGATTCGAAAATTGCGAGTTCGCGAATAAAGGTAGATCTACTTAAATTTGGAAACACAGCTGTCACTGACGTGCATTATTCTCTCCGAAACCAACTTCATCTGCGCCTCGATTTGTTCCTCCGTCGTTTCATTTCCTTCCGGAAACGGAGAAATTATCAGAAACGCTACGCGGCCGCCCGTCCGGCCCCCTCGCGCCGCTGCAAGACGCGCGAAAAGCTCCGGCGGAAATACGTGCGCATCCGCACAATGATGAATTAATCGTCTTCATTAACGGCTACCTCCCGCCGGCAGATCGAACTCATCAGCACCGCCTCGGTCCGTCCCGCACATCTTTTCCACCTCCCGCAGTGCAACTGTTCTCCCTGTCCACTATGCCTCTGTCCCTATGCCTCTGTCCTAGCCTCTGTCCACTATGCCTCTGTCCACTATGCCTCTGTCCATTATGCATCTGTCCACTATGCCTCTGTCCACTATGCCTCTGTTTACTATGCCTCTGTCCACTATGCCTCTGTCCACTATGCCTCTGTCCACTATGCCTCTGTCCACTATGCCTCTGTCCACTCTGCCTCTGTCCACTATGCCTCTGTCCACTATGCCTCTGTCTACTATGCCTCTGTCCGCTACGCCTCTGTCTACTATGCCTCTGTCCACTATGCCTCTGTCCACAATGCCTCTGTCCACTATGCCTCTGTCCACTATGCCTCTGTCCACTACGCCTGTCTACTATGCCTCTGTCCACTATGCCTCTGTCTACTATGCCTCTGTCCACTATGCCTCTGTCCACTATGCCCCTGTCCACTATGCCTCTGTCCACTATGCCTCTGTCCACTATGCCTCTGTCCACTATGCCTCTGTCTACTATTCCTCTGTCTACTATTCCTCTGTCCACTATGCCTCTGTCCACTATGCCTCTGTCCACTATGCCTCTGTCCACTATGCCTCTGTCCACTATGCCTCTGTCTACTATTCCTCTGTCTACTATTCCTCTGTCCACTATGCCTCTGTCCACTATGCCTCTGTCCACTATGCCTCTGTCCACTATGCCTCTGTCCACTATGCCTCTGTCCACTATGCCTCTGTCTACTATGCCTCTGTCTACTATGCCTCTGTCCACTATGCCTCTGTCCACTATGCCTCTGTCCACTATGCCTCTGTCCACTATGCCTCTGTCCACTATGCCTCTGTTCACTATGCATGTCTGCCTTTTCCCCTCATCTTTCTTCCTTCTGCCCGCTATTCCCCTGATCCTCACCGCCTGATAAGTTGATAAGTCTTAATTAATTTTCCTTTTAAAAGTTCCCAGTTCTTTGTAGGCGTATACTTATAATATTGAAGTTCAGCAAACTATTATCTGCTTCAAATACTCCCAGTCTTGTTGCCGGCAAATTCACCTAAGTTACAGTTTAAATTCTAGCTGTTGCACTCGAAATAACCATCAAAGTGATGTTCACAATTCCCAAACTCCCAACATCAATTATCTACACACGATCCGCACAGCACCACGGCATAAATCGGAATGAATCCATATTCCCCTCTTTCAGCCCTTCAAAACTCGGTCCACACTTTCTACTGTTTCTTGTCAGAAAAAATTCTACACGCTTCCGTCGAAATACATTGTCATTCCATGCCTAGCCAATCCCTAAATTACTTACAAATTCAACTAGCCGCGCCCCAGACTGTCATTGCTTTCTCGGCCAATCCCCAAACAGTTTACTTTATCAACTAGCCGCGCCCCGTGGTTCGAAGCAATGCAGTTTGTGGATCTTGACGACAACTTGTCCACCGTCGCTAGACCGCCATATTTACATATGTCTATCCTTACAATTCACCCTGTTTACAATAAATGTGACGCAATACAATGTCCCACACATTGGTATGTCACAACTCCGGATATTCTTATCTATTGTTATGACTACGACAGCTCGTTTTTTCTACGTCGGGTCTGAGGGACCCAGCGTCACCATTAGCGTCCGGGTAACAGACACGTGTGTTAGTGGTCTGTTCTCAGGAGTTTCTTTGACAGTGTCTTTGCTCTCGTATAGGAGATTTAATTATGAGTAAAAATTAATTGTACTGTGTAAGTAAATAAATAAGAATTGTACCATCATATACATTCAGTCACCGAGTAACTCTTTTTTGGGGGGGGGGTTATTTATTTATTTACTCATTTTGTTATTCCTTTTGCAATATGACTTCGACTTCCTTCCACTTGATGAATGTTTGAGACCAATAAAAGGTAAGAAAATTGTTTGAGAGCTTTTTGAAAAACTGTAAGAATTCTTACACTTTATGCGTGTATGGTGCCGTCGATGAAAAACTCGAACGTTTCAGTGGGCGTTGCGGTTTCAGGCAGTATATCCCCAGTAAACTCGAAAAGTACGGGGTAAAAATCTTTGCCCTTGTAAATGCACGAACATTTCATACCAACAATATGGAGGTATTTGTCGGGACGCAACAAAACAGGCCTTTCAAAATTAGTAGGAAACCGGAAGATGTTGTGGTAAGGCTCTGTAAACCAATGGTAGGTACAGGATGGAATGTTACTATGGATAACTGGTTCACTAGCTACCCTCAGCTTTCTCAGAAACTGTCACAAGTTGACAATGGCTAGAACAGTGAGAAAAAACAAGCGCAAGATTTCTCAAGAATTCATGAATACGAAAAGGAAATAAATAAAGTCAAGTATGTTTGGATTCCAGGAAACATGCGCCCTGGTGTCATACAACCCAATAAAGGGAAAAAATGTTTTTCTATATCGACAATGCACAACAGTCACAAAAGTGATTAAGCTACTGGTGATGCACGGTAACCAGAAATAATTACATTTTATAACCAGGAAAGGGGGAACGGATGTTGTCGATAAAATGTGCGCTTCTTACATCTGTGTGATGTTGAATGTTGCTGCCATCAATGGATTTATTATATTCCTGTCCAACACAAGCGGAAAGGTGACGATTTATGACACAATCGTGTATTGAACTGGTAATGGATCAATTGCAATACAGAGCGTCTGCATCATTTCTTCCCAAAGAGGTCAAAAAGAGTGCGAGAAAACTAACCAATACATCTCCAACGGAAAAAGCAGTGGCAGTAAAGCGAGCCAGATGTGCTAAATACACGAAGAAGGACAGAAAGACATTATTACTGTGTGAAGTTTTACACATTTTGGGGCATGGCGCATTCCAAAATTGTGTGTGAAGACTGTAGGGAAAATTGTAATTAAATGTAAATAATGTAATCAGTATTCATTTTTGGATAAATAACTAAATATTACCAACAAAAATTATTGAGTACACATCATTTCCCATTCCTGTTGTATCATTGTGTCATGATCCATCAAAACAAAATAGTTATAACTAAAACATTAAGTGGGTCTGACAGACCCAGCCTCACCAGTCGTGTTACAAAAAATTGCGTCACCACTGCAGGGTTAAATATGTATCACGCCGGTAATATGCACATTTCCATCGACTTACATACATTCTTACATTTGTGAGTGGTAGTGCTTCAAATAACTTCAAATGAAGTTTCTCGAAATTTCAATAGATTCTTGTGAAAAAAAGTTCAAATTTCACATTCACAGCAATGCTTAATCGCCTTTTTCTTAAAAACTACTTCTATTTTTCCATATGAAAAAAATATTTAGAACGAGGTTTTGCTTTTCTTTAATAATCTAGATGTAATATTTCTGTTGTACTATTAAGAAAGCAAAAAGTTGAGAAAATGTAAAAAAAATGTACTTTGGACGATGATTGATGGCAGCTGGCCAGAGAATGGAGCAAGACCTTAAAGTCAGTCCGTTGTTCGTTTGTTAGGGTACTGATCCAAGTTGATTGATTGATTTGTTCGTGTTTCCGGGCGCGTCAACGGCTTTGGTTATTAGTGCCGTAAGTGTAGTGCATGATTTTTCCTCGGGAGATGGTGATCTTCGCCCGCTGGATGGCGAGATCCGACAACGACCTACCGACGGCTAGCGGGGTTTCCCCCTAACCAGGAATCTCTCACTAGTGAGGCCCCAGCCGGGACAAGCTCTAAACTCCCGACCAGTCTCCGGGAATATGTGGTAGTGCAGTGCATGTTAGTGTGTGTGTGTGTATGTGTGTGTGTGTGTGTGTGTGTAAGGGGAGTGGATAGGACAAGGAAGAGGAATGAAAGATTGCGCGCGGTCCATGGTCCGTTTGTTAGAGTACTGCTTCGTCATTCGTCTGGTGTTGATCGGAGAAACCTGATGTTGATGGAAAAGCAGCCGGCGTCTAGAAATCTTCTCCGACAGCGACTGAATTCGACCTAGTTGAAAAGCTATGTCTAAAATCCTGCCGCCGTCAGGACTCGAACCTAGGACCCCCGGTCAGAGACGCTGCAGTGACATCAGTTGAAGCACTGAGCTACTATATGCTTTTGTTTCGCTGTTTGTAAATCGCTGTTTTGACCACAGTATTACAATACTCTCTCTATTCTGCGTAAGCAGTACGCTAGAATGTAAAAATGCATTGTCTAAAACTTGTTACTGTTGCTTGCACTTCTCTGACAATTTTTTTATGTTCGAAAGCTTTGCTTCAAACATAATTTTGTGTGGCTAGCACACAAGAGAAAGCGGCTGATTTAATTGCCCTTCTGCATCCTCTAGCGCGGCGCCCAGTATTTCACGTTTCGCAGTTTTCGGGGAGCAGCACAAAAGGAGGGAAAGGAAAAGTGTAAACAGGAAGTACGATGATGCGAGGAACGTAATTATTTGCTCATCTCATGCGCACATCAGAAGTTACTGAAGTATCAAGACAAAAAACGGCAAAAACGAGGAAGCGAATTTAGGGTTAAAAACGAGACACACCAAAAGATTAAACAACATATAACGAGTCATAAAACGACTTGAAAGAGGAAATTGTGACCCTGAAATGGAGGCGGTGACACAGCTGAAGTCAATAAAGTGAAATTTGTAGCTTCATAAAGCCATAAAGGAAGCGCAAAAATTTTAAATAAAATTTTATAAAGAGGCGATTTGCTAAGTCCCAGAATGCCAAAACCATGTAATGAGAACTTTCAAAACAATTTTTCAATTATGTATATTTTTGCTGGAATACGAAAATGAAATTTCTTTAAATTTTCGTAAGTTTCTAATTAGTTACTAAATCTTCTTTACTTGTTAAGTAGATAATCTCAAACCACGAAATACATCTACTTGTACTTGAATTTTTATGTTATTCAAATGTCATAAGGTAAACGGAGATTCCCTCAAATTCCAATTTTTAAAAGATAACTTTTTCATGATATTCTTAGTTAAAGGAGTTTTATGAGTTCAAATATTAGATATAACGTACGAAATATATTGAGATATACCAAAATTTTTCCTCTCTCTACATTTATATCTGCTAAAGATCTTAGCGTCCGGCTTGCTGGGTCAATGGGTCACGATATATTATAATCCTTATTACCTCTATAATGGATTATAGGATCCGCCGACTATACAGCGCAGCTGGGAATCTGAAATAGAATGATTCTATTCCTAGTTCATTTCTGTTTGGATTGACTAAATGAAAGATCACTTTCTTTTTTAAAGAACAAAATTCAACAAAGTTTATTTTTACGCTTTCAGCAAACAATTTAGTGAATTTACAATTTTTTAGGCCTTTGACCAAGATATCTTTCAATTTACACTTTATACCGCGGTTAACTTATCTTTTCTTCGTTGATGTCCCTCGTAGACTTCTCAGTCGAAATATCTTGCGAGCTTGCCGTAGTCCAAAGTTCCACGAAATCCTCTTCTGCCCCTATCCAAGCTGGTCTCCAACTATCAAAATTATCAGTCCGATTACGTCCTATGACATAGTCCCTAACTCGATTACCACTCCCGACAAAGTTCCAATTTATACATCAATATTGCTTCCACATCAAAATATCTGCAATATCATTCACTGTCCTTAAAATTTCACTGATAACCCAATTCTATCTCGATTGTACTCGTTCCCTCTCACGAACATACGATCAGTTCAGAAGCGCGTTTCCGAGCAGAA
This sequence comes from Teleogryllus oceanicus, assembly GCA_964035755.1. Classification (NCBI taxonomy): domain Eukaryota; kingdom Metazoa; phylum Arthropoda; class Insecta; order Orthoptera; family Gryllidae; genus Teleogryllus; species Teleogryllus oceanicus. The sequence continues at coordinate 55,741,639 of CAXIVR010000008.1, forward strand.
TGAAATCTTCCTGCATGATTCATCCCTCGAAGACTTCGTATTAAACTACCTTGTTTATTCACGGTCGTTGCTAAGCTCTAGCTCTCGTGATATTTCGTAATGCATGTTCCACCATATTGTCTACAAATAAATGTTAGTTTATTTTGGAATATGATTAATCATTTCATTATGTTTTATCTTAGTTTTAATGAAATAACTATTGTGACATACCAATATGGGGACATGTTTTATTACATATATTTGTCTAAATGGGCGAAGTGGTTAGGGCAAATAATAAGCAATATGGCGCCTTAGTAACGACGTCCTGGTTGTTGTCAGGAAAAACAAACATTCATCTGTCTGGGGAGGTGACGGCGTGAGTAGGAGAAAATATAAGAGATTTGTGGGTTGGTTGAAAAAGCGTCGACTGATTATTAAAACGGAAGTTTGGGGCATTTTATCGAAACAAGAGAGAAGGCGAGTCATTGTGGGTTTTAAAAGGGACGATAAAATTCATTCTGTCGCATGTCGTGACGGTGAGCAGTTCGCTCGCGAATAGATTAATTTGTGCATGTTAGGACTTGTAAAAATTTCGGGGTCTACAGTACGTGTTCAGACTTTGAAATATTTTCTGTGGTAGAGCAAGAATCGGACTTGAGGGACATATTCGGCTCTGAATATTTTCGTGGCAGAACCTGAAGTGAACTTGTGATACTTTCTAAGATTTGTGGAACGTGTCGAGTTCTGAATATTTTGCTGTGCATCAAAATAAGACTTGGAAATTTTTCGCGAGTGAACTCTAATCATTCTAGAACTTGTAAATGTATGCGGTTCACGAACGATACCAGACTTTGCATTTTTCTTGCTATAAACGAAATAGAACTGAGGAATTTTTTGCTGTGTAATCATAAAAGCACTGGATATTTATACGGAGAGAACGGGCATTAGACATAACATAGTGGAGCTAGAACAAATATTTGAGTGGTGCGAAACTGTGAATCGGTAGTGTTCGTATTTAAAGAAGAGAAGAGGATTCGTGGTAATTGATCTTCGGGACTTCGTAACCTCAAGAAAGAAGGGAAGGCGTTTCTTCGATGTGGCATCGATTAAGAGCACGCGAAGACCAGAATCACCGTATAAAGTTCGAACCAGGTCATGACTAAAGAAAGTTTCTCATTATAAATGTTTACATTTTAATTTGCTACATTTGAATAAGAAATACACATTAAGTTTCTCTTTGAAAGAAAGATAAATGATTTTCATTGGCCAATCCAAGCTAATAAGTAGCTAGAGAAAATAATCTCTGTTTTCAGATTCCTCGTCATTCTGTATCGATGGCAGATGGGGTAATCGGCTATTAATAGATAATAGCGATTATTTCTGACGTGACCCATCGACCCAGCTAGCTGGATAATACTCGTATTTAGTTTTTATCAGAGTAATATTAGTTAAAATATTATCGTAACCTTTTTCCTGGCGCCCATGTTATTAGGAATTCGGAAACGGGTTACGACGAATCGCCCAATAATTGTAGCAGTAAGGGGTATGTTTAAAAAAAAAATATATATATATATATATATATAAACAGAATAAATACCAATTTTAACGGTATTTTTATCATAAAATGAATTTAGTAGGAGACTATGAAATCATAAGAAATTTTCATCATGTTTTTTAATGAAATAATAATTAATTCCCTTATATAATCCTAGATTGTGAAAATATTTCAATATGTATTGTATATTGCGTCGAGATAAAGGGATTTCTACTTTAAATCGGAAACGTCCGGGAATTGTAATTGAAATGAAACAATTAAATATGCATTGAATGAGAAGTGGTTTTCTAATCCCATAATTTGAAATTTCCAGGAGGGTTTGCGATAGCGCCGAGTCCCTAATGAGATGACTTTGGAGCCGCGAACCTACGGCGCTCGGCCCCGTTTTCTTTCTTTCTTAAATAAGAAGCACCGACTTTCTTTGCCTGGCAAATCTACCATTCTTAGTGATGTGAAATGTAATAAGGATTTTGTGTTTCGGTACATCTATACTATCACATCCATGAAATACTCTGGAATATTTTCAACTTCCTCAGATTTAAAAAGTAAACAAAATGTTACTTAGCAGTGTTGTGAGGTCAGTAACCTGTTTTATTTTAATCCGCTTTGAATTCAATTTCTGTGAAAAATGAGGCCGTGGGTATGCCCCGTTATGGTATGCTCAGCATAGACAAATATTATTTTAGTTTCCGTTCTAGTGGAAACAAACAAAGAGGACTTTAAAGCAGGGTTTACATTACTCTTGTAATGTCTATCTAGACGGTCGACTGTCTGCAAAAGGGAAATAAATGCAGTCAACTGCTGCTACTTGAAAGATCATTCTCAACATTGAGTCCGTGACATTTCTGAATTCAACTGATATTTTTATTTATTTATTTATTTATTTATTTATTTATTTATTTAGTCAAAAACAGTCAAAAACTGTATGTGACGTATGGGGAGAAAATCATCTGCGCACGCTTTCTTGAGTTTCAGAATACCTTCCCAACAATTTAACTATTAATAGTTGAAAAATGCAAAATCATAGTAATAATAATAATAAATTTAAAAAAGCGAGGGATTAACATTTCAAAAATGAGATATTTTCGTTGCAAAATTACAGAAAACTTATTTTTAATAGTAAAGGAACAAACAGATTTGATTTTTCTGTATTGTTAACAAAATAGAAGCTTACCCTAAGCCCTACTACCACTACAAGCAAAAGGAAAGTTCAACAAAACTAGCGCATAGTGAAGCTACATTTACGTCCAGAAGCAAAGCAAAGGGCCATCTCAGCATTTGCTCAATGGATCAGGGAAACTGGACAAAAACCCGATCGAGATGGGGGTCTTTGACCCGGAAGAACATTATTTGCTACAGGCATATTGAGTCTTTTTTTTAAATTATATAATGCAAATGTAGACTAATTCATTATACTATATCTTGTTTTTGTTAAAGTAAACATTATTTTTCTTTTTGACGATCAGTATAGTCTCTAATTGTATAGAAACAGTTTTGCAGCAGAAAAGATTTTACTTAAATTTTCGATAAATTGACTTACGGCTGTTAGAATCTCGTGATGTATTCGGTATTTCTGGATGCGTTCATATTGTTATTGGTTTCAGCTATGTGATGACAGTAATAACACGCGTATTGTAATTGTTTCCTTGGTCCAATGGCGCAGCGGCCTCCAGCTAGGCAGGGCGAGGCGGCGCACCGCCGATCCTCCGAAACCCAATGTCCTTCTTTCCATATTAAATATTACGGTTAGTAATTTTTAGTAATTTCGGTCTAGTCATTTTCCATTTTAAACTACTCATTATAATACATCGATGATCTACTTACAAAACCTCATTTGTTAGTTTTCAGTAATTTTTCAGGAGAGAAAAAAAAACTGATTGGTGACTATCAGCCAGTGAAAATATGAGTACTTTCCATCGCCGATAGAGAGCACTACAATGCGTTCTTGTCTCCTGAGGGCTTGTCAGTGTATGCCAGACTGCCAGATGAATCCAACGGTGCTAAAACTATTTTCGTCGATTTTCAGACTTAGGAAGTTTTGCAATGAGATCATCGATATGATATATTTAAAATAATATTCATCGTCCAGCCTTGTGTAAGGCAGGTATAATATTAAGGTGTTAAATTTAATTAAGACATTGAATTATATCTACATGCGTTATTCATACAAATGATTATGAAATGAGGTAAGTTGGATGTGAGTGCAGTATGCAAAAGCCGAAAGAAATATATTTGATTGATTAATTATTTCGTGATTCCGGGCGTCTTAACCATCAGGTCACGTAAACAGTCACGTAAGTGTAGTGAGTGATTCTGTCGCAGGTGGCGGTGATCTTCCCCGCTATATGGCGAGATCAAGCTCCGACCTATCTGTCATGCTGTTTTTTTTTTTTTTTCGCAACCGGGTACAACCCACATGCGTGCACCACATGCGTGCACCACGACTCTGAGCTACTGACTGGTCTTCCGACATATGCGCAATGTCGTTCGTGTACGTGAATGTGTATAAAAAAGGAGTGGGGATAAAAGAAGGAAGAGGAACCACCGATCAGAGAAGACTGTAGACTGTGCTTGTGAAGACCGCGACTGACTTGCACCAGCCATTTGGTTGGCGCTGAAAATCCTGCCATCCCCCCTACCCGGACAGAGGCATTGCTTGGAAATCAGTTGATGGGTTGAGTCACCTCAGTTGATTGAATATTACTCATTATATTCATTATAAAATGAACACAATAACAATACACATTATTTACAATTACAATTTAACAATAATTATTAATTCATAAGTTTCATTGTTTACAGTTTCTTGCGACAATTTTGAAGACTATTTTTCTCCCTCATCTTCGGCTAGAAAATATGTAAATAAGAAACCTTATAGCAGCATTGTGTAAGGTCTTCAATTTACATAATTTTATTATTACATAATTTACACTACGTTTCAAGAGTGTTGCATATCGGACCCCATATCTAATTGACGTTACAAGATCCATAGTTTTTTTACGTTTTTTGTGGGGAATAAGAGTATGAGTATAAGCGACACAACGTATCTTGAAAATATTGATTACTGATAATATCTGATAGACATCACCCGTTTGGGGAAAAGTGAAACCGGATATCTAAAACCTTTTCTCCCAGTCCATTTATATGCTACCACCATATGTAAGTGCCCAAATGAAAGGTAAAGAAATGTTCTACATATTTATTACTAGTGATTGAATTTCCCGATGTTTGACAAGTTACTTAACATTCTAATTTTTTGATAAACAATTAATATTGTTGAAGTTATGTAAACTTATAGACGAAAGAATCAATTTTGACTTAAACTATAGGGAATTTAATGCACTTTAAAAATGGGATAACGTTTTCGTTAGAACACATAGTATAGAAGGTATTGGGCAATAACCGAAACCAGTGCAAATATTTTTGTTTTTCTTTATATTTGATTCGGTCTTTAAATTCTGATTCCGTAGAGGATGCGCGATGGCACGTTGGAAAACTCCCGAGCACAGTTCCCTGTGAGTGAGAGAGGGCGGGGGGGGGCGGGGGCGCCTCAAATTGTGTCTGGGAGCGCGAAGAAGGAAGCGAGGTCATCGTTATCTCTTTACTGGGCAAGGTATGACTCCATATGTAACATCGCTGGTAAAATAATAAGATGTGTAAAATTTTGCAATGTTAATAAAATATGCATTGAAGGTATTGCTTTATTGATATTAACTGTACGTTTTCTGTTAAAGCCGAAGATTCCCTTCTGGGACTGTGCTTGTCACTTCTCAACCGAACGTATATCCCTTGTGCCTATCAGCGGCCTTTGGTAGTGTAATTCGCGACGTGATAATTCTGACGCAAGGTCTGATCCTATGGCCGAATGGCAGCAGGTGGCGCGATGCCAGTGTCCATGAGGGCGCGCAGCGGCGGGCAGGGGAGGGGGCGAGTAGTCATAGGAAGAGCAACGAAGCTCCACTGCAACATTGAGACGAAATAAAATGGAATCACAGACGTATTTTCTGTTTGCCAATCAAAACCTCTGCGTCTCTACCCGGGAAGTTCTTCCCGGGGTAGCGAACTTCAGCGCCGGGGGCTATGTAATCTCGCATGATACTTCCCTTACCTCTATCCTACCACTTTACTCTACTACTTTACTCTAAGTCTTTTTTTTATTTCGATATTTAATAAAGTTATAATAAACTGTGGATGTTGGAGGAAACCAAAGTACTTATTTATCTTGAGGGTAAATCATTTACATTCACTTAGGCTCATACACTACTGCTTTTAAACTCAGAACAAATGACTTTTTAGGTCAGAAAAACGTTTCTGTCGTCGGTAATATGCAGAATGTCTCAGAGTATTTAGAAATGTCTATCGCATGTAGAGGGGTGGAAGATACTCACTTTTGCTAATGAACACATAGAGAGAAATTGCATATAAGAAAGTTATACTCAGTGCAAACAGGGTTGACTGCGTCAGGACGTGACCTGCCAACACCTGTGCAGAAGTATACCTGAAAATCATCACCTAAAATATGGGGTTATATTACGAAATTACCCACTGTCTGTTCTCTGGCAGATTTTACCTCGTACTACCCAGGCAATTATTTACCATCAAACCTAACTCTTATCCTTCGATATTTTATCTGTTTACTACTTTAACCATTACCCTGTTTATATGCCGAGGTTCGACCCTTTTGATAAATTTGCATTGTAAGTTAACATGAAGTCCGTACGGATTCGCGCTTACGAAAATCTACGTAAGAAATATTTATTTATTTTGGGTCCGGGAACTTTTTTTAACCATTAGCATAAATAATAATACCTGTTTTTTCAATTACACATTATAATCTATTACTCTTCCGTTCCTGACAAACAAAACATACATAGTCCTGTTCATAACAATCACAGCAAAACAACAGCATTCGTAATCCTGCTAAAAATTTAAATATTCTCCTTTACTCCTCCCATGAATGCATGGCCATTACCCGCTTACTATCCTAATAGAAAATTATTAAAATCTACAACAAGAATTGGTCTTCTTAAAAACACTCGTGTTAATATGTTCCCTTTTTATTCCACACAAGATTTATACTTTTTGCAACTTACGACATTTGTACTGACAACAATCCAGTAATATATAGATCCGATTACCTCTTCTCCGGAGAACCTTCTACTCCCATCCGACCGACTCTCCATAACACGCGCTCTTCTTCTGTCTCCTAAGATGCGCAGTACTGCACACATTTTCGCGTCGCTTGAGTTTTTTATGCGTTGACTCCAAGCTTCCTCCCACGCCTTCTCATTTCTGATTGGCTAATTCCGTTTGAGCATCTTATCTAGTTCTTCCATAAACTATCGATTCTTATGTTCTTTTACGAAATTTAACTAATGCCTACGAAAACTCTCTCGATACATTCGATATTATAATCTCCACAAATTCCACTATTTTTCTTTCTCTTACTCACACTGCCATTCCCTTACATTCTGATTATTTATAAATAACCATACAGTTCCTTTAGATTCCCCATTGTTGGTGTGGTTTATATTTGTAATTTATACGTAATTCATTTATATTTCATTTACTTTGTGACGAATCATCAAAGTCCATTGGGAAAATGTGATACTTTTCAACTCATTTACATACCCTAGACGTTTGTAATATTTATTATAAGACACTTTTATATCAATTATAATTTATTACGAATGAAATAATATAGCTGAATATTTTAAGCTTTATAAACTAGAGTAATTTATTCCCCAAGGACGTGGCAAGTGCGAAAGGTCCTGGGGCATTTTGTGCCTGACATCATTCGATCCATTTGGCGCCTGTGGTACAACATTTTATTTTTTACCTAATTTTATTGATTCTGATTTACTTATTTACTCATTGACTAGATGTTAACTTGACTCGGTTTGTCTTTTGATATTTCCCTCCCATAATTCCCTTTCATAATCCCCCTCATAATTCTCTTCATAAAAGAACGTGTAGCGTCATTCAACTGTTTGTTATGTATTTCCCTCGTAACCACGGTCCTTTCGATTCAGATAAGTTATGCAGGGTGCATCGATCTCCATGCGGAAAACAATGACAATCGTTTCAGTAAAAACTAAAATACTTGATATACCTTGCATATCGTTATAAGTTGATTCTGTTTCAATGCTATGAATGCAGCTGAAAGAAGCAAACGCACTCTGACTGTATGCGCATCACGTGAAAGCTCGAACTGCAGGCCTCTGCTCTGGCCGGCGCTGTGCGTCGCGGAGGCCGAGCAGTCCGCTGGCGGAGTGCGCAGTGGAGGGGAGTGGCAGGGGGTGCGGAAGAGGAGGGGACGCGACGTATCTGTGGCTTCCGGGGATGTGGAGAAGGAGGAGGGGAGAGGGAAGGGGGAAGGCTGCCAAGTGGGATTCAGTGTAATTCAGCAAGTTCATGCGGAATGAAACCAGCCGGTTCTAGCCGGGCGAATTTAATTCAACTTTTTAAACTCGTAAACTTTTTAAAAGTTATAAGGACGTTGTACGCCGCCATTACTTTCCCAAGCTTCATTAAACTTGTGCGGCTTCCCGAACATGATGCAGAAATTCAATATCGAATATAAAAGTTAAAAGTTTTCCGAAGAGTGAAAAATCTGTTTCCCCCGGATTCGCTCGGTGTTTAATGGAATGGATTTCCGTTGGGGCGTCCTTCCCTTACGCTGCAGTTTGATCTTATTGTTTTATGACAGGAGCTCTGTAGTCGCATTGCCGTACGACGCGGAGGGAAGCGGTGGGAAGTTTTCCGCAAGGATTTGCACCTTATGTGAAAAAGATCAATTGGATTTGCTGCTCAAGTTTTCTCGCAGGCAAGTTTTGATAGTATAACGTGATATATTGAAATGTTGAAGAAGCAACTTTGTAAGATTAAATTCAACTATCGTTTAAGGGAAACTGACGTTACTTTCAAAAGGCGTTTAATTCCTTTTCGGCATAATCGATTGCTCAGAGTATTTTATGTTCATACAATATGAAAACTACTGTCTGCGAGCGAGCTATAGCAAGTGGAAATCTACTTTTACTTAGAAATTTCATTAAATAACGTACATCCTTGTACTGATGTCTCATTTGCACCATGTGATGTTGAATACGCTAATGACAATTGCAAAAATTGTTACAAATTATACATTTCTTTTCATCGAGGTTTAACTTAAAAGGAGCAAGCATTCAAAGGTGACATGTCCTTTTGGAAAAACTGAGGACTTCTGTTGTTTGTATCCAGAATTTTTTTAATGTGTCTTACAATTCATTAAGAACTACTCTAATTTTTGAGTTAAACACGTAGTAGTAAAAGTAAAAATTTTCTATATATTTCATGCTTACTGGAAAAGACTAAAGTGGAAGAGTCATGTTTTGAATGTTTGCTTCTTAATATTCTGTAGATCATTTTGTTAATTAATCTCTTCTTTTTATCTGTTAAAAATATGAACAATTATTCTTTTAAACTTCTTAATTATTCTTTTTTTGAAATCGACTAAATTATTTGTGAATTATATTAAAATGGAGGGTTATGTATGCATGCATTATACACATTATATCATGGGAAGAGTCTTCAATGTAGGAGCATTTATCTCGAGAGTTTGAATGAAACGTCGGTCGGAGAACGCTAAACACTATTTTGTTTTTGACTTGATCTCATGGATCATTCGAATGACCTGCAAACGGGAGAGTGAAATATTTTAATACTTACTGTAGAAATCTCCAGTGTTGACCAACAGTTAATAACTGTAAATCTCAAAAACGTATTGACGAAATGACAACGCTCTACTAATAGAACGTCACAATGGGGAGGTAAGAAAGTAGCAAAAAACAAACAAGAGTGAACAAACACTTCGATTTTTACTTCGAACAACTTTATTATACTCAAAATTAAACAATTTTCCATTCCTCTATTCTCGAATGTAACAAAATTTGATAAAATGATAATAATGATAAAACATTATAAAACTCAATTTTATTTCCTTTACAGAATTATTATTATTATTATTATTATTATTATTATTATTATTATTATTATTATATTCACATGGAGACAGTGCTATCACAGTCAGTAATTGTTATTACGTGTGATTTATAATTTAACTATATTGTAATATTTAAATATTTTTATAAAATTGTTAATTAATTTGGGGCACGTTCCTGGACCTAAAATTTATAAATGAAGCATATATAATGTCTCTGCCCCTTTCGGAGCCTCCTGACATTCATTCCCCGCCTGCACCAATTTCCTCCAGCTGCAGCCATTTCTTTCTGTTGTGTTGTTGAATCAATCTAAAAACCAGTAACTCGCAAAACCACAGTTACGTAAGTTACCCTACTGATGGCTGGGGGCCGTGCTCAATGAAGTGCGGCGTCGGGGCGGCTGGCGACCTTCGAGGGTCGCCAGGCGCGTCGTGGCGGAAGGGCCGTGCGCAACTGGCGGCGCGTGCAGCGGGGCTGGGACAAGCGAAGCCAACAGTCGCAGCAGGGGACGAGGAGTGATGCAAAACAAAAATCCAGCCAGGGGTCGTTTTCCAAGCTCAGGTATCCGTCAAACTAAGGCGAATGTCCGGGCACGATGCAGGTTCAGACAGATGACTGCTGTCGGCTGCTAGAGGGGTGAGGCAGGCGGCGCCCGCGCCGCGCTCTAGGAAGAGAGCACGCCCTCACGCACGCCGCGGTCGCTCTCTGCCCATCTCCCCACCAGAGAGCGGACTCGGCTCTTGGTCTTTGTAACGCGCGTCGCTTGTGAGCGCATTGTATTCCCTTTCGTATGAGTGGCAGAGAGCCATGCTGCACGTAGATGGCGTAGACTCTGCCCGCAAGCCTTTACGTCAGGCAGGTTTCTCTCGCGCTCACAACTTACCACAGAAGGGGAAGGAATTGATACGAGTTTTGCTCAGAGATACACCATAGTGTACACTATGCCACAACTAACAACATCCACGCCCTATGCGGGATTTGGAGCTACATCCTGCACGTGATGCTTGAGCTGCAAGTTCCCAGAGCCTCTGGGTCGTTCAGGCATATCAGGAATGGACGGAAGAGGGTTGAATGCATTTTAATTCTGAAAGGCCACCATGCCACAAGCCGCGAGCAAACATCCATAGCTGATGCAGGTTCGTAACAATCGATCCTTCAAACTGAGATTGCTAGGGCGCGACCATCTTTGTGGTCCCTATGGCTATAGGTTGGCACTTTTTACAATTCTATATCTGGATACAGTTCATAATAATTAATGTACTCAAATTCATATCAGCATACGCGATTTTCGGAAGAACCAGTCACAATGGTTAGGACGTCAGCGTGAGAGTTGACAAGATGTCATAATGAGATTCCTGGAGAAGGAATAGCCAGAACTGCAAAATATTTCCGGTCAACAGTTTGTCTAACGCAGAATCGCTTACATAACATATTTTCTACTTCGAAACGTCTGTCAGTAGCGCTGAGTGATCTGAACTGAATGCTCATGCTCCGTCTATAAAGATTTTACAACAACAACAACAACAACAACAATAATAATAATAATAATAATAATAATAATATACTAATAATAATATAATAACAATAATAATAATATAATAACTAATAATAATAATAATAATAATAATAATAATAATAATAATAAAATTGTCTTTATTAGTGGCGAGGGTACGATGTCACTGGTAACCGACACGGGGTATACATTGAGTTGTATATTTGACAAATTGTTTTCTGCCAGATGATGGTTACATAATAGTAGTACGGCAATGGATGATCATTTGTGGTCATAAACCATTGTACCATTGTATTAAGGTAAGACATTACGATAAGCAAATTTCAGAGTGACTTTTATATTTACTCATACTCTTCATATACACATTATTAACGAATATAAAACCATTTCGAAACACAAATCTGCACCCATTTAGAACGCGCCAATAGGCGTACCCTCTTTAAAGTATGCAACCCACGCTACGGCAGTGTATGGCGGGGGAACAGTTTTATTGAACGCAGGCGCGCCCATCGCAAGGCTTCATGGACGAAACGTCTGTCAGACGAACGCTTGTCCTGAGCTGAAGGCTCGTCCGCTTTGTACTTTCGGACGGACGGGCAGAGAGGGACGACGCCCCGGGGAAATCAAAATCCCCGGCGCCGCTCTGCCTATTGGAATAACGCTGATCTCCACCCGAAACGAGGCCACGCGGCCCGGCGCCCGCCCCCGCACGTCGCGTCGGTCGCAGAAAGCCGCTTGCTGAAACACGACGAACAACAGAAGCCATTCCCGGGGGATGGGATTGCACAGCTTCGGCCTCTGCTATTCTTATGAGCTCGTGTGCTCGCAAACATCCCATTGGAATTGATGTGTAGGCAACTTCTGATGCGACATTCCATGATCGGAATTACTTGTGGGTTTTGAAAATAGTGTAGACGTTTGTGAATGAAGGAAACAGTTATTTGGATATTCGTTTGTAGTTTATGAGGTTTGCAACTTCACTCTTAAAGAAATCTTCCTTTGGTTAAGAATCCGTTTTATTGTTTTGGAGAATAAAGTTTTTGTCGTTTGTAATTGTCTGTGCACATTCCAGAAGAATTGAAGAAATAAATGCTTTCGGAAGCAAAGACCAAGAAACAGAATGTGTCATTGAATTGAAAACAATATAGGCATATGAAAATGAAAGTATGAAGTACAATAATGTTTTAGTAAAAATAGCTCTTTTAATCAATGTTGTTCATAGTACAGAAGGTAATGAGTGTTAGTGATAAATATACGTGTATTTTTTAAAAAAATAAAATACGATTTTTTATGTTCTTTCAGCCTTTCTTTCACTGTTTTTGGTTTAACCGTGCAGATTTCACAAAGTTCTAGGAAAATTGATGTAAAAATTCCTGCAATTTTGATGAATGATGTCCTGAATTTTTGAGGCAAAGGTAGGGGATAAAAATTGTGAGATTCGAAGCAAAGTGTGCGTGTAATGAATGAAGGAAACAATGCCTGCCGTTGTTTCTAGCGTATGTGATAATAAGTTGCATTATTAAATACGTTTGAACTTTTAAGATTCAAAATTCTACAATGTTTGAGGATCGTTTTGAAGAATGTGGTTTTGTTATTTTTCTAATGGCCATGCAACGTTTGCAAACAATTGAGAAGAACAGAGTTCTAAACACGTTCGGACGCCATCTTAGATGTTCGGAATTGAATGCAACAGCGAGAGTAATATCTGGGTATATGAATGGAAGAAGCTGTTTTGTTGAAATTAGCTTTAATGGTTTGGGTAAAATGGTAGTGTATGCGCCAAATGGTCAAATACGCTTCGTTTCAAATGTAATGTGCGGTCAATTGGTCTACGAACGACGTAGGCGCCTTTCCTCCCCAACTTTAATCGATTCCGAGTGTCGCTAGAAGGCCGAGGGTCTCACGCCAAAGGCATTGTGGAGAAGAAGTGGGAGGCTGCAAATGCATATTATGGTGTCAAGAAGCAGTAATATAGGTGCTGGAGGAGATGTCGGCATCCTAGTTAATACTACGTTAAGCCCAGTGATCATGATTATGATGATGATTATGATGTTGTTGATGAGAAGAAAAGCAGGCTTCTTTTGGTTATCAACAAGGACAAGACGTCTCAAATGTTGTATAAGACAGCTTACGATATGGAAACTATGCGTTATTGCTGTTGTTTTTCTCATAGATTTTACATATTTGTATTATAGTGAGTGTTTCAACAATTAAACCCTTATTGCCTTATGGGCATGATGCGCGAGTAATCACGTCCCACACACACGTATTTCTCGTTGCATTTCTCGAGAAGAGACATTTCCCCTTTAAAGGAATGCATACAGACTCGTTAAAACATTGTCTTCACATGTCAGCGAGCGAACAAATACCCTTCTTGTTTTTCTTCCTTTTCGTCTTCTCCTTCTTCCTCTCTTTTTAGCTTTACATTTTAGAGATTTTTGAATTTTGTTCGCAAAATACATTGAAATAACTTTCTAATGAAATGGTACTGAAAATAAGAGAATTGCCGCTTTTTTCTGGAATGTGGTAGGAATTGTATTTTGGCTATAACCATTTTATATCTAATAATGTTGCGTTCTTTAGTTATATGTAGTTTTATGAGCATGAATATATAATAGTAGCCGCCTGCAGCATCTTTTGTTGCCTTCTTCTTCTTTTTATTTATGTATAATTTATGAACTAATCTTTCAAAACACTCTAACATTATAGACAAGTATACTATTGAATATAAAATAATACCAATTACCACACAACTGCATTAAAGGCTATTATTGCTAAAGGTTATTGACAAATTCACAACGATGGCTCATTTGACATGACAATTTGAAGTATTTTCCATAGCAATTAGTAAAATTTCATTTCTAGCGTCATTATAAAGTCGTTTTCGGAGAAAAATTTAGCATTAGAGAATATGTTGTCTTTGTATCGAAACTAATGTCACAATTTTGTAACATATTGATGCAAGGAAATATTACACTGAAAAACTTTGTGAAATTTTAGTTGAGTTATTGCTGGTTTATCATGTGAAAAAGAAGAAAAAAGGAAAGGATATGATTTACGAATGCATTGATATTTTATGAACATCTCATTTTTCCTATGAATCAAAAAGCGTTCTAAAACAATATGAAATTGATATGATTGCTAAATCATTATCGAAGACGCAGATATATTAATGAAAATGGTTAATGAAATGTAAATGGAATTGTAAATATGACCGACCTGATGTTTACTTTCGACGCCATGTGAAGTAGATAGCTGCGACGGAACATTCTGGTGACCCGTTAGAAAACGCACTTATTGGATCGCACTAACCGTTATGCATTTACTCGCTAAATTTCGCGTTCAATCGACGTTTGTGCCATTCAGCGACTATTAATGGCTCTAAAAAGGTCGATCTTTTGTTGCCTTTGAGCTCGCAAAGTCCGTAATCCCTAATGGATCCCCTACCTGCTGTCCAGGGCGTATTTTCGGGCGGGCGCTTTTTTGCTCTCGTTGGGATAAAGCGCCAAAGATTAACGGCCGCCCCGGAGGAGGGGCGGGCGGGGCGGGGCGGGGGCCCGGGCCGTGGCCCGCTGACGCTGCGATTCCCCCCCCCCTGCTCAGAAGTTGGGCGCCCCCTTGAGGCCTCTTCGGGGCCGTTTGGAGGAGTGCAGGAGTGAATGTGAATGGAGAACGGGACGCAAAATAATTTCTGTTGTTTAACGAACGTAACATTCATTAGACGTTTTTACTGCTCATTTTCACTTGATAGAATGAAGACGTGAACTTTTGGATACGTCTCCTGGAAGTTTGCTGTCATCTTGTGTAATCTTGCACAGTTTGTTTTGTAATATTCAACAGTTTGTTTTGTAATCTTGAACGGTATGCTGAATGGACGTTTGCTGAGTAGTCTTGAACGGTTTACTTTGTAGTCTTTAGATTTTTACTTTGTGTTTGATTCTGTAGATTTTGATGTTTGTTGTTAATCTTAAGCAGTTGATTGTTTAATATGGAACAATTTGCTGTTTAATCTTCAACATTTTGCTGTTTAATCTTAAACAGTTTGTTGCCTAATTTGAACGGTTTTCTTTTTAATCTTCAATACTTTACTGCATAGTGTAGAACAAATTGTTGGGTAGTGCTGAACAGTTTGTTGCGTAGTGTTGAACAGTTTGTTCAAGAATAGAAGCATTTAATGGAAACGAAGTGTGTTAAATCGTGATCCGAGTACACGCTTAGAATATCACGAATTCCACCAATTAGGTCAAAACTATAAAATACATACCTGTGGTTTGAGGGAATGGATAGAATAAATAGTTCTGGGAAGAAAGGAGATAACAAACGGATTCGGATATAAAGAGGATTAAAATGTAAGAATCTGACTAGTAAAATAATGAGGTTTAAAGTTACTGGTACGGACCAGTAGAATAAAACTTACGGTCGTAAAACTTCAAGAACGCCAAAAGAGATTGAAAGGATTGACAATTTGGTACATTAAAAAGGACGGAATAATAAAAGGTTTTTAAACTAAAAAATACCGAGAGGGAGTCTCTGGCCTTTTTTATAGTTATTACTATCCTTGTTCGACAATATTATGTCTTTAAAGGGTTTTCATGTTACATAGTATCATTTATGAACTACATTTCATCATACATGAACATTGTTTGAAAACAATAAGATTGGAAACTGACTACTAAGGATACTCAGGAAAGGTTCTTCAGAAAAATACATTGGAATATTTGGGTAAAAAATACATATTGAATTTAGGGATGTTTGAACCTGTTTTATAGCTAATTAAGGACAATGTAGTACGTCTAGAATATCTTGATTTGATCCCTGAAAAAATATTGACTGATTTACCTAAAGTGTACACAGGAGTGGGTAGGCAAGATGAAAGAGAAGAGTAGAAATAGGAAGAAAGTTTTAGAAGTTCTATAGATAATTCTTTTAAAATTTGATTATTTCTGATATAACAAGGAGTTTTTAAAACATTTCTTAAAAATTTGTTTTGTAGTACTTCCAGTTTTCGAAGGTTCCTTTTAGCAGAACCTCCCGAAATTGGACAGGCGTAGGTCAGTGAGGGTCGTATAATATATTTAAATATTATTAATGCTGAGTCTGTTGATAATTTTGATATTTTAGTTATGAGTGGATACAATTTTGATATTTTTATATGTATGTGGTTAGCTACTGATGTTATGTGTTTTTTTCCAGGTTAATTTAGTATCTAACTGAAGTCCAAGATATTTAACAGAAGTGTCATTTGGAAGTCAATTAACTGCATGATTATTAATTATTAAAGAATAAGTAGGAAGAATTCGTTTTAAGGAAAACATTTTTGCTTCAGATTCTTGAAGATTTATTTTTATTTGACAATCATTAAACCGAGAAATGAGGAGATTTAGGTAATCTTGGAGATAGTCTCTACCTAAAAGAAGATCACTATGAGTGGTAAATATTGCAGTGTCGTCCGCAAATCAGAGAATGTCTGAATGTTAGAGATATTGCATGTCATAAATAAAAACATTAAAAAGCATAGGTGATAAAGGAGATCCTTGGGGTCCTGCTTGTATGTTGTGATCAGTTGAGAGAGTTCTATATATTTGCACTTTGAATCTTACATTAACTAAAAATTATTTTTTTATACTTTGTAAATAATTTGGGAAACCAATATATCTCAATTTAAAAAGAAACCCATCCAGTATAGTAAGAGTATGTTGTAATTTTTGGAAATTGGTGGCAATATGGTCTGTGAAACGTAACAATTAATAAGTAGTAGAATATTTATGCCTAAAACCAAATTGACTGCTAGGAAGAATATGATTTTGATTTACAAATTTATTAATCGTGGTTAAAATTTGCTGTTTCAAAGATTTGTGAAAACGTTTGCAGCCAAACTAATTGGTCCGAAATTTTCAGGTTTAGTTTGATCTGTGTTGGATTTAGGAATTAACAGAATAAGCGCAGTTTCCCATCAGTTTGGAAAGTAGTTGAGTCTGAAACAAGTATTATATATAGCTGTTAGTGAACAGAGGATAGAATATGGTATATATTTAATTACAATATTAGGAATTAGATCTAAGCCTGGCGATGATTTCTTGGTTTTCAGTTTGAAAATTATGTACTTGATTTCAGATGGGGAAATGAATTTAATTCTTTCGGGAACTGTATGAAGTTGGTTGGGTAATGATTGAACCATGATTTGTTTAAGGGAAATGTTATAAGGGAGATTAGAAAACGTGTGTTCAAAATTGCCGTGGTTTTGCTTTTTCAGAATCAGTAGTTGCTAATGTATTGTTATTATTATTTTTTAATTGGAGTAATTGCTTTTTGTAATTTGTTATATATTTAATTGCAGACCAGAGGGAAGCAGGTTAGGTTGAAGTTATATATATATATATATATATATATATATATATATATATATATATATATATATATATATAGCTTCTAAATTTATAAAACCTGTATTGTTCTAATTTATTTTTAACTTCATGGGTAAGGTGATTTAAGGTAGTTTTAATGTCAGGATCTCGAGTGATTGGCCACTTTCTACGAGTTACATGCTCGAGAGCTATTGGTTTAATATTTATTTTGGTAGGGCAGGTGTGACTTATTTGTTAAGATTATTATGTTTCTTTGTTGATAATTTATTTGCTTAAAGTATATTACTTCGTATTTTTAGCATCTACAACATCTACATCAGATGGAGTATGAAGAAGTAGGATAATTATTTGTTTGAAGCTTACATGACTGGGAAAGTTTTCAATTTATTTTTCCTTTAATTAATACATAACAATGTTGCAGCTGTGAAATCACATTATTAAAGTCAATTAATACAAGATTTTGATCTGAGTTTAATGCTGGTATGCAGTATTGTGTGAGTAAGAAGTTAAAATTTTGTGAGACTGCAATGTCAAGAATATCTGGAGAAATGGCATTATTATGTTGACTATTCCACTCATGAAATTTCAGCCAATAGCGTGCAAGAACTGGGACCCTACTAGCCAATTAGAGACGACATAACTATGCATATTTATCAGTTATTGATTATCACCTCCTTGGAGGTGATACATTTTGCGCCTTGTTTTGTCCACAGATAGAGGTTATATAATTTTGCTATTATTTTCATTCCATGGTCGGGGGTGTATGTTTTGTTTGAAATTGTGTGAGCGCAAAATGTTGCAGCAAAGGTTTGGTTCGACGTCGAGTGACGAAATAGAGTAAATTATTTGTTAATCTCAACCAAATAACACACTCAATAACAGGAAATATACGACAGTTTGAGAAATTTTGTGAGGAAAGGAAATATAAATTAACCGCGAATAATACAAATCAGGAAATATCAAATATCTTAAAAGTTTGGAGCATGAATATGAGAAAAATGAATAGTGAAAAATATAAAGAATATTCCGTGAAAACGATATGAAACGTGACTGCGAAAATGATACACGAAAAATTTTTCAAAGAATTAAATAGAAATATTAACCCCTTTAGATGGTTTAAAAAAAAAGAAATAAAAAATGAAAAAAAAACGATTAGTGCAGTAGCTCTTAAGTCTCAAGAGTACCAATTAATGATTGATACGTGTGAAGAAAATACGCCAGGAAGGTTGCAAACAAAGTTCTTTCTTGTCGCCTCCTCCTCGTGGTGTGGTTGAAAAGCGGCAAAATGTTTAGTCTACTATTTCCAAACGGAATTAGGTCATGATGGTAAAGAAACCGATAGAATAGCCTATTATCCCGTATTTTTCAAGACTTGTCAAGGAGGCGATGGAAAGCT
The DNA here is from genome assembly GCA_964035755.1 of Teleogryllus oceanicus. Taxonomy (NCBI): domain Eukaryota; kingdom Metazoa; phylum Arthropoda; class Insecta; order Orthoptera; family Gryllidae; genus Teleogryllus; species Teleogryllus oceanicus. Next base: position 55,760,426 of record CAXIVR010000008.1, read on the forward strand.
TACAGAGACGAAATGGCTGACACTGAATTAAGAGTCGCCATCTAGATGTCCGGTGATATTATACAAACTATTGGCAGAAAAACGCGCAGGTAACATTAAATCTGATCGATTTTCAATTAAAGTTGGTTTTGACACAAAAAAACAGAAAATAACTAATCATTTTTGTCGTTCAACTGCAGTTTCTGAAATGTTTCAAGTTGGCATACAAGAGCAGAAATAATAAAAATTACAGGACACTCCAACACATCGTCACCCAAAACATATCTCTAAATGAATGAGCAACATCATTCTTCAATTATAATTCTTAAATTAATTATTCTTTAAATTCCACATATTCCTTAAAAATAAGCGAACAAAACACGTTTCCTTCGAATTTTAACTTTAAAGATGTGTATTCAATAACTGTGTTTTCAAGTAATTTTGCTCTAAGTTTGTCTTATGTTTATTTTGTTGTTTATAATTGCCCTTATGTTTATATTTTTAAAAATTTAAAAAACAATGCTAATTATTAATAGTAGTTATATTTATGAAATTTCATTCGTGAAATAGTCTTAGTAAATTTCACTCAAAGGTTTGCAAATTGTCAATAAATCCCCTCCTCGCTTGACGAGTCGGGGATTCATCCAAATGTCCAAACCACTCGAGGAATTACCTTTGATAATGCGTAGGTTGCAAAAAGGGGCATGCATTGTCCAGTTATTTGTAGTTGCTTGATTAAATAATGATGTACTTTGAGGGGTAGTCGTTTTACATCTTGCTTGATGCTTTACATTGAGATCTCCAATTAGTAATATTTCATCATTATTATTGAAGAGCAGTTCCGCTCGTGGGCTGAGAGGGGGCAGGCGCTTGAGGCAGGGCCCTAAGGCAAATGGCTTGGTTAGGTGCTCCACTCCCGAGGTCATAATTCCCGTAAGTGTAGTGCCTGTTTTCCCCCTCGGGAGGTGACGGTCATCTTCCTCTGCTGGAAGGCGAGATTGGCACTGACTTCCGTCGGCTAGCGGGGTTTTCCCCAACCAGGTATCCCCCACCAGCTAGGCACCACCCCAGCCGGGACAAGTTCTAAGCTCCCGACCGGTCACCAGTATGTCTGATAGTGTAGTGCATGTTAGTGTAAGTGTGTGTAAGTGGAGACGATAGGAAAAGGAAGAGGAATGAAAGATCGCACGCGGTTCGTGGCTCGTTTGTTAGGGAATTGCTCCGGCATTCACCTGGTGTTGATCGGAGAAAACATGAAAAACCATCAATTAGAGCAGCCAGCCTCTAGAATTCTCCTCCAGAGCGCGATTGAATTCTACCTAGCTAACAAGCGTCCGTTGAAAATTTTCCCGCTGTCAGGATTCGAACCTTGAACCTCCCGGTTCTTTGACAGCAGCCACTGGTGGATTCTGGAAAATGTTACAGGAAATGTCTCTCGGAGGTCAGTGAATGTATGAAAAACGAAATGGCAGCGGGCAAAGATCCCTGAGTGCAAAGGAGTCGACAAAGCACAACCATCTCCTGTGAAATAAAACAGATCGTAAATCGTTATACAAAATATTCCTCTATATGTAAAGAGAAGATTACACCATAATTTCCGAAATCATAAGAGGGTTATTGAAACGTTTTGTCAATCATTATTTTCTTCTCACAAGGGAATGCTTAACTTTATCATGTCGAAACCCTACCTCATTATTTTTCTACTATAAAGTTGGGGTCTAAACAAAGGTAGATGCAAGATTTTAACTGCCAAATTTTCTTGGAAGCATTTAAAAAATAATAAACTTACATGTTTTGGCCATGTTTTTCCTCTCCAAATAGGTCAATGTACATCCCTGGAACACTATATGTGTCAAGGTCGGCCGCGCGTCGGTGCCTCACCCCAACCGCCACGTGCATCGCTCCGAGGGCTTTCGTCACCTCAGCCCGAACGTTTGCAGATGCTTGCAGTAATGTCTTGCAAATGAACTCGACAATAGTTTCCACACCACATTCATTTGAAAATTAAAATTTCATTCATTGTATGTTTTACAAACATGTGACTAATCATGCAGTGATTTAAACGTACATTTTTTTGCACAACGCACATTTAATAAATAAAGATGTTCGCATAAATCAATTGCACATAATGGTTTGTGATGTGGCAGCAGTATTGTCAGGTGTCACAAAGGATGCAGGTCTTTATCGACATATTAAGTGCGTACCATGCATATATAATGAGGTTCCTAAATCTTGGGGATGAAAATTGGTAATGGATGAATGATTGTAATTTTAAGATACTACCCCTTTGTCAGACGTGAAAATTTGCTCGCCGCGAAACGATTATTTTCTCTGTAATTTTGCGATAAAGATATTTCCATTGTTGGAAGAATTCTTTATCTTCAGAATTTGTATATCTGTTGCAATTTGATTGTGAGCATCTAAACTTCCAATCTTACTGTGGCCAGACCACCAGTCTAACGAAAGAAGAGATGTTTTCTCGCATGAAGGGAAAACAACATTCTTGACAAAGAACGTGATAATTTTTCCCCATTTTTCCGGATGCGGAGCAGTCAGTCTATTGCGAGATATTTGGCGCTGAACATTGAGCTCACTCACGGCCCGAATTCTCCGTTTGCTTTCTGCAGACATACATACAGTGGTGACAGTGTCCCAGCCAAACTTACCACAGGCATTATTTTTTTTGTTCGAATGGGTTAAAGCGGCAGAGATTGCGCCAATGATTCCGTGTGTTTTTCACCTACGAAAGACAGAATTCGTTTTGCACGCATTTCTTTTTCAAATCCAGATTGATCGGCATTGTAAACATATTTCAGGATACTCTGATATCTTAATTTTTGCCGCTGTCAGAAAGTCCATAATAATTTTTTGGGAAGTAATTTCTCTCTCCAGATGCTTTTTAGAAGTGAATTTCGTATTTTTTCTAGATCCCATTCTATTTGTTTGTTTAAAACCGGTAAGCCAACTTTCAGATGCATTGAACCTTGTTTGTCCCATTTCAGAGGCGAAGTCATTTGCCTACGATCGCAGCTGGTTGTCGCTTATGCTGAACCCATTCTCTCAGGCTTCAGTAAAACAGTTCATGAATTTGCTACTCAAGTACTCCTACAAGTATTTTTTCGTTTTGATTTTCGGTTACTTCATTTTTCCATCTGTATAATTCCCGTTCTGATTTAACAAAGCGGAAGTTCTTTTGTACAGAAGTTAAACTACGGCGTTTATTTCCACCCTCGTTCATCGAGTAGGCAACTGCTTCTTTCCTCTTCGCAAAAGAAATTGAGACATTCGGCTTCTTCGGAGACAGATGATACTCCGAACCGCTTTCACCGCTTTCACTAGTCATTTCGTTTTTAATATTATCATCATCGCACATATTTTCGTTTTCGATAAAGTCGACGGTATCAATTGTTTCTATTGCAATTGTTTCTTCCCTTGAATGTTTATCCAAAATATTCACATTAAGTAATCTTCACGACTAATTGATGAAGCAGGCAAGTTCCTATCTTCATACACTTGCAAGGCAAGGCGCAAAACGTTTACAGGGTTCCACATAGCACTAAAGTTAATAACGCACTCACTGCGGCCGTTCGAAAGAAAAAGTCTCCCAATCACTTCTGCATTTGGGTATTTCGCGCTATACTGGCGATCGCATTTCAGTCGTCCGCAAAGAGGAGGGGGACCCCGACGGAGGCCAGCCGAGCCAAGCCGACGCGAGGCGCGGAGCAGAGGCCCTTGTTTCACACAGCGCTGACGCATCCGTCCCAAGGGTTGCCAAGTATTTTGACTGGTGTGCCAAACGAAAAATCATCAGATTTCATATTTTCTACAAAAATGCTTGCAGACAAATTCGGCATCTAAAAATTTATGAACAGCCTTTAAATAATATTTACTTCAAGTAAAAGAAATTCAGGTGCGCTTTCCACATGACGAAGGTAACCATTCAATAGTCAGTAAATTTAAAAGAATATCAAGATAATTTTGACGAATAAGAGAAATTATACATTTGAATTTTTTACCTTTTTATGATAGTCTTGGCTTTTATTATTGGCGTTTTGTTTACAAAGAATCCTAACAATATTTTGATGGCGGTTATGACGGCTATTTATCGGTGTTTTTATCCCTCCTCCTTTTTTTATTCTTCATCTTCTCTTATTTATGACATTTCACTTGCAAAATAGTTTTAGTAAATATTATCACTCGTGATATTACCTGTGAGAGTGCTAGTCGGGCAATAAATTTCAAAACGTACAATGGGAAGGTCACAATATATGCGTAAAGTTGCAAGTACACATTTTCAACTAGTAGATGTTTATTTCAAGTTAAGGATGATACAAAGTATGAAAAAAAATCTTGGAACTTTGAAAAAGGAAAAATTAAGACGAGAACATCTTAGATTTGTAGACTTCACCTTGCGTATGGTAAGATGTGAGATTAATTGTCTCACTGGTTATTACGGTTTGCTGACTCACCAGGTACAGCTTCGGCATACCGATTTCACTGTCATGTGCATTTCATTACTATAAAAATCCCGCTTCAACAGAGCTCAAGGGATTAATGGATTATTTAAATGCGAAGTTGAAATTTGACGACTGAATTCTCGGAGGCAAGCAGGTAACTTAGCGATTCCGGAAATCGAGAGGCTGTCAATAAAGACCGAAGGTATGGCGTATATCATTTTAGACTGTAACTGGAAAATACTGTGAGGCAGGGGAACAGTACAATGTTTACGGTGCTAGAAGTGGAATGAAGTACTACTTAATTGAAGCCCAGTACATTTGGTTGAAATGTTGCATCACATTTTCAAGTAATTTATTTAAATTGCAATTCCTTGTAACTGTAGCTATAGTAATCAACATTAACTTACTATTAATACATATTAAATATAAACATGGATAATATAAAACTAACCAAATAATATTGACGCTTATTTGATATAAAAGAGGGCGGGGTAGTTAAGAACGTTTCTAATTTTAATTGGAGGTTTTATCAGGTGCTACGCGAAAAATAGCTCTTCATGAAATGACGATAATGTTATTTGTGCACCAAGAGCATTATAAGGATTCAAGCGAATGGTGGATCGGCGACCAAATTCTTGAGGGCTTTTTGTCGCCCGAAATAATTACTTATTTATTAATTAACTAGATGTTATCTTGACTCGATATTTGGTTTTTACGGGTCGTGGGTCAAAAATCATGGTTCAAAAACCACGATCCGATAGTCGAAATGTATAAAATATATAAAAATGTTATAGGAAGAATTTAGCATTAAAAATGTATGTATTTTAAATGCGATGTGAATATTTTATTAAAAAACTGTTGAAAAATGAATGAATAGACAAAAGTTATTGTGTTTTCATATTTCCCTCGTAAACACGATCTTCTGAACCAGGTAAGCTGTGCAGTGTATATGGAGCCCCGTATTGAAGGCAATAACAAGCAATAACGTAAACAGTAAAAAATAAAATATATTTTAAATATTCCCTACATTACAATAAATAAAATATAGGCCAATTGGCAGCGTATCCGTCAGTGAGTGTGTGCCAACAGTTCAAAACTTGCAATAATGTGTTGTGAGCTATAGAGATGCACTCACCTGTCAGGCAGATTGCTCGATGGAATGACGAAATGAGATGAACTTGTGCTTGCCTAATCAACAGGCTGATGGCAGAGCGGTCGACATCTACATACGTTTTGGGAAACAAAATTGTAGTTTATACTCTTAGCCCCGTGGTACCCTGTGATATCTGCCCCCATCATGGCACGAGTTGGCTTTCGGTGGTTTTCGTCCCGCGAGGATCCTGGCTGGGTGCGCGCGTTGCAGGCCGAGCGTTGGCGGCTGCGACAAAGGCCGGGCCTCGCCCGCCCTCGGCAAAGCCGGCGTCGCCCCGCCCAACCCCCCGCCCACTCGCCCGCGCCGCCGACAACCGCTTCCACCGCCGCTCACGTTGCGCTCCCGCCCTGCTCTCGCTCTCGCCCCGCCTTCCCGCCTGCTGTTCCCGCCTCGCTTTCGTACCAGCTCTTGCTTTCGTTCCCGCTCTCTTTCGTTCCCGCTCTCGTTTTCGTTCCCACTCTCGCTCTCGCTTTCGTTCCCGCTCTCGCCTCGCTTTCGTTCCCGCTCTGCTTTCGTTCCCGCCTCGCTTTCGTTCCCGCTCTCGCTTTCGTTCCGCCTCGTTTTCGTTCCCGCTCTCGCTTTCGTTCCCGCTCTCGTTTTCGTTCCCACTCTCGCTCTCGCTTTCGTTCCCGCTCCGTTTTCTCCCGCTCTCGCTCTCGCTTTCGTTCCCGCTCTCGCTTTCGTTTTCCTCCTTCCGCCCTCGCTCTTTTTCGTTCCCTCCCTTTAGTTCCCCCTCACTTTTCTCCAGCTCTCGATTTCTCTCCTATATTCACATCCACTCCTGCCTCACGTTTGCTTCCGTGCTCAGTTTTGCTCCCGCTTTACATTCACTCCCACCCTCACTAAGGAACCCCAGTCGTATCTGGTCTGAATGTTGTACCCACTCTCACTTCTTACCCGATCCCACTGTTTGGCAATCTTTCCATGGATTCCCTGCCTCTTGCGGCTCACTGCTCGCAGCGCACCTCCTTCGCCCTCTCGCGCTTCCCCTGCTCACCCCCCCCTCTCGCACTCGCCCCGCGTCGAAAAGGAGAACTAAACGCTAAATATACCAGAACAGAATAATTTTATCATGCATGGTCATTTATTTGCAGATTTCCATTCTTAACAGAATTAGAAAATGAATTCGAAGTATGATATAAAACGGAATTCAGTTATTGACGGGTAATGGCTTTTTTATAAAAAAACTGAGCGTTTGATTTTATTTCAATGATCCGCTTGCGGTAGCGAGACTAAAATATAAATTATATATTTTCCGGTAGTCTTAAAAGGGAAATTATCAGACTCCTGCCGCGCTTTCATCGCCAATGTTCTCTTCACCTCCCTTCCTTTGCATCCGTTCCTTTCTGAATGTCGCCGAGTGTGTATCTCAGAACCACCCACCTACACAGGTAGGTAGAAATCGGTCGTCGTTCGGAGGAGATTTCTAGTGGGCGACTGCTCTCATCGGTAGTATTCCGTGGTTTCTTCGATTGATGTCGATGCCGGAGGTGTTCCCTAACAAACGGGCTACACACATCGCGCGATCTTTCCTTCCTACTTCTCCTACCCGCTCCCCTTACCCTCACTCAGTCACTACACAAGCACCGCCCTACGATGTGGGTCAGGCGAGGAGCTCAGCGCTGGTCTGATGGGAGAGATACCTTGCGGGGAACAGCGGAGCAGGAAGTCACGGCACAATCATATTCACAACACGAACGGGAATAACAACCACAGAAGTTTCCTTGCTCGGAGACTTGAATCAATTAATCACAACCTGTGCTCTCGTCCACATATGTTCCTGTTTCTCCCAGTTTCTGCAATACCGCCAACACATGCTTCACCTCCATACACTGAACTTCATACGTTTCGCGTGCGCCAGCGCAACTGGCACACCTAATCAGCCACGCGAGGTCTTAAGAAATGTCCACGCAGAACGCAAATTGAAGTTCTGCTGCATGTAATATGATACTCATTAAAATAACAAAATAACTTAAAAATACTAAATAACATGTATTGAATTAGAAAAATACACAATAATACACATTACAGACGTAAGTTAGATTGCGATAATTACAATTAATTCTTTTTCTTTCAACTCAAAAAATTATTCTCTGAATTCAATTTGACATTTTGCGTGGTAACTGCATGATTTAATTAATTGTTTTCATTAAGTTTCAAAACATTTATTCTGAGTCGCGCTATATTTTTACAGTTTTTACCATAATCAAAATATTCGTAAATATCTGTAATTGTATATTCCTGGAGCAACATCTTGAAGGTTAATCACTCGCGTTTCTTTCGCCTCTGTTTTCGCCACCGCGTGTCTTTGCCACCCACCGATTCGCCATCACAGTGCGATTCCTCGGACTTCCGCCAGTTGCCACTGCCAGCTCGATCGCACCCACACCGCCTCTCAGATCTCCTTTGGCAGCTGTCTAGCAATCCACTCCCTCATCCCTCCCTCCTCCAGAACGCAAGCGTCGTCGCATTTCTTCCCCAACTCTGCCTCAGCACTCACAACTCTACCTCTGAATCTGCGTCTTTGCTCTCTGATTCTTCTTCCCTCGTTCCACCCTCCCCACTTTCCAATCCCGCCACTTCATACTCACTCCTTTCCATCCGCCGTTTCCGGTCCACTCTTTTCTCCAGCCAATTTCCTCACAATATTTTCATCCTGCGACATTCGCGTAACTCCTTTCTCTTCACAACTATTCAGCAGTATATTTCCGCCATATTTACCATGTTTTCTTACACAACTTTTTTCTCCGTTACTATGTTCCCGTCTCTCTGCACGTTCCCTCTTCCCCTCGTCTTGCACCTTTTGAATCCTGCCTTTTCTCGCCTCTTTATATTGAAACCCAGAGCTTTCTTGTTCCCCCACCAACTCCTATCGCCGATGGTGTTTTATCGCTACCGTTTCCTTCCCTTTCGCCAGCGTTGCCGCATCTGGTCCATATACTTCTACATCCGACTCCTCTGCCTTTTCAGCTCGAGCCACTGCCTCCTCCGCATACTCCACCGCCTCTCGTTCTGGCGTCCCGCTCCCGGCGAAGTGCCCTCCTAATCACTGCCTCTTCTGCTTTCACTCCTCCGCCTTCGCTTCGCTCTTTTGCTTCACACCACTGCTATTCACATATGCGAACCTCCTTCGGTTCTGTCTTATCACTCCTCAGCTTCCCGCTTCCCACTCGGCCATCCGCCTCCGCTCTCCGCCACCTTTGCCTGCCCCAGCACCCCGCCATCGCGGTCCCCGCTCTCTCCCCTAAGATCTACTCCTCCCACTCTACTCATTTAAACGACCGCTACCTTCGCTCCCTCCTCCTCCCTCCCTCCCACTGCAGCTGCGCCTCCGATTTCCACCTCCGCCCCCCAAACCACTTCATCTTCGCTCCCCGCCACTGCAGTCGGTATTCTGAACCTCCCACCGCCCCCAACACTTCCGCGCCCGCTTCCGCCACAGCTCCCACCTCTGCTCTACTCCTTCTCTTGCCGCCAACGCTCTCCCTCTCCCCCTCCGTGTCCCGCTTTGTCCACGCGCCGCGCGGCCCGAGCCGCCGCCCCTTCGCCGTTGAGCCAATGTTTACGTAATGGAGACCCAAGAGGCCGTCGCGCCGCCTCGACCTGCGCTCTCGGGGCCCTCCGCCCTCTGGCGCCAGATGGCGGTCGCCGAGGGCAAGTGCCTCGAGCGCGGTTCGCGAGGAAACGATTGGGCGGTTGGATATTTTGTGTTACACTCTGTGTTTTCTTCCCACTCTTTCTCGCACTTTATTTGACATGTGCCCTCTCTCTTATTGTCTTTTTTGCTAGTATTTTGTGTCTTGTTCTCTCTCTCTATTTATTAGGTTTTTATACATTGCTCTTCTGTCTTTTCTCTTTCTGGTTACCTCTATTTTTTTTGTTTTGCTCACCATTATTTTCGTATCGCTTACTTGTTTGCTCTCCCTTCCTCTAATTATCTATTTCTTTCGCTTTCCTTTTGCCCTTTCTTTTTTTATTTCCCTTTTTTTTTTATTTTCATTTGTCTCTTTCTCTCTACGTAGCATAGTTTACTTATTTTTCTCTGCAATTATTTTCGTTTTTCTGTCCTTTTTCACGTCCTATTCTCCATCCCCGTTAGAGGCAGGGTTGTGAAGTGATATTTAAGCACTCGTTTCGCCGTTGCTGTTCTTCTAGACAAAGGGAAAATGCAAAGTGCTGGAAATTGCAATTGCAACATCAACGGAGATTTTGTATTTAATTATATTTTTGTTTTTTGGTTTGTAACGATCAAACTCCTGTCACGTGTTCACAGTTAGTTTTTAAAGTTATTTTAAACCTATTTGATTTTAAATTTTTTCCATATTTTTAAGGTAGTATTATTTCACATGTGTAAGGAAAATCGCATATCTTTGTATATTTCAACGTTTTTTCGCAAAATGATCCATATTGTGGTCTTTCAAAATTATTACTTGACGCTTATTTTGATCATTGAGCGTCATAAAAAAATATTAACAAGGATCAGTAGAGTGTCCGGATTCCTCTACACAATAGTATAGTGCAAGGTTCATGACCTTCATTACTACTTATGTTGTGTAACATTTAGTCAGAACAAAGCAATATTACACATAGAAATATCCTGTTCTCAAACATCTACAATTATGAAGGTAGATATTTCTCCTCTTAATGAAATCTGTTCGTTAAAGATAGATTTTGAAATAAGGAATTTTTCCGATTTTCTGAGATCTGTTTTGTAATTTTGTGCGATTGTACGGACGAGAGAGTGCAGTTCTAGTACCACTTGTACTTTCAATCCTTTCCGAGGCGGCACAGAACGTACCATGGTACATTGAAACAACTTGTTGAACATCTACATGGTTCCTCCTATTGCACATCTACTTCCCCAAATATTTAAATAAGCCTGCGAAGTGTTTATGAGTAGTTCTTTCTGTAAGATAATGTTGGAGTTTCCACAAAAAGATTAGGAATGTTGACGGTTTTCATTTTTTTCTAAATATCGGATAAACGTAGAAACATGAAACTATACATAGGATGAACATAAAACTCGAAACTATTATTTGGTGTTAGGAAATGTTCTAGTTAGGAAAATCTAAAAGTTGAAAGAAAAGCCTTACTTAAACATAGAGGCCAAAATCTACGTTGGTGTCAATCGACAACTCCCACAGTTAATGAAGAAGTATTGAATAATATCTATTCAAAGTTCAGGTAAATTTTGTAATGAATTTACCATGTTTTTTATTTGTCTGGTTCACCACGAGTCGTCTTAAATTTTTCTGAGAACTCGTTGGTGATACTGCATTGTAGACATGTGAAGCTTGAAATATATTTTCTGATAAATGAGGAGGGTTTGATATTGAGAACCAGCTCTTCGTGGAACGCGAAGAACCGTTACTTATTGTTTGGAGCAGTTCCCTGAAGTAGCTGTTTAGAGTACTGCCCCCGCTCTGAAAGAAATGGGTAGGGGAAACCAAGAAAATCATCAGTCAGAGAGACGGTCTTGTAGAACTCTGAGCCAGAAGTGGCCGACGTCAACTCAGATGTGGGAGTTAATATTTCTGACACCATCAAAAATCGAACTTACGATCTTTTGGTGCATGCAACTTCAATTACAGGCCCGAAAGTTTATGCGCAATAATAGTCTGTGATTAAATGTTTTCATGATTTATTTGATAAACGTACTCGAATATCAAATATAATATCACCCGCATTATTGTGCGCAAAATCATCCCAAAATTGCAGCACATCATAGAGAAAATAGGTTTAAACATAATGTATTACTGAACAGCAAAAACTGTTTAACCTATAATGTGTATTTTATGGAATTTTCTACACTGAATCTAATATTTTTGTATTAGTTAAATATGGTATTTGTATATTCAGACTATACCGTCGTATCCATTATTCACCATTAAAGCATAATTTAACACTTTTCGGCATGTCTATCTCAAAATGAATTTCGTAAAAGCTCTACTGGGTCTTACCTTCCTGGAAGGGACAGAGTTCCAAACGAAGACATAAGGTCAAGGTTAAATATTGAAATTGTAGTAAATGACATCAAAATATACCGACAGAAATGGTTTCAGCATGTAAACAGGATGAGCCAAATAGATACTAAGATAGTACTCTTATATAAACCTAAGGGCTACAGAGATGTAGGTTGACCTAGAATGAGGTGGTCACAGAGTTCTGAGTCTCGGAACTGGCCATTGGCTCCCAACCCTTGTCAAGAAAGAAGAAGCGTATACCTCAAAACCTGGAAGGAACTCGAGTACACATGGACAAGTTTTTATAATTCGTACAATATCCTGATGAATATATTTTTACTCAATTTGAATTTCAGTAATTACTAATTTTTAACATTTGTTTTAGAGTAATGAGGCCGGGAGAGTGGGCGGCGTAGTAGATGAGGCTGGGAGAGTAGGAAGGTCGGAGTTTAGCAGATTGGGAGGGGGCAGGGCAGGGCAGGGAGGCGGGGGGCGGGGTTTGGGTTACGGGACGGGTGGATCGAGAAACAAAATACTTGTTTTGCATCTTCTATGGAATTCATCTCTTTTTCTGTGTAATAAATGATTGTCGTAACTGAATATTCTGAACTTATAGAACTTACTTTATTATAATTTTACCTACCTGTTACGGTATTACGAAAAGGTGCATACCCTAATAAAGCACATGCGTCATTATGCTTTCGGTTGAATACCATGCCACAAAAATATATAGAAATGCCCTTTTCATGGTAATAAAAACCGTTAAAAATTTTCAGTATTCTGGATTACTCCTGGCCTCGTAATCAATACTCGTAATAGCCCAGGTTTTAATATAGAGACAAATTTATTTTTTAAGAGAAAATACTGATTCTAATATTGCACAAGCTACTTGTAAAATGTATTTGACAATATATAAAATGCAATTACATATGCATGTGTCATATTTTTGAAATTTAATCACCCATTTCCCAATAATCACACTCGCAAAAACTCACATTGATGAAACTCTTCCTTTCAAATGAACTCGTTAGAATCAATTAAAAAACGATTAGAAAGGTCACAAATAGAAAATGGTATACACTAGGATAAAATTGAACCTAAATCCGTAGTATATCCGTAGTTATCCGAATATCCGTAGTAACAACAGAAATCGTTAGAGCAACAAAATGCGAGGATATGATGTGTACTTTACGAAGAATGTAATTGCTGAAAACATTCATGCTTTTTTGCATGGAAATGGACGAAAAAGAAACCGTTGGAGCACTTTATAGCCCTATTTGTGTGTGCTACGCGTTACGGGTATAAATTCCAAGCTGTAGCTGAGCCGGCATATTGCGAATAACATAAAGAATCGGAATTCTGTTGAGCTCTAATCAAATGCTGCGGTAGAGAGGGAAGCAAAATAGAGTGCTTCGCTCGGCAACGGTGCGGGCAAGTAATTGAAGCTGCGTTCTCCGTTCGATGCTATGTACATTTATATTTAGAATTTTTATTCGCGTCTGTTTTATTGTGTATAAATACATTGCACCAATATTCAATAGGGAGTAAGGTTTCTCACTCGTGGTCGAGAATATTCTTTTGCCGAATGCAGTGGCGTAGAAGTATTTGTAGTATGTTTTTGCGAGTGAAGAAATGTGAGAAAATGAAGCTTGAAAAGTTTGAAGCGACATAGTTTATGATAAGTGTATTAACTGCATTGGTCCTATTCATTTGTTTTTAGATCTTGTATTTGCAGGAGACTTATTGATATATTCAAGTCAGTAATTAATTGACGATTGTTATTTTTGCCAAGTATGCTCACCTCCACTAAATAATACTGTATTGTAAATCATAGACATCTTTATTTAGTTTTAATAGTAAATGTAACTGCGATGTATGTGACGTTTGGAGTTCTCCATTCCGGTCGAGGCGGCTCACGGGCTGAAGTGATGCACCTGCGGAGCTGCAACCGGGAGGTCCTTGGGTTCGACTCCCGACGGTAGCAGGATTTTTGGCACTAGCTAGACAGCTAGATCGAATTCGGCTGCTATCTGGAGTAGAATTATAGCGGGCCGACTTTTGTTTCCGCTTCCTCGACCTGTCCTCATCCCTTAATTACAGATAACTTACATGTAGTACGCCAGCAGGCACATGAGGAGACAAGTCGGGTGTTTAGAGCTTGTCCAGGTGGGGAAGGAGCCCCGCTGGTGGGAGATACGTCGTTGGGGAAAGTTCTGCGAGACGAGATCCGGCGCAAACCCCCATGATAGGTCTGAGCCGGATTTCGCCATCTCGTCGGAAGATCCCCGCCACCGCTCGCGAGAAAACATGCACTACATTTAGAGGACAAGCTCTTATCAGCCAACGCGCCCAAAAACACGAATCAATTATTCAATGGAATACTACGTGACCTCCAATCGCTAAGCAAAGGACCATCTCAGCACCAGCCTGTGGCAGATAGCAGAGAAATGTTCAGTGAATGCAAAACGGGTGGATCCTAAGGTGCGAGGCATTGCGGTAGCCATGTCGTTGGACCCGATATTGTTTTGTTAATTTTTCTCAATTTACTCAAAACAATTACCACATACTGATTGCATCACGTTTCCAAGAGACATTCCCATTTGCTCAAGTGGACATCATTCACAAAGAAAATGAATATTATCGAAAGCGTTTTTTCTTTTGAAAATGGTGAGGGTCCCAAGTTCCTGCTGGCTGCTCGCATCGCTCGCACTCCCACCTGCTGGAACGAAGTGAAGCCGTTCCATCTACGCGTGAGAGTGAGACGCTAGTTGCAGTCATCAAGCAGATCTTCCTAATTAGGAGACACTGAATTGGTAGATTTCGATGTCAGGTCGCTCTCGGGCCCTATTATTTTTTGAACAATAGTTCGTTGTTTGTGCAGTAATTCATACCGCGGTTGAATCCTTTGAGGTGCCTAGCACTCTTCAATTAAAAAAATTTCAATAGATTTTATAAAAAGGATGCTTTTACAGACCGGCAGTGATAGCAGAGGATGAAAGCTGTAATTTGGTAAGCTATTGATGCTGCTGCAGCTGCTGCTGCTGATGATTATGATGAAATGAACTGTCATGGCGCATCAAAAATGCCTCTTATTAAAAGTTTTTCGTGTTAGATGGATCAAAAATTACCCAAAAAATTATCTTGTTTAACTCAGGTTCGAATTTATAGTAATATTTGCCCAGAGTACATTTAAGATTGCGCGTTTTTGTTTTGTTTTGTGAATATATGTTTAGTATTTTTGTAGCGTTAAGCGGGTAACTGAATAATTCCAAAAATCTTCTTCCTAAACTTCTCTTAAAAATATAGCCAGATAGTTTCTTGGATTGCTTCACCAAAAATCTCTTGATAATGATTCTTAAATAATTATAGAATGGAAGAATACATCATTAAAAATTAATTAATTTTTTAAAAGATTTATAAAAAAAATACTTATATTTCCTTAATTCCAAAAAATTACCAAAAGCTAAAAAGATTAAGACAAAAATAGTGGTGCTACAAATGACAATATTTTCTCGCTTTATTTCCAAATCTTGAAATGTTTAAGCTTTCTTTTATCTACAGGTGGAAAAAATTAAAGACAAATTTGGAACTGTTTTCAAAATTTTTAATTAATCCAATTAATTCAAGCAGAAATTTCCAAAAACTACTCGTTTTCTGAATCAATTGTACATAACCTTTTTGTAACCCTTAGTTACTCGCGCAATGTTTTGCCACACAAATCACCGCGCGGCGTACTTTGTACTCCAAGCCTATTTTGTTAGAAAAATGAACTCTGCTGGGCATGAATAATATTTAGATATGATTTATGTTTATATTTATTTGAAATATATACATATTACAACATTAATTTAGTAATAATAATAATATAAAATTTAGCACATTAGTTTCAAGAAAAAAGGTTGTTTTTGATGACAAAGAAAAATGTTCGAAACGTGCAAATTTGTAGCACCCGTTAGTAGTAAGTGTGGTAGGAATTGTAGTAGTCTTTCGCTCTTCCGCAAACGTGACAGTAATTTATTAATTTTGTTGTGGCTATTGTTGTTTATGATGACTTTGTTTTTGTAAATTTGCTGACTAGCGGTGTCTTATTCCACTTTATAACCTTGTCTATGGCAATGTAATCATCTCTACACTCTAAATCGCTTCTTGAATAATCACTTGCATAATCAAGCTCAGGACACGTGTCATGTTCCCTCTCGACCACTACTTCCTTCCCAGAATCACTTGCAGCATCGCAAATTTCGTCTTTTGATGATTCCTCGTGTAATAGTTCACATATCTGATTTTCCGATAAATTATTTATCTCTATATTGTTCCTACTGTGAAACAAATTGAATTAGTTTAATTATATAAATAATTTTTAAAAATCCTTAATAATTAAAAGAAAATGAAAAATCACATTGGTACCCGCGCAGCTTAGAAAGTACGCCATCGAACTCTTGCCAACGGAAATACAGTCGCCTAGCCACTGTAGTAAATCTTCAGCAACCGAGTATCGAGGAGGATGCAGCTGAATGCCTTTTGAGAGATTGGTTCAAATATTAGAACGCGGACTGACATCTGACACCTAGGGCGATAATAGATCAAGTGGTGTACAAAATACGCCAGCGCCAGTAACTAAGGGGTACAAATCTAGTTTTTTAGAATAGATTTTAAAAAATCACTGTCATAAATGGAAGTTTTCCGAATATAATTTTTTGCCCTTTTCGAAAATACAGAGGGGTCGCCGAAAATGGGACTAGTGCCAATTTTCATAATCCGTCGCTACATACGACTCGTTCAATCTTGCGATCAAATCCGCTTCGAAGGCGCAGCCCCCAATTGCTCCCTCCCCGCGCGGCCACTCGCCTTCCGAACAGGCTTTCACCACCCCTTACGGAGCCCGCTCGCAGAGCATTCCAGCACGCAGCCGCATGATGAAAGTGTTGCAAACTAGTTTATTAAGTATTTTGTGTACTATGTGATATAATACTATTTGTAACGTAAAAGCAAAAACATAATAGTTTTGTAACTATGTACGAGTTTTCTTCACTTGTTTTTTGTGGAATTGTATGACGGACTGGTCTACAGAAGTAAAAGGATCTACGTTGAATTGTACATCTTATTCTTACTGGACGTTATCCGTAAATGGTACGAACGCTGCCGATAACAAGTAAGAGGAAGAACGCACAAAATACAAACGGGCAATAAAATAATTTACGCCGAATGTCTTTGCGCGGGCCTCTTTCTCACGGCTCTGTCACCTCCGCCGAAGCGCGTACAAACTGCTCTTTGAGCCTCTGACCGCCAGGGGCACTGACCGCTACCTGCCACCGACCGCGAAACGTACACAAATATTTTTCAGACTCGCTACGTCCCTCCCTCGCCAATACAACACTTTTCTCACCGACGAAGAGCAGCACTTCGGCAACGCGGCCGCGTCCGCGTGGCCGCCCCGCCCCTTCTCTATGTGGAAGCCAGAGGCTGCGGCTCCCGCCAGAACAAATGGTAGCGGCCATCGCGGACACCTCACGTGACACCGCCTCAGCGTCCGATCACCGCCAATGTCACGTGACGCTTCTCCCCGGGCACGAAGGAGCATTCCTCAAATAGGAAGCCGATCGCTGGCGCTCGCGTCCCACGCCTGCAACTTCGCACCCACGACACAAATTCGGAGAACAGACAAACAGAATAGACTAACTCAGACTTCTTGCTGAACTAACAGACAAGTAGACGCAAGATGCAACTCATTTCAAACTTAAATATCAGCCTACAACTGTGCTCCAGTGAGACGAAACGGCTATTGCTGACTCAACTGACAACAACGGACGAGTGTAGCAATACTCGCTTAAACATTGCTTGCAAAAATTTGTCGCTGGTCATAAGTGTAGCGATCGGAAATGTTTCCACTGCGGAGAAAACCATCACAGTCTTGTGCATGAATCATTTTGCTCCTCAGCCATCCAATATTTCCAGCATCACGCACTAGACGCCCCAGCCCACTAGCGCACAATCAGCTTCGTGGCTTCATTCTAGTTACAAGCGCATTCCCCTGAATGGCAAAAGCCAAAGCAGGAACGAGGCGGTGTTGCCTCGGTACTCGAATGTTCTGCTCCACTTCAGCCCCACACGGCTGCATTATTCTTCCTAGTGCTATTGTAAACGCTGTCACGGCACGAGGCTACTATCGCTCGGATATCTCTCTTCTCGATTCTGGCTTCAATTGCAATCTAAGTTCTGAAAACTTTCTCAAATCTCTTGAAACCAACCCTACGAAGACTTCAATCACAATTCAAAATGTTTGCCGCGCCTCATCTTTTACCTCAAGATCGCGACAATACATCTGAAATCACTTTGCAAGGACTGGAGAACTAGTCAAACTTTATTGTCGTGGACGCATCTCCCATCCGCTTCCATCAGTCGAAGCGGACGCTTACCCACCAAATGCAAGCTTGCGAAAACCATGGATTTATTATTAGCCTCCTTCGTCGCCCCAATCAACGAGGCGATATCCACCCATTGAGAACGGGCCTACGCTCACGCAAACAAAAATTGGTTGGGTCGCCAGAGGCTCATTCTCTCCTTCTCAATGAGGCACCCGTGATATCAATGTCATATACAATTTTGTAATTTCGAAAGACGCGCGCTCCGAGCATTTCAAATCTACAAAGCGTTCCTGACGAACCACCTGTGTCAGCCAATGATAAATTATGCCAACAGAATTTCCTAACTGGTATCACGCGTATTAAATCTGGGCGTTACCATATGCCTTCACATTAAAAAACTTCGCCGAACTCGGCTAAATACTCGAAAGCACAATTCTTTTGCAAATTCGAAAACTTGCACACTACGTATCAATCTTCCGTCGGGAAGTCAGAAGAATTTTACATCTCGCGGAACCCAATTCCAACTAAGAGGTGTTGTGCACATTCAAAGTGCCTCATCAAATTCCAACCTTCACTCGCAGTTTTTTTGTCATCATGATCTCTCTAATTCGACAAAATCCATTTGCAAGGGCGCAGTCATTACAATCAATTATCTGACCTATTGTGGATATCAAAATACTTACATAAGAGGTACTACAAATGCTAAAAATATGCGATCTCACTCACTTCGTGCCTATTCTACGCTCTTTCTGATTACACCACGCTTTGAGTTATGTACCGCCGAATCACCAATTGATACAAAAGAGTAATCCATAACTTTCTTCCCCTGCCCACTATATCAGCTTAAATTTCACAATTTGTCGCTCAATTGAAATCTATGATACACGCTCATCTGCCACACTACTAAAACATTTAAAGACACAGTATGGAACTATTTTTGAGAAAATATTTTTTTAATATTGTGTATGTTCTACGGAAAATTAATCAGACAGATCATTTTTTTAAAAATATTGTTTACTCTAAGATAATAAATAAACTTTACTTCAAGATCAATCTTTGAACTAGAGATTCGTTTCGGGAAAAGAGCTCTATTTTCAATATTATAGTTGTAGGAAGACGCCGCCAAAATATGAATATTTCCAATTTTCGAACTACAGAGTTTCAAAAAAACAAGACGTAATTTTTAAGCATCCTTTGCGCAAGTAAGGCAAAAGTACAAACATTTATAACCATTTTTGAGAAAGTTTCGACCTGATCTTGATGCTTTATGTAAAGTATCCCCCAAAATCAAAATATCCGTCACAAACACGAAGCAACTAGAGTTCGTTTAGATCGATCGGGAAGTATCTTTTTTGGAGAAAATCTTCTGTACTGTTAAGGTGCTACGTTGACCGGAGACGGACTGGCAGAGGGACAAACGTTTGGCAGTCAATCATTTTTTCCATATCAAGGATCCATAAAAGGGTTATTCTGACCACATGTTTGAGAGGACGAAATTTACTTCTAAACAAAACAAGATTTGCCAAATTATTCGTCCTCAGGGCCCCAACGTGAGTTTTTCTGTCGAAATATCGCCCATATTCATAGCAACATTAGAATTCTTTCTCATTACTCTGACAGTACTTCGTGAGGCGAGAAGGTAAAAAAAAAGTTTTCACACATCGGGGTGGAGGGGGTCGCCAGACTGGAGGCTCCTGATGGAGTTGGAAACGAGTATCCGGACCTCAGTGTTTTGGCGCTACGCACGTCGTTAGTACCAATGTGGGCGCAGTGATAATGCGGTGCTAAACTCTGTGTTGCCAGACTTATCCGGTGGCCCATCTCTTGGTTCCCTACCCGACATTTGGGCAGGATTGGTCGAGGGACTTGTTCTGAAACCCACATATGAAAGCCCGACAGGGAGCATGAATTTCCTTGGCAGTTTGCCGAGACTCCTGTAGTATTCACGTCGAGAGCTTCGGAGTAGAGGCAGTGAGGAGGTCGGCTGGGATTCCGGGGCCTCGGACTGGGCGGCTCTGAGGTGAGCTCTTGGTTGTATCGTGGCAGTGTCTGATGCTCTCGGGCAAACGAGGGGGGATTCGTCTCGGTTTATTTTGAGTTATGCTTAATTCGACTCCGTGGTAGCCCGGAAAGCCAGTAGCTCTGAGCTGGGAGAGTGGGCTCGCCCAGGAGAAGCCCGCGATGGGCTCTGTGTTCCGGCGGGATTCCATTTTGACGTGTATTTGTGCGCCGAAAAGGGGGCAGATAAAGACACAAAGCCTAAGTGCCCACCCTGAAGTGCAATCGCCCTGGTAGAACAAGATTTGTGTGGAACAGTAGCCCACGCAGGGTATCACGATGGACTGGATCACAAGCGAAGAACTTCGAACTGATTCTTTAGCCCGCGGGTTTGACACATTTTTTGATAAGTGCGGAACTTTTGAAGATTATTTTTTATATTTCTTGTTTCATTAATTTTTATTTTTTAAAAGAAAGTTTTAGCAATCGCAACCATAAAAATGAAATAATTGAATCTAAATTATAGGCTCACAGGTCTATTAGGCTATTGGGCCTCATAGGCTCTGGGTATGCATTCATACACTTTCCCGGGTGATTGCATCTTAGGGCTAAAGACTCCTTTCATTGGTGGTGCTGCAGGGTCTCGGGGCGTGTTACTTGACGTCTGCGTCTCTACGGAAGGCACAGCTCTGCCACTGCTGGGCATGCGGTATGGCGAAAGCACTTCTTCCCTATTCCAGACTGAGATATCCTCCAGATGACCGGGCGGTGGCAGAGAGTGCTGAAAGGCTAAAAAGCAGGATACAAAATACTAAGGAAAAGGTCACAAACGGTGCGGTCATAAACGGACAAAAGTGTTGAAGAAAGGTAGCACTGTATCCTCTTATTTGCGTTCAACATTTCTATTTAGGCAACTTGTTCGTGTGGATAAGCTGCTTCAGAGCGGGGTGACGGTGATGAACGAGGGCCTGTCGCCCATTGTGTGCTTCGCCCTATCTGCTCCTCTCATCTAATGATCCATGAGGCGTGTACGCCCGGCGCGACAGTCCCGGCCCGGCGCCCCTGCCCCCACCCCTTCCTCCCCGCCCCGCCCTACTCGCGTCCCCCGGGCTGAGCCCCCTCTGCCAGTGTACACTGCGCCTGCCCCCTGCCGTCCACGTCACCGCCCCCGCCCCTTCGGCTCTCCGCCTCCCACACTGGGCGGTGTTGCGAATTATGGCATTGGGGGTTAGATCCAACATTCCATTGCAAACCGCGGTATTCTATGCCAGACATGATTTCCTTAGACGAAATGTTACAATTTACTCGACAGCTTTAGCAATGAGTGACTGATGAAGCTACTCACCTACTGCGACGTTGCCTGCACATCCTGCAGTCACAGTCGGCTATTGATGCCAACCTCCATCACACCTTAGTCCACTCGCTGACTCCACCAAAATCCCCGACCTCAAAACCCTCCACGATATTTCTGTCCTCGCCATTGGTGCCTTACTTTCCGCTCTTAAGACTCCATCTTATTTCTCTTCCCCGCCAGCCCGCTGTGTCACTTTCACCTCTCCTCCCATCCATCACCCTCGCACCGCCCTCGCTCCGTCTCCCGCCAGCGGTCGACAAGTGGGTCCTTCTTCCTCTGTGGCTTCCGCGATCTATCGCCGCCATGGTCTCATCTTCTTTATCAAATCTTCTCGTTGTCTTCTTCCACACCGCTGCCTGATCTTTCACAGCCGGTGTTCCTTTTGAGGTCGTGTGCACCTCTGAAGAGAGCAAATATAACATCGCTTTAGTTACTTGACATCATCGCCCTTTGAACACTGTAACGCCGCGAAAATGCAACGGAAAAATCAGTTATTGTACAGAATGCTCCCAGATCCAAGAGTCCAGATCGACTGAGCTGACTCAGTAACAACCATTGCTGCTGCAGCACCTCTCACTGGGAGGTCCTACTATTTGAGTTCCGTCCGTGATTTAAATCCGACGCTTTAAGCCAAGTCAAATTCTTACCCGTTTTCGTGAATTCTAGTAGTCGACTGCTCTGATTGATAGTTTTCAGTGGTTTCTTCTTTTGATACCAAGCGAATAACAGCGTAGAACTCTAACAAATGAGCGACAGACCGCGCCAAATTTTCCCTTCCTCATTCTGATCTCTCTTGTCATCTTACACACACACACACGTTTACTCTTACAAGTAAAGCACACGCCGGAAGACCAATAGAGAGCTTTGAGCTTGTCCCAGGTGTAGCAGTGCCCCGCTGGGGCAGATATGTGAAGGAAGAAAACTCCGCAATCGAGGTGTAGGTCGGCGACGGTTCTAACTTTCCACTGGCGAAGGCAAAATACCACTTCAGTCTATAACGTAAACTACACTCCAGAACTAATGACCAAAGCAGATGATGCGCTAGGGAACAAGGAGTTCTCACGCCCTCACGCACATAGTGTCCAGGACACTGCACGTTCCCGTGTCCTTTCCGCGCCTGTAGGGGATCAATTTCGTCTAGGCTCTTCAGTCAATAGGATAATGTGTTGCGGGTTGCATCAGGAATTTAAGGGGATAGAGAAGAACGCCATGAAGTAACGTACAAATGTAAATGATGAACATGGTCAAAAATAATATTTTAATAGGAATTATTTAGATTAAAAATAGTTTTAAAAAGTGTACAGAATTACGTTCGTTTGAATAGAGATATGTTTTATTTCTCGTCGTATAGATAAAAGGCAAATAAAGAATACCAAAGGTATGGAACATGTTACTTAAATGCAGGATAAAATATTGAGGTTCTGTTTATTTGACTGTACTCATACTGTGTTTTTGAAAACGATTATGGGTCTCCATGTGTTGAGACAAGTCCTAAAAGGCCTTTCATTCTGTTCGGCTCTGCTTTCTGCGGTCGCCGGCAGCTTTCGCTGATTCAATGAACCTCCCTCGTTTCGGCTTCTGCGGTCGACATTCTCCAACGTGTCCGCCGTCCCCACAGCTGTCGCGATCCACAGCTGTGGTTCCTGATTTGCCGCCTCTACCATTGTCATTTCTGTAACAGAAGACATCGCTGCCACCTCTACTAAAGGTGCCGCCGCCCCCTTCCCAGTCTCCTCCACATCCACCGCCTTTCCCTCCCCTTCAACCTCTACTTCAACCTGTGCCTGCCTCTCTAACTCCACCTGCAAATCCACATCCACTATTATCTCTACCTGTACATATACCTGTTCCTGTACCAACATATCCAGCTCTATGTGTAACACCACTTCTACCTCAAACTCTACCTCTCTCTCTATTTCTACCTCTGCCTCTACCTCATACTTCCCTTCTCTACTAACTCCATTTCCCCTCCCTCTTTCTCGTCCTCGACCTCCGCCGCCACACCTCCCTTTTTGTGAAAATTGTCAGTCCATTAATTATTCGTAAGTGAAACTAACGCGAATCCAATACCGACCTCCCACTGGGATCTGACCTGTCACCACGTTATTGAAGCCTTTTACTCTCGTCGATGTGATTGCGATGAGCATCGCGAAAATGAGAGGGCGTCCCTTTCACAGATCGTACCCACGGGTCAGAATGTGTTCGGCAGAATGTACAGGCGGGAATGGGGCGGGGCCCATTGTCTGCTCCTGCTCCTGCGCTCGCCTGTCCATTTATATGCGTGTCGTGTTTCGGCAAATTCTCGCCATCGGCCCGTCCCTCCGGCCCCCCCCCCCGCCCCCATCGTTTGTTCAGATTCCGCCATCCCTGTCTTCCCTGCTGTTCCTGCAGCCCGCACCGTTCCGTGCCGCATACCCAAGAGCTCCCTCCGTGCCCACTGCCCCAGTCTCCATGCCGCTAGTTTCCTCAAAGGTGTCCGCCGTACTCACCTCCATTGCCATGTCACCCACCCCTGCCACCGTCGCTTCTGTTATCATCTTGGTAATAATTCGAATTTGTATAATTTGTATTTAAATTATTCAATAATTTATAGTGAAATTAATATATTTATAGATAACTTAAAAATAACTTCCTAAAAGAAATTATAATTCACATTTGTTAATGAGGTTTATAAGCATTTTAATTGCAAAAATTTTGAAACATGCGTAATACTAATGCATTAAGATATTTGGTTGAAGCATGACGCTTGCCAAGCGATCTTCACCGTACTTCTAGACATAAACAGTCAACAATAAAGACACCCAAAGTGAGGGGGCCATGGAAGGGGGTAGTAAACAGGAAAAAGGCTGAAAGAGAAGACTTTTAACATTCTGTAACCTCACGCAGGTTAAACATGCAGGACTAGATGTACAAGTGTAAAAAAGTGATAGCAATAACGGTGATAATGATGATGGTGAAATAAGGAATGATGAAGATGGGAAATGAGAGAAACTACAGTTAATATATGCGAGATCACTCTTCGGTCCACCATAAATATTCACATGGATTGGCCAAGGACCATTGGCGGCCCCAATCACTCCGCCACGAGACCCTGCCTTTGTATCCTCACCACCGTTTGCCTCCG
Source organism: Teleogryllus oceanicus (assembly GCA_964035755.1). NCBI lineage: Eukaryota > Metazoa > Arthropoda > Insecta > Orthoptera > Gryllidae > Teleogryllus > Teleogryllus oceanicus. The sequence continues at coordinate 55,784,819 of CAXIVR010000008.1, forward strand.
ACGCCCCCGCTGATCTCACCGTCAACATCTCTGACGCTGCCGCTGCCCTCTCTATCGTCACCGGCCTCCGTCCCTGCCGTCCTCAGCGGTCCTCGCCGTCCCCTTGTCCCCCATACAGCACATTATCGATGAGCCGCCGCCCCCCGCCGCCGCGCCCGTCACGCCAATCCGCATCCACAGGCTGAGCTTCGCTCGGAGCCAGCATTGCCGCTGACTCTGCAGCGACTCAGGATTTGGGTCTAAAGGCGTAATTTCGATAGTAGATAGCTAGGTGAGCCTCCCTCAGTGGTGCGTTGGTTATCGTGCTCGCTTTTCACACACCAACCCCAGGTTCGATTCCCGACCAGGGCAAAACAATAACTGTGAGCTTTCCTTACAAAGGTCCCTGTATCTATTGCTGTGTGGCGATGAGAAAGCGCACCCTAAGGTTATGAAGACTGGTATACACGGTGAAGGGATGTCTTTGTGCTAATCACACGAACCCATTATCCCATGGCCGAGAGGCTGAGTCACCGCTGATCGACCAAGCCCCGTAGCGTGTTCTTGAGGCAAAGACGGATAGGTCGAATTCAGGAACTGTTTTGAGGCAAATTAAAGCGCACCCTAAGGTTATGAAGACTGATATACACGGTGAAGGGATGTCTTTGTGCTAACCACACGAACCCATTATCCCATGGCCGAGAGGCTGAGTCACCGCTGATCGACCAAGCCCCGTAGCGTGTTCTTGAGGCAAAGACGGATAGGTCGAATTCAGGAACTGTTTTGAGGCAAATTAAAGCGGCGCGCTGCTCTGGTTGGTCGTTATTCGCGGTCTTTCCGATCAATCTACGGCGAATACCGGAATACTGCCCTAAGAAATGGGCCATGTATCGCGCTCTTCCCGTTCCTTGTCCTATTCTCTCCAGTTACTCACTGACGGCTCCAATGACCCTAGTCGGGGACTTACCAAGGAACGTCAATCTATCAATTAACCACCTTTTTATCCGTTTCCCCCACTTACGCCAATATTTACCTCGCATAGAACTTAAAAGTTGCAACTAAATACTTTTATCCACTTTTGTTACGCACACTGAAACTTAACAAACCAAAAATCAGTTTCGTCATCAGATTTATTAGAACACATGTGTTTTATTAATTAAATTAATAAACAGGTATAGTCTAGATATCTAAGATTGTTTTAGTTTAAGTACTTTGAAATCAAATAGCGTTCATTACCAGAGTTGAAAAAGTAATACTTCTTCTTTCTAGGGTTTTTATCCAGCCGACAGCCGGTTTCCCTTTACGTCCCGATGGACGCATATTCGACCACATACTAGACACCAACACACTTGCGGGCTCCTCTGATCTGGGGTCAGCAGAACGCGAGGCCCTCCGCGACAACACATACATTCAAAGACAAGGGACAAACAACCATGCCCAAGGCGGGACTAGAACCCGCGACCCTTCGGACCGAAGCGCTGAGTCGGTACTCGCTCTTAGCCACCTCGGCGATCCAGGTCGGCTTAAAAAAATTAAAAATTAAAAAAAAAATCCTAGTAAAACATTTTGCTAATAAAATTTCAGAAAGCGAACCCAATCTCTAAAAATTGAATCGTTGCGATTCTGTTATTGGCACTGTAAATTCCAAGTACGGCACATGTTTGAATGTGATGTTTTCGCTGTAGATATTAAATGAATCCTGGTCCTGGTATTCGCAAAGGAAAAGGGATCCCCGCGCACTAAAATGAATTCAAATCTGGAAAAAATCGTGTAATATATAGAGCACTTTTGTATGAATCAAGAACACGACTTTTGAAGAGAAAAAAAGCAATAGATATTTGAAATGTGAAATGCCGGACAAAGATTGGAATCGGTTCAGCATGTATGGTGAGATGGCTTTGTGAAGAGTTAAGCAGCTAATAGATTCCACATGAACGAGGAAATTAATATGAAATCGATATATTTTACAATAATTAAAAAAGTGAAAAAAGAGAATCCAAATATTCAATAGAACATTATTCTAATGAAAAGGAAGTGTATAAAAATTAAAAATATGAAGCAATTAATAGAAGTGCATGGAGAATGCATGAAGAGGCTCTAGAAGCAGAAATCCGACAATGATTCGAGGCTATTTTAGTAAACAGAATTGCCTTAAATTGATCCGTTTTCTTACCCTATTCAGATCTGTTTCTCTTTTCTAAATTATTTCTTAAAACAATACCCTACCTCCTTTCTGTTATGTCGACTTAATGCATAGGAACGGAGGAATTAAAAGCCATCATTAACGGCTGGCATCCGTTAAAAATTAACATTTGGCGTCCGTTAAGCACAATGGAAACAGACGAGTTGTAACAAAGGAACGTTAGTAGATATTGAATCATTTATATTCAGTTTCGTCAATGGTTTATTTTTAGCGTGAAATATGATAGATGTGAAAATTATAATGAAGTGAGACATCCTGAGTAAACCCCAAAAATAAAGTAAAGATACCTCTCTCAATTCATGCCTCGGATACCTATAAAATGGAATGAACATCCAAATTAAATTCCCTAATTTATCAACATTGGAGAAACATTGCAAATGAATTTTTTTTCGCCGTATGGGCAACGACAACAGTGATAGATGTCAATGACTGTTCGTTTGGAGCAATTCCTAAAAACTATTCACTGGAAATTTTATTTCTAACATGGGAACCTTTTTGAAAACATCCATGTTTTTGGAAAAATATATTGATGTGAAGAAAACATCCAACACAAACCATGGATGTTAATATATCAATGCATCGATGTTTGTTTGCTCTCCCGAGTGGTCGCGCCACCAGGGAGAGCGATGCGTTGGACGCTTCGTCCTCTACGCATCCACACGCGGGAGCATTCGAACAGAGACCTTCGATTAGAGGGGGAAAACTTTTCATTTCAGGATGACATTGCGCTTCAAAAGGATAAAAAGGGGGCCCTCACCGTTACGAAACTCGAGTGTCCCCTCGCCCCAAGTCATTTGTTCTAAATGTCTATCCTGCATTCTCTTCGGCCTATCGGCCAAATTACGTTAACTATAACATCTGACGCACATTATCCCGGACAAAATAATTAGCGTGCCTTTCGCCAGGAGCCTGGGGGATTGTTCGGTCCGGAATGCGGCCCGCATTGTGCTGCTGTGTTTCGCCTCTGGCGGCGGCTGATCCAATGATCCCGGCGCCGTGCTCCGTCCGCTCGCCAGCCCCGCCCCCGCCCCCGCCGCTGCGCCTGACGGGCCGTCACTCAGGCGGAGCGGACGGTCCGGGCGGCGACGTCAGGCGCAGGACCCGCGCAGCCGCGCCCACCGCTCCCAAGCGGCGCCTCTGCGCTCAAAGCGAGAGCGAGAGGTGTTGCCTCCACTCACTGGGTTAGCAGCTTTCGAGATTAGCTCAGCCGCCATTGAGAGCCGTGCACTCGACTGGTGGGACAGGTACGCTAAACAGTCAGGTAAATAAGGTTGGTAGATAAGCACGTAGGTAGATGAAGTAGGGAGTCAGATGAGCCAGGAAGGTAAGTAATTTTGTAGGTAGGTTGGTACGTAATTTCTAGGTTGGATGGTAGGTTGGGTAGGTAGGAGGATTAAGTAGGAAGTAGGAAGTTGAGCTTCTGGCTTCCAGATTTCAAATTTGAATATAATGGCTAATGATTTGATTGTAATGGAAACCAGACAATGAAAACAATAAACATGTTGATAAAGAGAATTTCTTTTATTTAAGTTATTGAAATACCAACAACACGTCACCTATGAACCAAAATCCTTGTTTCAAGAAGCAGTATCCTAAAGCAAGACTCCCACGGTTCAACAAAAATAGTGTTGTTAGTAGATAATAGTACTCACTACCACATTGTAAAATCTACAGTATGTTGTGTCTAATGGGTTAGCACTAAAACTGACTCAAACATTATTAAATTCAGAAATAGCATTGTTTATTTTGCTGTGGTGAAAATGAAAAACTTATCTAAACGTTTGTATAAACGATTTATACTCTAATAAGAAACTCAGGCTCAGAAACACGGCCCGAATCAGAAGATTATTGGACACCTTTTAAAACATTTTTTCAGTCATCAGGTTTCCGTTTCTTAAGAGAAAAAAACTTTCGTTCGAAACTTTTTGGGCTGTCTGCTTGAACGCACTTCTATTCACAAGGCATTTATAACTTCCTACATATTGCCCATTGCATGACAATAATACAAATGCCTCAATTCCCTTGCTGGATGCTCTCACACGTGCCCGCTTCGTGGCCCGCCCTCTAGGCGTGGGGTGGGGGCGGGGGGGGGTGAAGTGCACGAAGCCCCCACTGGCGCGAGGAAAGCCTTGTCTGATGATCACTTGTGATGTGTCCATTCCATGGAGTATTAAGGGGAGAGGGTGCCATAAAATGCGTAAAATCATCGATTTTGGCTAAATCAATAGTTCAAACCTTGCTCCTCCTAAATATATCTAAATGTTTTCCTCTAGGACGCCTGAAATTCCTTTAATTCTTATTCAATGTCCTAATAATCCTGAGCCACGCCCCCTTTTTTGACACTGCATACAAGAATGACTATTTTTGTTCATTCATTGGTAGCATCGGTCTTTTATACTGAAGAAGAAAATCCTGAATATGGAGAAAAAATGTTCTAGTAGAGCAACGGCAAGTACTACATACTTTTTTCACATGGTGTTTCCCGAAAATGTACACATGTAATTAATGTGCCTTTTCTAATTATTATTCACAATTCTTTGAAATTTACAGGATACATTCCTTATAATATTGACAATAAATTCATTCTTATATAAATATTATTCAATAAAAAAATATAAAAAATATTTGTCCAAAAATACTGAAAAATTAGAGCATAAGTTGTAATTGAAAAAATACTAATTATATTAAAGTAATACTATTAAAGTTTAAAACTCTGGACTACACTCTCATGCTAGCCTAATAGTCAATAATTAGTATAGTGTTTCCGATTTGTCGCGTTAGTTCTAATAAGTGTACAAGAAAACTTGTAATGTGTCCAAATTTCGTTCTAGTCTAGTAAAGAATAGTTCTCATCATGTTTCTGCATTGTTCCTGTTTATCCTAATATGTGTTCCAAATGCATAGCAACAGCTCTGTATAATTCCTGTGCATTTCACTATCCAAAGAGTGAAAAAATGCTTCATTCATTCTCCTCGGTGTATCTGTACTGCTATAAGAGTAAATTTTTGTGCACGTGCCATCTGTAAGTGCGCAAGTGACCACAAGAAAAACTGCTATCAGAGCTACTAATAAGACCGGAAGGGTGATTGTTATTGAGGTAATAATTTGTATATAAAACGTTGTTCGTTGAAAACTGGATAAGTATAATCCTAGCAAATGTAGTCAGAAAGATTCCAAGTAAGTTTTCTGTGAAACATGTGAGAACGGTGATTCAGATGAAGAATATTTTCAAGTATTCTACAGAGAGAGGTGGCTCAGTGCATCAATTAATGTCACTGCAGTGCCTCTTGCTAGAAGGTTCTAGCTTCGAGACCCGACAGTGGCAAGATTTTCGACACAAGCTTATCAGCTAGGACGAATTCAGTCGCTGTCTGGAGGAGAATTCTAGAGGCCGGATACTCTGATTGGTAGTTTTCTGTGGTTTCTCCGATCAACGCCAGGCGAATGCCGGGTCAGTTCCCTAACAAACGGGCCACGGACCGCGCGTGATCTTTTCTTCCTCTTCCTTGTCCTATCCTCTCCTTACACATACTTCCACTAATATGCGCTACACTTCCTCACATGACGGGAGTCCGGTCGAGAGCGCCTAGAGCTTGTCCCGCTGGTGGGAGATACCTGGTTAGGGGAAAACCCCGTTAGGCGACGGTAAGTCGGCGCTGGATCTCGCCATCCAGCGGGGGAAGAACACCGTCACCTCCCGAGGGAAAATATGCACTATGCGTACGGGGCTAATGACGTGAGTAGTTGACGCGCCCAGCGTCACTAGCAACCAACAATTCTAAAACCCAACTATCTGCATACAAATTGTGTGAGGGATATACCTTCAAAGCTGTGTCTCTGGCCAGAGGGTGGAAATTTCCTATCGATATGGACGGTCACGTAACGATCGAGATTCGGGTCAAGGCGGGTGGGTCATTATGCCTCCCACAAACACGAAGGCTCCAGTGGGATCAAGTTAATCTTTAAACTCTGTGGCCCTAAAGGAGGAGTGCAGCATGGCCATGGCCAAAACATACTTGCTGCAAATACCTGCAGCGTTCTCTACTTCCCAGTTTCCGCTTTGGGATCCGGATGGTCCAGGTAACTGCAGAGGGACTCCGGTGGATGTGGAGAGAAATACCAAAGTCTGAGGTCAAACCTTGTACGGTGAAAGAAACCTAAAGTTTAGCGTTTGATATCTTTCAGGATTTGGGTGCGAAGTTCATTCAGAATCATAAATGAATAAGCGTGTAAAATCCACACCGCATACAAATTTATTTAAAATACGAATAGGTGATTTTCCTTCAAAAGATAAGGAGATATGGCGTCTGTGTAGGGAAGGTAGAGGGAATACGAGGAGGGGTAATTATGAAGAGATTACGACCAAACTGTTTATGCAGATAGTTGTGTTACTTCAATAACTTACCTCAGCTACAAATCACGTGTCAAACAAACGGCGTAGATGCACAACATTTTTATTTTCTGTTAACATTAATCACAGTTTCGAATTTCAGTGATTGTTTTGGTCATATCATTTGATGAGGGACAAATTAGCGACTTGGAACACTTGCGTTTGCCACTGCATCTCTGTTGTCAGGCACATCTCGGTATATATATATATATATATATATATATATATATATATATATATATATATATTGCAATTCGGCCATTGCTTGTCGCCGGACCCAAACTTCCCCCTCTGTCACGCCAATTAGGACAGCCCCTGATTCGACACGGCTCAGCGCAAGGCGCGCGAACACGCGCCGGTCGTCCTATTCTCAGATTTACGACTAGGGTAGGATAGCCCAACCCAGGCAAAAGCGGGCGCCATTGTGCACACGAGGCACCGGAACAGTTGAATTACAGAGATTCCGAATACTGTTTACGTAATCCCATAGGACACAGAATCATCGCGGAGACAGCAGAAAGGACTGCTTTGTCCATCTCTGGTGTACTGGCCAAAACACACCCACAACAAAGACCCCCAACCAGGCGCCCAGAAAATTACGTTAGTTAGGAAATGCCCTATCGGCTTCCGACTCGCGTCGAATATTCTCGAAATTGAGACTTTGACCAATAGCATTTGAAATTCTGATCACGTGAAGGAGCGATGTGCGAAGTTAGAAAAGAGAGTGGGGATGCGAAGCAGGAAGCTCGAGAGAGTAGGATTTTTATCAGAAGACAGATAGAAGGCGAGAGACTTACACACCGGGGGGAAACACCGTCACACCGAAGTGTGTCGGTAATCAGATGACATGTGTGCGCGTTAAATTTATAAAGGGCGCCAAACGGGCACTTACCTGACACCTGGCACCGGCATATGAGCACCTCAGTCGTGAGCACTGTGAATGAGGGCATGCACTGGGTCCACTACTACTACTAAGTTATAATAACTACAAAGTCATGTTCCTTTTTAAGTGTTAATCGCCTGAATGGCGAGAACACGTTTATTGCTTGTTAGAATACATTTTGATCCGAAAGTTTCTTAAATTAAATTCTAATATTACTTTTAAAACAGATGACTTTTTTGAATGTCTTTAAAATGAATACAACAATAATGGTCGTTGATTCTACCTCTTTCGATGATTGCACACCTGTGGTCGCCCTCAAATCAAACGCTGTCGCGAACCGCGTTGTAGCAAGGCGCAGCCAGCCGGAAGCAGCAGTTCATTCCGCGCCACCGTTCCTTCCCGTTCCAGTACTTCGCAGATCCGAGCTCGAAGTCAGGAAATGGTTGAAATGAGCCGCAATCGGAGGATAGCGAAAAGGGCCGACAATACGCCACCCTATCCGTATTAGGTCAGCCTCGATAACTCAGCTGTACTATCGATCCTTACGGATCTACGCCGAACCAAATCCCACCCACGTGATTCTTGTAAGCCTCATTAATCTAGGAATTTTACCATTACCTTGTCTATTGATTTACGAATCAGTGGTTTTTGTAAAAATGACTTGCTAAGGGCGGGAATATATTTTCAGAAAATGCCGATGTCTGTTACTATAACACTCAACGTAGAAATCATGTTAATCGGGTGACAGTATCAACAGCTCATTACAAAATGTTCACATACAATACATGCACATTATTTTACAACACTTTGTCAGATGACATTAAGCGATTGAATTCGATAGAAAAGTTTAAATCCCAAGTGAAATCGTTTCTGCTGCATAACTGTTTCTATACAATTAGAGACTATATGAGCATCACAAGGAAAGTAACATTAATTAACAGTGATATTTAATGTATTATTTACCATTGGACTGTATAATTCTAAACAATATGTAACAAGTATTGTATCGCAGCTTTTGGGTCAATGTCCCCCATCTCGATCAGGTTTTTCGTCCAGTTTACCTGATCCATTCACCAAATGCTGAGATGGCCCCTTGTTTTGCTTCTGGACATAAATGTAACTTCGTTATTTGTGCACGTCTTCTAAAATTCAGTGGGAAATACAGTTATTCAAATTCTCGTTTCCATGTTATCACGGCAGGAAGTATTATTCCGATGGACAACATGGATAAGAGCCCAAAATTAATTGCTTATTTATCCTTAAAAATATATTTTATTACATGAGAGGTTTTTTATTAAAAATGTAAGTAGTATATGACTTAGTGTAGGGATCACAGAATTTTGAAAATGTTCGCACAATTCACTTAAATACGTAGCACATCATACGCAGTTTTAACTGTTTTGTGACGTAAAATAAATAAATAAATAAATAAATAAATAAAAACAAATAAATATAAATAAATGTAAATAAATATAAATAAATATAAATAAATATAAATAAATAAATAAAATAAATAAATAAAAATAAATATAAATAAATAAATTAAGAATGTGTCTGGTGGTGGCCAATAGATGGCACCTAAGAACGGGTGTGACAACACGATAAGGAAGGAAATTACAGGGTAGCTAAAGCAGTTTTCTTCGGGAACTAAAAAAGCAACAAATGATGGTTTATTTATCTGAATCTTTATTCATTAACTTTCAATTGACAATCTAGAGGTCTTCAGACATTGTTTGCCTCTAATAGTCTTTGAAAATGTTAAAATCTTTTGTAAATTCATTCTGTACATCTTTTTCATTTGATAAAGTGTGTAAAGCAATGGAATCATTAGCATTTCAACTGTGCCTTCCTCACTTTCGGGTATATTTTTATATTTACTTCTTTTATGTTTTTGTGTGAATTGATTATACGCCATTTCTTTATATTTAATTTAGTGGTTACTTATTTATTCTAAAAAAGATAGTATTGGCACATAGGCGTCCAACATTAATTGAAATTTGGCACCGTTCTTGTAATTCAATCATTTATAGTACTTCTCTGTCGCTAAGTAACAGCAAAGGGTTTACATTTCAAACATCGCGCATTCCACATAGTTTTAGTTTTCTAAAATCGGCTGGATGGCTTCCAGAGAGAAAGGGAATTCATTTTTTCGTGTGAATATCTTTGGAAGGACTGAGCTGCTTTCCAAGAAGGCCGTGACAGAGCACAACAAACCAGACACCAAGAACTACCGTAATAGACAGCATTGCACGTTGTCGCAATTTCGCGGAATCCTGCCTACATAAGCGGCGATGAGATCGAATTTGTTTGAGGATCCGGAAGCCGAGCAGTTTCGTGGCGACGCGCCTCGCTCGTGTTAAAAGCTAAGCAATACGCGTCTTGGCTGCATTGAAAGTCGGACTTTTCCTTTGGTAGTGCGTCTAGTTGATAGCATTGCACACTCCGTGAACAGTGTGTGGGCGTGCGATCTCTATGTAACATTTAACACGCACGGATTACGAAAAAACATGAGCAAGCGTTTGCCTTTTTAACCAGGCAGGTAACACTGACAACTTCTTCAATACTCAATAATTCTTACTCTGAGGTAAACTAATAGTTCTTATATACTTGGTTTTAAAGAATGTTCCCTTGTGTCAAGGGTTTAAAAGGCGTTAGGAGTCTTGAAACGAGTACGGAACTTCTGCAGAAGCTCTCCCAAAAAACCGTCTTGGTTCAGTGTGTCTATGCTTCGCCAGTTGTGCCCGGAGACGCCGAAGCGGTGCTTTCTCGTCTAATTCTGCTTCGTGTAAACCGACCGCTTTACACATGACTTTTCCTCGTAGACTACTTTTTGGTCAGATCAGTTTCACTTGTTTGCCTAGCTCTCCTCTTCTCTGGCGTGTCTTATTCGTTTTCTTGCGTCCGTCAGTATCAAGGTTTGTTTTTTTCCTGGATTAATTTTCTTATAAGATTGATTGATTGTTTGATTATTTGATGTTTCTAGGCGAGACATTTGAAGCGCTTAGTTCCGTAAGTGTAGATCATGCTTTTATCTTGGGAGGTGGCGATATTTTCCCCCGCTGGATGGTAATCACCGTCTCCCGCCAGGGGAGCTCTGCCCGAGCAATGACCAGCTTTACGCTCCCGACGTGTCGTAGTGTATTGCATGTGAGTGAGTGTGTAAGCAAGGGGTAAGATATGACAAGGAAAGAGGATCGGGCGTGGTCTGTGGCCCGCATTTTTTAGGGGCTTTGGCATTCGCCTAGAGTTGATCGGAGAGACCACGGACAACTACCGAACAGAACAGTCGGCCGCTAGAATTCTCCTCCAGACAGCGCTTGAATGCGACCTCGCTATCACAGTCGCCGAGGACCTCGCAGTCAGAGGCACTGTGGAGATCTATGCTGCTGCCCTGAGCCATCGCAACCTGTTTTCTTATAAGGGTCGATGAACGTTGCGTCATTGCGAATGTTCCAGTTGAGCGACGTTTTCTGGGATGCATCGTTGTTTGCTTATCTATTTCTCATATCCCACTGCGCGCTCGGCTTCTTCTCCGGCGACTGTTTCATCGTGGATCAAATATGTCGCCTTATTGCTGTGTAAGACTCCTGCTTCACATTTACCTTTGTGTGCATCAGTCGCTCTCGTACACAGATCCAGGGACACACGGCAGACATCAGAATAAATTGAAAAATATTTGAGAAAACATTAAAACTAACGCTATATTATTTAGTTAAATATTACAAACATTTTCTGAATGAAATTTTTTTAACTTTTGAGGTGTGGCAAGGGCATGTATATTTTTACTTTTTTCTCTTCTTGCTGACATTTCTATGGAGACCTAAAGCTGTGACCTTTATTGAAGAACTACTTCAACGTTCACTGCGTTACTTTCAATGCTCCATTTTCTTCTAAAGCGCTACAACACTCTCTCGAATGTCTTGGCCTGCTCCAAAACTATCTTCCATTTTCCTCTCCATCTTGAACCACCTCATGACAATTCCTAATCCGTAGTATCTTGATGTCCTTCATAACATCATCTTTCCATCTGATTATCTGTCTCCCTTTCGTTCTGCTGCAATCGGGTACCAATCATAAATCTTTTGGACCATTCTTTCTTCTTGCATTCGACATAAGTGTCCAAATCATCTAAGCCGAAGAGAGATAATGTGATTTACAATGTTTTTAGATTTTATGATGGCTTCAATTTCATGATTATACCTTATACTCCACAAGTCACCCACAACCTTTATTGGACCAAAGTTTTTCTCATAATTTTACTTCAAGTAAATGTAACCTAATGTCATTTTCCTTCAGGGTCTAGGTCTCTACCACATGTCACTACAGGTCTTTATAAAGTTGAAGTTTTGCACTTGAAAGTAGCTTACGTCTGAATAGATCTATATTTGCAAATTGAGCTCTGTTCTCTGAAGTAATTCATTCAGATATCTCATAGTCGATTACATTGGTCTTGTTTATTCTTAAGCCAAGATATGCGAAGGAGTTTCCACAAAGCAATTGCACATGAGATCATCACCACTATCATCTTCCTCAAGAATTTTCGTTGCCGCCACGACACACTCGCTGTCCTCTTCACCTGTGTGTACTTTCTAAAATATAATTCGTTCTGAAGTTCAAACATTTTCGTATTAGGTTTCCCTCTTCTTTATACAAGTATTTTGCTCTGAAAAAATTGTACTCGTATTTAAGAATTGGTTATGCCTGAAAAAGCGTCCAAAAATTTAACTTTTATTTGCTTCTTACACATGGCGACGATTTCGAATATTTTGTTAACTATCCGCCAAGGACGAATGGCCAAGGAATGTTCTCGTAGGCATTTACTAAACGATGAAACACTAACTTCTAACGTAAACAAAGATGCAAAAAGTTCGCTGACCTCCGTCCACCCCTTCCGCCCCCGCCGCTCATTTGTATTCGACTGATACGAAATATGAGATAGAACAGGATATATTAGCGAGTACAATTTATTGTTTGCATTCCTCAGTATATTATCAAAATAATTAATCTATTCAAGGTGCAGTGTGTTTGCCACATTCAATGAAAGTAACTGAATTAAAACGAACTGTCATAAGTTGCATTTATTGCATTTTCCAACGGTTTATAAGCCGTGGCTTTCAGTATTTGTGAGGTTGAATAAGTGTTGATACACAAAACAATATTCCTCTCATGATTGGAACATTTATCTGAAGAGTTCTCACTTGACGAAGAATTGAACAAAAATAAATTATTACAAAATACTTGGTTTTCTGACAGATTTCAAATACTTTTCAAAGATTGAAAGAAAAATACCTATATACTACACGCATGCGCGCATACGCTCTCATCCTCGCAACTCTTGTTAGAAAAAGAAGGAACAAGAGCAGAAGAGAACATGTTTAGTGACGCCTGCACGTAATGCATGGGATGCGAGGCAGGAGAACGTGTGTACCATACTGTTGCGAAGGTAATGACTCGCCCTAACGAAGTGGCCTCTGGTGACTGCCAATGAAGCTACAAGCACCCACGCAACGAATGCTGCTCAACTCCTCGCACTTGTGGGTCGATAAGACCGGTCTTTCTGCACTCCGCCTTTTAGTGCCACACTCCTCATGGGATGCTGGCAACGACGAACTAACATATTGTCTCCCTGAGGAAACTAATTAATAATAATGAACGCAGTCGCATGCCAATGGACGGGGGCGGGAAGTTCAACGATGGACCCTGACGTCGTTTATTCCCTCTATGTTTAGGTGAGGAATTACCCTTTCATCATTTGCGACTTCTTTTATTAGAACCTTGGCTCAGAGTATCAATTGATGTCACTGGATTGCCTCTGACCGGTCGGTAATAGGTTCGAGTCCCGACGGTGGCAGGATTTTCGGCACTAGATTGTCAGCTAGGTCGAAATCAGTCGCTGCCTAAAGACGAACAATGGCTGCCGGCTTCCCTGATTGGTAGTTCTCAGTAGTTTATCCCATCAACTCCACGCGAATGCTGGAGCAGTACCGCAAAAAAACGCGCCGTGGATCGCGCGCGATCTTTCCATCCCCTTCCTTGTTCTATCCTCACCCCTTACTTACGAGCACACTAATATGCATTACACTACCACACATGCCGGCCAGTCGAGGCACCGATCGGGAGTTTAGAGCTTGTCCCGGCTCGGTCGGTGCCGGATCTTGCCTTCCAGCGAGGGAAGATCACCGCCATCTCCCGAGGGAAAAAAACATGCACTACACCGCATGCACGGACGCGCCTGGAATCACTAACAATCAATCAACCAATCAATCTTTCTGAACCCTTAAGGATAGCTTCGCCTTTCAATGCATATCAGATGTTTACAAATCCATATGAAACCGTTTCCATGCCCAATAGTTCCATAAAAACTCTAAGGTTCCCTACAGCCAGGCATGTCCATAACAACGTTCAAAGCTTATTTTAGTATCTGTAAATGTAGAGAACATTTGTGGAATTAGACTCCAATGGGGAATGATTTGCTATTTCTTCAAAGAAAGACGTGGTTATGTGTCGCTGCGGAAAGGACAGTAAGTACAGAATAGTTTAGAAATATAATCTATGCTTTTAATTAGCAGGCAGTCTATTCTGTTGTCCTCCCTTTCCCCCCTATTGCATTGGCGTTTACTGAGTACCGAAATGACTTTGGTTCGCGAATGTCATAATGATTCAAATCATCATATCGACTATGTAAAAACGAGTTCATTTTCTCCAAACTTGCACTTTCCAGGAGAAAGGTTTTACCTGAATAAATCTTTTTTTACGGAATTTGCTATAGAATTTGCGGGCGCTGTCGTTACTCTAAAGGCGGTCCTGGCTTCCTGCAGTCCAGTCTCTCAGATACCAAAGCGCCCCCGTCCCCGCCCCCGCTCCTGCCACGGACCTTTCGCTCCCTCTTTCTGCTCCCCTTCCTGCTCCCCGCCACCGCTCCCCGACCCCGCTCCCCTCGTCGGCCCAACTGTGGGGTTCCTTCCCCCCCCTTCCGCCCCCCCCCGCTTCCGCTCGCCGCCCTTCCGCCGCCCCCCCCCGCTTCCGCTCTTCGTCACTCGTACTCCGCGCCCTTTCCCCTCCTCGCCCCCTCTCCCCGCTGCCTTCGCCCGCACATTCTTCATCATTCGCTTCGCTTCCCCCCGCCTGCGGCTCTTCTGACTCGCCGATTCCATTTTCCCTCCAGCTCCCTGCTTCGTCTCTCTCAGACCCCGCCCTCCGCTCCCTTTCTCTTCCCTCAAACATTCCAACAATCCCGAGATGCCTTTCGACTATATCCTGACCCTTCCCCTCCCCCAAATGATTTTTTCTCCAACTTCCTTTCTGTATTTTCGCCGTTCTCTTCGTTTGTTGTTACATCGGGAGATTTTCCAAGTATATGTTTTGTGCTATTTTGAGAAAATATAGATGGTTACATTTGTTACAATAAATAAAGGCTTTTTACGCAAGAGTAATGTAACTTAATTTGTTCAATTTTAGTCAAAATCAATAGGAACATTTGTTTTAGTGCAAGGTTATATTTAGTACATCTACTCCTGATCATTCAGAAATACGACTACGTATACGTTTTGTATGTACCTCTGATACTTCAAAGCACAAAATTGGGTGCATTAATTTGTATGCCCGTTCATGTAGTTACATACATAAATTCGATTACTTATACTGTTATAGGGAATTAATATTTAGCAGGGCTAGAAAAAATGAGAATGATTCTGAAAAACAATAAGAATGACTACATTTCTTAAATTTGGCAAAACTGTTCCCTCCTTTCTCAGCACCCGTTTTCTCACCTATTTTCAGCCCTTTTCCCTTCGTCTTCCCCCCGGCCTCCCGGTTCCGACTCCTCCGCCGTCCCATCCCTTCCCTTTCCTGGCGGACAGCGGACAGCGGACAGCGGTATCGGTCGAAGCACGGAAGACGCCTGGAGCAGCGCCAAGCCCTGGACCCGGCCCCCTCCCGCCCCCACTGCCCCCCTCCCCGCCACCCGCGGCTTCTCGTGCCACCCAGCGAGCCACGCGCGCCTCTGCTCTTCCAGCGAGAGTAAGCAGCAATGCGCGAACACATTCCATTGGGGGACTCGCACAGGAAGGCGAACACCCTGACAGTGTTGTGCAATAGAAATTTGGTTCGGGGGCATGGATGTAACGTGCGCAGTTGGAGCTCATGAGCACTATATAGATAACAAGACTTTACAACATTGTCTTTGTGAATTCCTCACGTCCTATTAAAAGGAATATTACACAAATTTTAAATTCAAGCCGAAATTTTTTAACTACCATGCACTAATTAAGTTTTCAACTTTCTGCGTTTTCCCTTTTTATTTCCGTTTCCCCCTCACTTTCTGATGACGTCTTTGTTCTTGTCGCATCAGAATATCAGCACAGACTTTTAATTGACGTTGAAACATGCCCACAAACTGCTCACAATTATTGGGCATTTCGTCGAAACCCGTTTACGAATTTACGTTAACATGGGCGCCAGGAAAAAGGTTACGATAATAATTTTAGCTATTATTGCGTCAAAGAAAACTAAACATTGTCCCGCGAGCTGGGTCGATGGGTTGCGTCTGAAATAATCGCTATTGGAAATGGACTGAAATGGAAATTTACAACAGAAAGACTGTCCTTTGGCCATGACCTTGTTCGAACCTTTATACTGCACTATACTTGGCGCGCTCGTGATCGACGTCGCCACGAAGGACCATCTTCTCTTCTCCCCGGTGATGCAAATTCAAGAGTCGAAGTACCGCGTTCTTCTCTCCTGTTCTTCCACGCGAACGTTGCCGAGCCACTGATCCGCACTACTTCGAATGTTCGTAGTTCTAGTTGGATTAAACTTGCACAAATAATACCCAGTTCTGTACGATTACACAGCAGAAATGTTTTAAAGTTCCACAAATTAATTACTTGTCCAGAAATATCGGAGTCTACATATACGACTTTTAACAAGTTCTAATTTCCGCGTGTTGTAAAAATAATTAAAGTCCAATCTGTTCGTGAACGTTCGAAATTTTATCGGTTAGAGCTCCCTCGCGAAAATAAAATTATACTTTTAACACATTGTAAATTATTCGGAGTCCAACGTTCCTCAATCTCATGAAAAATTACAAGTTCGAATTACACAAATTATCTATTCGCGAGCGACCCGCACAGCGTCACGACATATGACAGAACGTGAATTTTTTTTACTGCTCAGACCTCCAGACCTCGGCTTCTCGTTTCTACTGTTTTGTCTAAAAGCAATCAGACATACTTCCGCAGTAGTAGACTATCGTTGCTCTCTCCAACCAATACCCAAATCGTTTTCAAATCTGACTAGCCACACCGTCACTTTCAATGCCAGATGAATATTTATTTATCTTGACAACAACTTGGGCGCCGTTGCTAAGGCGCCATATTCCTATTTAATTACCCTAGCATTTCCACCCATTTACGACTAATAACATGTAATAAAAATGACGCACATATTGGTATGTCACAACGTTGATTATAATTACGATTATGATCTCTACATAGAATAGCTATCTATATTACTAAAGCCCACGATGCGAACAGAAACTGAGAGAAACTATGCAGCCTCCGGCTTTGTGAAAGGGATCTATAGAAGGCCACAAGTACTCGTATATATGATTCCATTACTGCAATTCAAATTGTATACAACCATAATACCTATAAGACTGCAAAATGGCTTATTCGATTAGTTATTAAGTCAAGATCTCGGGAAAATAATACATTTTATACAATTTTCGTAATTGAAGAAAAGTAAGTTATTTGTGAGCAAAACAGATTTCAAAACTTTTCGGTAAGTAGTTTGCTTCCTGCTGATTTAATCTCATTCCTTTTGAACTCAGTGCGTAAATAGGTGTGACAGGTTTAGTAAGGAACGTGCTGCTCTGTCAATGAACTATTCTAGCTGAAGAAGTTGACTGTTGACCATCTTACTGATTGACATTATTGTAAGTGGTGAAGATCAACTGTTAATGTTCTAGAGGATGAAAAAGTATGTTTCGATAGAGATTTAGTGATGTTCCCGAGGCACGTGAATCCGGCATTCAAAAAAGCAATGTTGGGAATTTGCATATAATTTTTATTAGATGCATACAATCTTGTCAAATGTCAACGAACGAGTGCTTTCTAAGCGAAAACGCGAACCGAGAAATGTCGCGGTATTTAAATACAGAAAGTGAACTTATTATTTATTTTCATTTAATTAATATTTCTGATTGTTTTAATCCAATATTTGATATGTCACTCAATAGTCTATCATATTTTGTTCTTTGAATTAATAGTTTAATTACAACACAACCAGCTGTGTGTTGTATTTAGTATGAGATAAAAAGGTCAGGTCGTCAATCCGCTACTCTTTTAATTTAAATTGTGATGGTCGCTTGCATCTAACAATAGTTGAAACTTCTATTTTGTAATATTGATTTGAATGTTTTTTGCATCAGTGTTCTGGTCGTATTTTTGACTAGTACAGAAGTTTCAGTGTATTCATAATGCGAGTTCTAGTAGGAAGAATATGCATTCGACTAATGTAGGGTTTTCGCTGGAATGAAGACGGTTATATAGGATCGTGCAGAGTCTACAGTGCGTAAATCCGAAGTGGTACAACTATTCTAAAAGTAAAGTTCAGAAAGGAAAATAATTTCATAGCGTGGAGCTGCAACTTGACTTTTAATGTAAGATAACTCTGGCTGATGGTTTACTTATCTTTCGAAAGTAATCTTTTAAATTAAAGTCATGTAATAAATGGTAATAGAGTTGGGGAGCCATATTATTCAGAAATGTAATGTTACGGACTACATTATGTTACAGTTCTACCACTTGAATACTACATAAATTGTGATGATATGATTGGTTTAGTGCCATTTAGCTGAAATTTCTGCCTAAAAGTCTGAGGGAATTTGAGAACGAAGTGAAGCTCTGGCAAGCGCGCAGAATGCGAGATAAGAAGCTGCTTGCGGGAGACGTGGCTCAGGCCAACAGCCGACGTTCCTGCAGTGCCTCTATCCGGGAGGGTCCAGGTTCGAGTCCCGACAGTGTCAGGATTTTCGTCACTAACCAGAGAGCTAGATCGACTTAAGTCAAATAAAAGAAGTTTCAATTAGTACAAGCTCTTATGAAAAACCATTTACCAAAATACATAGTTATTTTTTAAGTTGTCGAAGTTATACGGTCAACGTTCCTTTTTATTTTATTCTACTCACTGTAATTGTTTTGAGGAATCAGATGATATTAAATGTAGAATACATCATTGAACATTCCGAGGAGTAATTGATGAAAAACTGCGCCCCGAAATCACCGCAGAAAGTACAGATTCGCGGCATATGAGCAATCATGCTCGTCAGGAATGAGTCAGCTTTTGCGGTGCGATTGAAATCCAAGCTAACTTAAAATTTTGTTTCTCACACAACCACAAAGTATTTGAAGATAGTTCACTTTCAAAGGAAACATTGTGGACTGATACTTAACTAAGAAAGAAAGGAAACCGCAGGAACCAAAATCAACATAACCTATACAAGGTATTGTCAGCTTATGAAAACTAAATATCACACGAGAGTACATTTAATATTAAACTTTGTTCTTATAGAGCAAAAATTCTTTTTTACCTATTTACAAATAGTTAAAAGCTCCATTCACATTTACAAACATATTGTTAATCTATCGATGTAATAAATGTTCAGTATTTTTCTAGCAACTGGTTCGAACATACGACCTTTTGTTTACATGATAATTGAAATGTCAGTGGTATCCACCAGAAAATGTTTTGTAGAACTGTCCATCGGCAATGTTTTGTGAAAGGGTGAGCACATCACTACAATAGGCTACTCGTCGATTTCTTCTTTGAAAGTTGGGAGTTCCCACGGTTAGAAACATGCGTGCTTAATTACGAGCTATTACATTCGCGAGATCACCCTTGTCCGACGCAGGCTATCCACTGTTCAAATGAGTCCTTTATGTTTTCAATAGTTCTGTTATTGATGTGTCCAAATTCAACACACACAAAATTCCATAAACAATTTATTGGTTGAAAACAGGTACAGAGCTACAGTGCCGAATATCCAGGAGAATGTACAGTGAAACGTAGCCGAGTTGTCGTAACCAGAAGATGCACCAAAATATCGCCGAGTCGCCAAATCTCCGTAGAGGGAAGTCCGTTGTCGCAGCACTGTCCGTCGTAATCACAATCTCCACTGTACTACCACTTATCGCCAACTCTTCACCGTTACTCCGCCGCTCACTCTCTGCTTCTCCTCGGGCCACGGCCGGCTTATATTCGCCCCGGGCCGTAGGTCCGCAGACTGGCAGACGTAGCAGGGGGCGGGGGTTGGGCCTCGCCCCGCTCGCTCAGGCGTGGCGGCCGCACATCGTCGAGTCCCGCTGGCCTGCGCTTGTCGCTGGCCGCTGCCGCCAGGGGCGGTAACGCCCTACTGTGGCGGCACCTTCAAAACTGTGCGGCCGGTCACGACAGTTATCTGTTCTTGTGTGACACGCATACTATGCATCGTGAGCTTACGGAGGGGCTTGGGTCTTCTCAGAGTTCGTGAGTCGGTAGGTAGAAAGGCGAGGTGTTTTATGGCGCCGTCTTGGTTTCGTGAGAGCAGATGTACACGATTCCTTTCGGCAAACGGTTTAGGACAGCGGTTGTGCGCGTGCACACAAGAGATTCCCAAACTGTCAATACGCATTTGCGCGTTCGCTAGAACTTCGGATTTGTCGTCAAAGGGAATCGAGGTTGCCCTTGTGGTGCGAGAAGGATCCTCACTCTTCAGCTGAGAGGCGCCGTCGAATCGGTGGGCGCTTGGAGACACTTTTCAGACACGAGGCAGTGGAGTCGGAAAAGCGACATCCACTCTAGTGCATATCGAAGTCGGGTCACTCTGTAATGACATAGTGTAGCGCGGCACGTCTGCGGGACATGATCTAAGCACCAAGCAAATACACGCTCGGTCAATCCCCAAGTGTATACATTCGGACCCACATAGTAATAACCTTTTTCACAGTGGAGATTTGGCATGTTTCTTTAGAAGAGGAAAGAAGTGAATTACATCAACTAAACGTTCAACCAGTTACATTAGATCCCTAAAGTTACAGTGAGACAGCAGAGACAGAGAGAGGGGAAGGGGAGGAGACAGAGAGAGAGAGAAGGGAGATTGAGAGAGATGAAAATTGAGAGAAGAAGATTGAGAGACAGAGAGATTGAGAGACAGAGAGATTGAGAACAGGGAAATTGGGATACAAGGAGATTGAGAGACAGAAGAGATTGAGAGACAGAAGAGATTGAGAGACAGAGAGAATGAGAGACAGGGAGATTGAGTGACATGAAGACTTAAGAGATACGACGATTGAGAGACAAAGAGGTTGAGAGACACAGAGATGAGAGACACAGAGATAGAGAGACACAGAGATGAGAGACAAGAGATGAGACAAGAGATAGAGAGACACAGAGATAGAGAGACACAGAGATAGTGAGACACAGAGATAGAGGGACACTGAGATAGAGGGACACAGAGATAGAGGGACACAGAGATAGAGGGACACAGAGATAGAGGGACACAGAGATAGAGGGACACAGAGATAGAGGGACACAGAGATAGAGGGACACAGAGATAGAGGGACACAGAGATAGAGGGACACAGAGATAGAGGGACACAGAGATAGAGGGACACAGAGATAGAGGGACACAGAGATAGAGGGACACAGAGATAGAGGGACACAGAGATAGAGGGACACAGAGATAGAGGGACACAGAGATAGAGGGACACAGAGATAGAGGGACACAGAGATAGAGGGACACAGAGATAGAGGGACACAGAGATAGAGGGACACAGAGATAGAGGGACACAGAGATAGAGGGACACAGAGATAGAGGGACACAGAGATAGAGAGACACAGAGATAGAGAGACACAGAGATAGAGAGACACAGAGATAGAGAGACACAGACATTGAGAGACACAGAGATAGAGAGACACAGAGATAGAGAGACACAGAGATAGAGAGACACAGAGATAGAGAGACACAGAGATAGAGAGACACAGAGATAGAGAGACACAGAGATAGAGAGACACAGAGATAGAGAGACACAGACATAGAGAGACACAGACATAGAGAGACACAGACATAGAGAGACACAGACATAGAGAGACACAGACATAGAGAGACACAGACATAGAGAGACACAGACATAGAGAGACACAGACATAGAGAGACACAGACATAGAGAGACACAGATAGGAACACAGACAGAGGACACAGAATAGAGAGACACAGAGATGAGAGACACAGAGATAGAGAGACACAGAATGAGAGGACACAGAGATGGAGAGACACAGAGATGGAGAGACACAGAGATGAGAGACACAGAGATGGAGAGACACAGAGATGGAGAGACACAGAGATGGAGAGACACAGAGATGGAGAGACACAGAGATGGAGAGACACAGAGATGGAGAGACACAGAGATGGAGAGACACAGAGATGGAGAGACACAGAGATGGAGAGACACAGAGATGGAGAGACACAGAGATGGAGAGACACAGAGATGGAGAGACACAGAGATGGAGAGACACAGAGATGGAGAGACACAGAGATGGAGAGACACAGAGATGGAGAGACACAGAGATAGAGAGACACAGAGATAGAGAGACACAGAGATTGAGAGACACAGAGATAGAGAGACGGGGAGATTGAGAGACGGGGAGATTGAGAGACGGAGAGATTGATGGAGTCAAACAGAGAGAGGAGGAAAATAGTTTTTGGTTACGTCTTGCGCGAGCCGCTGCCCACGTCCATGCCAGTGCCGGTGTGAGACATGATCCACGGCGGCGTTGAACTCGTCAAAAGACTCGACGAAAAATGGCAGCTTAAGGAAGGAGCTCATCTTCCGAAGCCGTAGGACTCGTAGAAAAATGTTTTCTCTTCTGGCTATAGGATCTCTGTGTTGTATGGTGATTACTACATGAAATGGTAATGGGGTGTTTCTGCTCAGAGCGATATCGATCGTTCCTGCTTCGATTCAGCGCACATAGCTTAAATCTCGATCGACCTTAGTACCCGCATAGCTAAAACTAAAGAATTGTTTACATTTTCTGGAATATATCAATTTTTTGTCAACTTGAAAAAACAGAATAACTTATCTATTCTGTAAAAACTGTGATTCAACACTTTTCAATAATTAGACTTCTTTAAAGAAACACATAAAAGCAATTTTCTTTCAAATAGAGCAGAAAATGTCCTACTTTATACGCCGCAAAATAAAAATTGCAATATTTGTTAGCAAACGAGTTTCCTTACATTTGTGTAATTATGTTTGCATTAATAATAATTTGGCATTATAATTTATTCAGTAATAATATATATTGGGTAGGAGCTTTATCTATTTTAGAGCTCAGTACTAGAGATAGCTATTGCTATCTCATCTTGAATATAAAATGATGACTCTTACACTTACATGATATCTCATTCACTTAATACAATGAAAATGAAACATAATAAAACAAAAAATATCCAAGTTTATTGATCCTACATCCATTATTTAGAAAAATGGTGGATTCTTCTTCATTTATTACTTTTTCATATGCATACGTATACACGTAGTAATATCAATAGTATGTACAGAGTTATGTAGTGCTGCAGAAAATTGTTTTCAAGATTTCTACGGAAATATACGTTTTGGAGTCCCCTGATACCGAAAAAGTGTTTTTGCTTTTCAAAACGTCCGTCCGTCCGTTCGTCTGTCGGTCCGTCTGTATACATGCTATTTGTATGCATCAGTGCATTTGTGAGTGCTTTAAATTACTTCTGATAATGTTTTTCGAAAACTCAAAAGGTTTTTGTGAAAATGAACTTAAATTTTGCATTTGCTAATAATTAAAGGGTATTCTCTTAAAAGTCACTCCTAATATTTCAACAAAATTTTCTCATTGAACGAACATTTACTCTTTTTTAATATTCTTAAAGTAGTATTTCAGTTATGACATTAGAAAACCGAAGAATGAAGAAAAAACATTAAAATGTACTTAGAGCGATAGATATTAGCTGGCAATAGGATGGGCCCAAAGACGTAGCCCAGACAAAACCAAAGACATTAGAAAACCAATTACTACGAGAAAGTGTGTGCCGTTGCGTAGCACCACTAGTTCCCTCTTCGCTTTCACGCTTCGATATTAATGATCTGCTCACTGATATTAATGGCTCTCATGCCAAGAAGTCTCCTTCGTGTTCTCCTCTTTGATAGGACTCACTCTCGATTTTCCCCTCTCACTGAGCGTGTCTCAAATGGTAAAATGCATTTTACAACTTTTCCCGAAAGATTAGTAATTGTTTTTCAATCGTTCATTCGTATAATATTGGGTGGAAATGAGTCGTTCTTTCCGCATTGATATCTCGTTTAATTCTATTTCAAATATAGGTGCTCGGTGCTGACACAAACTATCAAAATAAACAAGTTCGAAAATGAACTATTGAAAACCAGACAACGCAGCGACAAAACCAGAGCTTCCTGCTCCCATACCGACAGAAGGTGTCGAACGTGGCGAATCAGCATCGCGGAATTAAAAGCCCCGGAGGAAATTGAGCGCTCGCCTGATACACGCGACGTCATCAGAGTTTAAGCGCCGAGCGTGATTGCATACAGAGCACATACGCGCGACGCGACGCGACATAGTACGTACTTTAATTTCCGCACAAAAAACATACAACAAAAAAACTGCCGCTCGTGATGTGGTTGGCGCCCTGACCGCTAAAGCGCTGCCGGCGGTGGACGGGCGAACCACAATCGCTGGAAGAGAAGAGGCAGTTTGTCGGTTGAGGTAGGGTCGTGTGATGAGTTTCCATCATTATTTTTTTTTACAGCGGATCATTTTGGAGGTTTTGTTATGGGGGTCGTATTAGAAACAACGAGCTCGTATGTATGCATAGCTTGAATGGTCATTGGATGGGTATTTTGGCTTGATGAGGGAAATGAAGATGTTTTGGTGCAGAGTTTCGAGTGGGTCATTTGTGAGGGAAATGCATCTATTTACCAGACACTTTATAGGGACGAAAATCATATCACTGCACTCGATCGTAGCCAGATTAATGTTAGTGATTTTTGTTTCTGTTTTTTAATACTATTATTATTATTATTATTATTATTATTATTATTATTATTATTATTATCAATAATATCAGCTGTATTTACTTGTAGATATTGCTGTGCCGTGCGATCAAACCGTCGTAACCAAGAAAGCAGATATTCGTATTAAATTCAAGGGGTTTGGCAATGTATTTTCTTGACGAATGATTTATTGTTTTTTATAATAAATTTAGAAAAGCTTTTTCTAACATTTTTAGATGATTTATTGTTACAAATTTGCCTCGAGAACGTATTTACTCTCACTATTTACTGTATCGATTACACATTTCAATAATATCCTACTTTCATTAGTTTTTCACAATACCTATGGAAAAAATACAATAATTACGAAATATTTAAACGAATTACAAATATATTTCTTTAAGAACAAATTTTTCAATGCTACGTGTGTTTTCTATTACAAAAATTAAAAATTATAAAATTAATTCAGCACGGTGCGTACGGATTGCGATAAAATGGGTTGGGTTGAGAGACAGAGAGAGAGACAGAGACAGACAGAGAGACAGAGACAGACAGAGAGACACAGAGACAGAGAGACACAGAGACAGAGAGACACAGAGACAGAGAGACAGCAAGAGAGACAGAGACAGAGAGACAGAGAGACACAGAGACAGAGAGACACAGAGACAGAGAGACACAGAGACAGAGAGACACAGAGACAGAGAAAAGAGAGGACAGAGAGAAAAATTTGGAGGGCTCGCCACACTGGGCTAGGCAGCCGTCGAAGGAGACACGTTTTGCAATAACGCTGCTTTAGAACGCCGATACATTTTGTTGTGCCACGAGTGTTGGAGAATTCAAGAAGCTCAAAAGAGGTAAATAGTTTATAAACGTGAAATAAATAGTCGTGATATGAGAATTGAGGCCATGTAAATGATCATATCAAAAATGTAGGGAAATGGATGTCGTGCTAATAGGATAGTATTTGCCTCTAAGCTTCTTTTCTTTTTTTGTCTTTACGCCCTTGTACTTCGAGTGCAAGCGATTCTGTAGTTAATCCGTTGAATTATTTCATGGGTGTACAGCTGTGCGTTGAACTGTCGAATTTGCAAAAGAGCTGTAACTTGCATGGGGTCACTGCCGGGAGGAGACGAGGCACTATAGACGTAATGCGACCAGCTCTCCATGCAACTAAGATGGACGCCATTTGTCTCCGAATCATTTAGTGGGCCGAGTAAGCAGGGTCTGGCTTGGAAAAGAATAAGACAAGTGCCAATTACATCTCAGACAGATTTATCGAATTCAGCTCACAACCATTAGTGAGAAAGTAAATTTTCTGTGTTAAGAGTCTCTCTTGAAAGTCACTGAGTTAATTTGGAATATGTGTATTATGAAAACGGTCACAGTGTAAGTAGAAGAATAGTTTAATGGGCTTGTAAACTAATTGAAATATTAGTGATCCTAACTAGTCTTGAACAGTGAATTTATTCATAGTTTTAAATCTCGGAAATTTAACGTTGACAGTGAAGGCCAAATAATTTGAAACCAAAGGGTTTGTAGGTGAAGAATGATGTGGGAATTTAGGAGTGATGTAAATGTCTATAAATTGTTAACATTATGGTATATTGTTGTTTTCTAAAGTTAAGTGTTTTTTATATGTATTCTGGTTTTATGAGAGAATATAAGCGCTATTAAGGAGTTTGCTAAATTCACTTATCAAATTCAGCATCGTTCCCACATCCGGATCCCCAAGAGAGATAATGTTGATGTGTGTCACAATCGACTAGAATTCATGAACGATTTGCTTACATTCGCCGAGTAAGTGAACATTTGCTGTGCCCAGTCAGGAGATACAGGTAATTGATGTCCGCCACCTTGTGTGACTTCCACTGACCTCGACTTTCAATTAACCAGCTTTCAAACCTTGCTTATTCCACAATAATACTGCAATAATTCAAAGCTCATTGATTAACTAATTGAGTGTATTTACTATGCGAAATCTAAATTGCAGCGTAATTCAGCAATGTTCTGATATAAACCATATAGTAACGTTCGTCTCATAAAACAATGTTGCGTTTGTAACCACTATAGCACGATGCAATACATTGCAGTGAGTAACCTAAATTGCAAACCGACAATGTGCAGGACATTTACTTGATGAGTTTAGTACCGGTGAGTTACTGGTGAACGCCGGAATTCGATTCCGTAGCCCACTGCTCTCATCGGTTGCTTGTTTTCTTGCTCGATTCCAGGTGAATTCTATATCAGCGCTATAGAACTCATTCGACGACTGCGCACGCAATCTTCCTTTCCCATCCCTTCTTTTTCCCAAAACCGAGCTACGGGCCAGGCCTCAGTTCTCGTATGGACAATCCCTTTAATTCTGATGATCTCGACCAAGTGTGAAGATCCCAACAGCTGCACGGAACTGCGAATTCGGCAATGCACTGAGGTTCACCACTGTCTTGATGAACTAGTGGTGCTCCAACAGCACATACTTTCTCGCATTATTTCTAAATTTTCGAATTTTCGGAAATTAAGAGAGTTTAACGAAAATGAGACCCTTGCCATTCTTGTAAGTGTCCCTTCTTCTACATGGGAAAAAAAGTGAAGAAAATATTTGAAGCAGATATTGAGAAAATGTTTGTCTTGTAAATTTAATTAATTTCAAGCACAAAATTTGCAAAAAAATTGTTTCTTCAAAAAAGTGAACATCACCTTTTTGAAAGAATTTATTTTTTTACAAAAGACTGTTTAAAACGAAGAATCCTATCTGCAATTTTATAATTTTGAAATGTTTACTTTTTACAAGTTTTGAAAAAACGGAGAGTTCACCAAAATTGGGACCAACATCATATTTTTTTACAATTCTTGGAAACGAGAAGAAACATTTCATGAAAAAAATGGTTTTAGAATATTTAAAAATTATTTTGAACATAATTATACAAAAACTACTTAAATGTTCGAAAACTTGACTTTGATTTATTTGAAGATGCCTTTAAAGAACTGATTTAATTTATTTTCATTTAATTTCAAGACGCCAAAAAAATATTGCGCTTTCAAATTTAAAAAAACTGGGATTTCAATGGAATTGTGTCATGTACCATTCTCTTAAGAGTCCTTTACTCTATACGAGCACAAAGATTAATCAAAAAATTTTGAGCCATTTTTGAGAAGTTTTTGAAAATGATTTTAAGGCTTTATGGAAAGAACTCTAAAAAATCAAGTATCCTTTCAAACTCCCAAAGCCTAGCTCGTTCAGATTGATCAGGGAAGAAGGCTGAATGGTTGAGCCGCTAGCTGTTCACAGACGAACAGACAAATGTTTTGCTGACAATCGACGTTTCGGTATCAAGGACCCTCGAAACATGGATTCTAGCTACACCGCGTGTTAGATGACTTTTTTCTGTATTTAGCAACATAATGTATTCACTTTTTCGTTACCAGAGCTCAGCAATAAGAGTATTTTTTGTCAAAAATTCACCGTTTACCAACTCACGATTACAATTTTTGCTTCTCACATTCGAAGGGGCGAGAAAGAAAAAATGCATTAAAATACTTTAATTAAAAATAACGTTATAATAACACTAAGGAAATGACGTCCTTTTGAAAGTTTATTTTTTCTTTGACATTTAAGAAACATTTATATCAAGTTTGCTACAAGATTATTTCAAAATTATCATTATTTAATAATCAATTTATTTTTTATGTAGAATGTGATATAATGTAATAAAGTATTACTTTGACAATTTAGACAAAATCAAGCTACTAACCTTACAGTTTCATACTATTGATATCGTTCTTTACGAGTAATTACTTTCTCGTATACATACATACGGGAGTTAAGTTATATAATACTGCGGAAAATCGATTTCGAGATTTCCATTGAAATACCCGTTTTGGCGTCCCCTGATACCGAAAAAGTTATTTTATCAAAACGTCCGTCCGTCAGTCTGTCTGCCTGTCCGTCCGTCTATGAACACAACTAGCGCCTAAACCATAAGTATGATCTCTCCCAAATTGAAGAAACCGTAGTCAATCCGGCGCTAGTTGAAGCTTTGAAATTTTGAAAATCATTCTTTAAAATTCGGGGGCACTTTACATGAAGCCCCAAATATTTTCAAAATTTTTCAAAAAACGGGTCCAATTTTTTTCTTTAAATTTCTTTAAATAAAGTAAAATACAATTATAAAGGTGGCATAGGTTCGAGTTTCACAGTTATTCTGAATTTTAAAAAAAATTTTTCCTTAAATGAAATTTGTGTGCATAAAAAATTTTTTGGAAATTTTAATTTTTAAAAATATTAAGTCCAAATTTTTTCTTTAAATGTTTGGTAGGGTTAGTGCCAAACAAACCCTATAAAATTTCACAAACGCCATGTTGTTCTATTCTTTTGCTTTTCAAACATTTCAAAAATGTATTTTTTTTTACTTCTCTCACGTCGGTAATATTTACACCAGCGGCGATTTCTTCACATTACTGTATTTATGAGCAAATGTGCTTTAAATAATGTAAAATGAAGTTTTTCGAAAACACAACAGTTTTGTGTAAAACTGAGCACAAAATTGCGCGGAACGCTCAAACGTTATTTTTTTTTAAAAAAAAATGGCATCAATTTTTTCTTCAAAATTTTCTAATAATAGCGATAATTGCACTGTTAAATATGACGTAAAGTTCATTTTGGTGTATTCTTTTGTTTTTTAAATTGCACATATGTAATTTCTTTAAATATCTCTCACGCCGCTAAGATGGACATTTTCATCGATTTGTATGCATTGTTACATTTTCCAGTGGATGTGCTTCAAATGGCTTTAAATGAACTTTTTGAAAACTCAATAGATGCCGGTGAAAAAGAGCTTAAGTTTGTCATTTACAGTAATGTTTAATCGCCATTTTCTTAAAAACGACTACGAATTGTTCAATGAAAACCTCTATTTAGGACGAGTTTTAACTCTTCTATAATATTTTTGAACTAATTATTCAGTTGTACGGCTAGGAAAGCAAAAAGTTGAAAATTGTCAAAAAAATGTACTTTGGATGACAATAGATGGCAGCTGGCCATAGAATGGAGCAAGACCTTAAAACCATACCATACCAAGGAATTTAGAAAAAATTGGTACGAGAAAGTCTGTGTCATTCTGAAGCACCTCAAGTTTTGTTTTAGTTTATCTTATTTCTTTATTATTACATATTGCATTTTTCTGTACCCTGCTATTTTGTTTACTGATATTATATTGTAATTTTTCTGCCCATTTATATAATGACAATTGCCTAACTTAAAACTAATTCAGCACAAAACTACTTATTCCAAAAATTTATTTGAACCTGAAAACTGAATGTGAAATGAAATGCAAGCCGTTAAGATGTGCCAATTTCAGCACTCCACAAAGAGACAATTGTCCAAAGCCAGAGAGAGCGAGCGTTGAAGTCCCGAGCGCCTGCGCCAGCTGCCTCGGAGGCGACAGGGTGTCGGCGCCGCTCCCCGCATGAGGCGTCTTCCAACACACTTCGCCAATACACAGCACTACTCACATTTTCTAAACATTGTACACGATCTTATTTCAATATCCATCTTAAAGAAACAGAATTTATAACGGGGCAAACCTCTATTTTTTAATATTTTAGTTGTATGAAGACTCAGAAAAGAAATTGAACTCTTGCTATTCTCGAAAAAATAACAAAGATGAGAGCTGCGCCATTCCGTGAAACATCTTTCACACTGTCCAACAACAAAATTTAATAAAAACGATGGAGTATTTCTTTTTAATTTTTGAGAATGTCCCAGATGCTTCATGCAAAGTATCCTCCACGGTTATAAATTCACGGTTCGCGACATCAGCTAGATCAATTGGGGAAGATCAATTTTGGGGAAAATCGACTGATGCTTTTCGATACCAAGGACCCAAAAAGCATGGATTCTGACTTCACGACGAGTTAGAGGATTTTTTTAAATTTATAAACTGGATTTATTAACGTTTTCGTTACTAGGGCCCCGTAATAAGAGCTTTTCTGCGGGAAATTCGCCACTTTTTCGAAAATGCCGAAAATTTGTTGCAGCTTTACATAACTTTCTTTCTGCTCCGTAGGGAGAAAGTCAAAGAATGTCGGTGGAAAACTAGTGCAAATGCGCGACACACTGAAACTTTTCCACTACTGTTTCCTTCTCCTATTCATTATGTTATTACTCACTAACTTCTCTTTTTTTAAGTGCATGACTTCTTATAATCAATATTCAATTGAAGGATAAATTTCGTTGAGAGAGAAATCAGTAACTTCAATGCTTGAGGTGCGTGACATGTTCGAAAAATAACTAAACTTTCGCAATTTTCAAACTTTCGGAGATTTTAATAAGAATATGGCTTACACCGTATTTGTGAGAGCGCTTTCCCCTATTAGAGCAAATACTGGAAAGAAAAAAATGTTCACTCTCTTTTGAGAACAGTTTGAAAATGTCGTAAGGAGTATACGTAAATTATCCCCTCAATTTAAAGTATCTTATTATTCCCAGACATCACAAGTAGTTCCTGTCCCTGACATGTTTTCTAGGTGAGAGCTCAAAAGCTTCGAATCCGACAGGATAATAGGGCAGGGTAATTGTTTCGTCTTTACTAATCCAAGCATGCAGACTTGTTGGTTTTCAGTTACAATATTGCATGCAGATGTTTTCCACCTGCAGCAATCTTAAGCATTTTTAAAACATCACTAATAGATTTTAATTTTTACATCTGTATGAAATTACAGTTGAAAATACTGAAAAACATGAATTTTACGACCGAAAAATCGAGATCTCATTGTTGAGGTGTTATCATTACTTCTCCTGCGTACTCTACAGAATGGGGAGAAAAAGTAAAAATAATTCGATAGACATATTTCTCAAAACACTGTTCTTTTGTTCTAGTAGTATATTACAAAATTAGCATTTAACTTTTTCACTTTCATTGAGATGCTTTTCCGTTTACTCATCTCCTGGCTTTGCTCATCCAACGTTCATGGAAAAAGGAACGACTGAGTTTGTGTCTCTCACTGGCTTTTATTTTTAAAGTGTTTATGTAATATCTGTCTCATCAAAAATGTAAAAAATGGATTATTTTTTAAGTGCTCTATTTTGTGAACATAAAAATGTTTGCCTATTTAAACATTTCGATTTACTTCCCCTTTCTTCGCCCACTCGTCAACTGCATTCCACGACGCGAGTCGCTGAGGAATTGCATCTAGCAGCGAAATCGTAGGTGCTATATTTGGAAAACTTTTCGAACAACAAAGAAAGTACACAATAACTGTCATAATATTTACACTTTTCAAAACTGTTTGAAAAATGGCTTTCTAATTTTGACTTATCAAACTTTCAAGAAGAAGTAATTTCGTAAACTGACGTATTTCATCATAACTTGTAAATATTTCAAAGCTAAGAAAAAATTAGCAAATTTCTTTTCTTTTTTTTTTGTACTTTCTTCCACTGTTTTCGCGCTCACACATTAATGGGCGAGGTACGTACAACTTTCACAAACATTTGAATGACATGCTTGAATTTCATGGGTACGTAACACTTGTATACTTTCGTACGCGCTGGCATACAAGATTTATATAATCCCTTATTTAACAGGGAGGGTAATTAAAACAAACTTACACCAAGGATATAATTTTTTTGGAAGGAAGTAAAATGCCAAATTTCTTTACAGGAAGGAAAAAGATCCTAGCGCTTAAGTTTTGAACTCCTTGGCGCGGGCGGGCTTAAGCCGGCTGCCTCGCCGCGTGCCGTGCGAGAGAGTGTAGCGGCGAGGTGAGCCTGCTCGCTCCCCCTAATGAGGCAGGTTTTACCGGCGCCCGCCGCCCCACCCCCGCGCGGTGGCTGAACGGCGGCGGCGGCGGTGGCCTAATCTCCGGAAAGTTGGCACGACACGAGCGCTGCGCCGCGGGAAGGGCGCGAAGCTCCGAGGTCGCCTCGTCGCAGCGCTCCTCGTGGCGCCGGGCCCGACTACGCCCTGACGAACAAGTAATTAGACGCGGTGTGTCAGTTGCACGTAGCCACTCCCACCCCGCTTGTGTCTCGCTCCTCGCCCGTCCGAACCCAGAGAGTGGGAGTGGGAGAGAGGGAGGAGGAGGGCTCGCGATCCTTTGTTGCGACGCACGTTTAATAAAACATGACGAGCGCCATTAATTTAAATTGAGAATTACCCGCTGTCGAGCAATTAACTGTCAAGGGTATTAATTGACGCTTTTTATGCGCGTTTTTGTTTTGTGGGATGCGTTCGGCAATAACTTAACGACGTAATGAAGAAAGTGAACTAAAAACGGTAATTTTGCTAATGTCTTTTTGGGAAATAATTATGCATTGTTTTCTTTAGGGGATGGTTGATGAATAGATGGCTTTTCGAAAGTAAGCTTTCTTTGCAAACTGAAAGCTGAAAAGAGAAGGAAATAACTTTTCAACCAAAAAAAATAATAATAAGCCTCTCAAAACGCGATGTTCTATTTCAGTAATAGGCCTCATACTAGTGGCCAATTTCGGACCACAGGTTTAATCTAGGATGTCAGTATTAAATAATTATGTGTATATTTTACTGGAATGTCAGTGTGAAATAGTACCGTGTATGCTTTTTTGTAGATTACATTATTCTCATATTTCGAAATTTCTATTTTCTTGGAAACTGGGTCAAAATATTGAAAAGACCTTTGTTATAATTATCTCGTGATTCCTAATTACATCGAGTCATCTAGATTTTAGCTGTTTCGCAGGACCTTTTTGCAGTGACCGCACTCGGTGTTACTGCTAGTAGAACAATGTTTTGTGAACTTCCGCTACCATGCTAAAATGTACCACGTGACAGTTTCAAATGGATAATACGTACGCGTGTGACACATGACCATGTAGCAGAAATTTCGTAAGATCACTATAATCGTTAAATCACTCTTTCGAAGGTCAGTTGCAGTAGTAAGTAAATAAAGCCCTGTGCTCAATGATGAAGTTTCCAACAAATGGTGGCAATGGGAATTATAAATAAAGAATGCCCAAATTGCCTTCGAACAGACATAGTGGGACTTTTGTTTTCCATGATGATGCCATTTCACGAAATAAATTTGAAGATCGCTGTCGTGACATCATGAAAGAAATATGCAAGCATTACATAAAGAGTAATATGAAAATACGTGAAATTTTGTGTTCGTTCATTAATGTCTGTAGAAGATACAACGTGGGCACATTAAACTCTAAGAAAATACGACTATGACTGCGTTTAAAAGACTTTAGTGTATCGTCATAGAGTAAATACGAATATCCTTTTTCACCTTCTTTTTATTCTTATTTTTGACATTTCATCAAAACGTCCGACAATCCACATTCCTTCATTTGTATTATTTCTCCCGCAATAGTCCCTCATTCCGTAATTTCTCTCAAGGTATTCCATCTCATTTTACCGATTCTCTCTGTTCCGTACTTCCTGTTTACTCTGCCTTCCTCTGCTTTTTCGAAAAAGAGCTTTACCTCCAGTGGGTGATGAACCTTCTTCTTCAATTACATTTCGCAGAGGTCCTAGCTTCTCTTTAATTTGCTTCACTATTCCAACTTAATCTCTCAGTATCCAGGACTGTTCTGAAATATACTTTCGTTTACTGTTGAATATTTTATTTAAATTTAACTTGCCTACGTGATTAATTCGGCAAGAAAAGAAAAAAATGTTTAACCTTTTCTGTCCCAACTTTTTTTGAGTAAACATAAAAAATATTTTTGTCACAATGGACCTTAAAATGACACTTTTAGTACATTTATCAAGTTTCATATAAATTTTTTCCATATTTAGTGCATTTTCTGCAATGTCCATTGGGATGTACTACATCGGGACTCAACAGTCGCAATATCTCCATACCCTCAACATTTTAAGAACTGTTCCAATCCCTACTTATTTTGTAGAATATTGTTGAGGATTGATGTAGTAAGGAAATAGATACAAGAAACAGCCGTTTCTCTATTTCTCCATTAAAACAAACATTTTTGTCTTCTTTTTATTTTTTATTGCTGTATAATACTGAAGAATATTCCTGCTCTTTTTCTTTCTTCTTCCATTGCTGAAAATATCACTGGCAGTTCTTTATTTCTTCATTCCCCTCCATAATTACATATTCTCCCTAACTTATTTCTAATATTTCCTCATATGCTTTTTCTTTGGCAGATGTAACTTTGTCTGCACATAGAGAAACCAGTTAGCATGTTATTCTGTACGCTATTTTCATATAACACTGTTCACTTGCACTATACCACAGTTTTATAATAATCACAGAAAAGTACTTCATAAAATATTTAAATATAACATTTTAAATCAAGAAAGAATGGGGGAAAGAAAAAAATGTATAAAAACATCATGTCATTATCTATGCGTGGAGGTCGAAAAAATCTCTATCTTCAGTATTGAAGTAGGAAGACGTGGAAAGTATTTTAACTAATGCAATTTTCAAAAATTTAAGAGTTGAACGGAAATGAGCCCTGCGCTATTTTTACGCCCTATTTTTTTTAAATTTACCCTATTTAAGAAAATAATCTAAAAATTTGGAGTCATTTCAAGTAAATTTTAAAATGTAGTTGAGGCAACATGGTACGCCCATAAATCAACCTATCCTTTATAAATTTGGAAGACCTTTGATTCGGATATTTCGATCGGAGAATATTAATTTTGAATCAAATCGAACGCCTTAAGTGTTTATCTCGGACGCACAGTCAGACAGACAGATCTTTACATAAACCGATTTTTGTGTATCAAGGGTTTACAAACGGTGGGTTCTGCGTAGACAACTTGTTGGAGGAAGTAGTTTGCTACATGTTGGAGCAAGATTTATCATGTTCTATTTTATGTCAGGTGGCCACAATACGAAGTATCTATCGATAAATCGCCACTTCCCCCTGCGGCAATAAAAAAAACTTTTTCTTTCCTACGTAAGCATGTAGTAGACAAGAAAATAAAGTTAAAATCCAAAGTTCATTGGGAAAGTTTGGTTTTTGTATATCAAATATATGTAGGGTTTAAATAATTTTTCCGACGTATACTTTTTGAAGCGAAAGAAACTTTTTTGGGACTGTCGCATCGGCCAAAGGGTTGACTTGAGCCCTCGTGGCTTGCTCTGGTGCGTGCCTCGCCGCCTGGCCTCCTGCCCCCGCCCTCGCCCGGGGCGGCTGTCGGCGTTCGCGCGTGGCGCTGCAGGGGCCGCCGCAGTGTTTGCGCTTGCGGGCCGCGATGTCGCCCGCGCCCCAGGCGGCCAGGGAGGGGAACAGCGTCAAAGGCAGCCGCCACCCACGCGGCGGAGGTCGGGAGGTGACACGCCCGGCACCTCGATGTATGCGGACGCGGCGGCATGCCGACGCGCAACCCCTGCCGGGCGCTACGATTAGGCTCTGCTACGATTAGTGTGCGTGAGATACAAAACGATTTACAAGTAGTTAATTTCACAGAGTGGAAGATTTTATCTCGCGAGCGGCGAAGGAGGAATACAGCCGAAGAGCTGATCCTCATAATTACACGTCTCTCTCCAGGATAGAATGGGACTGGGCTTCAGAAGAGAACGTGGAACGTGATAAGAAATGGCCGATACGCTAATAAATAATGTAATATTTCATATTAGTATTACATTTATATCCATGAACGGTCCATTTATAAAGCAATTTTAAATAGTTTTTTAATTCCAGTAATATTATTGATTCAAGCTCTCTAGTCGGAGTGGAGCGTCTTCCATCTTAAAAATGTGTTCATATAACCAAATATTGTTTTTAAAATGTTTGTTGACATATAAAAAGTAGTAAATTTGTCAATAATAATTGCATAAATCTTTTTTGGCTTTTTTAAGTGGAATAAAAAATCCAGTACCTTTCAAGGATCGCCAATGTTTAGAGGTATTATAATTTAATATCTCAGAACGTGTGGTCAAACTAATAGCATCTAGAATGATGTGTATGGTAAGGGCGCGTTGGCGTATTTAATGCCAAGTTTGTAATGCAATGCTAATCAGATTTTAGATTAAAGTTTCGGTGATAATAGATTTTTGCGTCTAATGTACCAGTAGGATGAAATCCGACTACTTTCTCACGAAACTTTTAGTAACCTGATGCTCACGTATGTCCCTCGGCTTCTCTCCTTCACTTCTCTCCTACCCTTAGACCGACTACGCGCAATATCTATCAGTGGACGAGATATGATGGATGTCACCCACGGGTTTCTACAAAAATGTGACGCCATAAAAATCCCCACATTAACTGTCACGGCCTAGAGTTCCCAGAAGAACCTGTCATATGAATAGAGATTTTGTGTCGCACGAACACTTTCATCAATACAATGTAATGACATAATTCCCAGATGAATGTCCTAATCGAAAAGGAGATATGACGCACAATAAAAACTATGAAAAATTTACAATGTATATTTTTTAATATAACGAGGAAGAAATAGTGCGGGAAATTTTTAACGGAGAGTAGAAATGATGAACGGTTCGCTCGGAGCGATTCGACGTAGAATACTGGATTTCCGGATCATCCCACTCCACTTCATTCATCTGTGATTTACTATTCACAGTCAAAAGTTTGAAATGACAGCGTGCTGTGTTTGGAACGATCGTGAAAAGCTGCCTTTCCAGTTGCTACAGTTGCACGATGAGCTGATTTGCCAATCTTTTATGCCCTTTCCTAATGGCCCAGAAATTCCCCGGATAACGGAGTTATGTGTCGAGACGACAGCCGTCAGATCCTGCATACTGATGTACATTATTCGATAAAAGAAACTATTGCGATTCAAGTCATGTTAACACCAAAACAACTAATGCACGAATCATTGTCGTCGAAAGTTTTCGGATGAAGTGAAGTGTGGATGCTAACTTACGTGTAAATAAAATGATAGAGTTGTGGATAATTTGATGGGAAAATCCTTTGCCGAGAAAAAATTATTAAATTTTTATGAGTACGTCACCTAATTTTCTTTAAAAATGTACCACCCGGAACCCTTGCGATTACGAAAGGAACCACGAAAGGAAGAGCTGTGGAAAGTTACACAAAATATACACTATACGAAAAATGAAACTCCTTCGAAGAACATATTAACTAAATCTTATTACATGAGGGTTTATACACATTCTGGAACAATAAAGTGACTGTTCCTTGTAAACACACAAATAAACATGATTCTGAAAATTAAATCAATTCCCGGGGTTCCTGGCCGGTCACCCAACTAGGAACCCGCAAGTCTCGAATTCGCTTCACCTTCGTGACTTCACGGAGCGTAGTAAACGAATTCGGCTAGCGCCGATTGTTCATTCTATTGATTTTAAGATATTTAAAATTTAGATCTTATACTATAAAACGGTTAATAATATCTATCCATAATACTTTTGTAGCTCCTATATATGAATTAAAGCAAAAAGTCACGAAATTGGTTGATCAAGACGCTTGAATTCCTTTCTAAACGAGAACCGTTAGGGACGTGTTCATAGTCACTTGTAATCAGGAAAACCTTAAGGAATTCCTTATAACATTTTCAATTCATAGTCGCAACTTATCCGCGTACATAAGAAACTTCCTTTATAGCTATAAGGAAGGTCCGGCCTTCATTGTATGTATGTGATATGTAAAGCCTTCCGGAAATGCACGATGAAGAATATTTAAGAAAATATGTAGTTTTATCAAGACCAAAATACACGTTTTAACTAATAGACGTTCACTGATTTCTCATTATTGAAGGCACAGTTTGAAATAACACAACTATTTAAATAATTCTATATGTTATGTTACCTCATGTATGCTCACGCAAGCATGCATATGAATAGTTCACGACCAGTTTGATGCCTCTCTTTAGGCTGGAATCAAGTCGTTGTCAAACAATCAATGCGCTGTTGCCAAACAAGACGCTGCTAGCATTGTACTTGTGATTTCGCTAAGAAAACGAAATGTTCACAAGCATTTTTTTTATCAAAAGTAACTTCTTTTGTTACGTATTTCCTTATCATATAAGTGACGACTATGAATACGACCCTTAGTGTTTTAGATGTATGTCGAATTTCTAACTTTTGAATGCTAGTCAGCATAACATCAGTGTATGGCAGGTTGCAGTTCAATGTACACCAACACTTATTCATCAGCATACTACGAATTGCTGTTATCTGTTTCGTTTGATCTGAATTACTGAGTGAAATAAAACTCAATAAATAGTACCCAATCATCGAGGTATAAGTTCTCGCTTAAAATTAGCTACTTCCTTAACGAGGGAGAAAAATAAATGTTTATTGTGAATGCGATTTACCGCTGCAGAGAGAGAGAAAGAGAGAGAAAGAGAAAGAAAGAGAAAGAGAGAGAGAGAAAGAGGGGGAGAGAAAGAGGGAGAGAGAAAGAGGAGAGAAAAAGAGGGAGAGAAAGGAGAGAAAAGAGGAGAGAAAAGAGGAGAGAGAAAGAGGAGAGAGAAAGAGGAGAGAGAAAGAGGAGAGAGAAAGAGGAGAGAGAAAGAGGAGAGAGAAAGAGGAGAGAGAAAGAGGAGAGAGAAAGAGGAGAGAGAAAGAGGAGAGAGAAAGAGGAGAGAAAAAGAGGGAGAGCTAGATCGCATTCAGCCGCTATTGGAGAGGAGAATTTTTGCGGTGACGTGCGCTGATCCGCAGTTTTCTGCAGTTGTCGGGGAAACCAGTCGAGAGCTCAGAGGTGTCTGATCTCGCCATCCTTCGGGGGTAGATCACAGCCTCCTCCCGAGAAAAAGGACGCGCTACTCTTAAGGAATAATGACCCTAATAGTTGGCGCGCCCGGTATCACTGACAATCAACCAAGTACTACTGAAGATAGTTGCTGTTATATCATAGCAACTGTTTCGGTTGTGCATTCAGAATTCTGCGGTCTGACGCCTCAGAACGCTAACGTAACCCAATTCCCAGCCGAGTTCCGTGGCATAACATGCGTACGTGTCTGCTTCCACCTTTACTCACCGTTCAGCCAAGTTCACCGAATTTACTAGACCTTCTCTTGAGGGTCTTAGTAGTTTTTTGTAAATTTACGTTAACACAATTTTTTGTTCAAATGCCACCAATATCGGTGAAATCTCTGGAGTAATAGAATATTTGTTGACATTATTATCTTTTTCACTTTGCATCTCACCTACACTTTCGCAGTAATCGTTAGTGAGTGACACTCGCGTTCCATCTTTTTGAGTTTGCTACGGTTTGTGTGCTCTGCAAGTGGGCCCCGGGCACGCGGCCTGGCAAAGGAGGCTGGCGAGGGAGGGTGATGCAAAGAATAATCACATCAAGGAACGAGAAATCGAAACAAAATTAGGCAGGTTCAAAAACAGCACAGATAAGAATACAAAATTGAACGAAACAACTCGTTCATGCGTGGAGGCTTTCCAGGTGGGTTCCGAACACATAGCGGAAGGAAGAATGGCAGATGAAACTCCGTGCATTATAAAGAAGAGAAATCTTGAAGAAACGTTGTCGGCTTTAACAGAACGTTATAAAAAGTATACGAGTTACGCTGACGTTCAATGCAAATGAATTAGGGCCACACGCGCGGTGCCAAAGCGCCGCAGTGGGCGCCGGCTCTCAAAGGCCGCGGAAAGGGCGTCATCGATGCTTCGAATAAACTGAAACGAAATTACGCCACGTCGACGAATGCAAACACAACAAACCTAGAATGGTCTAACTCCTGGAGTTGCAGTTGCCTTTGGCTTCGGTGTTTGTGCGTGCGTGCTATGCACAGGCGGGCGCCGGGGCGTGTTCTGGGGCTCCCTGGCGCGTGCTCGCACACAAGCCTATTCCCCGGGGCGGAGGGGAGCGCACAGCCCGGCGGCGTCCGCAGAGGCGGAGGGGAGGGCGAATGACAGGCCCCGTCGGGCGCCTCTTCCCCGCATACACTGCGGCTGCACAGCCCATCCGCCCTTCCGCCCTGCCTCGCACCCGCCCGCGGGTCATTAGCGCGCACAAAGCGCTTGTCACTCCGCGGCGCCGCCTACGCCCCCGCCCCGCCTGCCTGCTTCCTGTCCCTGCACCGCCCCTAACGGGGCCACACCCCGCCCACGCCAACCTGCCTTATTCTGGCCCGCACTCTGCTCGCCCCTATGGCTCGCCACCTGCCTTACCTCCCTCCCCGCACTGTGCCCTTTGCCCCCCCTTCCCTTCTTATTCTGTCTCTCCGCGTTTCTCCCTTCGTCCCACGTAATTCCCTCTCGTACCTTCCCGCTCATCCAGCTCTAACCTGTCCCATCTCCGTGCTCTAGGCCACCACTCGCCTTCACGCTAGTTCCCGTCCCGTCCGTCCCAATTCCCTTCCCCCCCTTTCCCCTCCTCCCCCCCGTCCTTCCCGACCATCCAAGCTACAACCTGTACACGGACGCTGATCCTGTGACTGCTCCGTCCGTCTTATCGCAATCCCCTTTTCGCTGCTCCACTCCATCACCTCCCCTCAATGCAGTGTCTTGGTCCATACCGCGCCTTCACACAATCACAATTTATTCCCATCCACTCAGGCTGTTCAGCCTCGATAAGTAACGGCTCTCGTCGACAAGTCGTTCCTCTCCGGACTGTGCATCTGCACCATCCGGCCTCGCTTCGCTTTGTGTCATCCATTCACAAAGTGTCACATTGCACCCGTTCTGAGCATACTGCCCCGTCTCGGCTAGTATCGTCCCTCGCCAACAGTGCAGACCATCATCGCACCGTTTCCCTCCGAAACGCTGTGGCCCCTTCCTCTGCTGGCTAACTTGGGTGGCTCAGGGCAGCAAGGCCCCAGACCGGGGTTCCTAGGGTTCCAGCCCCAACAGGATATTTGACACTAGCTAGCTAGGTAGATAGTTGAGGGCTTTGTGATAGTCTAAGAGATGGATGGTTCGTGTTTGAAGTATGGGTGAAGTTTCAAATGGGCTGCGTTTGCGGTACTGGCAGGAAATGGGCTCTTGTTTGATTTTGGGGGGAGGATCAGCATTGGAGTTTGCTAGATTTCCATTGTTTTTATTTTTGGAGTTACTTTTCCTATCTAAGGGAAATCTGTGTAGTAGTTGCAGTAGGTGCAGGTGGTGTTCCTGTCTGTGTAGTAGGTGCAGTTCGTGTTTATTATGTCGGCCTTGTGAATTCCGTTGCAATTCGCACACACCGGTGTTTCGTCCTTCTTGGGACAGAGCACAGAGTAATGGTTCCCGGCACAGAATGCACAGCTGATGAACTGGTCTCTGGTTTTTGGTACGACCAGAGTAAAGACATCTTTGGCATTGAAGAAAGCTCTTATGCTTTTTGCGCCTTTCGGTTCTTACACGATGATTGCAAATTTGATGTACATGTATAGTTAAAATAGTTTCTATGGGTTCAGAACCGTTAAATTCCGCGGCGACTAATGGAATAGGAAGGCCATCGTTTTGAAGTCTGGTGACTGATTATTCAAGCGTAGCGCTGCTGTAGGTTCTTCAAAATTTCCGGTTCTGTAATTGATTTATGAAGGTTATTAAATACGGCATAAATATTTTTGTTTGATGGATCTTTAAATGAATGGAAATGACGATGAGTATGTATCAGATATTTGATTATTTTACGAACGTCCGTACGGTTATTCGCGACCCTAAATTAAAAAGGATCTATCTACATCGCAGTAAATTTTACAGGAGAGCATTTCACAGATTTGGCCCCTCTATAACAAAATCTATTTCATTAATTGAATTCAAACTTTGTAATTGTATTTAACATACAAGAACAGAACTGTAGACAGATAATTATTCTGAAATCATTGTAACTTTAGAAGGAACCATGACCCTAGCGTTTCAGATAGACTCTTTTTACTCTCAATTCTTATTTTCAAGTTCGATCAAAAAGGTTCTATCATTTATAATAGAAAAAATTGACTAGTGTAACGCTTAAATAATTGCAATTACTCACGTAAGTATTGTTTATTGATTTTTTCTAAAATCAGCTCACAAATTTAAATTTTAGTACAACTCGTATTATAGATCTTAACAATATTGACATTTTAATTTCATGTTATCACTTGGAAATAACCAATTAAAAGTAAAGTTTCTTATTGTAAGTTAATGAATTACGCTTAAATTTGAAATGATATTTTACATACATCTTAGAGTAAAATAGCTTTAAAATTTATTATTTTGTTTTTCTAGCAATTATTTGAAGGAGTTTCGATCCAGAGGTGTTTGTAAGCTCAATCGGCTTTCCTTTCCTTACTTGAACTCTTATCTTTGGCCACGTACGTCTGAACGGGCAGATAGATCAGAGAAGAACTGCATATTTCATTTTATATTCTACTTCAGCCTATCTTTGAGTGACTTTTACTCGATAAATTTGAGAGAATTGTCTTTATAAAATTGGAGATGTTTTCTACTTTTATGGTTGAAACTGAATACATTAAATGATTGTTTTCTATTTACTTCAGAAAGTATCTTAAGAACTGATGTCCGTTATTGTCTATCTTTTGTCACTTTTCTATCATGGAATGAACATTGTCTCCTTACTGAATACACTAGTAACCAGAAGCAGAGTATTTCAAAATTTTCTGTAGAAAAAATAGAGTACTAAATCACTGAATTCCTAAATTTCACATTTCTAAACCAAAGTTCTCTCAAAATGTATGTTCATATTTCTTTTTACGATCTTTCTGTCTTTCTTTTTTGCTATATTTTTGTACTGGAGATGTTCAATATATTTTAATTCCAAAACATTATACATATTAAATTCCAACGCATCCATTCTGTATTCCCCCACAGACACATCTCCCCGCTTTTGGATGAAAGAAATCCAAATTAAATTCTTCATTAAATATCTTCCGACACAGTTTTCCTTGAAAAGGTTGTATATTTTCGAAATATTTAAGTTAGAGTTGAGGTACTCCTTGCTAATACTAGCCCTACGTTAGTGACTAGGGAAATATTTAATGTGTGCCCTTACTCTGGCTTTCACGTCATCGTGTATTTTCTCGTTAGTCTTGTTACTTCGACCGTCCAATTTTGGTGTTGGTATTACTTTAACTTTGAATAAATGCACATTATATACAATCTGTATTATAGCACGTATGTTAAAGTATAACTTCTTATATGCAATAATTTATGTATTTGCAACTTATAACTTGTAGACGAAAGTTTTTTGTTTTTTTTGTTGAGGGTTTAAAGTCTGTCATTTTTTCCACCGATCGGATATCCTCAGTATGTAACCAGCCTTTTCAAAATTACTCGTCAATTTTCAAAGGAAATAAAGAAGCTTTGTTGCTCTTCTGGAGTGATTTTTCTTGTGCAGTTGTGACGACAAATATTTCAACAATTTGCAATTTTGTAACGTTCTTTACATTCAGTGACATCATTCATATGTTCTAAGCTAGTTTAATGTTTCTTCGATACTTGAAGTTTTCCCAATCCTTCTCATTAAGTTTTCTTGTCTTGGTGTACTTTGGTCTTTCTTTGATGGGAGATTTTTCACTTTATGAGCCTTAACTTTAATATGGAAATAGCTTTATGACATTCTTTTCAACACTACAAATAGAATCCAAAATCTCAGGATCATCATCGATATTTTCA
Source organism: Teleogryllus oceanicus (assembly GCA_964035755.1). Classification (NCBI taxonomy): domain Eukaryota; kingdom Metazoa; phylum Arthropoda; class Insecta; order Orthoptera; family Gryllidae; genus Teleogryllus; species Teleogryllus oceanicus. The sequence continues at coordinate 55,828,842 of CAXIVR010000008.1, forward strand.
AAATTGCTGCAACATTAATATAAAAGTGAATTAATGTGTAGATAGTTGGATTATTCAACTGATTATAGTTAAATAGTTTATAGTTTTCCTGATTATAAGTTTCATCCTGATTATCAATTTTTCTGATTATTAAAAAATGTAAGACCTAATATACAACAAAAATCATTGAATGACATTATGTATCCATTTGTTATTTGAATAGGAATAAAATCATATAACACAGATTGTAAATTGGATTTATATGCCATCAGTAATACAACATTATATCGACATGTGAAATGTCGTAGTATGACATGTACCCTCGCTTGCACAAAAAATGGGCGATGTCCTGAGCCGAACTTTACCAGAGTTTTCCGACCCCTGCCCCGCCCTGCGGGATCGAGCTGACCAATCCGCTTTAGCTTCATTTCAGGGAGGCGGGACTATTAATCTTGAACATTACAAAATGGCGGTGATGGCGAGTTATATTATAGTAAATATTTGAATATAAATATTAAATCAACCAACAGTTTTACATAAATTTTTGTATGTACATTTAATTATATAAATAAAGGCATGCAATTTCCCAGTAAGAACATATTTTAAAACTGTTATAAAACGGTTTTTTTGCAAAAAATAACACTGGACAACGACTATTAAGCTCCATGTCTACATTTCGTCGTTTATTATTGTAATATTTAATATAAAATGCAAATAATTTGCATTGTATGCATTGTCTAACCTAGTTATTTTATTAGAAAAATTAATAACTTAAAGAAATACGTTTTAGAGTCAGTTTCACAAACACGTCTCCGAGATAGCAGCTTTCAGTTGTGAAATACTTCATCATCAATTTCTCAGATGACCCAATTAAAATATATATGGTCACGGACATTAATATTGTAATAAAATAGTTTTGATATGTAAAATACTAAATAAACTAAAAGTGTTTAAAGTTCATTTAGTCACAATGCAAGTTTTCTACTGCAGACATTATGACTGGTAAGTGCAGCTGTAAGCAAATGAATGATTTTTGATCTTTTGTTTTGGGGATCACAATTAATTACTTCTTTAATATAACGTTAGGGTGATTGCATTTTACATTGAGTTCTTTACCGCAACTATTAAAAATCATATGTGATACCTAAACTTTGAGGATTTTTGCGTGAGAATCAAAAACGACATATGACTCTTATATAACATTTTAATATCTTAATGTTTGCAAAGGTAGAAACACCAGCTTTTGTCTATTGCGTGAACATTGGAGGAACACACACACACACACACACACACTCATATCAATATATTACTTACATGTAATTTATGTATGATTTCCAATACAACGCAATGAAATTAATATATTTATATTATTATAGCAAGTATATTTTTACATTACGATATTTTTATTTTCGAGAGACGAGCAATGCACACAAAGCTTTTTACACGTCATCGGAATGTTACACCCACTTCTTCTAGATAAGCAGACCTATGCAAACACTGTTTTTGCTAATCCATTAAGAATCACTAGAGATCCTCCTGTCATAAATTAATTAAAAATTGTAATTGTTAATAATGTTTCAAAATTTTGTCAAACTTCGGAAATCTGTGTCACGATAATCGTTATAAAATGAATAGGGATCCTCTTCTGTAAAATATTGTTGCAAAATAAAATTTTCTCTATTTTCATACATTTTTTACATTTCATACAAAATTGCCAATTTATTGGATATGTGTTCACTAACGCATCTTCAGTAATATTGCACCGCATATTTATAATTTTTAATGAATTTTTAATAAATATTGTAAACAAAATAAGCAATTATTTTTTTATTTGGGAAAAATTTCATTTAAGTTATATTTATAAAGTAATTTAATTAAAGTACTATAATATGAATTAAGGTTGAATTTTAAAACTATAACTACAATACTTATTATTTTAAATTTTAAAACTATAACTACAATACTTATTATTGTTAACGCCTTGCTACTATATTACATAGTTTGTGTTCGTATATAGTATATCTCACGCAGAGACGATTTTACAAAGAAAATCTAAATAATAGCAAAATAACCTCAAATTTATAATTCATTTGGCATATGGTCACTTTTACTTCGCGACCACTTTAATCTGAGTCGGGAAGAAGGAGAAATCAGGGCTGTCGCTGTTGGGTTCGTAACCAAATCTTCAGGGTCACCATTGCGTTCCTTTTACTTAAGTCTTAGGATTCCGAAAGTGATACTAGATATTTCAACATTAACTTGAGAATACATGTTGCATACCATGAGAGAGAAATGATGAACAAATGTCTGGAGTTTTAAAAAAAATCTGCCTTTGGAATACTGCATCAGAAGTCCTACTGGCTATTGTAATTACATTTTCTGTCATTCGTCGATAAACTGCCGAACACTTTCCGGTGAATTATGTTATCGCCGCTAAAGCGAAAGATTTCCAGGTTAAAGAGACCCACATATGTTGTTGGTGGATCGAAAATAGATTTTAATTGTGGAATTGACATTATTCATTGGTGCAACATACAAGAAATGAATTTAATATTTGTGCTAGTTTCTCTTTTCACTTCAGTCCCGTCAATTTTTCGAAAACATAATTCAATCATCTTTTTTTACCTAAATACAATATTTACTTTCCGACCTGTCGATTCGGAAGAATAGTTGTTCCATTGAAAAAGCGATCATGCCGATAAATGGACAAAGTTTACAAATATCATAAATACCAAATAGAGTAATATCTGATATTTGTTATCTAGAGACTCCCCTCCATAAAATAATCAAATTTTCTTTGTTTTCATTTAATCTTTTCCAAATAACGTAACTTTGGTTTGGTTTAATTATTCCGGCAAGATCTTAACAGATCACCCCGCTTCTGTGCCAACGAATAACAAGGCTTCTTCATCCGGTATCTTCCACTTCGGGTTTAAGGTAATTATTATTAATTCTTAAGCGAGTATTTTACAGTTCTAATGACCGTTTTTCGCAATCTACGCACCAATGTTTTTTATTCTGTCAGGCATCTTCCTCTATTCTTGTGCCCTTCATTGTCAAATCGATGACGTACTTACAAGATTTCCTTGGCCTTCCTCGTTTTCTTCTTTCGAAAGGGATTCACTTAAAGATAATTTTTGATATTATGTCAGCATGCATTCACAGCATACCATTGGAATTGTTTGGATTCACCATTTTCGATCCTTGTCTCTCAATCATTATTATCTGTCTAATCTCTTCGTTTAGTATTCTATCAAACAGTATTCTGACAACATCGTCTCAAAAATTCATTTTCACATAGCATTTAACCGAGTTTATTGCATCATTTTTAATTCTAATTTCCGATTCATACGTAACACAGCTCTCCACCATTGTCTTGTATATTGTCTCTTAGTTTTCTTTCCGAAAATTTTGTTTTATAAAATATTATGAAGTCTACTAATAATTGGCCTTCCTAGCTTATTTTTAATAAAGTAAATATTATTAGATCCCCTGTCTAATAATCACTCCGATAATTTAAATTCCTTTCCTACTGGAAATATACCTATTTCTGTTCTAGATCATATCGAGATTTCCCTACAACCATGTGTCTTGACTTTACATTATTTATTTTAGTCTCCATTTTTTTAGGTTTTATTAATTTCTGGATTAAATGTTACAGATACAAAAATATTATTTTTTCTACCTATTTTTCAAGTGATACGCGTGACTCCAAAAAGCGGAAATCGCTTGTATGAATTCAAAAGGTTTTGCAGCCGTTCGAAGTCTTAAACATTATCCACCAACATTTTTAGTTATTTTGGATTATGCACTAATCAAACCTTTCAACATTTTGTTTTGCAGTCTTGCACCTTGACTTGTTAGGTGTCTCTAAAATAATGTAACAAGTATTTCAACGTCAAGTTAGGGGGTAAAGAACTGTTTCTGATGAAGTAATGTTATACAAATAAAAGATCTTCATCTTCATCTTCATTACTAGTTTACCACTAGTTCATTATGAGAGAAATGAATATTTTCTAGGATGAAGAGAGGCACGTGACCCTGAGTCTTTTATTTTGGATCCATGATTAGGATGGTTTAGTAAAATAGTTGTAAGCATACTCTTGAATGAATGATTGAGAAGAATATTTAATAATGGACTTGTTTATTAATCAATTTCATTCACAGCAACATTATGGCCTTTCAGAATGTTAGCAAATGGGCATGATAAACATATTTACTTCAACTAATAATCGAATATTTATTATATAAATACATGGTTTTAAAAACCAAAATTATTTTTCAACTTCAAACTTATTCCTTAAAATTTATCTGCGCGTGACGCATGTTAACAAACACTTCACATATTACATTCTCGTATACTTGCATTATATACAGAGGAAGTAATATACGTAGTATAGAATGTTATATATAATGCTGCGCATAACTGCGCATTTTCTGCGAAAAATCATTTCCCGCGCTCTGGTGACGAAGCTGAATCAAAAGTTGCTAATTAGAGAAAAAGTCCTCTAACACGAGTGTAGCCATAATTCCAGTTTTGTGGATCCGTGATGCCAAAAAACTAATTGGAAATATAAAATGTCTGTCTATCCGTCTGATACAACTCTGGCGCCTAAACCATGCATACGATTTTTTCCAAATTGAAGAAACCCCTGTCGTTTTTTCGCCTGAGCTGAAGCTATGCGATTTTGAAAAACATTCATTAATTTTTAGAGGGACTATTTGTAGCCTTCGGACATTTTAAATTGTTTTCAAAGAAAACGGCTACAAATTTTTCTGTAAATTTCTTGTAAGGACTGTTTACTCTATAGTAAATACGCTTATAAAGGTAGAATATGTCAATTGTCACAGTTAACTCGAATTTTTTGAAAAATCGCTAAAATTTGAATATTTTGCGGCGTCTTATACAACTACAAAATTAAAGATAGAATTTTGCTTCAAATGAAATGTGTTGCTTATAATTAGATCTTTTAATAAGGTCATGCAATTTTTAAAGTTTTAGTTGATTTCGCACAATATGGCGTGCAATATTTGCAATTTTAAAATTTACATATAAGATTTTTCTCAAAAACGGCTCAAATTTTCTTTAAATTTTTGGTTGAGAGTAATGCCAAATGCAGCCTATCCGATGACATAAACGAGATATTGCTCTATTCTATTGTTTTAAAAATTACACAAATGTAATTTTTTGAAATACCCTCTCACGCTGTTAATATGAGCATTTGAATAGATTTGTATAGATTATTTAACTTGTGGTAGAAGTGCTTCAAATGACTTTAGAGGAAGTTTTCCAAAACTCAATAGATTCCTGTGAAAAGCTATTTGAACCGAAAAGTTGAAAATGTCAAAAATGTATTTTGTGCGGCGATAGATGTCAGCTAGCAAGAGAACAGCAAGGAATCTTATGTGAGTTAGCAGAACTTAGCAAAACCAGTCCACACAAAGGAAATTATAAACATTTGCTGCAGAAAGTCTGTCCCATTCTTAGCACCTCTGGTTCTTCATATTTTGGTAGTAGCGAAGTGTAAGCATTTCTTAATTTTTAAAAGCAAAGAAAAATTTGAGCTAGAAAACTTGACAAAGAACAGTGAGACACAAATAAATAAAGTTAATTACAAAGGACGTAATACTCGTATTAGGGATTGGGAAGGAAACGAACGTACCAATGTAAAACCAAAAACGGCCTATGAACAGGAAAATGGAGTAGTGAATGATCTGGTAAACGACCAGTAATCGAAAGTACATCAAATTCTTTCCGCAGTTTTGTAATGGTATCTTCTTGCAAAAGAGAAAAGGAATGTTTAGAACATTCTCGACATCGTTATTAGGAATTTATTTTCATTGCTCGTCAAGTAAAAAACCGCTGATATCATGCAGGATTTGAACACGCGTTCCTCTATTGTGAAGCCACGCACCTAAGCGATTGCGCTACCAACACAGACGTACGTAAGCATTTCCGTGAACTTACTCAATTAAGAATCTTACGAATTTTGTCTTCAAACTCATTGCTTTCCGCACTTCTGCAATTTAAAATAATAAATAAATTACCTCTTAGAGACAATAAGAAAGCAAAGAAATCTACGCGGCACTATAAAATAGTTAATTCTACTTAAGAATGTTTCAGTTCAGTACTATGTAATTTTTGCGCTTCGGTTCTAGCCTGCCGCTCAACCCTTATCGCCTCTGCCCAAGGTGAGATTATTAGACGTGATAACGTTGGGCTAGCAGACAAGTTTCGACACGGCCCGACATTCAGAATTCATTTGCTGCAAGTAATTACTAGAATCTAAGAAACATTTATTGACTTCAAGAAAATCACCTATCATTACGCAGTTATTATCTTTTGTTCATCTACTCATTTATAAGAAAATAAACTCTCTTATTTTCTCGTGTTATTGGTCATGTTTTCTTAATATATAACAAATGTTACTATTAACCTTCATTCGTTTTAAAACTCTCAAACGACAACCGTAAATGCATACCTTAAATTATTAGAAAGGAAAAGTATTAATTAAAATCACACATAGTCAAAAAATAAAAAGTTGCATGAACAGGCCAGGACGTGAACTCAGGTCTTCCAGTTCTTCAAACAAGCACCTGAACCGTGACGTCACTCCCGCAGTCGCATACAATGCTTTACATATTAGGATGTGTGTTGACGAGTGATACTTGTTGAGTTTTGCTAGCTGAAGACAGGAATGTTGCTTGCAACGAAAGAAACAGTAAAAGTACGATTTCGCAAAATCGGTTTTGAAATAATTTTAATAGTAAGAAAGAAAAACGGTTTTCATTGCAGTTTTGCATTTCAAACAATTCTTTAAAATTGTAAATATTGCTTGCACTTTTGCACGAAAAATGCCATCATTTCAGAAAGCCTACATGATTGTTATGCAAGAACGAATTATGGACAACATATTTCATTTGAAAGACAAATCTGTTTTCAATTTTGTAGTTGTAGGATGACGCCCCAAAATGTTCAAACTTTAAAATTTTCGAAAATTCAGAGTTAACCATGAAAATTTTAACTATGTCATCCTTCTAAGTGTATTTTACCGAAAGTGTCAGGAAATGACCGAAATGTCGAAAGACTTCATGTAAATCACCCCCAAATTTCAAAGATTTTCAAAATTTCAAGCTTCAACTACAGCCAGAAAAACAGGGTTTCTTCCAATTTGGAAAGGATCGTACGTGTGGTTTAGGCGCTAGTAAGTGATCTGCAGACGGATGGACGGACGGTTTGGATAAAACCGCTTTTCGTCCAAAACGTGTATTACCGTTTAATCCTTGAAATCGATTTTCCGCTGTATTATAACTTTCTCTATACTACGTATACGCACGAATATACGTATATACGTCACATACGAATATACTACGTATACTACGTATATTCGTGCGTATACGAAAGTAAAACGAGAAGTACAAGTTTTGTTTTGTGCTGAGATAACGAATTATCATAGTTCAAAAATCTTTCTAAACGTCATTACAGCAGTTCCAAGGTGAGATACAAAAAACAGTACTGAGAATTTTTCTGCATTACTGATTGTCATTTCAAAGTGAGTTTATTTTTACATAAATGATTCATATTGCAAAAATATGAATGTATTTATGTAATCAGAAACAGTAATGTGTCACAATCTGGGCACGACGTTGTGTAAAGTCACAGCACGATATCAATTACTTAAGGTCCAAACCTTCCCCTCATACTGACACGTAAATGATGACCCAGCGGTGACAAATATCAAATGCGTGGGAATACACGAGCCCAAGAACCCAACTGTAAAACGCATTTTTCCGGAGGCTCAGTGGTCAGAGCAACTGGTCGTAAATCGAACGATGCGGGTTTGATTCCTGCCCGAAGAATTACATCTTTAGTACTCAATTAATACGGTTATCAGGTCACAATATGGATATCACTAACGAACGGGATAAACATTTCCTTCATATTTCATTTCCCATAAGAAGTGACAGAGTTGCGACAAACTTTTTTGGAAGTGAATGCAAAATGTATGTCAAAACGTTCACTATCTTAATTCCAAGCGAGGTTAGGTTAAATTCTTACTAACTAAATATAAATAAATACACATTTGTATAAATATTTGTAATAAAGCGGGATCAAACTAATTACACATTATATAGTATAAACGTTCAGCAAAGATCTTATAAGCAATAAATAAATACAAGTATTTTCCGCTAAACATTCTTATCGTTTAATTCTCAGACTTAGGTAAAACAGAACGCGGAACAGAAAAAAAAGGCATCGCGCAGAACTCGATCCTCAATACCTCCGATTTAAAACCCGGTGTCAAACGATTTCAGCTACAGAGAGAGTTATAGGTCTCTCAGTAATCTACCAAGCCTTAATGTATCTACGAATACGAAATGTTTGTTCTGTAATTTCTCCATTTTTCTCTGAGAAGTAACATTTAAGACGTAATAAATCATATTCTCTAAACATATTCGTTCTCCAAAGCAGTACAATTTCTAAATGCAATATTAGGGCAACTGATATTTTTAACAATACATAGATAATATATTTATTTATCTAACTCCGTTATCATGTTATGAATTTTATAATAAATTTAATATTTAGATTTAAAGAACGACATTATCCCAGACATTTTGAGATCCGAAATTCGCACCTCCTTGTTTTTCCTATATTGAGACTAAATGACAGGTGATTTGTGCATTGGATCACCCTACACAAAGCATGGCGAATAATCATTGGATATAAATAAATAATTAAAATTCCTTGATTTTCTTTGTGAAAATTGGGACTGATTGAATAGTCACCACTTGAATCTCCAAAGTCTACCCGCACTAAGATAAGCCGTATCAAAGCATTGTTTATTTAAAAATGGGAGATAATAATAAAAAAAATTTTGATTTCTTTCACATGACCACGTCAAATCGTACTTTATTATGTTTTGGAGTTAATACATTTTGAAATGTGGCTCCACCTACCAAAAGACTTACATTAAAATTTTAAAGAGAAGACCATAAAAGAAATAAAATTATCAATTGTACAAGCAATTAAGGATGCGTTCTGTTAGCATTTTATCACAAAGGCACAAACACAAAATTGGAATTTTAATGAGTTCGTAATAGTCTCTAAGGAACTTTGTTAAGAAACGTGTAAAGAGACATATTCGCTTTCTAAATTAATAAAGAACAGAAAAGTACCTTTATTGCAAAATTTTATAATAATAAACCCACAGACTTGTTAAGAATTCTGATTATCTCTCTAGAACTGTTAAATATGTAAATTACTAGTGATTATACAACTTGGTACAGACTTTTCACTTCAATGCTTCTAACGATTACATAAAAATGATAATGATATTAATTAAAGACACTGTTAATATTTGAGCTATCTCTTCCAAATTTCGTTTCGTCACATTGCTTGGAATACAAGATACCAACACACAATCTTAATATAATCATTATCGTTTACAAAAACAAGTTTTGTTCCTCCTTGCAAGATTTTGGAATGTCTCTCGTGATGATAGTGATTAATGTGTTCCAGGCATCAGGTAAAAAAATATATATTCGGCAGGATTTGATCTGGCGTCCATTCCTCCTATCTACTACCCGTTTAATCCACGGAGCTATCACAGAGTACTTTACAGCACCGATGAGGGTGTTAGTAGAATGAATTCTATCTTGACATTTATTGTTCTTATGATATACAACATTTACTTCAGATTACAGCAAACTCATTCTTGATAAGAATGTGTGGAATCATCAACGCGATACTATTCTATAGTTGATTCTAGTTAGAAATATTTCGATTCGAATGTCTTTTTGTGTGGCTCGCAGTAGCTTCTATCCTGCGAACTGCTATCTTGCCCCTCCCATATCTTCAGGTGATCTCTCCACATTTACGCGATAAGACTGAACTGTAACTCGTCGTGAAACACCAGTCTGAAATACAGAACCGCGTAGTATTAAACTAAGTAACTATGTTATTTTAATACCAATTAACACAACTAGAGAATTTCGGACAAATTTGCATTCGTTATTCATGAAAACGCTAACCTAAGCTTGAATGATATAATGCTAACAATATTTTAATTATCAGCAAATAGTTGATTGATTGCTTCTTAAAGAAATTATAATGCTTATAATGTAAACAACGAAGTAGTTGAACTACAACAGCACATGCTCTTCTCTAATGTCACTGCTCCGCAATATTATACTAATACATGAATTAGGAGAGTTTCAACCAGTAAGATCTCTATTTTTTCAATTTTGTAGTCTTGAAAAGTTAACTTTTTCAATTTTCAAAAATATAGAGTTCCTCGAAAATAGGACCACCAGCGCCTCGGTCGGTGGTACAGAACAGGCTTCTAGTCGTCGTACTGATGGACGACAAAACTGTGGCCCTTTTTAGGGCCCTAAGTCTTTTCAAGAATTAATATTAATTACAAAATATTGGACATATTACTACTGAAATCACACGTAACAGAAAAAAAATCACCTTCTGGATTCAGACTCACAACGTTAGCAAGCCGACAGCGTACCTAAGACGTTAACCATTCGGCTAAAGCGATTTGTCTTCAGTTGCACCACTTAGAAAAGTAGTTAAAAATAATAAAACCTATGCTAAATGAACATAATCGTTTCCAGTATATATTTTTTCGTTTTCCAGAGTTCAATCCTTTTTAGTTTAAATATATTGTGATATATAATATAATATAAAAATGTATAATATAGGGAATAATAAAATATATTAATATAATATAATTATAATTTAATAGAATGCGAACTTTCTCTATAGAAAGAAAGTACAATATTTTTACTTTTCTTCATGCATACTTCAGTACCACATTGTCATAATAAAACTAGAGGGACTGGCAATTATTCGAGAAAGGCTTATTAATAGGATAGGACCCAGTTTTAAAGAATACTAGTGATGCTAAAACGCGCGTACTTTCTCACCCGTATTTTCACGGGGAAACATGCGGAAAATGCTAAAAGTTTCAAAATTGCACATGATCTTATTTAAAATCTTATCTTTAAGGAAAAGTTTCATGAAGGAAAAATCTCAGAATTTCAATATTTTACTTGCTTAAGATACTTACGAAAAATCTGTTTTCAACGAACATGAGACTAGCAATATTCTCTTAAATGTACTTCCCCAATATCCAACAATTATTACATTTACATTTTTATTACATTTGTAATAAAAATTATGGAGCCATTTGTTTGAACATTTGAAAAAATGTCCCAGGGCTACATGTAAAGTACCCTCCCCTAATTGAATATCGGTTTTTTCAAATTTAGCGCTACGACATCAGCCAGATCGATTGGGAGTATCAATTTTGGTGAAAATCGGCTGAACGGTTTAGCCGCTAGCGTTGTTCAGGGACGGACGGACAGACATTTTACCGTCAGTCGATTTTTCGCTATCAACCACCCACAAAACATGGATTCTGGCTACACCACGATTTGGAGGATTTTTGTTTCTAAATTTAGCAAATGGATTTATCCATTTTTTCGTCACAAGGGCGGTGTAATATGCGTTTTTCTGCCGACAATTCGCCGTTTTTTCGCGTAGCATTACGTAACTTTCTCTGCCTCCTTAAGAAGAGAATTGATCAATATATGAAAATTTAGATTATGCGTTCACGGAAAATTTGTATGTTTTCACTGCAACCAATTTTCTAAATTTGGAAAACATTTATAATTTTATCACTTTATTTGTAAATTAGTTATACCAAGAGAAAAGAGAAGAGTAAAAAAGAGTTCATGAGAAATTTGAAACAGATTAGTAATTGCAATGTTGAAAAAATCCCAGAGATATTAATAAGGTGACATTTACTACAGTATTTGTAATAACGGTATAGTGTATTCGAATAGAAGAGTGTAAAGTAAAAAAGAAGACTTCTTTTTCAGAAAGTTTCAATAATGCAATATGAGCATAATGTAACATACCACTCCAGAAATATTGGAATATCATTGGATTCAAGTCAATGAACACTGATATAATATCAATTTTGAAAAGAATACATTGATTTAGAAGTCAGTAATGTTTAATTTTTTGCGGTACCATGCGTACACAGGTCGCTTTTCCTACAACGAGTCTAAAAATAAAATACATGTTCGCGAAGTCTTTTTTTGGAAATATTTTTTTGGAGTTCATTGATTTCAAAAGCCGAATTTTCCTTAAAACCCTAAATACTATTTTTACTTGATATCATTGTTTCTGTAGTGTGCTGCGCATTCGAATGTAAAATATATTAAATAATTTAATGAAGTCTTAACTCAATATTAGGTAATTATTTTCCCGTCACTGTACCTCGGCAAAAACTATGGAAATATTGTAATGAAAGAACATTAGTAAATTCAGTGAGTACTCCAGTTTAATAAATATGTTTATTTTACCAACGAAATAAGAAAGTGTAAATAAAATATGTATTGGCTACAATGAAATATCATTGCAATATTGTAGAAATCTCTGAGAGAGAGAGTTGAATATTAAGTTATAAATAATAATCGAATTAGCAGACCATATATGAAAATTTCATTTTGATTAAATAAATTTCCATTTTATAATGCCCTATTTTACCCAGGAAAATAAAGTCCTTAGAGTTTTATTAGGCAACGATTATTGAAAGTCTGAATTCAAATATGTGAAATTTTCTTTGACAATTGGAAATTGTTGTTTTTGTATATATTTTTAATGTCTCTTTTTAACTACTAGGTCATATAACGACCACTGTGATTTTTTATGTTTGGGGTTTTCTGTAGGGAGAATACGTAAGGACATTACGAACACACATCTATGTCCGAGGCGGAACCCGCGGCCCTTCGAACCCAGGAAGCTACGGCCTTGTCGTCCATTTCCTCTTTCTCTCCTATTAAACCTCTGACATCATATATCAACATCAAATACATCGAAGATATCCGCTTAATTCTCCATCATTTGAATTACGTTTTTCCTGTGTCCCTGGCCGTGGGGATAAGTGGAATGAAACCTCTGACTAGGTAGTAAAGTTGGCCTCGAGGAAGCCAGAAAGACATCTTTGTAAGGTAATATCTACTCTTACTGCAAGATTTTGTATCAACGATGCATTTTGAATTGCAAACAGAGTGGCAGAACTCTTTTCAAACTCACAAGGATCATAAGACCCTTGTCATGTCATCCCGTGGCTCTAAGCCCGAGCAGAATTGTTATTCCTCGGATCGGGCACTGCCGCTTCTCGCACGGACATCTCGTGCAGATTACCCACCCCTATCCCCAGAAATGAAGAACAAACCTTACTGCCAAGCATGCTCCTGTGCACTGCGATAATGAAAAAGTGAAGAGGAAGCCTTAGCTTGTCGACTATAGAAGAGATACTTGGCTACTGTCCTCCGCAAACTCTTTAAACTTTCTTAGCTATGGTTATAAATCTAATACGCGCGAAGGGATGATTTACTAACATGCCTTTTATAACTAATTTTGCGTTTTTAATGTAACACTACCTTTGTCATTTATTTCATTTTAAAATTAGTCATTTTTCACTGTTTTTTACTCTTTTAATCTTGTAATTAATAAAAAATATTTTAACTGACTTTTATACTAATTTTCAGAAAATTTTGCGAATAATATTTCACTATGTAATTGACAAGATATTTGAGCACAATACACAGTTCTTTTATATTATTAAAGAAGGTATGAAGTTTCATTTCGTGAAAATAATAAACACTGTAGTTTAGTTTTCAGATTTGAGAACTTGTGATCTCATTGAATCTCTTGTGTTTTCCGTGTTGATCTAAAACCAAATGTATTTTCAGGTTCGATAACCATTCAAGTATTGCAGGATCTTATGAGCACAAATTATTTGTCATGCGTATATCTTACAATGGCTAAAATTATTTCACAATTAATCGTTAGAAAACAAAAGGACAGTGTGTGTTTCCTGTGAATAAAAACCGTTTCTTAACTTCAATATCGATAACCGTGTCAAGGGTTTCCGGATGTTTGAATTGCAGGAAGCTTCTTGAATCGAACTAAACACTCCAGAAACACTACCTGGGGTCATACAAAACCTAACATAAATTGGAAAGATAATACGATTCGGAAACACTGTGTTCCGCTTAAATATTTTAATTGGAAAATTGTCCGGAATTGAAATTTTTAACTAAATACTCAATCTCTTTAAAGTTTATTCAAACAAGTTTTTGTTTCTTTCTTAACAGCTCTTTTTAAGAAAATTACATTGATTCGTAACATTTTAAGGTTTTCAAATTTATTCTTTTTTTACTACGTGGTTATTCAAAATTATTTAAGAAAATATTTAACTTCAGTGTAGATTTCCACAAGTTAAAAGAATTAAAAATTTGCTGTTCATATTATTAGCTATTTATTAAAGATATCAATTATTACAATTTTGCTATTAATATATGCAATGTGATATGTTGAAAATAATGAAATATGTTAGCGCCTATTCAGGCCATATCAGATTTGTACTGTTGCCTGTATATTATCTTAAATAAATAAATAAATAAAATATCACTGGAAGGGATAGATATAATCTTCTCAGCAGTGTAACAGAAAATAGCAACTTTTGAAAAATATATGAAGAATAAGACAATTATATTTTCGAAATATTTCTAATGAGAGGTTCCCTAGTTCCTTTTCACCGATTATCACTTTGCATCAATTTTACCGATTTCATTATATCACCGATTGCATCAATTTTACAAATAGTCTAAACAATATTAACAATAGAAATTTTGCAATGATAATCTACTTGGGACACCCGGCAGTGATTTTTAATTGATTAACGAAATCACTGTTTGCATGCACCTGCTCATATAGAAAAAATGGGCGATTACATTTTCATAATGCGTAATAAAATGTGTGTATTGCTTGCATTTCCTTAATAAAGGCGTAATAATGTCAAAATACAAGTTTTTATATACGTGAACATGAATTTCAATTTGCTTGATAGGAAATGTGTATATTATGTAAATGCATTATATTATGTTTCCCGAAAATTATTATGTAATAGTTAGTGTTCCTTGCTTTATAACCATTAGCATTTTATAATAGTTTGTAAGAAACAAAACTTTCAATACTATTAATTTAATCTGACACAAATTTCTCACAATATTAGATACCATAAATTAGACTTCATTTTGATGGTAAAGAACTCGATAAAAAATGTCACAGCCCCTTCCCGTGACCCGCTGCCCTTGGTTCGTCAGCGTCCACGGGGTTCAGGGCCAACGTCCAGTGCAATTGGCGGAGTGATCCTCGCGCCCGCGCGCACCAATCCGTTTCGTTTCTGTGCCCTCTCCTCTTACCTCCTCTTACTTCCTCTCACCCCTCCCTCTCCTGTTACCCCCTGCTCACGTTAGCGAGACAGCGTCACTGACCTCAGAAATTGCTCCGCCCCTTTGAGATAACTAGGAGGAAAATCTTCGAGGGGAGGAAGGGGGACGTGTCTGAAACTTGGAGCAAAAGCCAATGATAAGAGCGGATACGCCTCGACGCCAGGATTGGTCAAGTGTCCAGCGATGGTTGTCCAAGCTGTGGAAAAGCCAGATTTGGCCGCACAAGGCATCGCCCATATTCTGTGAGAGTGGGTATACAAGTAGTTAATGTTTCGTAACATGTCGCGTAACCTGTGAATTCGAAGAGATAGAAAGACATTCATTCAGGCATCCCAAGAAACTCCCCAGAGCTTAGTTCAGGCAAACTATTATAAATTTTGCCTATTATTAATAATAATTTACTAATTACATATGATGCAGAGTAAATAGCAAGAAATTTCTAAACTAAATTGCATTATGTTTTGCATTATCATGTTTCCTGGGTATCTCTTCTTCATCTGTACTGCTTGCCACATTCAGGACCACAGTTCTCAAATAGACCATCTTTAATTTCGCTTTCACTGTATTCAGTGAAACCTACACCTACAACTTGCACCTACAAATTCTCCTCAAAGGATCTTTTAACATCTGGACGCTGTACGAGAATCGTGTAGCCTAACAAGAGGGTAGCCAACAAGACGAATTCCACAAACAAGTAAACACATTTGATTTGCGCGGTGAAGCAGAACGAACCATTTTTCACAAACTTGAACATACCTTTTGCAGTTCGTACCATTTTTCTTTGTATCTCAGAAACTAAGTTACATAAATCAATGTAACTTCGAGGTTACGTAAATTTTATTGCTACCATTATAAACATTGCAAAAAGCTATTTTTGAAAACAATATTCGATAGAACCTTTTTACTTTAAGGTCATGTATTTCCGTTGATCTTAACTTTCTTATTTTTCACGTGTGTGATGAAATTGTTTATGCCGTTAGATTTAAGTTCGACTATAAACTCGCGTACACTGGTTTTGTCCGCCCCAAATATTGAAGGAACTTTTGCTGGTTGCGAAGAGTGATCTTCCGAGTTTTAATTAAAATATTCGAACCGATTTTCTTCAGAGCTTGGAGTTTGGGCTAGCTAGCACACTGAATCTGTTCCCCACTGGAAATTGTATGGTGGGTCACTGATTAGATTAGGGTACTCGTTTCTCGAGACTACACTTTTCTTCTTTGTTTCGATGGGGATTTTACTGTCATTGACTGACCTCTTTTTGGAGTTCATGGCAGATGATGAAGGTTGCGATTTCGTGGTGGGGTCTGTTGAGGCCGCCTCCTGGCTGCCAATTATGCGTTGCTGGCCGTTAAGAGGAGGTGTGACGATCTCCATTACTTCTTCGGTAGTGATATTCTGCGGTACTAATGTGGCTCATCTATTGTTGAGAGTGAAAAGGGCTTGGCTGATTGACAGTGAGACGGGCTGGGCCTGTCAAAGAGTTTACGTCAAAAGACATGCACTCGACACTCAGCTCTCGAACTTACACTACGCGTGCTGAGTGTCCAACGGTATCGATTGGACTGAGCACAGCGGGGCTCCGCGATCCTGCGTCTGCTGCGGTCGGCGACTCGAGAAGGAATCAGATGCGGAGGCGACGAAGGCAGACAAGCAACAGGGAGAAATATAGGCCTGTGCAACGGCACAGTGGTTTGTGGAACAGTCAAAACATAGAGAAAATTCCATTCGCGGTCAGATTATGTGGCAGTGACGGTGGATCTCCGAAGGTCGCTTCCTGCTCAAGCGAGGCGCGTGTCAGCTGCAGCCTCCCCAGGCAGCGCTCTTTTAGCCGCAATTAAGGGCGCTTCGGCTCTCGTGTCCGGTGCTCATAAAGCGCCTGGGAGCCAATGCGCGGAGGCTCCCGCCCAGAACGCGATGTCTTGCTTAACGCTGCGAGGGGCGCAGAGGGAGTCAGGCGGCCCGCACCGCGCTGCCTCGCATCAAGATCCTTCCAACCCACATCCGCTTCCCTCCGCTCCTCCCACCTCGCCCCACCCGCCCCACCCATCCCACCCATCCCACCCCTCCTCGCCCCTCCCACCTTGCCCCGCCCTTCCGACCCTGCCCCGCCCAGTCCACCTCGCCCGCCCCCATCTCGCCCCGCCCACTGGCCGATCCGAACTCGCCCCTCATCCCGCCCCGCCCCGTTTCGCCTTGAACGCCTCACCACGCCCAGCTCAAACCTCAAAATGAAATTGTATAAAATGCATCAGTTGTCCTTCCTGCAGTGCCTCTGAGCAGAAGGTTCTAGCGGTTTAAGAGTTCCATCGGTGGCAGCACTTTCTAGCGGCCGTCTGCGCTGATCAGTAATTTTCCGTGGTTTCTGCGACCAACGCTAGGCGAATGCTACGCTAGGCAACGCTAGGCGCGCGATCTTTCCTTCGTCTTCCTTGTCCTTTTCTGTACCCTTACCAACCACTTACGCTTACTCTTGCTACAGTTCAACATGAAAATGTGCACAGAATTCACTTGTCCCCGTAGCACGTCACTCACACTATTTAACTGTTTTTGTCGTAACAATAAATAAAAAATAAAGATGTAGCGAGGGACCAGTCGGGAGTTTAGTGCTTATCCCGCCTGGGATGGTGA
Organism: Teleogryllus oceanicus; assembly: GCA_964035755.1. Lineage (NCBI taxonomy): Eukaryota > Metazoa > Arthropoda > Insecta > Orthoptera > Gryllidae > Teleogryllus > Teleogryllus oceanicus. Next base: position 55,846,773 of record CAXIVR010000008.1, read on the forward strand.
CAGGCTCGTGAGCGATACCTGGTTGGGGAAATCCCGGCAAGCCGACCAGGAGATCGGCGACCATCCAGGCAGGGAAGATCACTGCTATCTACAGCGATAAAACATGTTCTGCACTTACAGAACGAATGAATGTAGAAGTTGATCCGCCCTGAATCGCAAATCAGTCAATCAATCAGTCCATCCATCTCTGTCCTGCCTAGCTGGTATCAATTCCCCTGATCTGCCCTCTCCGGCACCCAATATTTCCTCTCTCACCGTCCCGACCACCTCAACTATCTCTTATCTGTCTCAACCCGACGTGTTCCGTTCTGCTCTGAATGTTAATCCACGACCCATTCATCTAAGCCGTATATTCCCAACGGGGGCGATATGACCCCCAAGTGGGCGCGAGCGATTCGGAGGAAAATGAAGAGGGCGATGATGTAGTCATGAGACGTAGCAATGAGTTCCTATCGTAACATCACCGAAATATTGTAAAAATTTGTATTTTTCCAGTAACAAAATATATTTATAAAATATAGTTTGCAATTCTTGCAGCAACTCTCCTTCTTGTGCAATGACGACAGCGGTAGAGTCCATTTTGCGGGAGGGGGCGCATGGCTTTTCCTAGAAGTGCTGGCGCGGCCCAATAGTTTGATTGTTTGCGCATCGTCCCTCAGGCGGGACGCCAGCGGCGAGAGCATCGCACGTTTTTCCACAAGGATGCGAGCTTCAAAGTTTCTTTTTTGTAGAGCAAGTGCGCTGGACATGTTATTACGGACGTGCACAGAATCAATTCTAGAAAAGAGATTGGTCTAGGAATTTTCGGTATTTATGTGCTTCGTCATTGAAAATAGTCATCACTGATAATGTTAAAAGTCATTAACATTATTTTGATACATTGCTACAAACCGTGTTGAGAAGTTATTATGTATTTAAAAATGTGTGAATCTGCATCTAATGAGAAATGCCGGCAGTACAGCATTGAGTACTTCCAAGCTGATTTACTTTCTTTCATACCAATCATAACATGTGTGTTTAAATGGCCAAAAAGTCTTTTCAAATGAATCAATGAAACTATCGGGGCTACAAGTGCATTTAAATAAAATGCATGTTGATAAGAACAAAAATGTATCCTAATTTGAAGATCTGGCAAGCGCAAGCCAATTGTATTAAGCATTTTGCATTCGTCTTTTAAACATGATGCACATATGACGTTTCTTTGTTAATCCAAAAAGCAGATAAAACGCATATAATTGGCGAGGGATTAATTTTGCTTGCTGTTAAAAGACAACACAATTCTTTATAATAAAACTCCGTTAGCTGTAATCAGAAAAGTTCTTCTCAGTAATAATTCAATGTATAGAAGAATAGATGAAATGCACACATACGTTGACTCGATTACTTAGAGTTTCAAATTTTTCATTAAAATCGATGATTTAACTCTACCAAATAGCAGAGATTTACTCTCATCATACGTTTGATTTATAAAAGAAGGAAAAATCAAAAAGAAAAATGTGCTAAAATTGTGGATACTTATTTAAAAAGAGTATCTAGCGCGTAACACTCAAAAGGTTTTCCAAGAGAAAGAAATTCGTGTTTCCAATGTTTGGTCAGATGTTACTGAGGGTGATTCAGCAATGACAGAGTGACGTAAAGATTTCATAGTGCATTCGTAACACGCAGTGCCAAATCTACTCGCTGTCTATTGTATTATTTATTGCCAGCATTTCCTAGAAGTTTGAACGAGTGCCTGAATATGTCGCTCCATTGCGTTATTAAAGCAACCGGTAAGATGAGAAGCAATTCACCGGCTATTTGGTCAGCTGTGTAGTGAATATGATGAAGATTACAACTGATCGTTGCTGCACAAAAAAGTACCTTGGGTACATACAGGTGTGTCTTTGAATCGATTTTAATGTATTTGTTTCAGCACTGGATTTTTTTATGCCAGAGACGGAACATTACGCGAAAACCTGATTCTTTCAAAGAATGACCTCGATATTTATTTCATATACCTGTTTAAAATATTCAGTAAAGTTAATTTACCATTCCAATAAGTAAATCCAAGAATATCATGATTTTGTGGGAATGCTTTTTCTCTTCAAACAAAATGTAGGTAGAGGTGAAACCGTATCCCACATTATCAGCAGTTTCTTCAAAACCGAAAGATTAATTAACTCACAGACAAGATTTTGAGGTTCTTCCGGTTGATTTTACGGAGCGTTTCCAAGATATCATGAATATGCAAAGTTGGGTTTTAGCAGGAAAGTTAATTCTAAGGAACACTTAGAATTAACGAAGACCTCAAAAGAAACTTCGAACAAGGAAACCAAGACTTTTGGCTGCAAAAACCAATACAAGTTCTCTATCCTAGATTGTGGGCGATTGAATGGAAATTTTTCGTCGCGTTTTCTTCGTCCTCTGTGGCCGAGTGTGAGGTCCGCGCAGTACCTAATTTCCTGCCCAAGAAGAAAAACAGTCGTCAACGAAAAGGAGCAGACATCAGAACGTGGGGATTTACGAGTGATGTTAAACGAAGTTGGAACCTGACATTGACCAATTGTTAAAAGCTTCAACCATCTCATTATTTCTTAAATTATTATTAATTGTTTTTATATTATTATTTTCCTTGGTGATTTTGGGCTTCTTTGTAAAATTTAAATAAATAATTTGGTGGTCGTATATTTATTTATATTTTATTATTTTTTAATAAGTAAAAGAACAGAGAAATGAAGTAGAGATAATATGCAAAAATATTTTGATATTTTTTTATTAAATTACCTGTTATGCATAGGACGTTGGATTTTTTCTTGAACAGGGGGCGGTGGACCAGAAAATGTGGAAATCTTTGATGTAGGCTCTCCAACATCCGCCTTGCTTCATCTCGCTCCGCCTCCGCCGCTTTTGCTCCGTCCCTCCAGATTCAATCTCTTCTCGTGGTTCCGCTTTGCTCGTCCTGGCTGCTCCTTCCCCACGCTCATGTCGGCGTCGGCCAGCTCCGCCTCCGCGGCGCCCTGCTACTACGCCGCCGGTTGTGTAATGCATCGGCGACGTCGTGTATTGGCGTATTGAAGATGTTCTTTCAACGTCAAAGTGTTCAATGCACGTACGCGGTTGTGCTCTGGCTGCTGCCTTGATTCTGCTCATTGACTGTGTAGTGACTAGTACATGTTAGGAATGTTCACTGCTCCATAGTGCCTGACGAGCTGCTTCAGCAGTGTGTTTCCATAAGGCTGGGTTTGATTAGATTGATTGGAAACTACCGGACGGGAATGTTGCTTTATTGGATTTAGACACATTCGCTAGCAGTACGTGGCACATAGGACGAGCATTTTCATGTTATAATTGATTATGTGAACTTTTCAAGTTCGTAATAAAATAAAATACATAAATAAAATATAGTTCAAATATAGTCTTATCCATCCTCGGTGATTCATATCAACATGAAAAATTATCGATAACAGTATATAGTTTTAATTTTTTTCTTTCATTAAAGAATTTAATTATTTTTATGTTAACCACCCCATCTCAGTTTGTTTCCCGTAAACAAAAATAGTAAAACCTGGAGGTACGACGTCGCCAACTGAGCCTATTCCTGCACTTGTTAAGAGATGAATGGATGTGGGGTTTCATCGACATGAAAAGCGAGATTGCATTACATTTCATTAAATCTAAAATATTGCTTATTTTGGATATGCGAACTAGGAGGGGCGGCATGACTGAACTATCACTTTTACCTCCATGTATGGTATGTAGAGTTCAACTGATTTGCACGTATTGGAATTATAATCTTTGTGTAAGAAAACTTACGTTTATAGCGGAGGATATAATTGTGCTCAAGCACAAATATAAATTAAATTTAAAAAAATATTTCCAGCTCAGAAAACAGTATTTTATGAAATCAGATGGAAATGTCAGTATTATTAGCGTAGTTAATAGCTGCCGACTCTTCCGAGCAAAACCCTAAAAGGAGCGCGCTGCCCCCCCCCCCACTCTTCCTCAAGCTTCCATTGCCTGGCACGCACCAGCTACGGACGGCGCCCGACAGCCACGATGCAAACCATTCCGAAGCCTTTATCTTTCGCATAATCGAGCACGCAACACTAAAGTTTTCATTATCAAATTCACTATTTTGAGGTAACGTATGGTAATAAACGCCCCCTACATACACCTATTTAGGTAGGTTGGTTTAATTCTCGGCTTACCAAGTATGCAGTGCCATTACACGAAAAAAGTTTTTGGAAATTTCTGAGAATCATTTGACGATCAGCTCCCCTTCGTGAGAGAAAGCCCCTCGTGCGTCTCCATTGGGGCGCGGGAAGCGGTCTAACCGTGAGTGACGGCACCGAACATCCGAGGAGTTGCTCGAATACTATATAGGCATTAGCAACCTCTATTGAGTATTGAAGACCTGGGCAACAAGTAGTAGATATTGGAAATCAACTGTGAAAAATTGATGATTTACCATGGTATATATCTGCGGCGTCGCTCAAATCTTTTTACTAGAAAGATATTTAAATAAATAATTTTTCATTTCGTGGAATAAACAATGCTGTTATAATAATAAACGAAATGAAAACAAAAAGAAAAATTATACAATATTCGTTTATTTTCTCGTTTGGTAAATGAAGTGATTTTGCTACTTCAAGTTATTTGTAATTTTGTAAATCAATAAAGCAAGAATGTCAGTTTTGAATAAAATAGATTAAACTGTTGAAATAGCGTCCGAACCTTCATTACAATTAAACACTTTTAGAACAACGGAAACTTGGGTACATTGGCAATGATCAAGAATTAACAAGACAAAGAATTCCTGACTACGCCAAAAATTAAGGAATGCAATGAGGAAACCTTTTGTACCAGAAACGTTGGGAAGCCAAAATATTGCAAGCATACCGAAAATATATACCAGGCAATAAGCAAAGAGCATTGATAACATTAAACCGCGCGAAGTAAATAAGGGTTAATATCCACACCCAAAAATATATACTTTAAATATATAGCGTTTACTAAGCGAACTGTTAATTTCCATGCCAATGAATACATTTCAAATAATCAAGAAATGGTATCTCAATTTTTTTCTCTCAGGCATCTCTCTAATTTGTTACGCAAGACATGTTCTCAAATTATTCAGTTCATTGAATTCCATTAAACTAACTACCCTATCTCACACTTTTATTAAAAAAAGATCGTGAACAAGATATTTAAAAAAGTGCTCTGGGAACTCGGCGAAGCAATTTTTTCAACTCATCTCCACCGCTTGGCACTGACGAATTCGAAAGTAAAGAGAAATTCATCATATCGTGCCAACATGATAAATGAGACAGACATTGCAGATAATCGCCGCTGGATCAGAATTAAGTGTGACGTATTTTTTCTCATCACTGCAGATAATTCGGCCGCAGTCGTTAACGAGGGCGCATCAGCCCCTGCGAGGAAAAAGGAGGACGGAAGAGGGGGTGGCGAGGATCTTCTGAAAACATTTGCCGGCCTTGCAACACTGCGTATTTGGGGTAGAGATCGGAGGAGATAAACTTGTCGTGCCACAGAGGCACACACTTTCTAGCCCGATTTGTAATTTTTGCAATGTTTCAAAATTCAGAGAGTTTCACGAAACTGATACCCACGTCATTCGTTTAGATGCCCTTTGCTCTATCCGTCGAAAAAAAATAAGAAAAATTTGGAGCGTTTATTTAGAAATCTTTTTTATAATTCGCGTTCACTACAAGCAGAAATTATGTGAAAACTGCTCATTTAAAAAAAATATCGTGATATTTTTCAAAGAATTGGTTGTTTAGATCAGATTTCATTTAAGACAAAAATTTTGTCTTCAATATTATAATTTTGCAATGATAACTTTGGCATTTTTCAAAAATAAAGTGTGAGCAGAAAATAGAATAAACACTTTTTTGCCGTAAATTGATACACACGAAAAACAAATTTAAAGCAAAAAAATTAGCCGTTTCTCATAAAAGAATTGTTTATAAATTGCTTATATTTCACGCAAAATTACTACTACAAAAACTCATATTTTCGAAAAAAGTAAATAACCTTATTTAAAAATCTTTCATTGAACAACGGGTTTCCAGGAATGCTGGCGATGTGTTGTTGACATTATTTAAGGATTAAAATGGAAGGCATCTTTGTCAACTTAGATTTGTTATGAGATCCGGCCAACTGATTGAAGATTTCACTACTCGGTCAACAGATTTACAAAAGATCCGGTTTTGTCGTCGTCGTCAGTCTCGATTGATGTGACGAAAGGTGGGAGTCTGTGCATTCCGTCTATGTGAGATTTTATCCTTCCTTAGAATGAGTTATTCAGAGGTATAACATGTGAAAGACAATTGTTCTCGAATTACTAAACCCAATACACATCCACAAATACGGAGTTTAAATGCTCTCTAATTTGCTTTTAAAATTGCTGTTTCGATCATATTACAATCGAAAAAGCAAACATTATTAAATTTCATTCCACCCAGGGAAGTGGATAGATCCTACCAAAACTATTTTAATGGAAGCGAACAAAATTTCACGAGAAAGGAATTTTAAAATTAAATTTTTAGAGCAATTGCATTCTCGGATTGAAAGCATGTTCACGAAGTCTCTTTATTTCTGCGAATCCAAATGATTTTCATGCAAAAGCGCGACCGCATCGCTCGCTAATTTACTATGCTCAACTGTTTTATGATAACTTCGTATTCTCTTTACAGGGGAGGTGCACATGACATCTCGCTGAGAGACCTTCAGACGTGTAAAAAGTCTTTCGTGAGAAACCTTTGTTTCTAAGCGCTTTTACCTGGAGAATCTCGAACAGCCTGATAATGAGACACCACGAAGGGTCACTTTGAAGTTTGAGTTTACAGAATTTGCACGTGGGACTGCGTTTAATTCCGCCCCGCACCTGGGTCTCACGTATCACGCAAGTTAGAGCTCTCCGTCCTAATTAACAAGAAGAAAATGGGCAGAACCTGAGTCTCTAACTGAAGCGTTCGTAGGGTCTAATGCTCTCGTCCCACCTGCAATCTGGGTCTAGTAAACTCGATCTCTTGTTACGGCAGTTTGAACTGCGGACACATCAATTGGAGGATGTTTGCTAGTTAGGAAGGGAAAATCGTTACACATGTTCAGCTAAAAAAACTGTTTGTGATGAATTGTAGGTTGAGCTTTAGATAGTTAAACATTAATAGTTTACAAATATATCATTAATATTGTACATTGTAGGTAATTGAATATAAATATGTGAACACTGGTATAGTTAGATAATAAATGTTTCAAGTACGTAGATATCCGGAATTATGAAAAAGGAAGCCAAAATATACTCTATTTAGGTTTTATCGATCTCAGTTTTTTGACATAGATTTGAAACATGCATTCAAGAACAGTAAGAAAATGAACAGTATCAAAATTAGGCAATTAACTTTTTGTGTGTATTCGCTCAACAGTTTAAAGAACAAATTGTAGCGGTTTTGATTGCAATTTTACGAAATTTTGAAGTTTTCACTCACTAAGTGAAAACTTCTCATATTTTGTTATGAATATTTTATGACAATATTTAAAAATCTAATTTTGATTTCAAGTCAGATTTAGTTGTCGAGTATTCATATAAAGCATAACGTTTAAACGTGAAAATACAGAAGTATTATGCGCGGCGCGATTACGTGCGACAAATATTTTACAAAGTAACGCAATATTAAAAAAGTAAAAAACAATATTTGTACAACCACAGAAAAAGGTGTCGTAAGAAACTGTAACATCGTGAAACGATGAAAATGAAAACGAACAATCTGCTTTCAATATGTTAAAAGTAGTAAATGAATAAATACCGATAGATTTTTTAATTGAAATGTAGGCAGTACTATTATCTAGAAAATTCATGTAGATCGAAAGTAGTGGGTCCAATGAGTGAGACGTTCTTTATTGCTCACAGGCACTGATTATCTGGCCGTTGAACTCCCCAGTTACCAACTCAAATTGCGAAATTTCTCACATCTAATGTTTATTACCTAACAAACCTCATACCTGATACATACCTGCCTCATTCATAATGTTTAAGACTATTCTCGAACTCAGTGTATCATTCACTTCTTATAACGGAGCTAACGTGGTTCAAGGCATCAGCTGATGTCACTGCAGCGCCTCTGACCGAGAGGTTCTAGGTTCGAGTCCCGATGACACCAGCATTTAAAATGACACTAGCTTTTCAGCTACGTCGAATTCAGTCGTTGTCTGGAGAAGAATTCTAGAGACCGGCTGCTTTTATCGATAGTTTTCCGTGGTTTCTGCGATCAACAACAGGCGAATGACGGAGCAGTACCCTAACACGGACCGCGCGCGATTTTTCCACCACTTCCTTATCCTTTCCTCACCCCTCACCCTTTACACACACACACACACTAACATGCACTACACTACCACACGTGCCGAGAGACCGGTGGGGGGTTCGAGATGGTCTCGGCTGAAGCGGTGCCCCACTGGTCGCAGGTATCTGGTTCGAAAACCCCGCTAGTCCACGGTAGGTCGGCACCGGATCTTGCCATCCAGCGGGGGAAGGTCACTGCCACCTCATGAAAAAATGTCCTACACTTACGGAATTAATGATGTCGGTAGTTGACCTGCCAAGAATCACTAACAATCAATCAATCAATCAATCCCACGACGAGGAGAAAAGAAGCTTCAATATTGACGTGTGCCGTTTGTAAATAGCCAATTTTCAACCGAGTAGGAAGCAGCAGTTTTTTTTTTTTTTTTTTTTTTTGCTGCAGCCCACCAGAATACAAAAGTGCAAGTCTCAAAAATTCTTCCTTTTTACACCTCATTTATTGTGATTTGTATGAGAACCACGAATCGTAATAAACTAAATTTACCACAAATAACACAAGAATGAAATATTTCTTTCTTATTCAAACGTGCAAGAGTGCAACTCTTCCTCGCAGCCAAGGAGAAAACCGGAATGCATCTCTGTTTGGTCCGCCACGCCGCGTCGCCCGTCAAGAGAGGCCATTTCGTTTGCGCCGGAACGCCTCGCGTCGCGACAGCCACTCGGAGGTCGCTCCCCAAAGATGATTCATCGCGCGTTCGGAGCGTTCAGCTCGCGGCGATTCGTCTCCGCCTTAAAGGCGACGGCCACTCCCGCCCTCTCCGCCCTCTCCGCCCTCTCCGCCCTCTCTCGCCCTCTCCGCCCTCTCCGCCCTCTCCGCCCTCTCCGCCCTCTCCGCCCTCTCCGCCCTCTTCGCCCTCTCCGCCTCTCCGCCCTCTCCGCCTCTCCCCTCCGCCCCTCTCCGCCCTCTCCGCCCTCTCCGCCCTCTCCGCCTCTCCGCTTCGCCCTCTCCGCCCTCTCCGCCCTCTCCGCCCTCTCCGCCCTCTCCGCCCTCTCCGCCCTCTCCGCCCCGCCCTCTCCGCCCTCTCCGCCCTCTCCGCCTCTCCGCCCTCTCTCGCCCTCTCGCCTCTCCGCCCTCTCCGCCCTCTCGCCTCTCCGCCCTCTCCGCCCTCCGCTCTCCGCCTCTCCGCCTCTGCCTCTCGCCCTTCTCGCCCTCGCCTCTCGCCTCTCCGCCCTCCCTCTCGCCCTCTCTTCGCCCTCTTCCGCCCTCCGCCCTCCGCCCCCCGCCCTCCGCCCTCCGCCCTCCGCCCTCCGCCCTCCGCCCCGCCCTCCGCCCTCCGCCCTCCGCCCATTCACTCATTGCTTGGGGTTTCAGCGCACGGGGTTACATGCACGTGTACACGAGAAAAAGTTCCAATTCGTGGACAAAGACGTGTGATTGTACATCACACCATACATTCATTCCATAGTTGTTTTAAAGAGAGATCTTGCGCTTCATAAATTGTCAACGTTTCTTTTTCGATTCTGGTCCCCGACCACAAATCGATTCCCCAAGTACTTTTTGATTGATTCATCACTGATTCCGGGTGCGCCAACTGCTAAGGTTCTGTAAATGTAGTGCAATTTTTATAGTAGGAAGTGGCAGTGATCTTCCCCTGCTGGATGGAGAGTTCCGAGGCCGACCTTCATAACAGTTTCGGGTTTGAGGGCACCGCTCTGGCCGACACACTCTAAGCTCCCGACTGGCCTACTGATTTGTGAGTTAGTGGTATATGTACATGTATGTTTAAGGCGTAGTTAGAGGAAGGAAAGGTCCGCGACACGCTAGTTCTGGTGGAGCACTTTTCCAACATTCGCCTGGTGTTGATGGAAACACGGAAAGCCACCGATCAGCGCAGCCGGCCGCGCGATGTCCCCGTCCCACAGTGGCCGGATCCCACCGGTCTCTCCAGCTGTCGTTGCAAGTTCTGAGAAGTTCGAGGTTGGAAGCGCTGGAATGACATCAGTTGTTCACCTGAGCCACCCCAGCCGATAAAAGGGAGGGGATTGAAAGCGGTCATACATACCATTCGATTTTGCTCAACTTGAAACTATGAAATAAACTATCGAAGGGCCTCAAAAATATGGGATTTTATGATTTTTTCTTTTACTAATTTTACGAATTCCTTCGGTCTGTTTTACAAGATACGTTACATCCACCGAAAGGCGTGGGATCGTAGATGCAAAGAGCAAGGGGAGAGGATGCGTCCTCCCAGCAGTGTAGACGCGAATCCTTGATGTAGCACAGCGCGTCACAGTCCACATGCAGTTTGGATAGTACTCGTTTGTAGTCAGTCAACTAAACGATTGAAGATATTATTTAATATATGAAATCTAATGAACATTTCTCGAATGTGTCGTACATTCCATCACTAGACTGTTTCTCACGTTACGCTACTTCTCCTTGAAGGTGGGAGATGCAAGAAGGGGAAAATATTGCGATCTCCCAGCTGAACAGTCGAGAGCGATTCGTGCTGTCGGGCTCATTTCCCCTCACCTTTAAATCCACGTGGCATTTATGGACAGCTACGCGAGTTCACGGCAGGTTTCTTCGAAGCGCTCCTTTTTTACATTGCATCATCATCACCTATCAACGAAACTGATGAAAATACTCGGAGCAAAGCTGTGGTTCTTCTTCCTTATTGGAAAGAAGAAGTATTACGGCCAGAATGACTCAGGACCAGCATCGGTATAAATTAGCATTGAGGCAATGCCTTACGAGTTATGCAACTAGGAATTCGCGTTTTCGATCTTGGCCAGGTTCATTTCCTTAGTGTCGAAGCGCTTGACAAGTTTGATGTCGTGTGTCGACTGCTGTGATCGATAGCAACCGTGAATTCACTGATCAGTTCAAAGCGAGTGCCGGAGAAGCACTCTTACAAGACGGACGGAGGATTGCGCGTTATTTTGCCCTCTCATCAAGCTCAATAATAACAAGAATTAATACCAACTCGTCCGCAGCGGTTCATGATTTTATGCCTGCTCATCGTCGGCTGACAGATCGACCCCTCAGAGTTTCTGCAAACATTCGTTAGAAGTAAAATCGTTTAATATACCATCTCTTACTATATATGTTGTTGAATATAATGCAGCAGGTTTTTATTGTTAGACGTAAAGAAGAGAAAAGTATTCCAAATTTAATTTAGCAAAGCTATGCAAACTTTTCATTTAAGTGTCAAATAGACATGAATTGAAACTTATTTCATTAATTAAATTGACTTCAACCTTACGGAAGTGCGTTCAGCAGTGACTGCTGTATGGTAAATGTTTAGATGACTGTTGCTTTTTTGGATGAAGCGCAGCATTGCGGTAGATGTATTTAAAATTGTGTATTCTCAGGCCCATTTCAAAGAACGCCTTGCGTAGTTGATGGATTTCATTTGCTTCACATACACAGCCATGGGGCTCTGCAGTATATTACACGTATCATATTAAACGTGTCTACATAAGTAATTTCAAATTCATGTAGAAATTGCTAGGAAACTATGCTGCCTCCGGCCATGAGATATTTTGCTTTGGATACATACTCAAGAAGTTGGGAAAAATCCAACATCACATAAAGTTTCGATTTTGACTGAAAAAATCAAATATTTGACAATGTTATTGCGTCTATCCACATACTGTGTATACCAACTGAATTATCATTCTTAGTGCAGCACTTCTTAGAATACATCTGACGTCATGTGACAGCAGGTCAAAAGTCGATAACAGGCTTTTTCAAGCAATTTCAAGCTTTTTTGTATATAAAAAAATATATACTTCGAAACTGCAGAGGTGAGTGCTGTACATTCGCGTGCAACTGTGAGCCGCTCCCACTAGAAATATGAAATATGAGATTTAGATAACGTTTCTTGGCATTTACTTTAGTTAAGAAATACTGTCAATAAATAATTACTATTGAAAACCCAATAGTTTGTTAAAGTATGTAAACAGAAACAATTTTCATCAAAAACTATGCCAGTGAAGTAGTCGAGGTAAGACGGACGTTCAATGCTCTATCAGACGTCACATTAAACGTAACTGTGATGCACTTTTCCTAGAACTCGAAAATTATATTGAAATTTAGATTCATTGAAAAATTGTTCAATTTTATTTATTTGGCAATATCTTCAGCAATCGTATTTTTCTTCAGCTCTTTCTTACACCTGTTCTAAAGATTATCAATTATATTAATTGTTGGAAACGAAATCGTCGTAAATTCTAAAAGCTAAGATCTACGCACCTCTTTAGGAAATATTTTAATAATCGTAAAATACGCAGATATATGAGACTGGAGAACGGAGTTTCCTCGCCCGACTGTCGCATCTCTACTTTCCAGAGAAGACGAAGTTTCTGGTGCACTTCGCGGGTGCAACTTTCTTACGAGCATGTTGTCGGCGCCAAATATTCAGGACGATATTCTTTCTGAATCTCTCACTCTTCAGTAATTGAAAAATTAAATTGGCTATTTTCATTCCAAATATTCTACGAGGGGAAATATTTTCACTTATGAAGACCTAGCGACCTCTACTATGGGATACATAAATATGGGATGTGAAGGCCTTCCGTTGTAGGAAAGTTTAGGAATGAATCCAAAGTCATATCAAAGAAAGGAAAACTAAAACAATGGAGATACAACGTGCGCCAGTAAAGTCTCACCTCAGTTTCATTTTGCTAGTGAGAGTGCTAGTAACAGAAATTATGTTGGTAGCATGAGCTGCACCTTGAACCCAAATTTTAATATTTAAAAGCCATGTTCAGAATAGCTACCTTTTTGTAACAGATTGTTATAGTCACTTGTGTCGATAACGGCTGTGCAAACCGTACGGGAAATCTGGAAATTACTTTCGACAAGTAGCAACTCCATGTAGTTTATAACATTTACTAACTTTGTAAGTTATTCGTGAATTTTTTCTTTACGATTTCGTGCAGATCCAAAGCGGAGAGAATTGTGGATTAGAGCTGTACGAAGAGACAATTAACAGCCTAACAATTACAGCAGGTAATGTTCAGTTCATTTTCAAGAACACAATTTTGATAGAACTTGTTCATTGTGTGTACGTTTGTGTGTGTGTGTGTGTGTGTGTGTGTGTTGTGTACCATGTGTATCATTTATGAAGAATTGTTGTCCCTGTAGTAACAGAAAGAATTGGTTTGACAGACGTGTTTTGGACCTACCAATATGGCGGACTGGCTTTACTTTCTGAACACGGAAGATGCTGACGGCACTTCCATGTAATCATAGCTCCGTGCTCACCACAATCATAATAGCTAGAAGTGTTGTCACCTTCATTTCTGTACAAGTGCCAAGGTTGTCAAGTTGGTCTACCAACATAAAGGCAGTTTTGAATACGAGTCTCCTCGGCTTGCGGGGTCCCTTGGTGCACTGGGTTGCCTCAATATGCAAAAGGTTATTTTATGTATTTCCTGCTGGTAATAAATATACACTCGCTCTTTCCCCAAAGATTATTGTAGCCTCAAAATGTTCTTCTTTCGACTGGTGCTATACCGAGACCGGACCTATTGCTGATTTGGTGATAACGCTCAAAGCAAGACGTCATCGACCCTGGTTACTTTATATTAATGCAGGGACGCTCCGCAAGTTTCTTACTGATTTTTAACGGGCTTTAAGAAACGTACTTACAGACTTGCATGCGAATGACATCGATTTCTGCACAAAAACCGAAAACCTTTGCAATCGCCAATGTTCATGCACCTATAATTTAATAGTGTGTAACCAAAGTGACGTCCCTGCATCTCCATTTGTTTTATTAGTTTTGCGTATCAATTTATTTTAAGACACTTCTTCATCACGCTGGTAAATACAGTTTTCAAAAAACCGCGTTTCGTCTATGCTAAACGGTATCCGAAAACCGATGAATCCTGTCTTAAACTATAAAGTAGAATTTAAATACTTTCTCTTTCTGAAAACTGATATATCTTGGAGGTACGAGTTCGTCATTTTGTAAATAAATTGTTCCCATTGTCTAATAATGGTGAAACGTTAACACAAGGGAGGTAGAAATGAGGCGACTCGCTTTCCCTTCTCCCCTTCTCGACGCAAGCAAAGCTTCCGGTGCCCTCTGCACTTGCGGTGCACAGCTTCCACAGAAGTGCGTCCTCATCGTGCCAAGCTCTTCCTGCGACTATTGCTGCTCTCTCGACCAGCACGGCGCACTTATCGCGCGTCTCGGAGCGAATTCCCGCGGGACGTGAGCTCCACCTTTAAAATAATTAACGAATTAGCTCAGTTCCGCTCCCCCCAAGTGGCTCATGCGCGCGGTTCAAAGAGCCTGGAAGCGCCTTTCCCTTGCAGCCGATGTCGTCGTTCCTAGTTGCGTGTTACTGCAAAGGTTAGAGAATGAAAAGACGTCTAGTGGCAGTTTGCAAGTTTCAGAGTCACACGAACTTGTGCACATTAGATGGAGGCCTTTAGTGTTCATCTGGACACGAGTGGTAGAATAATGCCGTAGGATAGTTAAGTCATGCAATCTCGCTTATGCCTCATGTACAATAGTTACATGTGTTGATGTGTTTGACATTTGATCTTGTCATAAAACAACTTACAAATGGGAAAGTTTTAGGTAGATAATACGCAATAATTTGATATCTTATCTGTATACTAAACAAACTGTCGTACATGCAAATAAGTAATTCTCGTAACTTTGCTATGTGTGTACGGGTCGTGTAAGATGAATTCATCAGGTATATTATTGTATGCAGTAGGGTATGTATTCGTATAAACTGTAGTAGCAAGTCTGTGTTTCACACTTTTAGCCAGGGATGTTCTCGAGTAGATGGAGGCGTATTTTCTACACTGTAACGAAACTAGGCTAGACAATGCCATTCACTGACGGACAACTCTAAAAGACCGGTTCCGGTGATAGATTATTTTTTCTGTGGAATCATCCGATGAATTTACAGTCGATGCATTTGACTTACTTGAAACAGTTTTTACTTCCCCAATCTCCCCTCATTTTTAGAGCTTAGCAATGAGCTGATTAACCATTCTCCTACTTCCATTTTCATACTAAAGAAAGTCTTTAGCAATATAGCATAGATGAAATATGGATATTTGGGGAAACATTGATTGAGAATTGTAGGGACGGAAAACATGACTTTTATTATTTTTGTGCACTACGTTAATTAATTGAAGCGTTACCGCGCGAACACGTAGAGAAATCGTATACCAGCGAAAGTAATGACCTACAATTAGGGCACAATTGACGCTTCGCTACGTGTGTCCACGTTTATGACGAGACTTCTGTTTTCGATCTACATGAAACAGCCTTTGAAACGCAACTTCCCATCAATTTTATTCCAACTGTTTGTTTGGGAAAAAGTACAATAAGAAACAAACTCACGAATTTTAATGAAATAAACACTGTTGTACAAACAACATTGATGAGGCACATGTGAGCAATTGCTTCTAATATATCCTGAAGCATTCCTTTTGCAACCGAAAAAGTATGTTCAACCCATGATTATTCTCACAGTTTTATTCTTGATGTAAAAAATTATCTTGTTGAAGAAATATTGTTTCTTCACTGACATAAATTTTGTACAATTTCATGATTTCAAAAATTCAAAATTTATTGTCATTAAATTAATCACACCACAACCTCAGATATGGAAAACCGATATTCCCAGATTGTGCTTATCATTCTCCGACCTCATGATGTCGGGCCGTGGATTCTAGGTTGGAGTCCGGACAGTGTCATGCTTTTCTACTCTAGCGACATAGCTAGATCGAATTCAGCCGTTGTCTGGAGGAAAACTATGGCGACCAGCTGCTCTGAACGGTAGTTTTCCGTGATTCCTGCGATGAACACTAGGTGAATGTCAGAGCAGTATCCAAGCCAGCGCGGGCCACGGACCTCGCGCGATCTTCTCTTCCTCTTCGTTGACCTATCATCAACCCTAAATAACGCACATACGTACATGCACAACATTACTTCATCTGGCGGGAGCTTAGAGCTGGTCCTGACTGGGGTGGTGCCCCGCAGGTGGGAGATACCTGGTTAAGGAACACCCCGCCAGCCGCAGGTAGCTCGACACCGACCCTCGGCATCCGGCAGCGAAAGGTAACCGCCACCTCTCGCGAGAGAAACATGCACTACATATACGGGACCAATGGCCTTAGCAGCGGACGCGCCCGTAACCACTAATCAATGAATCATAAACTACGTTGGCAACCGATTTATGGTCGGGGACCAAACCGAAAAAAAATTTTGAGAATTTAGCAAACGCAAGATCTCTCTTTAAAACAATTATTGAATAAGTGTATGGAATGATGTACATCACAAACGCCTTCATCCACATATCTGAGCTGTTGCTCGTAGTTGCGTTACAGGTGATTGCTGGAGAACGAGCAGACGCTATTGGAAGGATTATGAGCACAAGTCACCGAGTTGCACGAACTTGCGCGCTTTGGATGGAGCTGAAGTTAGCGAAGTCGAAGAAGTGCTCGAAGCCGAATGTCGCAGTGGAGAACATCAAAGTTCTTCAGAAAGTTCGTAACTGTAGGTCTAAACTACTTATGTGTTGCCTAGTTTAAACGGTGGTATGTTTATGACATAAGATTTCGTGAAGTGATACACAATACGAATTGTTTGGTATATTAAAAGTTAAAAATATTGATTAGTGGAAGCCTGTGAGATTAAATAACGTTGTAGACTGCATGGCCAGAAATACAGGGTAAGCGGGCTATTATTGTTTACTAGAACGTGTTTGAGAAAAACGTGTGCTGCCCAATTTTAGTATTTATGTGAATTATTATATTTTTTTAGAGATGAAATGACTTATGCTGTGAAAATCCGATATACTGATGGATCTCGCTAATCATTAAATGTCTAATCAGTAAATGTTATTTATGAAATTGTGAAAAATCTCTTTTAAATATAAAACTTCAACAAGAGTGAGAACTGACAAAGGAAAATGGTCTGTAAATAACACAGCTTCCCTGAGGAAAAGGTGTCTTTAAAAATACGATGAAATCGCCGAAAACATTTAAAAATATTGATATGAAATCACAAATAGATGTAAATAATTATCAAAAATATTTTAGTTATGAAGATAGCTGATGTCTTGTTAACCTAATTATTACCATATCCTTCCTAGGTACTTATTATTACCATTTCCTTCGTTCATGACCGGCTATGACACGGATGATTTTATAAAATAAATCTAGATTGTATACTTATAAATTCTCATCTTACTCCTTTCTGACGTAGGAAAGTGAAAGTACTGTCATGCTGCGGCAATAATCAGCCAGTTTTTGACAGAAAATATCGCATTGTAGAGTCCTGGTTACGAAAAAGTGGATACATCTTATGTCTAAATGTAGTAAATGACTTCCTTGGCGACGTTATTTAATGAATATCTACATTTTAAGGGGGTTTATGATACCAAAAAAACTGTGTGACGGCAAAATATATCTGTCTGTCTTGACTTAACACTAGAACCTAAACCGTTCAGATCATTTTCTCCAAAATTGATATGCTGAAATAGATCTGGGCGAACGTGAGGCCCTGTGAGTGTGAAACAGATATTTTGATTTTTGAAGCTACTTCATAAGAAGCCTCAACCACATTAACCCGCAATTGGTGATGTGGTGGCTGTTAGAGCCCCAGCCTTTGAAAGGTACTGAACCAGCGCGAAGTAGCCTAAGCTTCTGAGTACCTCGAACGAAGTCAATTGTTCTGCGAACCTGCCGGTGGTCGCAGGTGAGCAGAAACTTGTTATATAATTTTTCCTGGCGCTTGCGGTATAATAAATCCCCACCTCACCGAGTACGTAATTATTTATCCCGTGTTTTCTTTTTTATATTTCACAAAACTATGGATGCTTCGAGGGATATTATTAGGCAAGATGACCCAGGATTTGAGAAAGTAAACAAGGTCGATTTACGAGCGGAAGAGAGCAAATTCAGTGGTGAAGATGTGGAGAGCGTATTTGCGGATATTGCAGGATATGAAGGAATTTGGCAAGTGACTTTAAATTTAAGGTTGTGTTGTATTAGTCATAAAATGTGATGAATTGGCCTTCCTTAATTCGATTCTTGTCCTCAAAAGACAATCTTATGATTATTCTGTGTATTGGTACAAATTATACTCGGAAGAGTGGTTTGCTAGTGATTCATATTGACCTTTAAATATTTTTTAATTTGGTAAGTAACTGTGCTCCTTATTTACCTATTTGTGTATTAATCTTAATGATATTGCATATAATTTCTTTTTCATATCACCAAAACAGACGTTTTTGTAATTTCAACACGTTTAAGCAAGCTTTTGTGTTGGGGTGTTTATAGTCCCCACATCACCAGTTACGTGACAACAAAATGACCTCGTCTGTTACGGGTTAAAGGAAAGTTCTCAAAAATTGCTCCCATTGTTCTGATGTAACTATTTCCTTGGATAGAGCAAACGTTGCCCTTAAAAATGACCCGCGTTCCGATTTCTGAGCTTTCTAAAATTGTTATCAAAAAATTAAAATCGGAATACTTCAGTATTTAGTATAGAGATTTTTCATTTATGAAATGTTCTTTAAAACTATATTGGAATGAAAATCTCTAAAATTTTGAAAAGTGTAAATGCAAATGTCCAACTTTCTTAAGCGTCGGGATGGTTGATTGTACTTCTGCTGGGGAAGCGAGGCTGCGGTGAACTCTGAGGATCTGAGTTCCAATTCTATGCGCCGAGATAAAATTTTTGCTTCTTGGAAACACATTTACAGGTTCATGTATATTGCGCTGCCGTTACAAATAATGTGAACCTTTTTGCTGTTGTCACACCACATTATACAGCATATTGAATTCAGTACATTGTCATGTAGATAAAATATGACGTGTTTTTAACATTAATAAATTGCACCTGTATTTGAATATACCGGAGAGCTTTATGCTCTTCACATAATGCTTCTATTAAAGTTACTTAGATTTCTGATCATTTAAGAGTTGAAATAAAAATAAAATTTTGTTTTTAAAACTTCGTTTCTGTACATAAGAAAAGTTATATGTCGAATATATCATAATAACAAAAACGTAGTGTTAATGGATCTATATTCGTACATCCCATTATAAGTTCATTTGAAACCAGATTGTTTATTTTTTGATAACACGACATTTATTCCAAGCGCAAAAAGGGCATTCAGGAAGATTTTTTTACTTGCAGTTAATTATCGAATTTTAATTTTAGAGAGATAATTGGTTTTAAATCAATTTCGTTGATTGATACACACAAAACATTTGCTTTGATAAATCAAACGAGAACTAAAATATAATGAATGTAAAGATAATGTTAAAAAATGCAATATTGATGCACAATTGTATTATACTTTGCATTGGAAATCTATCGATAACGTTTTAATTGGCTTCTGACAGGGTTATTAACTTCTTATTTGGACAGAAAACAACTACCGTAGAGTTTGCTGAGTAAAGAGCACTTTCAGATCTTGGCTTACTCCCTTTAAATATTACTAATAGATTGAACGTGATAATTTTGGAATGTATGAGTTTAGCTATTCGTTTACTACTAATCCCGAACTAACTACTGTAAAGATATTCTGAAACTATTTCTTCTTCCTCCATTGAACAATTGCTGCAATGGTCTCGTGCATCTCTTCTGAATTCAAAAGTTAGGGTGTAAGTTAAATAAGCGATTCTTTACTGCATGTCTCTAAAAGGACCAACGTTTATTGAAAAGTTACGACAGTAGATACTTTTTTTTAAATTCCATAATATGCGATTTCCTCGCAAAATTGTTGGAGTCATAAATTATCATCTTCGAAGTATAACAAAGTAACTCATTTCGTAGTGAATATTTCTTTGAAGAAAACTTAACACTCACAAAATAGTAATGAACCAATAATTTATTTTGAGATAAATTAAATTCCCAAAGATAGTATAATAAAGTTTTTCCACATTCGACTTAATGTGTTATTTGGAGATTGATTTTGGGCGTGTCAAATACAAAGGTTATGAGTCCCGTAAGTGTAGTTTTCATTGTGGTTGTGATCTTCCCCCGCTGGATGGCGAGATCCGGCGCTAACAGTTCGGCTAGCGGGGTTTTCCCAACCAAGTATCTCCAACAGCGGGGCACCGCCGCAGCCGGGACAAGCTCTAGGCTTCCGACGTATGTGGTGGTGATGTTGTACATGAGTGTGTGTGTGTGTGTGTGTGTGTGTGTGTGTGTAAGGGGTGCGAATGGGATTAGAAAAGGGAGGGAAAGATAGAGCGCGATCCGTGGCCCGTTCGTTAGAGTAGTACTTTGTCATTTGCCTGGTTTTGATTGGAGAAACCACTAAAAACTACCAACCAGAGAAGCCGAAAGGAAATTGCAGCTACAAGTTTCCTCCAGGCATCAGCTGAATTCGACCTAACTGTTTTAGCTAGAGTTAAAAATCCTGTCACCGTCGGGACTCGAACCATAGGACTTCCCGGCCATAGGAACTGCAGTGACGTGTTATTTGAAGAGAAAGTTACAATTAATATATTGTTACGTTTTTTTGTGAACGGATTTTTAACGTTGATTGTCGCATTTTTCAAAAGTACATTTACGACGCCATTGTGTATTCGTCACTATATAAAGTCGACTAGTTTGTTTCAACTCAAAATTGATTTCAGAGCATGCGATTCACGCACCGTAATGCAAATATCCGCAATGCAATATAAATTAACCATTACTTCGTTTTTGGAATGCTGGATAATTTAAATTGACATTCTTTATTGACAGACGTACTACGAAATGCTAATGCGTTTAAAATGTAAACTTTTCCTGTGTAACCAGTAACCTGTTGACACAAAATGAATCTAAATGCTTCCTTATTTACACAAACGTAGTTCAATACTCTCATCTGGGACAATAATCATCAATAGTCTTTTCAATTAAAAACGAAACCAAACGGGACTTTCTATATAATATATTTTTATAGATTACCTGATGTTGCTGCCACATTTTGTCCCGCAATGTTGTGATTTTTTTAAATTGATGCCAACAAAATAATTATATTTTAAAAGAATGCTTGTTTTGATTGTCCTTAATATTAGAGGACACCACTGTCACATACAAGTCATTAATTCTTTATTCATCGTTGTGCAATTCTGAAGGGTGTGGGTACCGGTGCTTGGCGTGAACAAACCACCGGACGGTCACCGGTATTCTAAAATCAGAATTATTTTTTAATGTTTGTTAACATTTGTATTCTGTATTATCTATTTCAAAATGTTTTTGTACGGTAAAACCTTGTTCAATGATTCAGCATTACGTATACTTACGTGTTACAGTTCATACGTACTGGTAGGCTCGTATGATCTGCAAAAGACCTAATCCAAAAGAATGGATCTAAAAGACAGTCATTGCTTTAAATCAGTAATCCCAAGGCAGCTTACTTTGGCAATTGCGCATCAGGAGACTCCCCGCCATCTTCCCCATCCTGTCATCATCTCGTTTCGAGGATTCTTGCGCACGTACATAGTATTTTTAAAATAAACAATCCGAATACGGTAGTGATTAAATGCACCAATATATAATTAACCCATATCCATCTGCAAAATATTTGTGGTTATTCATGAAGGGCGGCAATCTATTGCCCGCGCGAGCGGATGACTATTAATAGCGCACCTGCATTGCGAAGGAATTACCGTGGCAGTCATCAGGAAAAACACAAAATTAAACGTTGGAAACGGAACACAGAAGCGGATAATGAAGTTCCTGCTCGTAGCAGCGAGAAGGCGTAACCGCTGGCGATGCTATCATCAATTCGAGGAACTTTCTCGATTCACTTGTAATAACTGCACTCGTTCGCCAAACGATTTTCCTTTCCATTCCCTTTCTCTATTTACTAATTCATCTGTGACTGGGGTAAACGTGTTTATTCCTTTATATTCATTTCTCTGATTGTATTTCAAGTTTGAAATAAACTCAGGACTATCCCAGATTTTTCTATTTCTATCAAGTCTTCGTGGAGAGTTGCGAGACTACGTCATGTGGTAATTGTTGTGAGTAAATTAGGCACAATCTTACCATATAAAACTTCATCCAGGTGCGTATGTATTTGTGTATATGTGTTTCTGTATAACTCTGAAACGCGTGGAGTTATTTCAATCAAATTTTACACAAACATCTTTGAGTGGCCCGGAAACAAGATAAGGAAACAAAACAATCGTTTTAATTCAAAATGTTTTCCGCAATTGTTTTTTTTAATTTTTTTTTAATGTGGCACCCAAGCATTTTGCGAGTAGGGACGGGTGCAGGGAGGAACGCGATCAAGTGAAGCGAGACAAGTCGGGAAGGTCTGGGGGAGAGCGTTGGACTGGCGGCCCGCGAATGGTCATGAGACGAACGAAATAGTCCCTTGTGTCTATTAGGCATTATTAATATGCTTTTCACGTGCACTAGTCATATTAGTAATAATATTTTTCCCACATGAACGCTATTAGTTTTTACACAGTTTGTAGTGATGCTAATTTTTCACTTACCATTTTACATATTGCGCCTAGCACACACACCCTGTCGGGGTCCACACTCTTTGATGTAAAAATAGTTTAAGTTTAGTTTTAGTAGTACGAATTGGGAGGAGTGATTTTTTTTGAAATGATAAATAAACTGCACTAGGCCCATTGTTTTCTCTGGGTGCCCCTGACGAAGATAATTATAAAATTACTTCAGTTTCTGTGTACGGATAGCGTTCATGCCTTTTTGTATACCATCATTATAATTGACTTTTGTGCTGCAAGGAATAGTTGATAAAAGGGCACTTTACTGCACAAATGATGACGTATCAGATTTTACGCCACACGTTATTACGCCATCACACATTCAGCCACTCAATGAGAGATCGTGGAGAGGTAGCGGTCAACGGAGCAGCCGACTACCGTTTCCTCGCACAGATGTCAAATACCCTTGACTTCACAAGAAAATTGTATCGCAAATTTACGTTTGATTCTTTTATAATTTAAATTGCTGTTATGCAAACAAATGGCGTGTGCAACTCGTGTATAGCGTTGCTTATTGCATTCGTAAAATTAGAAAATTCGATCCTAACTTTGCTCGTTTTCGAAACATGTACTCATGCAATAAAACTTAGCATTATAAACTAATTGCATAAACTATTTCCTATCTAATATATGATTGTGATACTAATAAATAAATAATCGGGGAACGGCAAGTTGTAATGGTTTTTTACTAATAGATGTTGTAATCGTTTACATTCTTGTAATAACAATAAATTACTGCATTATCGTTTATACTTCAACGTTTGCAAGTGTGTCTGACCAGCCGTAGTTCTACGCTAGGTTCAATTGTCCCCTTGTCGCTCACAGTGAACATCGCCGTCGTGTTGTCGCGAGGTACCCGTGCTACAAACTGTAACTGATTAGGTACATATATCATCCACGGTCAGATTTAGTGGGAGGTGCACGGCTGAACTTTGCGCGAAGAATCTGTTCACACGGCTGACGCCACAGAGGAGGGAGAGGCTGAAATGAATGCAGTGTCAAAAACGTCGACTTTCTTCCTAGCATTTCGACGGGCAGGCCCTTTGCAAACAATTACATTGATATGTCATGTAAGAAACCACCGAAGCAAACCTAGCCGGCGGCGCTAGCCGAATTCATTTACTACGCTCTGTGAAGTCACGAAGGTTAAGCGCATTGGAGACTCGCGGGTTCGTGGTTGGGTGACCGTCCAGGAACCCCGGGATCTAACGGCGTCGAGACCCTGGCCAAAGGGATAAAAGGCACTGACTGACTGCGACGTGACGAGACTTGACAATTATTAAAAAGTAAAAGCACATTAATGGAGGATTACTCCCAAGTGTAAAGCGCTCAACGCCCCTTAAGGGGCTTGGAGACGCGTGCGTCGGATGTAGCGGCAGCAAAAAAAAAAAAAAAAAAAATTTTGGGCGCGTGCCGCGCGGGCGCGCGCGAGGGCGGCGCCGCTGGGAGCTGCCGCCGGGCGCCGCGCTCTACTCCGCCAAGTGGTACAAGGACGGCCAGGAGTTCCTGCGCTTCATGCCCGACGACCGCCCGCCGCTGCTCGCCTTCCCCGTGGCCGGCGTGCGCCTGCAGGTGAGCCCTGCCGCATGGCTTCATGCTCTCTCACCCCGGGCGGTGGCGGTGATCCTCCCCACTGCATGATGGGATTAGACCCCGACCTACGCATCTGCTCACGTACCTACCCCTCCCCAACGGGGCATCGCCCGAGCCGAGGCAAGCTCTGGCTGCCCGATTGCTCTCCCCACATGTGTGGTAGAGTGCATTGAAGTGTTTCTGTGTAAATAAGGCGAGGGGATAGGACTAGGAAGAGAAAGGCAAGATGGCGTGTATTT
This sequence comes from Teleogryllus oceanicus, assembly GCA_964035755.1. NCBI lineage: Eukaryota > Metazoa > Arthropoda > Insecta > Orthoptera > Gryllidae > Teleogryllus > Teleogryllus oceanicus. Next base: position 55,871,419 of record CAXIVR010000008.1, read on the forward strand.
CGTGACACGTTTGTTAGGGGTACTTCTCCAGCTTTCTCCTGGTTTTGATTGGAACAAACCCAAAAGACTAACCAATGAGAGAAGCTCGTCGCTACAATGTCTTCGCTGGTCGCTAGAATTGCCAGGTGCAAGTCCACCCATCTTTGTAGCTAGAGTAAAAAGATCTGCCAACGTCGGGACTAGAACCCTTCGACTTTCGATTTGAAGTCACCGCTTATATATCGGCGTTAATCAATTTTGACTCTGTGAGGCGATGGATGGACATTAACTTTAGTTTTGTGGTTATTAAACCAAACACATAGCCACCTTTTTCGGTCATTCAACGTAGCATATCGACTGTTATACCTAAGATCGCGGCTTCAAATCCGATCGCAGCTGTCAATGCTTAAGAGGGAAAAAATTCTTAAAAGTAGTAAAGCGGGCATGTCTCATTATGTAGATGTCTGTACTTGACGCGAGAGCCGCGTACGCGCCACGACCTACCAGAAGCGGCCATGGGTTAAGGAGGTACGTGAGGTTAGCACGAAGGCATCCCCACGCCACATATTCTGATCTTCTTAACCAGACAAGTGCGTTCTCTAATCGTCACGCAGCAACATACGCTAATTGCAAGGAAAACACACGTTATAATCTTTCCCGACCGGGAATCGAACCCGGGGGCTCGTCATGGAAAGCGAGGACGCTGACCAATGAGCGAGGGCCGTTGTAGGTGTACTGCTTGTGTAAAATATTGAAAGACTGAACGAAGCCTCTGAATTCAACTCTAATTTCCTTTTCCGTCACGCAAGTCAGATCTTTTCGCAGCTAGGAGGCAAAATGAATGAAGCGCAATCTGGAAATATGCATGGCCAGGCGGAAAAGCATGCGTGGGGCCTGAACCGCGACACGTAAAATACGTACCATGTGACTCCTAGTGACTTATTAATAGGGCGTGACAACTTACAAGAAAGCTTCAGTTTACTGATTGACTGAGTAAATAAAAGAAGAATAACATTTAATACAAATAAATGTCAGGTCAAAGAATTTACGTTAAGATTTTATTTTTTAATATATCAAAACTCTCTTGTAAAGCCCTAAATAAGAAAATTGTGTAATAAAAAATGTAAAAAGTCACAACCTAAAAGTACTTTTTCATTAAAGGAAGAGTGAGCATGGCAGTTTCCCTACAATGCGCTCTCCGACAACGATCTACAAGGGAAATGAATGCACAAAAAGTAATTTGGAAGTAGAGAGTACACTAATAAGTTGACAAGTAGACTAAATCTGGATTGAAGTTGCACCAGGAGTTGAATCTCAATCCTAATCCCTCTGCCCGTATCAATCCTACTGGCCACTCATGTTCTATTAATTTATTCTTTTTGGCCCCATCGCTCCCCAACTCCTCCATTGTGTCCGTACCCACCTGGGCCATCGTTCCCACTTTGTTGCATTACTCTTAACACTTTTACTGTCTCATTCCTCCTATTACGTGATCGACTTGACCATTTCTATTACCCCCATCTTAACTTACACCAATCACTCTCAATGCCTCGAAAGCTAATACATACATTTATTTTTATTGTGACATTTAAATATCAAATAAGAACTTAGGACAGCATTTTATTGAGCTTTTTATTTTTATATATTACAAGGAAATATGCATTTTCAATTTGTTTTTGGAAAAGATTAGGAGCCGTCCATTAATGAGGTAACGCAAGCTAGGAGTATTTTGAAGGCACCCTCTCCCTCCTTAACCAACTCGTAACGCATGCATGAACCCCCTCTAAATAATTTACGCAACGCTTGCGACAACACCCCGTCCACTTATGAATTCAATAAGTGAAAACAATTATATCATAGTAAAAACAATTTGTATTCGTTTTTCATTTATGTTGTTTATTAAAATGAATGATAGTTAAAGTAGAAATCAGTAGTTGGTGCTTTGTTGCACCAAGCTACAAGACTGGGACAAGTTACGAGCGGTGGGCGGTCGCGCAGGCAAGGAGGGGCGGGGAAAGGCGGATCGGGGCGGGGCAAGGCGGGGCGGGGCGAGGCGGGGCAGGGCCGGAGCAGAGAGAGGCAGGGCCGGAGCGGGGCGGGGTGGGGGGGGCGGGGCGAGGCAATGCAGGGCCGGAGCGGGACGGGGCGAGGCGGGGCAGGGCCGGAGCAGGGCGGGGTGGGGAGGGGCAGGGCCGGAGCGGGGCGGGGTGGGCGGACGGGGCGGGGCGAGGCAATGCAGGGCCGGAGCGGGACGGGGCAAGACGGGGCAGGGACGGGGCGGGCGGGGCAGGGCCGGGGCGGGATAGGCGGGGCGAGGCGGGGCAGGGCCGCAGCGGGGCGGGGGCGAGGCGGGGCAAGGCCGGAGCGGGGCGGGCGGGCGGGGCAAGGCGGGAGGGGCGGGACGGGCGGGCGGGCGGGGCGGGGCAAGGCGGGAGGGGCGGGCTGGGCGGGGCAGGGCCGGAGCGGGGCGGGCGGAGCGGGGCGAGACGGGGCAGGGCCGGGGCGGGCGGGGCGGGGCGAGGCGGGGCGGAGACGCGCGCGCCGCCGACGGAGGTTGCCGCTGGAGCAGCAGCCCCTGCGCCCACCAAGCGGATTCTTCATCTTGCACACTCGATAAAAATATTTCCACTTATTATAACAATCGATATATAATAAATTTATTTATATTTTAATGCAAATAATTATTTCATATTTTAATGTTTTAGTACAAGACTCAAAAAAAGAATTATTTCAGCAAATATTGAAAAAGTAAACATAAAAAATCAGTGTTACGTAACACTACACTGGAAACCCCCTTCCCTTAAGTAAGGCAGTGTAACGTCGACCTCGACTTCCTTCTTTAGCGCTACGTAATTTATGGACGCCCCTTTAGGGTTTTAAAGCTCGTCGTTGGGGCACATTTCAATTCTCAGAGAGAGAGAGAGATTTCGCCATCTTTTTGGTAGTACTCCTTCTACTTTATTTGTAGATTTTGTAGATTGATTTGTAGATTTGTAGATTTTGCGATATCAAATTATTATATTGCTGTGCCTACCTCGCCTTTAGGTTCACGACCATTGTGGGCGGTCAATGCACGTTATTTTAAAAATACGTCCTTTTATCTCGTTGATTTTACGCGAAGGTTCTCACTGCGAATGAGCCTTGAATGTCCTTGGAGGTTACCGGCGTATCTCTCCCTACCTGATCCTTTGCACCTGGAGTCAGTGAAAACAGTCTGCGTCTCATTCTGTTCTCTCTAGGGGAGGTGGGCAGCGCCTCGAGGAGAGATATGTCGATAAATCGATCCCGTGAAATATTGCGGCTCGCTTTTCATTTAATGCGTGGAAGAGAATGCGTAATTTATTAGCACTCCCCGCAAATCCCTTCGTTTCCTGCCGGCTGTCCGCGCCGAATCCATGTATCAACGACGAATGGCGAATCCTTTCGCAAATCTCCAGCGAACGTTTGATGTATTTATTTTTTCTCTCCTTGCTATGCTTTCATTTGTTGGCTCTTTATGTGGTTCCTCACAGATTCGACAGCTACCTCTACTACCTCGTGGATGATATTTTCAAAAATACTTGATGTTTTCCGTACAAATGCGAAAGACCAAATATTATTTTGTGATGAATATTCATCCCGCTCTTTCGTTTATAATAGTGTTTACAATACAATTCATGTATTGCAAACACTAGGTGTATAATTCATTCATTGTGGGGCGTATTTCATCATCATGTTTTTACCGACAAAGGTCGCCCAAGGCACAATGTCCCTGCCCCTGTGGTTCGAGTCCCATAGGTGGCAGGATTTTCTCCACTAGCTTGTCACTAGGTCGAATGCAGTCGCCGTCTGGGGGTAATTCTAGCGACCGGCTGGTAGAAATCTCATGGTGAAATTATTATTTTTCGTGGCTTCTCCCATCAACACCAGACGAGCAGTACCCTAGCAAACGGACCGCGGACCGCGCGCAAACCTTTCCTTCCTCTATCTCGTCCTTTCCTCACCCCCCCCTCCCCTCTCTCACACACACACACACACACACACACTTACACTAACATGCACTACCCTACCACAGGAGTAGAGAGACCGATCAGGTGCTTATTTTGCCCGGCTGGGCGCTTCAAAAGCACAGACTCTAGAGAATGATCTACAAAAATTGTTGATAAAGAACTAAACACAGCAAACAGTCTTTAAGGCTAAATGAATAAATTGAACTTTCGAATTCCTGATTTGTCATTTTACTAAACCTCTGTAATAACAAAATCAATTATCCGTGCAAAACAAGTTAATTTTCACTTTATCTGATACAGTGAAACTCTAATAGAGTGAACCAAAAAGGTTAGTTCGCAAAAATTCACTATAGTCGACGGTATAAGTCCATGAAATTGATATGTGATTGATGATTGTTACAATTTTATTTATATTAAACCTCACATGTATTAAAAGATAGTAAACCGTTTGCTATCTTAGATTAGAAAGAAGAAATATATTTTTAAAATAGAATTTGTTGGGATTTGGATGACGAAAAACCACCGATATTTGAATTTTAGAATATGGAATCGTTTTCAGAATTTAAAAGTTTCGAGAACTTAGAGGGTCAAGTACAATATTGAAGATTGAGATTTTTTCTTCATAAATATTTTATTAAAATTAGATATTTAAAGAATGCCATGTACAATTTTTGGAAAAGTAAGCAGTTTTTGCGTGAAATGTGAGTAGTGTTCCTGAAATAGTGGCGATTTTAAAAACATTTTTTTTTAAAGAACACTAACTTTTCTCTTGAATAGCAAAATACGCCAAAATGGCATTTGCGTTGATTCTGAATTACGAAACACCCGCAAATTAAAAACTTTTCGGCGTCTTCATACAATTATAATATTAAAGATTTTGTCAGATCTGCAAACATTCGTTCTCGAACTGCAGGGTTCCCATCTGCCAATATTCACGCAGTGTCGCTGATCTTCTCGTGGTCGGCGTAACGCGAGAGTCTCATGGCCTAGCGATGTTTGTCGCCCCTAGTGAGGACCACGCAATTGCGTTAGCGGCGGCTGATCCGGAGTCGAAGCCCCGGAAGGGCGGCCGCCGCCGGAGCAGCGAATCGGAAGCCGGGACGCGCGCTTGGCGGCCGGCAGCTGTTGCAGGCAGTTGTTAGCCCGCGCCGCCAGGCGGCGGGGGCGGGGGTGGGAGAGGGCGGGGAGGTGGGAGAGGCGGGGGAGGCCGAGGAGGTGGGAGAGGGCGGGGAGGTGGGAGAGGCGGGGAGGGAGGAGGAGAGGGAGGCGGGGGTGGCAGGGAGGTGGGAGAGGCAGGGGAGGCCGAGGCGAGAGGAGGAGAAGGGGGGGGGCGGGGAGGCGGGAGAGACGGGGGAGGCATAGGAGGAGAGGGAGGTGGGGGTGGGGAGGGTGGGGAGGGGGCGGTGAAGGCGGGAGGGGGGAGGAGTGGCAGGCAGGAAGGAGGCCGGGGAGGCGGTGCCAGATCACGGCTCGTCCTGCTCAGAACGCTGCTTCTACTCCGCGTGCAACGGGACGTCTCCGTGTCTCTGGGGGTAGCATCGCCTTGGCGATTTAAGAAGTAATTTTCGCGTATTTTTGCGTGAAAGTAAAAGCAATACTTCAAAGTTTCGGGTAAATTGGTAAAATTTGGCGCTGGCTCCAATTCCGAAAATCTGTCTGCACTTCCGCAAGTATCAAAAAGGTAATATTTCAAAACTACAAATTTTGAAAATATAAATTTTTGCTATAAAAGCAAAATTTGTTCTACAAATTTATTTTAAAAAAAAAAATAAAACTGGTTCAAATATTTCTTCAATTTTTTTGGAAATGTTAAAAATAATGTCGCAAATATCATTTTTGTTGAACTTTCTAAAATTTTGAAAATTTTAAAATAATGGCGGAAAGTATGTACTATTATATTTCCACTAGTTGGAAAATATTTTCTGTGATTTTGTTCGCGACAATGCCGACACTGAGATTCCTCTGCCAATGGTTAACGTTTGAAATTTGTTTGGCGCCTAGAAGTTCCAAGCGCATCCTCGAAGGCTCTTCGCACCCAGTATTGTTCACTCTAGCACGTAACAGCGACTAAAATTATGAAGTCTTTAGTGCGAATTCGCCGCATACAACCTGTCGCTAATGAATCTTTACAAGTTCTAGCATGCATCGCGTTTTGAAAAAGCGTTTACAGATTTCGATATTATGGCTACATGCCAGCGCGAGATCTTTTCTTCGTCTTCCTTGCCTTTCCTTGCCCCTTACTTACATGCAGGGAAGGCAGTTGTTTGTTGGCCTCGCGCGTGTGTGTGTGCGTGCGCAGGCGGGGTCGTACTCGGCGGAGGCGCTGACGCTGCACGCGCTGACGGTGGCGTCGGGGGGCGTGTACCGCTGCGAGGTGTCCACCGAGGGCCCGGCCTTCCGCACCGCCTACGCGCAGCAGCGCCTCTCCATCGTCGGTGAGTACCACCGGCTGTCCCCTAATAAGTTTCACTCTCATGTCATGATCTTCTCATACTTAAGCGCTGATTGATTGTTCTTTCGAAATCGCTTTCGCAATCCCTCATGCAGGGTTTTTCACTTTGTACCGATGGTGGTGACTTGCGCCTATTCACCCATAAAGGGATGTGGACCAAGGGTTTGCTTGGGTGTCGGGGAAAGCGTTATTTTATTACGGTGTAAGGAACACAGGGTTAATTTTGTTCAGACTAGATATGTTTCTTTAGGGCGATTTAATCAATATTTGCCCTTTTTGTGTGTAGAAAATACGGGTTGTTTTGTTAAGGGAAGGGATAGGTTACTTTGGTTTCTGAGGATTTTAGTGAGGTGAGGATATTTGGAGTGATTTACGAGTTTTTGTTCGTAGTGTGGTATCAGTCGTTTGTTTGCGTAGATTTGTTTGGGAAAATGAAATGAGAGGACTCTGGTCTTCGCCAGGGTTGGAGCGCACCAAGATGGTGGGTGCTCGGGTATTTTTGCTGTGCGAACTGAGATTTTGTTTGGCTCTTTACCGCGCCAGTCAAGCGGGACCGAGTGTCGGCGCCGGGAGAGGGCGTGGTGCGGTCCGGGCTGGGCGGGAAGGGCCAGTCCTGCGGGTTGCGTCGAGGCATCGCAGCTCTCGACGCGGCGTCACATGGAGCTTAGACATCACTCTGGCCGCGGAACGCTACGATTACATGATACGTGTTTAAAAGATTGTTGTGACGTATCCGTCTGTTTTGATATCCACGCTGTTGACCGTCCTTCCACCATCTACCACTTCTAACATGATTGCTGGCGTGTTACAATTACTATTGTTTAAGGATAAATGCTGAAGAATTAAGTATTGGTTCCAAATGGTAGCATCTCAGCTTACTGTCGATTGCATTGATTTCTTTTAGTCAGCTGCTACTATCATTAGTACCGTAAGTGTTTTGCATGCTTTTTCCTTGAGATATGGCGGTTATCTTCCCCGTTGGATGATGAGATCCGGCGCCAACCTACCTGTCGGCGAACGCGGTTTTCCCCAACCAGGTATCTCCCACCAGCGGGGCACTGCCCCAACCGGGGCACGTTCTAAGCTCTCGACCGGCCTCCTGGCATGTGGTAGTGTAGTGCCTGTTAGTACAAGTGTGTGTGTGTGTGTGTGTAAGTAACGGGTCAAGGTCGGTTAAAGGAAGAGGAAGACACGATCGCGCGCTCCTTCGCCAGTGTTGTTGGAGTCTGCTCGCGTGGAACGTCGCCGCTCTTAACATCGGTGCCCACCGATACCCTCAGATGCTGCGAGGGGCTACACGATAGAGCGAAATTACGACTGTTGACCAGTTATGGGCTTGTTTTGAAAAAGAACAGTGCAGCTTTTTTTTTCTTCTAAAACTTTCTGTCACCTTAGAATATTTTTGTAGATTTTATCAAAAATATTTTGTTATTTTTTATCAGTTTGTGCGTAACAATATTATGCACATTTCCTTATTAGAAAGAAATTGTAGAATCACAGAAGTGTACACCGATTTCATCATTTGCATAACTGAAAAACATTTTAGGAGCGCTATAATTTGGGAAAATAAAATTCGCGCGTGAAATGTTTTATTGATGGTGTATACTATTGTGAATATTAAGCAATCAATGCAGAAAACCGTATTTATCATAATGGCCATAAATCTGTACTTCAATATTACAATTAGAGCATAATTGAAAACTCACTCATGACCGTTTTCCATATTTTCTCTCGCCGAAGGTGCACGACGCGTCATGTGGATTTTGTTTTCTGGCACTTTCCTCAAGTGCCGCGAATGGAGACTCGCTGGACACGGAAATTCGTGACACGATCAAATATCACAATTGGGCGGCAGGTGACAAGCTCGTCGTTTGCATTTGAATGCACACCTTGTTACTCCCACGCATTGTTCATTGTGTGAGCGGAAGTAATTACGTAGGTCAAATTTTCATTTTTAAATTGCAATATTATCTTTCCGTTATGCGGTTCATTATGACCACATTGGCATATTTGAATATTTCCCTTTTACCCTCCTACTTTTCTACTTTTACCCTCCTACTTTTACCCTACAACTCTTCACAAACAATTAATAAAGGATTTTATCTTTAGAACTTAAGTTGTGCTGTCTAGATGATCCCAGGGTTGTTTTAATTAGTGGTGTGTATTTTTGTGCATACGTTTTCAAGAAATCGTCCTTAAAATGTTAATCACCTGAAATATGTCGGTTGCCGTACAGCCTTCTCACGGGTTAAGACATTCCTCATACTAACGGGATAAGTTACCATAGTCGTTGTGGCGCGCGGAAAAATCAATCAATCAATCAACTCTGATACGATTTGATCTTGAAGCAATAGTTTAATTGAACAGAAAACGATGAAACACGCAAGGAAATCATGTGGCTACATCTTTGCACCTCCCAAATTGTACAAGAAGAATTGTCCGATATGTGGACTATGAGATGGACGGTAAGTGGGTTGATCTCTATTCCATTGTTCGCCAATACGAGGGAGTCGTGATTCAGAGGAAGTGTGGGCGAGAAATACAACCCTCCCTCTTTAGCGAAATCTAATAAGAAATGCAGACTCTTTCTGGCTGATATTAGAAAAAGAGAAGGTATAACGACTTGTTTTGCTAGGGGGCATTGGCCTCTGGGTAATTCTCACGAATGAACAACTTAAGGCTGTTTATTACAGGGAATGACATTTCACAAATTAAACACCATCTCTGTTGACTCTATGTCACGTTACGGCGTTTAAAATTTTAACGAAGTTGAAACAAGTCAGCTAGTTACATTTTAATCCGTTGCCCAAATCCTATTTGTTACAATTCTGAAAGTCTGCTAGATGAAAAGGATGTAACAAACGTCTTTTAAAAAGTCAAAGTGTCCAAAGGGATTGGACGATTGCAATTGATTCGACATAATGTGCAACGATAATAATAATTTCCAAAATTTGAAAATAATACATACTTCATAATGTTCTAAACTATTTACATTATAAAATGTATGTAATCTACAAGGGACATTTTAATTAAACGACAACAAAAATTTACTTTGTCTTTACAGCTTTAACTGTACTTTACCGTAATATAAACGTGATAATTGGTTTCTTTCAAACCTTACCCTAAGGAAAAAGGCTTAGTCAGCAAAAACTCTTCAGGGCCCCGAGTCTGTCTGTTGCCAGTGCAGCGACGCAGGGTCTGGAGTTCCTACGTGGGCGGGTTTTAAAACAAGCTAGATAGCTATGTCGAATTCAGCTGCTGTCAGGAGGGAAATTCTACCGCCTCGCTGCTCTAATTCGTATTTAATTCGTAGTTTCTCTGATCAACACCAGACCAATGCCGCAACGGTACTTTAACAAACGAGCCACAAAACGCGCAAGATCTTTCTTTCCTCATTTTTGACGCTGCCTTTTCCCATACCTACAAACCTCCTCTTACACGCTCCACACTCCCACAGAACCCAGTCGGGAGTTTAGAGCTCCTCCCGATTGTGGTTGCGACCTTCTGGAGGATGATGCCTGGAGGATACCTAGTGGAAAACACCGTAAGCTGACACACAGATCTGCGCTGGATCTGCCATTCCAGCGGGAAAGAACACCACTGCGCCCTGAGATGTAACGTGTGTGTGATAACGAAATTAGCAGTTGATGTGCTCGAAGATGTCAATCAACCCAGGCCTGCTTTTCAATTTGCGGTGGATATAAAATCTTCATAGCATGTACGACAGTTTATGATAAATGATTTAAAATAAATAAAACATTCATAGGTATAAAATAGTTCGTTCATTATTGGAAAAGGAAAGTTAACGTTTTGTTTTCTGCTTATTAATAGATGGAAATACACAATTTAATTTTAAATTGGCATTTTTTAGGCTTATTATTTTATTGTTTTATCCAGATCTTTAATATTACAATGCTTTTGCGTTAATTTTATAATTAAATAGTTTTTTATGTAAAAAATTTTAATTTAATTTTCAGATCAGCTCTTGTGTAATAGGTTTCTATTATTTTTTTAAAATGGCACAATCCTCAAAAACACTGTTTGGAATGAAGAATGTTATGTCTGCGTAAGTTAAGCAAAAGTAATACAAGTCACTTTCGAAATTATTCTTAGAAGAAGCAAATAACAAACACACCAAATTCGATCCATGACGTACATCTGCAGATGAAGCATTGTCAACACACTCATAACCGACATACTTTACCTCATTAGTTTACAGCTGTAAGTACGAAGCTAACAAACGTATATAAATGTTTGGAGATGTTCAACTTTTTAAGTATAAGGCAGACATCAAGCAAGTCAAAAGCTTTAATGAAGAGTGTGTAGATTACACAACCGATCAAAATTTAAAGAGAATTGTAGACACTTGCTGGGTAGAGGAAAGCAAATTTGTAATAGGGTACCTGTCTTTTAAGAAACCATGATGTTGGGAAGGAGTATGTCGTTTAAAATACGAGAATAAAAATGTTCTAGATATGGTTCTGGAAAACGTCAGAGAAGTTTGATAAAAGGTCAGTTGGTCTATTATTATTTGTCGTGCTAGTGTCATTTCGTATGCGCCAGAGAGATCGGTAGGTGCTCGCAACGGCAACTAGAGCTCTGCGAAAAGCAGCGAACTCCCGCGCGGGGCCACCTGGCGAGCGCGCGGAGGAAGATGGGAGAAGTGATGTTGCGAGCCTCCCATCGCTCATCGGCGCGGCTGGAGGCCAGCGCGCAGCGACGAGCAGCCGTCGGTAGCCGTCGGTGCGTTGCTCTTCCAGTGGATCAACAACATCAACACGTTCTTCGCGCGCACCAAGCTGCCCTTTTATTTTTTTATTTATTTATTTATTTTACGTCAAAAAACAGTTAAAAAACTGCGTATGACGTGCTATGGGGAAAAGTGAATTGTGTGCACATTTTCAAAATTCTGTGATCCCTACACTAAACTACTACTTAAATTTTGAATTTTGAAAGGGAGAAAAGAAACAAAAACTCCCATGTAGTAAAATCTATTTTCAAAAATAAATAAGCAATAAATTTTGAATTTTGAAAGGGAGAAAAAAACTCCCATGTAGTAAAATCTATTTTCAAGGATAAATAAGCAATAAATTTTGGCTCTTATTACTTCCTGCCGCGACAACATGGAAACGATAATTTGAATAATTGTATTTCCCACTGAATTCTAGAAGACGTGCACAGAAAATGAAGTTACATTTATGTCCAGAAGCAAAACAAGGGGCCATCTCAGCATTTGCTCAATGGATCAGGGAAACTGGACGAAAAACCTGATCGAGATGGGTTTCCCTTTCCAGCCGCACGTCCGCCGCTCACGTACTCCAAGTATCCGTGTAATGCTCTCGGTGGGAAACAAAGCGCATGTCATAGAATTACATTGCAGAAGGAAGATCTCGAAGGCAGAAGCGCGCGGAATAAGAGACGAGCGCAAAAGCTCGCCGCGACCGAACGGCCAACAACTAAAGCAGAGGCAGACCGATTGGCAGGAATCCTCGTCTGAAAATGTAGTTTTCGGGGCTCGTCAACTTCTGTGGTCATTCGTTCCGAGGGTGTAGTGCATGTTGTTTATCGAGAGGTGGCGATTTCCTCCTCTACGGGAATGTAAAATCTCGCAACAGCGTACACGCAGGCTTGCCAAACTTTCTCTCTCTACAGCTATATCCCCCAATGAAGTACAACACTATCCGGATAATCTCTAAGCTCCTGACTGGTGTCCCGATAGGTAGGTAGTCCCGGTAATGTGCATGTGTGTGTGAGTCCGTTTGCTATGGTACTGCTCCGGCATTCTCTCGTGTTGATCTTGAAAATCACGCAAAGAAAGCGCTCAATCACCACCTCCTTGTGGATCGGTCGCGGGCAGTGCGCGAGTCGCCCACAGACTGCAGCGCTCTACATGTTCTGCACGCCGCCGCAGGGGACGGCTGCTGCTGCTGTCGCGGTGTTTAGGCCGCGACCTGTCTCTTGCACTAACGCAGAGCAGATTGGAGGAGATATTTTACAACTCAAGTGACACTGTGCATAAAGGAATCATAACTTTCGAGATATTCAAGAACATTTCAGGATTTTCATTTTTAGTTTTCATCATCGCGTTCTGGAACGAGACCAACCTGCCTGCTCGGTTTGTCTGCCGGTGACACGCGCTTTCAGCGAATTGTAGCCTTTGCCGTCGCCCCCTAGGCCCCACCGCGCCCTGGCGGCGTGGTTTCTGCTTCCGCCCCTGGCTGAGCCACTGCAGCCACCACCATCACCTCTCGCCCTGTCTCCGATACTCTCAGCCGCCGCACCCCGTCCCCTGCCACCGTTGCCGCCCTCGTCACCAGCGCAGGCGTCTCCGTCCGCCACCACCTCCCTGCACCACCATACCTCTCGCCCTGTCTCCGATTCTCTCAGCCTCCGCACCCCGTCCACTGTCCTGCGCTCTCCCCTGCCACCGTTGCCGCCCTCGTCGCCCTGTCTCCGATTCTCTCAGCCTCCGCACCCCGTCCACTGTCCTGCGCTCTCCCACTGCCACCGTTGCCGCCCTCGTCACCAGCGCAGGCGCCTCCTCCGCCACCACCTCCCCTGCCACCACCATCACCTCTCGCCCTGTCTCCGATTCTCTCAGCCTCCGCACCCCGTCCACTGTCCTGCGCTCTCCCACTGCCACCGTTGCCGCCCTCGTCACCAGCGCAGGCGCCTCCTCCGCCACCACATCCCCTGCCACCACCATCACCTCTCGCCCTGTCTCCGATTCTCTCAGCCTCCGCACCCCGTCCACTGTCCTGCGCTCTCCCACTGCCACCGTTGCCGCCCTCGTCACCAGCGCAGGCGCCTCCTCCGCCACCACCTCCCCTGCCACCACCATCACCTCTCGCCCTGTCTCCGATTCTCCAGCCTCCGCACCCCGTCCACTGTCCTGCGCTCTCCCACTGCCACCGTTGCCGCCCTCGTCTGATTCTCTCAGCCTCCGCACCCCGTCCACTGTCCTGCGCTCTCCCACTGCCACCGTTGCCGCCCTCGTCACCAGCGCAGGCGCGTCCTCCGCCACCACCTCCCCTGCCACCACCATCACCTCTCGCCCTGTCTCCGATTCTCTCAGCCTCCGCACCCCGTCCACTGTCCTGCGCTCTCCACTGCCACCGTTGCCGCCCTCGTCACCAGCGCAGGCGCCTCCTCCGCCACCACCTCCCTGCCACCACCATTACCTCTCGCCCTGTCTCCGATTCTCTCAGCCTCCGCACCCCGTCCACTGTCCTGCGCTCTCCACTGCCACCGTTGCCGCCCTCGTCACCAGCGCAGGCGCCTCCTCCGCCACCACCTCCTGCCACCACCATCACCTCTCGCCCTGTCTCCGATTCTCCAGCCTCCGCACCCCGTCCACTGTCCTGCGCTCCCCACGCCACCTTGCCCCCTCGTCACCAGCGCAGGCGCCTCCTCCGCCACCACCTCCCCTGCCACCACCATCACCTCTCGCCCTGTCTCCGATTCTCACAGCCTCCGCACCCGTCCACTGTCCTGCGCTCTCCACTGCCACCGTTGCCGCCCTCGTCACCAGCGCAGGCGCCTCTCCGCCACCACCTCCCTGCCACCACCATCACCTCTCGCCCTGTCTCCGATTCTCCAGCCCCGCACCCCGTCCACTGTCCTGCGCCTCCCACTGCCACCGTTGCCGCCCTCGTCACCAGCGCAGGCGCCTCCTCCGCCACCACCTCCCTCCCACTGCCACCGTTGCCGCCCTCGTCACCAGCGCAGGCGCCTCCTCCGCCACCACCTCCCCTGCCACCACCATCACCTCTCGCCCTGTCTCCGATTCTCACAGCCTCCGCACCCCGTCCACTGTCCTGCGCTCTCCCACTGCGACCGTTGCCGCCCTCGTCACCAGCGCAGGCGCCTCCTCCGCCACCACCTCCCCTGCCACCGGCAGCAGCGCCGCCGCGCCCACGCGCCCATTGTGGCTGCCGGTGGGTCTCTAATTAGGGGCCGGCCCCCCGCCAGCGCCCTGGCGACGAGGGGAGGAAAAGCCCCCTCCACCCACCACGGCCAGCGCGCCCTCTGGTCTAGTGCCTTGGCGAGATTTTTTTCATCAGGAGCTCGACTAACAGAGTCGAGTGTATTACAACGAAATCGGTTATTTTTAAAACCTCGTAAGTCACTCTCTTCTGCATTTTCGCTTTTTTTGCGAGAAAATAGAAGCTGCAGGTTATATGCATCGTTCCATGTGTAAATCCCGTAAATCAGATGAATAGATTGACCGTGAGGACTTGGCGAAGTTTTTGTTTACTTTTGAAACTCTGTAAGTCTTTGACTTGCGGGGTATGTATGGCTGTGTATGAATAAATGTATGCATAGCGTGTGTGACAGGGATATCTCTAACAGAAATTAATTAAAAAGGATGTTCGATGGGGAAATATTCCTATAGAAACATATTTCAACAAATTTTTGTTATATGAATCATGTTTTGTAGATTCTCATTATTTCTCGTAATATTGTAGTAAATGTGTAAATTACAAACTGAACCTGCATGTGCGTTTATTTACATGATTCGGTAAAACAATTATAATTTGTTTTAATCTTGTAGGTCCTAAACTTTTAAATACGCCCAGCGACTATTTTACTATTGATACACGTAAATTACATGTCTCCATGACATTCTCATTCAAGATTTATGCAATAGAAATAACGAAAAGGAAAGTTTTCTATGTACCTGTTCAATAATTCAGTTTTTCTTGGTTTTCCACAACTTTACAATTCCTGACTGCGGATTTTTTTAAATAACCGATTTAACTATTTTTCTGCCTTTCAGAGTGCCAAACGCCTTTCAGTTCCCAGTAAGTTCGTGTCGGTTTCCATTATTTAGCATCCGTGTTCAGTTTCACGGCGGTTGTGATTTCTTACCTTGATTCAAACCATGTTTGCGGCCGAATTTCCTTCCTTTAGTGTACCGAGATTCCAGTAAAGAACCCACATTGTAATTACTATTATTATTATTATGATTAATATTATTATTGCCAGACTAATTTGAATATTGTTTTATGCACAATTAGTTGCGTTGTGATCGATAAATTCTATTTTTATCCAGTTTCGTTTTATTAGTTTTAGGCCCAACACTTTATTTTTTATTTACGTGATTTTACAAGTTTTCTGCCCAGAGCATTTAGTTGAAGTTATTTTGACGAGTCTTTCTTGCAAACAGGGGCCGCGCACGTAAGAGCCTAATGCTATTGTGATTCTGCAGACGCGGAAGGAAATGCATTATGCCACTCTTTCGGGACGTAAATAACAAGAGAGTAGCTCGGCACTATTGATACGTAGAACTTTCATTAGAACTAGCATGTTAGTGCAGATAAAAATTGTTCAAACACCGTCTTCTAGGCGATCTCAAGACTGCAAACACTTTATAAATTTTTAGCCACTCATTAATATGAGTCGGGTGTTAATGCAATGTTTTTCTTACTTTTCACTTTAGAACCGGGGCTTTTAGTATTGTAACCAGTCGAGATGTCAGAGATTTTCAACATCACGAAGACGTTCGTGTACGTGGCCTGCTTGGACTGAAACTACAGTTGACAATGCCGGACACTATAGCGACTGACAATATACGCCAAGAAAATAAATCAACAACCATATGGAAAGGAGATGTCTAACTGAATGGAGAATGGTTCGTAGTCTGGTAGAAGACTTTTTTAAAACACTTTGTGGCATGTAAGGCTTGGTATATGTCCGAGTATAGAGAGGAGCGATGTTTAAGCTACCAACACAGGATGTATGTGTTGGAGAAATTTGAAAACTCAATTATTTATAGATATGAGCGGGAAGGTGTATGTTCAGAGAAGTGAACGAATTGTAATTATATTCAGAGAACTGTTAGGATTAGGTTTGCTCTGTTTTTTTTTTCATTCTATATGTTAATTGTGCAACATTTCATTCTTTACTTTTTCATTTTATAACTGTTTATAACTAATTTGAAATTTGGAATTTTAAAAAAATTTAATCAAACTAAACAAAACCGACAAAATAAAATGTCCCACTTTTATAAGACTTTTTTTGTTTCGAATAATAAGACTCTTTTACCTTTTCCCTCATTTTGCACCTTGTACTAATATGTTATGCAACAGATTCAGTTGTTCATTTAAATTGGTTTCGATCAAGTTTTATACATTTGACTATGCTCTTAAGGCATTTTAAAAATATTTTATATATCATTTTTTACTATGTGTTAGGTGATCTAAATCCACCCATACTCGTTAAGGATAAGATGACATTTCAAAGGTGCAAATTGTAACAAAGATAAGCATATATTTTTCACGGAAAGAAGGATTTCAGTTGGGTCCGGAAAGAACTTACAATTTTCGTAGAATTTGAGAAAGTAGTAGACTTAACTCCTTATATCTTCTGTTACGAATTTTTCTTTCAATTTTAACGAGAAGCTTTGACAGACTATCATTTCCAACGACTGCGGTTCTTTTTCTAAAGAATTGTAAAGAAGAAGTAATTGACCACTGTAGCATTAAATAATTATATCCAAATTAAATAACAGATCAACTAATTGGTTTTCTTTTATCGAGATAATATCTTTCTTCAAGGCGCTCTAATTACTCTCTTTCTAAGCAATAAAATTGCCAGAACAGGATCTTGAAAGACCAAGACTAGTAAGAAACGTCGAAGAAGTACAGATTTGCCTTTTTAATAAAAAAAAAATAGTAGATTATCTTCCACAAAGAGTTTCAGAACGAAGCAATTGAAGTGTCAGAGAAAGGAGATGAAATAATCTTTAGTAAGAGTAGGAACAGAACAGTACCTTGATAAATAAAATAGGTCAGAGTGGGAATGCAGTGAATGAAAATGAGTTCTAAATATTTGATAATGATCAGGGAGAAACCTTTATCGTTAGATACGGTTAAAAATAAGGCGTGAAAAATTTGGTGCATGAAAGGTACTTTTCATTTCCGTTTAGTAATGTATAATTTTGCTTTGATTGTCAATTGTCTGTTTTGAATTCTGAATTAGATAAGTTAAGGTGGAAATATCTAGATGTTAATAAGTACTACTCAGTACCAGTAACAAACTAAGAATATCAATATAATAATGATAATAGTGGTAGTGGTGGCGTTGAGGCATTTCGTAATAAGCAATGTTAACTGTGGCCCGGCGGTGTCTCCCGTAAGGGGGCAGCCCTGCCTCTACGTGCGCACCGCCCATGTCACAGCGGGACATCCCTGGCCCTTACAACCTTGAGAACCTGCTCATCCACTCGCGAACCCTCAGCAGCGCAGGTAGGATAGGCGTGAACACTTTGCTCGATATGAGGATATAGGATGACTCCTTTATCACGGGCCGTGATAATTGTTGTCCTGTGTGCATGACGAACTAACTCACCGGCCGAGATTCATTGTGATTCATTATTTACACTCTACAATGACCTGTGATACCTTTGATTTGTCTGAGAAGCAATTTATTTTACTGTTACTAGAAGTATGTGTAGAGTATTCCTTACCAGTTATCAGTTTGAGTAAAACTGCACGTAATTGGTTAAAAACTCCAAAATGGATGAGATTCCTAGATATCCGTAAATTAGGAATTCGATCGAAACTTCACAGGTGTTGTACTGGATAATCCAAGTCACCTTTGCAAGATTGCAAGTTATTCCACGTTCCCGCTGTAAGTCCAAAGGAGACGAGAAATGAAAATCACTTTGCGTCGCGTCGGGCTGCTATTTCAGGGCGTAACCTCCTCTCTCAATGTGACCAACAAATATAATCCGTGAATAAACCAGCTCGAGGAAGTAAAACCTTAACATGCACTGATGTTATTTCACAACATTTGAGCGGAATGTATTAACAGATGGTAATTTATCTACTATGAATTTCATCCTGTTATAATGCAAACATTCTGTACTCTCTGCCAGTACTTTGTAATGAGTCCACATCAGATACTCTGATTAATAGTCCCGTGACTGTAGAGCTCCTTGTAGTATGGAGGAAGCGATCTTTCTCCCCTGATGAAATGTGAGCTCCAGCGTTACGTCCAGCTACGCGTCGACTCACAGAGTTTTCCCCCTTCAGATATTCCCCCAGCGAGGCACCGCCGCCACCGGGAGTAGCTCGAAGCCTCTGACTGCTCTTCCGATAGATGCGGCTGTGTAGTCAATAAAAGGAGGGAAAAATCAAGCAAGGAGGATGAAACGCGGCGCGTTTGTTAGGGCACTGCCCTGACATTCCCCTGGTGCTGACCTGAGAAACCGCGGTAAACTACTCTCAAAGCAGTCGGCCGCTGCAATGTTCCTCCAAACAGCGTCAGAATGCAACCTAACTTCATAGCTAGTGTCTAAAATCCTCCACCACGGCACCAGTCGAACCCAGAACCTCTCCGTCACAGACGCCGCAGCAGCGCATTTGTTATCACTGAGCCCTCCCAGCCGGTTTATGCACTCACGGCAGATACACCGGGAGAGGTGGCTCAGGGCATCAACTGATGCCACTGCAGTGCCTCTGCTCGGGAAGTCCTATGTTCGAGTTCTGACAGTGGCACGATTTTGGACACTAGCTTGTCAGCTAGGTCGAATTCAGTCGCTGTCTAAAAGAGAAAACTAGAGGTCGGTTATTTTTTGTTCGGTAGTTTTCCGTGGTTTCTCCGATCAACAACAGGCGAATGCCGGAGCAGTACCCTAACAAACAGGCCACGGAGCGCGCGCGATCTTTCCTTCCTCCTCGTTGCCATATCCTCATTCCTTACACATACACTTACACTAACATACCCTACACTATCACACATTCAGGGAGACCGGTCGGGAGCTTAGAGCTTGTCCCGGTTGGGGCGGTTCCTCGCTGGTGGGAGAGTCCTGGTTGAGGATGACCCCCGCTAGCCAACGGTGGGTGGGCGAGGAATCTCGTCTTTCAACTGGGGATGAACACCTCCACTTTCCGAGGAAAAACAGACTCTACACTTCCGGGACTAATGACTTCTGTAGTTGTCGCGCCCGGAATCGCTAAGAACCAACCTACCAACCCACGACAGATATCGTGTATATTGCGAGCCGCCTCCGCTAAACGCCAGATGTGCGCCGCGTGCGCCCCCTGCAAGACAGGAGCGTAGGGCGTAGTGCTGCGCCGGCGGGGGTGGGGTGGGGGCGGGTGAGAAATGGAAATCACTTTGCGGGGCCGCTATGCGGGCGCCCTGCTCTCGGGCGCGTGGGCGGGGCGTGGCGGGGCGGGAGGGGCGGGGCGAGGGGCGGGGAGGGCGGGGAGGGAGGGGGAGGGGAGGGGCGGGGGGGGCGGGAGGGGCGGGAGGGGGCGAGGGGCGGGAGGGGCGGGAGCGCCGCGGGAGGGGGGCGGGAGGGGCGGGCGGGAGGGCGGGAGGGCGGGCGCACCGCGCGCGTATTTTTCCGCCGCGACGTCGGCCGCTTTGTTTGCGCCGCGCGCACCGCAAGAGGGGGAGGGGGAGGGGAGGGGTGGTGGGAGGGGTAGTGGCCCGGGAGCGCGCAACACGGAGAAATTGGAAATTTCACGCGATGCTCGCTCGCACTGTTTGTCTTTAAAGAGTAAAGAAGCGCCTCGGCAAACACATACACCGGCAGGTTTTGTGTTTCCGGCCCCGGGAGGCTGCAGTTTGAGCTGCCGTAGTTTAGTTTGTTTTTGTTGTTTTTTTTGGTGTGTGGGGAGAATGAAGTGAATATATAATAAAGTTGTTGTGAAGTGGATATTTTTTTAAAAAGGTGGGAGAGTGGCGGTAACTACTTGTCAGCAGAAGTGTAAAAACTTAGTTCTCTCAAGAGTAGAGTTTATTCGTTGGGGCAGGGAGGGGAGAAGGGCGCGTATGATGTCGTATGTGCATCTACTTTTGGGAATATAAAATATCTCTAAATGAATTGAAGTAAGAACCGTGTTGCGAATAAACTCATACGGTACGTCCTTTCCTTTGGTGGGTCTATTTGGGATCATTTCTTCATTTTTGTTATGTCGTGTTTGTTTCATCAGATTAATAGATTCTTAAAATTGTTTGGAATTTTAGAACTTGTTTCCTACCATGTTTTCATAAAATTTTCTTGGAAGCAAGGATCATTAAATTGGCCCGCCACACTAATTAACTTAAAATATTCAAACTAATGAACTTGATTACTGCCGGCTCGGTGGCGGAGATCGCCAAGGCAGTAGTGTCGTAGTGGTCTCGAACCAAAGGGTCGCGGGTTCGAGTTCCACCTCGGGCATGGTTGTATTTGTGTTCGTTCTTTCACCCCTTATCATCACCATTTCGTTTCATTTTCATAGTTACTTAAAGTTAACTCCAATAGTGTTCGTTATGACCTGATGTTGTTGCGACCTTAAATTTTAAAAAACTTAAAATTAAAGAAAAACTTGTTTACTACTCGATAAAAAAACTTCATTTCATATAAAAATACAGTTATTCATATGTTAATAAATAATCGAAAAACTGAAAAGTAATACGAACAATGGTATTATCATTTGCAACATTTACTATGAAAATCAGCTCTGGCAAAGACTACACGAATGGTGTTTTATATTTTATATATTCATGAAATAAAAAGTTAGATTCAAAATTAGTTCACAAATTAAAATCACTTTATTTTGATTTTTCTTTATTTTAATAGTAAAGGGGATTGTTTTGCCGACATCCCCTGTCATTGCTTCGTTTCTTGAGATAATTCTTGTACAGACAAAATTTGCATTAGTGTTATTTTTCGCAAAAATGTGAATGTTCGAACATGGAATTGATTTTCCTGGTACTTCGTATAAAAACCTATAACTTAGATTAATTAGGGTCTACTTGTAACATGATATTTTGGGTAATTAACAGTAATAATTTCAAATTACTACTTTGTTAGGAGGATAACTAACATCCATTTTTGAAATTTGAAACTATTCGTTTCTAAAATTGAAACAATTCATTTTGAAGACAGTTCAAAGTAATTCCGTGTCGATTAATTTTTTTTATTTAGTGATTTTGGATGCGTGAACCGCTATTTCTTTCGTAACGCATATCTAAGGTTTCTTAGGTTCATTTTTGTGACCAAAGTATTATTAACTGTTAATTCTGAAGAATTTATGAAGGGTAAATCAATGACAGATTGTAAAAACAAAACCACACAATTATAAAGAAAAAGTGCGACATTTTAAAAATCTTTATATTTCAGTAAATTGTTGAATAAATACACTTCCAGCTTCACATTTATTATTCGCTCACTAATTCCACTGCATCAATTGATCTATTGGAGTTATATTTTCCAAAATACTTTCATCATTCTGAAAATCATCGTCTCTGTCTTTCCTTCTTCTTCTGTTTCCCTTTATGTATCTTCTGCCCTTTATTTGTCCCTTTGTCACCTTAGATATTATTTCAGAAAAAAATATTTCATTTGTTTTAGCATCTAATACCATTTTTCTGAATTAATGCTGGACATAATTAGATCTAAAGTGTTTATTGCTCTATTGAAAATGCCTTCCAGAGTATTCTGCCTGTCGAGTGTTTTCTAAGATGCTGACAATCATATCTGTATATTGCATTTCTTGCTTTGGACACCTCTTCTCCAAAATAATCTATTGGCCTTACTGTTGAAATCTTTCTTTGTCTCCCGTTCTTTGACTTCAAAGAGGGAGATATCAAAGTCGGTCGATTGAAGTGTCAGTATGATTGACAGGATTGTCGAATTCATGTCTAGATATTGATAAGTCCGAAAACCACTGCTACAAACAATTCTCTCGTGGTAAGGTAATACATTTCGGAAAAAACTACAGATCTTCCATTATTGCAATCTGTACGAGGGTAGTGAATTTTTCGAAATAAGATAATTTTATTCCGTTGTAATCACCACTATTGGAGCAAAAATAACAACTATATTTGTTTTTCTAACGTGGCATATGAGGGGAGTATCTCCAAGATGGAATATGGCACGACCTTTTGCGTCTTTCTCGGTCTTGCTGCAATATGTCGCATGATCGCGACCGTATCAATCAGTGCTGCAGATCAAACGACTCTAGCGGCACAACCGGGAAAGACTCCATGTCATATTCCATCTTGAATATACTACCCTCACATGCCTTGATAGAAAAACCCAAGTATAAGATCATGAAATGAACTAGTTTCAAACGCGACCAAACAATAATGCTTTTTGCATAATGCTGGAGTACCTTATGTTTTAAACCTTAGTTTCTGAATTGTATGAATTCTATTTGTGGCATATGTCTCAATGCAGAACTAATACAAACACTCGTGTGTCTACTGGAAATAAAAGAACCACTCGCGCGGGAGGAGAATACACCTGACACAGACATTAAGCATAAAATGAAGTAAATAATGTTTGAATACAGACTTGTTTCACGTAGTTTTAATTAATTTACATGAATTGCTTACGTTTTACTATAGTATTAGTATTCTGAATTTTGGAAATTACATACCCGTCATTCGTTGGAGCTGCAACTCAGTTTGTTGAAGCACCAGCCGCCACTGGGAGTAAGAAGAGAAGAGGATTGAAGTAAGAAGAGGAAGAAAATATCGGTCGTGGTCCGTTTGTTAGGGTACTACTCCGGAATTTGCCTGGCAAATGGATGATGAACACTACTAATATTTGTCCTGGCTTACGAGTATTTCTCTCTTCCGAATCGTTTGCACTGGGGTGGGCCCATCAAACTCCGCGTAGAACCAAGAAGACTACTCCACTAGCAAGCGACGTTTCCGCCAGCGGGGGTCAATCGGTGGTCAATCAGTGGTCAATCGGCGGTCAATCGGCGGTCAATCGGCGGTCAATCGGCGGTCAATCGGCGGTCAATCGGCGGTCAATCGGCGGCGATGAACGCGCGCGCGCATCCAGGGCGTTGCGCCGCTCGGCAGCGGAACAGCAGCGGGCGGCGAGAAGGCGAAACAGAGGAGGGGACGAAGCGGGAAAGGAGACGACAGCGGCCGAAGTGAAGCCAAAGCGGGAGAGATGGGGGTGAATCGATAGACACGAAGAAGTTGGAGAGACGAAGGTGAAGCGAGACAAGAGAAGGGAATTTGCAGCGGTGAAGAACAAGAAAGAGCGGAGAAGACAAGTAGGAAGGGATGAAGGCAAAGAGGTACTGGTGAAGAAGAGGAAGTTGTATTGACAAAGTGGTATTAATGAAGGCGAAGTGGTGTTAGTGAAGGCAATATGGGGTAGGTGAAGGCAAATACGAGGTGGGAGAGACGCGGCGCTGGTCAGGGGTGCCAACTGGGGCGCAGCGTGGGCGCTGGGCGTCCTGCGAGGCGCCTCGAGGCGCAGAGGGCGGCGGCCGCCGCGTGCAGGCACAAGCGCGAATGGTGTGTGTCAGAAGCAGTGCAACACTGTGAGGCGATGGGATTGTCACTTGTTACGCTCCCGGACACCTCTCGAATAAAGTAACTGTACTCGAATAAAAGTTTAGTTACAATTTTATTCGTAGTTCAAGTACAAATAACTAGGTTATCAACGACACAATCAAAAGTCGTTAGTTAGTTATGCTATATTGTTCGTAGCGAGACTTCCGTCTGACCACGCAAATGTTGCTCTTCCAAAATCAAGATCCCCCCCCCCCAAATACAGCAGAGTCGATCAGAAGAAGTGAGAGAGCCCTCCCTCGCTGCTCGTGCCCGCCCGCGGAGGCTTCTCCTCCCCCTCCGCTTCACGTCGTCTGACGCGTCGCCCTCTGCTGGCCCTCTTCTCCGCAGGGGGGGGGGGGGCAGCTGCCTCAGACACAAAAGATGACGCGAATGGGATAACATGTTTTGAAAAAAAGGAATACCTAAAAGGTATCTTAAATGGCCCAATTATTCCGTTGATAACAACACAAAAACATACTTCTATGTAAGTTTTACCTTTATGGTTATACGAATAGAAGCAGTCTCTATAGTACAATTCTACTTCACTGCAACTTCAAATCGCTGTTTCTGTTTTTTTCACTATTCAACTCATTAATTTCCTGTTAATATCCGCAGTTGAATTCTGTACGAATGAAACCGCGTTTCTCTGAGTATAATGTGTAATCGGGAATGTAACTGAGCAACAAGAAAATTATTAAATCTTAATTAATAATTAAATCAATTTTATTAATGTGTCATATGGACGCGTAACGCTACAGCTTTATCTTAAAAGTAATTGCAATGCTCTATTAAATAATACATGCCGAACTATTATATCTCTCAATGTATGTGTTCAGGAGTGTATATGAAATGCATTGAATCGAATACCAATTTTACACATTGAAATTCACTCATATTCTTTAATCAGATAAACTTTACAAATTGCGTACGTAAGAAAGCAGTATTTTGTAGCGTCATCTGTGAAACTGTATTATGTAATCTAATGTAGGCAATCTGATGTGACTTCCATATTACGTATCAAAGAATTATTTCTTTTTTATTTCTTTATTTATTTTACGGTAAAAACAGTTAAAATTGTGTTTAACATGCTACGGGTATATTCTGTGGACGTTTGCTAATAGAAATACCTGCTCACTAAATGAAAAGTAATAAAATATTTGTCGTAAACCCTAAGAGATGTATTGTTTTGCGTAATATTTAGTATAATATAATTCTTTCGGCAACGGAATTCGTAATATCTACTCACAAAAAGAGTAACACACAAATGTGTCTATAGGGTATGTGTCTTTTGGAATTAGGATTTTGTATTTTGTAGATGAATTTTATTTTACAGAAACCCTGAGATCCAAGCATAATAGTGTTATTCGTGGTATTAATGGGAAGAAAATAAGAATTAGGAGACTTATGGACGTCCACAATTCATTCAATGTTCATAGGGAACACTTTCTGACTTTATAAATGCACTCTCCTCAGCACCATGAACGAGTAAAAAAAACGTTTCAACACATGCATGGCTTTGTTGATTAGAAAAGTAGTAAAATTATACACATTCATTTCTCATGTCTTTCTTTAATCTCCATATTCATGCTTTTATTTTATACCTATATAATTTGTGTGTATATATATATATATATATATATATATATATTGAGATATACCAAAATTTTCCTCTCTCTCTACATCTATATCTGCTAAAGATCTTAGAGTCCGGCTTGCTGGGTCAATGGGTCACGATATAATTATAATCCTTATTACCTCTATAAAGGATTATAGGATCCGCCGACTATACAGCGCAGCTGGGAATCTGAAATAGAATGATTCTATTCCTAGTTCATGACTGTTTGGATTGACTAAATGAAAGATCACTTTGTTTTCTAAAGAACAAAATTTAACAAAGTTTATTTTTTTCTTTTTGGCAAACAATTTAGAGAATTTACAAGTTTTAGGCCTTTGATGAAGATGTCTTTCAATTTACAATTTATACCGCGGTTAACTTATCTTTTCTTCGATGATGTCTCTCGTAGACTTCTCAGTCGAAATATCTTGCGAGCTTGCCGTAGTCCAAAAGTTCCAACGAAATCCTCTTCTTCCCCTATCCAAGCTGTTCTAAAACTATCAAAATTACCAGTCCCGATTACGTCCTATGACATAGTCCCGAACTTGATTACCACTCCCGACAAAGTTCCAATTTATACTTCAATATTGCTTCCACATGAAAATATCTACGAACAGTTCAGAAGCGCGTTTCAGAGCAGAATGAAGTCTTCCTGCATGATTCATCCCTCGAAGACTTCGTATTAAACTACCTTCATTTTTTTCATAACATTTGACCGTCTAAACTTCTCCGCCCAATCCCAAAGTTTCTACTTTCGGCATCAACCCATCTCTTAATGCATTTAGAAAAAACAAAAACTACATTGTTTATTCACGGTCGTTGCTATGCTCTAGCTCTCGTGATATTTCGTAATGCATGTTCCACCATATTGTCTCCAAATAAATGTTAATTTATTTTAACGTGACATATCGGTATGTCACAGCTTCCCCTCTCCAAGCGTCATTTGGTTTGCTACAACCTAATTAAATGACAAGACTAAAATTGAACACTTTCTTCTTGCTTCTTCACACTAAACGACATTAACACTTTACACTTTGCACTGCACTAGGTCTTGTTTCTTGCTGCCTTAAAACTATTTACATTTTCCTTTCGGAATGTGCCAACAATAACCATTTCATCAGGTATTCTAGTAACCGTATCTGCCTAATATTTTCTCCCCATTAACTTCATTGAATACACATACACATTAAATTAAACTCCCTACACAAACTGACAAAATACACATAATAACAAAACAATACCAAAAGAAAAACTATTACACCTAATATTTACAACTATTTACAAATCTCTGTTATGACCAGTATATTTAATCATGCGTGTCGTCCCTCATATACGGCTTCATGTTCCTGTAGTTATATGTTCCCATTTGCCGTCCATTTTCATCATTCAAAATCGCGGCATTCTTGCTTAATACTTTACAAATTCGGTACGGTCCTTTATACAACGGGAAAAATTTATAAAATATCTTCTTATCCATTGACGACATTAGAGATACTCTAATTAACACTTCATCACCCTCCTTATACTCGCCTCGAAAGCATTGTTTCTGTTTTAGCTTTCTTTTGACCGCTGCCTCCTTCAAACTGTCATAAATTATTCGCGTATATCTCACATCATCTGGGATCCCACTTATTTCTGGGTGTAGTCCAATTTGCCAGTACGACGCAGTAAAATCCAGTCCCGTGAATATCCGAGCTCCTTTTACCTTCCACATCATTTCATCTAATTTCGGCGGTTTTTCATGACGAGCGATGGTCTTGATATTGAGTTTCCTAGCATCAACACAAAATCTTATCTTATTGTCTTTCTTACGAACTATCACTATTGGGCTTACATACGGTGTCATCGATTTTTTTGTTATACCATCCACAAGCATCGTGTTTATTTTTTTACGTACTTCGTTTTTATATACATGGGGGATCGGATATTGTTTCAGATAAAAAGGTTCCTCATCCATCAATTCAATTTTAAATTGATATCCCTTTACCGGCTCCCTTGAACTTCCAAAAATATCTTTATATTCATTGACAAACATTTCAATAGCTTCACTAGCATCTATTCCGTTTTCGTCGACCGCGCCCTCTGCTGCCGTGTGGATCTGGTCCCTGGTCTCTTCAATTTGTTCCGCAATATCGCAAATACACATATCTTCGCCCTCCTGGTCTTTGATCCCTAAACAATGTTGTTGCCCTTTGTCACCTCGTAACAATACACTCCTGTTACCTATGTCGACCTTGGCGTCACACATTTTAGGCCATCAATCCCCAAAATAATTGGACGAATCAAATTCTTCACTACAATTGCCGGAAACTGAATTGTGATCCCTTGAACTTCCACTTCCACCCAAATTTGCCGACTTCTCGTTTCGATGCGCCTTCCATTAGCTGTCCGAATATCCAAACTCCTGGTGGGTAGCTCATCAATTTTATTTCCCTTTTTCTTTAACTGCTCATACAATTTTTCCGACACTGCACAAACATTAGCACCTGTGTCAATTAAAATGTCTACAGGTATATTCCGAAATATCCCCTTCAAAATTAAACACGTGCTATTCTCCGCCCGTTCGTCCGTATCTTCCCTTAATAAATCTTCCGCCGATACTTCAATGCTATTCAACTCCTTAAGAACCATCACGCCCTCATTATCATCGTTCGAAGTATCCGCCCATTTACTTCGAACACTGGGAGTTTTCCTGTTCAATCGCATTAATTTCTACATGTTCCCGTTTATTGTCCTCTTTGAACCTCCGCGGATACCCGTTTTCGGTCTTTTTATTTCCCATTTTAGTACTATTTCCCCTGTCATCCTTTCTTTCTGAGCTATAATTTCTGGCGGTTGTAATTATTCATTGTTTTTCCTGTTCCATTGTTATTCTCGTTCCTGCTTTCATTATATTGATACCCGTTACTACGATCATAATCACTATTCAATGTCTGGTCGAATCGACTTAAACGTTCGACCAGATCCTCAGAATCAATAGGCAAGGAGTTCCACAATAAATTTTGGATATTTACAGGCAACTGACGAATAATAATTCTAATTAGTTCATTGCTGTCCATTCTGTCTTCGCATGCCTTGAATGCTGCTATTTTACGTGTTGCGAAGTCACACATATTCTCGGCTCCACCCTTCTTATACCTTTCACTCATTAATTTGTATTTTAGATCGAACTTGTGGCTTTCGTTCCAATATCTTTTAAGAATTTATCCTTCCATTCCTTATAATTAGTCGGTTCCGGTACTAAAGAGGTCAACCAATGATGTGCTTTGGACGACATGGCTTGTTCTACTATATGCAATTTCAATCTTTCAGGGATATTATTTATCTTAAAATAATTCTCTAATTTTGAAATAAACGACCACGGTTGTTCTTTCACATCACCATGAAATTTTAGGTGGCTTGGTATTACAAGCGCTGATGCATGCATTGGTATATTTCCCTGTGAACGCATCATGAATTCGTTTTCTAACTGTTCAATCTTGTCCTTAATGTCCGACATATATTTCCCAGATTCAGATTCTTGCACCATTTTAATGTTTCTAAGTCCCTCCTGTATTCGTTTTTCTAATTTACAATCCGAATTAACTAATTTAGATTCTATGTTTTCAATTGTTTCGCCATGTTGAAGCGACTTGCATTTAAATTATCTACACGCGATTCGACGATTGTCAACTTTTCGCATTGTTGGTCATGTAAATGTCCTACTGTCACAATGTTTTCCTGTGAATGATTAACTTTGGAATTAATTTTGTTGCCAGATTCTTTTAATTCCCTCTGCATTTGGTCGACTTGATTATTAAAAGATTCAATTTTACAATGAATAATGTTAAATTCAGCCGATGTATCCACCCGTAATTGCACTATTTCCTTGTGTATTTCCTGACGAAAATCCTTCAATTCTAATGACATTTCCGATGTCATTCCTTCCAATTTAGCGCTATTTTTTTCAAATCCAATATTCATATCTGAAGTGATCCCCTCTAATTTATTATTCATATCTGAAGTGATTCCATCAAATTTAGTATTATTATGCTCAAGTTTTGCGTTCATTTCTGCTAACATCTTAAGAATTAAATTATTAGGGTCCATATTTTCTAACGGTGCAGCCATTATTTCCTTTTCTTGTGGTTCAATCTCAATAATTTCACGCGAAATTTCTCCCTCGGGGTTAGTATTAGCAGACGCCATATCATCTACATTAACATTCTCCATACGCAATTTTCTGTTCCTAGTATCCATTTTGAATTCTAATATAAATTAAAATCTCTGTTAAATTATTTTAAAATCACACCAATGAAATGGTCTTGGCCCTTTCTTATAATTAAAAATTAATTTCAAATGTCAATCCATAAATTTCAGATTCCCTTTTGATCACTATATTATAATTTATAAGACTAATTTTATCCGTGTCACCAATTGTTATAAATTATAACAAATTATGCCCCACGTTGAGGCGCCATTTTGAGATATACCAAAATTTTCCTCTCTCTCTACATCTATATCTGCTAAAGATCTTAGAGTCCGGCTTGCTGGGTCAATGGGTCACGATATAATTATAATCCTTATTACCTCTATAAAGGATTATAGGATCCGCCGACTATACAGCGCAGCTGGGAATCTGAAATAGAATGATTCTATTCCTAGTTCATGACTGTTTGGATTGACTAAATGAAAGATCACTTTGTTTTCTAAAGAACAAAATTTAACAAAGTTTATTTTTTTCTTTTTGGCAAACAATTTAGAGAATTTACAAGTTTTAGGCCTTTGATGAAGATGTCTTTCAATTTACAATTTATACCGCGGTTAACTTATCTTTTCTTCGATGATGTCTCTCGTAGACTTCTCAGTCGAAATATCTTGCGAGCTTGCCGTAGTCCAAAAGTTCCAACGAAATCCTCTTCTTCCCCTATCCAAGCTGTTCTAAAACTATCAAAATTACCAGTCCCGATTACGTCCTATGACATAGTCCCGAACTTGATTACCACTCCCGACAAAGTTCCAATTTATACTTCAATATTGCTTCCACATGAAAATATCTACGAACAGTTCAGAAGCGCGTTTCAGAGCAGAATGAAGTCTTCCTGCATGATTCATCCCTCGAAGACTTCGTATTAAACTACCTTCATTTTTTCATAACATTTGACCGTCTAAACTTCTCCGCCCAATCCCAAAGTTTCTACTTTCGGCATCAACCCATCTCTTAATGCATTTAGAAAAAACAAAAACTACATTGTTTATTATAATTTTAATGTGGATTTACTAGTGGATACACTGGGTCGTTGCTTGCTCTAGCTCTCGTGATATTTCGTAATGCATGTTCCACCATATTGTCTCCAAATAAATGTTAATTTATTTTAACGTGACATATCGGTATGTCACAATATATATATATATATATATATATATATATATATATATATAAGGGTAATAGTTATAATGAATTTACAATGTAATGGGATGTTACTAGTGGATACACTGGTGATCGAATCATTCAATCCAATATTCAATATTTGAATAATTAGTTTAACACAGAAATGATGTTAAATTTTTAAAAATTCTGGCACAATTATTTCAAATTCATATTAATGCAATTTTTAATTACTCAATGAAAATGAAAAATGTACACTCTTTATGATATTAAGATATGATATTATCATAAATCATATTGATATTATTAATAAATCATTTAATGATAATATTATAAATAGATGTGCTACTATATAAAGCTAATTTGATTGACTGACGTTAAAGATAAGGCCATGAGAAATTTATCCTGGGATACTTTTCTTTCAAACAGGTTATTTTAGGATAAGTGCCCTTCCGCCCCCACACACCAAAACAATCTTTCAATATATTACCTTTATTGAAGTTTTCTACAAATTGTAGGAAGGGTACACAAAGACATTATTCACCAAACTAACAATTTATATCACGTTGAAAGTGCAATATAATGTAATATTAATGCAAATTTGTACATTTCAACAGAAGAATGAATCAAATATTGCAATGTAATTTTATTCCTGCTGTTAATATTAAGGTATATTTTTCTCTGAATAAGTGGATTATTTCAAAATTACAAAAGTTTAATTTACACGTTCGAATCACTATTCAATGTTTATAAAATGAACCCTTTACAAATTACTACAGGGCCGAAAAGCGGCAACACACATTTGTATGACAAATCATACTCCTATTCAGTCATTACTACTGAAAAAGAACTCTTTTTACTCTTCTGAGATGTTGACTTCCTGCATGGTAGCTCTGCATTCATTACGAAACAGAGCGTAGCACATGTTCATCTTGTCGCAGATTGTGTTGTTCTGTAACAGACAAATTATCAAAATTTCCCTTTTGTAAAAATAACTCTTAGTCGTTTCATTTCAAAAGATAGTATAAGCAAAAATTAGGAATATATCCGCATTTATTCACTGCATATTATAATTGTTGGTTGAATACACATGAGACTTAAGCAAGTGGCGAAATGAAATACTTACCGAATCATTCGAATATTTGAAGAGCATAATTACGCTGGCCATGAGCAAGCAAATGACGAAGACGTATAAACACATCTTCGCCAGTACGATGGATGGATCTGAAACAATAGATTGGTATTTTCAGTATGTTTGGGCACATAATTATCTTCAACACTTGTCGATGCAAAAATTGTGTAATATACACTATTGTGTTTTTAGAAAAGGTTATGTTTAGAAAATCGCCGTAGAATACAAAAGTGTGCGTGCACCCAAAATACGCCAATTGAACATGAATAAAGCAAAGTCCCTGTAGTGAAAACTATCCAACACATCCGCAACAAATACCTTCTGCGCAGCAAGTCCCACATTACGCAGCTTTTCAA
Source organism: Teleogryllus oceanicus (assembly GCA_964035755.1). Taxonomy (NCBI): domain Eukaryota; kingdom Metazoa; phylum Arthropoda; class Insecta; order Orthoptera; family Gryllidae; genus Teleogryllus; species Teleogryllus oceanicus. Next base: position 55,903,614 of record CAXIVR010000008.1, read on the forward strand.
TCATTTAAATACACAAGAACGCCACGTTTCGGTATATAATTGGGAGTACGATCTCAAAAGTGCATACACAATAATTTATTTTCAATACACAGCACAGCGTTTTACAATGAATTTCAAAAACGAGTAGAAATAAACATAAATGCCAACAGACCTCGGATCAAATCTCGTCAAATTGAACTTAACCGAATAAGTAAATTATCACATCGTGCACTTTAAGGTTCTCAATCCTCGACGATCACGAAACGAAGAGAAAAAACAGAACAAGAAATCAAATTTTCCAAGCTCACTTCGGTAAGACACATTCGCAAGATGCATCACTCACCTTCCGTTCTGGGCTGCTTCTTTGTACGCACAACTGTAGGACGGATCTTTGAAGGCATCTTGTCAGTCGACGAGGAACCACGACACGCAAGTGAGGTCCTCGCCCGCTGGCGCACTCTCTTATTGCCCCTGGTCACGTGACTCGCCACCCCCCCTTCGTTTGGACACCTGCTGCGCCGGCCGCGCCATGGCGGGTCGTCTTTCCGTCGCGACGACTTGGCGCCAGGGAAGTAACGCGCCGTGGGAAGACTTGCGAACAGCGTCAGCGAATTCCGAAATCCAACGCCGCGGCGTCTGAATGCCGCATCCCAGACGGAATTTGAGAAGTGACGAATGCCTGGAATTTGCTGATTTCCTGGTCGGTGAATCATGAACGTACAGAGTTTGCTGAAATTGTAAGTTTCAATCAATTTCTCTTAACGTTGCCCAGAAACGCAGTTCTAATACTGACGCGTAAGGAACATTCTTAACATTTAAAAACATTGAAGCAGAACACGTGACTTTAAACCGTCAAGTTTGTCTTGCCGTCGCGACGTGGTGGCGCCAGGTATGAAGTGAACCGTGGGATCACCTAAGGAAGTAGTGTCGGGAAAATCCATTGTCGCGACACATCGACGCCACGACGACATAGATGATGAATATTTAGAATTTCATTTTCTGAAAACCATTATGGTGTATGGTGTATGCTGAACTGCTGGTTTTTGGTGTCAACATTTTTCCTAAAACCGTTTCTAGTGAATAACGTTCATACTTCTAGTAGACCACAACTACAGCCATTAGTAGAGACAAATAACAAACTTTAAAAAAATGAGAAGCTTTGTTTTATGACAGCGACGAAATGACGCCAAATATGAAACTGATTATATAAAGACAAATCAAGTCACAATAAGACGAACGCTCTCAAAGAAGACAAGAGAGACCCAACTAAAAATGTACAAAGTAATGGCAGTACCACTTTTACTCTATGTAAACGAGTCATGGGGATTGACGAGAACAAAGTAGCAATATACAAGCTTCAGAAATGAGATTTCTAAGAGCAGTAAAAGGCTGTAGACTCCATGACCAGTTGAGACACGAAAACATCCGAAAAGACCTCAATATTTTCTCCGTATTAGACAAAATAAACGAGAAAGTTTCAGCGTGGTCACAACAGTTTCAACGGAAGGAAGACGATAGGCTCACGAAAGCGGCCTACCATTGTTGACCAGCTGGAACAAGAGATCCTGGTAGACCAAGGCAATGATGGAGTGAAGCTGGAACAGGCCTTCTGGCCTAAACCGTGAAAAGGAGAAAAAGAAGATGATGCTGCTGAAGAAGAATCAATTTAGTAAAATCAGGGAATTTTAAAGTGAACTTTACGACTTGATGGCGTATTTGCTTAGACGAAATTTGATAGAACATGCCAAAGATCCACGCGTACAGACAAACAGTTTCCTGTGAATACTAAAGAATCGAATTTGCGTATCTAGCACACGTTTTTCAAACAAATTCCTTGGAGTCTTTCTTCAGCAACTATTGCCTCCGAATTCCGAATTCTTGAACGCAAATTAAAGAAACGGGTAGCGGAATAAAATAAGCAAATCTGCCTCTAGGGGATAACATTTTTTTATGTTGAAAATAGTAATTGAAATGTAAAAACACACATTTTTTGTCGGATTTAAATCATTTTACCCTGAACGTCGTACAAATAAAAAAAACTGTTTTTTAGCTTTTAATACAAGTTTATTCTTTTAAACCAGATTCCCCCTTTGAATACTGACTAAAATCACCCATTCGATTTTCTGTAGATGATAAGTATATTTTTAAAAATGTGTTCAGGCATTTATAGTCGATTTTGATCCTTTCAGGGAAAATAGAAAAGAAAATTTCTTTGTTTTTTTAAGAATATCTCATGTTCTGACGCAGATCATAACTAGTGGTGCTACAGAATGACACAGACTTTCTCGTAGTGATATGTCCTAATTTTCCTTGGTGTGGACATTCTTGCCCCTCACTCTCTTACCGGCAGCCAACTATCACCGTTCAAAGTACATTTTTTAATTTTTTTTCAACTCTTCAATTTCCTAATAGTAGAACTGAAATATTACTTTAAGAATATTAAAAGTAAAACCTCGTCCTAAATGGTATTTTTTTAAAATTTAGAGCCATTTTTAAGAAAAGGACGTTTAAGCATTACTGTAAATGCGAAATATGAAGCTGTTTTCACAGAAATCTATTGAATTTTCAAATATCTTCATATGAAGTCATTTGAAGCACTTCCCTCACAAATCACCTATGTATACAAATCAAAGGAAATGTGATAATAATGGCATGAGATATATTTAAAAAAGTACATTTGTGTATTTAAAAACAAAGGAATACACCAAAATGAACTTTACGGCATATTAAACTGTACCATTAGCACTATCCGTTGACAAATTTTGAAGAAAAATAATGGAGCTATTTTTGAGAAAACGCGTTTGAGCGTTCCTCAAAATGCATTTTAGTTCATTTTAACAGAAAACTAGAGTTTTGAGAACTTTACATCACATCTATCGCCTCCAATGTTAATATTACCTACGTGAAAAGTAAGGCAAAGAAATACAATTTTTGTATTTTTTGACGGCACTCTTCTCCTCGTATAGGATACATTTGCATTACCCCTACCAAAAATTTAAAGAAAAGAATTGAAGCCGTTTTTGAGAAAATCTTGTTTTTGTACCTTTTTAAAACTGCAAATATTGCATGCACTATTCCCAAAAACGACAAATTTTCAGAAAATCTACATGAACTTAATACAAAACTATTTATAGGCAAATCTCTCTTTAATGTATAGTTGTAGGAAGACGCCGAAAAAAACTTTTGCAATTTTCGAAAATTCAGAGTTAACCGTGAAAATCGGGCGTATACCACCTTAATATTGTATTTTACTCTATTCTTACGTGAAATTTAAGGAAAAATTTGGAGCCGTTTTTGAGAAAATTTTGAAAATGTCAGGGGGCTTCATGTAAAGTACCCCCAAATTTTAAAGAATGTTTTTCAAAATTTAAAATCTTCAACTAGATCCAGATGGACAGGGTTTCTTCAATTTGAAAAAACTATGCACGGTTTAGGCGCTATAGTGTTCACAGAGGATAGACAGACAAACGGGCATACGTTTTCCTTTCAATTGGTTTTTGGCATCAAGAACCCACAAAACAGCGATTCTGGCTAAAGTTCTGGTAAAATATAAATTGTTTGAACATTGGTGAAAAAATTATGAGATTTGGCGCGTATTTCAAATTTTTGAATTGATAAAATTGTTTTAATTTTATTTCAAAATCCACATAGTTTAAAATCTGAAAAAAAAATGTTTGAGAATGTTTAAGACATATTCTGGGTAAAACTGAGAAGTACTCCAAGTTATCATGCCGACATCATTAAAAAAATATTTATTTTTTAAATTTGATTTTTGGCGTCAGAATTGGTTGACAACAACACTTTAAAATTGAACTATTTTCCCCCGTCTCTCATTTTTTTCAGTCTGATACATGCAATAGAAGTTGAGAAAAAATAAAACATGAAAAACACCTTTCTCTTTGTATCTCTGCAACAGTTTGCCCTAGGAGTTTTATTTTTTAGTAATCTATGACATTTTTTATTCTATTTCATATGAGCCTGGCGATTATCGATTTGGTTTGGCGGCAGTTTTCACCACGTTATTCGGCTGTAACCTTTGTTGCTAATTTCCATTCCTTGCAGAAAATGAAAGAACACTATGCAGCCTCCGGATATGTCCGTGGTATTAGATTCCCAGGAATCCGGGACAAATCCTAAACAATAAAACCGATTCGACCATCACTAAAATCTGCAAATGTTTAATTGTGTTATTCCGCTAATTCTCATAATGCGCGTACCGACTGAATTTTCGTCCTCAGTGCCGCTGCTTAGGACGCAGCCGTCGTCGGGCGGCAACAAGGTTCCAAGGAAAAGTAGCCCGCCATTAAACAACAGCTACGTACGTGTCATGTTTTGGAACAGGGACCTTCTTCGTGTTCTTGGTGTGTAATGTATTACTACACTAACATAATTCATTATTACAGACTTTGTGAAGACTGTTTTTCTTCAAATACTTAATTTACTCACTCGTATTACCGTGTTATACAAGAGTATTTCATTTGTTGTTCTTGTGCAGTGTCCGTGCTATTCTCTCAAAAACAATTTTGTCTGGTTTTGTTCAGTGTGTTTGAAAATAGATGATATATGATTAGAGGTCGTAAAATAGTATAATTTTTCTGTATTCGTTGGAGTTTATGTCTACTCTTGCCTTTACTTTTCCTCCCTGTAGTTCTTATTTTAATTTCAATTTCAAAAATTTTTGAAAATTACAAAAGTTCAAATTTTATTTCCTTACTTGTTCTACACCTTCAATATTAAAGCCAGAGATTCTTTCTCAGTGGAAGTCCGGTTAATTGTAGATCTTTGAATGACATTATCTACTTTAAAAATATATGACCAATGGTTAAGTAATTACACTAAGAAGAAAGAAAAGGTTCGACATGGCGCTCATTTCCACTAATTTCGAATGTTTGGTATGAGCATTGAAATTTATTTTCATCCTGTTCAATATTTTAGGGTCTTAAGCGATTTACGAAATTCAATGACTTTCATATTCCTTTCGGACCTCATTCTTTATTACTTAGCAGCAAGATAATTTAAATTACTAATAAAGTAATACTTTGTATTATAACTTAGGTTTTTGACGTTAAATTTAATGTTTTTTGGTTTTAAAATAGTGATATGTGTAATACAATTGGGTTTTGAGTTGTTTACTGGTAATTGGACACATCAGATCACAATTGTGGGGCATACTAACGTTCTTGAGAAATGAACACGTATGACAGATCATATTTTAACTATGTCCGGCCCATTTCAACAAGGAAATTTAAACAAAGTATTCAATTAAATTACAGGACTATCGTATTTCAATTTTATGAAACATTCGAATTTTACGCGTTAATATTTCTTACATTGTGTTTCTCTCAATTTGGTGCACTGTTTCTGAAAGGTACTTACTGAATTATCATCATTATATTCAATTCCAGATATTCAATTCGTGTCAGTGTCAGCAATTTAATAACAGATCAGGTGACATCGTTCAAAGCAAACTTTAACATTCCTTTGTGTTTCTGCTTTGCTTTCCATTATTACCATAATTAATAGATACGTTTTAGGTTCCAAACTCGCGTAAATCCGCTGTGAGTTAGTGTCGCAACTTGTGGTTTTGATGGGATATTTTATAACAATAAATTTCTACTCTGAATTCATTGTATCAAGTGCTCTAAAATTAGGATACGTAATTATTATTCCCTACTAAATCTCTATATTCGCGCGCACATTTCATATGCATATGAATGCTACGTATATTATATTCGCGGAGATTCCGTTGGCCAACCGGGCAGGGGGTTGATTATTTGAGCGCTAGTTGGGCGAGCGCTCGCCGAGGCGAAAGCTCACACAGACCGTGGCCATCATTTGTTGCATTTATGGACGCACACAATGTTGTTCGGAGCGGAAATTCACGTCTAAATTAGTAGTCCATTTGAGGCGTGAAACAGCAAAGATTCAGCAGTGTTCGCATTACCATCGGATGTTGATAAACTTTTGTCACTCAAATGAAAGGGCTCACGTGGAGCCTACCATCACCAATTCCTGGCGGTGGTGGTGGTGGTGGGGCGTAAATGTTCCGGTAATGCGAAAGTAAGCACATTATTTTTATTGTAATGAAACTGCTGGGAGTGAGATGAAGTTTTGCTCTTATTTCTCTAATTCATTTTATACCAGATATCCGAAGTATTGGCCTGGAATTTGAAGCCTTTTTTATAAAACAAGGCATTTTTTCAGAAATAAAGCAAGTGTAGGTGAAATGTGTTGCGCATGATATGTTGTCTTTAAAATGGCTGTTACCGGCTGAAATGGGTGAGAACTCCAACCCTTGCCATTGCAGTCTCAAATCGAGAGGCCGTATGGATCGAGTTGCAAAGACGGCGAACTGTAGTCACTAGCTAGATAACTAGAAGGAATTCAGCCACGACCTGGAGGACAATTCCAGACATTGTAAAGTATGATAGGTTGTTTTCCGTCAATTCTCCGGTCAGCTTCAGGCGAATGCCGGGGCAGTGTTGCTACTATTGCAACAAACGGCCGCTGCCCGCGCGCGATCTTCCTTCCTAATCTTTGTCTCTTTCTTCTCCCTTACACACGCACTTTCCTTCCTAATCTTTGTCTCTTTCTTCTCCCTTACACACACTTCATCTTGCATGCACTTTCCTTCCTAATCTTTGTCTCTTTCTTCTCCCTTACACACACTTCATCTTGCATGCACTTGCCTACCAGACATGTTGGGAAACCCGGCTGGGGGGATGCTCTTCTGGCGGATGTACCTGGAGGAGGGAAACACACTACGCCGCTCTGTGCTGAATATTAAGTTTCCGTAGCAGAGATACGACCTTGTATTGATATATCATAAGTACTACACCAACTGGTTAAATGATAGTAACAGTTGATACGTGCTGAAACATTATGTATAAAATTAATCAATACATTAAAATTAAATTTGGTCAAAATAGAATCGAAGCGACATATTTGAGCTAATAAAAAATAGAAAATTACTAATTCGAATGCGTTTAGAGAAAACAAACTTTTACGTCTAAAATGTAAATTTTGGATATTGACATCAGAACAAAACCAATCAAACCCTTTACACAAAGGAAAACGACTCGTTTAATGTTCAGTTAGTGTTAATATACTTACTGGTCAACTATTTGAGGACAAAAATTGCAAATTGCGAAAAGAAGTGATATTTATACAGTTCGAAAGACATAGATACCGTCTTCTTCGAAAGTAATTTATTAATTAATTTTAATTCTCAAATTGTTAAATACGATTATAAAATGTTCTAAACTAAAGTTCTGTAGCTCTGTTCGTACCTGAGCGTAAATTCAAATCTCACAACTAGTTGAATCCTCAATGTTTTTTCGAGGTATCTGGGAAAGTTGTTTCTAGCGAGTTTGCCATTGAGTTTTGCAGGAACACAATGACACCAGACCGGGAGCGATATCTCAGTGCATCAACTGATGTCACTGCAGCGCCTCTGACCGGGAGGTCTTAGGTTCGAGTCCTGACGGCGGCAGGATTTTCGACAGTAGCTTTTCAGCTAGGTCGAATTCAGTCGCTGTCTGGACGAGAATTCTAGCGGCCGGCTGCTCAGATCGGTAGTTTTCCGTGGTTTCTCCGATCAACACCCGGCGAATGCCGGAGCAGTACCCTATTAAACGGACCACGGACCGCGCGCGATCTGTCCTTCCTCTTTCTTGTCCTATCCTCTCCCCTTACAACACACGAACACTAACATACACTACACTACCACATATTCCGGGAGACCGGTCGGGAGCTTAGAGCTTGTCCAGGCTGGGGCGGTGCCCCGCTGGTGGGAGAGTCCTGGTTAGGGGGAATCCCCACTAGTCGAGGTCAGCGCCGGATCTTGCCATCCAGCGAGGGAAGATCACTGATATCTCCCGAGGGAAAAAAACGTGCACTACACTAACGGGAATAATGACCAGAGCAGTTGACGCGTCCGGAAACATGAAAAAATCAATCAATCAATCAATGAGATCAGGTAGACATTCAGTTTGACCGATAGCAAGAGCGGCCCATTCTATCCCCATCCATTGCCTTCTCTTGCTACTAATCTGCGTGGCTCATTAACGGAAAATTAATTTTGATAAAATGCCAAGTTGTGTTTCAGATTCTTTTAATATATTTATTTTCGGTAATGGGATACATTTATAAAAAATCATAGCACCTTGAATCTGTAAAAAGGCTCGTTCAATTCGTTGTTCAAGATACCAAGAAATATAAGAATTTTCTTGAATGTTTAATTTCATCATTGGAAAACCTAATACTCACACAAGTCATCTCTTTAGCAGTTTTTCACTTGCATGATGCTTGACTCCGTTGTTGCTTTACATTTACTAGGCGCATGATTACTTCATGAAGAAGTGGAGTTATATTATGTTGCTGAAGCAGCGTCTCTCCCTGCGTAATGGGTAATCGTAAAAGTCTAGCAAGAAACTTCGTGTAGCTAAAATGGAATTTATTAATTTTATTTTGTATAAAAGAGACATGTTTGTATTCACCTGTGACACAAATAAACAGTACCACATCACTGATTGCTCCCAAATGCGGACAAAATACTTTTGGGCGATCAAGAATTAAAACGTGTGAGGTGAAACGGTGAGGACGGGGAGTTTAGAAATAAGTATAAGAAGTAGTGCCGGAATACACTTCCGTCCTACATTTCTACAATTCCTTATACTATCTAGGAGATGTTTGTGATAAATTGATACTCGGGGAGTGCGGGATGTGATTTTAACCAATGAAAATGTATCTTTCACAAGAAATGTAAATTTAATTAAATTTAATGTTTTTATGTGACATGTGAAGAAGGTGTAGATATTAATGTTCGTATAAAACAACTTCATGCAAATCCCCAGCAATGTTCGGTACACCAGCTATCTATTAGAGAATTGCCATAATATATGTTCAAGCAAAGCCGGATTTCTATTGCTAAACTTTCATAAAAAGCGTAAAACTCTACCACTGTTTGTGGTACTTATATTATCACAGTTGTAAAAATTGAGAGGTAACATTGAGTTATGTATATTTATCACTATAAGTATTTTATTTATTCTCATTCTGTAAACTTATAACTAATAATTATTTATGTTATTTTTTGTATTTCCCAGCGTTACATATTTCGAAATGTCAAAGAACGTTTGTAGTTTTCTTTTGTATCTTGATCAAAGCCCGAACAGTTTTTTTTTTAACGAAAGACGTTGTTTTTTTAAACGAAATTTTTATCCGTCTATTTATTTATATAAATAATGGTAGGTCAAATAACCAATTGAAAAAATGTGTTGTGATCTGGCCTCAACTCTATAGAATAAATCCCAGTAATTACTTGTGTGAAAAAAAACTAACGCGTGTCCTTTTCTTAAGTCCGAAATCGCTGCCGTAATCGTTAAAAAAATGAAGTTGAATTATTAAGACAGATAGCAACATACGTATTTTTACAAACAAGAGATGAGTAATAAAGTGTATTTACAACTTATTTTGAGCACACGAGCTGCATATATTTTTAAATTTTTGCTCTTATCGTGACCAGTTTGAAGAAAGCTGTTTACTTCCGTGAGAACATGGATAACGATTGTTTGAATAATTATCCCCCACTATCATCCCACATAGCTCAAAAAATGTACGCAGATAGTGAAGATACATATTTATTCAGATCTAAAACAATAAATATATTAACCAACCCCATATTATCTCAATAGATCAAACGAAATGAACGAAAGAACTCATCGAGACGCAAGTCATTGACCCAGACGCTGTGTAGAAGAAGTACAAAGGTAAAGGATTATACTTTACATCAATTGCACTTTGAAATTTTCGAGGGTTTCTTAATGTTATAAAGCTCAGAGCTTTGCGATATTAATTACACCGGGAAATTCAATGTTTTCTGCCTGATGGAACTTTCAAAACTCTTAAAATAATCTGTAAAGAGCGAAGGACTCCGGCACTACTGAGATAAAGTAGTTGTTAGGACAAGGGCCGAAATGAATCTATAAATAATGTAAAGAATGAAAATAATCCTTTTTTGTGTTTTTATGTGGCCCAGTTGATAAGCTTACTTTGGCAGCTTCAAGCCACTACGACACTAAACGACACGAATGCCAATTCTCCGACCGTAATAATCCGTCCACTTTGGCCTCAGTTGAAGGAGTAAAAATGGATTTTTAACCTTAGTGATAACGTGGTACTTCTTCAGCAAGGAAGACCGAGAGCAAGTAAGCACATGCATTCAAGTAACCTATGAAAAAACAACGAGAGTCTTGAATTTTCCATCACCTCGAGAGCTCATTTTATTTTGCCACCTCCCCCATCCTTCTGCGTCACGCGTAAAGGATGCTCCTTCGCACTACACAACTCACAGAACGCGCCTCAATATCTCCGGAGATTTATCGGATCTTTTTATCGCGGCGCGCCATCCGTTAGCAATGAGACAAGGAGCAGGGCCGAGTGAATTTTTTGCCGCTCGCTTAGCGGGTGACAAATCGCGCTTCCGCCATGGAGAAGCCCGCAGTATTTGAACGCACCGTCGCCTCCCCCCCCGCCCCCACCGACTACTCACCCCCCCATTCTCTCCTCTTTCTTGTTTCCCCCCCATCCCGCCCCTTCAGCCCTTGTCTTTGGCACCCCCTTTGTGTCTATCCCACCTGCCATCTTCATCAGTGTCATTCTACAACTCTCCCAAACTACCCAGACATTTTCAACAACCCTTCGGTACATGATACCACACGCACTCTTTCTATCTCTCTTCTGTCTTTGTCACCGACAATATTAGACCTCACCATTAGGTCCTTCCAGATTCTCATGCCATCCCACCTTTAGTTCTCGATTGATTCATGAGTGATTCCGGACGCTTCAGCTGCTAAAGTCTTTAGTCCCAAAAGTGGAGAGCAATGATTTTTATCACATCGAGATGTCGGCGATCTTCTCCCACTGGGTAGCTAGATTCAGCGCCTAAATACTTAATGACAGGGTTTTCCCCCAACCAGGTGTATCCCACCAGCAAGACACTTCCGAAGCAAGCTACAGGCTTCCGATTGATCTCCCGGCAGTGTGATAGTATAGTGCACGTGAGTGTAAGTGTATGTAAGTAAAGTGATGAGAATACAAGGAACAAGAAGGAAATATCACGCGTGGTCTGTGGTTCGTTTCTTAGGCTACTTCTCCGGCATTTGCTTGGTCTTCATCGGAGATATCACGGAAAACTACCGATCAGAGGAGCTACTCTCTAGAATCATCATGCAGCCAGCGGCTGAATTCGACCTAGCTACGCTGCTAGTGCCGAAAACCGTCTGGACTCGAACCCTGGGACCTCGCGGTCATAGGCATTGCAATGACGTCAATGGATGCGCTTAGTTGCCATTGTCCGTATGTGTCTCCTCCGAGTTTGCAACCAGCTCAAATTGCTACTTCTGCCTCTGCCACCCGCACTTCTGGACAGCCCCTGTCTGTGCCACTCAGGGTTTACCACGTACTTGTTCCTTAACCCTAGATTACAAAGGCGACCTGTACCATGCGTCATTACAAGGGCGCCGTCTGACAGACCCCTTCGGGTAAAAATAGAGAAAAACCCATTTTCAAAATGAAACTCTGAACTTAAGGCTTGACCTGTATGATATGGAGTTACAAAATACATTTTAAAGATTTTTATAAATACACTTAAATAACGTGACTCTGATAGCACACATTTGCTTGGTGCTGTCCGCGCACGGCTTTTGAGAAGCGTGCGCTGTAGTACCTGCTTATGCGGCCTTCGTTGTGATCGCCGTCGGCCCATTACGATTTCTAAATGTTCAGAACAACACTTAGTGCTTCAAGGCAAGATATTCATTATTCATTTTCGTGTTCATTATCCACAGTGTTAGACAATATAGCGACAAAAAACGGCGTAGTCTGGTGGAGTGATAGACAATATAGCGTATAAAGGCGTAGTCTGGTGGACAACGCGTTGGCGTCCACCGGAAATAGACAGGCGCACACGGTTATGTGTATTTCACTGGCTAGTCACGCAATGGAGGTACACGGAGTTTCATAAAAGCTTAGTGAGGAGAAGGGGGGCGCTTTCAGCCCTAGTTGCGACGCCTTTGTGATCTAGGGTTAACCGTCGCCCGGGCTGACCCCACACAATAGCCCCGGCTACCCCGGCTTCCAACCTGCTACCACCGCACTCTTATTTTCCTGCCATCCGTGCCTCCTCGCACTTCTGCCAAACTCTTGTCACCGTCCTCTTCGACAAACCTTCAGCGCCCTGCTTTTTCTCCCTCTGCAAACTCCCCACATTCTCTGCCGTTCTCATTACCCCCAGTTTGGTCGGTCCCGATTCTTCAGTCATCCCACTGCTCCTTTGTCAAGTGTCTACATAGTCCACGTTGAGCGTGCGCCTTTCTGACTCGCCATTCTACACCTCGAATGACTACGCCCTTCGACATTTTTATGTCTTGATTGCGTAGTCTCCGCGGCCGCTGTTGGTAGTGTCTAGGCTATTCGAGACGTGCCGCGTCACTGCCGTGGTGGCTGACGTTTCGGCCAACTTCTTGTGGCCTTCCTCACAGTGTATAACAGTGCGCTCTGAGAAAGGCCATCACATGTTGGCCGAAACGTCAGCCACCACGGCAGTGACGCGGCTCTTCCCCGATGCCCTAGAGCAGCGCGGAGCCGCGTTGGCTTCCGAGAGCACGGCGCCGGCCCCGAGCGCTGGGCGGTTGCGATAACCTCTGGCCCGATGACTCCAGGCACTGAAGCACGGAAGGCGACGCGAGCGCTTCGCGTCCACACGACAATTTTCAGTGCAGAATAGGAAGAACATTATATTTCCGCAGATTTCGACAGCTATGCCAAATGTTGTTTGCAAAAAATGCTCAATCACAAAGTTTAATTTGCGACGACATTATACGGTTAATCGTTCTGCTGAATATGACAAGTACTCTGAAAAAGAATGTAAGGAACTTTGCAGTGCTATGATAAACAATGCTTCTCAAGAAGACAGTTTTCGATAAATATTGTTGGTCCTATGTCGTTTTAACAGTGAAATACCACAATCTAAAATATGTTAATTTGGTTTATGAAGAACCTCTCATTCTTCTCAAAAGTAGCTCCAGCATCAAACTTTCACGAAACATCGACATTTGGGGAGAGTAAATGTATTGAGAACATTGCTTTCGAAATTTGAAACCCGATTTAAGGATTTGATTGCTTTACAATTAGATTGAAATATATTTGCTACACCTTTTTCGCTTGATGTAGGCTTTGTTACTCGTTATTTTCAAGTAGAAATGACTGATTTGCGGTATGACAATGTATTAAGGGAAAAAGTTCAAACTAATGAAATATTCATTAGAATTTTTTATTTATTTATTTATTTATTTTATTTATTTATTTATTTTACGTAAAAAAACAGTTAATACATAAAAGGAATTGTGGCAAAGTCCCAAAATTTTAAATCATATACTACTTAAATTTTGAATTTTGAAAGGGAGAAAAAAACAAAAACTCCCATGTAGTAAAATCTATTTTCAAAAATAAATAAGCAATAAATTTTTGAATTTTGAAAGCGAGAAAAAAACAAAAAACTCCCATGTAATAAAATCTATTTTCAAAAATAAATAAGCAATACATTTTGAATTTTGAAAGGGAGAAAAAAACAAAACTCCCATGTAATAAAATCTATTTTCAAGGATAAAATTTTATGAGAACGTTTTGTGAAACAGCACTGGAATGCTGCTCGAATGTTAAGCATGTTTATATCAACGTACAATTGTGATGGGTATTTTTTCTTTGAAAATATTTCAGTCTCGAATGACAAGTATCATTACATATTCGCAATGTGAATCGCATTAAAAAATATTGACTTCGCAATTAGCTTCATTTTTAATTTTAATTTCCTTAACTGTCAGTATTTTCGTTATTACTTTATGTAGTAACTTTTCGGTAACTTTTAGAAAACTGTTCGTAATCAGCAAAATGATAAACTATAATTTCGCTGCAAATAAATTTCTTAATGTGACTGAGCACTCTTTTACAACTAAAATTTGGCATAATCTGCAAAAAGAAGCTTTTCTTTCCATGCTTTATTGAAAATTGTCTTTTTATTTTCAAATTACAAAAATATGTATATAGAGTAAATGTTTCAATAAATGCTACAAAAATGTTTTACCTTTTTTCTGTCGTAATATTCTTTTCGAGAGCAGTGAGATGTTTTCAGTCCGAGCAATGGACCCCGAATACCCCGAAAAAGCAAGACGCAATCCACTGTGCTGCAAGCCGTCGATCGATAAATAATGACGTTATCTGCTCAGTCTGCCAATGAGAGCTTCTAGAAAGAACAGGAGGCAATCAGCGGTTTTCCCTCAAAGCAGTTCGCTGAGCGACCCTGGCCTGGACAAATTTTTACCTCTTGTTTATCACCGCCGTTTCAACTGTCTCGCACTCTTCCATAGGCCCCTCACGCCACACGCCTCCAGGCCGAATGTCACTTTCAACCCGTCCTCGTCGAAAATACCATTGCAATTTTCGACATCATTTGATTAGGATGGTCATACAAAATGAAAGAAGCGATGTCACTCCTTAATTTTGCAAGATCATGTACCGTAAGACGGTAGTGTAACACTGTTCTGCAATGTTTGTACTCATACCTGTGAAACGGTGCTCCGGGGTTCTAAATCCTCGTGATTTTAACTTTCTTATTTTTCTGCTTTGCCACTCGTATTTAACCAATATTCAATTCCTGGATTTAAAATCTCTTCATGCACACTCACTGTACATTTTAGGCTATTTTCTTCACATTTTCCGCCCTCGTCTCTAATAGGCTGCTTATTGTATGGTTCTCATCCCCATAACAACCATATCCCATGACTTCGAAAGAACGTCCTTACTGATTTTACGTCAATGGATTTGCCAAGGATTCCATTCGACAGAACTGACATTAAAGAACCTTTTAAGGATTGAGATTGTAGAAAATGTGTAGAAAATCCATGTAAGATGGCGCATCGACACTTTGCAAATGGTGCGTGGATGCGAGTGGGGTTTGGTGGAGGGTCGCTTAGCGAGAGACAAATCGAGCCAACGGGGTTTGAACGCTCTGCCGCCTTCGCTGCCGTCCCACACCCGAAAGCGAAAGAAAGCCACGTTAAGCACCGAACGTCAATTCTCCGCCTAGGATATATGGTGAGGTCACGACCGAAACAGATTGTGTTTTTGCAAGTTGGCAAAGTGGAACGGGACCAACACATATTTTTCCACACACATGCATGGAAAACAATATTTATATTCCTTGTTTATTGATTAAAATGTATTTTTTGCGGTACGCGTACGATAAAATATATTTTGCTGTACGCATATCCCGAAGAAGTTACGACTATCTTATCACATTGAACGTGCCGCCCGTGTGGTCTCCGGGCACCGACAAGTTGCCTTAGATTACGACGGCCATCGAATCCATTGATGTGCTTCATTCATACAGTAAATCTACTTATAGCATATCATTTTCCCCTTTGCTATCTATTCATAAATATTTACATAAATAAAGTACTCAAACACCGCTAAATTTTGTTAGTTGTCATTTAAGTGATATGAAATAGCTTGGGAATAAAAGGATGTGCTGCAGTGTTGCCCAAAAAGAGCTCTTCAAAATTACGACTCCAAAGGCAATTATTGCAAAGAAAAGTAAGGTTTTTATCATTACTGTAATGGTATGTGTAATGTTCTAATTTACATAATTTGTAATAATTTAATTATAATAAACATGTTAAAGATTTTTGGAACTGAATTTATTGTGTACTTTTTATTAAAGAAATCTTTTAAACTATATACAAGTAGTAGATTGTTTCTATAAAATAAAAAAAATCTTAATCCTTGTCTAGAAGATATTGGTTTAGAAGATATGACCCTTTAAATATACCCTCAAATCTTACGACCTGTGGTGGAAAAAAGTTGTGCTTGAATGTGTTGCACAACTGTGCGCTGCAATGACGTGAATCCACATGGCTCCCACCTCTCATGTTGAGGGTACATACTTGTAAGTTTGCATGAATTTATAATGTACGCAAGTCGTACGAAAGTGTCTTTAATGTTCTCATTTCAAAATGACGGACTCGTCCGACAGCGTTTCATTCTCCTGCCAAAGACTCGTTTACTGCACTAGTTACATAAATAACTATTTTCTCAGGTTCCATACGCAGTGAAACTTTTAAATCTACTTCTATGGTATTTTGTCGAAGCGAAACGAAAAAATAGTTATTTTACGCTACAGTTGAATAGAATAGAAAATATTTTATTTCGTTTCAAAACACAACTGAATATCATTATTGTAATTTATTTCCTTTCAATTCTTGGTTTTTGTTATCTCTATGTCATTCTACGTCAGTTGAGATATCATTCTCAATGGTATGCCTGATTGTACGATCTGTGTCTCATAAAATTAATAAATAACATTTTTTAAATTTGATTTACATTTAGTATGAGTAAATATTAAACAATGACTGAATAATGTTTAAGCTAATCAAAGAGCTGAGAATTATTTTTCAACGGGGTAATGTTCCTGGCTCAGAGTGAAAATAAGCCAGTAAGTTCCTGTGCTCCAAATCTCGTGTCTTCATAGAGGATTGAAGTTGTAATTAGTTTTGTGTGAATATAGGAATGCATTCATTACATTAGTAAAAAGGTAGATATGTAGTTTGTTGTAATGTATATTTTTACGTTTCATCAGGATATAATTTTGTCTAAAGCTGCCGGAGAGAGTCATTAAAGCGCACGTTCTGCAATGAAATATTTAAAAGCTTTAACGGCGCTAACAAAACCTTGGTGCACCATCGTAGATGAACAACTTTTGGAAATGCCTCTTTTTTCGTGTTTATTTTTTCGTCTGTTTTCAAATGATAGTCTTAGTAAAACGCTTCATGACTCATGGAATAGATGTTTCCTGATTCCGCGTTGGAGTCGGATTGTGAAGAGATGCCGCTGGCTGGTCTCGGTGGGGTGGGGGTGCGGAGCAACACCCGGGGCAGGCGGGGGGGGGGGGGACGGTTCGAGTTGTAGTGCGGCGTTACGCGTGGATGCTTTCACTATTAGCGTGTCTTGTGCAGCATCGCGTGCAGGCATGAAATGGTGCGGACACAAAGAGCAATTCTTTATCTTGAGGGGCTCTTTTTAGAGGGCAGCACTTGTTCCCAATTAAAATGTTTGTATAAATTAGTGGTCTGGTGTATCAAAAATGCTGCTTCACTAATCCATTGAAAACGGTTTTCCAAAAAGCAGCACGCGCACTGTCCAAGGGCTACAAATAAAATATTTTCTTATAACACTGTATGTCAGTCAGCGAAGTCGTTGAATTTGTGACGTCATTCTACAACTAAACTTATTAGAAAACATTTGGAAACTTAATATTGCAATTGACAAACTTTGCCTGTGGACGAGCTTTTCGATTCCCCATCTATGTACTACGTTGGCGCCAGTGACAGGAGACGAATCTGTTCTGTGCTTTGAAGCTCCTCATTTGTCTTTTTCCTGCTAGACAATTCTTCAATTCAAAAAAGTGGTAGAAATCGCTGGGCCTCGCCATTAATATACTTATAATTTTATTATCACTATCATTGTTATTATTATTAATCATAAAAGTCAATAAGTAAATACTATTACTAAAATGTCAGACACAATTATATACTCTGAAACGTCACAATTATCATTTCTTAAACTCGGTTGAAATAGCTCTGTTTATTTTCTTCTTCGCATATTCCAAATTTCGCGTTGAAGTGTGATGTGTCGGCTGCTGCCTGCGCCGGCGCCGCGCGGGGCAGCGCGCGCATTCGTCACCGTGAGGCGCAGCGGGGGCGGAGGTCGGTCGGGCGTGCCACAGCCCGTCCGCCACAGCCCGTCCGCCACAGCCCGTCCGCCACAGCCCGTCCGCCACAGCCCGTCCGCCACAGCCCGTCCGCCACAGCCCGTCCGCCACAGCCCGTCCGCCACAGCCCGTCCGCCACAGCCCGTCCGCCCAGCCCGTCCGCCCAGCCCCCGCCACCCCGTCCCCACAGCCCGTCCGCCCAGCCCGTCCGCCACAGCCCGTCCGCCCTGCTCTGCTCCGTCCCGGCCTGCTTCGCCCGGGCCTGCCCCGCCCACCCGCACCCTTCCGTTTCCTCGAATCCCGACCTGTCGATCCTACATCCAGCCTTCTCTACTCCTAGCTTCTCCGCCCCATCGCAAACTCCTCCGTCCGGCGTATCGCCCCGCCCCATCGCCACTCACTGGCCCGCCTCCTCCTACCTCTACCCATATCGCACCTCCTCCCCGCCAATTATTTAGACGCTCCCTCCTCACATCCTTCCCTTACAATCCTCAACTCGGACTCTCAGCAACATCACCTATTCGATCCTCTTCCCGTCCTTGTGTTATCGCTTAATTCCTCCGCTTCTCTACCGCTGCACTTTCTCGCTGTCGCACCGCCGGCTGTCTCAATGTCCATACTGCCGCTTTCGCTGCCGTCCATAAACCCCATCCCGTGCTCGCCGCCCTGCCTCTTCCATGCTCCCGTCTCCATCACTGTTCTCTTTTAATCCCACCTGACGGAACAAGAGTTCCGTATTCCTTTGGTTCTGGCAATTTCTCCGTCTCCGTTCGGCCTTCCGCCGCCTCGTCGACATGTCGCTCCACTTAGCCATCAGGCTCTGCTATCTCCGCATCCGCATGTCCAACTCCCCGCTCTCACACTTTTCTAGCCCCACCTCCCGCGTGATGTCTGGCGCACAGTTTGACCCTCCTTCCAGCGGTGCCGCCACTCCCTTTATGCTCTTACCACCCGTTCCATCCATTCGGATCCTTCTGTTGCCCCGCAGGGCCAACATCGTGCACCCCATCGAACTCCCGAAGTCCCAATTCGTTATCTCGCCTTCTCGCTGCAGTACTTCCCGTTGACTTACCTACCCTACGTTCGATCTCTTCGCACTCATCACTGACCTTTTCCACTTCCCCCCTAAATCACCCACATTCTATGTCTCTCCCACCAAATGGAATCTCAACGTCCCACCATCCCATTGCGCCCCCCGCCCCGTCTCACTGCCTCCCACCTCCCCTCCCACCCAACTCCCACCGCGTCGCCTTCACAACGAACAACTTCCGCCCTTTTCACCATTACGTTCCGTCGTCCACGGCCCTCGTTGCCACTCACGCTGCCCACGTACTCGGCGCCCTACTTCTTCCATCCCGCTTGCTCATCATCCGGCGCCACACCCACATGCCTGGCCTTCGCTCCACCCCCAGTCTCACATCGCTGCAACCAGGAGAGGTGCCTCAACTGATGTCACGACACTTCCTCTGACTCTGAGGTTCGAGTCCCAGCGGTGGCAGAATGTTTGACACAACCTGGACAGATTGGTATAATTCAGTCGCTATTTGCAGGAAAATTCTAGAGGCCGGCTGCTCTGATAGGAACTTTTCCGTGGTTTCTCCAGTCAACACCAGGCGAATGCTGGAGCAGTACTCTAACAAACGGGCCACGGACCGCGCGCGATATGTCTTTCTTCGTTCTTGACCACACTTGCCGGGAGGCTGGCCGGGAGCTGAGAGCTTGGACCGTCTGGGGCGGAGCCTCTCTGAAGGAAGATACCTGGTTGGGGAAAGCCCGCTAGACGAAGGCGCCGAATCTCACCATACAGCGAGGGAAAGATGACCGCCACCTCCCGAGGGAAACATGCACTCCACTTGCGGGACAAATAACCTTAGCAGTTGACGCGCCTGGAATCAAACTCACATCACGGAAGTCCCCTCGCCTCCCTGCCCCGTGGTCCACGTGAGGTCCCGGCCCCTCCCCGCCGCCCTTCCCGGCCCACTGCTGCCGCCCCAGACTCGGAACTCTCATTGCGGCTCCTTCGGCCCTCGGTCCACCATCGAGAACAGACGGTGGACCACATCTACTTACTTTTAAAGAGCAATTTAAACATGTTTTTGTCCTCTGCGTGAGAAAGACTTGATTATTTTACAGCTTCTATTTTCATTATTATTTTCTCGTCTACGCACGTATATACTGAATAATTAACGTAGTACGTAGTAAAAGTGGCGCGTTTTCGATAGCAAAACTCGTTTTGTATTTCGCTGATATCGTAAAATAGATTTTTTAATGTCTCGTAACATTAGAGTGAAATATAATTGTAATGATGGGATATGTCCTATTTTCAATGTTACCACTAAATTTTTGAACAATTGCAAAAATTGCAATATTTTTGGAAGAGCAACAAAATTAAAATAATTACGATGAAAATGTCGCAATTGTAGACCCAATTTAGCAAAATGGACAGATTTCCTTTTATCTCCAAATTTCAGTATTATAATCAAAAATTCTTCACCTACTCTTGGTGCATTGTTGTGAGGAAGACGCACTCTTTGTGTCGTTAGGGGAAATGAGAGGGGTGATTATTGAGAATCCATCGGAATGAGCTTGAAATTCTGCCAATTTTCTGAAATGGTGCGCGTCCTTGTCACTTATTTTGAATGAGTGGATTGTATTTGAGAATAATCGAAATCCGAATTGGCTCAGTGACATTAGAATGGTGTTAGTGAGAATAATTATTTTAGATAATGACCTCTATAACGATTACGGTTACCAGCAATTTTTTGTTGAAAAATATTACGTATTGCTATGGTGTAATTTGTCTCTTTTATAAAAAGAATGTCTTTTTTCAAAGTGTGAATTGTTAGTTACTATTCACAAGTTATCATTGTTTTCATGTGTAGCATTCCATGTAGAAATAATGAATGCGACCGGCATCATGTCATTACTCATGCAATAAAAGCAGTCTCTTTCTGGCATCAAATACCATTATACGCACAATTTAATGCACCAAAACCATTTTTAAAATGATAAAGTATTAAAAAAATCTACGCTATTTTTTTCTTGATTTATTTCAGTATCATAACGTGCCTATTTTGATTTGTTTCTTGATTCCAAAGTCATGACAGAAATATGTCGCAAACAATGTAAATTCATTCCTGCTTTGGTTCGTGGTGTAAATTACGAAATCCGTAATAGAAATAATGATAAAAGAGAAGAACTTTTCCTTTCTGGCTCTACTTCGTAAGAAGACAAAGTATTTAATCTTGCGCCGGAAATCGGTAATTTTTCGACAGACAAACTCTTATTACGGTTCCCCGTAACGAAAACGTAGATGAATTAACATGTGTTCTAGTCAGAATTCATGTGTTATGGGTCTTCGAAATCGAAAAATGAATTGACGGTAAAACTTCTGTCTGTCCTCTGTGTGTGATGAACGGTAGTGCCTAAACCGTTCACATGATTTTTCTCAAAAACTAATTTTTCCTATGATCTAAATGAACTCATGCCATGCGAGTATGAAACGCATATTTTGTTTTTCGAGATACTTTACATGAAGCCTCAACAACATATTCAACATTTTTTCAAAACAGCTCTGAAACATTTCATTAAATTTTGTCGGCGGATAGCATAAGAACTCGCGAATCTCATTTTCGTTGAAATGGAATGGTTTTTTTGAATGGGATCAGATGTTCAAGGAAAGTAATTTTGCGTGAAATAAAGACAATTTTTAAACTATTATTTGCTCAAAAGCTGTTCAATTTTTTTCGTTATTTTTTTTCTGGTATGTACCAAAGAATAATAAAAAGGCGGTGCTTATCTCATTTTCTCCTGACTCTAGTTTAAAATCTGCAAAAATTTAGCATTGCAAAGGAATGTAGAATATTTTAGATAGCGATTATTGTTTTATATGAAATTTGTTCTGAAAACTCAGAACTTTAAAAAAGAACATCCACAATTCTTTAAAAAAGAGTAATTTCTGCGTAATTTGTTTCGAAGTTAAAGCAATTAACAATAAGTACATCTAAAAAGAAGTACAGTATTAAAAGCCACTCCCAATTTTTCTATTTTTTATTCGTGGTAGAGGAAGAAGGGTTAAAAGGCACAAGAATATTTTTGTTGAACTCTCTGAATGTTTTAAAATGGAAAAAGAAATAATGAGAGAAAATGTGTGCAAATGTAGCACGACTAGTTTGCCATTATAATATTGAAAGAAGAATGAAAATATGTTTTTTTTAACTCATTTATTCTTTACGGAAATCCAAAATATGAATAATAAAATACCTAGTTACTGTTTACTGCATAGCTCCCTGACGTAAAAATGTATGCATGTTCTCACGACAGAGATAGGGTCGAGCAATCGATTTTTGCGCCAATTGGTTGCGCTCGATACCTAGACGGTCACGTCGCCTTCAAGCCTTAGTTCTCCATCCGCTGCTGCTGATGATGTCATTGAATTATAATCGCATGTCGTTATGTTCACCCTGCAAAGAGAATATTCCAGTGTAATGCAAAACATTTCCTCGATATTTGATTTGAGAGATTGTAAGAACTCGACATTCAAGCAGGATCACATCTGGAATTAAAAAATAGATTGTTTCCGACGATGAGCTTATTTAGTTTCCTCCAGTTTTTGCTGCTGGTGCTCTCTGTTTACTCGTATTTACCATAAATAGTATTATTTTTATACTAATTACATTTATGCCCAGTATTCCCACATAGAGTTCTCTTAACTACAATACTGCTATGTAGTGTAGTCATATACAAAGAACTTCTATACCGAGAACCGCTGTACAATGTACTACAATACATAATATATACATAGCATTTTATATAGCAGAAATCCGAGGTACAGTTCGATGATCTTGGGAAAATTGAATCGCAGAACATCGTAGAAACAAATATAACCAGCGAATTTGTTCGAAAAATCTTTCAGTGGGAAAACGACCCCCTCTCTGTTTCCACCGCATTTAAATGAAGGGAAAAAATGACAACAAAGCATTTTTTAATAATATTCGAGATACTGCATGTTTTTCCAGGAAAGTAATACTGAAAAGAGCCGAGTTTCAATAAATAGTAGATCTCAAGAGATCTCTAGTCGTAGATTACGGTTGAGGAATCAATTATTTAAGGAAGCATAATGCCAAGTAACACACGGAAGCATAATACCAAGTCAAGTGGATCTTGTAATACGAAATTGCATTTTTTCTTTAGCTTATTTAATTGACGTGGTCAGGTTATCAGGCCTGCTCTTCCGCCTGACCACACAAATTTTGCTAGGATTCTTTGAACATCTAAGAGTGAAAGAAGGTATCTCCAACAAACAAAACAGTCTATTAGAATTTATTTGAAAAACATCTCTTAGGATGGAGTATAATGGGTATTAATTAGTCATTTATTCAATGAATATTAATATTTCTATAGTGAAAATGGAATTGGCCATATCTCGATGGAAGTCAAACATTCATTTTATATATTTTTTCAATTGTAGATGGCACGCCCCCAGAATTTTATACTTCACGACAAGTTTAGGTGATTCAGGTCATCAGTTGATGTCCTCCGACCGGGGGATCCTAGCTCTTGGGTCACCACGGCGCCAGGATGCTCGGCACCAGCTGTCTAGCTAGGTCGAATTCAGCGCTGCCTGGCGGAGAGTTCTTGCGGCCAGCGGATCTGATCGGAAGTTCTGGCTTAAATTATCGATATCAGGCGAATAGTGGCTAGTACCCTAACAATGGACCACGAACCGTGCGCTATTTTTCGCTCCTCGTCCTTGTGCTAATCTCTTCCCTTCCACCAAGACTCTCATTCTCCGTACACTACACTACCACACACGTCGGGAGGCCGGTCGGGAACTTAGGAGCTGACACCGACTGGTGGGAGGAACCTGATGAGAGCAAACCCCACGCACGCCGTCATGTAGGTCGGGGAGAGCTCCACCTCCCGAGATAAAAACGTACACTACGTTATGGGAGTAAAGACTATAACCGTCGACGCATCGGGAACCAGGAACTGATCAATCAATCAATCTATTTGACTACTATTCTCCACTTGTTTCTCCTCTTCTAGCGTTCGGCGCCCTTTCCACTCCCTTTGCCTCAGCCATTCCGCAAAGGCTGCGCTCTCCGTCGGTTGGCGCTCGCGCTGCCTGCAGAGGGCGGAGGGGATTGCGCGCGGGCGCTCGTAACGAGGGGTGACAAAGTGGAGGCTTATCGCGGCCGCAGCAGCCGGGGGGGTGGGGCGGACGACGCGGCGGTGCGCAGCGCGGGATCCGGCGACGGCCAGTGCATCCGCGCTAAGCCGCTTCAGCCAGCGCCCCGCCCCGCCCCGCCCCTCGCCACGCCCCACGCCCCGCCCCGCCCCGCCCCGCTCCCCCTCGCCCCGCCCTCCCCGCCTCGCCACGCCACGCCCTCCCTCCCCGCCCCGCCCCGCCACGCCCCTGCCCCGCCCCCGCCCCGCCCCTCGCCCCGCCTCTCCCCGCCCCGCCACGCCACGCCCCCGCCCAGCCCAGCCCCTTCCCTCCCGCCACGCCCCTCCCTCCCCGCCACGCCACGCCCCTCGCCCCGCCCCACGCCCCCGGCCCGCCTCTCCCCGCCCCGCCACGCCCCGCCCCTCCCGCCACGCCCCTCCCGCCCCGCCACGCCACGCCCCTCGCCCCGCCCCTCGCCCCGCCCCGCCCCCGCAACACGTTGCCCTTTGCGCAGAGCAGTCGGGGGGCAGTTCATCACTCTTGTGAATTCTAGTTTTGTTCTTGGTAATAAATATGATTGTTTCAATTGAGGTTTAACTTAGTGTTCGTTTTATTTTTCCTTTGATAAAGTATTTTTTTAAAATTTTCTTCGGTTTCTTCGGTTTCCAAGTTCCGATTGAATAGGCACTTCTTTCTGGCCTGTTGCACTCCCTCCCCGTGACCTGGTAAACACAAATTCCACCCACTCGCTATGCGCCGCACTTTTCCTCCTGCGTACCCTCATTTTATGTAATGGCCCGTAAATTTTACCCCTGTTTTGTTTTTACCTACTTTTAATGCTTGCTCGAAGTTTAACCGACAATACTGAAACATCTTCTGACTGAACGTCTTTTTCATTCGCGCTGGAAAATATCTAGTATGAAAAAGAATTCAAAGTTTAGCCCGGAAATACATGGAGGGTTGCCTGGGCACCCCTTAAGTCCTTTGAATTCTCGTTAGTCGCGCTGGGTTTGAGCTTTTTTCGTCACACTCCCTCCATTGTCATTTTAATAGGTTGTCTTAGCGCCTGTACACATGTTGTACATGTCTTTTTACTACTTTGTGTTTTCTTTGGAGTACTGTTGTACCTCATCTGTGTATTAGGAAGTGTGAAATTTGGAATTGAAACATGACTTGAAATCACTACAGGTCTAAGAAAAGGACTGTCGAAACAACCTAAGTGCGGTGTATGTCAATGAATAGAGGATAGAAAAACAAAATATTTTTGTGGCAATTATAAAATACCTATTTGTACTGATCATAAGAAATATATGTGCCTTCATACATAGTGTAAATCATTCCATTTTCTGTATTCATTTCGAGTTGAAAACGAGTAAGCAAATAAAACTGAAGTTGTAATAATATTTCCTGTTGTTATTTCACAGACAAATCATTTAAATTACCACTGTTTTTGATTGGGGTGCCGTGGCGTATTCCAGGGTTAAGCACACGAAGAATGAGTCAGTTGTGCAATAGAGTGTGCCTGCGCGCGTCTGGCGTTGAATGTGCCGTGCGTCCGGGTTGACGCGCCCGCTTTCTCTCCTCGGATGAGCCTTCACTTCGCTGATTGTGGCGCTGCATCTCCGCGCGGCGGTAGAATCACGTTCCGCTCTCGCCCGGGGGGGGCGATTGGGTTCCGACGCGTGCAGCGGACTGGAGGGCGTGCGCGTGTGCGTGCGTACGGCACACGCGTGCACTGGCTGCTGCGGGCAGCGGCACGCGCGCGGATTGCGCATAATTCAGTCGGGTGCGTGGCGTATTTAATTGCCTACACTGCGCCGCCTGTGTTCTCGCTTATGATCAGCGGCGCCGCCTCGTGCCAGGACAGGAACGGGAGGGGGCGCTGGAGTTCGAACTTTTAGTTGCTCGCTTACTATGTACCTAGTACAGAGACGAAAATGCAGTGCATCAGCGATAAACGGCAATTTCTCAATAAGAAAGCTTTTTCTATAGGCACCTGCATTTACCCGAATCTACCAAAATTGTTCTCCCACAATCATATTCCTTAATCAATTAGGCTGATGTCGCCGCCCTTTGGATTTGGAACGCAAGTTTTTATTTTGGGGGTACTTTACAAGAAGTCTCAACGAAATTTTTAACATTTTCTCAAAAATTGCTAGAAATGTTTTCTTCATATTTTTCCACAGGCAATGTAAGGTTATGAAATAGACAAGAGGTTGACTTTCGTTCAAGTCTTAAATTTTTTGAAAATTGCGAAATGTAAGTATATTCGGCGGTCTCACACATCTAAAATATTGAAGATATATATTTATTCTTAATGAAATCTGATCATCAGAAATGTATCTTTAAATGAGGTCATGTCGACTTTTTACTTTCCCGTATTTGAACGTACATGCGGAGTAATTTACGCAGTATAGATAAAGTTACAGTCATTTGGGCGACTTTAGACACCAAAATGAATCGCCATATTAAACAGTGCAATTAGCACTATCTATTCGAAAAATTTGAAGCAAAACTTTGGAGCCAATTTTGAGAAAATAGCGTTTGAACCTTTCTGAAATTGCAAGATTTGGAGCTCATTTTCACAGAAAAACTGTTGTGTTCCTGAGAAACTTGATTTGAAATTGTTTAATTCACAAGTACTCATAAATATAATTCTGTGAAGAAACTGAAGTATTACCGACGTGAGAGACAAGTCAAAAAATTACATTTTCGTAATTTTTGAAGAAAAAGAAGAGAGCAAGATGGCGTCAATGTCATCGTATAGGGTTCGTTTAGCACTAACCTTACCAAAAAGTAAAGAAAAAAATTGGAGCCGTTATGAGAAATCTTGTTTTTGTAATTTTTAAAATTGCAAATATTCAACGCATTATTGCACGAAAACTACTAAATAAATTACTATTTAAGACAGGTTTTACTGTTCTTTTATACTCTTGAAGTTAAATATCGTTTCTACTATTAAGAAACTGAAAAGATGAGAAAATGCGGAGAAATATACTTTGGGCATCGATAGATGGCAGCTGGTCAGATAATGGAGCAAACCTTAGTCGGCGGAAAATCGGCGAATTTTCGGCAGAAAAAATTCATTTCCGGGTCCTGATAACGAGAATGTGGATACAGTTGCTAAATTGAGAGAAAAGTCCTCCAATACGTGGTGTAGCCGGAATCCGTATTTGATGGGTCCTTAATACCGAAAAACCAATTAAAAGCAAAACATCCGTCCTTCTGTGAACACCACTAGCACTTAAGCCATTCATACGATATTTTCTTGAAATATTCATACTTGAAAAATGCCTCGTCGATCTGTCTCTAGTTGAAACTATGATGTTTTGAAAAACAATTTGAGAGTACTTTACATGAAGCCCCCGGACATTTTCAAAAGTACCAGAAACGGCTTCAAATATTTTCTTCGTTTCTTGAAAGTTTAGAGTATAATACACTTATAATGGTGGCATATTTCCGATTTCCACGATTAACTCTCAATTTTCGATTCTAAATACATTTATTCGAATTCTAAATATATGTATTGTTGGTTTCTTTGATGTAACATTGTAAGCCCACAGAGAGAACTCAGATGAGATTTGTTCGTAAATATTTTATTTAATTTTATTTAAATATGAAGAATTGGCAGGAACATTCTAGAAGGAAATGTAACAAAGCATATTTCAAAATTATTCCGTGAATTATTTGTACTTTTTGGAGACTCATTTTCACATAGAACGTTTGGTTCTTTATGAGTAAGTTGAAACATTGTGTTTTTTCTAAAGAGGTGCACGCTTCTGAATTGTACTCTTGATATCATCAAGAGCAGTTCCTAGAGTTCTAAATGTCGTGTAAAAGCGCACTTTGAAGCTTCGCTTTAGAAACGGGAAGAGAATAGAGTTTTCAATTACAGAAGTGGGATCTTGCTTGACAGACTTCTATAGGTGGCATGTCTGAAAAGAAAAACGAAACGGGAGTCGTGTTGCACGCCAACTGCTTTCATTCGCACCGGAAATGGCACCCTTTTCCTGCTATCTTATAGCACAATAAGTATCATTATAAAATATATTACCAATAAGTGTTACGAACATAAAAAAACATGCAACCTATCACTTTCTTATTTTTACATTTTCGTGTCTACTACGTTGTGTTTCGTATTGTCTAGCTAGCTAGTAGCTAACATATATTTTCATACCAACCTGACACATGAAACAATATAATTGAAAAGTTTCTCTTTTTATTTGTGTGTAGTTTGGAGGTAGAGTATTTTTTGTCAACCTCATTATACTTTTTTTAATTTTTTCTGAACACACCTAAAAATTTTAAGGCAACATATTATAGCAAATCCAAGTTGCGTAGACGTTATATTAAAAAATTAAAACATTTGACAATATGTTATTAGCGAATTCGTTGTTTTTGTAAAGGAAGTTTTGGAAGTGATCGATAAAATACGTATTTCTTGTATGACGTTTCAAAACCGTATATTTATTGATCAAGAAATTGAGATCGTATCGAGTTAATTGACAAATCTGATTTTTCATTCTTCCGTTACTCATATCAATCAATGATTACGATATTATCATTTAAATTAACCACTAGTCTGACGACGTCTCCACATTCATATTTTCCAAGTGCATATTCCCTCAAAGACCATAGTTATTTCACTCCCCACCCCAGCACGAGTTATTATCGAAGAGGAAAGTCCTCCCTTCACGAAAGTTATTTCATTCCACTTGCGTCGGAGACGTACGTAGTACGAACTTACTTAGTAACTGACGTCTTCTTCACGAAGTTCCAACCTCCTCCAACTCAACCGCTGCTTCTAGCAGCTGTAATCCAGCACATCCCCTTGAGTCCGTTGCGTCGACGCGGCAGCGCAACTTTAAGACGAGTTTGCTTTCGAACACACCAAGACTTTGATATCGGATACCTTGCTGTAAGTATAGTTATCATCGGGATGGGTGGTTGGATTCTTAACACACTAACACAGAGTGGCAATTATGAGACTTGCTCAACGATATGGAGAGTGTCAGGCAGTTTGCGATTACTTCTCATCAGACCGATAGGGCTGCGCAGAAGTGGTTCACGGAGTTTTTCATGAAGGTCCAGTTTCAGTTTGACCTTCCGAAATACTTTTTAAATAGTTGTTTTAATTGAAAAGTTAAAAAATGTACAAATATATTTATTAAGCGAGTAGTATTTCGATGAAGATGACATACACATGTAATTACTTTGAATAAATTGAGTTTAACTGAGTTATAAAAATTACGATTTTTTAACATGTTGTCTGAGGGTGACGATATGTCCTTCATGAATCTTACTTGAATCCACGACTGGCTCTGCAACTGCACCAGTCCTGGTTTTCATTGCACCAAAAGCAGTACTCAGCACCATCTGTCCCTCAGGTGCTCTCGTATCACCTTATCCTCCGACTTCTTTGGGGAACTACAAGTTGCTCTTGCCTCCACTGGGAATCGATGAGTGCATTGAAAGGGAGCAGGTTAGCCATCTACAAATTTACAATTAGTTTTCTTGAAGCAACAATATTGGATTTTTGAACATTTTAAAAGGTTTTGTTTAGAAAATTATATGTTCTGGTGCAAGATAGGTTACTACTGGTTCTGAAATTCTTTGGGAGGAAACTATTGTATCCGATTTAATGTAAACTAAGGCTTACTTCTCACGATGTAAGGTACGTCGGTGATTATGTCGGTAATTTCGTAATAAAATTTTTTAATCATAAATAAAAATAATTGTTTTAAAAAATATTTTATTCGCATATTCGTATTCGGTAGCTTCTATCAGCCAATGTAACCATTTTAAGTTAAAAAAAGGTTTAATACCCTGAGTTTTCTTCTCGAGCTTTTGTTTAAAAGCCATTTCGAGGTGACGTTAAGATCTTCCAAAACAATGCAAATTCCAGCGACGAACACATTGAATTTTGCTTTCCCGCCCTTCCGTGGCGCCCGCTTTCTATCTGATTACGAGCAGCCGCTGAAGCGCCGCCTGAAATTACCTTTGAACTGCGCGTCGTTATCTGCGATCGGCGAGATTAGGCGAGAAGTTGGGTTACGAGAATGCTTCCTCCGGGCGTTCTGACGACAGCCGGGTTCAGGAGCCGGGAGGGAAAATGAGCAGGAGATAATTCCCGAGAGTCGATCTCACTCCCGCACTGCCTTATATCTCGACGTGGCGTCGGGAGAATCATAGGTTTGCTGCTCTTGTGGCGTGGTTTAATAGCTCACCATCGCGCTGCCTGTCTGACGGGTACACTTCATTTCCTCATTTTGTCTTCCTCGTTCGTCTTTATTGTCTTTCTCTTGGATTCGGATCGCTGTTTTTCATTGAATTGTTCTTCTCTCATCCTTATTCATCTTCTTGTGCCATATTCTATCTGGAATGCTTGTGGCTAAGAACTGGAAACTGAAATATGGCTTTCCTGCGCAATGACGAAATTGTAAATTTAATTTAGTTTGTATGAGGTTTCAGCTTCAAGAATTGTAGTCATTCATTGCTGACGCATTTTTATTAACACTCGCTGCCTTTGACTTCCCAGCTGTCTTAATGAACCATCTTTTATAGTCACTTTATTAATAAATCACGCTAAAACATTAATTGTGTTTTGAGATCAAGTTGAATATTTTTTAAAATTTGTTTAGAAATAGGGATAATCATCCGCAACATCCATAACATATTATTGTTGTGGATCTCATTATTCTATGACAGTTTATATAAGGAAGTAATTAATTTATTCACCCAAATTCCCAGTATTGTGTGTAATAGAATAATTGCACTTAGAGACACAATAACTAATAAGTAATATATAACAATAAACAACATATGATAAGAGATGTAATAAATGATTCAAAAATATCAAAAATAGATTTGTTGAGTTTTACTTGTATACCGACATATCGACTTGTATACCGACATCTGTAATAATAAATAACCTTCAAACCAATTTTCTTAAAGGAGACAAGTGACGGAAAAGTGTTTCTTTATACCTTTTGCATGACATACTTTTATTGTTCGTCGGTCTGTTTTTTAAAATTAATGTATTTTGACGTACCTCCTCCAGGGAGATCTGCAATATGCTTTTAAATAGGTGCTAGTCTACACATTATTGGATCCCTGTTATTTATGCAACTCGCATACTGTATCAGACGACTTTTTTGACATAGAGATATAGGAAATACTACTTTGTAAGGTTTGGGGTACTAATGCTTAAATCTGCCGCTCCTAGGTCATCAAACCCACAGCATTGTTTGGTTTAGTCTCGATATTGCACACATCGGGGAAATAGACGGAACGCAGAAACGGGGCGCATCAACTTTCAGTTTTCTGTCATATTCAGTTTTTCTCGGTTTATAAAGCGTGTAAGCCACACACGCAATACCACAGATGTTTAATCTAGATGTGGCGCCCTGAGTAATAAATTAGGTCTAATTCTGCGTTGTGATGTTATACTATGTGTTGTGAATATAAAAATGATTGTAAATGTTGGCGGCTCAAGATCATATTCGATTGAACGATGTTTCCAGCTACAATTGTTATTGTAGTTGTAATGTAGCTACTGTTATTAGTTATTAGTCTCGTTTGTTTAGTGAATGTCTTATTACGAGATTTTGTGGACATTCCTTTCCCGTTGCATGGTGAAATACGACGCCGACCTTCACGTCAGATTGTGGGGATTGGCGAAGTGCGTACACGCCGGCACACACGCTAAATTTGTTTAGTGGGCGCCAAGCGTGTATCTTACCTGCCAGCGTGCTCCGGTATTGCGAACCTCAGGGTTTAGATGGTCTGGGGCGAAGGAATGCATAACGTGTACTCGCTATTTTAATAATACTCAGAGATAAAATTTTATTAGGTGTAACACATCTTAAGTAGCGGAAACACGTCTATTGACGAATAGTTCTTAAATACGCATTGTAATTACCAGTTTTCTTAAAATACTCCCACCCAAAACTGTTATTTAAATACAATGGAGATGGGCAAATGCACAGATATAATGATAGCGATGATCAGATTACCTCACTTCGTTGGGATTTTACGCCCGCGGGCGTTTACCGGGTCAATTTCAGCAGGACGTTCCGGCAGAGCACGGTTGAAGTGGCCCCGTACTCATTAAGTATGGATCTCGTACTCACGTCGACTCTCCGGAAAATCAGCAGCCAGGCTTGAACTGATGAACCCGAATTCCGTCAGTCGCCGCTTCATCTAGTTCATTGACCCTTTTAATTTCTTCCTTTTCTGTCCGTCGACTGATCCACCACACGGAATGAATTCTATGGAGTGAAGGTGGTTAGTCGGATCGCTTAGGCAGGCTGGTCTAGTCAGTCACAGCCAGTGGCACCGTCTCAAGTTGCCTAAGTCTAACTTATGAATCCTTTCTCACGTCAGAAGTGCTTCACGTTCCTCCCACAGTCTTTAAGAGTCTCTCAAGAAGTGTGTTTTTTCACGTTTGACCCGCGAGTCTCTGTTAACAAGCGTCCGCTCTCTACAAAGCTCCGTTGCTTCCTGGCTTTCAACTCCCCACCCCACTTGGAGATTTCTGTGCTTTCACGTGCGTGTTGCTTTGCCTCCGATTTGCTCAATCATCAGGCTTCTAGAACCTGCCACTAATTTTTTCCTGTCGATTGGCCCTAGGCAATCCCTTCCTTTAGCGACTTATTTCTAATTGGTCGCCTTTTTGGGACCATGAGCACCGCCCCCACCAAGTGCCACCGACTTCCCTGATGGGACTGTTCCGGTGCTCAGTCCGACGATCGCCAGGGGCAAAGAGTGAGGCGCAGGGGTGGAAAGGGGGGGGCGCGGAACCTTCGTGCGCGGAGGCGACGCGCGCACACATGGGGGGGGGTCCTGCGCCGGGAGAAACGCAGAGGGCACGAGGACTTGCCGCAATACATGCGCGTGTGAGTAGAGGGAGGGGAGGAAAGATTCCCCTCCCCCACTCCCTTTCCCCTCGCGTGCGAAGGGGAGCGCTGG
Organism: Teleogryllus oceanicus; assembly: GCA_964035755.1. NCBI lineage: Eukaryota > Metazoa > Arthropoda > Insecta > Orthoptera > Gryllidae > Teleogryllus > Teleogryllus oceanicus. The sequence continues at coordinate 55,936,556 of CAXIVR010000008.1, forward strand.
GCGCAGTGCGGGGAGTCGGGCTCCCAATCGGCGCAGCGGCCCAACGCGCGTGCGGCTCCGCTCATCGCGATAACCCGCAGCTGTCGACAGGTCGTCATCGCGACTGGCGTGCGGTAGCTCGCGACCTCCTGTGGATGTAGAGTCCTTAGATAAAGAAAGTAGCACGGTTCTAAACGCCGTCGATGTTGCCGCTTCGTTACCAGCTCTCAGGTATGTTGGAGAGATTGATTATTTTGGAATTTCCGGCACGTCAACTTCCCGTCCCGTAAGTATAGTGCATTTTATATTCTGGGAGTTGGCGAAGTGCCTCTTCCACTAAAACGGTGCTGACCTGCTCGTCAGCGTGCGGGGATTTTTCCCGTCCGGGTATCTCCTGCCAACAGAGCACCGCCCCACCCGAGACCAAGCTCCATTCCCCGACTGGTGTCCCGACATGTGTGGTAGTGTAGTCCGTACATGTACGTATGTGTGTGTAAGAGGAGATGATAAAAAAACGAGAAAGGAATGATGACTCACGGTACAAAGTCCTTTTTAAGGTGCTGCTCTAGCATTCATCCGCCATTGACGTGAGAAACCACGATAAACTAGCGATCAGAGCAGTCAGTCATTAGAGTTCTCCTCCAGACAGCGGGTGAATTCACCATACCTACAGAGCTACAGGCGAAACTCGAGCCCTTGGACCTCCGGGCCACAGTCGAAGCAGCGGCTACCCCTCAGCCATCTCAGCCGGCGTTTACAAAATTGTTGTGGCGGCAACTATAAATCAAACACTACCAAAACCAATATTAATATCCTCGAAAGCCTCCGTTACGCCATCAGTTGTTTTCATTACTCGTCCACTGCTGTATGCTTGGTACCGAGGCTATCGAGTACGGGGATATTATATAATGCGGCAGGTTACCCTGCCCTCTGCTCTATAGGAAGGAGAAGCAGCCTGACTCGACCCCTTCCAGATGTCATCTGTGCGCAAGGAAAGGTACCTCTCTCAAAAACGGTTAAAACGAAAAGGGAAGTAAATGTTTTCCTAATTTCCACAGTTATTTCATTTAATAGCCTGATAAACATAATATCGTTTTATCCGTCAATGTGCTGAAACATGAAATCCACCAAATCAGAGCACATCGCAAAAAATGACAATCCCAATACTATAAAACGAAAACAAAACCTCATTAATACGCATATTGTTTAGTAATGTAAAAAAAAAATTCAACATAAAAAAACAGCGTTCTTTTTCATTGCTATCTCCCATTGTATAAGAAATGTTTTTCACAGACAAAAAGCTAATCAGAAGTAATGAATTCATAGTATGTAACAAAGTTACAAATTGAATAAAATGCATTTTATAAAGTGAAGAACGGCAAAATATGACGACGTTATTTAATTCTGATGATGACTGAAACTCTGAAATGTTTTACTGTCTCTGTCCAGCTGGTTGTGTAACTATCAACACCACTGTCACCATCACTGTTGCCCCCCTCACAGTACCAGCAGTTCCACCACCACGTTCACCCATTGCTCTCACTGCTACCTCCGCCCTCACCGCTGCTGCCCCTCCCCATCCCCTGCCTCCGGCCGCCACCGCCACCGCCACCACTGCTGCAGCACGAACAGCAGCGGTCGCCCGTCGGCCGATAAGTCGTTTGAGTTTCGTGACACCCGCGTGCTATTTTCGAACGCGCCTTTCGTTCGGCCTCAGAGCAGCCTCGCGTTTTCCCTTTACACTCCCCACTCCATCATGTTAACTCCTCCGTTAAATGGGCTTTATCTCTATCACTCGCCGTTCTTGAGCTTTATTAGATGTACGAGCATATGCGGTGACGTGGCGGTGGGATATTGTTATTCGCCATGCGATATGCACAGTCTTTATCGTTTGTTGGCACTATAGTCTCGTAATAGAAGTCGATTTATGAAGGTCATTTTCCTGGGAATGTCGCAGATTTCATCTACGGGTAGGATAAGCAAAGTGAATGCGCTTGTTCAAGTAAGAAAGTAATTTTAAATCAAAGAAAAACACGCATTGAACTTTAGTTAACTGGAATGAGTCCAAGAAATCTTTGTTCCCATTGCAATTTTCAAATTATTCAATGTTCATCATTCGTGTTTAGATTAAAATTTTCATTTTAACGTATGGATATTTGAAAGCCAAGGATTTTTTATTTCAACCTACCTAAGGGTCGTTTAATTTAAAAAGTTCTCATTACTAAACTCAGTGGAGAGATTGTTTATTTCACATTTCACACACATGTCATTCATTGGAAGATTTTTTAAGTCATTTCTTTTTTTCTCGTTTTTCCCTTCCATTATCTAACGCTTGTGTCCACCGGCTGAACTTTGAACCTATCATAGCAGCTTTGACGAATTGATGTCGTCGTCAGTATGGCTTGATTCGATGGGATATTGCACATCCTTTCAACAGCATCTTAGTATTTTCTTGCCTTCTTCACCAGAAAAAGATAGTATAAACAGAACGATGAACTATTGACAGTAAGAATTCATCGATCTTTGCATTTTCCATGTTTCAAATAATATGTTAGTGTAGTCTGGAATACCATGTATATGTAGTCCGTTGGGTATTAATTAGTAACGAGATGTATGTGGTAACAACTTATAAGTATATAAAAATTAATTTAAATTGCAAAATAGAAACCAAAAAATAATTTGAAGGCGAGTGACTTTATGAGTAGATTGTAGTCAAATAAACTTCCAGAATCGTTCTGATGTCTTGCACCGTACTACACTGTACTATAACCTCCGAGTTACAATTCCTTAAATTTAGGGCCGAAAACGTAAATTGAATGTCCAGATCATTGCAATGATTGTTTTTGTATCTCAGGATACACAAACAAAACTTTCCTTTTAAGCGCTCGTGCGTACATTCTACTGTTTATTGATTGAAAAGTGTCACTATGCAGCACGTATACCGCAAAAAAGTAATGGCCTTATAAAACTGCAGGGTTCTGCAAAGCAAACAAAACACTGGAGGCATCATGAATCAAAATAGCCGCCGATATCGTACAACGCAAATCATTTCAAAACTCCTCTTCTTTCGTCGCCTCGTCCGTCAGCATTTCACTCAAAAGCAAAGGCACACTTTCTGTACTATGTAGTTACGAAAACAACTGTTCTTCTCTCGTTCTGTGCCAGACCAGTTGTGAAGCAGAAATATATTATTTGACGTATGTTTCAAATGTGATGTAGTTCTCTCGCATTCGTGAAGCTAAACATGTGTATGACGATTATCATTGTGTCGTGTTAACGTTTCGAGTATATCTCAGTGGTTGCAGGATGGGAAAAGAGATTTCGCCCTAATAAAGAGGTCCGTTTTAATGTACTACTTCAACGGCCTTATAGATGTACATAGTACCTCCGCAGCTCCCCAAAAATGTCACAGAAAATGGAGAAGAGTCCACGGGCATGTTGCATTAGCTGAAAAGGGGGAGGGATCCAACGGAACATTAAGTTGAATGGATTAAGTAGACAAAAGAAGATGGACCACTTTCCCGGGAACCCGCTACGTAGGTAATCAGCAACGCCTCGAGAAGAACGGGTAACCATTAGTACTGTGAGATTAGCGGCATCCTGATTTTGAAGATACGATACGAGAATGGTAAGTGGTTTTCCATCGCTCTCCCTGCGGGTGAGGCTAGAGACACAACATGGAAGTAATGAATGCACTTGGTCCGTGACCCGTTAATGTAGGTATCGCTCCGGCATTTTCCTGCAGTGAAGAAACTATGGATAACCTATCATAGCAGTCGGGCTCAACTAGGAAGTGGAACATTTTTACCTGGTTATTTGCTTGTGTCAAAAAATTGCCTCACCGACTGTACTCAAACCTCGATTGATTGATTGATTAGCGTTTTCCAGACGCGTCAACTACTAAGGTCATTAGTCCCGTAAGTGAGTAGTACTCATTATATCGCGAGAGGTGGGGTTATTTTCCGCCCCTGGAGGGTGATATCCGGCACAAATCTACACGCCTGCTTGCAGATATTTCCTCAACCACCTGTCTCACTAGCACGACACCGCCTCAGCTGGGACAAACTCTAAGCTTCCGACAGATCTCCGGACATGTAGTAGTGAAGTGCGTGTACGAGAGTAAGGGGTGGGCTAGAAGAAGATGAAAGAACGATTGCGTACGGTCCGTGGCCCGATTGTTACAATTTTTCTGCGGCATTTGCCTGGTGTTGATCGCAGACACCACGGAAAACTACCGATCAGAGACGCTGCAGTGTCATCAGATGATTCCCTGAGTTACCTGAGTCGGTTTCATACCTCGAACTTCCCGGTAATCTAAGCTTTAGCAACAGTCCCTCACAAACACAAGCAAAGCGCCCAATACCGAAAAAAGAAACAGTTGAACAAAAGGTGGACGTATTTCCGCCGCCCCGCCGTGATGTAGTGTTGGCGACAAGAAGTCGTTGGTCACGCCGCATAGTTTGCTTTATTGCCCGCCGCATCCGCTGCGCATCTGTTCCCCGATCGGGTGACGCACGCCGCCGGAAGAGGGCAGGCCGGGCGCGCGCGCGTGAGTGATGCGGGAAGCGGCGACGCGACGCGGCCGCTGACACGAATTTCCTCGCGTCCAATTACGCGCGAATGTTGCGATTCTAAATGGCGGATTGAATATGCAGCGCGGTGGGCCCGCGGCGTAATGCGTGAATTTGGTTTTTTGATTTGGAGGAATGCGGGCTGAATTTGTTTTGGGATGATGGGCTTAAGCAGGTGTTTTCTGGGAGAGTATATTTATATATATATATATATATATATATATATATATATATATATACACACACACACGTTAATTTGTTTTGGGACTGAGAGTGATTTTGTGACGCCACGAGAAAGAAGTGAAAGAAGAAACTGGGAAATGATGAAGCAACCCGCAGGTCGCTCAAGTATTTCTAGAAAGAGAGAGAGAGAGAGGGGGGGGACGCGTACTTGCCCGTGATACTCCTGTCTCTAGAAATCTTCCCACAAAGTTAATTGTAATTGAATATCAACTGTTTGTGGACAAACCTATTATTGTGAAATTTGCTATTGCTAATGATCCAAATGCTTATTATTTGTTGTACGATATTTAGAATTCATTACTGAAACCCTCTACATTTGCATTAAATTATCGTACTAACTTGGTGGCAATCGAATTCTAGTGATCATAGACAAAAATGACACGTACCCCTTAAAGAATCCGAAAAATTGAACACAACTCTCATCGCCGAACGCGTTCTAGGTTTAAGAAGCGCAGTGTTGGGAATTGAATTCTGACCAGATAAAAAGTGTTTCAAAAGCTATTTTTTTTAAAACAATTATAAGAATACTGAAATATTATTAAAGTTTTGTAATTTTCTGCAGAGTTAATCTCAGCACCTTTCACCACCATCGCATTACCTCCGTTTTCCAAAAGCACCATTTCCACATCATCTCCCGCTATGACCACCGCATGCCTTGTGTAAGTGAGTTGATGAGTTGCTAGAGGAGGCGTGCGCGTGCGCGTGTGCGCAGCGCCGCCGCCGACGGAGCCGCGCGTGACGGGCGTGCGCGAGGCGTACGCGGCGGGGGAGGAGGTGAGCGCCAACTGCACGGCCGGCCGCGCGCACCCGCCCCCGCACCTCACCTGGTACATCAACGGCATCAAGGTGCGTGCCCGCGCAGCGCGCATTTACCCTCCAACACACACACACACACACACACACACACACACACACACATGCTGTCGCCAGAAGCCTCGTTTGGGGGCTCCTTCACACCAAAAAACTGATTGATTGATTGATTGATACAACCCCCCACACACACACACACACACATGCTGTCGCCAGAAGCCTCGTTTGGGGGCTCCTTCACACCAAAAAACTGATTGATTGATTGATTGATTGATTTGCATTTACCCCCACACACAAACACACACATGCTGTCGCCAGAAGCCTCGTTTGGGGGCTCCTTCACACCAAAAAACTGATTGATTGATTGATTGATTGATTTGCATTTACCCTCCAACACACACACACACATGCTGTCGCCAGAAGCCTCGTTTGGGGGCTCCTTCACACCAAAAAACTGATTGATTTTTTCGTGTTTCCGGGTGCGACAACTGCTCTGGTCATTAGTCCCGTTAGTGTAGTGCATGTTGTTTCTCGGGACATGGCCGTGATCTTCCCCCGCTGGATGGCGAGATCCGAGGAAAAGTTCGCCCTGACAGAAATAATGTTCGAGCACGCTTGGTTGCTGACTCAAAAAACTGGTGGAAAACGCACTGGTTTCGGATGGTCGGTAAAAAAAAGACGAGTTATTTTGTAAGGTCACGCCTATACCACCTGTTTCCGCGTATCCGATCGCGAATGTACGTTTTAAGTAATTTACTCGTATGGCCTCTATACACTGATAGTTTTACATCTAATTAGAGTAGTTGGTTTAGATTTTGGCGAACTAAAACAAGTTTGTGTGAATATTCGTGGGAGGTCGTGCTTATTTATGTCTGATAGCCGATTGGGGTTAATTTTGATTTCTTCAGGCAATGCAAGCAGGGCTTTTCGAAAAACATAGAGTTAGAAAAAAAAGTTCCTTTGCAAAATTTTTCCAACGCACGTGGAATTAGGTTAAGATACCAGGAATCGAAATCGTGATTACAAGAATCAGTTCGCGGTTGGAACAACAGTCGTTGGCAGTTGTTGCAACGCGCGTGTTTTGCAGCGATTCGCGGAGATGAACGCAAGGAATTCATGGAAAGCGCTGCTGTTGGCACGTAGCCGAGACTCGGAGAGATCTGGGCTCGACATTGCGCGAGAAAAGTAAACGAAAAGAAATGAAAGATGAGGATTTGAATAAAACCTCCTATTAGCATACATATTAACGGAACAATCATTTTATCAAGTCACAGTGAATTTAATTTTTAAGTCATAAATAAAATTAACTTAATTCCTGCGTAGTTTTTTTTATTTAGTTCCCACTTTGTTCATGAAATAGGGTTCGTAAACCTAGATTTCCTGCGTTTCATTGATGAATGACCTGTGATAAATGATCGATAAGTGACCAGCTGCAATACCTCATCGGCATCGCCGATGCCTCTGCAGTGTTGTTGACCGAGAGGTCCAGAGTTCGACGGTTGGTTGGTTATTAGTGATTCCGGGCGTATCTACTACTGAGATCAGTACTCCCGTAAGTGTGGTGCATGTTTCTTCATCGGGAGGTGACGGTGATCTTCCCCAGCTGGATGACGAAATCCGGCGAAAATCGTAAAATACTGGGGTTTCCCCACCCAGGTATCTCCCACCAGCGGAGCACCGCCCCAGCCGAGACAAGCTCTAAGCTCCCGACCGCTCTCCCAGAATATGTGGTAGTGTAGTGCATGTTACTGTAAGGGGAGAGGATAGGACAAGCAAGAGGAAGGAAACAGAAGGAAGGAGTCCGTGGCCCGTTTGTTAGGGTACTGCTCGGGCATTCGCCTGGTGTTGATAGGATAAAACACGGAAAACTATGGATCAGAGCAGCCGGCCGCTAGAATTCTTCTCCAAGCAGCGACTGGATTCGACCCAGCTGACGAGCTCATGTCGAAAACCCTGCCGCCGTCGGGACTCGAACCTGGGACCTCCCTGTCAGAGACACCGCCAGTTGCTACGCTGATCCACCTCTCCCGGTTTCCGGGTTCGAGTCATGAGGCGGATTTTCGGCACTAGCTAGACATCTGGGTCCAATTCAGCCAAGGGAAGGAGAATAATTCAAGCGCCTTTCTGCTTTGAACGCGAGATTTCCGTGGTTCCTTCAGTTGCTACCTCGTGAATTCCGGTTCAGTCGCCCCAGCAACCCGCAATCATTCTTTCCTCGTCCGTGTTTTCTCGTCTTCCCACATGCGCGCACGTGCGTCCACTAACCTTTCACGTGCTCCACGCGTCGGGAGAATGGACCTGCCACGAAAGGAGCGGTGCTCCGCCGCGGAGAGATTGCCGCACCCGTAAGCCGATTGAAACCGAAGTGCACCGAATCTCACGTTTTAACGAGGGAGCTTCACCGGCTTCTTTTGGAAAATAACATGCTGTATCGAGACAATTACGGCATGGATTTGAAATACAAATAAGTAAATAAAAGTGCTTAAATTATGTTTTCACTTAATATGAACATCCGTTCCGTTACCTCCCCTGTTGCATTTTTAAAATGCACATAATGAACAGACACATTTGAAATATGATTTCAATAGTTGACGCGACCAGAATCAATACTCACGTAATCACTAAGATTCCTATGATGAATGAAGGATTACGTGTGATATTTGTTTGTGGTGTTCATAAATCTGTTACTTAGAATCATGTACCACATTCGCTATCATGCGCTACTAAATGGTATGAAAATGTATGTCGTTTATAACAACTAATCAATGAATAAAAGAAACAAAAACTTAATATCAAGGCTCACTGTATTAATCTCAATGGCTATTTAAGTTCTTATATTTTTCTGATGTTTGGTTTTGTCTGTTTTCGGACATTTGGTTTTACATGTGCTATAAGCTTGAATTACTACTAATATATTAATACAGGAAATGAACGCAGAAATGAATGCCTACGTACGTGTGGTTAATAGCTTCAATTGTTTGTTACGTAATGGCTATGTAACTGCAGCCTTTTTGTTAATAGTGTCATTACGAAATGAGACAGGTGTCACTCCGAGCTTGTTACATAATTGACTCAGTAATTCGGTTCGTGAATTTCTACATGTGATAACAATTTAATCATTCTAAATATGGTTAAAAATCATTCATGCAGCAGGTTTTGTTGGTGAAAATGTATTCAACGGCCTCTACACCATTTTATGAACACATAAAAGAAACATATGCGTTACAACACGTGGAATTCTATTAACTAGAATTAGGTTTAATGTGCGTTCGCGTGGTTAAATTATAGATTGGAAAGTTGTTTCAAATTGAATATCCAATTGATTCACTAACAACACTAATTCTTACCTTACATGAACAGAACTAGTGATGGTAGAATTTAGCACTTTAAGTTTTTTAAATTGCAGTTTGAAAACAAGGTTATAACAATATAAAAATGAATATTCACTATTTTGTAGCATTTATTCAAAAAAGCATTATTTTGAAGGGGGGACTCTTTGAAATAACAAAAATATTTTGAAGCTTTTTAGATTTTGCCTCTAAAATCAGGAAATAAGGGAAACTAATTCAGTACTTCGCCATTTGTGAACTTCAACAAACAACAGCGTAAGAAGCAGGGCGTAGGGTCTGGCCCTTCCTCCCTTGGCCTCCTCCGCCAGCGAACTGAAGCAGCTGAGACCCTTCAGGTGACGCTGAGCGCTCACCCTTTCACAATCAGGTGTTTAATTGATTTATTTGTGTAGTCATTTAAACCTTACTTATGAATTAATATACACTCCATTCAAATTAATTGCTTTCAAACATCGATGTGTTGTCGATGTTCCATCTCTTGGGAGAGAGCAAACACGGAGGAAACCATAAAATGCAATTTAGCAATTATTTCGCAGAATGATGATCATGATGCACTTTTGTACGTAATTTGGCAATTTAGCAATCGATTTCGCAATTTATCGCACATTGAAACCCTTCAAAAATATACAGCACCGACCGTCAAACATAAAATTACTATTTTTTTCAACGTTTGATAGCATTTCGCATTTTTGCAATTGCTAAAATCTACTATCTCTAAATATATCTTCTAAAATCAGTGACGTTTGGACGTCTTTGTTAATCCAGTAGAGACACTTAGAAGGGGGGCCAACAGGAGAAAATTGATCCAGACTCGTTTTCCTTAACGCCCCGTTTATTTCATTCAAAATAAATGAAGATGTATTTACTTCTAATTCAAATTAAGTCCTGTAAATTATTTCTGTGGCTTGGAGAAATGAATTCGGATTATACACGGGGTGCATAACTTCGGTTTGAAATAAATGATTCTCGGGGACCTAGTGCCCCAGGCCTCTTGTTTTCTCTGGGTGATCCTACATCCTGTAAGTGTAAATAGCAGTCAGTCATGTTCGGATTATCTTCGATCTATCACGTGATAATCGACTCTTCTGAGAAGCATTTTTGTCTAGATACTTAAACAACTTCAAGCGGGAACCATCGAAATGTAACCGTTTATTCATTCTAACTGATCTTTAAACGTGAAAATGCTCATTGACATTCGCATTTTAAAACGTTCCCTCTTCATTTCGGTAACTATAACCTTACACTTACATGTTTTCTGGCGGCCGATGACAAAACTACGACTTCTTTTCATAGAGCGATTGCAACTCGCGCAACATTGCAATGAACTAACAATGGCAGACAAGCATTCACTTTTATTAGTTTCAAGATATTAATAATATTAGTGTTTCTTCTATAAATCCGGTTAATAAGAACAAATGATAACACATATGGGGCCCACTACTTTTCATTTAAAGAAAAATCACGAAATTTGAGTGGAAAGGTCAAACTACTTTCTAAATGAAAACTCTTGGTGTTTTAAATATGTAGGTGTAGTTTAGTTTACACGCCGAAATAAACTGATTGAACGCAGCCCTACCCTACTTATACACTTCGCTGTCGCTTGTTACTGAAACATTACACGCAATTACAACTAAGTTGTTATAAAAACAGTTGAGATGGGATGTTCAATAATAACGCGCTTATTTATTTACAGTTGTGCTTCTTGTCTCATTTTTACTCACAGAATGTATTGCCATATGTTTGATTACACATGTGAAAAATCATTGATTCTCTTTTTCACATAACTTTTATTCTTCACTTTTGCATTTACCTTCACTACTTATATGTATGTCCATATTCTTTGTATAGATTGTTTTATTTTGTTTCATTGTTATTTAATTTAAAATTGATGAAGGAAAATGTATGTGCCATTGTTTTATTGTCAAAAACATCCAACAAATGCGTGTGACATTTGGGAGGGCAAACAAAAGTTACATCATTTCTCCGAATATATATTTTTCCCCAGAAAAGCTGTTATTTGGCTTTGCAGGCATATTTACATATGCACTATCAGGAATTCTGAATGTCAGTGTTTGGAACTTGGAAGAAACAATTTGTTGCATGTCATTTATGTTTATGGCCTCTTTTGTGGATCGGGATCCACACTTCCCTGAAGGAGAGCTTCCTTGGAGATTTGTGTTACCGCAATGAGTGACTGTTGCTCTTCGCGTGGGCGGAATTGATCCACTGCCAGGGAGGGCGTTCGCCCGCGGAGCTGCACTCACTGCCCCCTCCGCCTCGCGGCGCAAGGTGTGCAGCCGGCGCGCATGCGTGATAATTGTCGGCCAGCCACTGTGGGGATGAATTTCCCGTCACTGCACCCGCAACGGGAGAATGGCTCTGAATGCACGTGTTATGTAGACTGGGGTGAAGAGCTATCACCACATTCTGATTTCCATATTCTTCTTTTTAATAATGTATATAACATAAAATGCTGTTATTAACTTATTTGAAAGATAAAATGCAGTTTCATCTTATTATTTTGTCTAATAAAATTATTCACTAAACTGAGGGTTTTGGAGATACTTATAGTATGGGGGAGAATAGTTCTGGTCAATACTACATTAAATGTCCTCAATTGTAGCTAATTATGAGTAGATTTGAGACAATCTGATATTATTTCAGTATTAATCTAAGAGATAGTCGAACGAAAATGAGACCTGAGCCATTTTAAGTTTCCTATGCTTTTCGAGAAAAAGTATAAAGACCAAATCTGGAGCTGTTTCTGAAAAAATATACAGCATTTTTCTCCCTCACTTTACTCTGAGCAAAACCTATGCAAAAACTACTAATTGTTTCCCAAAAAAATGATCTTATTTGTTGAACGTTTTTCAGAATAGATTAAATAAAAAGGAGGTATCTGACAATATTTTTCAGTTTGCTTCACATGTGAATTTCATATATCTGTTACCTTGGTATTCAAAGATCGACCTTTCGTTGAAGGCAAATTATTACATTTTCTGAATCGACACTTATAGACACGGCTGAAAATAAAGAACTTATACATACCCCTCAGTCCACGAGCTCACAAAGCACTGGTGGCATTCACCAAACACTATGACAGATATCGCGAAGGCAGTTTCAACATACTCACAAAAATGAATCAGCAAAAGGATAAATATAAAAGACCAGATCTCAGAAAATTACAATGAAGGAATACATGTGAAATCAGTCGAATAACGTATCGCAATAGTTCAGGAACATAAAATTGCTGTGGCTTGGATCTCACAGATCTATTGCGAGCACTCCCAAGCTAAACCGTAGTGGCAGAGACAGTCGAAAACGTCTGATACTATGTCAACAAACATCGCCATTGCGTGTTGTTTTACTGTGAAGCTTGAAGCAATGAATGTTGAAGTAAGTAATTGATTCGTAGTGGTGTGATATGGGCGGCAAGCAAATCGGGTGTTTGGATCATCATGAGTTTGGTGGATATAAATTGGTAGGCGTGTAAGAAGTAGTTTTCAAAAAGGTCAATTTTCAAAAGTTTGGTCATTGCTGGCAATAAGTAATTAGATTAGTTTGTAATTCATGATCAGTTTGGAATGTTTGTCTATTTTGATGAAAAGAGGATGATTGCTTGTTTTCACGTGAACGAATCGTATCCTAGTCTTCATGAGGCACTGAAGATAGTAGTTAGGATAGCTTAGCTGATTTGGGGAAAGGGGGGGTTATTTCAGAGGGTAAAATGAATTGAATACTGTTTGCAATTGTTAGTTTGATTGTTGTAAGTGATGGTTAAATTTTGAGTTTAATTCAGGTATTCATAGGGAGACTGTTGATGAATTCAATTTTTAGGTCTAATATGGGGTTAATTTTGGTTTTGGGATTGTTATGCTAAAACAGTTGCTTTGCCAAAGTCTCATTTATTCATTTTGACGTTACTTTGTGTAGAGTGGCCCTCATTCATAATGGCTTTGATTGACTTTGGCATTTGGATTGGTATTTTGATGCAGTTACATTAATTGTAGAAGATTACGTAAGAAGAAATCGTCCAGGAAACGTTTTCTTCTGAAATATAATTTATTTCTCCGTTTAATTATTCATTTCGCTAAGATTGCTAAGAACGACGTATTCTTCTCTTTTTTAATTCAAAAATCTCTTTGGAATGGACGATTTGAAGGTTTCTGGTTTATAAGGAAACTGGTCAATGAAAATAATGTTCTTTCAGAGAAATAGATTAAACGTAAAAAGCACATATGAATAATATTTATTTTACAACTTTCAATTCCCAGAAAAGGGAAAGATAAGGCGACCTGTCTCTTCCTCTCTAGTCTCTGGCAAAGCGCATATGTTTCTGAGTCGGGCGAGGTGCGATATTTGGCTGGTTGAACACACAAAGAAAAATTCATTAAGTTTAAAAATCTCTTTTCTCACCCTCTAAAATATAAAACATACCTAAAATACGTGTTTGTCTGGGATCGGTCACTCTAGTTTTGTTAAAATACATGGGAACTCCAGGCTTGTTCATTCATTAACATATGACCTATTTCAGGTAATGGGTTGAAATGAAATATCTATGAAACAAAAACAAAACACATATTTACAAACTTAAATCTCACAAACATCCAATATTTGAATATGCTCCTTAAATGTTATGTTATATATTTATTACATATTAATTAATTACGATGTTTATATAAAATTCATCAACTCAGTATGAGTAAAATACGTAATTACGCAATATCACTACACAAGGTTGAAACTAATAGTTTATCTTGCAGGCATTAAACATACACAAACGTTTTATTTTTCATTCTTCACTGTAAAGGAAACCACGTAATTTCTCAGCTTTTTATAGTTGACGCTATTATCTTTTATTTGTTTCATCATTATTCTCAGTTGAAGTCATTTATGGAAATAACGCCGCAGATTGTTTGGGATCGGTATGTAGGAGAACTCCATTTACTCCCTCGGACAGGGAAGGTATTCTTACAGCACAAGTTCGCACATTTTGGAGAGATTGCGATGCCGCGACCATGGAAGCCACTAGGGAGTTTTTGTTCTCTCGAATGTTAAAGCAATCGACAGCACTATCGATCTTGTGTGTATACGCATTTCAAGTGTCGGATCACTTTTGTGCATCTGCGCATGCGCAGAAGATGCAGATTTCAGTCGATTGCAGCCCGCTGCAAAAACTCCCTACTCTCGTCGTGATTGTAGGTCGCAATAGGAGAATGATAAAAGCGAAGTCTTGTCCTCTCTTGGTTTCCGTGCTCGAGATCCCAAGTGCATCCGAAGTGTTCTTCTTTTTATTTATCTGGAATATCGCAGCGCAGATCCCAGGATATGCGAGATAATATTCAATGTTGAGGTGGAATGATTGACGTCCCCTATCACGAATTGCTAATTGAAAAGGTATGATTTGATGACGAATATGATTTGTGAATACGTTCTTTCTGTTCATCGCACGTTACGGTCTTCAGGTTGCGAATTGTTATCACCTTCACGATGCATGAAATTGTGCAGATCTCTTTTGACGCACTTTTATTTTCAGATTGCCACTTTCCTCCAATAACCTCTTTATAATGCAGTGTTTTCAATAATTGTGAAAAAATATGTTTTTAAATGAAAATGTAGACGGTGCTACAAAATGACACAGATTTTCTCGTAACAGTTATACCCATTTTCTTACTGTCGGGTACTTCCTCATATTGTTCCCACCCAATTGAGGCTTCTGAAGACAATTATTATCATTTATATCTTTAACCTCACACACAATTGGTTCAGTTATTTCTTTCAAACTTTTTTCTTTATCACGAATTTGTTTTTTAATGTTCTTAATGACAGTGCTTACGACACAAAATTACATTCTAGTTTAAACATATGCCTAATTGTTGAAATTATTTTTATAAAATTAATAGATGTTCTAATTGAAAGTCCTGAGAAATGCTCCAGTACAGGAACAGGCCAACTTGCTAAAATAAAAGTTGAATAAAAAATCCCCATTCGCCAGCTAAGGGAGCGGCGGGAAATGCCGCTCCGCTTAGCGCAACTGTGGGTGAGCAGCTCCCTCGCGCTCCCCGACGGCCTTCGAGTGAACCACACGCTCGCCGGCTCATTCTGTGGTTGTGTCATTACATGGCTCTAGAGAGTCAGTGATATCACTCACAACTTCCTGTCAGGGCAAGGGATTGTAAATAGATCAGAACACACGAAGGACTCGCAATGCGCAGCAAGCGTGATATTGTTGTGATGAGAGTTTCATTCATAGTAGTTGTAACTTAGGATGAAACAGCGTGATAATGCTGTGTCAAGTTTGCAGTGAATGAGATGAACATTGGTGCGTTTGGTGCTGCCAGGAAGAGGGCCAGTAACGCTCTGATGACTGGGTGTGTTTCAGGGAAAGGACTAGTAAGGGTGTGCTCCCGTCTTGACGGCACAGAAAAGGCGCGCGGAGTGCCACGTGGAGCACTAGAAACACTGTGATTTCTGTTTGTACCTCTCTGAACAGAAAAATTGCGCCGTGCGTTCAGTCTGAACGCTAATAACGCTGTGCGCTGAAGAAAAACGTGGTGTGTTGTTTCAGGAGGAGCCCTACTAACTCTGTTTATTTCGTCTTAACAGCACTGGTGAGGAGGTTTCAGACAGAGTGCTAATGCTATTCTTGTCTGGACGACTGCAGAGGCGCGTGCTGTGTAATTGCAGGCGGAGCGTTGGTAGCGCTGTTCCTTCTGTCTTAGCCTCTGATGGGGCGCGCCGCGTGGCGTGGTGTTGCAGGCGGAGCGCTGGTAGCGCTGTTCTCTTCTGTCTTAGCCTCTGATGGGGCGCGCAGCGTGGCGTGGTGTTGCAGGCGGAGCGCTGGTAGCGCTGTTCTCTCTGTCTTTGCCTCTGATGGGGCGCGCCGCGTGGCGTGGTGTTGCAGGCGGAGCGCTGGTAGCGCTGTTCTTCTGTCTTTGCCTCTGATGGGGCGCGCCGCGTGGCGTGGTGTTGCAGGCGGAGCGCTGGTAGCGCTGTTCTCTCTGTCTTTGCCTCTGATGGGGCGCGCCGCGTGGCGTGGTGTTCGGCGAGCTCTGTCTTTGCCTCTGTGGGGCGCGCCGCGTGGCGTGGTGTTGCAGGCGGAGCGCTGGTAGCGCTGTTCTCTCTGTCTTTGCCTCTGATGGGGCGCGCCGCGTGGCGTGGTGTTGCAGGCGGAGCGCTGGTAGCGCTGTTCCTGTCTTTGCCTCTGATGGGGCGCGCCGCGTGGCGTGGTGTTGCAGGCGGAGCGCTGGTAGCGCTGTTCTCTCTGTCTTTGCCTCTGATGGGGCGCGCCGCGTGGCGTGGTGTTGCAGGCGGAGCGCTGGTAGCGCTGTTCTCTGTCTTTGCCTCTGATGGGGCGCGCCGCGTGGCGTGGTGTTGCAGGCGGAGCGCTGGTAGCGCTGTTCTCTCTGTCTTTGCCTCTGATGGGGCGCGCCGCGTGGCGTGGTGTTGCAGGCGGAGCGCTGGTAGCGCTGTTCCTTCTGTCTTTGCCACTGATGGGCGCGCCGCGTGGCGTGGTGTTGCAGGCGGAGCGCTGGTAGCGCTGTTCCTTCTGTCTTTGCCTCTGATGGGGCGCGCCGCGTGGCGTGGTGTTGCAGGCGGAGCGCTGGTAGCGCTGTTCCTTCTGTCTTTGCCTCTGATGGGCGCGCCGCGTGGCGTGGTGTTGCAGGCGGAGCGCTGGTAGCGCTGTTCTCTCTGTCTTTGCCTCTGATGGGGCGCGCCGCGTGGCGTGGTGTTGCAGGCGGAGCGCTGGTAGCGCTGTTCCTCTGTCTTTGCCTCTGATGGGGGCGCCGCGTGGCGTGGTGTTGCAGGCGGAGCGCTGGTAGCGCTGTTCTTCTGTCTTTGCCTCTGATGGGGCGCGCCGCGTGGCGTGGTGTTGCAGGCGGAGCGCTGGTAGCGCTGTTCCTTCTGTCTTTGCCTCTGATGGGGCGCGCCGCGTGGCGTGGTGTTGCAGGCGGAGCGCTGGTAGCGCTGTTCTCTCTGTCTTTGCCTCTGATGGGGCGCGCCGCGTGGCGTGGTGTTGCAGGCGGAGCGCTGGTAGCGCTGTTCCTTCTGTCTTTGCCTCTGATGGGGCGCCGCGTGGCGTGGTGTTGCAGGCAGAGCGCTGGTGCGCGCTCTGTCTTTCCTCGCGGGGGCGTGGTGTGGTGTTGCAGGCGGAGCGCTGGCTGCCGGGGCGCGCGCCGGCGCCGCTGGACGAGGCGGACGCCGTGGGGCTGGTGGCGCGCACGCTGCCCCTCCGCCTGCGCGCCGAGCGCCGCCTCTTCCAGGTACCACCGCACCACTCGCACCCACAGCCCTCTCCCGCATTGTTTGCAATTGGTGTTTTAGAATTTTTCTTTTCATGTTTGCGTTGTATTACACTACACACGTCACTGGGCGCGTGATTCTTAATCACACTACGCTCTGCAAAAAAATTACGATAGATAAAAGACTTTCTCGCGAGTGTGGGTTTGCTCTTGGTTGACACCAATGCTCTAACTAAAACGTTCTCCCTTATGTTTGGGCATGGGTTTGCTATGTTCGTTCAAGTTATATCGGTGTCGGTTCAAGCAATATCAAATGCCGGCTCAGACTTCACAATCAGGGGTAGAATATGCAGCCATCAAGCGCTTAATTTTTGACGGTGTGGCGGGTTGCCTAGTGCTTCCGTTGAATAGATAGGCGTGTCCTCTGCTATGACCTGAATGTCCGTTTTGATTGAAGCTTCCGGACACAATTAAGAAGAATGGGTGGACATTTCCGAGAAATCGGTCGAGTACATGGATAGACACGCACGCATTCCCTTTTATTTATCTAAAGGCAGTGCGTGATTTCAGGGGGAGCGTATGGAATGGAACAATAAAAGCAATGTGTGCGCAGGGCCCTGAGCGGCGCCTGCGGCTGCTGTGCGAGGCGACGGCGGCGGGGCTGCGCTGGACGCGGCTGCTCACGCCCGCGCTGCTGCCCCACGGCGGCGACGGCGGCGATGGCGAGGACGCGGCGGGGGCGGGGCCGGGGCGGGGGCGGCGCCGCGCGAGACGGAGCCCCTCGCCCGCGAGGCCACGCGCGCCGCGCGCCCCCACGACCTCCGCGACCTCGGCCCCGCGCGCGCGGCAGGTGAGCCCCGCCCACCCCAGCCCTGCACCAGCGCTGTGCTTACGGCTGTTTACGACACGAGACATGCTTAAAATTGGCCCTTTTTAAAAGTTTCCATGTTGATCGGTCAATGCCTCTTTAATCCCTGTTAACCCACGCACCCTGCAGGTTCGTTAAGTGCGTTTGTGTCTACCTGTATTTTAAGAAATGTAACATCTTGCTACGTAAACCCCCATAGATTCATCGCAAGTGAAATATTTGTTAAGGAAAAAATATGGAAATGTACAAAACAAATCATATTCAAATGATTCAGAAGTAATTACTGGGTTTGGTGAATTCCAATAAATTCCATCCATTCCATTAAATGAAACTACGCCGGTAATCGTATTTACTGACAATGTGGTGTCGCCACTGGAAGTCAATGCGCGAATTTCGTAACCGAACTTCATGTCATTAGCTATCTTTAGGTTCAGGAGAATGATTTGCATCCACTTTCTCGAACTATGGCATACGAATATTGTTTATATAGATATATTGCAAGAAACACCTACAATATCGTACTAACATACCGCAGCAACAGAATTCATGTATTTACTATTGCATAGAATCTCACGAATTTTCACATAATTTGTGAGATTATATGGTGACCGATAAAATGCTAAACATACCACGAAAGTTAGTGTTATTCTGCCTCGTCCAAATTAAAAATCTCGGCAGTAATAACATACATTTCTAGGTACGTTAATAGTTATAAACCTATTGCCACACAACTCTTGCCATTTATAATCGCCCCGTAACTCTATCAAGAAATGAGTCTGGGCTTCGGTTCTTATTTATGTTACAAGGCTTCATTCATCGTTATTCTGGTAAAAACGTACATTGAACAGAAATGGTACATCCTTTACATCCTTTTTTATTTCAAGTTTTCAATTTGAATTGTACTATTCCTCTTTGTCAACAAGGATTTTTTTGCCATTCATGCGACAGATTTTTGAGTCTGCTCTTGAATCTTGAAGCTTGACGAACAAATTCTTGAATCTTGAAGCTCAGAATTAGCGTTGCCACTCTTTCTGCAACGACTCTGGCAGAGGGGTTCTAGGGATCCAGTTCCGACGGTCGCAGATTTTAGACAAATGTTGGAAAGCTAGGTCGAATTCAACCGCTGTTCGGAGAATTCTAACCGCAACTGTTCAAATCGGTAGTTGTCCACGTTTTCCCCAATCAGTACTAGGCGAATGCTGCTGCAGTACTCTAATAAAGCACCACGCGCAATATTTCCCTTCTCTTCCTTGTCCTTTGTTCACATCCTACTTAGTCGCATTTATACTACCCCACATATCGGGAGACCAGTGGGGAGGTTAGAGCTTGCCCTGGCTTGGGCAGAGCCTCGCTGGGGGAGATGCCTTGACAGGGAAACCCCTTCAAGCTGAGGGGCAGGTCGGTGTCGGAAGTCACCATCTAGTAGGGGAAGAACTCCACTATCACCTCGCATAAATAAATATTACGGAACTAATAACCATAGCTGTTGACGGGTCCGCAAACCAACAATCAATTGGTTCTGCCAAGTTGCTGCGTTTTCCTTCCCTTTCCACGTCTACGCTGCGTTATCTCTTGAGACGTATCTGTACAACGAATACGATTTCATCACTATACTTTTGATTTTTTAAAGTTCGACTCTGATACTAACTGAGGTGAAGTTTTGATGTTGGATGAATAAATATGGGGTAGAACGGCTTAGCGAATAGGACGCTCTGTCCCCTTTATATAATCATTCCCAGTTTGTGTCAACAAGGGAAGGCTGCATCCCTGGAAAAGCTGCTGCTCGTGCGTGTTACTAGGAAACCACATTCGAGGTCATTACTTAACGCTCAAGTGTCAAATACGATTTCGTTTGGTACGAAATATAAACATAATATTGAAGGCAGGTAACAAAAACGGATAAATAAAAGGGCTTGGGCGAAAATGTTTTGAATCACGTGCAAAAGCATCTAGATTTACACCAATGGAACGTTTAGCGTTGAGGGATTTCAGAATTTTAAGTCAAAAAAGTACAACTAATGAGAGACATCTACTCGTAAGAGCCAAAATATTTAACCATTTCACCAACACACCACATGAAAGCTCGTGGTAGAAACCAAAGCTATTTTATGATCAGAACTACAATTATCGGGATTTACATGTTTTACGACCGAACCCTTCAATTGCGGTTGTTGTCAATGATCCTCACGTAGCCGCAATGATGGCATTACTTGGGGCATCCCGTAGCGCATAAAACGGCGACAGCGACTGTGCCATGTTGCCATTTACTATACATGTACTCCATCGCTCTTGCAGAATCACCAAGGGTGGAGTGTCAAGTCTGTGCGCGAAGCGTTCTTGAAATATTCAGAGAATTCTTTGCCCCGGGGCTGCATTTGTTGAGTAATTATGTGGTATTTTCGGTTGTCCTGTGGTCTATGACTATTAACAATAGTGATTTTAACGATTACGCTGTTAGTGGCAAAGAAGCGCAAGGCAGCGCATTCTACTTAGTCTCCGTGACCCTCCGCAACGTTTGGCAAAATAAGCAAAAATCATAATATTTGGGCATCGCCTATCAGTCGTCAGTTTCTGAGTCTGCTGCAATATTCGCAAGCTAAGAGCCCCCACTTGGGCCCGAATATGTTTCAGCAAAATTCGATTTTCCTTCATAAGTATTTAAAAAGTTAGTTTATACTTTTTAAATTACAAACATACAGTTGTTTGTTTTTTTTTTCGTTTTCAATACGCGTGGTTAATGTTTCAAAGTTATTAGGGGCTCACGGGTCGGTTGTGCTCGAGAGTTGAGCGTGGCCCAGCAGCAGGGGCTCAAGGTGCGGGTGGCGGGCCACGCCGTAACCAATGGCGCTTTATTTATTTACTCCTTTCATTTAGCTGGCGATTAAATGGACTTTAATAATTTAATCCCATTGTACTGATATTTTAATACCTCACAAAGTAAAACTAGTTATAGTACATCAGCATACATTTTCGCGCCATATTTCGAAATTTTGCAAGTTTAGAAAATTCAGAGCGTGTAACGAAAATGGAACTTTCGTCATTTTAAGGTCACTTTACTCTGTATTTGAAAATAATAAAAACATTTTAGAACCGTAGCTGAAAGTTGTAGTATAATTTTCATTAATTCTGGGCAAACTTATGACAAAACTACTCGTTTTTCAAACAATTGAACGTTTTATTTTTAAAAGACCTAATTTTTAAAAGAGATTTCATGTAGAAAAAATTTCTATCTTCAATGTTGTACTTTTGCAATGTTAATTTCTGCAACTTTCAAAATTAGAGAAATCGCCAAAAATGGCACAAGCTCAAATTTTTTTAACGATCTTGGATACATACGAAGAGAATATTTAAAGGAAATTCGGAGCCTTTTTTGAGAAGGCAATTGTTTAAAAATTGATTATCTTTCACGCAAAATGACGCGAAAACCACTCACTTGAAAAATTGTCTAGGAATGTATTTCAACATCTGTTTTTCAGTAACAGATTTCATTATGGAAAAAACTCTTATCTTTAATACTACTAGTATTGTATGAAGTTGTAGAAAATTTTGAACTTTATAATTTTCAAAAACCAAATATTGAAGGAAAATGAGACCCACGCCATTGTTTAATTTTCTCTTTTCTAACCGAGAACAAAGTTAATAAAAATGTGGATCCATTTTGGGAAAAAATTGAAAATATCAAAGTTTCACGAAAGAACTCACAAAAATCAAAATATCCGTTTCAAATTCGTAGGGCTTGAGATCGTTCAGATAGATCGAGGAATATCAATGTTGGAGAAAATTGGCGGAACAGTTGAGGCATTCGACCACAGAGCCAAACGCGGATACACTGACGGACGGACGGACAGACAGACGTCTTGCTGTTAATCTATTTTTCGCTATCAAGGGCCCACAAAACGTGGATTCTCACTTCACTATGTGTTGAAGATATTTACTACATGTAGGTACAAGATTTATCCACTTTTACTTTTATCAGGTTTCGACAATAAGAATTATTCTGTCATAAACTCTCCGATTTCCGATGCACAATTCCAATACTTTCTCTTTACTAGTAGGCGGTAAGGCGATAAAGGAAAACGCAATCCACTTCTGGCACTCGTACCCTCACTGCTGATTGCGAGTGAGGACAGAATGTCAGGACAGCTGCACTTGCACTTTCTTTCCTCTTTCAATGCCCGTACTCATTGTCATCACTGCCTCCTACGCGTTCATAAATATCAAAGATATAACAACTCTCGAGAGCCATACCAGTTAAATGCGGCATGAGGGTTAACAATATGTTAATCATTGAGTAAAATTTTATATCGATAGTAGTTTAGTAATAATCAGGATCTCACCTTTCTCCCACGTGAATAAAGCTCTACGTAACATTTTTGTTATTTAAGGAACTATTATTTATTCTTACTTTCGCATATACTACTTTTATGCAGCGTACGAGATCATTTGAGACCGTCCCGAACTCCAGTCAGAAAAGTAAGTCTACGTTGATACGTACTCTATTTGAAACCAAACCTGTAAAAAAATGTACACAGTCGATTGGTTTTTGCTCTTAAGTTTTAAGAGTATTATTTGTTAAGCATAGGTTTACAATCGCTTTGACTTTCATCTTCATAAAAACAAACGTGATCAGTGTTTGTTTGCTTCTCCGCGAGAGCGAGTCCTCGAGAAGATTTGCCCGCGCGCCTGCCCCTCCCACGTAAGTGCAGGCTCGATTCGCCACTCGCGAGCGCTCGCATTCGCCAATTAGGGCCCCGTCTGCGTCCGCGCGCTCCGACCCGGTGCCCGGAATTTTAAACGTGACGCGGTAACGACTTCGAGGGAGTTTGCATAGCGGCAGCCATCGTCTATCCGTTTTGTAATTTCAGCGTGTTCCTTTGCGGTGTTGGCAAAAAGTAAATTCGGAATTGATAACTCTCTGTATATTTCTCTCGAACGCCGAAACTTTTCACTTTGTGCTTCATTTCCGCCGAGTTTGCTTCGCTCTCGAGTTGGCGGACGCGAACGTGCGCTGAACTTTCCCAACCCCCTCCTCTTGCGCTTTTCGCACAGTGTATCTCGAAATGCATTATTTGTGCGGAACACTTCATCTTATTATGGAATTGTATTTTTAATGACTATTCTCCTACGGTACTGTTCTTGAAGTGAGATTATTATTCTTATGTATTCTGTATGTTTGTATGAAATATTTTAACGAATTGTCTCTGGTTTGGTTCTGGACATGTGTAGTTTCTCTATCTGTGCAAGAACCTGCTCCGTACTTTTATTATAAGGGAGATAATATTTTCTGATCGATTTTTGACCAAAATGCTCGTTTTCGCAGGGGTCCCACAACACAAGAAATCTCGGACAGCACACACTTCTCTCGCCCCTCCCAAACATACACTCACGTCACACAAAACTTTTAACTGTTGACATTAAATAAGTATGTAAATGCCAGTAAATAAATATAAATATAAATATAAATATAAATATAAATATAAATATAAATATAAATATAAATATAAATATAAATATAAATATAAATATAAATATAAATATAAATATAAATATAAATATAAATATAAATATAAATATAAATATAAATATAAATATAAATATAAATATAAATATAAATATAAATATAAATATAAATATAAATATAAATATAAATATAAATATAAATATAAATGTACATATTATGGCAGCATCAGTTCTAAACGCTCCTGGTATTCGCAACCTGTTCATACTTGTCTCAACTATATAATTACTTTCTTTTAAGACTTCTATGTGATACGTTAAATGTTATATTAAGTTCATATTAAATAAAATACTGCTATGTAGTGGTAGTAGTAAATTATACTAACTAAATTATACTACGTTTATAACTTAACAAGACAAAGGCAGGCATTCTCTGAAAAGAATGAATCTGAACACAATATAGAATTCAGGATTGAACACCTGATGTAACCCATAATCGCTGGGATTTGAATGAATTATAATTATCTATTAGGCAGGTGGAGGAGTGATTTATCTATAGGGTAGCATGGAAGTAACTTTACTTAAATCCCCTCTGCGTCCTATCTCTCTCTAACTTACCCCGCCCTCCCAGTCTCCATTCCCGACACGGTCAACTCCTCGTCCACAATGTACCTCCCATCCGCTCTTCTCCTCTATCCCGCTGTGTACATTTTCGCTCTCACTTAACTTCGCCTGCCCCATCGAAACCGCTACATCGCTATCCGTCATTCCTCAATGCACTGAGAATGGTTAAAAAAACGTATTTCACCCCTCTGAAAATAAAGTAAAAATCATCTTCCCTCAACAGATGTGGTAGCAGATATACTTTCATTCACGTCTGTAGATTCGCAGTGGACTTTAGAGTTAGTAGTAATACATTAGACACTTCGCTCTTTATATACTGCATTTTTTAATTAGCCATGTGCTAACATTCCGCTCTCTGCGAATCATTGTTTTAAAAGCAAAAATGTCTCCCTAATAGAACACCACTGACCGTTCAACCCCTAAACTGTATAATGAAGCATTGTGACCCCTGAACATCGTGTGAATAAATATTTTAATATTGATGTTGCTTATCAACAATTAGAAAGACTTTCTCACGTGAGACTAAATTACACAGAACGTGAACTCATTATTTGAAACTTACATTTACAAATTTCAAGATTGTGCACTTTTCTGACCATAAGCTCTGAAGCATAAGCATTACATTGCTGTTAATGTAAAAGTGAAACAACCTTATTACTAAAATTCTCGTTCTAGGGTTGCAACCATCCCATTGCTTCAAAAATGTCAATCGCATTGAGAAGCGAAATGTACGTTGGAGTCATTCGTCAAACGGACAGGTGGCAGGTATCGTCGAGTGACCTGAGATCTCATTTTCTCGACGCAACTGCTCCATTGGGCTGGCGTGAAAGAAATACTTCCCATTCGCACTGGGAGTTTGAAAACGACTTGCAGCAAGCGGAAAATTCAATAGCTCCTCGCTTAGAGGGCTTAAAGGGGAAATTTACCCAAGTAGACGTTTGGCTTTTGTATCCGTCAGAGAGCTTCTTTTGTCTAGCACGCAAATGCATTCTGCGCAACTCCAAATTTAATATTTTCTTTTCCTTGAAACGGCGCTTTATGTTCTTCGCCCGTCAGCGTTTCATAGAAGTGTCTTTGAATGCTTTGTCATTTAATTGGCTTCCATTCTCGCAATTTACGCAGGGGTGAAAAGACACGGTTTAATTAACTGCAAAAGTTAAGGCGTCCTTGTTTTGTAACGCAACGTAACTGTATGGCGACACAGTCTGGGCATTGTCTTGGTCCTCGCCCCGCTTTAAGTCCTGCTCTTTTCTTGAGCGACGGTGCCACGTTGGAGTATTCCTTCTGGATTTAGGGACTTTTACTTTAAAGCGAGGAGAGGTTTAGGAAATTTAGGGAAATGTTTTTTTTAGTGTGTGTGTGAGAGAGAGGGGGAGAGGGAGAGGGAGAGAGAGAAGACAGAGGTAGAGGGAAAGAGAGAGGGAGAGAGAATATATTGTGAGTACCTCGATTTCTTGTACCTTTTGTTGTCTTTGTTCTAATCCATTTACTCCTTGATACAAATAAGCCAGCGACGCTCGTAAGTCAGAGCTGAAAAAAGGAAAGCAAAATAATATGAGTAACCTCTTACACAGAAACCAAGACACGTCCATTATCAATATAATTCTTGCATTAAGTTATATCTTAAAATGTAATTGTTTAAAAAAGTACAATAAAAGTGATATTGTTAAGTCTAGGCTCTGAATATTTCCAATAATTAAAAATCGCATCAAAGATATTGTGAGTTTTATTATTTCATTTGTGATTGATTACAAGGAGAGCTAGTTTGTTAATTTATTTAAAAATTAGTAATTTTAAATAATATTTTAAATATTTAAACATTATTTACTATATGCAATTTTTTACATTACAAGAAGCTAAAATAACAGATAACATAGTTCTAATAAATAAATTAAATTAATATAATGTGACTACGAATTTTTAAAACATTTATTAATTTTTTTATACAATGCGTCATTCCACACAAATTTAAATGTGCGTTCCTTTTCCAAGTATTTACGTCTTAAATACATTTGACCGATTTTCACATTTGCATTTGAGATTTCTTAAAATCATTTTGTAATGTACTGACCGTGTTGGCGATATCTTCACCGTTATCACAAGAAAAAAATGTATAACACTGCTCATTACACACCTGTCCAATCAATAAACACTTAAGAAGAACCACATTTAGGGCTTGACCTTTAAGATTGATGTTTTAAATTGGATATACATAACAATTTCTCATGCTCTATAATCGAAAAACTAAAGTTCAAAATTAGAGAGATTATTTGAAATCTAGTGTCTAAGAAAATCGATAGTTTTTCTTATCATCTATAATCCTTCATTATTATCAACGCATTCTATCAAATGCGTAAAAACAATACAATTCTTGCTGGGGTATGCGGTCATGTTGTGCGGTCTTCTTTAATTATATTTCATTACTGCCTTAGTCCGCTCCATTGTACGTTCTTGTCTCTTCGTATACACTTCTCATTTCATGTAATCTCACACATCTCTTTACATCTGCATTACACCATGATCTCCTCATTACCTTAATTGAAACCCTTCTCATTATAAACCCATCATATACATTCACATTACAAACTTTTTCTTCTCCCTTCTCTTCCTCTTTTTGACTAATACGATCTTCTTTCTTTCCCACATTATTCCTTTTCCGTCCACTTTCTTCTTCCGTACTCGCCCCGCTCTGAGCTTTACAACACACTACAGTCAGTACACAGAAGATAGCATATAACAGTTTCTTTATATAGTGATAAGGAGAGGATTAGGAAAATATGGGGGTGAGAGTAAAGGATGAAGAGTATGAAATGATAGAAAGAAAGACAGGTATCTCGGAATTAGGACGTTCATATTACCCTTGGATCCTCTTTTTCTACCCCCAATTCCACTTCGAACGTAAGGGATGGAGACTAAATCTCGGTTCTAGCAATGGACGGCGTCCTGTCTGCCTACATTTCCATGGGCCGTTCCTTCCTTAGTTCTACAATATCCTTATTATTGTTCGCTTGGACATTTTGAGGCCTAATTCTCTGGGTTTCTGTGAAGCACATTGGCAACTGTTGACGGCCAAGCCGCTTTCAATCTGCGAGTTTGTGTTGTTCATGACTGCCCGGTTGCTCTTGTCATTGCACTGAGAACGTATTCCAAACTGAATATGAAATAGGGCCTGTACCGTGGTTCCACCTGCTAGAGTATATTCATCTGTACTAGTCCAATATGTCTCCATGTTTACGTGAGCTCAGGCGAAAGCAAAGTTCGTTGAACGGTGCTTGGCGCAGAGAGAAGGGGGAATTCCGCCCTCGGCTTCCCCTAGGTGTGGTAGCACCTAAGCATATTCTCGGGAACGTTCTCAGGATCAATACGTCGGCATTAGCTGCCGCTTCTTCACTAAAAGTCCTTCCTGTGTGAATGTATTAACAGAAGTGCACTTCGCTGCTAGGAGTTAGCAAGCACAATAACGGTTCTGGTTTACTGAACCACTACTATTACTGCTACACCACACTGTTAGGTTTCTGTTGAGGGTACAGATGTGACCAGTAATCCCACGACATCACTTTCACTGCATCACCGAATGTATACTCTGACTTAAACCCTGTGACACTTGAAGGTCACGATCTGGATGGACATTATCATTCGATTTGGAGCTTCGTTACTACTTGCATTTTGGTCTTGGAGCTCCCGAGTGGATGTCAATGCCCCGTCTCCTTGCTCTCCCTGACCTTGAAGTGCCATTGTGTTTCAATCGGAGTATAGCACACGGCAGCGAGCAGTGTGCATGCGCGATCAAAGTGCAAAATGCCGTTGCTCCGAAAACCCTTAAGCCCGCATCACCCCGAGGCGTGAGCAGGGCCCATGCTTCATTCTCGGTGGTTGGTGTTAAAGCGTTGTTCGTCCTGCTGTTCCAGGCTGCGGAGGCCCCAGCGCCGTGGCCGCGACGCTGCTGCTGCCCTCTGTGTTGGCGGCCGCCTCCTGACCACGGGTGAGTCGCTCGCAGTGGCAGTGGTCGGGTGCACTTATAGATGCCGCCTTTTAAACCACGAGACGAATCCACTAGTAATGAAAGGCCAAATGATGATGTGTGATCATGTTGATGATCTTGGATGGGGCGAGGTGGAATGCTCGGGACAGGGGACGGGAGAAAAACACCCGAGAAAATCTGTCTCAAACTGCTTAATTCATCGTATGAACATTTCAGACTCATTTCACACTCCATCAGGTTTGATCCTCGGTACTCAGAGACTACAGGTGAATGGTTTAATCACTTCGTCTACTTGGTTAGTCTCTGCAATGGATGAATCATGATTGCGCGAGGCCAAAGGGATAGACTTCGTTTCCCAGTAGGGTTATTTTTTCTTGAAGTAATAATTATACCAATGATTTATTCTTATAATTTTTTTCATATCAGGTCTCGGAATCCGGCGGTGAAGACACTGAGTATATCACCGCTGCCTCAGGGTCGCCAATACGAAACGCTGATATCATTCCCTACTGTTTATAATTTGCAGTAGATGCCGAACTAGAGCGGTTTCAGTTTCGTTCTTCGCTGCTAGTTAGCAGCACTAGCGTTGTCCCAGAATTTATGTTGCAAGGATTCATATTTTGTCATGGATATTCAAATTATATTCCAAAGTTGTTGAATGTAGCACGCGTTGCAATCGCCATAGGAATATTGAGTGGATTTTTGTGCCTCAAAAACTTGGCAAACTCGGCCGAGTTTCAATCAGCGCATCGAAACCTACGACGGCCTCTTTGGGCCATCGACGTCGTCATAGAAGGGTCTACAATGAGCTCTGGTATTACCAACTCAGTGATTACAACCCTGATGATTGTATGACGCCATATTATGAGGCAACGTGCTTCTTGCAATTTTGTGATTTAACATGTCATCGAACAGCAAATCAACATTCTGTTTCTTCTAATCTATTACAAAAAAAATCTCTTTATCTGCCGTCAACATCCTTATGTATGTGTGTTCGACCTTTGTAGGGAGCGCAACTGGAGCATGAAATGTTCACTTCCTTACATCCATGACGTAGGGTCGTATTTTGTTGTAATTTTTGTGATCGTGTTCTTTGGCATATCCCTATATGATCCGTTTCATTTTAAAATTTTGATTGTAGTCAGTGCGTGTTCGCAACGCTACATATTAGTTTTGTTACCAACATTCACTACCGGGAATCCATAGAGCAATCTTCGTCGTAGATGTCTGTTCCCTGCTGCCCTTCCTTGGTTGATTGTGAGTTTTGTATGCTATCTAGGTGGTGCTAGTAGTTTCATTAAACAACAATGAAACGGCATAGATTTGACTTTCTCCGTCATATTTTCCGTTAGTTGAATAGGGATGTGCTATGTTAATAGAAGGGGCTGGAGACTGGAACCCCACCGTTGACTTGGAAATACGCGAGTGAAACAAGTAAGTGCACAAGATGTTCTGTATGAAATTGACGGCTTTAATCACAACTACTTGAACACGTGAAATATTTTGACTCGGTCTACTAAGCAGGAATTCTCTATTTGCGTCGTTCATCCATTTATGATTTTCTTAGCTCTTTCTCAAAAATCACTCGCCCTCGTGGGCGATAGATTTCGGAGAATTTGATTTTTCGGGTCGTGCTCTTTTAGTTGCCACAAGCACATGCCTATGAGACTTTTTTGGCCGTCGAAAATCTCGTTCTTTCTCATTCCTGTGAAACGAACCTGTTGCTGTCATCGCGTGAATCCCGCAGTCCAAACGCGGCCTCCAAAGCGCAAAGAAGTTGGAGGAGAGCGCGACCCCCCCCCACATGCGCGGGCGACGCGCATTTCATTTCGAGCCGAAGCGACGGGACGAGAAGGCCGGATGCATTCTCCGGAGATGTCAACCACGCCATGGATTTTATTGTTTATTTATTTAACCTCAAAGAACGTTGGAAACTGAATATTTCAGGATCATGCACTGGCTTTATTTTTGAAATATTGCATTAAAATGAGACATTACTAAAGTAACTGTGAACTTTAATTGTGTACAAATGCTATGCAAATAAAAATAAGAAGAACTTGAAAATAAAAACTTTTTAAATACATAAAAGCATGGATGTGGAATATGTATATTTCCTAATTATATTTATAAAATAAATTCTTGGAAAATCAGAACGAAATATCATGGAAGTTTTGCGGATGAATAGTAATTTCTTTTGGTTTTAAAATATACATAAAGATGAAGGTTTGGAACATTAATCTTTAAGAGTCCCAACTTAAATGCTTAGAAAAAGCATTATCGTTGAACGACATTCATAAAATAGAGCAACACATCTAGATATTTTTCACAGTTCCATTTCTCAGCATTGAATGGTTTGATATTTCCCGATAAACCAACATTTTAAAACCGAGACTTTTGTTTTACAGTTACTTTCATGCGTCAGGTTTATAAACTGCAAAACTGAACAATTGAAGTTCGATGTTAACAAAGTGATCATAGCAGTCGCATGTTGATAGTGTGCGATGAATATAAAATTCAAAGCAATCGAAAAATGACCCTGGGGAGAAATGTCATCATATCGCACCACTGGACGGTGCACTATTCGCCCTTGCCCTTTCAGTCGCTGGTGCCGGGTATCTCCCTTGGAGTCAGGCTTCTGTGGCCACACACAGGGAGTTCTTTGGTTCGGGGGTCGCCGCGACCGGGTTCTAAGCGAAAGCACTCACGCATGCATGGTTGCCAACGCTCCAGTAGTCATACTGCCTTCACAATGCCTTGAAGTAAATATACGTCGTCATAATACCGTAAAGTAATTTCAGAATAAGGTTCTCAAAACCCTTAATGCTCTGAGAGTGTGAATGGAATGAATGCTCTGAAATCATTTATGCCCTCGTAATTCCTAAAGTAATTTATGAGGTTATAAAACCATAAAGTAATTAAGAATGCTAGAATAATTTTAAGAAAAATGAAAACGTATCACGTGGGAAAAAGGATGTCATGGTGAGTGCCAAGATAATTCAAGAGGAAAGATCAACAGACTTCTAAGGTCAATAACAGACGTAAATGAGCGCAAGGAAGTAATTTTAAATACAAAAGTACATCTGTATCCATTGATGAACATGAAAGATATGAATAATATTATTGTTTATTGGAAGAATAAAGAGGACACAATACAAAAATCAGTCAGTATGCAGATATTCATGGGAAATCGTGTAATTGACGAACATTTTAAACTTAATAATGGAGGTCGTTTATGAACACTTGTTTGCTTTATTTAGTTTTGTTTGTCGTTACTTCCTGGGGGGTTGAAGAATTTCATTTCATTCAGGGCATTTGCTTAGTTTCCTTTCTTTTACAATTTAATGGGTTAATAAAATTATTTCCAATGAAATTTAAACGCATTTTATTTCAACATTTAAGACATCACTTCTAACCTATTAATGTTCATTGTAGGACTCGTCGACCCTAAATTATCAATTATTGTTTATGTCCATCATTAAATCAAGTAATCATCTACTGTAAGAGGAAAAGTAGTTCAATACCACGAGGTTCCTCAACGCTCGATGTTCTAATACTCTGTGGCAAAATGTTATGAAGCCAATTACACGGTCATAATGCTGAGACGTCTCAATGCCCTCAAGACGTGATTACCAGTCAGTTGTGCACCCAATAGATGGGGAGTCATGGGGTTTCACTTCCCTGTAATAAGACGGTGGCACATATTCACAAAAATATATTTTTACTAACAAAACCCGGCAGTCACCCTGTTGCCGACTCTTCTCCCTCTCTTCTCCCATTAGATAAGAATAAGATATACAGTGTGTATGTTAAGTTATATTTTTTTAAATCAAAAAGCACTTATGAGATAACATCAAAACGGCTGGATACTGCACCTATAGCTCTTTGCTTTGATATTGTTATGTCACGCCGTCATTATGGCTGAACAAGTGGACGGCGTCTCCCACGCAGGGAAGTATGCATGGGCGATCCGAAACCCCTTAAGCCTCATCCCAGTAATCTCGGAAGGTGGCAGCATCTCTGCGAGTGATATGAGCCTCGTCTGGAATGTAACGCTACCAAACAAATAGCAATATGCTGATAACATAGACCTAAGTAAATTCTTGTATGCACATTTAAAATAATATCGATTCATTTGGGTCATAGGTCACTACACTCATCGTTAGACATATTGTCTAAACAACTGTCATATATCTCACTCAAAATTTAACTCGCTAGTGAATGTTTCACATTAGAAGTTCAAAAGCGTAGAAGAGAGTTACACAAAGTAATTTGGACAATGTAAAAGTTCATTGCTCTTCTTTGAAACAGTTTTGACGTACAGAAATACAGAGAAAAATGCAAAGTTTTTAACTATACTCCACGCAGGAAGTTTATGTCCCTTGCGCCGTTAATCACAGACTGCGGTTCCCTCTGGCGGCAGGCCCCGTTAAGTCACGCAAATGTACCAAACTTATCACCCAGATAACAGCGCGCCCAAGAAAGCAATTAACCTTTTTCCTATTTGTATGGTACGAAAAGATGTTATGATATTAATACTTCTCCTTTATAGCAATAATAGCAAGTGCCCCTCCCCCTCCGAATACCAGTACTTCTCTTCCTATTGATCTATTGGTCTCTACTCTCAAAATGTTCTCTCTCAATATTACACATTCACTTAGCGCGGCCTCCAACGGCTGTTTTCATGCTTCAAGCGTTTTGCACGATTATGATGATCAATAATTGTAAACTTATTGCAGATCCTGGGCTCATCTACTTTCGGGCACAAAAAGTTACAAGAAAATCTATCGCTTAAAATACTTGTTTACATTTTCGTGCAAATCAAAATTACCTATCACCATTACATTTTTAGTCCTTAGAAATTAAAATGTTGGAAAAACTGAAGAAATTATAACTATGCATTCACAATAATACTCCACTGCGCATTTAAGTACTCTCCGTAATGGACTTTGAAGAAATGCAATGGCCAGTTCTTAAAAAACTCTACATTATGTAACCATTGAATTTCAGTGAAGATTAGAAAATCAGCAACTCAAAAGCGGAACAGTCTTCCAATATTAAGAAATGGAAATAGTTGCGAGATTGTCGAACGGATTGTTATCTTTAAGCATATATGCAATTCTTTGTCATGACTATGGATGCTGTGTGTTAAAGAGAAAACGTTGAAAACTAAAAAGGGGTCGTCGATGAAGCAAACGGTTCGTTGACGACTTCTGTCACACAAGCGTTGCTTTGACGCGCGCCAACTGCCACTGATGACGTCAGCTCCGTCGACGCCTGCGCATACGACCCACTTCACGCGCGTCGTTGATTGACACTGCATCTTATGCGAAACGACACACAAGCGCACTTGGCAGCGTGCGTTGAAAGCTAGAAAACACGCGTTATCTTGACTTACTCCGCTGCTTGAGCTGTGGGGACAACGCACGCCGCAAAGAGCGCTCGTGTCCGTTTCGCATGAGATGCAGTGTTAATCTACGACGCGCCTTAAGTGGCTCGGTCCGCTCGGACGTCTTCAAGATTAGTTGCCGCGCGTTAACGCACCGCTCGTGTGACACGCGCCTAAAAGGAGTAGCTCGACTTATAGGTAAGGAGCAGCACATGACGGAGGTTGTGGTTCGACTGCGCAGGTGGGCGTCCCGTGAGGACGCCGTCCAGCCGCCGCCACCGGCTCCGTCCTCGCGCCGCCGCCAGCGCCGCCGCCCCGCCCCACCTCGCCCCGCACAGGCGCCGAGGACGGCGCCCACCGCCACTCTCTCAAGACTGATCCGCTCTCACAAGTGCGCTGTACATGTGTGCAAATATATTTTATGTTGCTACTGTCGACTTTCACTGACCTGTCCTTTACACGACTCTCCCCTTCCTTATTGTGAAAAATCTTTCTTGTCAAGCCGGTGGGTAGCTATTTGTGAAATTTTTATAAACTAAATTTATTGAATTTACTTTAAAAATAGGTTCGCGTACAGCATATTACTGTGAACGTGTAATTCTATACAGAATCACGATACCTGGAAGTTCTATTAATTGAAACTAATTATTATATTGATGGCAACTAATATAAATTATAAGCCTTTTTCAACAATAAAATTTAACATTTATTTTTATATGTATATTACAATATCTTTCTATCTCATGACAATTACTTTTTGATGTAGTACATTAGAACACCATACGGGTACAGTCAATTAACTTAGGTGCGACTTTGATAAGACATAGGAGCCCTTTCTCATGTTCCCTTTTATGGGATAGATCTCAGATGACATATGATATCATATCTGTTACAGAAAATAAATGGCTCTTATCATTGGATTAACGTGTAATCAGGCTTGATATACTGCAATTTTAATTTCATTAGGGGTTTTTCAATGTAACTCAAGTTTGTTGGTGTTCCAGAATACTTAATAATTGTTCATGCCCGCCCCTGTTGAATTTCATGACTGAGACTAGCGGACGACGCAAAATGGTTTATGATTTATTAGAACATTACAATATTTAAGCGTTTCTTCGCTTCAGTGAGTTTAATAAAGGGGAATGAGATAATACGAGTTATGCGCCATAAAGGGCGTGTCATTAAAGTCATTTATATTGTGCTCTTGCGTGGCCGTCTACCTCAATGGCTTCCGAGCTTACTTTTAGTACCCGGTCACCATACTCTAGTCCAGGGGTAGGCAAACTATTTTCCTTAGGGCAAACTCCACTCAGCTGCTCTATTTTTTTGAATTTATGTTTGATGGTTTTTCAGTCTACGAGGGTCATTTTTACTCCGCAACAAAAAATTGGCTGGCAGTAGCAGCTTGAATGTTGACACAAAGAGAATTAGAAAGAGTGTTCTGAAATGCTTTTGGAACGGTGCAGTTTTCGAACAGATTTGACTTACAGAAAGCGTGCAGTTCAGTCTGCATTACGTCTGTATGAAAACTTTTGTGGTTCGAGTTTTTCAATTCGGGCGTACAGTTTGACTCCTGCGCCTCTAACGGCGTCTAATAGTTGACTACATGATTTGTTTACAGCGGAAATCATCCATTCTTTTCAATTTTGTGGTTTGACCCCTAACATTGGTTGATTGACTGCCGGAAATGTTAACTGCTCATTGGTCCCATAAGTATAGTGCATGATTTTATCGCGGGAGGTGACGATGACGTTTACATCGGTCTGCTGAGTTTTCCCTAATCAGGTATCTCCCGTCATTGGGGCTCCGCCCCAGACGGGAATAAGCTCCTGCCTAGTGTTCCAACGTGTGAAATACGGAGTGCAGTGCGTGTAAGTATGTGAAAGTAAGGACAAGGAGTAGAAAGGTAAGATCGCGTGGTCCGTTTGTTAGAACATTGCTGCGGCATTTACCTGAGTTGATCCGTTGATCTTAGAAACCACGGAAAACTACCGATCAGCACAGCCGACCGCTAGAATTCTCCTCCAGCCAGTGGCTGAATTCGACCTACCTGACTAGCTAGTGCCGAAAATCCTGCCACCGTCGGAGTGAAACGCTGGGACCTCGCGGTCAGAGGCGCTACAGTGACCTCAGTTGATGCAACCCCCCGCCCCCCGGAACGACATTGGTAGGTGAATATTAATGGCGACATTTGAATTGATGTGGAAGCAGTACACCCTCAAATTCTACCCTTGCAAGGACGCAGCCGACCTGCTTTGCCCGTAGTGGGCGTGCGCCAATGATTTCCCTTCCAGGCATCGCTCTGGATCCAGGGATGGGGCACGTGGTCGCTCCCACTGGCTGTTGCAGTAGCGCCTCGCCTGCCGCGTACTCCGCTGGAGGGCAAGAGGCGGCGCACCACGACTGCGGGGGCTGGCGCTGTCGCCGTGTGGCGTGCCACATCGCTCGCCCGCTGTTGGCGGCAGTGGATGAAGGACAGCTCAACGACAAGGAGGATCGGAGCGTCCGCCCCCAGTACGAATTGCCCTCCGCCCACGAACGGATTTACCATCCACTCGGCTCCAAAGCCTGCTCTGACACTTTTTGTACGATCCAAACTTAAGGACAGACAGTTGGAGGCCGCAGGTGTAAGACGCCTACCATTCACTCACCAACAGCGTGCACGGGACACTCAGAGGTGGAGTTCTCAAGCGCTGTGCTTGGTGGTCCGAAGGTCAGATACGCCGACAGAGAAATCACTGAGTGAAATGACGTAGGGTATTTCTGTTAAAAGAATGATCACACATTTGTAGGAACGAATATCGAAAATGAAATTCTGCAATTTCAACATAAATATTACACATTGGGATATACAACGGATCTCTTTCAACGGTTACTCTCAAAGTGGAGCACCTCGATGGGTGAGTGGGGAGCTTAAGCGACTTCTCAACCTCCAAAGTGCGGGCTAGATTCTAGCTAAGATTTTTGTTTTGTCGAAGGACAGGAAATTGGTTTAGTGGTGAGTTGTAGTTGACATTTACGTAATTGAAATGATTGAAGGCGTTGTCATTGTCAACAATATTATTTATTTTAATAATGACAACTTTCGATGGCTTAGCCATCATCATCAGTTTTCTGCTGTCTGGGAGTCACAAAAACGACTGACCATCGAAAGCTGCTATTATTAAAATAAATAATATTGTTGACAATGACAACGCCTTCAATCATTTCAACGAAGGACAGGAAACCTACAGAGACTTTGTATACTTGCGGAATATAAATTATATTACCCCTTCCAACAGAATCCATATTTTATTAGAGGTTCAGTAATAAAGAAATATTAATCTGACCTGCGTTGCCAGACTAAAACTATGGAAATTAAATTTACCAGTAACGTCGGTAGCCTGTGAAAATTCCCAGCAATTTCAATCCATATTATGGGCGATCGAGTAGATCAATCTTCACGTAAACGGACATCTATCTTAACGATTTCTGGAATGAAAAATTTTGATTATTGGTGATGATTTTAATATAATTTTAATAATAACTATAAATCAATTTTGAGAGAGAGAGAGAGAGAGAGAGAGAGAGAGAGAGAGAGAGAGAGAGAGAGAGAGAGAGAGAGAGTTAGAACAAACAAAAACACCTCGAGAAACTCGCTACGTCCACCACAAACACCACATCGATGGATCTGGGTTGGAACACAAGGGGTAAAGCGGACTTCGTGGCTGCAACTTGTGCCTCTCAGAAACCGCTCGCCGCATTATACATTGTTCGCCACCCAAAGGTTTCTTTGTAATGTCGAAATATTTAAATATTTATCCATTTGGCCACCCCGGGAAGGACAAAAAATTCTGTATCTAAATATAATCATATTGCCATCTACAAAATGCCATCTAGTAAAATTCGATTTTACTTGTAACCTCCGGTTCTTCACTCCCGCGCTCGACAATTTTTCAATTTTGCGGATCAAAACATTTGCGATACAAAATAACGTGCACCACTGAAATAATTATTAGAAAAAAGTATTAAAACTTTCTTGAAACATTTCCTTTTTTGAACGTTAATATTAATTTATGCTAATTTTCGTGATTTTTTCCTGTAGTTTTTATATTTTTCTTATTTGCAACAGCAACAGCAAAACAGAATAAAACACTGCTGTGGATAGGGTATGAAATGGAATCATGCTTGTTCCGAAATGACATACGTGAAAACTCAAGCATTTTTTCCCGTACACCTCGCATGAGTTGTATCTTAGGCAGTGACGCACGGAGTATGAAAATATTGACTAGCTTCAGCAATGAGAAATTGTGGATTAAAGTAGTCAAATATTTGCATTTTTTCGACAATATCGAAACTGTTTTATAATTTTTGTTTTTTCCCGAGTTTCTGGATGTGTAAGAAAACCCTAAACACTTCTCATATGGCCGGAGGTTCATTTGTTTCAATTTCTGGCGCATCGAAATTATAATATAATATATGTAATATAAATATCTATATAAAATTATGTACTATCTCGTACCACCGGCCAAGATCATTACCAAAAAATAAAAAATAAGAGAATTTGAAAACGTGCATTTGCACGAGTAGAACGTTTCTGCGCAGCCCCATCGCACATACGCCCTTGCGGTGAGTGGTTTCACAGTAATATTTTGTAGCAGTCAATTCGTCATATAGTGTTCTTTTACTATTTTGTAACAATACTGCTCAAATAAAATGTATTTTAAAGGCACGAAATGATCTCAGCGAATCTAAACACCTGGGCTCGGTTGCTGATGACATGTTATGGTTTCACTGGTGCATTCTAGACGTATCTAACTTCCAAACCAACGTATAGGTGATAGAAATGTATAGTTTTCGGGTCATTTTTAGCCATTTTTTGCCATTTTTATAATTTTTTGAACCTTTGCGTCACTTTCGTCATTTTTACGGATTTGGTCAAAGAATGCTTGACAAGTTTACAATGGCAGACTAAAACAAAGTTTTTAAGCATCATCAGTTCATGACAAAATTTACTGCTGTTGTAGACTCTGTTTTCGCTAACTTTCTGGACCTTTCAAAACTGAGGGTTAGAAGGTAGCAGCTAAGGAGAACATTTCCTCCCAAAATAAATACTGTATATAAATTAAATAATTTTTTTATTTAATATTGTCAAATTTATTGAATAAATAAACATTTTCATATACATTTTTAGTATTTTTTAATGAGTCATTTTCCCCTTTTTGAAGTCATTTTATAGTGCATTTTCCTCTTATTTTTTAGTCCTTTTATAGGTATTTTTCAAATAATGTTAGGTGTTCAGAATCCGAACCCCCTAAAGGCCATCTGCGAGCGGTGGCCGCCCACTGCCTCCTGCGCCGGGGTCGGCGGTTGGCCCTCGGCTCGCGGCTGAGGCAGCGCGCTTCCAAACCCTCCGCCGGAGCGCGCTGCAGTCGCCGCCTAGTGGCGGGGGGCGCGGGGCCATCGGGGCGAGAGGCGCACGAAGGCGGATGGGTTAGTTCATGTTGATGGGCGTGGCAACTCATATAATGCGTGACTGATTAGAGATTCCGGACACGTTGACTGTTGCAGTCATTCGTCTCGAAAGCGTAGAGCACAAAATGAGCTTCCCTTTGAAATTGATTTTCAGTAGTAAATGAGTAAAATGAAAATATTAAAACTAAATGTGGCTTTGAAAACCATAAATAGAAAAGAAGTCAACCAAATATTAAAACTATCAAGGAAGAGTAAGTCAATTTTTATTCAATAGAATTATTGATTTTAGGAAGTGCCAAATACGCCTTTATCAGAACAATATAGCTAAATATGAAAAAGAGCTTGAAAGAAGAAATGTGTAACATTCTTACTCGTTTTATTAAATATTCACTTCCGTAGGTTGCGATCGAGTAGAACCAATATAGCTTGCACCATCGCAGCATAGCAGCAACCGAGTAGAACTAGCGCTGCATGCACAGTAGCAGCGTAGCATTTTCCGAGGGAAAGTACCTTCCAACTTCTAATTCTAATTCCTTTCACTTCTAATACCTGGTGCATTCGCGTATGCAGTGGCAAAGAGGCAGAATACGAGCCCATTGCGCGCTCATAGATGCCAGTTATCCACAAGGGGCTTGCTCGCCAAAGCGCACAGCGCGCTCTGTATTCAGCCTCCGCGTGACGAGCAGCGGTGTCAAAGCGACTAGGGCTGACGAGGGGATTTTCAAACCGAAGCAGAATTTCAGAAAGGGAAAAATTTTCGCAAAAGCATATATCCCATTCATAATGAGATAATGACAAGTTTATATTTATATAATTATACTATTTACCAAAGTATAACATTAGAACTTAGCTGTAATTAGATACAATTGAATGGTAGCGATTTTCAGAAAAATTAAGTCAAAAAAGTAATAAATGATATAATAATAGTAATAGTTAATAACAATATCGTAATATTACAAACGACTACACAGAACTGTGTTACACAGTATTGGATTTCGATGCACTGCAATGCATGCCACTTACTGCGTCGAACTGCAGTGTACTGTTGTACCACTCTTGAACGTGCTTCAACGTTCTTGAACACACTGAATTGCAACCCCTTTATATTTACTGACTGTTAAATACGTAAGTTCTAAAGTTACAAAATCTACTTTTACTTAAGTAAATTTACTTTTACTTTGATGGAAAATAATAAGCATTATGTGGTGAAGAAAAGAGACTTAAACAATTTTACACTTAAAAAGAAACACAACTTTTACTTCCTTGATAAAACTTAACATAACCATACTCTGACCATTAAGTTTTTCCTTTAGTGATTTCAGTTTTTTTTTCTTATTACCAACTTTCCATCCTTCCTAAGAGCCAACAGGAAATTCTTTATTGAAACCACTGTGGTTAGTGTCATGATGGGGTTGTAGATTACCGGACTTGAGCTGTGACAACGTTATTTCATACAAAAGATACATTTCTTTCCACAAAAACAAAATCTTCCTCCCAGTTTGTATTAAAAACGAGATACTCCTCTTCATATTTACGCTTCTTAGACAGGTTCGTAATTGTTCAGACACCAGACCACAACAATTATCAAACAGCACAACAATTCTCGATCAAAAATAATCGATTAAAATATTTTTACATCTTGCTGCTTTGTCTCTCGAAACAGCACTTTCCTCTACAAAACCAAATGCACCTTCAAGTCGGTTACAGTAGTTCTGGATATTAACGACAGAGAGCGTCAATCATAACCTGATATTCATCCGCCTGTGTTAGTTGTATTTGTGGCATTGCTTGCACCAGACGCCCAGAGACCTTTCTCCTCTGCTCACGTGTAAACTGATGAAGTGGACATTCCGTTTGCGAATACACATTGATTGGCATGTTGAATTGCGCTCTCCCTTCACACATCACCAGGACTAAGTTTTCCGACGTTGCCACATCAGGTTCGCCAATAAGAGCTGCATGAACTAATAGACTCTGGCCTGGTGTAGCCAAGGGATACATAGAAACAGGCATCCCTGAGTTTCAAACGTGTGATCCAAGCAATAAACTTTGTGACCGTCTTCGGCGTTTGCGATTGGTGCTTGGTCGGACTCCGTTGCACTCTCAACCAGTGCAGTCATCACGCCTACCCTTGCAGCGATGAGCTTAGCACCACTGTGCAGTGTCAACGCTTACAATTGTTAACGGAGAGAGTGGAATCAGAGGTAAGAATGCGGTTTTTAAATTATCAATATGTTAGTGTTACATCATATTGAAATGTGAAATTGCATACACCGTGAATATTTCCGTACAAAGGTATTTCTTTGAGGGTGTAGGAAAGAAAAGTGTGTGTGTATGATACAATGCAAATATATTTATATTTTTTTAAATCATATTTATAATTTATATATATAAAATTGGCATTAATGCTTTATTAATTTCTCCAAAATAGAATAATACTAATTCTGAAAGTTTGCCAATGGAGAATGGTATTTTTATACTGAGCGTTACTAATGAACACGAGCGTCCTGTAAATTGAGAAAAGTTATTTAGTAAAACAACGAAGAGAAAAGGAATACAGAATAATGAAAAGAGAAAACCTTGTCCTTCGAAGAAACATTTCGTTTATCTATTATTATTATTATTATTATTATTATTATTTTATTATTATTATTATTATTATTATATCATTATTATGTTATATTCATTAAGTTTAGGATATATACAAAATTAGTTAGCACATACAAATATTCTCTCTTTATCACGTTCAGTCATAAATTTTTCTAATGAAATCGTCTTTTTTCGGGCGTTTTCGAAATTAACTGAGCGTCTTTCGGCGTCTCATAGAGTTTTATCAGAATTAACTGCCACATTTACCATTTTTTATTACAGTACGCTAACGCCCGCCAGAACCCTCTGATGTAATGTTTCTTTAATGCTATAATAGATGATAGCACGAATCTCGAGTGAAACATTCTTCATTATAATATATGATTCTTCAAATATAGAATGACGTTATTAAAGGAACTGGATTTATATAGTACAGATTCGCAATTTTAAAACAGTTTACACGGCCGTCTTAAATGTAATAAAATTTTATTAACTTTTGTAACAGTGTATATTAATTTATCAATTGTTACATAATATTGAAGGATGTACCACACATCTAGGATGCGGGGCAAAGTCTCATGAAGACCCAAAAGCAGATTGAAACACAAGTTTCAGAAATCTAAGTTGTCTGTTAAGTCCATTAGACGTGACATTCTTCATAAACATATTTTCATTTATGCTGTATTCAAAAACTATTTTTATTTATTTGAATAATGGCTACATGATGTTTACATTCTAGTGCAAACAATTGATATATTGCACGAATCGCCTCCCCTGGATGCACCACTGGTATTCAGAGGTTCTCATTAAAACAACGCGTGCTGACAAGAGATGCCGCGATGTGACATGTCGAGACATGCCCTCATATTTTTCATTGAATGTACATGCCTTTTTGATCTCTTGATGTAAATTTTGGGTGCCGACACACACTGCAAGTCAATTAAAAAACATGCTAGATTTGCGAATTTGCGCTATGCTTTCGCCGGTGTAAAAATGTTCGACCCCGCAAAGCCGGTGCTACCCAGCGCTGTCGCTGTGATTCAACACCACCGCGCGGTGCACCGCCCGCCGCAAGCAGCGGACTCCGCTCCCAAGGTCATTTCCAGCGAGGGCAGGCGGGGAGCAGCTGCCCCTTCAGCTAAACTACTAATGTAAGTTTTTCACCAAACTTTAGTTTTATCTGTTATTAATTTTTGTAAGAAATACATTTGGTCGTAATAAAACGCTCGTCTTCCATCCAACATGAACTACCTCACTTTATTGAGTTTCAATTCAAAATATGAATTAATTTAATCTAAATAAAATTATTATAGAAATTTAAATAATTCTTCTTTCAATAGCAAATGTATTGTAGTTTCTTGTATAAATGAATTTATTAGAAACAGTCTTTTTATGGCTTGTTATATTTTGTATTTTTGAGGAAGATAAAATATAATATTTCTTGATCCCAATAAGCAATGAAACGATGAATGTCCAATTGTCCTGATGTAATTTAAAATTAAAGCAGTTGTAATTATTTCTTGTGTTTTAGATATGTACAGTCACTGATATGTTAAAAAATGGCAATCATGATTTACGTAGAACAATATTTTATCCCGTGAGGGATAAAGTACTTAAAACATTGTAAGGAAAGAAATTAAAGAACGGTAATTTTTACGAACAAAGAACCATAATGAGGCTATGTGACGTGTGAATTTGATTCACAAAACAACTTAAATCTCTTCTTTACATAATTATAATTAAATATGTTGTGATGCAGAAGTTACATGATATACGTTTTCAACATTGAATAATTATGCATATTGACGGTGTTCATGATAATGA
The DNA here is from genome assembly GCA_964035755.1 of Teleogryllus oceanicus. Classification (NCBI taxonomy): domain Eukaryota; kingdom Metazoa; phylum Arthropoda; class Insecta; order Orthoptera; family Gryllidae; genus Teleogryllus; species Teleogryllus oceanicus. The sequence continues at coordinate 55,979,936 of CAXIVR010000008.1, forward strand.
AAAAAGTAACAAACTTTCATTGAGAAATGTTACAGAAATAAAATCTATATAAATATAAATGAATCGCTGAAATGTATTGCAATGAGGTCATTGCTAGTCGCCGGACCCAAAACTTCCCCCTCTGTCACGCCGATTAGGAAGGTCCCTGATTTGACACGGCTCAGCGCAAGACGCGCGAACGCGTGCCAGGAGACTCAAAAGATTTACGATTAGGGTGCAATTGTCCCTCGGGGACAGCCCTTCAGGCAACCGGCGGCCAGTCCACGTGCACGGCTAGGCACCGGAACAAGCAAATTATAGAGATCCCGGCTACTGTTGAAGTTATCCCGTAGGACCCATATAAGCGTCACGAAGACAGCAGAAAGGACTGCTTTGTTCATCTCCGGTGTACACACACGCACAACAAAGACCACCAATCAGGCGCCCAGAAAATGAGGTTAATTTGAAAATACCCTATCGGCTTCCGACTCGCGTCGAATATTTTGGAAACTAAGATTTCGGCCAATAATATTCAAAATTCCAATCACGTGAAGGAGCGATGGGCGAAACTTGGAAAAAGGGTGGGGATGCGACGCAGGAAGCTCGAGGGCGGCGGAGTTTTGGCAGAAGACGGATAGAAGGCGAGAGAACGACACAGAATCGAGACTGCAGTGTTGATGAGAGGTAGTGGGAGCAGTGACTTGGGGGTCGACCAACATAGTGCAGGCCGCCCAGTATAAAAAGACAATCAGGAATTTATTCCGATTTCAACGGGCCGGCGCCTCCGGAAGGAATGATTGTGCAGCCGAGTCATTGAGGCTGGCCTGGTGAGAGTGGGTGGCGTCAGACGACTTCCTCCAATAATCACCGATCGGAGCCAGGAGCACTAGCACCGCACGCACTGCTGCTTCCGGTTGGCTGCGCCTTGCCGTGGTGCGGCTCGCGACAGCGACTACTTCGGGGACGACTACGGATTGTGCAATCATCGAAAGAGGTGAACGAAAGACTTTCATTTTGTAATTATTCCAAAGACAGTAAAAAATAGGAAAGGTGTCATTTAATGTAAATAACATATAATTTAGTTTAAGGGGATTCCTTACCCAAACTGTATTATAGAAACAAAAGCAATAAATGTGTTCTTGCCATTCAGGTGATTGACACTTAAAGTTACAAAACTTTGTGATTATTGTAAAGTAGTGGTAGTAATAGCAAACCCCGTGCATGCCCTCATTCAAGAGTGCCTACCCCCTTGAGGTTCTCGAATGCCGGTGCCAGGTGACAGGTAAGTGCCCGTTTGGCGCCCTTCATTGATAAATTTAACGCGCACACCTGTCAGCTGATTACCGACGCACTTCGGTGTGACGGTATTTCCCCCCCCCCTTTGTGAGGTACCCAGACCGCGAGCTGCGCGCATTGCGCGCATGCGTGTGTTGCCGTGGCGGCAGGATGGGTTCATCACAGTATGTAAGCACATAACTTCCGTACGACTGCACCAAATTGCATAATTATTTTTTGTATGTATTCGTTATTGTCAGGTCAAGTTTTCTATGAAAGAAAAAAATTAAAAAATCAAACACAAAATTTTTAAAATTCTCATAATATGAATAATGAGTGATCGAATGAGACAGAAGACTGAGAGATCTTCAATATATTAACAAAACATAGGCAGATTGACGTTCAGTTGTTCAGACAGCAGATCATAACTTCAAAAATATTTACAGGATGGAAACTTCGACATTAATTCATATACAGTTAACGTTTCTTTCGCAACTGCAAAATGTGTGTTTGAGGCTTATCGTTGAGTTAGTGAGGGCAGCGTGAGAGAGGTGGCGTGGGAGAGGGTGGGAGGGGTGCAGGGGAGGGGGCGGCGGGAAAGGAGGGACTTGAGAGGTGGGTGTGGTGGGAGAGAGGTGCGGGAGAGGGGACTGCGGGGGAATTGTTGATAATCCGATTGGGTTCCCTTATCCGCGACTACACCAACCGTGTGAAGCCGAGGAGAGCATAAATACAGTAAAACACGTCTTTCAGGATCTTCGAAAATATTCACGAACAAAAAAATATGGCGAAGTTCGCCGGGTCAGCTAGTTACTCCAATAAAATGGACTTTCACAGTAATAGAAGCATGAGTGTTCTGGGAATGGCTCGCTGCCACCGAATGTCAATTGACCTTGGGGAAACAAGCGTGTGAAACGCCAGCCTCGGCGCTCCTCGCTCGGCTTGCGAAGGCTGTCCCAGTTCTCTGTAAAAACGAAAAAGAGAACGAAAATGTTGGCAAGTTCGGACATTTTAAAAGTAATTGGTGGTGTGCATCAGCAGCCAAAATTTACATCATGAGATCGAAACGGCATGTACATTTAATGAAAAAATACGAGGGCATCTTTCGCCATGTCACATCGCAGCATTATCTTATTAGAGAAGTTCTGTGTTGCATTAGCTAGAAATATATGTTCACTCTGTAGCAAATATTTTGATATAATTGTTTTAGATAAATTATTGTTACAAGGTGGATGAACCTTTTCACTTAAACTTCTCAAGGATTATTGAAGCAGGTTTTCTCTTTTGTTTTTCTTTCACTGTGTTCTGTGGGTAAAAAGTGAGTTCAGCTTGTTTCTGTTTTCTTGTTTTTGTGTGCAGGAAACATAATCCGATCTATTTCGATGAATGCCTCCTGTCCAGACCTGTTCGTTTCAATCTGAATAATTGTGGGAGCGTGGTCTGATCAGTGAGTAGTGACAATCATTATACCTTTGTCGGGACCTTCGTCTTCAATAGCGGCGTGAGTGCTCCTATCTTTAGGATTAAGAATTAGTTAGGACAGAATTTTATGTTTGTTTCGAACGGGAGTTCAGATAGCCTTGGTCTTAAGAAATGCGGAATAGCATTTTAAAATATGACATGCTAGACGAGTTGTGAATTCCACACCTAAGGACCGTATGAAAGCAAACAGACTTCCAACATCGATTGAAGAAATCCCCTCAAATCGCCAGAGAAGATTTCAGGTTGACAAACCCGTGTGGATTGGAAAAATAAACGTCGTGAAGTTTGTAAATGATTGGGTCGACGCAACCCAGAACAATGCGTTGCATATGTCATACTTTAATTGTACGTATGTCTGTATTTCCTGCGAAGGCTCGTCAGCACAAAGGTACTTCGTATGAGCATTTTATTTCCAAGCCGTTGGCTCTGTACCCTTCAGCCAGAACTGTGCTGGATTCGCGCATTGGTGTCGGGCCAGGTGCAGAGGTCGCAGCCATCGGCAGCGCGCGGGAGGGCGCGCCCCCTCGTGACTTGTTGTGGGCCCGCGCGTACTTTCATCCTCAATGTTTCAAACACGTCAGTTCCATTGGCCAAAGCGCATCTCCGCTATTGTGTGCCCCAGCCCATCGTTCACCGCAAAGCTCTGGAAGAATCAGAATAAGAGACTCCTCCATACGTGAATTGACGCGTTTTAGCGCGCGAAGTAAAATGTTCATGCCTTTGGCCATCAACCCTATTAATAGAACGTTCTACATCATCACCAGCGCTCGGATACTGATAACGTAAAAATTCTTTGAAAATGACCCTCAAAATGACTTCAAAATAAAAGAAAAATGACATATAAAATTACTTTAAAGAAGGGAACAGACTTAAATCAAATTGTTTTAAAAATATTAAAAAATGTGTACGTAAATTTTGATTTACTTAATGAATTTTAGGATTGTAAATAAAATTTATTTGTATAAATCTATATTTATTATAAAAATTTTATTTTAGGTGGCAATGTAATCCTTAGCTCCGATGTTCCAACCGTCAGTTTTAGGGTCGAGGAAGATACAGAAGATCCGTGTAAATTTGAGAGTTCGGAAAACGAGTCCACTGCAGTAGTGAATTTTGTCATGAACTGATGATACAATAAAAACTTTGTTTTAGTGTGTCATTGTAAATTCATGCAACATTCACCAACAAAAAACACAAAATGTAAACAAAATGCGTAAAAATGATAAAAATGACGCAAATGTAAAAAAAATGACCTACAAAAAAGAATTGCAAAAAGTGATAAGAAATGGACCAATAACTATACTTTTCTATAACCTATATTTCGCAATAAATATGCATTTACAACATAGCTCGATCTAGAATGCACCAATGACAAGATGACCGGTCATCAGAATTCTAGTCTGGGTTATCACTAATGTGCCTATTATATTGTTTAGTTAATAGTTAATGCCTTATTTTACGTGGCGAGACTCGGACCATCAGGCCCGTTCTTCCGTCTAAACACGCAGATTTCGCTACGCTCCTTTCACCACCTAGCGGAGAAAGGAGGTTATTATCTTGGGCGACGAAACAGGTGGAACTCAATTTTGCTCAGAGGCTTCATTTAGGCTTGATGATCTTTTACATGCAGTAAATCTACTACATGGGACAGCCGGCTTTACTTCCCCTCCGAAGGAAGGCGTACGAAGGATTTTTTCGCCCTTAAAAATCCACGGCTTTGATCGGGTTTGACCCGCAAACTCGGGTACAACAGTCCGATGCCCTAACCTTTATACCGTGTATTTAAATTGTGCGCTATTCGCAACATAATAAATTGAGATTAATTTCACAACTTTTACGGCACGTTGCAATTGTGCCAGTTGGCTGCGGCAAACTTGAACTCGGGCCGCGCGATAACTGCAGTTTGTCCGATCCTACAGCATGCGCGGGGGTGGCCGCCTGATAGCTGCTCTAAGGCGCGTCATGACGGCTGCTACGCCTTCCTTGTGCAGGCGGACGTCAAGCACGTCTTAATGACAACGCCACAATCTAGTATTAGGTACCATGTACAGTTTTTATGGCTTTGAAGCTGATGCAGTAACAGAGAATCAATGTGCATTGCAGTCACCAATTTTATGCGAGTGGCTTTGTATGAAAGATCCGCAGACCAAATTTCATTGAATTCTCCTACTGACGTGAGTTATTTTAGAGCTCTGGATAAGTGTATTTTATGCAGCCCACATTTAATTCATATATGCGCGAAGACAGTTTTCTTATCTAATAATATATCTTCCGTGGTTGAAATGATCATTTAATATTACTTCAGAAACAGCAATAAATTGCTTGGTGCTTATCCCTTACGAAGCCAAGTAGTCCCCGACGGCGCGAAAAAGAGAGAAGAGACAGGAGTGAGGCAATTATGTTTACTTAGTTGTAATACGACGCAAATGACGACTCTAAATTTATTTCAGCTGACAGAAATGTTTTAATTAAAAAACTACATTAATTTTTTGCAAGAACGCGTGTAGTACACATAGAATAGGCGTCAATAATCTTGAAATAAAGATTAATTGGAATGTAAAGAGTTTGTGAAGATGTCCAATTAGCCGGTTGACTCACGTTGTTGGAGTTAACAATTATCTTGAGAACTGTTGTCTTCCTTTCTCAAAAATACTGCAATTTTCGGAAGTGGCGAACTAACATTAATTAACTTGTTCTAATTAAAATTAAACATTGTTCTGGATAAATTGTTATTTCGATTATGTTTTTTTACCAACAACTGTTCATCAAAAAATGTATTTTAGTAAAAGGTGCACTGGAAGCTGTAGGTGTTGCACAACTTCGAGATAATTAATATGAACTAGCGCACCCGTGCGAGAACTCTGGCATGTTACACTCCACACTCTTCCTTATTTTTCCATTTCCTATTAACCCTGTAATTTATCTATTTCTTCAAGACCCTCAGTCACTTGTTCTATATGTTTCCTTGTAAATGATAACAATACAATACACCCTTGTGAAAATAAACTATTCTTATGAAACATTACCGAGCAGAGAGGTACACCCGTATAATTCAATCGCGTAGAAAATCAAGTAATTAGTTTAATTTCGCATAGAGTTGCAGATTCTGCACGGCTCTGAATACGCGGGATATAATTGAAAAACGTCGAACAAGCAAAATGTTAGTTTTTAAGGTCCCAAAGCTCTTCTTTAGGATTTATTCAATTATATAGATTTAACAATGCTGTCAAGTGTTGCGTGTTGCATATTTAGATACGTATTTCTAAACAAACCCTTCATATTTCAAAGTCAAAGTGTAATTCGTCTCGTCTCCGTGAAATTCTATTTCTTTAGAGACCTCGTTTATAATGATTGGTTGCGGAGAGGGCCGTAAAAGGTATGTATACTACTGAAATAATATTTGGGGCGATTAGGAAGATCGGAGTCTTGTCACCCAACTTGGACACGCGTAGCGAAGCGTCAAAATTGTGAAATGTGTTACACAAAAAATTCTGCGTTGGAGAGGCTCAAGGATATTTTACGTTAATCGCACAGGCCGATAACCGGAGCCTCGTTACTCAACGTGGACAAGCGTATCAAAGACTCACAACCCTTTGAGAGTGTGGGGAAATAAATACGACTCCATTGCGCGAGCTGTGGCGTTGCTGTTGGCCATGGAAGTTGTCGTAGAAGAGGGTCTATTCCTTCTCGCTCGGTACAAAATAAATAAAACATGATTTTCTTTATTACAAAATGTTGCTATTTTTGAACTACGTCTTACAATACTTAATGAAGATATATATTTTTCTTCTAATAAACTTTTTTACCCCAATTAGTTATTTAATCAGTGTTGTATATTTATTTTGAACATATTAGTAAATGATGCGGTAGTTCGAAGCAGAACCGAAACGCAGCCCAATGCAGAGAGACTAAGAAACTAGCTCGTGTGTTATAATCTGTGTCTTTCTGTAACCTCACTAGCTACTTTCTCGTATACGTTAGTATACACGGAGTAAAATACTTCGTCAAGAGAAAGTTCAGTCATTCTGTGGAAAATCGATATCGAAATTTCAATGTAAATATACATTAGGGGTCCCCTGATATTGAATCCATTTTTCCTTCAAAACTGTCCACCTTTGTACACCTTTTCGGAGATCAAGGGAGGAGCAGGAACTTTAGTTTTACATTTGGAAAGAGCAAACAAAAAACTCTCGGGTACGTCTTTAACGACTGATTGAGAGAGGTGGCAGAGGGCACCAACTGATGTCACCAAAGAGCCTCTGATAGGGAGACCCTAGGTTCGAATCCCAACGGTGGCAGCATTTTTGACATTAGTTAGATAGCAATGTTGCTGAGTCGCTGTCTAGAGGAGAATTCTAGCATCCGGCTGCCTTAATTGGCAGTTTTCTGTATTTTTTCTTATCAGTATCAGGGAAATGTCGGATCAGTACCCTAACAAACGCACCACGGAAGCCGAGATCTTTCCTTCGCCTTCCTTGTCCTATTTTCACGATTTCCTCACTTATACTTCAATTAAAACGGATCTTTTAAGATCTTTTTCTGTCACGAGACACTGCCTTTCAGTCAGCTTCGTTAAGACAGACATTTCTGGAATAGGAGCTCTCGATTGGAGGACAGTGCCCTCTCCTTCCTGCTCGTGGCCTCAAAATGACTCGCTGTTTCACTGGATGTGGACAGACACTTGCACGTACATGCACTACACTACCACACATGCTGGGAGCCTGGTTGGGAGCTCGGTGCTTGCCGAATGGGCGCGTGCCATGCTTGTGAAGGAAACGCCGCTATCCTATGGGTAAATTGTCGCCGGATCCCCCCATGCAGCGGACAAGATCACCCGCCGAGGAAAATAATACTACACTTATTAGGCTAATGACCTAGCCGTTGACGGACCGAACAGCAATCAACAATCAATCAATCAATCAAACGAATAAACAAACTTACCTTAAAGGGTTGAGTTAACTCATAAATCCTCAATGAGGATGGAACCTGAAAGCAGAGGACCTTGACGAAGTAGAAAATATTAAATTACATTAAGTATAAAAAGTGATAATACAGTAATGGCAAAATTGAATAAAAAGTATATACAATAAGAATATAAATTGCGTTATGTTAAGTTTTAACATAGCAGCTACAACTGGATGGTAACATAATCAAATGGGTCAAGAACAAACAAAAATTGCAGTATTTTAAATCTCCATATCAGTTTCATCCAGATTTATGTTAAGTAAAATGCCGGGCGCTACAAAATTTGAGTTTTGTAGAAGCCGCAATCAAAAACATGCAATTATGCATTAATGTGGCAATAAATAATAGTAAATGAGCATTACAAAAATAAATGAAAAACAGCCATAGATTTCTGCTAGTATGAGCCCGAGTAAGAGTCCAAAAATATTAAATTAAAAATTAAATATTAAAAAGTCCTTTAAGGGTTTAATGATCCTCTCATTAAATAATATACTTGTCTAGGTGCTAAATAACTAGTTATTTTGACTGCATGGTTCTTATATTGTTAGTTTTTAATATTAGTTTGACTGTTTATTAATTAAAGGGCTCAATTTGTCTTATTGTCCAAGAAAGCGGAGTAGATATAATGAAGATTTAAGTAAGCATTAAAAGAAATACATAAAATATTACATAAAATAATATTAATAAAATATTTAAGAATTTATCTTTCAAGTGATGAAAATTACAATGATCATTATAATCATTGTAATTGAGAAATACAATTTTCTCAAGCTACTTCTTTTTTTCAAATTTTAAATAGTAATATAAATGGCTACTGTGCACGTTAAAGAAATTGGGCATTAGGTTACTTAAATTGCGGAAATGGTTATAAAAAACTCAGAATTAAGAAATATTTTTGGGAAAAATTAATAAAAATAGTTTAATGAAATTAATATTTACAAAAACTCATTTTATTGAAATAACTCTTTGATATTTATTCATTGTTTTGGGGCATGAAGCGCGATTGTGGTAATCTTCACCACAGGTCTTTAGCAGCGAGCACCGCTGGTGTAGTGGAATCATGCAAGATTCCCATTCTTGCGACCCGGGTTCGATTCCCGGGCGGTGCAATTGCGTTTTTGATTTTAAACTAATCAAGGATCAATGACACTGACATACTTACAGAACTAGTTCCAAACAAATATTCTCGACAGCAAAAACTTCACGAAATTCACGAAATGGTGGAATCTCCATCAGGCCTAGTATTGTACAAAAGGGAGAACAACAGAATTGCGGAAACCCCGAATAAACAAAGTGCATTTTTACTAGTTCGAATGTATTCAAAAAAACAGTTAAGAAGAAATGTGTTAATTACCAATATATATATTACTATTTACAATGTCACAATGTGCTAAACCGTCACTTACAATTTTTGTGTAATTTATTCCCGTGAAGCCCAGTCCCAAAATTATATTCTTAGATGAGCAAACTCCAAGTAATGGAGGTTCCACTTTAATTTTCTTTAATTTAATCATGAATGTGTTTTTCCTTTGTATTAAAATAAACTGTAAAATAATGGCAAAAACTTAATTAAAATACACTAAATTCAGGTGACGGTTTTTGTTCAACAAAAATATTAATTTTTACTGTCCAACATAGCGTTTATTATGTATATTTTAAAGATATTATTCAGTGACTTCATTTGAATATTTATTACCCTGTAAAATATAGAAATGAAGTTACTCTTACAAAAATTGCTAAGAAGGGTTATTTAAAGTTTTCCCTCTATCAAAAGCAAGTGTTTTTTTTACTTCTTTTACCCCATCCGATTATTTAAAATCTTCTTACTTCGAGGTAAGAATGTGGACGTATTTGACTTGCGGAGGGAAAGAAAATATCTCATATCTTCTAAAAGCGGCGAAATATGCCTTTACGAATTGCCCATTTTTATTTTTTATTGTCTTTTGCTAACATACATAATTTCCGTATATGTTGGAAACATTATTTTATAACAATTCGCAAATATTCGTACTATAATTGTTGCTGGAAACAGATTACATTATAAATACTTTAACTTTCTGAGTAGGTATACTAAAAAATTACAAACCAAATGTGGACTGGTTTTTCGCTGAAAAGAAATCGAAACTAAAAGAGAACTTATCCTGCGAAATCAAAACATTCGGAAAGAAATGAAACTGTGCAGACCGTTATTCTTCAACCGGTTGTGATTTGAGTTTCGGTGGCGATGTCGGGCGCCCCCGGCGGCCGGCGGCGTCGATGGGTGCGACGCGCTTCCACGGTCCAAACACGGCCCAAGTGATGGATTTGTAAGGGCCAAAAATGTCACTAGTACGCCTTCCTTCTAAGGCGATGGAAAGCCGACTGCCCTATGCCGTAAATTTTCTGCATTCAAATAAAACAAAAACTCAAGCGAAAAGAAGACTATGAGCTTCATTGAAATCTATTTCTTCGCGTTTCTGACACACTTTTTTCCTCTGATAGACGCTATATGAAAGGAATAAACCGAAATTTGCGTGGTCAGATGGGAGGGCAGGTTGCATGATCTGAGTCACACCATATAAAATAAGGCGTAAACGAACTGAATAGTTCGTAGTATCAAACATGATAACTGAAGATTCGTCCTCAGTTAGGGTCTGGATTTTTCTCTGGTTCGAATTCTGTAAATGTTTCCGCCTTTTCATTTAGTTGAGAGATAACACCTCTTGCACTATCTAAAATATCGTTCGTAATTTCCCAAGAAATCAAAGACCGGTTCTGGTGTTTCATATAAAATTCCGTGATTAATTTGACATTCCAAGAACATGAGCGAGGAGAAAAGAGCAAAAAGAACAAAAGTAGGGGGGAGCAGGAAGCACGCGAGAGTAGGAATAAGGGAAATAATAAAAAGAAATAGAAAGGGTAGAAGACGAAAATGAACGAGATGATATATTAGAAGAAAGACAGAGGGGGGTAAAGAGGAGATGAAAGGAAAGGAGATGAAACAGTAGAAGAAAGAGGAAAAGAGAAGAAGAAGAAGAAGAAGAAGAAGAAGAAGAAGAAGAAGAAGAAGAAGCAGTGAAAGAATGTCGAAAGGAACAGAAGCGACGAGCTTGAAGGACGTCGGAAAGGGCGGCAGCGTCGCGTGAAATGGAACACTCCATTCAATTGTTTCTCCAGCGAAGGCCACTAGTTGCGGTGGCCCGCCGCTTGCGCGGGCGGCGGCTCATGCGATCGGCTCTATTGAGCTGGCGCCTCCCTCCGGCTGTCTGCTCTTTCCCCGCGACTTCTTTTACCGCCCCGCCCCCCCCCCGTTGGCATCCGGTGGGGATCGAAGGCCTGGCGCTCTATAGGAAAGGCATCAACGCGCGACGCACTGTGGGCCAGCCCCAACCGCGTTTCCTACTTCTGGGCTCCATTGAATTTCCCGGCGCGGCAACAGCGATGATGTTTAATCCCATAAGTGTAGTGCAAGTATTTTTCTCCGAAGGTGGTTGTGTTAGTTTCCTGCTCGAACGTGAGATACAGCGTCAAACTACACGTCGGTTTGCGAGGTCTTCCTCCTTGAACAATGACGCTTCATCTGTAGGCGAAAAAGTATTCTTTTGTTAAATATTTTCAAAGGAAAATTATGATAATTATACTCGCGTAGTTGGCGCATTATCCCAGGGGGTGAGCCTGTTTTCCGACAATGCTAGAGGTGAACTAGAGAAGAATGCCAATATGCTCAATCCTATAGAATGCGTTTGTTTTCTTCATGGTTGTCAGAAGTTTTTATTCCCAAAAAGCTAATTTATTTTTAGAACAAGATCAACTGATTAAAAGCTGACAACGATTTAGCCTTGTTGCAAAGTTCTTACACTTCAATGATGGATTTCTAGCGTTGATAAACTGATCATTACCTACACGTTACATAAATATAATAATTTTACTCGTATGAACGGAGTTTTAAAACATGTTAAGAACGCACACGGAGTTATTCAGCACGTTTACTTGAGTAAAATAATCCAAACGATATAGAGATACTTTATGCACGGGAGGAAGGCATAATCGAGTGATATCTTCACCATCATGTGTAATTTTTCATATGACATTCATTATTCCATTTGTTTAGGTAAAATATAAATTAAAAAGCATCTACTGACGAGCGAGAAAATAAAAATTGTTGCTGGTTTCGCGAAAAGGGGCGCTCCAAAGAGGAGTTATCACAAGCTATTAACCGCAGAAGCAACAGTTCGCACATTCAGAATGCTCTTTACCTTTCTAGATTAAAAATCAAATGTTATTTTTTAAGTTAATGTGATCAGTTATTTTTATATTTATTTACTGTTTCATTCTTAATTTTTTAATTTAGTTAATAGAATTTTATTGTAATGCGCTTTTTTCGTTAATGTGTTGGCTTCTACCTTGAGGTGTGTGCGCGGAGTGGGCGCTTGGGAGCGCTGTGCGCCGCGTGGGGGCGGGGGGAGGGGGGCGGGGGCGGGGCAGGCGGCAGATGCGGTTGGGGCCGAGGACGACGTCGGAAGCTGCCGTCCCCGCCCCCTGGCCCGGCTCTTCGCTCCAGGACGCGGGAAATGTATTTGCATGCGGGGGACAATTCATTCTTCTCTTCAAATCTGAACACGAAAAGCGAAAATCCTTGAAATAACGAATTTATATTTTATTTGTATTTTTAATTATAATTATAGTTATTAATATTATTGTTATTGTTGTTACCTAAGAGGGAACATGTCAATATGAAACTTTTTTGAAGGTGTGGTGATAAAAGAAATTTATGGTTGCTGGTTCTTCGCATTTTACACTTAGAAATATTATCCACTGTATCTAAAACGTGTTCGATATAAGTCAAAGTTATTGGTGTGACTATAAAGAAAAAAAATTGTCTTACGGCAATGTAAATATTTTATAGCAAAATGTAATGGGAACACTTCGACAAATAAAAATATTTTTTCATTGTCTTAAATTGTTTTCTAAATATACTATCACCCCTTCAGAACAGGAATTGGTCGAAAGTCGCTCTCTTGCAATGCAAATATACTTAATAATCGTCAATTTAGTAATTGACTCCCTGCCTGGATCAGTCCACAGGCCAACCTGGGCCTCTTCCAGTGCATCACACGGAGTCGTTCGAGGGGCTGCCTTCTGGTAGCCATTTGCCCATTTTTCACATCCCCCTACAAAACTACCGGCAAACTTTATCTCAGAGAAGCGTTGCCGCTGATTGTGCAACGGCTCTGGCCGGAGGTGCTATGTTTGAGTCCCTACACTAGTTTCTGGCTGATTGTCGACACTACTTACATAGCTAGGTCGAGTGAAGTGGCTGTCTGCTAGAACATTCGAGCGCCCCATTCTGTGGTGGCTACATCAGCGTATTTTCTCCACTCAGTACCGGTACTCAGTACTCAATCATACGTACATTGATGTTATACAATGTTTTTAATACAAAGAAGGTTCATGGTAGAGACATTGCAATAGAAGCAAAAAACTGTAATTGCACATTTGTAATATACAATGCGATATCAGAGGTGCCATGCACCCAATTTGAATATGAAATATCTCGAAATCTCACGGAACCACAAAGGAGATGAACCGAAAATGACAACTCTTCGGATAGCATTTGACTCTGTTTCATCAAACCCATATGTTTCTCTTAGAGGCCACGCAATGGAAGCAAGCTTGAAATAATCTGCCATAGCTAAGCTATGAATAAGTTTTAAATCGTTTTAAGCACTAAATACTCCTTAGTTTATGCTAATGAGACATTGATCGTCAAGTGTTCCGATGGCGTAGTGAGTGTTTTGTACCTGGAGGTGGCGGGATCCTCCGCTGGATGACGAGATCCCGTACAGCATGAAAGAGGAAGTACGTACACTGCCCCAACTGGGTCATGCTGTAAGTCTCCAACTGCTCTCCCGGCACATAAGGTAGTGTGCGGCGAGTGTGTTACGTGATGGGTGGAAAGACGATGAGGAAGACTGAAAAAAATCGCGCGCAATCCGTGGCCCGTTTATTAGGGTACCACTCCGGTCTGGTATTGATGAGATAAATCACGGGAAACTCCCCATTACAGCAGCCGGTCGCTGAAATTCTTCTCCAGACAGCGACTGAAATCGATTCAGCTACGCAGCTACCGACGAATCTCCACCCAGACGGCCCTCGAACCCCAGGCCCTCGGGCAGAGTCGTTGCAGGATGCCAAAGCTGGCTGCGATCGCAACTCAACCTGAGTTAGTTCGGGGGTGAGGTTGGGACATAGATGAAGTTCAGTAGGTCATTTGATTCCCTTTCGACAGGACTGAAATTACATTTGACTTTTTCTTTAAAATTTGAAAGAATGCTTGGACGAAAACATTTTTAAGATTTTCGAGGGTCCTACCTAACGAACACTTGTTTCGTTAAACTTACAATAATTAAATCCTTCATTTAACCTAAAAAAGTGCAATTGAAATTTGAAACAAACGATTCTTGTTCTGAAAAATAAAAAAAATGCGTAATATATAGTCATTTGTAGATTGTTGTTCATTCTGGTTAGAGCTTTAAAATAACGATATATTCTTCTTAAAAACTGCCTTCGAAAGTTAGGCTCCAACTTTTTTAAAACCTCTAAATTAAAAAGAATATCGGTTGGTCGAATTGCTGAAGTTTTCAGAATATGTGAACAAAATTTTCTCAGAGTTCCAAATTCTTTCCTTCATTTTTTATATAAGAGAGACAATGCGCTAAGGACCTATTGGGATAAAAGCGTTTGATTTCTAAAATATTACACACGTTTTATCTTGCGTGTCGTTAAGATTTACCTTAGAAGAGTATTCCATAATTTAATGCATTTATGGCGAAGACTCTCCAAATGATCTTGGATTCTAGAAAGCTTTAGAGTGTAAATGAGCTTAATATGACTCATTTTTAAATTATTAATTAATTAAATTTTTTTCAAAACTGTTTTCAAATTCGAAACTCTTCAGAAGAAAAGTTGAGCTATTCGAGATACTACAGATGATACCGAGATAAAGATATTATATATATATATATATATATATATATATATATATTAAACGATTAGGAGGCCGAAAAATTGAGAAAATTACTTATTTTTTAAGACCATTTCTTCAATCTAAATAGATTTTCAGGAAAAGAAACTACAGAATTGTGTTAATTAATCAAATCTATAAATATTCTCTGTTAAGGCTTCATTTGAGTTTGGACGGGCATTTGAAACATTATATTGACGTAAAGTCGAACATAAGGAGGACATACTTGTTCCTAGAAACACCCTCTGATGTGAAGAACGCAGAATGCATATCCTGAATAAAAGATATGTCTGTAAATAAAATAATTAAAATACTGTCCTAAACACCAAAAGCGTTAGAAATGGCGTCTGTTGTTCATTTACTAATTGCGTTTATAAGTTTTGTGGACAGCTGTTTTTGTAGTTTCACGCCGCTTGTGTGCGGTAATCGTGGAAAGCAAAGAGAATGCAGATCTCTGGCCTTCAGTAACTCACACGATTTTGCATAATGGCTGACGGGCGACCGATATCAACGTACCTTCCACACAAACTCGCATCGGTTCGTTTCCTGCTTCCCGTATTCAACAAAACCGTGAAAGGGTCGCCGAAGATCTCCATACATTTATGTGTCGTCACAGCTGTGCTGCTACGTCGTGCCCTCTGGCTGTCAAGTGACGAATCATTGAGTAATATCATTTGCTTCTGTTTAGGTTCCGTTGGCCCATATGTTTTGGGTGTTTCTGAGTGCGATTTGGAGAAAATTAATAACTATCTGGGAGGTGCGGAAGTCAAAATACATTTCCTGAGGTGCGATTAGCCCCAAGGAGGGCTTATAATCGGCAAATCAGTATCTTGGCGCAAATTTAAAATGAAAATTTATAAATCAATAACAAGTGGTTAAATTTTGTAAATTTGAGAAAATTGTTCTTTCAGTACATCTATATAAAGATACACTTGTCGAAAAACGCTAGCTTATTTCAGAAAACAGATATTTTTAACGGACCGATAAAATTATGTGTACGAAAAAAAAGCACGCACACGATTGGGGTCTCTCTTGCTGATAGCTATGAAACAAATTGGTTTCCCATCGGACATCGGAGCCAATTCACTCAACCCTCGCTGTTTTATTTCCCAGCGCCAGTTCAATGCACACGCTAGACTTCACTAACGCAAGGCAGGCTCCACCATGTTTTATTGCTCCAAAATGATTGTTTTTGTTTAATCTTCGAAGGACGTAGAAAAAAATTGTAAACTGGGGAAAATTAATGTCAATATGAGTGATACCTATGTGACTCAGGTTGACTAATGGTGTTCTCGTTCTGAAATGAAGGGTCGAACAAAGACATCTCATTTCGTTAATTCTCTTGCTCCTTTGGCCTTTCAGCAATCGGTCCATCTCAACCAGTTTAGGACAGGTCTCTCCTCAATTTCTACCACAATACATTTAATAATATCAGTTTTTGCATGAACTTCACTCTTCTGAATTCTCTATGTTTGGCAAAACGTGTAGCAGATAAAATAACATGAAAAGTGCAGAATGATTTACAAACTGAAATTCTGGAAATAGGTGAAACTTGAAATGTTTCAAACTTTATACAAGACTGTATTTGGAGTTTGGTTTATCGACGGTTAGAGGTTGCATTGATAAGAAATTGGGTTGACATACTAACTTATGATATAAATTTATTTTTCTACTCCCATTGTACAATACTCTGTCATTTGATGGCTGCAACCTGTTGCTTAGTGATACCCATTACGATACAGATTTCATTATGTTACAGGTTGTTGACCAATCACAGCGAAGATTACAAATCAAGAATGGTAAATCAAGAATCGTAATTTCACTTTGACCCTATTTAACTAGCGCAGTGGTAGTTATTGAAGGGAACATTTGACTGACGTTTGAGATCTGAACGTAAATCATTTTGGCTTTTGTGTTGCTGCCGTGAGGTTGTCCTTAAAAACGACAAATTCTTTAGTTTAAAATGTCTACTGATTCAAAGGTGGAGCTGACAACTCCAGCAATGAAAAGCGAAAAAGGTAACGTAGGAATAGTTATTGCCGCAACTTTTACACTCCCGATAAAGAAGGGCTTGTAACATAAAGCCACCTGGGGTGGGCAGTGTAGGACGCGGTCCGCTAGGGGTTCTTAGCTGAAACCTGCATGTCAACTGCCACGAAACAATTCAATGCAAACGTCGAACTTATAAAAGTTGCCATAAGTCCTAGAAATAGTATCGTATGAAACGCAATGTAATGGGTATTAATGCACTCGTATGAAGATTACGATACTCGGTCGGGGATACTCGGTCTGTTAATACCCATCATTACATCATCGTTTTATAATGTAAAAACTATCAAATCAGTGTTAAATTGCTTTTATCAGTGTTAACTTGCCGAATAGTTTTGTTATTCACAATATTCCCATTTCGAAATTCCCTTTTTACTTATATTTTTTTTGGTTCAGAACATATTTCAGTTATATTTCAGTACATGTGAAATTTTCCATTTCATAAAACCATAAAATGATACTCTTAAAATTCGTTTTGTCAATCGCTAATTGACTTTAGCTAGTGGATGTCAATTGTTGTAGGATGCCGGTGGATATTGTAATAAAGAATTCAATTACAAAGAAGCCGTTATTTTGGTAGAATACAATTTTGATGAATATCTTAGCTCCAATTCGCTAATTATTAAAATGACATGATAACAATTCACACCTAGTGGGCTTTTAAAATTGCTTACTGAATTTTAAGGAAATAATATTTATGTTTAGAATCGAATGCGCTTGAATACCAAAAAGGCGCTACGAACAGGATTTGAACCAGTGCGAGCATATTCCAGTGGACATCGAGCACAACTCCTTAACCACTCGGACACCGCAGCTCACGTGAATAGTCTCGTCAGACAGAATTACAATTCTCAGTAGATGTGTAGGAATTCAATGAGAACAAGAGTAATACCCGCTACGGACAGGATTCGAACCTGTGCGGGCATAGCCCATTGGATTTCGAGTCCAACTCCTTAACCACTCGGACACCGCAGCTTACAGAACTCCCCTCATCAGTTAGAATTTCAATTATTAGTAGATGTGTAGTAATGCCATGAGGACAAAAATGGAATCCGCTACGGACAGGATTCGAACCTGTGCGGCATAGCCCATTGGATTTCGAGTCCAACTCCTTAACCACTCGGACACCGCAGCTTGCGGAACTCCCCTCATCAGTTAGAATTTCAATTATTAGTAGATGTGTAGTAATGCCATGAGGACAAAAATGGAATCCGCTACGGACAGGATTCGAACCTGTGCGGGCATAGCCCATTGGATTTCGAGTCCAACTCCTTAACCACTCGGACACCAGCTTCAGAATCCCTATCAGTAGAATTTCAATTATTAGCAGATCTGTAGTAATGCTGAACATAGAGATTTTAAATATAAAAGATTGATTAAATTTCTGATATTTTAGTTGAGTTTCCTAGATGTAACATATTAGGAGGAATTTAATAGTGAACCAATATGAATCGCGACCGGTCCACAAGTCACCACCGGCACAAATTGATCATTGCCCGCACGGACCTACAGTGATAGCCCACAGGATGGCAGATAAACACTAGATGGATAAATACACGGCAATGGTGATGCCGTTAAACTTTAACTAATTACATTTAAATTTATTGAGATTCAAAGTTTCTGGAAGGTGACACGTCGCTCGTGACGCAGTATCGTATGATGTACTAAAGTCAGTGTTGCCTCTTGAGTATAATCTGCTCTACGAAACTGGGGTTCAATATTTACAAGCACAATAAAAGGAATGATACAGTATGGGAGTATTTATGTAAAATATCAATAAACTGTACTGAATTATGGAAATGGACTGTCAAGGAATACACCATTTAACTGCAACGGGATCCAAACTCCATCCATGGCCGTCCAATGCTCTCCGTGGACCGGACGAGACTCTCGTGCGTTTAATATTTACATGCTCCCAGAGAGTTCATCGATCTTTACTTCTCACATTGAACGCCATAATAATTATATTTTTGGGTAAAATTGTTCTTGCGTTCATTCATTTTTATAAGCAGTAACATCTTATAAAATATATATTTAATTTCGTTTAAATTTTGGGAATTAACTTATACAATCTAACAGTATAAACAGTTACTCGTTGAGCATGTATACAAAAATTTACTCTAACATTATTTCGTCATCATAACGTAGTGGTCTTTCACCGTAAACCTAGATGTTAGATGACTATGGTAATCAACATTATTGGGAACATTGCTAGTGAAAATTATTGTAGCAGCTAATCCGATTACTCGGAATAATATGTTGTCTTGAGAAAGTCGTCGCAAAATGAGAGCTGTGTAATGGACACAATACATAACATGTACTACACCAACATCATGACCGACGTAGGTGGCTCAGGGCATCAGTTGATGAGACTGCAGAGTCGTTGACCGGTAGCATTCGATTCTATCTAGATAACTAGTTCTAATGCAGCCGGTGACTGAAGGAAAAATGTAGCGTCCGGCTGCCGTGATGGTAGTTGTCCGTGGTTTCTCCGACCAACACCTTGCGAATGCGGGATCGATGCGCGAACCAGCGGGCCACGGACAGCGCGCGATCTTTCTTTCCTCTCCTTGTCCTCCACAAACATAAGTGGGGTGCGCCGAATCTCGTCTCCAGCGTCCACCACTCGTTATAAAACATGCACTACACTTGCAGGACTAAAGACCTTAAACCGTTGACGTAGCGTTATATAGGGCAAGAAATATCTTTTTTGTCGCCAGGGAAACAATTTTCGACAGGCCAATCTTCATTTCTTTGCATTATTTTTCAGTGCTTCGAAATAAGATAAAATGATTTCTATTCAGCCGATGAAAAGTTCAATATCATCAAGGATTTTTAATACTTTCCCCTAATTTCAGTTTTAAAGTATAGAAGATAACAGTTGAGTTATATTGAATTATTTTAAACTCATTCAGAATAGTTTTAAATGAGGAACGTATGATCGCGATGAATCGAAGTAATAAAAAGGTACTTCCATCTTTAAAATCTAAATTATTTTACATTCTCTCATTCGCTCAATTCTTTTTAATTTTATTATAACTGGCATTAGCTTTCAAATAACTTTCTTGTCAACACCTTTATTAAATTACAGACTTAAAAAAAGAGTAAACAAAAACTCTTGCAATAATATTCCATTCATTCTGCAAAAAATACGAGGAAACTGAATTGCTTTCTTATTTGGTTTGAATTACAATACCGAGAGGAATTATTGTCCGAGGATTTTGAGCAAATTATCGGTTGTCACACAATTTGCTGGAATAAACCTTTTGCGGATTACGCAATGAAGCTAACCAATGCAATGTGATGGATACTGAAATTCCACGGTTGCAATCAACAAATTCTCCGTGTTTTGCCAGTGGCATATTATCTGCATTCCTAATTATATATTTACGTGAATTTGTATTCTAAATGAAATACGTGAGAAGATAGACATGTTGGAAGTAGTAGTATTCGAGGCGGTCTGTATTATTATGTTATTACTAGCCGCCTGCAGCAACAAAAATGCTGCTGAACTAACTCTCACAAAATTGTTTCCCAAAATTTATCACTGACATTGCTCAAAATCAAGAAATAAATTACTCCAGTATAACACAGTATATATTAAATATTTTAACAAAAGAATCTTGAAAATTAAATAACATAGTATAGTATACAGAGTGAGTGATGTAACATCCTGTAGTTTCTAAACGGTTGACGTTATTGCAATATAACTTCCAGGGAAGTGTATGAGAGAATGGGGCGTTTCAATAAATAATCTCCATTTTATTACTTGTATTTTACGAGACATTCAAGTAACTTTGTGCTATTTTCAAAAGGAACTATACATGTTTTTTAGTATGTCATGACGAACGTAAAAAGACGACTCCAAGCGATATACATTTTGTCATGAGTTAGATAAGCATTTCCTTGAGTTTTGATTTTCTGCGACTCGCAATTAACGGCTATTTTGATTATAAACCACACAAGGTCACGCAGCGCTCCCAGTTTTAACGCGCGCTCGGGAAAGGAAAGCCGTTAACTCGTTTTCATTGAACGGACGCAAACTGTTTTACTGAATATCCTGTCTGTTTCCTGAACTACCGTTAGGAGATTTTTACTTGTAAGAATACTTATTTTCAAAATATTTCTTATAACTCAAAAAAATTAAGTCTGCGAACGGCAACAAAAAATAAAATTAGTCATCGCTTGATTTAAGCGTTAAAGAAATAACCATTTTAAACAAATGATTGTCTTTAGTAACGTCTCTTTCTCTTAACTCGTAGACGCAGAGTGGTCCAGCTAATTTCATGGCAGCAAATATCTTTAAAATGCTTTGATGTGTGTGGGTGCAGTTTGCCAGCGCCATGGTGCTGGCAGAAGGGTTGATTTGGTTTCATATTTTTTAACTTTTTTACATTTTTGATTGACTGATCATTGGTTTTGGGCGCGTCAACTGCTAAGGTAGTTAGTCCCGTGTTGTGTGTATTTTGTGGTGTGAAGTGGCGGTGATCTCCCGACAGCGCACCACTCCAGCCGGGAGAAGCCGAAAGCTCGCGATCTCTGTGGCAGTGCATGTAACGCAGGCAGCGCAAGTCGCTAGTGGTAACTACCACGTGCGGAAACCTCGACTCAGTGGAGCGAGCACTGGAAAACCCGGGAAAAATGCGTTAATTTTTAGCGCTTGATTTTATGTGAATTCGTGTACGTGAAATAGTATATACTATATTGAAACGCCTCGGTTTCTAATTGCCCCACTATTCAAACCGCGCGTCTGCAGACAACGGAGCCTGCGAGGAAGCGAACGAACGAGTCCTAGGCGGAGCAGACGGGTCCGAGAAGCGGCGAGACGGAGTGCGTTGGAAATGGAGGGAAGAACAGCGGCGATGTCGTTGCAGCAGAAATACGAGGTCATCGTGTGGTAAAAAGGCAGGAAAGTAAGGTAAAGTAATGAAAGTTAATAATGAAACATGGTGTGGAGTATGGAACTGTGAAATAGTGAGTACACATTAATGGATTTGAACGAAATAACTGTGGAACTTGTGCATCGTGAGGTCAGTATGGGACCATTGGACATGAGTTACAACAAAACAAGTAGTTATTTGTACTGGAATAGCGGAACTTTGAAACTAAACAAATTTATGTGGCATTATCAGCGCCGAAGCTGAAATAATAAGAGGAACCAGCGTAACGTAAAAGACTAAATAAGTGCATGGTGAATAGAAATGACTGGTGGGAGTATTGTCGCGTGCAAGTAAATACCGGTGCACAGCGAAGGATAAATGTACTGTTGAGGACAAGCGGGACTTGCTGTGCACGAAGTGACGAGCGTTAAAGCGGTGGCGTGGTGCGATTGCAGCGAGGCGCAGCGGCCGGTGCGAGGGGCGGGCGAGCGTCCGAAGGTCACCGGCAGCGGAGGGACGCGCAGCAGCGGCCGGGCGCCATGAAACGGCGGCAATGCACACCGTAAGACGCCCAATACGTTAGTTACTCCTACCAAGTAAATAGAGAGCATAGGTAACTTGTGGATGAGTATTACTAGATCTGTCAATAGCGACTATTGAATATGAATAATGAGGGCGGGATACAGAATTCCTGAGTGGTTCAATACATTCAAGTTATCAAGATTTTGTTAATTCATGGAATCAAAATTCTGATTATTTTAACAGGGAACTCTCATTAAAGAAAAGAAAGTAAGTGAAATGTAATGAGTCTCAAACTTATTTGTAAAATTAGTAATATATCTAATCTAATCTAATGTAAATGAGAAACAATTTAGGATACTAATTGTTGAAGTACATTCAACTTGTGGTTAATAAGCAATAAATATTCAGTTTTTTTTATTTTCACTTGTTAACAGAACAATTATTTTCAAAATTAATTCAAAAAACATTCTTGTTCAGTAGTACAAGTGTTTTAATGTTCGTACACTCCCCACGATTTCACGACAATGATCTGCCCCTTCGGTCCTCACAAACTATGAAACTAAAAGTATTCTTTTGAAACCCCTTCAACGGGAACGTCACAAAATATTGTGATACGAACCCACGTTTAGTGTGACGTTTATTTTCAGGTTGATAGATACAAGTTGTTATAGAAATTGTGAAGTTTCAATGATGCAGAAGGTAGGATTGGCTACAAAATTCTTCGAATTAAAAACGGAAATACGAAATTACTCTCCTCTCACCCGGTACACAAAAAGTCACACTTCGCTCTTGCAGATTAGAAAAAAAAATATGTGGAGTTAATTAAATTCATCCACTAAATATAATACTTATTTTGCATATAAATTCGTGATTTGAGAGGGCTATATAAAACAGTGTTATAAGTAAAATATATGTTCCAGGTCCTTATTTATTTAGCTTCACGCTTGCTGAATTCAAAAATCTAAATACTGTGTTTGAGGGAAAGATGGAAATAATAAAGCTTGTTGAGAATTCTATACAGAACGGGAAGAATAATGTAACAGTACATTATGAAACATGATGTATTAATACATGATGGGTATTAATACACGAGTGTAAAATTACGATACCAGCGAGTGTATTAATACCCATTATGAGTTTCATACGGTACTTTTTCTACGACTTATTGTAACTTTTATAAGTTAAACTTTTACATTGAACCGTTTCATGGCAGTTGATATACAGGATTCAGCCAAGGCCACCTAGCGGACAGCTAGGGGTCTACCTGCCGGAGGTGCCTTTGGTTTACCAGTGCGAGAGAATACAAAAGTTTCGGCAATAATTCCGAGGTCACCATTTTCACTTTTTCTCTTATTTCTGGAGGTGCCAACTTCTCCTCTGATTCACTAGACATTTCATACTAAAGAATTGGCCAGCTTTTAAGTACAAATACACGGCGGCAACATATAACACAAAATAACTTGCGTTCTGATCTTAACGACAGTCAAATGTTCCCTCTACCACTACCACTGCGCTAGTCAAATAGAATCAAAGTGAAAAAAAATCAAATTATTTAAAATTACATAAAAAATTTCATGCAATTTTAATGTCCCATTGAACAAAACATTTACTAGAACATTCTCAACAATTAATGAAGATAATACTTAGTTTGTAAGCTTCTCTGTGATTGTCCAAGAACCTGTATCATAACAAAATCTGTATCGTAATTATTCATTGTGCAACGGGTTACAGGCATCGAATGACAGCATTATACAATGGTAGTAGAAAAAGCGATTATATTTACTTTGGAATCTGGAAAAACTGATGTCTGACTAAAACCATTATAAATCTTCCTCTTCCCATATACAATTACAAACTAATTCACTTACTATTGTACCAAATCCTACTTTCATGATGAATTATATTAGGTTGAATGAAATGACTGTGCTCTAATGCAAAATTGAGAGCGGTTAATAGTGTGGCCATTTTCATGTGTGATAATTATTGATATTTTTCCTATAAATGATGTTAAATTGATATTCCTTTGTTTTGTAATTTATTCTGACAATGCGTTTCCGAAATAATGTGATTGCTTTTGATCAACATTGCGAAAAAAATAAAACATCATATAACGTACGAATTGCATTCTAATTAATGAAAATTATACAAATAACTAGACTGAATATGAACATAATTAAAGAAATAATTTACTGACAATATTCAACAGTTATTAAAATCACTCGGAGATCTAACAAAATCACAAACGCAACAAAAACCGAACGTAATATGACAGATGTGAAGCAATACGAATTTTAATAATTGATGCTGACTTTTATTACTATCTATAAGTGTTAATGTGTTGGTATTAATTACTCGCATTTTTTTACTAAACATGAACGGAAACATATGTTTCAATAAAAAGTTATAAAACCAAAGGTTGTACTTTTTGCCCTTTTGCGCGATGGAAAGAGACTCGTAGTAAGTATCTGAACGAATTCGTAACTTCTTAACCTGTCAAAAGATTCTTGTGAACGCAGAAAGGACACTATTTTAAGGTGTTCTAGGGTTTACGACAAGTGGTTTGAACTATTCAAAGTTACGTAATCATGTGGAGTAATTTATTTGCGCCGTAAAGAATTGAAAATTTGAACATCAATTTCTTCAATTTTAACCATGCAAATATCGGTTCTCATAGCGATATTGTAACGAATATTGCATCATCCCCCGGCGCCTCTTCGAGGTCCCTGTTGTCTCGAGTTACGTCATCTGCCGGCGACCACGAGCTGCCCGCGAGCGCGGTTGCATCACCTGCCGGCGGATTAACCCAGAACAGTCGCGGTGTCCGGAAGTTTCTGGATTGTCTTGACAGGTATAAATACGCGACGGCCGGCGACCGCGAGTGAGTCTTGAGTCCGCAGTGGAAGCTGAACTGTGAAGTGTGTGCATCGCGGTGGATAGCTGTGCAGTGAGTGTGCTCAGTGAAGTGAACCGTTGTCAGTGCATCGTACTGTGGTCGGTGACGTGAACTGTGACCAGTGCATCGAACTGTGATCAGCAGTGAACTGTGGCCAGTGCTTAGGACTGTGCGAGGTGCAAGAGAGTGTAGTGTAAATAAATCAAGGGAAGTGTAGGTAAATAAATCCAAGAGAAGTGTAGTGTAAATAAATCAAGAGAAGTGTAGTGTAAATAAATAATCAAGTGTTTTCAGTGATTGTGTTAAGAAACAATTAATAAACGTTTTTTTGTGAAAATAATACGAGACTTTTAATTCACCACCTAAAAACGTAACAATTGGTGTCAGGTGTGGGGTATAACGAGTGGTGAATTAAAACATTAATCAAGATGAGTTTCACAAAAGTTTTAGGGATCTGAAAGTGGCGAGTTGAAGAGAGAGTTAGAAGAGAGGAACAAGACACTTCCGGAACGAAAGCAATATTACAAGAACGTCTTCAAACGCGATGAAGGAGCAGGCGAGGATCCAGAGACTTTTGTCTTCGAGACAACGGGAACTTTTCAGACCTATCCAAAATATTGGAAGGAAAGTTAACAGAAAATTCCAGAAATTTAGAAGCAAGGTTATCGGAAAATTCCAAGAATTTAGAAGGAAAGTTAACTGAAAATTCCAGAATTAGAGGAAGAAGGAAAAAAACGCAGAATAATAAATTGATCGAGAAGAAATGGAAGAAAAAAATTGAGAAGATAGATGAGAAAATATTGAAGAATGAGGAAAAGTTACTAAATCTGTTAGAAGAGAAGCTGAAGGTTTTTACTCCCTCAACAGAAAAATCGAATATAAACATCGTACAGGAACCACTAGAAATGGCGCCAGTAGCCACCGTACGGGAGCCACTGGGAAAAGCACGAGTAAAACCACCTACCTTTGATGGCACTTCTTCATGGTCGAATTATTTGAAGCAATTCAAGGCTGCTGCGACGGTAAATGGCTGGTCCGCAACAGATTGTGCTACGGCCCTGATTTTGGCTTTGCGTGGTAACGCCGTCGATATTCTCGAGACAATACCGACCGATGAACAGTCCAACTTCGAGAAAATTGTCAAGAGACTCGAAACACGGTACGGGCAAGCGCACCTGGAAGACATGTATTTTACCCAGCTAAGGAATCGTGTTCAGAAGCCTGGAGAGAGTCTTCAAGAACTGGAAGCTGATTTTCGCGCCTTTCGGACCCTGATGCCTCGGAGAGTTCCCTGCAACGCACAGCCGTCCGGTGCTTTATTGAAGCGCTACACGATGCAGAAACACAACAAGCATTGAGACTGGCAAGACCGAAAACCTTAGCTGACGCATTAAGTCAAGCACTAGACTTCCAGGTTGCAAAAAGAGCATCGAAACGTGACGGACGAGTACGAGAATTGCAAACCGGCGTCGATACTTATGACGAAAAATATTTTGAGGCAATGGTGGAGAGGTTGATACGCAATTCTAGTAGCGAAAGGCGACAACCTCGATGTTGGAATTGTGGAGAATTAGGGCACGTGAAAAGTCGATGTGACCGTCCACTGAAGCAACAAGGAGAGCAGCAGTCTGTTTGTAAACGCAGCAGTCAGCAGGAAAACTGCAAGCATTGTTGTCATGCGGAAGAGAAGATGTGTCCTACCTTAAGGGTCACTGTCAGTAATGACCAATGGCAACCCAGAGAACTTCAGAAAGATCAGAAAGAGGACACGGAATTGAAACATGTTTGGAAATGGAAAATAGCAGGACGGAGACCAAGTTGGCAAGAAATAGCTCCCTGTTCTTCAGCAGTAAAATCATATTGGGCGCAGTGGGATTCGATTACTGAAGAGGAAGGTGTTCTGAAACGAGTTCTGGAAAGTGAAGACGGCTCGCAGAAGAGGACGCAGATATTGTTACCAGAGTAAGGGTCCCTGAAATATTGAGAGAATTGCATGATGGAACTTCGGAGGACACCTCGTATAACGAAAACCTTAGAGAAAGTGCGCGAACGATTTTACTGGGTTAATTGCAAGCACGGCCCATTTCCAATGTCAAATGATGGAAATAAATACATACTCGTAAAGATGTGGTGCACAAAGTGTCAAGTTAATGCTCAAGCAATGGGCCACATAAAAAGAGAAGAGCGAAGATGAGGCAATACAACGTTGGGAGTCCTTTCGAACGAATTGCCATTGACTTGGCTGGCCCATTTCCAATGTCAAATGATGGAAATAAATACATACTCGTGGCTATGGATTATTTCAGCAAATGGGTTGAAGCATATCCCCTACCTAGCCAAGAGGCCACTGCTATCTCCGAAGTACTGGTTAAGGAATGGGTGAGCCGATTTGGTGTGCCACTGGAATTGCATTCAGATCAAGGACGGAACTTCGAATCCGCAGTGTTTCAAGGGGTGTGTGAACTTCTGGAATAAGAAAAACAAGAACGACAGCCCTACATCCGCAGTCAGACGGAATGGTGGAACGCATGAACAGAACAATGGGAAAATATTTAGCGAAGGTTGTGTCAGATCACCAACGCGACTGGGACCAATACATACATCTTTTTCTTCTAGCCTACCGCTCATCTGTTCATGAGACAACTGGGCAAACGCCTGCTAATATCCTCTTCGGCCGGAACTACGTCTCCATGTGATCTACAGTTTGGTTGTAAAACTAATGAAGAAATAGCCGGTGAAGACTTTGTAAATGACCTAAGACGGAAAATGGACGTAATTCATAACCAGGTGCGTGAAAGAATCCAAATCGCAAGTGACAGGATGAAAGACCGGTATGACATCAAAGCTGAAGGAGGAGGTTATCAACCTAGAGATCATGTCTGGCTGTTTAACCCCCAACGTCGCCGCGGTTTGTGTCCAAAATTACAACGACAGTGGGAAGGACCGTACGAGGTCGTGAAGAGGATAAATGATGTTGTCTACTGAATTAAAAATTGCCGAATGGAAAACCACGAGTCGTTCATTCGAATCGGCTGGCCCCGTACGCAGGAAGTAATGAAAATGATGAAGAAAAGACCGCACGAGTTTGTGAACTGGACATGCAAGAGTGCACATTTCACGAGTTTATGTCTCAGTATAATGAAAAGCATCAAGCGCGTTATGGGGTAACAATGGAGGTGCAACGGATCTGTTTGCGCTACCCAGGAATATGCATTGGCGCATTGTGTCGCCCAGGATTTAGATATGACCAGAGGTGTTGCTACTGTATTCAAGAGAAAATACGGAAGGATAGAAGAATTAAAGAACCAACAACCAGATATTGGGAAGGTACTGCATCTGCACGACGTCAGTCACTATGTTTATTACCTTGTCACAAAAAGTAAGTCATATCACAAGGCATCCTATGAAAATCTTTGGGAAACTCTGATTGAATTACGCCAACAAGTACTGCAAGACAACGTCCAGAAGATTGCCATGTCAAAACTGGGATGTGGTTTTGATGGACTGAACTGGAGAATAGTGAGAAGCATGTTGGAAGTACTGTTCCGGTACACTGGGGTTAGCATCTTAGTCTGCAGCTACCACCATGGAATGTTGTCATATCCAAAGAAGACAATTGACTGCCACTTCTTCTTAACCTCCAACTGCACTAGAGGCTCCAGCTGCAAGTATCGGCATGATTTCACTAAACGCGCTCCGAGACGGATCGCAACTA
The DNA here is from genome assembly GCA_964035755.1 of Teleogryllus oceanicus. Classification (NCBI taxonomy): domain Eukaryota; kingdom Metazoa; phylum Arthropoda; class Insecta; order Orthoptera; family Gryllidae; genus Teleogryllus; species Teleogryllus oceanicus. The sequence continues at coordinate 56,008,699 of CAXIVR010000008.1, forward strand.
AGGAGGGGGTAGTGTAACGAATATTGCGTCATCCCCCGGCGCCACTTCGAGGTCCCTGTTGTCTCGAGTTACGTCATCTGCCGGCGACCACGAGCTGCCCGCGAGCGCGGTTGCATCACCTGCCGGCGGATTAAAACAGTCGCGGTGTCCGGAAGTTTCTGGATTGTCTTGACAGGTATAAATACGCGACGGCCGGCGACCGCGAGTGAGTCTTGAGTCCGCAGTGGAAGCTGAACTGTGAAGTGTGTGCATCGCGGTGGATAGCTGTGCAGTGAGTGTGCTCAGTGAAGTGAACCGTTGTCAGTGCATCGTACTGTGGTCGGTGACGTGAACTGTGACCAGTGCATCGAACTGTGATCAGTGCAGTGAACTGTGGCCAGTGCTTAGGACTGTGCGAGTGTGCAAGAGGAGTGTAGTGTAAATAAATCAAGGGAAGTGTAGTGTAAATAAATCAAGAGAAGTGTAGTGTAAATAAAGAAGAGAAGTGTAGTGTAAATAACTGAAGAGAAGTGTAGTGTAAATAAATAATCAAGTGTTTTCAGTGATTGTGTTAAGAAACAAAATAAACGTTTTTTTTGTGAAAATAATACGAGACTTTTAATTCACCACCTAAAAACGTAACAATATTCTCTCGCAGCAAATTTTCTCAAAATGTAGTGTAATGGACATGGCACTTTATTATTGTTGTTGTTGTTATTATTATTATTATTATTATTATTATTATTATTATTATTATTATAAAATACAGTGCTGAAGATTCGACAGCGCAATTACTAGAAATATTGAGCTTACATGATAGTTTGCATGACGGCCGTAATTGCACTTTACAGTGCGTGGCCTGCCACAAAGGCGCCACTACGCCAGTTGGCGGTTACCAAAGAGGACTTCTGACGATCACGCTGCAGCGGGTGTCGTCAGTGTCATCGCTGTAGGGAAACACAGTGTGTTTAATCTCCTGATGGCCCTTTTTTGCGTTGATGTCATGGCATGCGACGCTCGTGTAACGGGTGCTGTTTCCTTGACATCAGTCTGTGACCCGACATCTGAGTTATCCCATAACCGTTACCGGAATGAGGGCCAAGAAATTTGAAGGAGGCAATTGGATATGGCTTACCAGCCCAACGCCCTTTCCTAAAGATAGACATGCGGACTGAATGTCCAAGAAAAAGTAGAGCGCGGCCCACGGGTCGTTTTTTGAGAAGCTGCTCCAGCACCCGCGTGAAACTGATTGGAAGGAACGACACAAACGACTGAACAGAGCGACCAAACCCTTGAGTCGATACCAATGGAGAGGTCGGCTTTACGGCACCCACTTAGCTTGTAACGAAAACCCTCTTCTATCAGGTTGGTTCTGTGTTTCTGGGTGGTTCAACTTCTGTGGTCACTAGTCCGACAAGGGCTGTGAATGTTATGATTCGGAAAATCCCAGCGTTGCCGCTCTCTGGAACGCACAGATCCACGCTTCAGTTTGCGGTGCTTTCCGCCTCCAGACGCCCCCAGCCAAGACAATCTTCGAAGCTCCCGACTGGTGTCCGACATATGTCGGAGTGTAATGCCTGAAAGTGTGTGTGGGGGAGGGAACGAAGGGAACAAGATCGTGGTCGCTTTGTTGTTACTGCTCCGGCTTCCCTTCATGTTCATTAAAGAAAGTACGAAAACTACCGATCAGAGCAGCAGGCCGCTATAATTCACCTTCTAGTTTCCTAGCTCGTGTCGAAAGGCCCCCGTACTGTTGGATGAAGGATGAAGAAGAAAAGTCTGCGAGCGGTCGGTGTCCTGATAGTGAACTTACAGGTTCGGCTTCCCCTCATGTTGACCGGGAAAAATACAAAAAGGTATTTTTGTACAAAACGTGCAGCAGGCCGCAAACATTCTCCTCCTAGCTACCTAGAGAGTGTCGAAAATTCCCCATACCGTCAGAACTCGAACGCTCTGTCCCTAACCCTCCTGGATACAGACAGGGAACCCAGGACTTCCGGGTCTGTTTAGTTGCGTCCTCTTCCATATCATCTTCCAACGCGCGGATGTGTTTCCGCGCAGCCTCTTTGAAACGCCTGCCGCTCCGCTTCGGGCATTCGCTCGTCAGCGCAGCGCGTTGTCGCGGGGCGTGTCCCTTGCGCAGCGCCGCCGCGCGTCCATACGTCATGCGAGGCCGGCGCCCAGCACGCGCCAGAACACAAAACGCGCCACAGCGGTGGGCGGACAATCCCCTCGCGGTGCGGATGAACGATCGCCGTCTCTGGCCGCCACAGGCTTAGGGGTTTTGCTTTCCCTTCACACACAGTGGCGCCGGCCCACGTACTTTGCTCCCTGAATGGCCGCAGTGTTGCGATTTTGGACAATACAGAAAGACATTGCGATCGCGAGAAAAATATCATGTAACTATTTTACTATTTTAACTCGGTGTGTTTTATAATAATGAAGGAACAGAACAGAAGGTTAGAATGTACTTTTAAACCTTTGTATATGTAGTTGAAGAAGAATACTAAATTGGAACGTATTAAAAGTTGACATCATTTTCTTCCAACAATCTCTGCCCTTCGGTAAACAACTGATAGTTTCATATTGTTTCAAAATACAATATTAATTATAGTTTTTCAATACTCGTATATGCCCTCTTTGATTCCTTCCCACAAGCGAAGCAATATTGCTCGCGAACAGCTGTAGTTTTGGATTCAAAACATATTAGAGTACATTACCACATCTTATTTCACATTCTTTCGCAAAAAAGGTTGGCAAAACATGCAATTAATGTTTTTATTCGAGACACTCATATACGTTTTGAATGAAGACAAATCCCTGCTTCTGGAATTCACCATAAAACAAAACAATGTTAGCAAATTTATCAATACTGATTTGCAGCAAAACACTATTTTGAGGTTTTTGATTAATCTCATGCGAGCGTCGTCGTCTCTGAATTTATAAGCTTTTTCCATAGAAAAGGAATCTTTCCAATAGTTTGCAACGCGTTGTAGAAACCGTGCTCAAAAGAAAGAATTGAGATCACCTCCTTCGTGCCACGGAATTTAGTCAGAGAATTTATCTCGTTTTATTCCTCGACAGACCGTGAATATAATGTAAGTTCAACGATCCAAAGATAAGTTATGCGGTGCGATGAATAGAAGGGAAATTTTCCTTTGGAGCTCGTACGGAGCGATTTCTAATGCGCATTTCGTTTCGTGGATTTGCTACGTTCTGTGCCTGTAAACTAGTAGTCCCTTGCGATACAGTAAGCTGACAAAGGACACTGAAAATTTGTTCTTCTTATTTTAGTTCGGCTCCGAAACTTTCTTTGTTATAATATTAAATGTCGCGTATATTATTCGAGAAATACAATGTATCTGCACTGTGTTATTTAAAAAATTCCAGGCGATGATTGCTTTTGTTTGAAGATTGTGCATTACGGAAAGTAGAAATAACTTTGAAATATGTGTGAAGTTATTTTATAATGAGCACGTGTCAGCACAATGAACAAAATTAATGCTTTGGTCACAATTAAATACCAGCATTTTATTGCGAACAGAAAATCATTTTTGCAAAGTACCACGACGAACATCGTTTTCTTGTTTTTGTGTGAGTAGAAAAAGTGATGTAAGAACTTACTCCTGCGAAGAGATTATGAATTGGAATAGTACACTACTCTGCTCGAACATAGTGTTTTACCGGCAAGTACGGTAACATAGTGTTTTTACGGACAATATAAAATACACTGTGTAATTTATCTTCCCAGTGCAGTCTAATTTTATGGATTTAGCTTTTTAGTCTCAGTTTGTGAAATACGGCATTGAAATAAAATGTACTGTTTCTGATTTTTTTCTGCCTTGCTTTCGTGGCCTATGCATAGTAAAATCGTTATCTTTGGTAGCTTTGTTTCCGGAATATCTTACTTAGTGTAAGTTTTTCAGTCTCAGTTGCAGATTTCCTTAATTCAAAATGAAACTTGTTCTCGTAAAGTTCTCCACTAGAAATAATACTGGTAATAACATACCCGAAACTGGACATTTTAACTTTATCCAGAAGGTTCCAATACTGACATTGTTTTCTTTCAGGTGACAATTTTACCTATAAACGAACTAATGTAATGGTCATGTAGGATTTTTCTCGAAAATATGACAAATACTTTTAGGAAAGGAAAATACACTCATTTGTGTAAACCTCATAAATGTGTTTTCGATGAAGCAAATCTGATAATTGACAAGATGCTGAATGTGGCTCCGCAAGTCGTGGAATGAGGTCATATTCATTTGAGACCTTTGCAACAAGTTGAAATATAATTCCATAATCAGAGTCAAAGCACGTTTCTCTTAAAAATTTCATTGAATATTGCTCTCCTTCAGTTATTAAATACAATTCATAAATATTAAGAAAATATATTATATCGCAGTACATATCGATGAACGACTTGTTGCCATGTAAAAATTAAAGCTGAAAGTTTATTGTGAAACGAGGATACACTGAAACAGCAAACAATACCAAGTAAAGCAATTGAAACGTTAGGAACTTCATTTTTGTTTGAAAAGTCAACATTAGTCATAGGTGACCTCATGTGTGTTAAACTGAATACGATTGTTAGTAACAAACGTTTAATTTTTTGCGACTGTTCTGTACAAAGTCGTTAATACGTATGGCTATGCGGAGTTTATTACCATTTGATTCGTACCAAATCTAAAGTATGCGAAAGTTTTGTGTCGAAACTTGTAGAATGTCTGATGTTTAATGTTATGTTCCAGTAAGTTACTTTCTGCAGATCCCAAACTATAATGGGTGTCATTGAATTTAGAAAATGTAAAATTCGTTTCGGAGAAATTTGAATGCGCACGCGGAATTATGTCGATGTATCGTTATCCGAAGTCATAATTACTGGGATCAATCTGCTGTTCAAAGAATCGTGGTAGTGACAGTTGTAACGCGCGTATCTGTAGGCATTCAGGGAGATAAATGTGATGAATTCATGGAAGACCTGCGTGGTCAAAAACAGGCGAACGCTGAGCTGCGAACTGCACGAGACGGATGCATGAAACAAAGTAACAAAAGAAGTCGATTTGAACAGCGGTGATAAAACTCCTGCTCGTGGCGAGAATTATAGCGAAGCGAAGTTGTACAATTTTAACTAGCGTACCCGTGTGAAAACTCTCGCATGCTAAACCCCACCCTCTTCCTTATTTTCCCATTTCCATATTAACTCGTAATACTCTTTTTCTTCAAGACTCTTATCCTCAGTCACTTGTTCTTGTTTTGTGCACCTCCTTGTAATTGGTAACAATACAACGTCCTTGTAATACAAAAAATTCTTATTTAACCTTACTACAGTGCTGTGAGGTATAACAAAGGAACTCAATCGCGTAGATATCAAGTAATTAGTTTAATTTCTTATACAGTTGCAGATTCTACGGGCTCTGCAAAGGAGGGGTAGAATTGAAAGGTGTCGACCCTGCAAAAATGCAATAGAATGTTGAAGGTCTCATTCTGTAGATTTCGGTGTAAGAAAAGTTTCTTTGAGTCCATGGATCTCAAACTTTTAGATTTTATGGCATAAAACGCTTTTTTAGGAGTTATTTAACAATATAAATTCAAACATTTGAGCGAGTGTGGCGTGTTCTATTTGACATGAATATTTAGTTGCATCTTTTTAAACAAATCCTTCATATTTCTTAAGTCAAAGTGCAATTCGTCACGTCTCTGTGAATCCGTAAGCCACAAGTTCCAAAGATAGGTTTTAAGGTTTCAGGTTACGAGATTGCCTTGATAGAGTGCTGTGACAGAAAAACAAGTTGCAGGCAACATCACAATACTGGATGCTATTATTTCACAAACATCCTTGATTGATGTTAAAGTTTGATCAACACACACTGGATGAATGTTACTATTATGCAATTTATTGTAAAACTGGAAACATGACATTAAATGTCATGTAGACAAAATTTAAATTTGCCGAGTAACCGCATTAATATGTCGGACACGCATGTCGGCTAGACCTCGACAGAGGGAAATTCTATTTTAAGTGCAAACGGTTGCACGCAGCTGGAAATGGTGCGAGATGCATTTTCATATCAGAAATTACAATTTCCTGTCGTAATTGTCACAAACACGAAAGTAGCTGATTTCGAAATTTGTATTTTTACATAAGTATTCCAGTTACCAGTTATAATTTAACTATACTCGTAATGTTATTAGATCTGTAAAGATAAGCATGTTTCGCGTGAGGACTAATCAAAGCAGCAGATTCATGGTAGGTTAGGACCTTGAGCTTGGAAGACAAATCACCAAAATTCGTAGATGCGGCGGAAACCATTCATTTTGGCGAATGTTGCCAGTGGCACCCAGAAGGAAAGGGGCGGCGACGGCGACTTGTGCAGGCCCTGACTCAACTGGGATCCGATTTTGTGTATTCAAAATATTTTTTATCAAAAGCCTAAGTCATTGTAGTGCACAAGTACTGAGAGTTGCGCAAAATATATTTTACATTATATCGTTTTAATAACCTTTCTCTGTCCGCCTGTCACTGTTAATCCTTTGAAATCCTCTAATCGTGATACAAGATGTGACGCATCTTGGAACTGCCGAAACTATCGAAAAAAAATGCTTTTGGAGTTTTGAAGTCACCTGTACTGGGGTTTTTGCAACGTAGCCGATGATATTAGATCATTGTTACACCTCCCGCCTTATAAAACGAATCTTTTTAATTCATTCGCGAACGTCCTTCTCAACGGGGTTATGGCCTCAGACATGTGCTTATCACTGTTACAAAGATTCATTTTATAAGGCAGGAGGTGTAAAAATGACCTAATGTTATCGGCCAAGTTACAAAAACCCAAGTATCCGTAGACGATCATATTGTATTGCTCTCGAATAGAATCAATCTATCTAGACATTTTCAGATACTTCTGAAATAACTCTAGGAAAAAAGTCTTGAGCAGTTTTATGCAACTACAATACTGAAACGCTATACACGAATTGCGTTTTCGACTTAACTTGACTCTTATGACATGATTCATTATATTCACACTATTTAAAAGTGGAAGAGCATTGCAATACGGAAATCAACTGGGATCATGAAGTACTTAATATGGCGGAGATGGCGACTACGTACCATTTTTAAAACAGTGCTTTTGCTTGCGTTAATAGCAATTTATTCCATAACAACTCATCCCTTCCTGAGGATAAGTAAGGCAAACTAGAAATTAGAGAATTGAAAACTAACCTTTGTCTCATTAAAATTAGTTTTTAGTCATAATTGAGTGTTTTAATGAATCATTTCAAAGGTGAATTACTTTTCTGGATTTCACTGGGTAGTCCAACTACTCTACAACACGGCAACCCACATTAGCTTACAATAAAGATTTCGGTAACACTGTGTAGGGACAACATATGAATAATTCTACAGTCGTAATAATTAATGTTACTCTGTGGGATTATCTTTTCAATTAATCTAAGTTATGATGCGAATTTTAATGATACACGATGGCTGGTAGTGAGATTAGATAAAAACAGAAGCACTACGCTATGTATGTATTTATGGATTGAAATAACGTACAAATATCCTAATTAAGTTGTCAAAATATCTAGGACAGTCGTTTGAACGCTAGACAAAATTTGTGGAATTAAAATGTGCATAATTTAAGAAGTATTGTAATAATATTTGTTATAAAATATTTAATGCGTGAAATTATTCTTAACTGTATTGTACTAATATTCTTTTCATTGAAAATGTAGGCACACTCGTGCATTTGGGGCTAATACAAACAGTGGTGTTATATGAACGTCCCCTACGTTACAAAATACCATTACTCGCAGAGGTTTGTTCCAAAATATCATTTGTTAAATCACAAACTGCTGACGTCAGTATTTTATTTTGGACGAAATTTTGTAATGTATGATCTTTCGAGGAAACATAAATAGATAAAATCTCTACTCAGAGAGTTGGGTAACTGTCATTTTCATTGTATTTCTCATTTATTCATAAAAACGATCTACATATAAGAGCTACTATAAAATTGGGGTAGCCCAATCAGAGTACACTGTTGCGATATCCGAGCAACAAAAAGCATTGAGAACTAGATTTGGGGTATTCTCGCATTACAAATTTGTAATTTTAAATAGATGCTCCAGCTCTAAGTAGATTATGCAAAACGTGCAAGTGATTTATCAAATGCAAATCGCATGTTTGTTATACTGCCATCGTCATTGTTTTCTTTGCTACCGTGCGTGTGACTACACGGTGTTTACGCATTCCAGTATTGCGCCTACCTCCATGTTGCAAGGGCTGTCCAAGTGCGAGCTGATTGGCCGCCCGCCCAGTCGGAAGGCTTAGTTTCCATCAGGTGCTTGTCGCGTTGTTAGCTTCCGTGCGCCATCATGAAACTTTTCATCTTTATTTTATCCATATTTAGCATTATTCTTGCTTCATGCTCCCCACTATTACATCATATAAAGCAATGGTCAAGCAATCTACCTCAACTTATCAGTCCATGCTTGTCCCAACCGCCACTGCAACTGGCATTCAACAACCCACTCCACGCACCTTGCACCCCACCCCCACCCCGAGTATTGCCCCACCTTCCTCCCTCCCTGCTCCCCGCGCATCGCCTTTCCCTGCCTCACCTCCACTTGCTCCCCCTCCTCCACCCTCCACCCTCCGCCCGCGCCGCGGGATTAGCAACTCGCGGGAACTTTTCTCGCGGCTTCCCGCGGCCCCGCTCGCTTGCAAGAAAGGGCGGGGCAGAGCGGAGAGGAGGGATTATCGAAGACCGAAGGGGAACTTGCAGGATATCGCCAGGTCTGCCAATAATCTACTTCCCATGGGCCTTTCCTTATCTTGGTGCAATGTCATCTATAACCGGTTTCCAGTTCTTGGACCTCTCGTAATAAGCGTGAGCTTTAATTCTATTACTTCCTCTTGTTCTCTCTGTTTAGTAGGAACAGGATATCGAGAACAATATCCAAAGTAACTAATTGATGACGTATTAAATTCATTTTAATCATTCAATTTATGGGAATACTGTAAACTGATTCGGGTAAACAAATGTTTACTTCTGTATTTTCTGTACAGAAAAGTATATGATGTCCTCAGTGTTTCTTATTGTTGTAATGACGCATTTAGGCAATTCCTAGCTGATAATACTATTTCTTCTGTTTGTGGTTCAGAAATTAGTCCGGGAATACGTTCACTTATCCAGATATAATACATTTTAATTGCCAAAAGAACAAATACTTTAAGTTAAACTAGATTCAATTTTACATTGTTGTATAGCTTCAAGACAATGTATACCTCAACTCTTTTTATGAATAAAGATAACTTATTTCTCTTTTAAAATCACCGATTCAGACACAGTATGTCATTTCTCCTCCCCCCCTTTTCGTTGCCCTTCACCGAGTCTCCTCTTCCTTCTCTACCTCCAGAGCAGCCGCAATCACAGAGGAGTGGAGGAGGATGAAAAGTATTTCTCGGAGTGGACACGACTGAGCGCCACCGCACGTACCACCAGCAGCAGCACGGGCGCCGAGGCAGCCTGGCAGAAGCAACTCCCCTCCGCTAGCGCCCGACCACAGCCCTAACAGTTCCCTAACAAACGGGATCTTTCCTTCCTCTCCCTAGTCCTACACACACTTACACTAACATGCGCTACACTACCACACATGTCGGAAGACCAGTCGGGAGCTTAGAACTTGGGGTAATGCTCCGCTGGTGGGAGATACCGGTTACCGGACAAATCTCGGTAGTCGGCGGTAGGTCGGCGCCAGATCTCGCCATCCAGCGGAGGGAAGATCACCGCCACCTCCCCCATAAAGAAAAGATGCATTAAAATACTAATGACCTTAGCAGTGCATGTGCCCGGAATCACTAATCAACCAACCAACTAACCAACTTGAGAAGTATCGAAAACATCCAAGCTCTTCCCTCCCATTTACAGAATTCGTCTCTGCGAACTGATTCATGACTATTAATATACAAGTCGATAATAAAACCTAACATGACTTACGGCTCTCCGGCCCGGCGCAATATAGTACCAACCAATTTGCAAAAGCATTAGACTGTACAAAATATTTTTTTAAAGTAGAAACCTAAAGCTTCATGTAAATGATCTTGGCCGTCCGGGTGACGCCAAGATCATTTACATGACTCTGGCCGCGAAAACCTACGACTTCACTAAATCCTTATAGTTCATACCAAACTCTCAAATCTACTACGAGCTTCAAATACCATTATGGTCGGAATATAACCGAATACATCCGAAAAATTGTTCTATATGTTTTCTTTGTATTCTATCGCCATTATTTTCCTCATGGACCAAAAAGCAAATCTCTCACTTAATGTGATCATTTGAAGGACCTTTTCCACCCATCATAGAGATATAAACTTCCATCTCCATGTACACCCACTCATTCCATTATGAGGCACACCCTTCTAAAACTAAATTGATTGGATTCGCCTTTCGTACCACATTCGCCTGAGAGTGTTTCGTTAACTTATTTTCATGTGTATAAACCTAAAATTCCCCGAGAGGTTCTATGTGAACGGCTAGTCCTTTCTAAGGAAAAGTCGTGGAGAAGAAAGCAATAACGGAAGGAAGACTAGGAGTAGAACGTTATGGAGGTGAAGACTCCCATAAATTTGCTTTCTGGCATTTCTTTCTCCTCATCGTCTTTTTCTTCCTTTTTTTTTTCATTTTTCTCGACATTCTCGTCTAAATTTTGTCTTTTCCAAGTATTTGCTTCCGAAATTTCATCCTCCTTATCTCTTCGTTGACTGGATGTTCCCCCTGCGCTTTCCACTACTTATTTTTCTTCCCGTGTTCCTTTTTCGCTTCCTGTTTGCACCCGTCTTATCTTCTCTATCTTCTTGCCCACTACAGTTTGCAAGTATTCTGTCTCTGCAGATTTTCTTCCACAGACTACTCTGCTCTCATCCACTACTCTTCCTGGATCTCCTCTCACACTTCTCAAACGTTGATTTACAAATCCACCTCTCCTGTGTATTTCTCCTCTCTATCATCTTCGTCCTCCATAGTAGAACCGTGTCCCCTCTTCACTTCCATTTGTCTCCTTGCATAGCAACGCCACCATTCCCGTGCCCATACTGCTCTGTCCGGTTGGCTGTTTGCTTGCGCGCACACCTGCGCCGGCGGCACGGCACTGCGTTCTCTGGGGACTTGGAGGATTTTTCACGCTCGCTCTGGCGTCGGGGATGGTGGCAGCAATGGAGAAGGGTTTGCGCAGGTGATGACGGTGGTGGTGACATTTGCGGAGGCGGCAGTGGGAGCTCCTGCGGCAGCTGAGGCGGAGGCGGATGGGGTGATGGTGGTGGCAGTGTGCGACGGTGGAGGCGGTGGACGTGGCTTCGGTGGAGGTGACGACGACTGCGCTGGCGGTGACGACGGCGGCGGCGCTTGTGCTGGCGGTAGAGCCCTTGCGTTGTGAAGCTTTCCTCCCTGGGGAGGGCTGTGCAATGCCATTAACACTCGAATGTACAGCCTGCCTTCACCTTCTCTTCAAATATTGCATGACGTAACTTGAAAAATTATGCTTGTGGGAATGAGTCGGTCTTTGACTTTCGTCTCATGTGCAATTGCTCGTAAGATCATTAATTACACGGTGTAATGACAGCCGTAAATCAGGTTCATGAATCATCGCGTGTTTCAAAATGTGACGCAGGTACTTAAAATTTCAGCAGTGAATCATTTCAGCCATAATAGTATATATGTATAATCAACGCCAGAGACATACAAATTCACATGTAGAGAGGTCATTGTTTAAATAGCCTTATTCTGTTCGTTTCACCCATAGTTTGTTCAGAAGAACAGGGATTAAATAAGTATTGTCAAAACAAAATTAAATTTTCTGTTTGAAAATGAGTATACCAAATACTAGAATGGTTTCTATTGCCGAATGAAGGTGGCATGCGTCAGTTCCTCATCCCAATGCTTCGTGTTAACATATAGCAAAATTTTTGAAAAATTAAGACTTTTTTATCTTATAAAACAATGAACAGGCGTTTAGGGTAAGAAACGAGTGTGACATATTTACCTAGTCACGAAGAAATGCAAGTTTCTACAAGTAGTAATTAGCAGAACAATTGCCCTGGACCAACTAAGCCGGTAAATATCGTTAAAAACATTCCATATATAAATTTTGTTTTTGTTCATATGTAAGCTTACTTATGCCGAGTTGTAGGGCATATCTTCTTGTTGAAGTAAAAACGTTATTTATATTTGTATTAGGTTAGTACTTGAATACACACCGTTACATGGACATTTTCATGCCACATTGTTTTGTCAATGCATTAACATTTTTTACTACTTGGTTCTATGGATATTTTTTGTAGAATATAGCATATGTCCATCGAACATAAAACAAAAACCGAAATGAAATCATTGAGAATCGTCTAACAGCAATTAGCTGCCGTCTGCCCCTGACCTGGGCTGAAGGATACCTCCCATCGACGCACACGCGTTCGCTAACGGGGCTAACGGGGCTAACGGGGCTAACGGAGCTAACGGAGCTAACGGGGCTAACGGGGCTAACGGGGCTAACGGGGCTAACGGGGCTAACGGGGCTAACGGGGCTAACGGGGCTAACGGGGCTAACGGGGCTAACGGGGCTAACGGGGCTAAGGGCTAACGGGGCAACGGGGCTAACGGGGCTAACGGGGCTAACGGGGCTAACGGGGCTAACGGGGCTAACGGGGCTCGACGGGGCTCGACGGGGCGAAATGTGTCAAAAATGCAATTCCGCGGCCGACGCAGCGCGAGGATGTCCGCACGGCGCGCACTGCATCACCAGAAGTGACGCGAATATGGGCGGCCGTTTCTATTAGCCTCCCGCCCCACGAGCCCATCAGCGCTGCACGTGCGCGGCGGGCGGTGGGAACCAGGGGCGGGGAATGCAATGGAAAGGGAGGGCGCAGGAAGAGGAGAATGAGAGGGGAAAGAGAAAACGCAAAGGAAAGGGGGAGAGCGTGGATGGATTGACTGATAAGTGATAGTTTGGTGTGAGTGAAGTATGTTTTATCGCGGGGGATGGCGGTGATCTTCCCTGCTGGATGTCGACATCCGGTGCCTACCGACGTCGGTTTGCGGATATTTTCCTCCAGGTATCGCCTTTCAGCGGGGCAAGCTCTAAGCTCCCGACCGCTCTCCCGACATGTGTGGTAGTGTAGTGCATGTTAGTGTGTGTGTGTGTGTGTGTGTGTGTGTGTGTGTGTGTGTGTGTGTGTGTGTGTGTGTGTGTAAGAAAGGGGAAGGATAGGACCGAAAGAGGTAAGAAAGTTCGCCCGGGTCCGTGGCCAGTTTGTTAGGGTACGGCATTGCCTGGTGTTGATCTGAGAAACCACGGAAAACTACCGACCAGAGTAGATGGTAAGTGAGGGACAGGTGGAAAGTAGGGAAGTATATGGCGCGAGTCTCCTTATGTAAAAGTAATCATAAAAACATAGTTACCAAATAACCGTACGTACAATGTACAACGAGGTTTTGAGGCTCACCTTGTCCCATTGACACAAACATTTCTTTATAATAAGTTAATGATAGTTAATTAGATATTATGCAAATCTTATGTACTTTTACAATTAATGGGTACAATTAAATGGAACTTTAATGGAATGAAATGAAACTTTTGGAAGGAAATAATAGTATCCAAGAATTTTCAGAGATTACAAAGTGAGAAAGTTAGCTATAAGAAAAATGCAAAATTGGGTATTTTTTACACATCGAAATCTCAACAAAAAGTATTCTGGAATCTTACATCGTTGGACATTCCGAACACGGTAATAAACAATTTAGCCTTAGGATATAATTTTAACTTTTGGTTCGGAAGAAGTTACAAAAATACTAATATCATTAACATCATATAGGAATTTGAAAATTCTGTCTTTGAATTGGATCATGAAAAAAAACAGTATGTCGTAATACAGTGGTTGATTATCGGAATTTATATTTTTACAAGCCAGTTCATTTCACCAAGTTAGATAAACAACTGTAAACAAACTTAAAATTTACAGAAAAATACAAAAAGGATCGTCGACAATTGTTGTTTATAAAGTATGACAAAGGTGGTGAAATCGCGGCTGTTGATCAGGCAGAATATTTACGTAAATATGTTATCGCGAAGGTCGTAAATATATGTTCATCGCGAAGGTGGATCCCCAGAATCACCACACTTTGTACAACGCAATTTCCATGTATTCCATTCATCTACCTTCTTCTGGCATCGTCATAAATCGCTCACGTGCCGGGAGAGGGCGCGACGTGAGAGGTCAGAACCGAGCGGGGCAGAATGCCGATGCCAGAGATGCAGGATTTAGTAAGAAGGGCGTACATCATTCTAGACCTGGGAAAAGAAAAAAACGGCGGAATTGTGAACTGGCGTGGGTGGAGGTATGGGTGAGAAGGTGCAGGTGGGGGAGGTGCAGAGTGGAGTGGGGATAAGAGAGGAGAGTAAATGGAAGGTAGGTGGGGCCGAGCAGCGACGAGCTGGGACAGAAGCTGGCCAATGCAGGGGGGAAGTTGTTTGTGTGTTCCTTGTGTACTGCTGCTTGATAATTTTGTATCCGGGTCCATCCACTTCGATAGGTCCGATAAGTGCAGTGTGTGTTAAATCTCGCTAGTTGGCGGGTTCTTTCCCCGCTCGAGGTTAGCACCCGGCGCCACTCCCTAGCGGTTTTTGCCCCTTTCCATACCTCTGCCAGCGGGCACCGCCCGAGACGGGACAAGCCCCTTAGTTTCTGCGACGTGTGTAGCTCGTAAAGGCAAACGTGTGTCAGAAGGTGAAGATGAGGAAGGAATGATTGCGTGTGGTCCGTATCTTTAAATTTCTGTATTGGCATTCAGGTGGATTTAATTCCAGAAACCATATAAAACTGCTAAACACAATAGCCGGCCGAAATTCCCCTCCAGATGGCCTGAAATCGACCTAACTATCTACTTACTGTCGGAAATCCTTTGTTATCGGGAAGTATACGATTGCGTAGTCTTCTGGGGCTGGAGTTCGTATTGCATGGGCTACCCGGGACAAGCTGCGTCTCTGTCGTGGAGGCTTGACAGCAGAGCGCTCTGCGGAAGGCCAGAGTGTTGACCGAAACGTCAGCCACCACAACAATGACGTGGCTCGTCCCTCGTCGCCCAGCCAATACAAGCCCTTGGATCTCGCTGACAGAGGCGCTTCATTAGCGACAGCTCTCGCCTCGAGCAGCTCAGCGGGTGAGATGGATGGTGAGGGACGAGCAGCCGGGGGACGGGCAGTGTGTTGGGGCGAGCGGTGGAGGACGTCATCCGTCCCTAATGCCAACGGCGCGTTGTGGGGCGCAGGTAAAAATGGCGAGTGGTCGCGGCTGCGTGCCGGTGGCTGACCGCAGCCCAATCACAGCCGCTCACCCCCTCACTCCCTGCGCTCGCTCGGTCTGCGCTCCGCTGCTCCCCGCGGACTTCACTCTGCACCGACGACCCTCCCCATCGCTCCACCCTCCCTTTCCCTTTCCTACAATTCTCTCGCCCTATTCAGATCCCCACGTCCATACTCGCACCACAACGTCCCCGACCTCGCTCACCCGACTATTCATTTCATCCCGCGCTGACGCTCTCCAGATGCCGCTGCATCAAGGCACACGGACTCTGCCCAATCACGTCCCACTTGCTCTCTCTTCATTCGGCTATCCCGTCCTCACCCTTGGCTCCCTCCCGTCATGCTGCTAATAAACTACCTCTGCTTAATTACGTTACACATGTGTTTCATTTAGTCACATGCTTCAGCTATTAGTAAAAAGTAGTCACGCCCACACTGTGGACAGCACCAACCTCATCTTTTCCTGCCAACATAGCGAACCCTGTGCTGTCACTCTCTTCCTTTCCCACAGCTTCCGCCGTCTCTCGCTCTCTCTCATCCGCAGTCGCTTAACTTGCTTTCTTTCCTCGCTCTCTGAACTTCCCTCCGCCCCCTTGCGTTCCCCCGATACACGGCCTCTCTCGGCCTCAGCCACCTGAGGCTGACGACAGCGCGGACGCCCCTAGTCACCCCCTGACAGACCCTCAGCTCCTATTCACTTGCTCTGCTTTATCTCATCCCTCTCCCGTTCACCCCTAGCCACTATCTACCGTTTTCCTCTCCCTATCCCATTCTTCCAAGCACTCACGCCTCCTCAAAGGCTCTCGCTGTTTTACCGCTTCCCCTTCACCCATTTCTCACCTTTCACACATCCACCGCTCACACGTCCCTGATTTCCTCCGCTTCCCTCGCTCTGCCGTATCGCTCGCTGTGCCACTCTGACTGGGAGCTCCCAAGGCTTCTAGTTCCAATTGCGGCAGATTTTTGACACTACTTACGCCACCGACTTAACGTCAAACCTAAAAGATAATTCTAGTGGCACAATGTTCTGATTATCAGCTTCCCGTAGTTCTCCAGCCTATTCCAGGTGAATGCCAATACAATTCTCTACAAACGGGCTGGACCGTTCGCTATCTTTCCTTTTTCTTCCTCGTGCCATCCTCTCCCCTCGCACATACCTACTGCACACATCGGAGGACCTGTCAGGAGCGTAGAACTTGTCTCGGCTTGGGCGGTAGAGGACATGCCCCGCCAGCCGCCGTGTAGATCGGCGCCAGATCTCTCGCCATAGCGCAGGAGGCACTTCGTCACCCCCTCTAATGACCATAGCACTTGACGCGCGCGGAAATGCCAATCTCTTATCCCACCCGATCACCCCCGTCCCCACTCGCCCCACCCACATCTCACCACCCCCCCCCCGCTCGCCGGCAGTCGCTGGGGCCCGTGCGGCCGTCATTGCCCATCGACCTGTCGCTGATTCACAATGTCCGCGCATTATGCTGCGGCGGGCGCGTACTTGGGTTTTACTGCTGTGTCGTCTGTGTGGGATTTGAATTGCCGCCCCCTATTGTGTTGGATGTCGAGGGCGACTGCAGCGTCAAAATTTCCATCTCGAATAATATCGCCGTGGGGATTACAAAGGGATTGTGACAGTTGCGATTCTTTCGTGATACATATGAATAATAATGCAAACTTATCAGTGTGGTTTTCGTACGAGATATATTAACATTTCTGTTCGTAAATAATAGTAATAGAAAATTAATAAAATTTAATTAAATAAAATTAAATTTAATAAAATTAATAATTAATAACAAATAAAATTAATTTTATTAAATATATTATGTCCACGATCCTTATTTGTTTGGTAACATTCAGCTTGTAACTATTGGTTTTACAGCTGAAGGTTAATTAATTCCCTTTTTACGAGTACGGTGCAATTCAAAATGAAATTTCCGAAAGCAATGTTAGCAAGAAAATTTAAATGATGTTCAATCTCGCGATCAAATTTTCGATCTTGCCACCAACGGCGCAGCCCCTAAAAGCTCTTCCCGCGCGGCCACCCACTATTAAGAGCGTACTTTCACCAACCTCTCACAAGTCGCTCTCTGTGCATGCCAACACGCTGCGGCAATAAAATCATTTACATTGTCTTCCGCGCAAACCGCCGTTCTCACGGGCCCACCCCCGTCGAGAACGCTGACCGCCGCCACAGCTGGGGACTAAGCCCTCATTAGGCCGGCGCGCGGCGCCCTTCACTCACCCCATCGCTCGCTACCTGACAAGCAATGTATACAAATATTTCTGGGAATCGCTTCCGGCCTCCCTCGCCCGTCAATGCACTGCCAGCGTGCCGCCCCGCTCTTTGTCCATCTGCTAGCCAGATGCCTCAATTTCCGTTGAAACTCTCGAATGCAAACAGGCTGCCGTCGCGGGCACTTCTAACTTTCCCGCCTTACCATAGGCCAAGTTATAGCCACGTGACCCTCCCCTCCACGGCCTCAATCACACCCGCGACACAATAAATACTGAAACTTCGCTCCCAATGGACAGAACATAACAGAATCACTGACAGAATCATAGAACAGAACAGAACAGAATCACAGACAGAATCATAGACATAACAGAATCATGACAGAATCATAGACAGAATCATATACCAAACAGTACCGAGAACTACTCAACTACAATGCTCCGAACTGGTCAAACTAACTGACCGACAAGACTCAACAGAGTCGGCTGTTCCTGCTTCGCCTATCAAGGCGATTAGTACGGCCACATCTAGCCTGCCTCAAATTCGTGCCATTCGCGGGCCGCAGCCGCCACCTGGCCGAATTCACGGCAATCTCCACCACCAGCTCCGGTCGGCTGAGTCCGCGCCCATGCCAGTTCGCACCACCGAATTGCCTGGAGCCAACCACAGCCCGGACAGCGACACACTCAGCCGAGTGATTTGGGTTGGTGCCTTCCTTTCCAAGTTGTAAGTAAGCTAAACCCGCGCACTACAAGAAAGAAGAGCAGCAGTAAACTTTGCAAACTTTGTAAACTTTCTATGGTCCTCCGGTAAACAAAATCAACTGTATTATACTTTGCAATTAAATTCATATTCATTCACATTGCATACTGTTTATCATTCCCCTAAAGACAAACAATTCCCTGAAACCCGTTCTGATCCCCATATGTAGCCGCACTCGCAGCACGGCAACACACACGGGCTGCATCTGCTACAAATGATGTATATGATTTTCACCAAGTTATATTTTCTTTCAGTTTACATGACATAGTAAAAAACCGTAAAACGAATCTTGATGTATGAAAATGCGGGAAAGAAGTTCTCAAAATGCATACGAATTTGATAAAAATATTGAACGTTTGGTAGGATTAAACAATAACAAAATTATGAACTTAAAATGGAATCACAATCAAACCATAAAGAAGTCATTCAGCAAAATGAAACTCCTTGAAATGTCTGATTAGAATGAATCTTACCGTAAATTTAAATATCATTTGCAAACAAACCATTCCTGACAAAGTTTAAAATCTCGAAAATACATCGCTTGTGCTTACAATTGGTGAGATCAATGGAACACGATTATGTCGTTCGCAGCCATTCTACATTCTAGCTGCAGTGTGTGATTCATTAACGGTAGCCTAGGTACAAAACGTTCTAAATTCAGGTTTAAATGACAGTAAACAAAGCGTATAGTAACTTTTACAGTGTTTGAATACTCTTCTCTACTGACTTTAGCAAAGGTGTCAAGTGATTGTGTCCAAAATAAAAACGATAAAGCGAAATTGGCATTTTTTCTCCCACTCGCCTAATGTAGCTTTTCCAGTGGCCTGACCAACCGCGCTCTGTCCAGCGCGAATTCGCGCCTCTCGCGCAACTGGCGGCGCCCTCGCGAACCATTTGCATCGGTGTGACGTGCCGTACACTTCCGCACACTGCCCTACGCGGCCATCCACAGCGCGGAATGACGCGCACTTCCGCCTTTCGGAGGTCTTCAAACGACGCCGTTCCTCTATCTGTCCTACACCGCCACGGTTTCGGCGGCAACTAATAAATTTGCAGTATCGCCAACCCAAATGCACCTGCGTCATCAGGTGACGTAGAGATGACTGCTCCATACTCCGTAGTAGTTACCGCCGCGTTATTTGCGATTGTGTGGGGGAATTAATGGGCAAACTCATCTTCCGAGATCCTCCCACGTTTGGGAGATTAGATTGATTATTTAATTCATTGATTCGTGTTTCTGGAAGCGTCAAACGCTAAAGTCATTGGTCTCGTACGTGTGTATCTCCATTGCAGGAGGTGGCGGTGATCTTTCGTAGCTGAACGGCGATATCCGGCGCCGACCCACATGTCCTCTTGCGGACTTTTCTCCATCCGGGTATCTTCCATCAGTGGAAAGCCGGCCAGGAATGTGCAATGCCTTACCAATCACAGCTAAATCGGCGTCTGGCATTCTGGAATGAAATAAACTTGGCTGAATGGCTGGTAGGCCTTGATCCCGTAAGGTACTGTGCCAAGACAAACAGTCAGGCAGATTGTGGTGCATTGCGGCCTTCCACCTGGCACCTCAACGACCCTCATGACACGTACAGGATCAGCAACGTTGCGAAGTCTTATTGCGTTAGTTTAATAACTGATTAGAATGCAGAAACCACGCTAATATTCCAGTCATTTGCTGTTCTTCCTTGCTCGCTGTCTGTGCTCTTTAAAATTACGTTTTGTGCTCTTTAAAATCTCGAGCCCTTCGCGTTGTAGTAATTTCAGTGAGCAGCGGCATATTCATTTGATGCCTTGGTTTTGCTGCGAGAAATTATATTTTCGTGTATCATGTTATTCATCGGAATAATATTTCACTATTTGTATTTTCGGTTAATATTAATTGCATGTACGCAAGAAGAGATTCCTTTATTTCATAATGACTGGAATTGTTATTACTAATACTAATATTTCTTATCTATAAATTTTTCAGTAATAATAATAATAATAATAATAATAATAATAATAATAATAATAATAATAATAATAATAATAATATGCAGAAGAAACAATACATAAAATACAAACATGAGTCATTTTACTAGAACATAAATATTTTACTTTCAATACTAACCATGTCTTGAAACAAACATGATCTATTCAAAATTGAGAAAAAGCCATTACTTCATTCCCGTCTTATTTTACGTAGGCAATTACAATCCGATCCCGTTTAAAATGAGTGATAATCCGAACTGACACTGAAGGCTATTTATGTGTTTGCCATCAGCGAATGTTACATCGTCCTTAATGATTCTGCAGCACAAACTGTTAAAACGTTCTAGATAGGGATTTCTCGTGAAAATAATTTTACATTCGAATGTTAAATTGGAATGCAATCTTCTTTTTAGGGTTTATCTAATAAATAGAATTTAATAAATCCAAAGGTTCTGGGCATTTGTTGCAACGGCTATGAATCGTTAATTACATGTGTTTTCTTGTTGGAAGAAAAATATAATTTGAGTTAAAGAATAGTTATTACTTTAAATTTTTTAATAAAATTAAAGTAGATTTTTGTGCGAAAGGCATACGGAACCGTTGATATAAATTACTCATTTAATATATTACTGACGTAGACTGAAGAAACTTTAATCCTTTGTATTCTATGTTTGGCAGTCCGTCACTGACGATTAGGCTCCGTCAGGTCCATATTTTAGGGCAACTGAAGTTCAATATTGCAGCATCATTTCAGTTTCTGGCTCTACTGGTGGGAACTGATCATTGTCCCTCAGATCCTTCGTCATATGCTAGTCATACAGTAGCGGAATTTTCGAGACGGATTATTTTCATTAGCGTCTTCAAAGCCTGTGTGTAGTATACTTCACATAAAATTCTTATTTTTTTATTTGAATTCCTTCAGATCCGTTTTGCGGGAAACACATTAGTTGTAGTTCGCATAATGAACGCTAGGCATCAGGTGACTTTATGAATCCGGTGGGAAGAGCCTGGGGCAGTGTAGAACGTTTCTGCCACGAAATTTCTAACCACGCGTGCTCGGAGGCGGTGGATCCAAAGAGGGCAATCGTTCAAAAATCTTATTAAAGAAAATAAAACATAGGAACAGTCTTTGAACATTAGTCTCTCTATATTCGTGCAGCTACATTGAATTTTCTGTTAGGTTCGTATATAGACATGGACGGTAACATTTTAAGAACCTCAAGGCTAAGGGCCAGTTTTTAATATTAGCTCATTTAAATATTAACCATTTCTGTTTTTTTATTTTAATTATGTGTTAAATAAAATAACAAAAATTATAGCACCCTGATCTTTCCATTTAATTTAATTAAGTTAATCTGTTTCTAAATTTTAATCTCGTTTAATTACTATTCTCAATTGATTTCTTGAAATTTTAGATAATTCGTGATAGAACCAAATCATAAAAAACATTAATTTATATTTTAACGGTAAATTAATATTATTGAATTACCAGATAACAAAATTCGTTCAATAATTTGGCATATCATTTTTTGCCCACGACAGAAATATTAAGCAAAAGCGTTTGTTTGGTGGTAAGTTTATTACACAATTCGGATTCAACAATCATGTTCCTCGCGAAACTGTCCGTAATTTTAAAATTTTGTTGAAAAATTAGTTAAAATTGTAAAATTGTTAACTTCAAATTCGTTTTTAGGATGAAAATTAACTGTTCTTCTAGGGTCTGACCTGCTGTAACTGCAGAGTTAGTTGATTACATGATATTGACATTAGTCATGGAAATCTCTCTGTTAGTAGAAACGGCTTTTCACTACGGTCGGAAGGGGGCGGTGATATCCTTATCATTATGCCCTTCGCACACTCCTAAATACCTCCTAACGTATTGTCTGCAAACCACAAAGGCGGAAGTGAGCTACGAGCCTCGCTTCGAGCACACAACAGTCAGTCAGTCTCGCATAAATTAGAGAGGACTTAGCCATAATTTCCCTGCGCGGCGCGTATATCCCGGTGAGTCGAGCGAGGATATGGAAATTTGTTGCTGTGGTGGATCCTCCCTTGACGCTGTCGCATCACAGAACAGCCCTTGAAGTCGTCTGTTTGCAGAAAATCACGCGTGGGGCGCTTAAACCTGAAGCAGGAGCGCCATTGGCTCTCACACGAGAAGGCACGCAAAGCCCTCTATGAATGCAAATGGGCTAATAACTGAAGGTGCTTAGTTGAGAATAGTTTTTAAACTCGAAATTCTCTTAATACTTTTCAGCATTATTTTCTCGCTACGCAGTACAAAGAAAGTTATGTAATGCTGCGCAAAAAACGGTGAATTTTCGGAAGAAAAAGACTCATTACAGGGCTCTGGCAACTAAAAAGTGGATAAGTTCAGATGCTAAATTTAGAAAAAATCCTCTAACGCGTGGTGTAGCTGGAATCCATGTTTTGGGGGCCTTGATACCGAAAAATCGAATGACGGCAAAACGACTGTCCGTCCAGCCGTCCGTCCCTCCGTCCCGTCTGTCTGTGAACAACTGACACTGACTTGAATTTGAAATCGATATTTTAATTTTGGAGTTTACGTCACATGAAGCCTCTGAGACATTTTCTCAAATTTCTGACGCGTTCCGCTCTCTCGCGGCCGAACTCTCCGAGGGCGATGACGTCACGCCGCTGGGCTCATGCGGTGGGTCTTTCAACGGCGGCCATTGCGCTAATAATCGTAACCTAGTGTGTTGAACACGTGTAGTGAAAGAAAGCAAACGTATTTTACGAAGGAAAATAAGTACCACAGGAAGTAATAAATACAAAATCGGCCAACTTTATTCTTACTAGCGCCCATTATAAAACCTACAACATTTCTAAATTGAGAATTCAAAACGAAATAAAATTAAGAATGTACAATAACCGGTTACTACATACAAATTCCCAAGTAAACTGCAAAACACGAAAACAAAGCCTTACAATGAGAACACAAAGCAACGGAAACATCGCCAGCGATGATCTACCAACGCTGCAAATATTTACATTAAAGAGAAAAGCAGTCACGAGCTGGAAGGAGAGGGAGGCACTGTCATCCAATCGTGAACTTCGACACGACTTAACTTTTTGGTACTAAATCTCCCGATTGGATGACAATGTTCCCTCTTTTTCAGCTCTTGGCCTTGAAGGGGCTTTCTCTTTTAAGCAAAGTGTAGGTACAGTGTCCTAACTGACGTTGGGTTAGCACTTCTTTGGTTTCCGCATGACAAGCGGCAAATACAACGGGAATCTCACCTGCAGATCTTTCATTTCTATACTATCTCATAGGAAGAGGTGGCTCAAGGCATCAACTAATGTCACTGCAGTGCCTCTGACCAGATCGTCTTAGGTTCGAGTCCCGATGATGTCAGGATTTTCGACACTAACTAGATAACTTGGTCGAGCTCTGTCTGGAGGAGAATTCTATCTGAGGTTGCTCTGATCAGTGGTTTCTCCGATCAATAACAGGCGAATGCGGGCGAGCTTGTTTCGTGTGGGGAGGTACCTGGTTGAGGAAAACCCCGCTACCGACGGTAAGTCGGCGCCGAATCTCGCCATCCAGCGAGGGAAGAACACCTTCCGAACGAAAAGCTTGCACTACACTGAATGACCTTGGCAGTTGACTGGTCAACCAGTGTGGACTACCTCTTCCTTCGCCGCCAGCGCCGCCGGGTGGGAGCGCCGTCGATTGCGTGGCCCCGAGCGCCGCGGCGGCCTTATTGACAGGCGCCCGAGACCCTCCGGGAGATGGATGACGCTAATCGACATTGTATTGGCTGCCATCTGCCCCGCCCCTCCGCGCTCTCTCCTCTCTGTCCCTTCAACAGTGGAGAGGCGGTTCGACTTACCTCTCACTATTCTTGTTTCTCCTCTTCTATTTCTTCATCCTCTAGAACGTGGCTACTTTCACAATTTTATTATGTCGGTATTGACTTTCTTTTCTATGTAGAACGTTGTTCGTAAAATATGGCCCGGACTTACATGTGTGGAACAAATTTCAGGTGAACCTGAGCGTCTCTTTCCCCAAGAAAAGATGCCGCTCACATCGTCTCAGCTGAAGCTAGGGCTGTCAAACAGTTCGCCAGAGGGGTAAGTGATTCTTAAAGATTATGATAAATAAATATGTTCAATTTTTTAATATGTGATGTATTGTATATATTATTTTTATTGTATATATCATGATTACAAATGATACAAATTTTGTCACTTATTTCAACGACATTAAAATGAAAATTGGGGTTTACGATTCGATATTTAACTGTGGATGGATTAAAAATTAAATCAAAACGATGTGTTTTGCAACTAATGATGATATCGCATAAACGTATTATATTATTGATTTTTTGTTGATTGCTCAAACCTAGACACTATTATTTATACTATTTATGAATATAAATATATACAGAAATATAATATCAATGAATGATTGAGCACCAATTAGTTGTCGCTAGGCGTGCTGGGCGCGGCGCGGCGCACGGAGAGCGGGAGGGCGGCGCCCGTGAGCGAGGGCGAGGGCGCCCGCGGGGCCGCGCCGCCCGAGAGCGCTGCCAGCGCCGCCTGGCGCAGCGCGGCCTCCCGCATGCGCTGCGCCCGCGCCAGCGCCTGCGCACAAGGCTGCTGTGTGAGCGAGAAGCGCGGGAGGGACCTGCGTCTTTGGGAGAGGGGACGGGGCACGTGCGTTCCAAGCAAGACGAAGGAGGACTAACCCCCATGTGGTCGACAACTCCACACTATTTCTTCTTTTTAGCGCCCTACCGGAACCTCCCAACCGGGTTGGGGCGCCCTGCAGTCAGAGCTCCTAGCTCTCCAGGCTAGTCCCAGAGTCTCGACAACCATGCGCCGGGAAAAGTTCCTTCCTCTTTACCCAGAGTATGGCCTCTGCCAAGACGAATCCGAGAGCCTGCTGAACTAAGGTCCAGGCGCCTCGGAGCCCCCATCCCGTTTCCCCAATGCTTACCGCCAGCTATCGACGTGGGTGACACCGGAAGCGAAGCAACCTGACGGTTGGTAACTAGTTTCCCGCCGGACTTTAAAGTAGGATCCAGAGTACTCGCAAAGCTCCTTTACCCAATCCTGTTCGACGCGCCCATACGCCCAACTGGAGGGAGCCGGGCGAACCCGACTACCATCGCCTGTTCCCCTTAAGGCTAACGACGTGAGCGGCGCCGCGCGACTCAGGGTCCGGGGGTCGTCCAGAGCGATGACGCGGGGGGTGCGCGTGGAGAGGGTAGTTGGGGCGTGGCTTCACCTGCGTGGCGTCGTCCGCCGCGTGAGCGTGCGCCGCCTCCGCCGCCTCCTCCCGCCGCGCGCGCCGCTCGCACGCGCCCGCAGCAGCTCCTGCCACACGCACATGCACGCACTCGCTCAACAAGCTGTTCGCGTGCGCGGCGCACTGCAGCCGGAGGGACGGGAAGGCCAGAGGCGCGTTAAGCGGCTCGGGTCGAAGAATCGCGGATTTCTGTCCCACCTTCTGTATTGGTCTACTGTGGAA
The DNA here is from genome assembly GCA_964035755.1 of Teleogryllus oceanicus. Classification (NCBI taxonomy): domain Eukaryota; kingdom Metazoa; phylum Arthropoda; class Insecta; order Orthoptera; family Gryllidae; genus Teleogryllus; species Teleogryllus oceanicus. The sequence continues at coordinate 56,034,492 of CAXIVR010000008.1, forward strand.
TGTTGTAACATGGTGAGGGGGTCGCAGTATCCAAGCATTTCATTACTCTTTATCGGCTTTCATTCTGGGTTAGTCTGAATGGCGCAAGGACTCAGCGTTTTCTGTTGTGACATGATGTGCTTGATGAGGAAACACGACGTTTTAGCTTTGGGATTAAATCCTTTCCTTAATTTGTCTTTCGCTTCTCCGGCAAGTTGTCAGCGAAAGTAAGACCAGATACTTGCCGCACAGGCTTTGGCAAGACAGCCGGTTTCTGGAAGGTATGTGATGACAGCCCCTGGTATAAACAGTCTCAGAGGCTGGGGGATGCGTATGCACCAATAGGTGAAAAAGCATAAAACGGCAAAGCGCACAGTATAGCAAATAGCACTGAGAGGTGCACGCGCGTTTCCTGCTCCGCTTCGGTTTCATCAGGATCGTTTTGAAGCTTGAGATTTATTTACGCTTTGAGGATTCACACCGGCCACAAGAGACGCAACCTCCCGGGATATAACATGCTCTACACTTATGGTACTACCTTAGCTATTGACGTCCCCAGAAACACAAAATGACCAAACAATCTAAATATTCCCGCCCAAAGTATTATACTGCTGTAAAGCTGTACCTGCACGGCGTGCAGCGCGTGCGTGACGAGGAGCTTCCTCCGCTGGCGCCGGCGCTGCCTGCGCAGCCGGCGCGCGCGCGCCCGCGCCCTCAGCGCCGCGCGCCGCCGCTGCTCGCGCTCCGCGTTCCCCGCGGCCCTGTAGGCGGCCAGCGCCTCGCGCGCCTCCGCCGCCGCCGCCTGCGCCCGCCGCCCGCGCGCGCGCAGCGCACGCCGCGCCACCACGCCTGCACGCGCAGCGCCGCCGCCGCGCGCCGCCGCCGCCACTCGCCCCGCGCGCCACTCCGCCGCCGCGCACGCGCGACCCCGCAGCTGCACGCACGCCCACGCCCACGCCCACGCTCCCATCTCTCCTCGGGAGGGCAAGGGAAGATGCTTCTGGAAGGTGACTGGTGAATGATGGTGGAAGATCACTTGCTGCTTGGTGAGCGGTGAGTGTTGAGCGGTGAGTGTTGAGCGGTGAGTGTTGAGCGGTGAGTGTTGAGCGGTGAGTGTTGAGCGGTGAGTGTTGAGCGGTGAGTGTTGAGCGGTGAGTGTTGAGCGGTGAGTGTTGAGCGGTGAGTGTTGAGCGGTGAGTGTTGAGCGGCGAGTGTTGAGCGGCGAGTGTTGAGCGGTGAGTGTTGAGCGGTGAGTGTTGAGCGGTGAGTGTTGAGCGGTGAGTGTTGAGCGGTGAGTGTTGAGCGGTGAGTGTTGAGCGGTGAGTGTTGAGCGGTGAGTGTTGAGCGGTGAGTGTTGAGCGGTGAGTGTTGAGCGGTGAGTGTTGAGTGATGAGCGGTAAAGTGCTGAGGGCTGGGCAGTCAATGCTAGGGTTCATCTGCACTGACCACCGTTCACTGTCCACTGACTGAATGCTGGGGGATGGGCAGTACGTGATGAGTGGCGAACGGTGAAAGATGGATGAGGAGCGGTAAATACTGAATGCTAAGTGCTGAGGGAACAGCACTTGATGAAGAAGGGTGAACTATAGTTGGGAGTGCTGGATGATAAGTAGTTAACGGCTAAAGGATGATGAGCGGTTAGCCATGTAAGAGTATGATGAGAAGTAAATTGTGATTTGTGTGATGAGTGGAAATGTGTGGACGTGAGAATAGGCGAGCTATTCTGGCAGAATGAGGGGAGCATAGTGATCAATGTCGAGCTGATGAATGTCGCTCACCGTGCGCCGAACGAGCTCGCACTCCTCCTGCGCCACCTCAACGTTTATCTTCATGTGGACGATGTCGGCGTCCATCTTCTCCACATCCTCCACGTGTTTGCGCTCCCACTCCGCCATCTTGGCCACCACCTCCTCGTGCTCGTCTTGCAGCAGCATTTTGATCTACGCACCACTGCCGCCCTCAGAAACGACAGCTTCTTCAGAATAAAAAAAATTCAAGTGAAAAGTGCACTTTACACGATGCGTTGTTCATGCTTTTTCTGCGGTTTAGAAAAGCGGCAGGCCAAGGTAATTTGTACCAAACAATTCTCCAAGCGTCATGTTTATAAGAAACAATAGTCGCAATTTCGTTACAATGCTCATGAAAATCTGGAAATTTTTTGGAACTGAATGTTGCATTATTAGAGCCGTTCCAACACTTTAGAGTCTGTATACTGAGACGAAACGGACTTGGTCCATTTCTCTCATGGGTTAATTGACAGATGGCTACAATCCCAGTGTTGCCATCACAACATTTAAAAGCCGCGCTGATGACGTCAGGGGATGACGCGCAGCGACTGTTGTGTGTAAACCCACGACCGAGAAGATGTCAGCCAATGAGGAGAAGGCCGAGAAGACCTAAAATTGCCATTGGCCGGCATCAGTCACGCGAGGTTTCAGAAAGCCATCACCTCGGCAGGGCGCGCAAGCGAACTTTTTTTTTTCTGAAAACCGTCGCAGGGGCAAGTCGATTCATTTCTTCTCAAAATTCGTCGTGGATGCAAGGCGAAAGTATTTGGCTATGTGATTTAAGGGCGGAAAGGAACTTTGTATTTCGTGGAATAATTAGTTTTTCCCGAAGCAGTTCAGTTAAGTGTCGTGCGCGTGCTACGAAAAGTTGTGACTGTGAATAGTTTAGACATGTTGCATCGCTTGTCTACAATTTGTAGTTTGTGTTTGCTCAATTCTTTTGAGATTCACAGATACGTGGTTCGATTAGGCAGGACAATTTAGTAAGTAGTCGGGGGAGAAACTAACAATCTGATTGCTGACATTATTGCTTGTATTCCCTTCTCCACCATCGATCAAACCCATTTAGTTTTCAATAGCCACCATCAAAGGTTAGTGTTCAACTCATAATTATTGTCCTATCAACGAACCATCAGCAATCATTAACTCTACTAATAACATTGTAACTACAGATTGGTATCATGAAACATCATGGTCTGGCGTCACTAATACCCCCTTCATCAAAGAGTATTAGTATACAGTTAAACTGACAAAATACTAGGGCGTCCAAAAAGTTTCAGGAATGGTGGTTGAGGCATGTTAATGTTATAGCCTATAGCAATAGGAACCCAATCACCCTGGAAGTAGGACCCTTGCGCACCCGTACATTGCTCATGTTCCTGCCACGTTGGAAGCAGCGGTAGAAGGCTTCTTTCGACACGTGTCGGAGCTGAGCCGTCGCTCTCCATTTCACGTTCTCCACGCTTGCAAAACGTCTCACTTTGAGGCCCATTTTTAGAGTAGGGGACAGCCCATTGTATCTGAGAGCGAGATGCGATGGGTAAGGGGATTGAGGGAAGGCAGGATTGTTCTCGGCGAGGAATTTCTGCACAACAAGCGTTATCGTACTGCAGACAGCACCTTCTTTGTCTGGTTCGCTTTTGGACTTGGACTCGGCCAATCGGTCCTTCGAAGCGCCTCGCGCAAACTCTGAAACACCTGCACAGAGAAATGTTCAGTAACAGACTGCCCTGGCCACGGTGTATCAGGGCCGATAGCATCTCTGAAGCCGATATTCCCAGTTTGCACATGAAGGCAGTGTTCGAATTGCATTTCGCAGACGGGGAACCGCTCCCCTCCACGCGACACGAGCAGGGCCACCCTGCCCTCCACCACAAGAACGCAATGCTGTCTTATCGCTAGTTTGGGGGGGGAGGAGCGCACCTTGGCGAAGGCGGCGGCCTCGAGTTCGATGTCGGCGCGCACCCGCCCCACGCACCGCAGCGCTGCGCCTCCTCGAGCTGCGCGCGCAGCCGGCTCTGCGCGCCGCAGCTCCGCGCCCAGCGCCGCCGCCGCCACGTGCGCAGAGTCCTGCGCAGCACCACCACCTCAGCCCCACCTGCAGCCCCTCGACGCCCTGCGCAGGGCACTGACTCACCGAGAGGTGGCGGACGTAGTCGGCGCTCGCGCGCAGCTGGCGGTCCGCCTCCGCGCGCAGCAGCGCCTTAGCCGCGACAGGCGCCCCGCAACGCGTGGCTGCGCACCTCCTGCGGCATACGACACCCCCCTCTATGGACACACTCTTTCTACTCACATGGGCTCATGACAAGCACATTCACTCTGACGAGCACACTCATTCTGACCACCTTTGTCCACCATTTTCACTCAAAAGGGCCTATTCAATGTGACAAGCACATTCATCAGGTAAGCACATTCACTCTGACGAGCACAACCATTACCTTGACAATTCGGACACATGAAGAGAACTCTCATTTTACCAGGTGTATCATACTCTAATGTACCGCCTTTTTTGAGCGATTCACGAGAATTACATTCACCTTGGTGAGCATATTCACTCTGACGAACGCACTTTCTTTTTTTCTGACGAATACCCTCTCGCCGACGAAAATTATTTTTGCAATGTTGAAATAGAATGTAATAATATCATTCGAAAGAAAATCAATTTGTACTCACCAACTTCTTTTCATCTGATAACTGTTTCTTGCTATAGTCTACAGCTTCACGTAAGGGCCAGTAGTTATTGCCATGCTCCAATGTGAGTTGAGTGTGCTCCAAAATATTTTGAACGTATGTCCTGTGTAGTAATAGAGGGTGTTTTGTTATTTAGTAAAAAGAACACATACTTCTAAGGCTGTCTAATAAAACTGCCTTTTTATTTTTATTTTCTTATGTGATAAATCACGTTTTATCAATTAAAGGGCTTGTGGCAGAAACACGATACACCACCGGAAGTCTTCTCCTATTTGTAAATGCTAATATCTCGATGTGTAAATGTTCTAATCATTGTGACGAGCTTGGCACATTTTGTTTATTTAGGAAGGATTTTTGGTGATGAAAAAGTAAGGAACACTATCTTATTACTTCCCAGAGTCTACAACTTAGTCAGTATATTAAGCTTTTTCCATTTTGTTATATCGTAAAATACTTTCTCGTGCTTTTCTGCCTCTTCATTGCAGCATTAATCAAAGAATTATCATTTAGGGGAAAAGTAAATCATATCTTTTAATATTATTTACTTATACAAAATGGACTTTGTGATATTCGATGAAGTAGTTTAACCGTCGAGAAGTCAAAAATATTATCACGTCACTTTTAAGTATATGAGACAGCTGAAACATGAATTTATATTTTAATTAAATGTTAATATTAATGTTAAAATTAAATGTTAAATTTAAATAAATGTTACACATTGTACAACTCGTAGAGGTGTTGAAAATAATAACGTTTTATCAAAGATCATGTATTGGAAAAGAGCAAATGAATGCGAAACAGCGTACAGAGTTACGATATGCGACATATCCACATCATTCTTGTTGTTTACTGGCTTAGGATGCTCAGGGCATCGATTGATGTCTCTGGTTGACGTCATGCTGGACGAGATCTTACAAGCCTACGTGTATCTTCAGTTAACTTCTCCAGCAGTGCAGTGCCCCAGCTGACACAAGATCTAGATTCCTGTCTGGTCTTCCCACGTGCGGTAGTGTAGTGCAATGTGTGTGTATGTGTATGCGCACCGGCATTCGTTTGGTATTAATGGGAAAAACACAGAAAACTACATGTCACAGCAACCGTCCGCTAGAATTCTCAACTGTATTCAATCGGTATTCGATCTATGTAACTAGAGTGGTTAAGCCATTACAGGATTCGAACCTAGAACCTCCGGTCAGAGTGGAGGCATAGACACAGGCAATGGTTACTATGAGCTACAATCAGCCGGTATTAACTCATTTGTAAAATACTTGTAAAGAAATAAATTGATTGAAATCATTATCGTTTATCTATTATAAATAAAAAATAAATAAAGTCTTCAAGATTAAAGACATAAGCAAAACGTTACTGACGATTGAAGCACGCTTCTTGATGCTCTTCTACAGGTTCCGAAGATCAAGAACATTATTGGAGAGTGTACGCTTCCACCGTACGTCAATTTTTGTTTACCTTTTTAGACGAAATAAATGTTTAGCGCACTCTTCTTATTGTTTTGCACACTATTTGATATAATGAAAACAATATATTTTTGCAGAAAGAAAACAAGTGTAATAAGACTGTTTGGCGCAGGCATGTTAAAAAATATAATTTTTTGAAACGTCTTACAAAAAAATTAAATTCACTTATGAATCCTACCGAATAAAATAACCGGCAACTGCCTGACAAGACAGTAGTGCTACAGAACGGCACAGACTTTCTTACACTAGTTAGTTTTCTAATATTTTAAGTCTGGGCTAGCTTTTCGCTATTGCTTCACTCCCTTCCCAGGTGTGGCTAAAAATGTGTTTCACATTTTCGCAATTTTCTCACAAAAATTCAAGTACGGTTTTCAAAATTCAAAGACAGAGAAGACGTCATTCAATTCGATCGGTAAATATCAATTTTTGGTGAAAACCTTGTCCAAAGCTTAGCTGCTACCGTTGTTTGCATACAGACAGAACACGTTTTGCCATAAATCAATTTTTTGGTATCAAGAACCAACAAATTATATTTTCTGACTATATAATTTGTTAAAAGAAGTAATTCAATTCATATTAGGTCGAGATTCATCGACTTGTTTTACATCAGGGCCCCATAATAAGAGTTTTTCTGACGAAAAATCGCCGTTTTTGCTGCTTAATTGCACTACTTTCTCTCATACTACGTGAGTAGTATAGAGCTCCTCATTCTCCCCAACTCTTCCGTATATTAATAGAGAAAAAGAAATTTCTTGTTATGCGATGTAAATTTCTATTAACATCCAAACATTATGGCAGCATTATAAAATGTGGTATACGAATATGCCCTTTTTCCTAACCTAATTATCGTTTTGGGAGTGGGGAATATGTTCAATCCTAAATCGGTAGGTCATTTCCCGAAAGAAGGGACGTCCAAAGGGAGTTAAGCGGGCCCAAAGCTTTCGGGAGTTCTTTCTGCTGCGAAAAAAGCTGCTGCTGCTACTACAAGTATTTTGTAATACGTGTTTCCGGATTACTTATTTGTAGGTACGTGGTACTGTTATAAAGGATAATTCAAGAATTACACTATGTTATAGTTCAGTGGCTTACTATAGTTAAGAAAATGCTAATACCAGTGTTTTATCAATACGTCATTTCTAGTCAACCCACATTTTTAGTGTTGGAAAATTGATAAATCAATAATAATAATTGCTTGAATATATCTGAAAGATCGTAAGTATTAAACTGTTACCTCTGTTTCTGTAGATATTTCAGTTGTTTCATTACTTCGGTAACAGGATGCAAAGAGAAATTCACTGGAGCAGGAGTGCCAAACCTGCACAATAAATAAGAGTTTTTCCCTTGGCTATCATTGTGGTTACGTATTGTTACAGTGAAAGTCTAAATTGAGTTACACATACAAACATGGTTAACTTGGCTATCCGGGAGACGCCGCGTCCAGGGCCAGGTGCCAACGTTTCGGTCGCCATTCTGCGACCTTCCTCAGGGCGTAGTACTGCGCGGAGGTGGGCTGCACGGGTTTATAAGCAGTTTCTCTCCGTCCGCTGATAGGCCGGATGATCAGCCAATGCGGAGAGGTGCAACGGCCAATCAGGATAGGGCTCCCGTGCTGATTGGCCGTTGCACTCTCTCCGCATTGGCTGATCATCCGGCCTATCAGCGGACGGAAGAAACTGCTTATAAACCCGTGCGCAGCCCACCTCCGCGCAGTACTACGCCCTGAGGAAGGTCGCAGAATGGCGACCGAAACGTTGGCACCGTGCCCTGACGCGGCGTCTCCCGGGTAGCCAAGTTAACCATGACTCCGGCCGCGGAAGCCTACGCTCTCACATACAAACATATTTTATGACATCCTGGAATGTAACGCCTAGCTCAATTTGCGGGCTGCAGTTGTATATATTCCACGAAGAAACTTGTTTCGAGGAGATCCAAAAGATTAAACGAACTGACTTTTATAGGTGTTTATATTGTGTTAAAATTAGTGATACAAAGGTTTTGTGCATAGGCAGATAATCTCAAATTATGTAAAACTGAAATTCACATTAAGTTCAATCTGCTCACAGCATGCCTTTAGGTTTACTGCGTTGAGGGCCGTCGTGGTTTCCCACATCGTCTGGCGGAATGAACAGAAAGCGAAACACGACCTTTGTGCCCCGTGCGTGGGAGGAGCGCGAGTAGACGTGGATGGAAGTAATGTGGGAGAGTGAAATGGAGGGAAGGGGTGCGTGCTCCCACCTCAACTCGTTTTACACGACAGAGATTGTTATCTTAACGATTATGGAAATGTTTTCCCCGTGATATATGACTTTGCGCCTGAATTAAGACAGGTTGTTCTAAGAAAACAGGACTCTGTAAAATGATGTACTAATAAAGTCCTACAATACAAAGAAGACAAACTTCGTAACCTCTTGGCCCTTCGGTAGGCACGCCATTTCACGGAACGTAGTTAGTGGAACTGTGGTTGTGAAAACCCAATGTTCTTTTTTGTTTAGTTTTTTAAGACATTCTATGGATCTATTGGGGGAAGTTTACTATTTACTTTAAAGAAGTATTAGGAGTGTATTTATTGAGAAATGGATTTCAATATATGTTGTATAACTTCAGAGTGCTTTAAACTGCTGATGGAGAACACGACAACAAAATATCATGTAAGATTAATACTAAAGAAGTAATTTTTATGTCCCTTCATTATTCAAGGTTTTTAGCAGTTTACATTAATGCAGTTTACAATGATTTTTGCATGTCTGTGGGGACATAATGTATCACATTTTTCCCGAACATAATTTTTTTGTTGAAAAACTGGTACCTTTTTCTCTTTGTAATATTAAATTAAATTTATTTTCATTTTCTGCTTTGTTACGTTTAGTCAGCATTCGCTGACCTTTTTCAGGAACGCTAGTAATAATGCACCTTCAAAGCAACTGTCAAGTTATCAATGCACTCTTGTCGGTCTTGTTCGCTATTTCATAAATAAATTACTTCCCCATTTATTGCACTCATAATTATAAGATGATTGAAAATAACCATCACTATTACTTTGAATGTATTGTACTGAATTATAAATTTCTTGATGTTTGAATACCTGTGTGAAAATGAAGGCTCTCCACATAGTTAATCGTGGGAGTGTTTGAAATCCTCTTTCTTTACTTCGTCGTATCTAAATTCACAGACCCTCTTCAACATTATATCCCAATTTACAATTGAAACATCCTTTGACAAGTTAACCTCATATGTTGTCTTCTAAAAGAAGTATCGTATATTTTCTACATAAGCTGCATTTTACACATCAAAATGATTATTATATCGAGAACTGTATATTAAGCGAAATATAGAATATTATTCTAACACCTACGAACACAGGAAGCAAGAATGAAAGCTAAAGCACGAAAGAAGCCCAACACGAAGTTCCCAAATCTTCCCACTGGCTGCATGCGATGCCATTAGGGGCGGAGTGCTCGCCAATCCCTCGCGAAGCATTTTGCAGGAGGAGCTGCGTGACCGATTCTCCGGCTTAACTGGTGTTAACCGTGCCACCGGATGAAAAAACGTTGAACAAATATGTCCAAGTTCTCGTAAACAGACATTTGCAACTCATCCAGATATTGAGTTCTCAAACCGCAGTGGGGCTTCTAGACCCATGCGCGCCTATCGAAGGATTGATTAACTTTAAATACCAAAACCTTCAGGAGGGGTAACCATAAATTCTGTAACGGCAGTATTTTGTATTTTCATGAGTGTAGATGTATTAAACGGACTTACAGAAGACGCCAAAAAAGAGGCTTGTAAGGTTTACTTCTCGAAAAACAAATTATGGCGTAAGAAATATCTTTGGTTTAATTTTTAGGCAAATAACTGCACCAGAAATGGAGAATAATCGAAATGTGTCTGCTTGGAATCAGTTTTGGAACTCGCAACAGCGAAATGCTTTGCCAGTAGACCGATTTGAACGTAGTATAATTCGATTTATTCTTCTTGACGACAAAAAATACATTTTTGAGATTAGAAATGACAAATTGTTGCAGTCAACTGTGTGGAAAAGTTTTACCACATTTAATGACAAAAATGTTACAAATCCCAATTACTTGAGATTTGTCCCTTTCTATGAGAGCTGTGACTTCGGACAATAAACAACTCGTAAACCATAAAAATATGTTACCTTATTTATGGTACTAGTATGCAAAATAAGCCTTTTTACGTACGAATGAAAAGGTGAAGGACGAGGCGACAAAAGGAGCATTAAGGATTAGGAACATTCGTACCTTTCATTCATTCAGCCAACAGAAGCACCGAAATGAGCACTTTCCCACCAGTTGGGTTCGCTATTTTTAGCACGGATTTACGGAGTATAGCTCTTGGGATTATTCCCAAATCTGCGATGGGGCAGCCACGTTGATTCATATTGTCCCAGTGTTCTCTGTTGTACGCCTATGACGAAACCTATTTTTCCGTCCCCATACCGGGAAGTAAAATTCAGTAAACAATGAAGATAAGTACAAGTTTCCATGCATGAGTGCAGAAAAATATGTTTTGGTCCCATTCCATTTTACAAACTTGCAAAAACACAATATATTTCGGTCGTGACCTCAACATATATCCTAGGCGGAGAATTGACGTTCGGTGCTTAACGTGTCTTTCTTTCGCTTTCGGGTGTGGGACGGCAGCGAAGGCGGCAGAGCGTTCAAACTCCGTTGGCTCGATTTGTCTCTCGCTAAGCGACCCTCCACCAACCCCACTCGCACCCACGCACCATTTGCAAAGTGTCGATGCGCCATCTTACATGGAAACCACACATTTTCTACAATCTCAATCCTTGAAAGGTTCTTTAATGTCAGTTCTGTTAAGACATGTATACATAATCACTCACTATGCATCAACATCACCTTTTCATGAAACTTTAAACCAACCGTGATTGTATTACTATTACTATTACTATTATTATTATTGTTATTATTATGATTATATATTATTGACTTTACCTTTCATTTAAACTGAAAAGAAATCTTTTTTGGTGTCTTAGAACCCGATCTGCTCTTATGAAAAGGGAATTTACTTGAGCTTACTATAAAACTTCGAGCCATGTGAAAGTCTGAAGTAAAACCGCCTTTTGTCGAACTGTTTCAATTTTATTGTTAGTTGAATTTTCTCAAATTCTTTTAAATGTCTTCGACCTCTCTCCTTCCGAAGAGATCACCAAGGCTATATGAGAACTTTCTTCAATCGCCAGATCTGTTGCAATTGCATTGCACGCTCCTCACACTTCCAGATCTTCTCTAGTTCAAATTTCCTGATGTTATGGGTTTCCTGATGTAAGGATTGAAGTTGTTTCATGGTTCTAGCGTAGAGTTTTAAACCATCCATAAAAAGATGATAAGTGAACTATTTATCATATTTTATCTTGTACCCTAAAATTACTTTCTTGTAATAATGCAGATAATGGGTTTGATGGCTAAACAAAACCCCATTGATGAGAGGGAACCTACTAGGGAATATTCCTCGTCTAATGTTAATGGATGCAATTTTTCTATTATTATTATTATTATTATTATTATTATTATTATTATTATCAATATAATTTTTTGTGAATTCTCAACAAGTTATGTAATTGATGGAATAATATGCATGGTTAAACATGCGAATGCATCTTCACAGAAAGATCTGGCAAACATTTTATGACAAATGAAGGTTTAGGAATTAACTTTAATGTTAACAGAATTAGGATTTTTCCAAAAGGTTTTTGAAGAAAAAATTACAGTTAGAGGAACTATTGAGTGAAACAAACGAGAAATGCCGACTGAAGTGAAGACTTCAAAACATTGACGGAAGTTCTTTCCAGCACATTTAGATTTTGAGAAAACTAGAAATGCGATTTCCCTGGAGAAGCTCCGCAGAAAATTGACATGAAAGACCTTTTATAAAAAATATAATAACTAGATTGGTCAAATTTCATCGAATCAAATAGAACGGGAAGTAGAACCTCAAAGCGACAATATCTTTATGTAAATTAATTACAATATTTATAAAATACAGTAAATTCATTGCTCCAAAGTGTGGAATTGAACCAAACTCTTTATATTGACTTGAAATCAACAATATCGTTGTACAAATGCAATAAGAACATAGTAAAAACCACAAGATAACTTATTAGCCAGAAACTACTACACAATGGAGGGGAAAGGGGAACAAAACTGAAATTCGCAATTGCTTTCACTAGAAAAAGACAATGTTGTTGTACAAAAGCAATGAGAATACGTGTTAAAAGCACAGTTACATTAGTCGAGAAAGTGTATTGAATGAAAGAACCAATCTGTTAAACTCTTAAAAGCATCTCGCGGAACATTCTCCCCAAAAACTTTCTTGTAATACCGAACAAAACCTTCATTAATGTACTTTATGAATTTATATTTATAACAGAAAACTAGAAATACATCTCACAAGTGTTGGTATTTATTTTCTCAAAATCTAACGAACATAAAAATGAATGTAGACTACAATAATAGTAACAACTGTATACTTCAGTGGCCCACGTATGCATTAATTACTAAGAAGGCGCAACAGGTAGTTAAAGAAAAAATTATTGTAGGAATGTGGACAATTTCTTTTGAAAGCTCTGAATCTGACCCATTATTTTATATCCAACCTATTGAAAATAGTAAATAAGTAATTTATTGTAAACTTTCTATAAGTGATCTCCTAACAAATATACGCACAAAATATGCACTCTATGTTGTCAATAATAATCGGTTAAAATACTTGCCTCTCTTCAAGTGATTTGTATCCTTGATCTTCCTCTTCTGAGGAGATAGTTGGAAGCAAATACTTAAGAATTGCCAATTGATCAGTAACTTTATCCAAAACAATGAGAACAGCCATAGATTCCAATTCACCAAGGCATTGCTTTGCATATATTTCAACACTGCTGCTTCTGATGCTATTTTTAGGTAATGTTATTTTCACTCTTTTCTTTTTCGATGACTTTTTTGAATTCTCAGAAAGGAGGTCATCCGGTTGCTGTGTATCAATTTTGGAACTATGTAAAGACTTAAGTGACGGGAACATATACTCGAGAATCGTTGATTTGCGTTCGAATTTTTTGGCTTCATAAATCAGTTTCTCTTTTGATAGTCGTTGGCTAGAACCCGATGAACTTAATGATGAGATCATTCCTTGAAGTCTGATTTCAGAAGTATTGCTCAGAGGATGACTTGCTTCTTCTTTTCATTCTTGACACCTTTGGGTCAGATGTACTTTTTGCCTTTTTCGTATTCTTATTTTCTGACTTAGTTTTCGTGAATATGTTAAACATGTTCGCTTCTCAAGTTTTGTGACACAACCTGATCAATTGTTGGTATCTGTCTTTGTATTTCACGTCGAAATTCACTTAGATACTTTAACTCAAAATAAGAGTCGCGTACTATTTCGTTTATAGTACTACTTCGTATCCAGGACGTTAATTCATTTGTTTTTGTTTTTTACATTTTACCTTACAATTTTTCTATTCTTGCTGCTCCGAAGCACATTCTCTCATGGCGAGCTACCTCCTTCCGCTTGGTTGTAAGTCTAGCAAACATGATCTACATGTTTAACGATACCAGGTTTTGTGTATTGTATCTTTTTTGAAATCTTTCCTATTAAAATAATAAGATTTCATTCATTGTGTACGGAAAAGGAAATAATCAGAGAAAATACTCTGTCAATTTATTTGAACTTCTCAGTGAATGAGATAATGTGATATATATTCAGAGATCACATCTATCTCTTGAAATTTTTTGCCGTAATTCAATAGCACAACGATAGAATTTGGACAACAAGTTACCTAAAAATCAAAACACACCCTAAAATCAATATCAAAAAGAGATAGTTTTTTGTCAAATATTCAAACTTATTTCTGAATAATAATGAAGTTAGTGTCAAACATGAAAATTATGATGATAATGATGCTGATGAAAATATTTGCAGAATTTGTTAGTAGCATTTTTAAAGCCTCTTTAAGCACCTAAAACTGGTTACAACAGGTTATTTAATACTACATATATGATGAGTCATGTAACTCCAGCAGTTTTTGAACGGTTGAAGTTATTGCGATGCAGTTTTCACGGAAGTGCCTGAGGGAATGGGGCTAATCGATCCATGTATTCATTTCCTATTTCTATTATTTCATTTTCTATTACCACTTGTATTTTACGAGATACTGAGTTAACATATTTTTACTTTCTCAAATACATACGTATATACGGGAATAATATGCGTAGTATAGAGAAAGTCATGTAATGCTGCGGAAAATCGATTTCGAGATTTCAATGGAAATACACATTTTGGGGTCCCCTGCTACCGAAAAAGTGGTTCTTTTAAAAATGCCCCTCCGCTTCCTGTTCCTGTCCGGAAATGTCAAATGATTCTTCTTGAATCATTGAAATGCCTTCTTGAATCATTCTTTGTAGTAATCATTGATTGCTAAGTTCCTAAATGCTGTATAGGTAAGTCGAGTTCTGTCTCTGGAGGAGAATTCTGGCAACCGGCTGCTCTGATCGACAGGTTTCCTTGTTTTTTTTTCTCTCTGATTAATACCAGCCAAATGCAGTATCCTACCAAACGGACCACGGAACGCGCGCGATCATTCCTTCTCATTCCTATTGACCTACACCTCACCTTTAGATTCACTGCACTACCACACGTGGTGACCGATCGGCGGCTTACAGCTTCCCCCGGCTGGGGCGGTGTCCGCTGGCGGGAAATACCTAGCTGGGGAAATCCTCGGCTGGGAAAGCGGAAGATCACCGCTACCGACAGATGAAAAACATGCACTACACTTACGGGACTAATGGACTTTGAAATTGACACTCCCGGAATTACTAATCAATCAATGAAAAGATCTAAGTTCTAAATGGTTACAGTGTTGAAAAATTCGCAATGTTATACTGCCTCCCTTTTAGTGAAATGCACTGAGTCATCATGGGCTGCATTGTTTTATCAGTCTAGTTTCACAGTTACCAAATGATTCGCTGTGTTATACTGGCCTTAAATCGAATGTGAAATCAGTACCTTCACTTCTTAATCCTGCACTAGAACGTATTGGCTGAACTCCCGGAAGATCTGCAAAGTGGATACATAGTCTTTGAATCATGCATGTCCAATGGAATTAGGCTTCCTTGCTGAATAACGCTATATTCCTAAGTGTTAATTGGATGCGCTTCTTAAATATTCACACGTTGTACTGCCATTGAATCAAACGTATTCAATGATAGACATTAAATGCACTGCGAGTGAGGCTTTGCCAAGTACATATTGGTTGATCTATCTGGAGAATTGCAATTTTAAAACGAATCCTTGAATATTGCGTTCCAATTGGCTGCACTGCTGAATCACGTGGCCTAGATACTAATTGTCAGCATAGCTTGAAGGTTCACCACGCTATACTCCCCTTGAACGAAGTGAGCCCAATAATCATTGAATCACTACTGAATGATGCACTAGGAAGCGCTTATTGGCTTAACTGCCCAGTGCTAAGCCTTTCTCCGCGTGGCTGCTGCAGTGCGGTTCGGCGGGTAGCCGCAGGCAGCGCTGCGGTGGGTCGGCGCCGTGTCCCCACCTATTTGTCTGCGTTAGCGCCCACGACGCCCCTGGTGGCCGCGCCGCGCATTAATTTTTCAGGGGTGCGGTGGTGGCTGCTCAGCGACTCACGATGCGGCTGTGCGATTCGCTCCCCGCTCGATGTGGGGCGATTGGGAGGGCAATCCCTGCTCAGCGGGCCACGTGGGCTTATCCCCCAGCGAAGACGAGGAGCCAACTGGCCTACTCAGGAGAGATCACGGAAGTGTTCCGATGGAGACAAAAACAAGATGGAAACTTCTGAATTGATGCGGTTGATAATTCCAGCTTTTGGGGTTTAAATGAATTGGGGCATGTTCAGAGGGGGTTGCATGTGTAGCCCTTAAACAAATTTTATATTAAATAAAACTATATAAAATAAATGTTATTACAGTCTATTACTACGTTTCTTGTAGAAACACTTCATGAGTGATTAGAATACTTAGAACAACAAATGCTGGAATTCTGGAAAAAGAATTTAAAATTATTGCACCTAGACAGAGGAAGGTAATTCCGGTATGATTGTCCTGGGTTGTCAATAAATGTATAATAAATGCTAGGTCTAACAATCATTTCGAGCTGGAAAAGCAATGTACGAAAAACAGATTAGAGAAGAGAAAGTGACACTTGAAATTAATAGAAACTAAAACCCACTTTTTCTCATTTAATAGTGTTTTAATGTTATACATACTGTAGTTGTGTCTACAGTTTTGGTTATAAAACTAAATAACACTCATCAATTTAAGGCTGGGGAAAGTAAGAAACAGGTCGTTGGCAAAAGCAGGAACACTTCATTAGCATGATTTTTTAAACATTAGCTGAAATTTTGAACAGCTTTACCTTTCGTGAGATGAAATATTTTCTTGTTCTATATGCTTTATTTTGTAAAGTTTTAAAAAGGAGTAAAAAGGGAAAGCTCAGCATTTAAGAAGAATAGAGGTTACATTATATTTCGTCGTTGGTATTCGGAACTCTATCGCTTTTATTAGGTTAATTCCCTGTCTTTAGTACTATTTTTATACTTCAACTGAATCGTCGCCGTAAACATCTGACACATCAAGTGATAGAGAAATACTTTTTCCCTAACAATAAATTCGATTGTTGCATCTTTTGCCTGTAGACAATTCCTCAGTCACTCGAGAGGGGCTCTCGTGGTTCTCGTCCAGCTGCAACTGTGGAGGCAATGCCGATCATGTGTCATCGCTGACGGGGAGAATATGCAGTTGTAGCTCCGACTGTGGCGAATTTCGGACAATAGTGTATCGGCCCCATACACATCTCTCTATACGTTCTCGTTTTCTTAAGGGTACAAAAAAGTCTAAAAAGGCCACGAAGTACCCAATTACGTAATAAATATGAAAAACTGCGAATTGAATACAATTTAAAAAACCTATGGAATGCTTCTGAATTTGGCTATATTGCAAGACACGTGTTTGACAAAAAGATAATAATTATTTTATTTTGATAATAAGGGTACACTTACTGATTCGATACAATAATTTGTGGAATGTTTTACAACACGATCTGTGTTTAATTTTTTTAAAAATAATACAATTTATGATAAAACAAAATGTGGTTTAGAGTGCGTTTTCCCATAATATCTCGGAAACTAATCTTTGTCATCGCTGTGAGTGAGTATTAAATGTGTCAAGTGAAATATGAAAAAATCATCTTATTTTATTTCAGCCTACGCCATAAAAATGGCCTCACCAAACCAAAATTGTCTCATCTTCTTATAGATGGTATTCTTTGTGGACTCAAACAAAATTAAGCCTAGGAGGGTTAAAGATAATATTTTTACCAACAAAACTAGTATGTCCTGTGTGAGTGTGTGTAACATGATCGAAGAGATGAAGACGGCGTCGTTCAGAGGCGGTCTTGGCGCAAAACACTCTGCGCCGTCCTCCTGCTGGGCTGAAGGTGGAGCAGAAGTGCGCGGGGGAGGGGGAGCGACGTCAGTGAAGAAAGATGACTGGGAGACGCGGACGATGATGAAGACAAGTAGAGGGGAGAAGGACGGGATGAGCCGGGAGAGAGAGGGAGGGAAGTAGTGGAATAAGGACAGATATGAGACATTTTAAAAGGTGAACGACGATTGGTTATGTTGGCGGCGGGGAATGGGAAGGTGGTGGTACGAGGGGTGCTGCCGAAGGAGAGAGAAACGGAAGGTGAAGAAGGAATGAAATTACGACGTGGATAAAGAAAAGGGGTAAGGAAAGAACTGTGGGAAGTGGAAGGGAAGGAAGGAAAGAAGAAGGAGAAGGGACGAACGCTAGAGGGAGGGGTAGCGGAGGGACGGATGGCTGGCGCATGGCCCCGGCGCCTCGCAGCCACACACAGCGGACGAGGGCGCGGGCGGCGGCCTCCCCTCCCCGGCCCCACGCTGCGCCTCCTCAGCATGCTCTTCTTCCATCCACGCCTCCTCCATGTTCTTCTTTTTCCATCTTCTTCTGTCTCTCTCTCTCCATCCTCCCCTTTCCCTTTCTTCCCATCTTCCCCTCTGCTTCGTCTTCCTCTTTCCTCCATGTTTCCTCTTGCTCTATCTTCCCTTCTTTGTCCTTTTCCCTCTTTCTTCCTTCTTTTTTTTCCATTCCAACCCCACCACTCATTGTACCTCGGCTTCTTCACTCCCGCCACCTCCGACGCAACTGCCGTCACACGCTTTCCCCTCCAAGTCTCGCCCTCCGGCACCACACACCTAATTATGCGTCAATGATGCAATTTATTTTGTACTGAAATAGTCACCTATTCAACTTGAAAACCTGTACTCCGCCTTTATACCAGAACGACGCCATTTTATTATCCTTAAAGTCACTAAATGACCAATCGCTTTTCATATCCTAAAATATTAACATTAAGATTTTGCAAATTGATACCAAACAAATAGAAATGATTATGTTCATTGTGCATATCATTGTGTTTAAGAAGAGAAAATGCAATTGTGCAAATCCCGCAGCCCAATCATCAGCATCTTCTCTTCTTTGGAACTCTCACCCCCTCCTGCCCATCCATTCACCGCTCCCTCCTTCCCGTCTCCGTCACCACATCCTTCCCTCTCGTCGCTTTCATCGCAGTCTCACACATCGCATCATCATCGCCTTCACCTACAATCATAATCACCGCATCCCCTTCCGTCGGAGCCTCCGCAATCACAGTCTCCTTTGCGTCTCGCAGCGCCCTCGCTTCCTCCATCGCCCCACGCCGCAAGCGCATCCCCCGCCATGGCCTCCGCCGGAAACGCATCAAAGATACGAGAGCTCTGCTTTATGAGCGCTGCTGAGCTTTGCAAATGTGGCCGTTACGACGCGCCGCTTCGGCCTGCAAATGGCCGCGTGTTGTTGGGGGCGCGCGCTCTGGACACTGGCTGCCTCGTGTAATTGGTCGCACAAAGCAGACTGCGGTCTTTAATCTTGTTTTCAATGGGCGAACGTTTCCTTCACTTCGAGGCAAACAAGAGGAGAGCCGAGCCGATGGATCTCTTTCGTTGCGGTGTCAGATGTTATTGCTTTCCAAAGCTCAAACGGAAGGTCTCGATTCATTCAGATTCAATGTTCTGTTTGGGGAGACTTTGAGATAGATTTTGTCTTCAGAAATTACATATTATAGAAGATGGTGTTTCTGAAGGTGATTTCACAAGTTCTAATTATGAGCCATTAGAAAACACTAGTTGAATTGTCACCACACCAAATCGTTTCCCTATTAGTGTTCTAAAACATAATGTGATTTTGTAATGTGGGGGGTCCTTCTTCCAGCTCTATCACCCTTCTAAGTGTTTATAGTATACACCAACAATTCTTGCGTAAACATCAGCTTTACACAATAGGCCAGCTAGCACTCCGCAACCTTAGCAACTTCGTGACAAGGAAAAGCCGTAGAGTGCAAAGTTCACCGCCAGAGAAATGTATTTATTCCTGGGTTGTGGGAATCACGTCCCGTGCCAGAAGCCTGTTTCTCGAGCGGAAAGACAATTCAAACTACTTCATGAAGCAAGGTACTCAGGATCGGAGCAAGTAGAACATGTATTTCCTCGATTCGCTAAAAGCAAAATAAAAGGAAAATTTAGTAATATAAATAAAAAAATGTTTTATAACACATCTTGGGATTGAAGTGCTCATCAAACAAAAAGTCTCCGTTTCTTCATGCGATTTTATGTAAAGGTAATCAAAAGAATGTTGACTCGAGATTTTGCTATGAATTATTATTTACATTAAACACTTCAATACTAACAAAAGCTCTCTTACCTCATTGAAAATACGTACACAACAAACATCAAAACTTGTGTCTGAAAGCAGGCGATGAAAATCCAAAACTCTTAATATTACATAAAAATCCCTTCTCTATCTTAAGTCATTTCATAGAATCAACGTTTACATAAGTTATCATGCAACGAGTAGTATAAAATGCTTGAAGCAGCAAAAATGATGCTGAATAAAAGTTTACAAATACTACCAAGCACGCTACTCAAGAACTAATATAATACTGTTCAATAACTCTGGAATAAATTAAATATTTTACAAATTCTGGAATATCTAAGTATAGTACATACGGTTACATATACAGTTGTTCATCTAAGTATTGCTGTTCGATAAAATAAATCGTGCAATGCAAACATTTAATGGTGGTGGGCCTTTTCCTTGGAGCTCTTCTCTCGCGTGTCGTAATCAGTAACGAAGTGAGAAAACAAATTCAGTGGACAAGCGCTGGGTGAGAATAAGTGAAGTAACAAATAGTTGCATTTTCCTGTCAATATCGAAACTGTTTCATTTTTTGGATTTTTCCTGAGTTTCTGAATAACTAACGAAACCTTAGTCACCTCTCATATGGCTGGAGACTGTATACTTTTCTTTTAATTTTGTGCAAATGAAAATTTCATAATATATCGTAAGTAATGGACAAGCTATATCCTACGTGAGCCTATATTGTTTAATTGAAATGAACTGTAAAGAGGAGTGAACACAAAATGGGAAGCAATTTAACAGAAGCATCAGGAAAAATGAGTATAAAAAAGTGAAAAACAATAGTGGATGCCAATTAGTAAGCATCGTTATTACTAAAACAGTAATGATCGCAACGCAATGTCGATAGAGAAAATAAAAATAAAATTGAAGACATTACAAACTGTGATGATCACTTGGGAATACAGGAAAATACAAATGAATTGGATACAATAATGGTGAGAATAAACAATTCTTAAAAATAAGCCTTTTATCACCACTACGGTAAAAAATATAATCTTTTTCTCAAAACACTACAGAGTCACAAACTACAACATTGAATTACTTCACATCAAACTTCTGGTCAAGTAGCATACAAACAAGATCCTGCCACATTTCCAACTGGTTTGGATATCAGTAATTTTTCTGATTACATCGGCCTGCGATGGTTTCATTGTCGCCATCTTGTGTTACTTTTTTTGAATTACTTTTGCACCCTGAATTAGGATTATATGTTATTTTTCCTACATTGTCACGTTTTTTTAAATGTTGTATTAGGTACGTTTTATCAAATTTTTAGGAACCCTTTTGCAGGTTAGCGACATTTGTTGTGGTGTGTCCGCTAGTCTGTGATTTGTGTTTCGCCTGCTTGTGAAATTTGTCTTCATATAGAGATTGAAATACGGTGTTTATCATGTATTTCAATAAAAAATATTATATTTTTATTGAAATTATACCAACATTCTAGAACAGTTCAGGTACATTCTGCTGCGTGTGTGTTGCGTGCCGATAGGGTAGCAGCGCAAAGTACCAGAGTTCCTGAGAAAGTTCTACTATGCCTATTGGTATCAAACGGGGAGACCAGGACAAGCCATGGAGACTACGTACGGCTTATGGAACGTGTACAAAGTACATGGATGAACGGCGAGAGAATAGCGTTGCCATTTGAAATTGCAATGGTGTAGCGACAACATTCAGACCACAGTACTGACTGCTACTTCCGTTCTGTGAATGTGAAGGGATTTAACCGCAAGAACATAAGTATTTATGTGTATCCAAACGATATTCCATTAGCAGTTTTACTCTTCATCGTGGTTCTGATTTACGAACTCTACAGCGTTCAAGACTGCCTCTCCCCTGAATCTGAATGTGGTGTAGAAATGGCCGATTGAATTGATTTTGAAAAGGAACCTAAACTTTTCAAGTAAAGTGTATTAAACGATTTTTTTTCGAGATTTTTGACTTATAGAGGAACTGCCGAGAAAATCCGGTCTACATTTCGTGATAGGAACATGTTGGCTCCAACAGCGTGCTGGCCACCAATGTTCGCACCAAGAATTATGTTCTATTGGTACATATATTGCGACTAAGACTTTGCACACTTCGTTTCTGAAGAGGTTACTTTGTTTGCTGCAACAACATCACGGAGGCTATGCTGAAACTACGAAAACTTCAGTACAGCCCTTAATAACGGCGACCTTCTATCAATGCCTCCAAGCGTAGTTTGAAGTGCGTCCTTCATAATGAAAACAAACTTTCACCCTATCTCATTGCTTATTATGTTATTATGCGAGAAACACATGAAAATCCTGATATGATGTTGTGTAAACTGAAGTACCAGGAAGTGGAAAGTCCGTGGTAATTTGAAAGTCATAAGTATTCTGCTAGATTTTACACGCAGGTTGCCAGAATGTTCCCCTGCTTTCTGAGTAAGTGGGACAAGGGCAAGGTAAGTGGTACACCACTGAACCCGGAAAGGACGGCATCGTAGTCAGTGGATTGTAAGCTCGAAAAACAGAGAAGCTCTTTTTGACACGTCTGTCATGCTGCTTTCTCCACTTCATGGGGAGGTTCATGGAGCAATAAAAAGCTCTAAACAAAGAAGGTGAATGCTTTCTGTACCTCTGTTTTTGATTTCCTTGCATCAGTAATGCCAAATTCAAAGAGGGTACTTTACAGGTGCAGGAACTTACAGGATATCAGGAAACGTCTATCTGATGCTAATTTTGAAGTTTTTATGTGAGCTGCAGAACGATCGGCATGGAAATCATTCCGAGGTATTCAAAACATTTCTTGGTCACAGAAAAGATTCAGACTGCAAACAAATGGGGAATAGAATGCTTGTTTCTTTTCAAGAGTTAGGCTGCAAAATGAGCTTAAAAGTCCAGATGTTACATTCACATCTGAACAATTTCTGGGAGGATCTAGGAATGCTGAGCGAAGAGCAAGGAGAAAGATTTCACCAAGATCTGAAGGAATTGTAACACACATATCAAGGGAAATGGAACAAAAACATGCTTTCAAATTACTAAAGAGGGAAGATCCACGTACATCTCTCCCGCGAAAAGCACGACAAATAAGTTTCTTAATCTAAGTTATGACGTTAAAAAAATTGAAACCGTGGTCTCCCACCATTATAAATACATTATGAGGCATTTTGTCCATTTCAACTGTGTTGTTCTTGAAATCAGTAATGCACTGCATTACATTTTCTTATGTTATGTTCATAAGTTTTTTAAACATAATAAAAAGAGAATTCCTACATATGATAATAAATTAATTGTAACTTACCTGTGCTCATGTCTCATATTTTCTAATTTTCATTTTGATGTTGCGAGAAAACCAGATGTGATAGAGAAATGCTGACTTCATATCCGGAATCAGCATGTTAAAATATGAAAGATCACTCTTTAAACATTATGCAATGATCGGAAAGATCAAATTCCTAGATCAGTGTTATGTTTGCTGCGCCTCCTCGGGAATTTGACGTATTGTTACATCATGTAACAAAATTGTCGAGTTTTGAGAAATTCAAAATGTTCAACGAGAAACAGTAGCACCGACAATTTGAAATGATAGGAGTCCATACAATTATGGCTGAAGAATAGATATATGACGGAACAATAGGTAAGTATAGTCTTTGACCAAAAGTTGAAAGAGTCTTGCATTTTATAGAGTCATTTTTTTTAATTTTGTCCAACATTCCATAATATACTCTCAATGTCGATTTTATTATTCATTTCTTCAGTATTTCCCAGAAGTGATAGTTATATAAAAAAAAACCAAATTTTTAAGTTTAGTTTCTAGTACAATAGTTCGTGCAATTTTCTTAATGTATTATTTCTATGTTTCTTATCCAGTCGATATTCAAAGAAAAATTTAATATCGGAAATTTTAAAAATTTTTTATGTTGAGGTTTTATATTTCTGCACAACCACTTTACGTAAGTAACTTTAGAGCATATACGCAACACCAAATATTTAAATTGCGCTTTAGAAAGTAGTGAAAAAAACAAGTTTTCTTGAAATGGTAATTTTCCACGGAAACTAATTGTCCCAAGCTTCCTCAAATGTTACATTGATTGATTCATTCATTAGTGATTCCTTGCGCGTCAACTGCTAAGCTCATTAGCCCCGCGAGTAGCGTGCATGTTTTCGTAGCAGATCTTCCGCCGCTGGTTGGCGAAAATTGGCGCCGACCCACGTCGGCGGTTTTCCATAATTGGGTATCTCCCGCCAGCAAGCCACCGCTCCAGACGGGACAAGCTCTAAGATCCCGATTTGTTCCCGACAAGCGTGTAGTGTAGTTAATGTGAGTGTAGGTATGTGTAAGTAAGGGAGGAAAAGGAAGAGGAAGGAAATATCGCAACCCCGCATTCGCCTGGTGTTGATCGAAGAAAGCACAGAAAATTGCCGATCAGAGCAGCTGAACGCTACAATTCTTGTGCAGACAGCGACGAATTCGACCTAGCCCACCTGCCATCGAAAATCTCAGAAGCTCTGCGCCGACAATAGTTGATGCTCCGAACCACCTCTACCGGTTCCCAGATGTTGAACCGAGTCAAATTGTTATTTTTTGTCGTAATGATTAAGGGGCACTCTGTATATACTAATTTGCCGAATATTCCACGTACATAAGAGCTTAAAACAAAGCTGTAGGAAGAAAAGCCCCCTCGTGTGGCGAGGGGCATCGCTTGCAGAGGGAGGCGTGGCCGCGTCAGGCGTTGGACGCCTGGCAACGGACGAGGCTGTGAGCCAGGGCTAGCGGCAGCAGATCGATGGCGGCAAGTGCACGTGGAGGGAGACGAACTCCACACTCTTCAGAGCAGCGCTGGAGAGGAAGCTACTCGCAGGAAAGAGCCAATTCCTGTTCCTCAGTTTCTGTTCGCTCGGCGTCATGGAAGATGCACTCGCAGCACTCGCTCGCTCCTCGATCGCCGATTCCGAACGACTGCTGCTGATGCACAGCCTCCGCCTTCTGAACAGTACAAACATTGAACAATATTAACTCATTTTTTTGATACAACGTATGTTGTATTGTCTGTCTACTCTTTTGAAGACTCTGAAGAATATTTAGGACAATTGTTCGAGCCATTACTGCAAAATGGTATGCTACTGACCTTCGAAAAATCCACTTTTTGTACTTCGAACGAGAAATTGAATAACTTGGGTAAATTAATCCGATCCGGAAAGGAAATTTTTGACATTTTGTTTTGATTGTTTTTCCTAAATAAAATGCTTTCGAAGCCTAGTCAGTTAGTTGATATTTCAATTTTAATATTATTTTAAACATGTCGTCATAAACTTATTTTCTATAAAAAAAGAGCTTAAAAAATTGCCCTTCAAAAAACAGGTATCATAACTAGTGTGTCTATGAAATAGAAAACAAAATTAATTGATTTCCGCTTGAAACGACATAGTCTCTTTCGCGAAAGTTGGCACTATCCTACGGCAATACAAATTAATATCGGCCTGGGTACAAAAAGATTTATTGCACACACAAAACTCAGTCTGTAAAACAACTTCTGAGGTGGGAGCACACAACATACCGAGGGAAGTGTCTCAGGCCATAGCGCGTTGATTTCGCGTCCGGGGCCTCAGGTTCAACCCCCGTTACGGCCAACTTGAACGGGGTTTTTGTGTTTTCATTCGGTCATCCAGGCGAATACTGGGATGGTTCTACTGAAAGGCCGCGCCCGAGAAACCGGCACCGGGAGAAATGGCTCAGGGCATCAACTGATGTCACTGCAGTCCCTCTCACCGGGAGGTCCTAGGTTCCCACTCCCCACAGCGGCAGGATTTTCGACACTAGCTTGTCAGTTAGGTCGAATTCAGTCGCTGTCTGGAGGAGAATTTTAGCGGCTGGCTGCTCTGATCGGTAGTTTTCCGTGCTTTCTCCGATCAACACCAGGCCAATGCCGGATCAGTACCCTAACAAACGGACCGTGCGGATCTTTCCTTCCTTTTTATGTCCTATCCTCACCCCTTACACACACTTACACTAACATGCACTAGCTACCACACATGCCGGGAGACCGTCGGGAGCTTAGACTTGCCTGCTGGAGCGGTGCCCCGTTGGTGGCAGATACCTGTTTGGGGAAAACCCCGCTAGCAGACGGTAGATTAGCGCCGGATCTCGCCATGCAACAGGAGACCACGCCAACCCCCCAGCAAAAAGCACGCACTATAAGTATGGGACAAATGACCACAGTAATTGACGCGCCCGGAATCACTCAGCAAAACCGGCGTCGCTAGCAGAATGCTTTAACTACCTGAAGTCACGAAGATAAAGCGAATTGGAGACATCGCTGGTTCCTGGTTGGGTGGCCGACTAACGGATCTAACGCATCTAACTTTCACCGGATATAATGGCTAAATACAAATAGAACAAATCTACCGAAAATATTATGTTCGAAATGTAATTTCAGTCACACATAAATTATTATCACTTCTTACTTCTTGTATTTTATGGGGCATCATTCTGTTTGATTAACATCACACAGTCATTGATTCCAAAGGTATTTCAGCCACCGAGTCGTGTTTATACCTTCACCAGTTCCTATCTCGAGAGAACGTGTACCTCGTGAATAAAATATGAACTCGTTTGAATAGGCGATCGAAATAAATTCGCAACTGTCGCAAACCCATTACAGGGAGAGTCGTTAGGGTTGGACGCATGCAAATGCTGTAGGGAAATGAAACAAACGCTTGTGTGCGTGTTGCATGTGATGATGGAGTATGGGAATGGTGTATTGTAGAGAAAAATAAAAAAACGGGAAAACTGACATTATCAAATCATCATGAAAGAAAATATGTCAAACCTGTAATTAATGAGTTGTGCTAGAGATGAAAAGTTAATATGACCGTCATTGGCTCTAATTGGAAACATTTTGTATGTTCTTTTTCATTTCATTTATTGACGGTCGTTATTAATACATTTTTGTTGGTTAATCTACTCTAACTGTGAAATATGTTTTCTACTGTAATCCATGCGTCTCTAGTCTTTCTTTT
Source organism: Teleogryllus oceanicus (assembly GCA_964035755.1). NCBI lineage: Eukaryota > Metazoa > Arthropoda > Insecta > Orthoptera > Gryllidae > Teleogryllus > Teleogryllus oceanicus. The sequence goes on from CAXIVR010000008.1 coordinate 56,061,233, forward strand.
CTATTTTTACACCGTCTTAGAGAGCCTTTTTCTGATAGCTTCTTCCAATATATCAGTTTGTCTTCTTTTAGAACTTGTTCACACCTCTGGCTATTTTGATTTATGCAAACTTTTTAGAAAATGCAAACGTAGGAAATGCGACATACTTTCCTCGGAGATATCTCATGATTGAAGATGTCTGGTAAGAGTATCCGTGCATAAAAACCAATAGTGAGTTATTCCATTGTTGCAGAGTTAATATAATTATAATGAATGCGGAGGTAATATTGTAATATTGATTCCGAGGTATTATCCTAACAAAGCTGGGAGATAGACGAAAAAGTGCAGATTAGGACAATAATAAAATACTCCAGTGCTGTTAGTGTATCGGCTTCTTAAACACCAGTTTGCGGTCTTTAATCAAGCAGAAAGAGGTAGATTTTCAAAAGGCAGACTGTCCTCAATATGCAATGTGACGTTTGAGACATGTATGTATCAACATCATGATTAAACAAATTAATAATTCAATTGAGTTTTCTAACAATTTCCGTTCTAACCAGACCCCATCCGGCATCGTTTGTCCTGGCAACCACACGAATAAAGAATAGATGTGGCTCAGGCTTTTGCCATTTCCCTTAAGCACGTCCCAGCGTTGCATCGACGCGCGTCACCTGACGCTGATGACGTCAGATGCGTCGACGCTGCCACACGAGGCACTGACGCGCAGATTAACATTGCTCTTATGGAAAGGACACACAGCGCTCTGGTGGCTTGCGTTATGCCCACAACTCAAGCAAGGCGCTCAAGCTACAGCGCAAGTCAAGATAACGCGCGTTTTCTAGCTTCCAACGCGCGTCGCCGGGCGTGGGCAACGGCGTACGTCGCCAAGAGCGCTCGTGTGTTTTTTCGGATAGATAGTGTTCATCTACGACGCGCGTTAAGTGACTGTGTTCGCAGGCACGACGCAACGACGTCATCAGCGTTAAGAGACGCGCGTCAACGCAACGCTCGTGTGGTACACACGTGTTAATACCCTTGAATATTTGAATTTATGATTCACCCCAAAATCTAGCAATAGCCTATTGATACTGTATATTATTAAATCATAAATGAAGGGAAAATCTGTTCATTGCAATAATCCCTTGTTCACTAATTTCTTTAATTTTTAGTAACTGTATACATAATAAAAATAAAAGAAATTAAAGCAAACAACTAATTTTACCTACCTAGCTGTCAAGCTAGTGTCGAAAATGTCGGCAGTGTCGAAGCTAGGGCCTCCCGGTCAGAGGCAGTGCAATGGGCCACCGCTTACGCGGGCTTCGCGAGGTAAGCGCGTGGGGCTGTGGGTGGAGCAGCAACGCCCCCTGCCGGGCCCTGCGTGCGGGTGGCGCCCCGCGCGGCGGAGGTGGGAGTTAGGCGGGTGCTGGAAGTTGCGGCGCCGAAACAAATTAAGGGAAGAATAAAAGGTTAATACTATTATATTATTGCTATTTATGTTTTTTTTTTAATACTGTATTAATATTCTTAAATTTAATATTTGTAAATCGTAGTGTTCTGCCAACAGATTGCATAAACCTACCTGCAGAAACTAATAAATATCTAGCATCCAATTCAATCTTCCCTATCACTGCGAGCACACAGATACTATTGCCATTTCAGTCTTTCAGTTTACATTGCATTACCCCCCCCAAACTAAGCGCATCTCCCTCTTGCGACCCTTCCAAGTGTGTGAACGTAACACGCGCAACCCCACACCGGAAGCTTGTCAATTTCCGCCACTAGCGAATATTTCTCGTTCATTGCTGCCACAATATCTTGCCTTAGAACGGCTAATTTCTAATAGACTTTCAATGTCACGTGTTCCCCTACCCGCAATCGCCTCCGGAGATGTCTCCTAGACCTGCGCGTTCTAGTAACAGTTTTTTTCTTTTACGAGGAGCAGCGTTGGTCGGTTCCCTGGAACTGCACTCTACAACACGTATGTATAAGCTTGTCAGCTTGTTCACCTACTAAACTAATCCAAAGCTAAATATTCCTCTATAAACTTGATAGAGTGGATGTTTTAGCTAGAATTTGCATGTTTGTGTAAAAAATGAGTATCAACGTGCTCTTTGCTCTTACTTCTAGCCTCTAAAATTACCAAAGAGGAGTCAGAGACTTACAAATGATTGCTCGATTGTTACAGGATTCAATTTTTGTAGGAACCTCAACATCATAATATTGTTTATGTGCTTTTTCTTAAAAATCATGTAAATTTCATCTTCTGTTTTCTTAAGAATATGAGTCGTTACAGCTACTTTGGCTGTGGATGAAAAATTGTCGGGACTCTTCATTGGAAAGAAGTAAATTAAGAATGCATTTTTGCAAATATTTTTAGTATTTTCAGCCGTAGTAAAATGTAGTTTAATATAGTACATTTCTATGTTATGAAGATACATCGTTTTTCAACATGAACAATGAAGATGAATCACCGCCATCTGTCGGGATAAGACATTCACTAACTAAGAAGAGTAATGATCATAGCAGTTGATGAGCTCGAAAACATCAACCAATCACATACGGAAATGTTTCGGGACGAAGAAAAGCAGGGTGAGGCGTGGCGAGGACACGTGAGCCGAAACAGCATGTGTAACTGAAAGCTTCATAAACGGGACAGAGGGGAGGCAGTGAGCCTGGGTAGAACAAGAGGAGCCACAGGCAGAACGAGGGGGCGCGGAGCGAAGCAGCTGGGTGAGGCGAGGACAGTGGCTGGCAGGGAGGGCGAGGGTGGACAAACGAAAGGAGGGGGGGGGGAACGAGGCGGAACGGGAAGAGGTGAAGCAAAGGAGGAAGCTAGGTCGATGGCACCTTCTGTGTGATAAAGAATTGTAGCGTCTGGCTGCTTTATCGGTAGTTTATCGTGGATTTACCTATTAACACCAGTCGAATGCCGAAGCAGTACCCTCACTAACAAACCACGGACGGCAAGCGATTTCCTTCCTCTTCCTTGTCCTATCCCCAACCCTTGCACATACGTATACTAACGTGCATTCCACTGCAGCACATCGGGAGCTTCGAGGCACAGGCAGAGGCTGCGGCGGCGCCGGCTGGTGGAGGCATCTGCTTGAGGTGGACGGTGGACCTCGCAGTCCAACGGGGGAAGATCACGGAATTGCCAATCAATCAATCAATAGATAAATTCTCGAAAACTCAAAATGTCTGTTCCGCAGGTGGGAGATACTTGGTTGGGAAAGCCCCTACGAACAGCCGTACAGATCGACGACGAATCTCTACTTTTAGCGGAGCAGGATCGACGTTCTCACACACGATAACAACACTTACGGGACGAACGACCGCATCAGCCGCGCCGGAATCACTAGCCAATGACAATGCGCTATCGCATTAGGGGCAGCGCCCCCGCGAATGCGCTCGGCGCTCATGATTAGAGGCGGCTTATCGGGGTCGCGGCGGATAGGGCTGCAATGGGGCGCCATTGTGGCTCAGCCGTGGAGGCGCCGCTGCCCCGCTCCCCGTGGCGCTGTCTCATGGCGGGAACAATGGCAACTGACAGTTGGAAATGCCAGAAAACTGAAGAAACGGGTTACACGCAATGAGACACACAAAACAACCTACAAGTGCATTATCTCAGGGTTTGGTCACGGCTGGCCCAACCTCTCTAAGGTATGCAAAATAAGAATTGCAGACTTCCTTCGTCCTTCAAAATTACATGGCGCGTCTTCTAGTGGCAAAGATTTGAACGAAGTGAATTTTGTACTTTGCATTATTTTATACGCATTTAACACATTGTACAGGCATGTATTTAATCGTTCTTTAGTCGCATGACTGCTTTATGGTTAATAGTCGCGTCACGGAGGAAAACGGCAGGTTTAGAAATTGTTCGGAAACATAACACTTGAATGAAAAATGTTATTTTGTATTTCAGTGACCTATTGAAATACTCCTCACAATTTGTTATTTTGAAATTTTCGGTGATAGAGATATCTCTTTTCGGTGATATGTCTTTGACTATAGTTGAGGTGAGTGCTTGTAAGCAGCAAAAAAAGCCATTTTCAGATTGTTGGCCACTTACACTGGATAGCATTTTAAAATTATTATGTCAAGCGTTTTAATACTAGTGTTTGTTAGATAATTAATAAAGCTATTAAATTTATCTTTTCAAGAAATGAATCTAATGCTCAACGCGTGAAAATGGAAAAGGTGTCTTGGGGTTGGCAGTGGTGCCTGTGGAGGAGGCGGTGTGTCGCCGGGGTTGGAGGGCGGCGGCGGCGGCTTCTCCGTCGCAGGCGACGTCGGCAGCCGGAGCGACGTGCTCGTGAGGTGCGCTTTATTGCCTGCAGGGAGCTCTGCGCGCGACGCCACGCCTGATAACTCAGCCCATTCAACGCCTTCTGCCGCCGCAGCCCGCGTCGCCTCACGCCTCGCCCCGCCCCGTCCCTGCCCCCTCCTCACCCTTCCCTTCCCTTCCCTTCACCGCCCCGCTCCGCCCCAACACTCCCCTCGCCTTCCCGCCCCGCCCCGCTCCGCCCCTCCCCGCCCCTCCCTTCACCTCCCCGCCCCTCCCGCCCCGCCCCGCCTTGCGTGCGCGCCCGCTCATAATGAGCCCGGATGAACGCCTCCCGCGCGTGCTGTCGGAGCCCGGCCCCGCAACTGCTTCCACTCAAAACAATCGGCCGACTTAAAATTGTCGTGGATTTAAGGAAACGATAGTTTGAACGTTCGCGGTTCGTTGTTTAAAGACAATCATTTATGCACTCGTGTAGCGCTTGGCTCACCTCAAGAGAGTGGCTGGAAGCTTAGAAGATCTCGGCTCAAGCAGTACCTCGCTGGGAAGTTTTCTGCAAGAGACAATGGCGCTAGCCGACGTGTAGGGCGGCGCCGCATCTCTGTTTCATCGCGCAGAGAGGCACTCTCACCTCTCTGCCATTTCATTCACTACACTAACGGGATTAACTAACGAAGTAGTTGTTGCTCATCGAAACACAATGTATTCGTATATATATTCATTGTAGAACGAAAATATATTAGGATTGTTTATATTATGAAGAACCGATTTTAAATAAATTTATATAATAATTAATTACAAAATTAGGTCGTTATTTTAGGTCGCATCAACCTCTAGGTCATTAGCGACCACTATTGGAATTAACGTTATGGTAACTGTCAAGATGAAACGATATGGTGATGATAAGGGGTGAAACGACAAACAAAAATTCAATAATGCCCGAGGAGGGACTCTTTGGTCCGAGAACTCTTTGGAACCCGCGACTCTTTGGTCCGAGAACATTACGAGTACAACACTACTGCCTAAGGGATTTCGTTCACCCGATCGGCATTTTTAATTTTGCCAGGCATCAAAAGGGTTGGTTGGTTAGTGATTCCTGGCACGTTAACAGCTTAGCTCATTACTTCCGTAAGTGTAGTGTCTGTTTTTCCATGGCAAATGGGGGAGATCTTCCCCCCGCCGGATGGCGAGATCCGGCGCCGACCTACCGACGGCTAGCGGGGTTTCCCCCTAACCAGGAATCTCTCACTAGCGAGGCCCCAGCCGGGACAAGCTCTAAGCGCCGACCGGTCTCCCGGAATATGTGGTAGTGTAGTGCATGTTAGTGTAAGTGTGTTGTAAGGGGAGAGGATAGAACTAGGAAGAAGAAGGACAGATCGCGCGCGGTCCGTGGCCCGTTTGGTCGGGCACTGCTCCGGCATTCGCTTGGTGTTGATCGGAGAAATCACGAAAAACTACCGATCAGAGCAGCCGGCCGCTAGAATTACCTCCAGGTTGCCTGAATTCGACCTACCTTGCAAGCTAGTCTTGCCACTGTCGTGACTGGAACCTAGGAGCTCCCGTTCGGGGGCACTGCAGTGACGTCGTGGGCTTCGTGTCGTTGCCCGTGCGCACGAGGCGCCACGCCTTGTAGGCGCGCGCTGAGCGGGCGCGCGGCTGCATTGAGCGGCTGCATTTAATCAGCGCGTTGGGGCGGCATGTCGCCTCTGGGGGCGGGGCGGGGCGGGGCCAGCCGCCTGCGCACTTGCTGTGTCGCCGCCTCCCGAGGGGAGCGCTGCCGGCGCCCTCGCAGCGACCGCTCCCGGGGGCGGCGCAGGCGCAGCGGAGGACACGATGGCTTTCAGTTTCCCTTTTGACTGGTTTATTGTGAATTCCCGACGCGTCAACTGCTAAGGTCAGTTCCGTAAGTGCAGTGCGTGTATTGGCTCGGGAGGTGGCGGTGAACTACCCCCGGGACATGGTCAGATCCGCCGCCGACCTACCGTCGGCTAGAGGAATTTTCCCCAACCACGGATCTCCCACTATCGGGGCACCGTCCCAACTGGGACAAGCTGTCAGCTCCCGACCGATCTCTCGACATGTGTGGTAGTGCAGTGCATGTAAGTGTAAGGATAGATGGGTAGTAGGAATGTGCAGAAAAGATCGCAAGCGATCTGTGACCCATTTGTGAGAATAATACTCTGGCATTCGCAGCCGGCCGCTAGAATTCGCCTCCAGACAGCGATTCGATTCTGCCTGGCTGATAGTCGAAGCTAGTGTCCAAAATCCTTCCACCGTCGGGACTCGAACTTAGAACATCTCGGTCAGAGGCACTGAAATGACATCAGCCACTGGAATATTGTGCCACTGATCCACTGGAAGATTGTACGCGGGTCGTAACCTGTTTGTTAAGGAAATTCTTCGGGTTTCGCCTCGTAGCCATCCAAGAAACCTGAAACTTCTCACCAGTGCTGAGAGCCGTTAAAATTCTACTTTAGACAGTGCGCGAACTCGACCTAGTTAGTGTCAAAAAGTTACCGCCTTCGAGATTCAAACTCTGGGACCGCCTGGTGAGAGAATTGCTGTGGCAACGGTTGTTGTCAGTTATCAAATTCACCCAAAGATGTGGAAGACATAAGGAAGGGGGAAAGGCAATTGCAGGGAAGCAGAGAGGGGGGAAGGGAAGAGAGGGCGCCAACAAGGGGAAGGAAAATGGGAGGTGGGGGAAAAAGCCGCGGAAAGGCATAGGAAGAGAGGGGTTGGCAGAGGGAGGCGAAAAGAAGAAAGAAATGGGGAGAGCAGATGTAAGGAAGAGGTGAAAAAAAAAATAAGAAAGAAATGAACATGAGAGAAAGGAGCAAGATAAGGGATATCTATAAGGAACTGCATGGAGAGGAATTCAGGAAAACGGCAGAAGAAAAAGAAGGCATCTAAAGAGAAAAATGAGAGCCGAGAACAGAAATATTAGAGGAGACTGGAATGGAAAAGGGCGGAAGACATAGAATTAGATAGAGAGGTGTACGGTGTTGGAGGGAAAAGAAGTCGAGACATGAGGTTTGCGAATTCCAGGTTAGGTGAATGAGGAGAGGGTAGATGATGTTGCTGAAAGAGAAGGGTTTCATACAAGATTTTAAAGGAATACAGCAAAGCTTGGGACATAAGCCTTCAAACATATAACTTTCTCTACTACTATAAGGAAAATAAATGTAGAATGAGAGATGTGAACAACAAGATAACATGGAAAGGGCAAAATTTGTAATAAGTGAGTAGACGGCAAGACTATTTGGAAGGTAGTTACAAACCTTAACTTGTCCTGTGTCTTTTATAAATTGAAGTCCTTAGAGTATAAAAACATGTTTAACTCCGCAGATATGGAGGACAATTATCCGAAACTGCACTGTGCGTCTGAAAAATTGAAAAAATAACTTTTTCACATCTGCAGTGTAAATATTGTAAAGATATTGTCATCGTCAGTCAGTAATTAGCTAAATTACGGTTAAAGCATTTATGCATTAAGGTCGTCATAATAATTTCAATGATCAAACGTCGAGAAAACTCCGGAGGGCCAAAGACCAAAGGCCAAAGGTCCTAGGGCATTTCTCGATCATAATCCCCTCTCATAATTCCCACATAAGAGAACATACAGCATCCACTGTTTCCATATTTCCCTCGTAACTATGATCCTCTCGGTCCAGGTAAATTCTGCAGGGTATATCTAGCTCCGTATCGAAGCCAGCAACAAGCAATAAAATGCATATTATGGTTTTTATACAAGAAGAAAGATACATTCCAATCTACGAAGGAAATACAGACATAAATGTCAAAAATCCAGAATCTCTAAAAGAGAGAGATTAAACAATAAAAAGTAATTTTACAGTTTTATGATTATTTGTTATACTATTGTGTGTATATATATATATATATGTGTGTGTGTGTGTGTGTGTGTGTGTGTGTGTGTGTGTGTGTATGAGTGTGTGTGTGTGTGTGTGTGTGTGTGTGTGTGTGTGTGTGTGTGTGTGTGTGTGTGTGTGTGTGTGTGTGTGTGTGTGTGTGTGTGTGTGTGTGTGTGTGTGTGTGTGTGTGTGTGTGTGTGTGTGTGTGTGTGTGTGTGTGTGTGTGTGTGTGTGTGTGTGTGTGTGTGTGTGTGTGTGTGTGTGTGTGTGTGTGTGTGTGTGTGTGTGTGTGTGTGTGTGTGTGTGTGTTGTGTGTGTGTGTGTGTGTGTGTGTGTGTGTGTGTGTGTGTGTGTGTGTGTGTGTGTGTGTGTGTGTGTGTGTGTGTGTGTGTGTGTGTGTGTGTGTGTGTGTGTGTGTGTGTGTGTGTGTGTGTGTGTGTGTGTGTGTGTGTGTGTGTGTGTGTGTGTGTGTGTGTGTGTGTGTGTGTGTGTGTGTGTGTGTGTGTGTGTGTGTGTGTGTGTGTGTGTGTGTGTGTGTGTGTGTGTGTGTGTGTGTGTGTGTGTGTGTGTGTGTGTGTGTGTGTGTGTGTGTGTGTGTGTGTGTGTGTGTGTGTGTGTGTGTGTGTGTGTGTGTGTGTGTGTGTGTGTGTGTGTGTGTGTGTGTGTGTGTGTGTGTGTGTGTGTGTGTGTGTGTGTGTGTGTGTGTGTGTGTGTGTGTGTGTGTGTGTGTGTGTGTGTGTGTGTGTGTGTGTGTGTGTGTGTGTGTGTGTGTGTGTGTGTGTGTGTGTGTGTGTGTGTGTGTGTGTGTGTGTGTGTGTGTGTTGTGTGTGTGTGTGTGTGTGTGTGTGTGTGTGTGTGTGTGTGTGTGTGTGTGTGTGTGTGTGTGTGTGTGTGTGTGTGTGTGTGTGTGTGTGTGTGTGTGTGTGTGTGTGTGTGTGTGTGTGTGTGTGTGTGTGTGTGTGTGTGTGTGTGTGTGTGTGTGTGTGTGTGTGTGTGTGTGTGTGTGTGTGTGTGTGTGTGTGTGTGTGTGTGTGTGTGTGTGTGTGTGTGTGTGTGTGTGTGTGTGTGTGTGTGTGTGTGTGTGTGTGTGTGTGTGTGTGTGTGTGTGTGTGTGTGTGTGTGTGTGTGTGTGTGTGTGTGTGTGTGTGTGTGTGTGTGTGTGTGTGTGTGTGTGTGTGTGTGTGTGTGTGTGTGTGTGTGTGTGTGTGTGCTGTGATGATAAATACTTATTTATAATCATTAATTGTGAAACCGGCCGTGGAAGCCTTCGATGCTATATAATTTTACAATAAATCAAAATAATGCATTTATCTGAGTTGCTGATAACTAGTAATAAATACATTTTCAAAATATTGTGTGAATTTATAAAACAGTAAAAGAATAATTTTACAGTAAACCACATATTTTATGAATGGATGTGGATATAAATTAATTTAATTGACAATATTATATGAATGATATTATAATGATATAAGAATGGAATTTGCCAATCTTTTTGTAACAAGGGCTTTGAAAAGTTTTTATTTGCCAGCAGTTGGCTATTAGCTTTGTGATATAACTTTTGTTTTTTTATAATATTATTTACTTCGTTAATCTTCACATCGCAAACATGTAGAGAACCAAGTTCTATTCTTGTGTTTCGAAGTTCTAGAGTGAAGCTCATTGATACCATAAAATTTACTGAGGGGAAACCTTTTAAATATTGGTGTTGGGAGATGGGTGACACTCATTTACTTAGTGTAGTTTATTATTACGTATACAATTAATGCTGATATTCCTTCCTAGGTAAATCCAGAAATGAAATGAATTGCTTTATAACATAAAGAACTGGAGAAGACTGATTATCTTCTCTATAGTTATTCTAGGTGGAGTTACTTTCACTTATTTTATATAAAATTGTACAATATCCGTATTTCCTATGTAAAACTGAATTTGACATCATACAGACTCCTTAAGTTATATACACCAGATGTAATAGATGCAAACTGACTCGCAGATTTGCAAATAAAGTGAAAGCTATTTTAACTAGCCAAAGCGTGATAAGGATTTACCTTTAGCCCTTTTACTCAACGCTGATAATCATTGATTCTACAGACAAATTCCATTGTCTATCGAAGTGAGTCTACCGTTAGTTAAAATAAGTATCCTATTTCATTAATAGATTGTGGCGATAGTCAATTTCCTCAGGTTTAATTCCATTTCACTTCTCTTACTGCATTGAGCCTTTTCTCGACTCAATCACTGTAGGTGAAAATTTTGTAAGGATTTTCTGATAATCTTCAATAATAAACTAGATTACGATTGAAATAGTAATTTATGCTCCAAGGGCGCCATAAGAGTTCCAGTGATCCTGCAGCGACGAAACCCTGCTTTAGGGCGGCCTTAGTTATTTTTTAAAGGAAGAGAGAGAGAGAGAGGGGAGATAGGATGATAGCGAAGGGAAAGATACGTAGAGGAGACAGAGTTGGAGGATGAGGGGGAGGGAGACAGAGAAGGTAGGAGGAAAGAAGAGACGGTAAGAGTCGATGAAAGATGGAGGAAGAGAGGTGATGAAGGGAGAAAGGATCATAGGGAGAAGAGGCGAGTCATAAGAGGTAATTTCTTATTAATATCCATTGACATTTTTGCGGCCTTGGGGAACTCCCTCCGTAAACACATTCCTCTCCTTTCAACCAGCAGCGGCTGCTCTCCCTTGGCTCGCGCCGAATCCGGACAGGAGGAGGGCCCCACGGGCGCCCGTCGTAACGACTCTCTCAAAATTGCACGCGCGCCATCAATCACGGGGCAGCGCGCGGCTCTTTCCGCCGCCGGCTCATAATTTATCAAGCTCCAGTGCAGCCTGCATTTTTAAACGACCCGCGCGCTCCGACTGGCCCGAGGTTGGTACCGCAGCGTCGCGGACGTCGGCGCAGCCTCCGCCCCCGCCCCCGGCCGTCACCACACCCCGCAGCCCTTCCGCCTTTCCACCTCCTGCTCATCTCCGCTTTCCGCAACTTCCTCGCACGTTTCGCTCTCTTCACTCTACCTGCTTTACTGATGTTACGAAAGGGCCACTTTCTTTTCCCCGCATCACTTCCCAGCCACCCCCTCTCCATTGCCCCCACCTCCCGTCTCACCCTCTCGACCCTCACTGCGGTGCTTACCCCATTTATAACACGTCGTTGCCTCTTCCGTGTCCGTGCTCGTAGGGGAACACCATTCGCACCGGCCGAGTAGACTCAGAGCCAGCATTGCAGATGCCTCCGTAACGACTCTGACCGGGGGGCTACGGTTCGAGTCCCGATGGCGGCGGATTTTCGACAAGCGCAACGTCGCCAAGTTAAATTCAGTGGCTGACTGGACACCAACTGTCTGCTCTGAGAGTAGTTCTTGATTTCTCCCATCAATACCAGGTGAATGCCAGAACAATACGGGCCATGGACCGCGTGCGATATTTTCTGGCTCTATCCTCTCCCCACACTTTCACACACATGCTCTATACTACCACACATGACGAGTGATCGATCGAAAGCTTAGCCCGGCTGGGGCGGTGTCCCTTGGAGGATATTCTCCTCCAGATATCTCCAGTAAGTCAGCGCCTTTTCTCCCCATCCAGCTCGGGAACGACGTCGCCGCCTTCAGGCGTTAAAACATTCGTTACACCACTGGGCTAATGACCAGCGGCTGGTGACGCGCCCGGAAACCAATCAATCGATCGTTGATTCGCGCCGGATGTCTTGCCGCACAATTGCGGGGGTAGGCAATGTTTCGGGTGCCGACAGCGGGAAAATTGACGATGGCATCGGGGCCTGTTGAGAGTGGCTTCGCTGTGGAGAGGGGAGCACCGCAGGAGGGAATGTTGTGGCGCCACGAAGGAGGCAGTGGTGGGAAGTAGACGTTGGGGGCGAAGAGTCGACTATAGAGGGAGTTGTAGGTGCGCAAGTAAGGGCAGCAGCAACGGTGACAATTCAGCCTGACAGTGAAGTGATTGATGGTAGTGGCCGAGTGTCGTGATGCCGAGTGTCGTGAGGCCGAGTGTCGTGAGGCCGAGTGTCGTGAGGCCGAGTGTCGTGAGGCCGAGTGTCGTGAGGCCGAGTGTCGTGAGGCCGAGTGTCGTGAGGCCGAGTGTCGTGAGGCCGAGTGCCGCGAGGCCGAGTGCCGCGAGGCCGAGTGCCGCGAGACCGAGTGCCGCGAGGCCGAGTGCCGCGAGGCCGAGTGCCGCGAGGCCGAGTGCCGCGAGGCCGAGTGCCGCGAGGCCGAGTGCCGCGAGGCCGAGTGCCGCGAGGCCGAGTGTCGGAGGAGGCGGGGACGGGCGGACTAAGAGACTGACTGCGGTGATACAACAGAGTGCATGGATTGCAGCTTTGAGAGCACCTTCCACAGCGGCGGGGTTGCAGCTGCCGGTGGTGCGAGAGCGGTTGGCGCATTCGAGCGTGAGCGGGAGCGGGGCGAAGCGGCTCGAAACTTTCGGCCCCGCGTGACCGCGTGCGCGTGCAATGTTAATCCCCGCCTGAGGAATGAAGGCCGCCAGATTCCCTGCTTTCTCACTATGCCGCTACAACGCGAGAGCCAGAGGGGATGGAGCAGCGAATGAACTGCTCCGTGCTCCATGTTTTGCCCCTTTGGCGCATGAACCAATTGAGGGTTCTTTGTTACCAATAACTCTGCCGCCCGACAGCCAATATTGAGTTGATAATAGCCCAAACTTATAGCTGGTTTACCCTTGGAAGTAAATTTTATTGCATCGGAGAGAATATTTTTGTCAACAATTCTTGCAAAAACCTCTCATTTCTTTCTGTATTCAAAATTCAAGTAGTATATGGCATAGAGCAGGGATCATAGAATTATGAAAACGTGCACAGAATTCACTTCTTGTAGCACGTCACACAGTTTTTAACTGTTTTGACGTAAAAATAAAATAAAAATAGGCATTGAGATTTTCAGCTGAACATCTAAAGTTCTAAGTTCATTACTACGGCTCAGGATAATTTACAACAAAAATTAAATATGGTCGGGAGACGTACTGTATTTACTATGCCAAGCCGTATTTGTTATCTTATTACAACGAGTCTCATAAACGAAATTATATGATCTTTTCTCGGCTCATTTGTCTCTGTATAAAACTAAAGTTTTATTAATTTTGTTCTTCAAAATAAATACGTTATTTTGTTGGTTTCCTTTTTTCTGAGCTTATAACAAGAACTTTTCAGTTAATGCTGTAACTTTCCTACTTGCGCACAATTGACAGAGATAACGCAACATTAATTTTTTTGTTTTAGAAGGTTAAATAAATCCACAATGACATGTGTTTTATTTCAACTCCTTGCCTATTATATTCATGGCACTTTTCAAGTGCTCGGCAGCTTGCTTTAAATTTTCAGGTAGCTATATTTACTAGCTTTTCTCCGTTCTATATTAATCTAATTCGTAAGTAAAGATTGTAAAATGATACACAAAGAATCATTTTTCACATTTGTAGGTTTTTCTTTGTATCAGCAAAATTAGTGTTTTGTAAAAGTGTGAATTTCATCCAAAAAGTTTCGTTTTGCTACATTTTTCGAACCGAAGTAGATGAAAATTTTAAAAGTATGGTGAAATGGTTTGGAGGAGAACTACACCGAGGTCTTAGGGATGCGATCAGCGCTCGCCAACGTCTTTCTGTCTGTCCATGAATGACATGATGTCTTCACCAATGGCAATTCACCTGTGTTCATCTTCCTACGAAAGAGAACGGAATGTATACAGTCGCCTTCCCCTACCAAGTGCGGCAACATGGCATTGCGCCCACCTCATCCATCCAGCAGAAGGCAAAGAGAAGGGCATTTGAGTTATTTTTGTCAAAGAACAGGAAACGCTGCATGTAACATGTGGGGAGAGATATACAAACTGCGCATGTTTTCTTGAGCTTCAGAATAAGATTTCTCTTAGTTGAATGATGAATAAAAGTAACAAAATCGCAAGATTGACAACATTTGAAAACTATACATTTTCGCTCCCGGGTAAGAAAAACGTATTTCGTTATACGAACTGCATGTTTGATTTGCATTGCTAACAAAATAGCAGCTCACACCTCCCGCTTTACTCCCACCACAAGCAAAAGAAGGATTAAAAAATAATCATGTGGCCATAATGGCTGCGTCCTCTGTCTGCTACGCTCGGCGGCCAAAAATGGCTCTCGTAATTTCTTCTTCTTTTAGTGCCATACAGTGATTAGTGCGTGGGCTCGTCTTCAGAAGCCCCTAGCGCCTTCTTGTGAGACTTATCTTAAGCAAGTATACCTAGGGTAGTTTACCATTGCTTTTCCTAGGGGCGCTAGTGCGCCAATTTTGGCGTTTGATTTGAATACCAGATTGCGTATATTATGTCTTGGCTTGCGCTATCTTATCCAGTAATTCAAATCGAAACTCCTTAATTGGTCCTAAATTGCTAGAGGATTTAATTTTGCCAGGATGGGGGTGCCAAGTGCCTTTCATGAGAACTGTTTTACATGCCCACAACCGTCCGCATGCATGTCATCGATTTTTGGCACCTCAAAAACCCCCGACTTGGACCGCGATTGAACCCGCGAACGTGGGATCTGTAGCCCGGCATCATAACCATTAAAGCCGGTTCGTCATAATTTACTGCTAACAAACGCAGTCGGGTTGATAATCATTGACCCACATCCTCCAGCTCGTTTCACCGACGAGTAATTGGACAAATACGATAATCTTCCATCGTGTTGTACTAAACGTGTATACTAATTCCGTTTTCTTTTCTCTGCTTTATAATTGAGAACGTCTTGTACCAGTTCTGAAACCAGACCCTTTTTCTAATTAACCATCATTTTTGGTATATGTCTCATAATTTGAGTGTTTAATCAAATCTTTCCTTCCTGGCAGGTCATCATCAATATTCTCGATGTCCCTCGCCTCTTACTGTTCTAACTCAGTAAGAGAGGGACTAGTTGCACGACACTTCCCGTTAAATTACTAATTTTGACCTTCAATAACTCTGAGCCCAATGAATCAAATTGTATAGAGTAGGAAATTGTATGGGTTTCTAAAGCGATTAATTCTTTTCGTTGAATTTGCTTTATTTCAAGATATTCAGAAAAATGGACAGTTCGCACTTTAATCTTGCTCTAAGAGTAGGATAATGCCCTAGGGGTATTTTTTACGAAATCTCACTCATATAGTAATGTTTCTCTTGATTTGAAGGTTACGCGTACAAAATTTCTTGAAGATAAAAATCTGTCAATTTCTACAAAAAAGCCAACAACAAAAAACAAAGTTTCTTCTTGTAAAAGAGAATTTTAAAAGAAAGTTAAGTTAAGACCGGCTAATCACATATCTTTTAGTGAAAACGCATTCCAGAAATTACTTCGGACAAACAAAAATAAAAAAAATGTTTATATAACATCCAAATACCATATGAAATAAAAAGGAATTTACTATGAAATCACACACACAGCACTCCATTTTTATTAAGATAAGCATATGAGATAATGAAAGGGCGGTTATTTTGAATTCACATCACACATTAATATTTTATTTTTATATAATAAATAGATATATTAGGCTCTCACTCTACCGGCGCTGTATGAGGACTAGGATCAGTTAGATTAATAACATTGCAGCAGGGTGAGAATTGAGTGTGGAATGATTGCATTTTTTTTTACATTGGAATGTAAAACTCATAAGTAAGTCATGAAGGGATGGACTGCAAGTATTAGGACTTGTTACCAAATTAATATATATACTGCATTGAACAGTGACAATTACGAAACGTGAAAATGTGAACAAAAAGCCAACAAAGTGTTTAATGCTTTTGAACTTTTTGCATGAACAAAAATATTTTTTTGTAGTTCCATTTACAAACACAGTTTTTTGAAGTTTCTTAAAAATATCACCCCACATTGTTCCGTTTGTAACGATGCCCATATATTCAAAACGCCGGATCCCTGGCAGACGAACTAGAACTGTAGTTTTAGATCCGCTGTGATAATTGTGCGATGAGAAAATTAGAGGATCAGAACTACCTTCGAGTCAAGAATGGATCATCCAATAATGGATGAACAAATGATTCCACGTGTTGCGATGAAATTCAAGCCATAACGACGAAGAGGCGTTCAACATCTAAGAGTAAACCTTTAACTCATTACAAGAAACAGAGAAAGACACTTCTGTCTCAACCGTTAAGTCAAGAAGGAGAATCCGTTGTGGTGGTGGTGCTGCTGCTGCTGATGATGACCACGATGAAGCAGAAAAAGAAAATTCCTGTAACATATATGACAGTCATTTCATTATACTTTATGCATTATTTAGTTCTGACGTATATCTGTGTCGTATACATTTTTTCAAACTGAAAGGTGGTAGATAAAATAAATGATATCTATACGTAAACATAAATTATTTGTATTTTTTATTTTCAGACATACGACTCAATTGCAGAAATAGGTACTCGTATGTTATGATTCTAAAATAAAACTGGGAAAGAAGGTATAGAGGTTTGCTATTCAATATCTGCAACCTTTTAAAACTGCCCCTAACTATGAAATTACTGTGACATTTGCTCGCAGCTAATTTAGTTTGTACTCAGATTATCCCGTTGTTGATACCGGTAAATTACATTGCTCCGCATCCAATGCCCTGCACGTCACATCTCCGATCGGATGCGGCGTTCGCTGAACAAAAATTCAAAGCTAACTCACTTACTCGGAATACGTCAGTCGTTACGGACTAAACTTAATTTCACCAGCTTGTTTACCTCACTGTGTAAAGGTTTTGAAGCCACTTTCGTTTTGTTTGGAAGCGCATAGGGCAGTTTTGGTCAATTAAGGGAATGAGATTTCAGATCCAGCTAGTAGAGGAGATTTATGTGAGGTTCATTGAGGATTCAGAAAAAAGAAGAGAATTATCCTCTGAGTAATAGTGTTGAGAGATTTCTGGTCGGTTGGGGGCTAAGGAGATAATCTCGATAATGGGATTTGTGTCATTTTGATGTTGGTGAAAATGAAATAAAATCCAGCAAGAATTTACATTGTTCGTTGAAGAGTAACAAAAACTTACTACTTTAACGTACACAATTTTTATGTATTCATAATATTTTCTTAATTGCAATTTTAATATCAGTTTGTTCTCGAGTGAAAGTTAATGTTATCTTTAAAATTTCTCCAGAGACGTAATAACATTTTATCTCGAACACAATACTAACGCTAGAATGGCCGATCAAAATTACGTAGGATGTACGAAGTAAAAATTTAGTGCCTTCTTTGAAATTATATTTCAAGACAAGATTTTGACGCAATTCAAATGTTACTAAAGTTATTCTCCTTTCACGACAAAAATGTATGTTTAATATGAAAATGACAAAGTATTAGGCTAGACCAAAAGTTCGATGTTATTCGGTGTCGAACAGGATTGTTACCTTTATACTCCGATTTAACGCTAGCTGGACGGAGAGGGGTTCTCTGTCATCCAGTAGGGAGTTTTAAAACCAAATATTGAAGTCGCAAAAAGCCCCCGATTGGATGAGAGTTTCCCTCTCCTTTCAGCTCCTGACCTCGAAGGGATACTACGTTAACGCTACCGTACAACATTCAAATTGGAATGTAGGAGGACGCATATCTACTCTTGTAGCTTTTCTTCTGCATTCTATATAAAAACATATCCCTGTACTCCTCGTTCATCGCTGCAATTGATCCCCGATTATGTGATAGCTTATCATATTTTTTTGCTTCATTGGCACTGAAATTAACCAGGACAACCAAAACGCCCGCCTGCAACTCACTGACAGCGCCAAGCGCTGAGGCAGTGCCTTACGACTCCAGCACAACTGATTGGGAGGTCGCGGGTTCGATCCCCGAACCGCATTAAGCGCCTCAGGGCATCGATTGATGTCAGTGCACTGGTTCTGACCGGGAGGACCTTGGGTTTGAGACTCAACAGTGGCAAGACTTTTGATATAGCAACATAGCTAGGTCGAATTAAGCTCCCCCCTATCTAGAGGAGAATTGTGGCAGAATCGATGATTTGTGGTTCCCCGATTTCAAAAAATAGTGACGGCAAAACATGTTTGTCTTCACGTCTGTCTGAGTCACCAGTAAGGCCTAATTCAGACGATTTTCTTCAAAATTTATATTTCACGTTAGAATTTAAGGAACTCCAGACCCTGCACTTTTGAAATAGATTTTTTTTCATGAAGTCTCAAAAACATTTTCAAAATTTTCTCAAAAATTACTCCGAAGTTTTTTATTAATCTTTGTGCTCGGATAGTGTAAAAGACACTTATAAGAATTGCGCCGGTCTTATCTTCGTTGCATTCCGTGACATGTGGAAAATTTTGTAAATGATCTTGGCTGTCCAGGTGACGCCGCGTCGAAGGCTGTGTTGCCGACGTTTCGACCATCTTGTCGTGGCCATCGTGTCAGCCTTCGACGCGGCGTCACCTGGACAGCCAAGATCATTTACATGACTCTGGCCGCGGAAGCCTACGACTTCATGTGGAAAATTGCATAACTTCAACATTTTTTCGGTGCCTTCCTTCAACTATAATATTGAAGATAATGAAATCTGTTTTTAAAGACTGATATTAAAATAAAGTTATGGAATTTTTCGAAAGTGTGAGTAGTTTTTGCACAAATTACCGAGAAATGTATGTAACATTTAAACAATTATTTTCTCAAAGAGGGATACAAATTTGTGACTCGTGTGTACTGATAAAGCCAGAAAAAAATATGGGCAATGGTCCTGTTTCCGGCTAATTCTCTATATTTTCGAATATTTTAGAACTCCGAATTTGAAAATAAATATATTTTTTACATAAAATATGTTGTAAGAAATCAGATCATTAAGTAAGGTCGTGTAGGATTCTTTTTGAAAAAATAAAAATAATTTTCACAAATTCTGCTTAAAGTTAATGCAAATTTTGAAAAAGTATTTTCTCGAAAGCCTTCCTAAAGTTTATCTTCAATAGCCCCCTCCGGGTAGAACAAGCGACACTGAAAAATTGGCATAGGTCTCATTTTTGTGGACGTATCTGAATTTTCGAAAATTGAAGAAGTTATAAATGACGAGAGAAAGTAGTTTGTGATGTTGTAGCACCACCAGTTTCCTTTATAATATTAAAATTGCAAGGACTTGCAATTCGGTTGAAGGAAACCACCACTTGCATTTCACATATTCACCGACGTAAGGTTGACCAGAGAAGGGAATAATAACCGGGTAAATTCTCTGTTTTGCCTCTATCAAGACAATCCATGCGCAGTTTTTCTAAAAATTAAAATAACATTATTTTAACTGTGTGTAAGTAACAAATTATAAACAAAACCTTAACTACGAAACATCCAGGGGCAATACAGAGTAAAATTTGACGCAACCTAAGAAAATACTATCTAGATTTTGTGCACTAGGGGAAAAGGAGCAAAAAATAGAGATTCTCGACCAACTACATCAATCCTCTTTGTATCCGAGACGTCGAGAAAAATACAATTAAATACAATACAAATCTTCAATAACAACTTAGCTTACTTGGACCGCAGAAAATTTTTCTCTCTTCATAAATCATTGTTTAAAATTGAATACAGCTTCAAGTTCCAACGACCTAGCCGTGAACTGTGCGTAATATTTTATAGATCTGGTAATGTGCATGGATAAACAATATATTGTCAAGCGTTTATTAAAACAAACATAAAACACCATTAAATTGCACAAAAAATAAAATAAGCATTGTAATTTTAAAAATATGTTGACATATTCACCTTTCTGAGCACGTGTGCTAGAGAGGGGGTATCCAGAGAAACTAAATCTCTAAAATCACAGTTCTAGGTTCAAAAGGTGTCACTTTGTACATAATACCTTTCAAAAGCATTTAGTGTCTCCTAGGTAATCCTCAAATTGAGTGTTAGCGGCTTCCAAGCACAGTTTTGAGTTATGTGCATGGTTAACGTGTGTAGCAGCTTAACATGAGAGGTGGCTTGCGTGTATGCTTGTTGACCTTTATAGCAACAATAATGAACCAAATATTTACGTTTTATGCCGTACATTTGTTTGTTGAACTTCTTGGACATCATTTCCTATCTAGTAAGAGAATATTTACGTTTTTTGTTGAGGGAGGTTTGTTGTTGTTTGATTAGTGGGCACGTCTTCTGCTTAAGTCATTAGTCCCACAAATGCAGTGCATGTTTGGTTGCTTGATGAGGAGGAGGTCTTCCCTCGCGGGATGATAACCAGCGCCAAACTTCCGCCGAGTAGAGGGGTTTTCCCGGATCAGGTATCTCCCACCAGCGGGGCAAGCTCTAAACGCCCAACGGATCTCCCGGCATGTGTGGTAATGTAGTTCATGTCTGTGTGTAAGGGGTTTGATGGGACAAGTAAGGGGAAGGAAAGTTCGCGGGCGGCCGGAGGTCCGTTTGTTAGGGTACTGCTCCGGCAATCACCTGGTGTTGATCGAAGAAACCACAGAAAACTACCGATCAGATTTGCCGGCTGCTAGAATTCTCCTCCGCACAGCGACTGAACTCGATCTAGCTACCTAGCTAGTGTCGAAAATCCTGCCACCGTCGGGAATCGAGCCCTAGGATCTGGAAGTCAGAGTCACTGCATTGACGTCAGATGATACCCTGAGCCACTTCTCCCGTTATGGGATTTTATAAATAGTACAAAACATTCATGCGTTTTTACTGAATAGTATATCATATTGTTATGTATTATCATATTAGAAAGCATATAAAGTTAATTATTAATGTAAATAGAAATTCTATAATAATAATAATAATAATAATAATAATAATAATAATAATAATAATATAAAAGTGGTGATTATGTTGTAAAATTAGCGAAATATGTCAACTTAAACCAGAGTTCTCGCTCACACACTACTACTCGCATGCACTAGTAAGATATTATAATTGTCTTTTCTTCGTTTCCACCAAACACTGCACGATATAACATTACATAGCGCTACTCGACAAGAAGCGTAATTATTTTTTTTATTAAGGTCCGTATAGAATATCATCTATAAAGATTATTTATTAGACAGTTAGTTGCGAGCAAACATAACATTCGGTTTAAAAAACTCGATAAATGTTTGGTCTTTTATTTTCATTTATAACCAGATAATTCATCAATTAGTGTCGTAAAAAAGGGGGAAAAGGGAATCTACCGGCGGGCCGGCAGACACATTTGTTTCGATAGAGACGTGTGTTGCACGCCCCATAAAATCGGTTTTTGCTGGAGCCGGTGGCTTTTTTGCGCTAAGCTTCCCCGAAACCCGTACCATCCTATCGATGTTGCAGGCGCTCGACGAGAAAACTGGGAACGGCTCTTGTTTTACATGGAAGGCGGCTGGCGCTTGGAGCTTTTTCTTGCTGCTACGAGAGGCGTGAGTGCGTTCGTCAGGATCGTGGAAGCTTTAAAATTGATAGTTCATTACATTAGGGCATTTGACTAGAAGATATCTATGTAATAATAAAGTTTTCTGTACAATAATAATAGTAAAAATAATACTATTATTTTCTGCCAGTTCTAATGAATAAATATCAAGCTAAAACTTGAATGCATATTTTCAGTTCAAAACTGCAGTTAAATAAAACAGTATCAGGTATTATTTATATAGTTCAACACATATCTGTTAATAAAAATGGAAAACCTTAATATTAATAAATATTTTTTTTTTTTTTATTAAATATTTTTATAATATATTAATTATAAAAAAAATTTTTAATTAATTAGTCAGAAAGCTTAGGTATTTAAATAAAAGTAACTTAAACCAAAAATGCTACACAGATTTATTAAAAACTTAATGTCTATATTTGAAAATAATAGTAATCACATGCTTAGCTTTAAGACAATTAATTTTCAAAAAAATTTAATAATATAATAGAGAGTTGCTGGTAAAGTGTTGATTCGATTAATCAGTTCAATGTTTTGATTGTTCGTCCATTTTACTCCTTTGTCTTTAGTTTTTATTTTTCAACGAAGAAAAGAGCAGATTCAATGTTAAAAATTTCAAGATCTCTGCCTGCTGCGAATTTCGCCGTTCTGATTGCGATCGATTCTTTGAATTTTACCAATTCACCAATTCATCATGATTAGGCTTCTCTAAAGACTAGACTATAAAGAGAAAAGAGGGCAGGCATAAATCAGAGGAAAAGTAGAAAAGAGAAAAAGTAGAGAAAAGAGAAAACTACAGAAAAGAGAACAAAAGGCATTAATGAAATACACTCTTGAAAGAAGCCAAATTGTAAAAAAGTTATGAGAAGTGGGTTTTGCATTAACAATTAGGGACTTTATTAGAAAGTCTTGCTGTGGAGGCCATCACTCCATGACGGAGGTGTGAGAGTCTTTATATTGGATGCGTATTAATTTTTAAATACTGATGAAAATTTTTGCTTCACTGATACGAAATCATTCTCTCGTCGACTGTCGTGCTGTGCGGATCACTCCGCACCGTACAGCTCAACTAGCGCCGACTAGCGAAGTTTCGTTACTAAGTGTCGTTCCTGCGACGACCGCAGAGGTCCTCGTACAACTACGCGACGAACAGTCAGTCTCTAACAACTCGTGCAGTGCAGTGGTTATTTCTACTCGTGCTCAAAAGTTGTCACAGTGCTACATAGTGCTCAAATCCAGGCCCCTAGGGCATCCTTCCAGATGTCTCTGCAATGTATCACCATCAACTCTATCAGAACTCAACCACCAACAACAAAATTCAAGTACTAAGGTCAGACCCGAAGAAACGCAGCCTTGACAACATCCAGTTAACCGGCGCAAAACGAAAGGCTAATTCTCTCCCGGCGTAATGGATCTACCTTTAAATAACAGATTTGCCCGCTCGGGCCTCTGACTGACGACGACCGCGAGGAAAATCCCCAAATTTCGTCTCACCCAAAAGAGCCTGTGATCAAAAAGCCACCTCCAATATTCATTCACGAAATTTCAAACTATAAAGAACTCATCAGTAAATTAACCTCCGAGATAGGAGAAAACTTTATCACTCAAATAAAAGGAAATTCTGTTAAAACTATTCTTAATTCAATAGAAGATTTCAGAAAAACAATTCACTTTCTAGATCAGAATAAGTGTCAATATCACACGTTCAAAGACCCTTCAGCTAACACCTTTAGTGCAGTTATTCGTGGAGTGCCGATTGATTACGATGAAGATGAAATTACTGAAGAACTTAGCAAGGTTGACATTCTGAACGTCAAAGTAACCCGCTTGTTAAGATTTGATAAATCTCCCATGCCATTATGTGCAGTTTTAATGAATGACAGATCAACCTTTGAAAAACTATTTAGCATCAATAGACTTTTCAGTGCCGTGGTTTCAGTAGAACTCAGACGCCGTAATGCATTTATTGTGATATGCAAAGATGTCAGGACTTCGGACATACTAAAAATTACTGTAAAAAAACTTCAAAATGTGTAAGATGCGCTAACTCCCATGAACCGGGTAAATGCAACTTAAACCCCCAACTTAATCCCACTTGCGTTAACTGTAATCAAGCTCATCTAGCATCGTCACGCAAATGTGAATATTTCCAAAGACGACAAGTAGCATTCATGACAAGAAGTTCATCTAACTATCTTTATTCACAGGCAGTTAACAGTTTCCCCCCCTCCCCCGCCTCATTTCCCCACTTCTTGCTAATACCAACTATCGTCAGTCTAGAATCCCTCCACAACATTACGTTCCTCCTCAGCTCCCCAAAAACATTCCCCTTCCCCCGCCTCCTCAACAAAATATTTTCCATCTTACTCACAATACCCATCAACAAACTCTGAACACCCACTTCCCCCTCCCACCATAGCACCTCTCTACATCCTGATATAATCTCAGAAATAATAAACCAGGTAATCAAAGCCCTCATTCCCATAATCAACAACCAAATTCATTTAGCTCTTGCATCACATCCATATTTGTCCCAGATCCATAATACTCAAAATAACCAAGAAAATGTCCCAAAATAAATTTTCGTCTCTCACTCTCCTAAACTGGAATATAAACGGAATCATCCCCAAAATCAATTTTATAAAATATATTCTAAATAATTATAATATTGATATTGCTTTCATCACCGAAACGCACCTCACATCCAAAGATAAGGTTAATGTTCCGGGTTACTGACGTACAGATCCGACCGACCTTCTCGAACTGCAGCAGGAGGAGTTGCTATTTTCATTAAAAACGGATTCGACACGATCCGCTGCCACCGTTCATCACCCCAGGACTTGAAAATATATCAATAGCGCTACATCAGTCACACGGTACGCCAATTACATTAACTGCAGTATATAAGCCTCTAATATTCCGCTGAAACAAACACACCTTAATACTCTGTTTTCTAACCCAACTACAACCATAGCCATAGGCGATTTCAACGCCAAACATTCGCATGGGGATGCATAACATGCACCCGTATGGAAATTTCTACTCAGATATGCTATCAATAATAATTTAATTATCTCTGCTCCACCGGAACCCTCACATTATCCGTATTGAGATATACCAAAATTTTCCTCTCTACATTTATATCTGCTAAAAATCTTAGCGTCCGGCTTGCTGGGTCAATGGGTCACGATATATTAGAATCCTTATTACCTCTATAATGGATTATAGGATACCGACTATACAGCGCAGCTGGGAATCTGAAATAGAATGATTCTATTCCTAGTTCATTTCTGTTTGGATTGACTAAATGAAAGATCACTTTCTTTTCTAAAGAACAAAATTCAACAAAGTTTATTTTTACGGTTTTAGTAAACAATTTAGTGAATTTACAATTTTTTAGGCCTTTGATCAAGATATCTTTCAATTTACAATTTATACCGCGGTTAACTTATCTTTCTTCGTTGATGTCCTCGTAGACTTCTCAGTCGAAATATCTTGCGATCTTGCCGTAGTCCAAAGTTCCAAGAAATCCTCTTCTGCCCCTATCCAAGCTGGTCTCCAACTATCAAAATTATCAGTCCGATTACGTCCTATGACATAGTCCCGAACTCGATTACCACTCCGACAAAGTTCCAATTTATACATCAATATTGCTTCCACATCAAAATATCTGCAATATCATTCACTGTCCTTAAAATTTCAATGATAACCCAATTCTATCTCGATTGTACTCGTTCCCTCTCACGAACCTCCGATCAGTTCAGAAGCGCGAAGCCGAGCAGAATGAAATCTTCCTGCATGATTCATCCCTCGAAGACTTCGTATTAAACTACCTTCATTTTTTTTCATAACATTTGACCGTCCTTCTCTCACCCAGCCAATCCATGCGTTCGTTATATTTTGGTGTAGCTGACATTTTGATCGTCTAAACTTCTTCGCCCAATCCCAAATTTTCTACTTTCGGCACCAAGCCATCTCTTAATGCATTTAGAAAAACAAAACTACATTGTTTATTCACGGTCGTTGCTAAGCTCTAGCTCTCGTGATATTTAGTAATGCATGTTCCACCATATTGTCTACAAATAAATGTTAGTTTATTTTAACGTGACATATCGGTATGTCACAGTATAATCGCCGCATCCTTCCGGATATCCTAGATATTGCAGTTTGCAAAATTTTACGAAACCGTTATTTCAATCAGTTCTAGCAGAATCAAACTCGATCACTGCCCGGTGCTTCTATCCTGCGATGCTAATATCGTAGTATCTAATCACCCCAATCAACGTATCCATAAGAATATCAATTGGAATTTTTCGAAGAGTATCTTTCGACATCCACCCCCATACCACCTTTCTTAAAACCCCAGATCAAGTCGATTCAGCTATTTTCTTCTTCGGCAACACCATCTGCACGGCAATAAGTACGGCTACACCCAATTACAACCACCAGAGGCA
Organism: Teleogryllus oceanicus; assembly: GCA_964035755.1. Classification (NCBI taxonomy): domain Eukaryota; kingdom Metazoa; phylum Arthropoda; class Insecta; order Orthoptera; family Gryllidae; genus Teleogryllus; species Teleogryllus oceanicus. Next base: position 56,087,172 of record CAXIVR010000008.1, read on the forward strand.
CCCCCAGCAAATCCGCTTCTACCCAACATCCTGAATTTTATTAGACATAAGCGATATATAAGAAGACAATGGCAAAATCTCAGGCTACCCCAATTAAAAACAGCGTTAAATCAGATGACGCAGAAAGTTCACGAAGAGTTAAGTAATTTTCGCTATCAGAACTTCCAAAACCTGCTTCAAAATATTGATAAAAACTCCAATACTTTGTGGAAACTCTGTCGTAATTTCTCCCACCCCAACCAAGCAATCCCCCCATTATCAGCCAACTCTGAAATCGCTTACTCGGAAGTAGACAAATTAGAAATGCTTGCCAACCATTTCAAAGATGCTTTTATCCCAATACTTCTACTGATTTGAATTTCCAAAACGTGGTAGAGAAATTTGTGAGATCCCATTCCATACAGCTCCATCACCAATTAGTTATATCTCTCCCGCTAATGTCAAACAAATAATTAAGAATACAAAAAACAAATCTTCTCCAGGAATAGACGGTATCCCCAACATTACCTCCCCCGCAATAAAAAAAAAAAAAAACATTACCTCCTCATCCATTGCTTACTTAACTGCCATCTTCAACAGTGCCTCAGATAGGCTATTTCCCGCAAGCTGGAAAAATCCATTGTAATTCCAATATTAAAACCTAAAAAATCTCCGAAACATCCCTCCAGCTATAGACCCATAAGCCTTTTACCCACTCTGTCCAAAATCTTCGAGAAACTGATCCTAATCAGACTTAACAAATTTCTTCAAGTTACGAAAGCTATTCCTCCTTTTCAATTCGGATTCCGCCCTCTTCATTCGACCACCCACCAGCTTCTCAGAATAGTAGAAAACATAGGACAAGCATTTCAAAATAAGCAGTACTGCGCTGCAGTCTTTTTAGACTTCGCTAATGCCTTTGACAAAGTCTGGCACACAGGTCTGCTCTACAAATTAAGGAACCAAGGCACTCCCGATTATCTTTTCAAAATCATTAGCAGCTTTCTCGAAAATAGAAGCTTCTCGGTGCGAATAAATTCCTCACTCTCCGCCCCTAAAATAATTCAGGCCAGGGTACCTCAAGGCTCACCTCTCTCCCCAACCCTCTTCAATCTGTTCACAGCAGATATACCATGTACCACAACTTGTTCCACAGCTTTATATGCAGATGACACCGCGATATTCTCTATACACCATGATCTTTCAATAGCAATCAACAATTTACAATTAGACATCAACACTTTCTATGACTGGGCAGCAAAATGGCGCCTGCACTTAAACGCAGCAAAATGCGAAGCTAAAATCTTTGCACTCAAAAGAATAGCCAACCCTCCTACACTCACAATAGGAAGTTCATCTGTTCCCTGGCTCCCATCCAACAAACCCATAAAATACCTAGGAGCAATCCTAGACACCCGTCTCACGTGGAAACCCCACATTACCCATAGGCTGAACAAAACTTATGCTGCTCTCTTCAACCTATATCCACTCATTAACCGTAAATCAGCGCTACAAACTGATATAACCCTCCATATTTATAAAACTGCACTTAGACCATCACTAACATATGCCTGCCCTGTTTGGGGAGGTGCTGCACAAACAAACTTAAAAGGGCTTCAAGTTTTCCAAAACAAAATCCTCCGAACATCGGTTAACGCACCGTGGTATGTATCCAATAATCAGCTCCATAGAGAATTGAACATCGATACCATTACTCACCATATTTCATCATTATCAAAAAAATTCTTCTCCAACCTAAACCTAGTTCCCGGTGCCAGACTCTACCAGCTAGGAAAATCCAGTAACGGCCCAACCAGAATCAAATCCCGCCTCCCAAAGATCAATTCAGACCTCCGTAAGCATCATAAACACGTAATCCTAAGCTCGGTCCCCGCCCCTTTCCACTTCCTTCACTCCACTGTCCTGTGCATAAGATCCTTATAAATGAGGTTCCCAGGGTATTCCTCTCACAAGAGATTTTAGCTATTTTTAAGAATACATGACAAATAAACAAGACTCAAGTATACCGTGAATACTTCTCCGTTATATAATAAAAAATAAACGCTTGTGTTTCATACTTTATTTATTCAAATCAATTGTGCAAAGGATGTATCGAGATGCATGGAGATGAATCGTAGTAAAAATAATTTGCTCTTTTAGGAAGAAACTCGTCATATCGTGGGTAAAGATCAATGTTCTTGTTGGATGCAACTGGAATCAATTGAATGAGACCTGGACAAATGGGATTTTAGTTGACGAGATTTATTTTACGGCTTTTGTATGACCCAGGTTTCATTTCACGGGATATGTTTTGACAAGATTTAGTTTGGCGCGATTCGAGTTATTAATGGAGTTCGAATTATGAAAGGTTTCGAGTTATGAAAGGGTTTATGTTATGAAGAGGTGCAAACTAACGAAGGGTTCCTGTTATTCAGGAGATTTTGGAAACAATATTCAAGCGAACGGGGTTCAAGTTACGGGTATTCAAATACTCTCTCTAAAAATTAATACCACCTACTAGCAATATAATTTAGAAACCATTATTTGTAGAGAATAAATGTTGGAGCAGTTTTCTACCTAGAAGATTTAGAACAAAAATGTTTAATGAAAATAAACTGAAGATTTTATAGCGAAAGGAGAACGGGAAATGAAATCGTAAATACAACTTAGTGGAAACGTATTGCGCATGCTTTCTTATTTCGGGGATCATTTAAAGGAACATTAAAGTGCCTTATGAAGGCTTTGAAGATGTACACGCCATTCTTAGAGATGCGGCTCTGTATTAAAGTCACTTTTAGTGTCAATAGCTGCTGTCTAAACCCCAGGATCAGTAAAATTCTTCGTGAACATTTTAAAATTAGTATTTAAGTCGTACTGCAATTTCCAAAAAGGAAAAACGTTTTTGAACACGCTGTGGACGGTACATGATTTTACTTGCTTGTAATCCGTGTCCAGAACAGATATTTTTTCATTCTAACGGAAAGTGTGCGAAGCAATACTAAGCGTGCGCAAAACATCGGGAAGCTAAAGATCTTGTACACAAAGCGTTAAAGAAAGCAGTACATGCGCGAGGGGATTCCTCTGTTGTCGTTTGTAACCCTCGCACCTCTCGAGCGATAAACGACTCGTGCGTGAATTACGTTTCGCGCAATTATCTAACTTAACATTTCTGCCTAATGTGAATTATTGGCATAGCATGATTACAAAATGAGTTGATAACGTTTGAACATGTTCGAGTAATATTTGCTTTTGTATCGCACTGAGGGTAACTCTTCTAACACAAAAGTCAACATTCACACAGTCGAATTCATTTCTCTGGGGCAAGGAACAAATACTTCACAAAGTGAAACTTGACATCTCCAATTAAAAGAAAAATGAAATCGCATCAATTTTTTCAAGTGCTTCAGTTAAGTTTGTCGCCAGCTTGTTAACGTTTTATGAAACATGCCACTAAAACAAGGTGCACCTGTTATCCATCCAGCGTTCACATCCATCACTGGAGGCTCAAACATCCCTGTCAAAGGAATACAACTCATTGGAAAATGTTGCTTCGAAACTTCCCGCGGCTCGCACTCCTCCGTATTTGCTTTGCGTGGGAAGCGCGGGCCGCTTTAAAAAGGAGCCCCCGACGCCCCCGCGCCGGCAACTTTTAAAGGGCGCGCGGCGGAGCACCTGCGGCGGCCGAGGGCGATCGGGCTACTCCCCCCCTCCCGGGCGCCCCGGCGCTTTAGGCGGGAGGAGGCCTTGTCCTCTGCGTGGCCGCGAGCTCGGGTTGCCTCTGGAGCAGTGGCTCGCGTTGGATGCCCTTCCGTTGCTTCTACAGAACCATTGTTCTAAGGCTCTTTCATAATGAAAACTCAATCTAAACCTGCCGTAAATGTCACGTGAACGTTGCATAAATGTTTCGTAAATGTCATGTGAACGTTGCGTAAATGTTCGGTAAACGTTGCGTAGGCGCAGCGTTAAACGCAACGAAGTCATAACGTAAACTTAACGTTGTAAATAAAGGTTTTCGCCACGCAAACGAAATCTCTTTGATTGCGTTAGAACAAGACCTGCCAAAAACCAGTGCTTTCTGAGTTGTCTACCGATCAGAGCAAATGTCACTTCTGTAATTTTGTAATTTGAAATGTCTCACCCCACGTTTATTGGCAAATAGTCATCATTTTCTAGCCCCCATATACCCTAGAAATTTGTAACTTTATTTCCGAGACACCGTTAGTAGATCAAGATACAGAATATGTGGAAGATAAAAATGACGGTAATGAAGATGATAGTGAAGTGTATGATGTTAAAATAGAACGGAAGAAGTGGCTCAGGGCTTCGAATGGTGTAATTGCAGTGCCTCTGAACGTAAAGTACTAGCTTCGTGTCCCGAGAGCGACAGAATTTCCAGTACCTAGGTTCCTAGGTCAAATTCAGTCGCTATCTGAAAAAGCATGCACCACACTTACGGGAATAATGAGCTGATCAGTTGACGCGCCTGGAATCGCTAATCAATGCTAGAAAGTTGAAAGGAATTGATGTAAATTGTAAATAAGTAAAAAGTATGAGATAGGAAGAAGCAAAAGCGTCGTGAAGGGTTAGGGGCAGAGAGCCCCCGCCTCCATTGGGAAGCGCACAGCGCGAGGCACGGCGGGGCGGGGCGGGGGCGGCGCTAAGCAGCTCACGCCTATCCGCTTGCGGCGGGGCCACGCCCTCCCGCTGCTGCTAATGTTTGCGTAATGGTCGCCCAAGAGGGCCGCGCGCCCTCGAAAGGTCTCGTTTGGCGCTTTGACCCGCGCCCTCGCCCTGGCACCTTCTCCCTCATCCCTGCCCGCGCTGCCGCCCTCGGCTCGCAGCCCTACTCCACCCCACCACCCACGCCCTCACCCTCACTCCCTCACTCACTCGTCAGGGAATACAATAGGACGACACGGCTCGCTAACACCTATGCGTTTAGGCTGACGTCTGCCTCCTAGGCAAGCTCAACATTATGACATATAAAACATGAGTGACATTCTTTTGAAGGAAATTTTGTATCTTATTAGTGCCGTTACTTTCATACCCAGAATATCTAAACACGTTTTAACGAGGTTTTCTCAACTTTTCTGTCGTAACTCCGGACCACTGAATCCAAGGTTTACCGCACGGCACGGTTTCTGCTCATAAACCAACAAAGCAAGTTTATCTGCAGTTCAATGTTCGGTGGCTGTTCCCAGTCTAAAGAGGCGTCTTGGCGTCGCTTGGCGCCTGCGCGGGCGGAGTGCCACAGGGGCTGCGCTTTCTCCGTGTTCCGAAGAGTTGGCAGCAATAAGTCGTGTTCGCCCGAAGGTGGCCGTTTTAAGCGTTCCCTTAGTCGGTGAAGATGTCTTGAGCAACGCGGGGTAGTGTACTACGGCTTTATGGAGAACGGTCTATCGCCTTTAGTCTCACGGAGAACAAAAGTATAGGTCTTGAGGGCGTATAATGATGATTAAGATTCAAATGAAGGATTTAGCAAAAATAAACCTACCCGTGGTGGAAGTATCTTTCCAGAAAGTATATCAATCTGAATTTTTTTCCTTTCCTCTTTCTTTACGTGAAACCATAATATTTACATTTTCGCTTAGCTCTGTCTGCATTAATGTGGAGAATAATGCATAGTGACAGTGATTATATACTCTAGAGAAGGGTAAAACATCATATTCATTATTGCCGTCACATTTTTCTAGCATTATTGCATACTCACAATTTAGGGTAATAGGCCAGATGTAAAATTTTTAGAAAAGCTCAAGAAAATGGCCATGATCATCGAATTTGCTGTCGTCAACAATAGCAATCTATACTCGGTTTACAATTTGAAAATTCAGAAGCGTGAATCGCTGTCGCAAGATCTACGTCATCAATGGAGACTTCAAAATATCGGCATAACCGATAATCATGCGACAAACATATTTACCAGAGAATTAATACCAAAACAAACAGGGCATGCAAACCAAGAACTAGAATTGCCATTTTCGTCCATAAAGCATTCGCGAAAAGAATCATAATTTCAAAATAGTGACAACAGTGAGAGAATTCCTGAGATGAACTGGTGGTTGGGATTTGATTGACGAAATTCTCGAGAGAACAAAATTCGTTCGTGTCTTGGCTCTGGAAGATCGAGCGAGCCTTGACTAGCAATGGTCTAGGCTGGAGTCTTGACTAGCAAATGCACATTATGCAGAGACCGAAAAATCCGGACAACAATCAAAATAGTATTAAATACTAAAATGATTGTTAAAACTATATCAAAATACAAATATTAAACATAAACTCGCGATTATCAGAGTTAATTGGAAAAACGACTACCCCGTATTAAAAGAAAAGGGATAACCGCAGTTCATATATGTATGTACACTGGAAAAATGCAAATAATACAACACAAAGCAAATAAACCAACACGTACATCGCAGAACAGAGAGCATTGCAACTGAGAGTGGTAACGACAAACGACAAACTCAATATTTGAAGAGCCAGTCGATGATTATCGAGGATTCGAGGAAATCCTAATATTCCTAGAATTGCCCAACGCATCTGCGGCTCTGGCAAAGTCCGCATTCCCAACTTCATTTCCACAGCGTTGCTTTCTCTAAAACGCTGTCATAACAGTCGCATGCCATCGTCCTGGCATTTGGTTCGACATCCCGCTGCGGGCGTTGGGCGATCAGCGGTGACTCAGCCTCTCGGCCATGGGATAATGGGTTCGTGTGGTTAGCACAAAGACATCCCTTCACCGTGTATACTAGTCTTCTGCAACCTTAGGTGCGCTTTAATTTGCCTCAAAACAGTTCCTGAATTCGACCTAGCGGTCTTTGCCTCAAGAACACGCTGCGGGGCTTGGTCGATCAGCGGTGAATCAGCCTCTCGGCCATGGGATAATGGGTTCCTGTGGTTAGCACAAAGACATCTCTTCACCGTATATACTTGTCTTCATAACCTTAGGTGCGCTTTAATTTGCCTCAAAACAGTTCCTGAATTCGACCTAGCTGTCTTTGCCTCAAGAACACGCTACGGGGCTTGGTCGATCAGCGGTGACTCAGCCTCTCGGCCATGGGATAATGGGTTCGTGTGGTTAGCACAAAGACATCCCTTCACCGTATATACTTGTCTTCATAACCTTAGGGTGCGCTTTAATTTGCCTCAAAACAGTTCCTGAATTCGACCTAGCTGTCTTTGCCTCAAGAACACGCTGCGGGCGTTGGGCGATCAGCGGTGACTCAGCCTCTCGGCCATGGGGTAATGGGTTCGTGTGGTTAGCACAAAGACATCCCTTCACCGTGTATACCAGTCTTCATAACCTTAGGGTGCGCTTTAATTTGCATCAAAACAGTTCCTGAATTCGACCTAGCTGTCTTTGCCTCAAGAACACGCTACGGGGATTGGTCGATCAGCGGTGACTCAGCCTCTCGGCCATGGGATAATGGGTTCGTGTGGTTAGCAAAGACATCTCTTCACTGTATATACTTGTCTTCATAACCTTAGGTGCGCTTTAATTTGCCTCAAAACAGTTCCTGAATTCGACCTATCTGCCTTTGCCTAAGAACACGCTACGGGCTTGGTCGATCAGCGGTGACTCAGCCTCTCGGCCATGAAATAATGGGTTCGTGTGGTTAGCACGAAGACATCCCTTCACCGTGTATACCAGTCTTCATAACCTTAGGGTGCGCTTTAATTTGCCTCAAAACAGTTCCGGAATTCGACCTACCTGTCTTTCCCTCAAGAACACGCTACGGGGCTTGGTCGATCAGCGGTGACTCAGCCTCTCGCCCATGGATAATGGGTTCGTGTGGTTAGCACAAAGACATCGCTTCACCGTATATACTTGTCTTCATAACCTTAGGGTGCGCTTTAATTTGCCTCAAAACAGTTCCTGAATTCGACCTAGCTGTCTTTGCCTCAAGAACACGCTGCGGGGCTTGGTCGATCAGCGGTGAATCAGCCTCTCGGCCATGGGGTAATGGGTTCGTGTGGTTAGCACAAAGACATCTCTTCACCGTATATACTTGTCTTCATAACCTTAGGTGCGCTTTAATTTGCCTCAAAACAGATCCTGAATTCGACCTAGCTGTCTTTGCCTCAAGAACACGCTGCTGGGCTTGGTCGATCAGCGGTGAATCAGCCTCTCGGCCATGGGATAATGGGTTCGTGTGGTTAGCACAAAGACATCTCATCACCGTATATACTTGTCTTCATAACCTTAGGGTGCGCTTTAATTTGCCTCAAAACAGTTCCTGAATTCGACCTAGCTGTCTTTGCCTCAAGAACACGCTGCGGGCTTGGTCGATCAGCGGTGACTCAGCCTCTCGGCCATGGTGTAATGGGTTCGTGTGGTTAGCACAAAGACATCCCTTCACCGTGTATACCAGTCTTCATAACCTTAGGGTGCGCTTTAATTTGCCTCAAAACAGTTCCTGTATTCGACCTAGCTGTCTTTGCCTCAAGAACACGCTACGGGTTGGGTCGATCAGCGGTGACTCAGCCTCTCGGCCATGGGATAATGGGTTCGTGTGGTTAGCACAAAGACATCTCTTCACTGTATATACTTGTCTTCATAACCTTAGGTGCGCTTTAATTTGCCTCAAAACAGTTCCTGAATTCGACCTATCTGCCTTTGCCTAAGAACACGCTACGGGCTTGGTCGATCAGCGGTGACTCAGCCTCTTGGCCATGAAATAATGGGTTCGTGTGTTAGCACGAAGACATCCCTTCACCGTGTATACCAGTCTTCATAACCTTAGGGTGCGCTTTAATTTGCCTCAAAACAGTTCCGAATTCGACCTAGCTGTCTTTCCCTCAAGAACACGCTACGGGGCTTGGTCGATCAGCGGTGACTCAGCCTCTCGGCCATGGGGTAATGGGTTCGTGTGGTTAGCACAAAGACATCCCTTCACCGTGTATACTAGTCTTCATAACCTTAGGTGCGCTTTAATTTGCCTCAAAACAGTTCCTGAATTCGACCTAGCTGTCTTTGCCTCAAGAACACGCTACGGGCTTGGTCGATCAGCGGTGACTCAGCCTCTCGGCCATGGGGTAATGGGTTCGTGTGGTTAGCACAAAGACATCCCTTCACCGTGTATACCAGTCTTCATAACCTTAGGTGCGCTTTAATTTGCCTCAAAACAGTTCCTGAATTCGACCTAGCTGTCTTTGCCTCAAGAACACGCTACGGGGCTTGGTCGATCAGCGGTGACTCAGCCTCTCGGCCATGGGGTAATGGGTTCGTGTGGTTAGCACAAAGACATCCCTTCACCGTGTATACCAGTCTTCATAACCTTAGGGTGCGCTTTAATTTGCCTCAAAACAGTTCCTGAATTCGACCTAGCTGTCTTTGCCTCAAGAACACGCTGCGGGCTTGGTCGATCAGCGGTGACTCAGCCTCTCGGCCATGGGGTAATGGGTTCGTGTGGTTAGCACAAAGACATACCTTCACCGTGTATACCAGTCTTCATAACCTTAGGGTGCGCTTTAATTTGCCTCAAAACAGTTCCTGAATTCGACCTAGCTGTCTTTGCCTCAAGAACACGCTACGGGGCTTGGTCGATCAGCGGTGACTCAGCCTCTCGGCCATGGGGTAATGGGTTCGTGTGGTTAGCACAAAGACATCCCTTCACCGTGTATACCAGTCTTCATAACCTTAGGGTGCGCTTTAATTTGCCTCAAAACAGTTCCTGAATTCGACCTAGCTGTCTTTGCCTCAAGAACACGCTACGGGGCTTGGTCGATCAGCGGTGACTCAGCCTCTCGGCCATGGGGTAATGGGTTCGTGTGGTTAGCACAAAGACATCCCTTCACCGTATATACTTGTCTTCATAACCTTAGGGTGCGCTTTAATTTGCCGCAAAACAGTTCCTGAATTCGACCTAGCTGTCTTTGCCTCAAGAACACGCTACGGGGCTTGGTCGATCAGCGGTGACCCAGCCTCTCGGCAATGGGATAAGGGGTTCATGTGGTTAGCATAAAGACATCTCTTCACCGTATACACTGGTCTTCATAACCTTAGGGTGCGCTTTAATTTGCCTCAAAACAGTTCCTGAATTCGACCTAGCTGTCTTTGCCTCAAGAACACGCTACGGGGCTTTGTCGATCAGCGGTGACTCAGCCTCTCGGCCATGGGATAATGGGTTCGTGTGGTTAGCACAAAGACATCCCTTCACCGTGTATACTAGTCTTCATAACCTTAGGGTGCGCTTTCTCATCGTCACACAGCAATAGAAACTGGGATATTTGTAAGAAAAGCGCTCAGTTATTGTTTTGCCCCGGTCGAGCTTTAATTTTTTTGTTTCAATGAGGTCTATTCATCAGGAGAGTCAAACAAAAATAAGCCTTATCTCCTTCATCTGTATTTAAAGTATTGTATCTGTATTTAAAGTATCAAAATTTATTCCAAAAAATAGTGTTTCAATACAAATGTATTTAAAATATATTTCAAATAGAAGTATTTAAATACTGGACTTCCCTGCCCATGGATCCCCCAAAACCAAACCATATCTTATTTGACAGAAGATTCAATTCGAAAACTATATAACCAAAAATCAACAACTTACTAAAATAAAGTTAATTCAAGTAAATCCCTTACCCAACAATAAAAGAAAACTTTCATTAACCAATGCAAATTGCCTTAGGGTTATGAAAAAAACTTTTCATAACCCTAATTGCCTTTCGACGTCTTTTGGATAATTCGACAAACTAATTCGAAATTGTCACCATACGTAGTCACTTCATGAGAACTCCACCATCTTCTTACAGCGACACATGCACATCCGAAAACCTTATTTTAGTATCTGAAGATGTAACGATTAATAGGAGTGTTTTGAGAAACCAGGTTAATCAAAACCAGGTTCTTCAAAACCAGGTTCTTCAAAAACCGCAAGGCAAGCTCAAAAATTGAACTAACCAACAGGAAAATATTGTAACACATTAATAAATAATGTAGCAACTTTGTATTTAAAATACTAAAGTGTTTTCTTTCAGAAAGTAATTAGAGATTTCTATTGAACCAAATATCTCTGTTTCAGATGTAAGTGAAAAGTAATGATGTGTTGCCGGATCCAAGTGCTTGCTTCACCAATTTTACTTTCTACGGACTCGAGAGAAAGTTATGTAACGCCGCTCGAAAAAAATGAATTTTCGGCACAAAAACGTTTATTACTGGATCCCGGTATCGAAAAGTGGATAAATCCATTTGCTGAATTTAGAAAGAAATCCTCCAACATGTGGTGTAGCCAGAATCCGTGTTTTGTGGGTCTTAGATTCCGAAAAATCAAATGACAGCAAAACGTCTGTCTGTCTGTCGGTCTGTATGTCTCTCTCTGTTTGTCCGTCTGTGCACAACGCTAGCGGCTAAACCGTTCAGTCGATTTTCTCCAAAATTGATATTTCGTAATCGATCTGGCTAATGTTGGGCCTATGAATGTAAAATCGATGTTTTAATTTTGGGGGTACTTTACATGAAAGCTCTGAACATTTTCAAAACAATATCTCTATCGTTTATATTAATGTTATTTGCTGCATAGGGTGAAGGACGTTTAAGGGAATTGTGCTGGTGTCATGTTCGTATAAAACCCTGATTTTTCAGAAATTTCCAAAGTTCAATTTTTTTCAGTCTTCCTACATCTTAAATATTAGGTATATATATTTTTCCCCGTAACTCTTCGATTACTGAAGTATTTTGCACACGTTGGGGGGTAACGAAATCATCCCAAGGAAAATTCAATAGAGTTTAAATGTTTTTACCGTAAAGTAATATTATTTTGTTTATGTATATTAAAAATTATTTTGATATGTTAATAAAATTTAGAATTAACAATATATTTTACGTGAATTCGCGTTTCTCTCGCTTCAGTACAAATAATATCGTCAGCTTCATCTATAACCTGTACATTATCTTCTTCACTCACATAAAACAATCTGTACACTTCACGTTCTTTTTCACACAAATCATCTTGCTTATGAATACTTAATATTTTTTTCAAATCCTTCAACATGTTCACATGCTAACGCACAAAAACTTCACTTCGTAGACGTGTCCACAACACCACCACCTTCTATCTCTCCATGTTAACATAATCTCAAATCACGTTATTAAATTGTGCAGTATTAAAGGGAGTAAGGTTGTAACCCCAGGTATAAATTCAGGCCGTGAAAGAACTGCAGACCATAAAACAGATTTTTGCAACTAGATCCTTTAAAATAGATTTTATTACATGGGAGATTTTTGTTTTTTCTCCTTTCAAAATTCAAAATTTAAGTAGTATTAGACTTAGTGTAGGTTAGTGTAGGGATCACAGAATTTTGAAAATGTGCACACAATTCACTTTTCCCCATAGCACGTCATACGCAGTTTTTAACTGTTTTTTTTGACGTAAAATAAATAAATAAAAAATAAATAAATAGATATTTTAGATAGGTAAGTAAAAGCACTTCAGAAGATTTTATAAATGTAAAACAAGTTATAAGAGATAAAAAATAATATAATATGTGTTCAGGTAACTCAGTTACCCCTCTCGGTAGCAGCAGGGTTAATGAAATATTTTCCTTGAAGATAAATTTTGAAATAAGGTTATTTACAAATTTTCGAAAATTTTATTATTCACATAATTTTGCTTGAACGGACGAGAAGGTAGGTGCGGTTTTAGCACCGTTAGTTACAGTATAAACACTAAATTTTAAAAAATATAAATTTTAATACAGTAGAAGCTTTTTTGCTAATTTGTTTATTATGCCGTTTTCAAGACGACCTACAATCCAATCACAATACATTACAAGGATATTCTTGTGTGATGAGGTTATAGTTGAAGAAGCAAAGATTTCTTTAGCAAAGCGCATTCTAAGTTCGAAGATTGACTGTTTTTCAATGCAAAGGTTCGTGAGTGTGTATAAATCAATGGAATGGCACACTATCGTCTGACACGTGTTGCTTTACAAAATACAATAGGCCACTACAGCCCACACGAACAGGCCTAGGGACGTTTCAGTTACATTTCCAGAAACTTCATTAAGTATGTGTTCACAAAGAATAGTGGTTGTATTGTTCGCGAATTGGTAAACTCCCTCATTTCATGATTTTTGAAAATAAAACTTGAATTAACATTTTGGTTTGGTGAGAGTTGATTTTCCGTATGGTGTGTATAGTTCTTTTCTATTTTACCTTTTCTGTAGTCCTTCCTTTTGTGCAATGTAATCGCAGAGAATCGTAAGGTTTCTGCTGGTTAGTTCTTAAGACATATTTTGCGAATCCGTTGCAATTTATTCTAGTGTCCGCCATTAGCACTCTCTTTAGTGTTCTCCGCGGGCGAATGCATCCGACAGTTAAACCCATGATTTCGAATGCTGTCCACTCATTTAAACTCGTGAGGAGAAAGCGACGCTGATGGTAGCAATCAGTTGTGCGACGTTGATGAATCTGCAGCGTGTTTCGTGTCAGGGCGACGCTGAGCCCAGTGACCAGTTCCGTGTCCACGCACCGGCGTCACGGCTCTTGCACAACGCGCGGCGCGGGGACACGGCCTCGGCGATGACGGCTGCGAATGCGCTGAGCGCGGGGTCTGCTCGTCCATTGTCTGCGCCTGATCCAATGATCCGAGCGAGCGGCGCGTTCGCCTGACGCGCCCTCTGTCTGGCGCAGCCCTCGCGCTCGCGTCGCACTTCCGCTCTCGACCCTGCGGACGCTGAGCGAAACGACCCCTTCTGCCCACGCGGCCTGCATAGAGGGGCACCATCTGACAGTAAAACCCCGGTATTCCCTACTGGGGTGTGGTCTCTTCGGATTACCCGAAAAAATGTACCATACACACACAAATACACCGTAAGTTTACCACACACAATGCGCCGTAGCGTGCGATGTGAGGCAAAGCAAGTGGCAATGTTGATTGATTGATTGATTTTTTCGTTTTTTCCGGGCACGTCAACAGCTTTGGTCACTGTTCCCGTAAGTGTAGCGCATGTTTTTTTCTCGGGATATGGCGGTGATCTTCCCCCGCTGGATGGGGAGATCCGGCGACGACCTACCGTCAACTAGTGGGGTTTCCCCTAACCAGAACTCTGCCACCAGCGGGGCACCGCCCCAATCGGGACAAGCTCTAAGCTCCCGACCGATCTCCCAGAATAGGTGGTCTCCCGTAAGTGTACTGCCTGTTAGTGTAGGTGTGTGTGTGTGTAAGGGGAGAGAATAGAACAAGGAAGAGGAAGAAAAGATCGCGCGCGGTCCGTTGTCTGTTTGTTAGAGTACTGCTCCGGCATTCGCCAGGTGTTGATCGAACAACGGAGTACAGTGCATATATAACCAGGCAAATACTGCCTACTACTTGGAATGACGTCATGCTGGTGGTCGTTCTAGAACGGGACTCGAGAACTGTGAATCAAGGTTTATTGAGTCGCGTGGCGCTCAATTCCTTACAGAGCTTCGCCAGGTATTGTCGACTCCTCCTTCTCACCTTCTTCTGGTATTGCACCGGCATTCCTATATCGTTATATACGAACTCAAATGACCCCCGAAGTCTGCGAGAGTGCTTGTAATATCACGTCCCCGCAACAGATGGGGACAGTGTTTGTCCTTTAAATCACCTTAAAATGCAATTATTCTTATTTTCGTACCTGCTGACAGAATTTGATGGCACTTATCAACGAAATCTATCGTCAGTCATATTGTGTTGCGTTTGGCATCTCAACAGATTGAACACGAGAATATGGTAGAACATTAGAATGGAGGACTTCAGAAACCTGCAAAATTCATTGAAAGAATCCCTTTACTTTTCCACGTCAGGAGTACGGTGAGAGAACTAGATACAAACTTTCAGAATCCAGGTACCGGCGATTCTTCAGTCGCATAAAATTACCCTCTCATGGGGAACTTCTACAACCTTCACGTAATTTATAAAGTGGGTGTTTAAGGGGAGCCGGAGGGGGTCCAACCTTAAAAATATCGTTTTTTGTAGGTTTTTTTGCTTTAAAAAATAATTTCATTTGTGCTCTTTAAAATGCAATTAATTTTTTTGTTTAGCGCTCTAGAAGTTGGATTTGTTATTTTATAAATGCACGCAAAGAATGTATCGTGGTTTGAAATTTGTTTAAGATATGGTGTTCGAACTTTAAAAGTCATTTCCCGTAAGTTAAATATTTTCAAATACAAGGAACATTTCCTTCAAAACTGAGGATGGTAGTATACTACACTTTCATAGCTTATTACCAGTGGTTCATAATTAATTTTAATTTGAGCTTTTAACAAACACTAGTATTTTGAAGGCATAAAATGATATTTTTTAAAATTTAAGAAAAAAGTTAGTGTAAATCACAAACAATACGTAAAATCCATCCTGAATATTAAAGTTTCCCTGCATTAATATGTTAATGAAGACACAATGTACATGCTGTGAAACTTTTAATGATCCACTTTTAATAGTTTCTGGAAAGAGGTACAAAATTATCATTTTCACATGGGCAGTATACTCACCTCCCAGCACCCTTTCATTTTCTAGTTGTTTCTTGCAGCAGTTTCTGGAAACACTTGTGTCTTCTGTATCTTTGTCATTGGTGTCCTTTTGCGTAAATTGAATGCATTTGCTAAAAATTTGAACAGAATTATTCAATTCCATTCAATTTTTCCTCCTGTTCCCGAATAAAAATAATCAAACAACGCATTTTGTTTGGACTTATTGCCATTAGTGTCGAAAATATTGACCACAAATTATTACATAAAATGGCATACAGAGACAAATTAAAATTCTAATATTTACTCGTCTAGGAAAAATAAAAATATTGTTGTTGGCTCTAATTAAAAACTAATAACGTGTAATTTTAATAAAATAACATTTCACAGTATAAAAATAAATACCTGCGTGAACAAAATGACGCTGAAGTTGACAACAGTGTACATCTTCAGGACGTCGTTCACAAAGAATGCTCAGACGAAGGAGAAATCCTTGGCGGAGGTAGAGGGGGATAGTTAGGGGAATTCTGCGATTGGAAGGGAAAGTGGACAAAATACGTAGTACATAATTAAAATATGCTAGGCGTAGGAGATACAATTTAACTATAAAAACTAAAATATTCAAATAATTTTAATGGCTCCCAAGAAGTCACTTTCTTCCTGACGGCATTTCACACTTTACTAACATATTACAGCGCCATTACTGTTTTGGTAGTTGAAGCAAAAGCTGCATAGCGGTATTTTTGCAGCTTTTTTTTAGATTTTTGTTGTTGTTAGGGTAGATGAAATGGATAATATCGATTCTCTGGAACATTTGCGTTTATTTTTCTCTTCTGATCCTGTGTATTTTGTGTTTTTTTTTTTTTTTTTTCGTCGAATGTCCATATTACAATGATGAAAATAAAAATGTGATTTTTAAACGTAGGACCAAAAGGGGGCGTTTGTGATTAAGTGGATTCAATTACTTAGGTTGAGTGCGACAGAGTTTACGTGTTCTGTGTGTGTGTGTGTGTGTGTGTCAGATTCGCCCTATGTGATTCGCCAAAGGGTAAGGGATTCTCATGATGACGAGGAATGAATTGGCTTCGAGTGAAAAGGTAGTAAGAACACACGTCATTCAAATGGACGTGTGTTCTGTTCAAAGAAGAGGACGATAAGTAAGACACTAAATAAGCAAAAATAATTTTTGCCTTACGTTTGCGGTTTCTGTAACATATACAAAACAGAATAAATCACGCATTGGGAAGTTTCAATCATTTCCATCGCATTACTTTTGAAATTTTACCGAGAGAACATAAGGAGACATATCTTCCATTTCCGCTCCCTTCCGATGCTCATTGTCCTCCTCTCCTTCCTCCGCCTTTCCCCGCTTGTTTCGGGTTAAATTAATTGTTAATTATTATAATTAGCATTATGCTCAAATACTTTGAAATATACTGTCAAATTACTTAAACTTTAATTTTTAACAAAAATAAAAGTAACTCATATCAGTAACATTCACAGCACGGGCAAGATTACTAAGGTAAAATGTTGCAATGGAACAGACATGTAACAAAATTGAATAAAATTAAAATTGGAAACTGCTTCATCATCTCACTGGAGAAAATAACTCTTGCACGATTTTGTTTTGTATGCTTGTCTCGTCCGGAACATCAAACGTTCCTACTGTTGGGTAGACAATTTATTATTTGCCCTTATTTTGATATTATCCTCTTGTAATACTGCAAAATACAATTTCCCAAAAGATAAAGTTCATCTTAATTCCAAACTATAGATCATAGAACGGCGCTAATCACGTAATATAATGTAAGAATCTCATCTTACGCGTGATACACAATATTTACTGCTGGTTAAGTAAAGATGAGTATTACTTCAAACTATTACCTCATTGGTTTTACTTTCTACATGATAGATTCTGTCCTGTCCCGTATGTCGCAGTGGCCGTGTAACTTGCAAGCTCTTGCAGCTGGCGAACTTCCGTCACGATAGACGCGAGGCATAGCACAGTCGAGTCCGGATATAGTAAACTTAGGCACCTTTCAATACCTCTTGCACTGTTTGAGCAGCATCCCACTTTCCCAAGGCCCTTTCAAGCGCCTCATAACATACGGGATGCCAATTAGTTTCCAGGACTTATTTCCTGCGTTCACCCTAGTGGAGGTTGAGATTCACTATAACGGAATCTCCTTATGCCTATTTGTGATGCAAGGGAAACGGGACCTGTGACTATAACCGGAGTGGACTGTGTTGCGCTGCATGGCTGAATGTCGCGCGCGTGACGGGGGTGACATGTGTCGATAGAGGACGCTGCGCGGCGGCCGGGGCTCCATTGTGCGTCTCCTTGCGGCGGCGGCAGATGATCTAATGATCGCGTTCGCCCGCCCCCATCCCCACTCGCGAGGCCTTCAGCCCCGCCCGGTTGGCTCGCGACGCTGCCGTCCGCGCCTCCGCCTTCCTCCCCGCCGCTCGCCTATTCCGCCCGCCTTTCCCCTCCCGCCCCCCACTGCCACCTCCTCCCCCCCGACTCCCCCTGTAGCGCGATTTGACTTGCCATCTGTCCCACTTGCCCCCCCCCCCCCTTGCCCCTTGACGTGTGACCTTCCTTCTCCTTTTTGTCTCCCGTCTTGCCCCCACCCTCCACCCCCCTCCAACACCGTCTTTTGCTGCGCCCTTTTCCCCCCTTCCCTTCGGCCTTTGCCCCCAACTTTCTTCACTAGCGTCCCTTAGCCGCCTTCGTTCCGACGCACCCATCCTCCCTCTCTGCACTTCTCATCCGCATTCGCGCCTGTCGCCCTGGCCGCCCTCGGCGCTGCGCCTGACGGCCGTCACTCAGTGGGGGGGGGGGCAGCGGCCTGCGACGGGCGCCGGCGAATAACGCACGAGGGCCACGGCAGGAGAAGGCGCTCTGCTGCCACCTCGGGAGGTGGTGGAGCAAAGAACTGGCTGCGTCAGCGCCTGCAGGGCGAGGCTGCATGCGAAGCTTTGGATTCGTGGGTCGACGTTGGGAGGAGGTCGAATAACGGGAGTGCTCCATTTCTTCTTTCTGGATAGAAGTTCCAAGTTATTTTTGTGTTAAATCTTTCATCACTTCCAGGCCAATGCCGAAACAGTGTCTTAAAACAACAGGATGCCACTTTGTGGCTTCGGAGGTATAACGGATAGCGCATCGGACATTTAGACCCACGTTTCGGGGATTCAAAGCCCTACAGTGTCGCCCGTTTTATTCAGAGGAAAAAATATCCTGCCTTATGTATGCTTTCTTCGGAGAGGAAGTAAATCCGACTGTCCCATGTTGTAGATTTCCTGCATGTAAAATATCCTCAAACCAAAAAGAAGCCTCTGAGCAACATTTAATTCGTCTGCTCGTCGCCCGAGTGATATCTTTCTTTCTGTGCTAAATGATGAAAAGAGCGTTGCGAAATTTGCGAGGTCAGACGAAGCGCAAGCTCCATGGCCTGAGTTTCTTTCTAATTTTTTTGCCCACTACCATTGATAGACTGAAGCACTTGGATCATCGCCCATTACTTTTACCCATATAATTCGCATCCCCAGAGATCGCGCAAGCATTCTACGTGAGCGAGCCTTAGCACTACTTGGCCAGCAGCACGATCAGAGAGGTCGAGCGAAGTGGGTCAAAGGAAAAGCCAAGGCTCCCAAAACCGCACGTACTTTCTCGCCCGTATTTCCACCTCAAATTACGCGAAAAGTACTAAACGTTTCGGAAAATTGTACATAACCTCGTTTCAAAATATGTCTTTCAGGAACAGATATAATTCAGGGAAGAATATCTATATTTAATATTTTAGTTGTAGAAAGACTGCGCAAAAATTTCGAACTTTTGGAATTTTCGTTCGTTTTTAACGAGCATGAGACCAGTTCTAAGTGTTCTTCACAGTATACAACAATAACATTTAATAAAAAACAATGGAGTTATTTTTTAAATGACCGAAGGGCTTGATGTAAAGTACCCCCCAAAATTCAAATATCGGTTTCAAATTCAAGGATTCGTAACATCAGTTAGATAGATTAAGCAATATAATATTTGGACAAAATCGACTGAACAGTTTAGCTGATAGCGTTGTTCATAGACAGATGGCATATAGACGTTTTGCCGTCAATCGATTTTTCGGTATCAATGACCCATACAACATGGATTCTGGCTACACCACCTGTTACAGGATTTTGTTTCTAAATTTAACCACTGGATTTAAGAATATTTTTGTTACCAGGGCTCTGAAATAAGAGTTTTTCTACCGAAAATTCACCGGTTTTTCGCACAGCATTACATAACGTCCTTTTTACTCCGTAGCGAGAAAGTAAAAACAAACTAATATCTTATTCTATGATCTCTTTCACTCTTGTCAGAAAATCACGTCACATACTCATGTTATCTAATTTCAAACACTACATGACTACGACTGGATGGTCAGAAAGTCGCGTATTTTCTGGACACAAAACAGAAGCTTCTTTTGTTCAAAATGGATGCTCCTGCTTTGTAACCCAAAGCAACTGTCGCTCCTCTTCCATTCTCATATCTGTCCTCGTTTGCGTCAGATCCATTGCACACTCCAAAGCATTCGATGTGTGGGCTAGAGGTCTGATCGCAGCTCAGTCAATAAATTGCACTTCTTTTCGTGGTCTCGGTGGCGGCTTTTATAACACGCGAAGAATTGAAATGAGTCTCTTTCTTTACTCTGTGTTCAATGAGCGTTGCTCGAGTTTCTTGTGGTGTGTTCATTGTTCTTGTTCTACAACATTCCCGAAATACACCCGCCCGGGTAAAGTTTGGAACCGGGTTTTTCATTAAGGTAATATTTGTAATATTTTAATATAATTTTAGTCGGTTACTTCTATACAGTTTCTAATAATTAGTTAGACTAAGTGTAATATTGTTCATTTATAGAATCTATAAGTAAAACGTTGTATTCTTTTTCAAAAATCCACAATCCTTTGTAGTGGTGACAGCGCTGAAATACATTTATATAGAATAACTTGATTTTCCCCAATGATGATAATATTACCTATCCTCCCCATCGAATTATTTTTATCTCGTCTTGGCACAGAGTTGAAATAAGTGAAGTATAAGTAGTAAAGTAAAGCAATAATTGATGACATTGTGTTCTTTCTAACCAAAATAGAAACAAAAATATTTTACTACTAATCATAAGAAAGTCAGAGCTTTTGTGTTGAGGTGGTCTTAAATGTTTGTAACTCAACTCTGGGAATATAGCTAAAATAAGCTTAACAAACAATAAATTATTTTTCGTCTCTGACTAATTTTTGAGATACAAACCATCGTTGTACGCAAAAATGCGAAATATCCGGATATTTTTTACAAAATTTTCTAAATAAATAGAAATGCACTTTCCTTATGTTTGGCATTCCAAATATAGAATACATTTTCTTTCAAACTTGAACTTGATTATTTTGAAACGATAGAAAAGTGCTTAAAACATAAATATAAGATACAACACTTTTGCCCTATTAAATACAGAGAGAATGAATCTAGTATTGAAGAAAAAGCAGTAAAAGTAGTCTTCGTATAATCCTCCTTCATTTGCCATGAGCCCAAAGCCCTGCGCTCGTTTCCCGGACGCCGCCTCGCGCTCTTTTTGCGCGCCCTGTCTCTCCACGCCGCCGCTCGCCCTCCGGCGGCAGCCGAGCACGCAGGGGGCTTTGCAACGGTATCGGCCGCCCCGGCCGCCCTGGCCCGCGCCGCGGATCCCGCCCGGCGCGACGCGACGCGACGCGATGCGAAGCGACGCCCCGCAAGCTGCAAGCGGAATTTAGACGCGCGCGCGGGGGGGAGGGGCCTGCTAAAGGGAGCACAAAACAGCAAAAGAGAGCGCGTGAGAGAAACAGATAGGTGAAGGATAAGGTGGTGGTAAACCACATATATTAGAAGATCTAACCGATGTGGCTGAAGTCCCGCTGACCTGGAAGTCCTACGTTCTCGAGACCCGACAGTGGTAGGATTTTGGGCATTAGCTTGTTAGCTACATGGAATTCAGTCCCTGTTCGGAGGAGAATTCTAGCGGCCGGCTGCTCTGATCGGTAGTTTTCCGCGGTTTTTCCGATCAACAAGGCGAATGCCGGAGCAGTACCCTAACAAACGGGCCAGGGAGCGCGTGCGATCTGTCCTTCCTCTTCCTTGTCCTATCCTCTCCTCTTACACACACACACACACTTATACTAACATACACTTCAGTACCACACATGCCGGAGATCGGTCGCGAGGTTAGAGCTTGTCCCGGCTGGGGCGGTGCCCGTCTGTTGGGAGATACTGGTTGTATAAAACCCTGCTAATCGACGGTAGGTCGGCGCCGTATCTCGTCATTCAGCGGGAGAAGAACAACACCACATCCAGAGAAAATATATTCAGTACACTCACGGACTAATGACCTCAGTAGTTGACGCGCATGGAATCACTAAAAAATCAGTCAATCAATCCAGATCTGATTAATGAATGTGTGGCAATGAGAAAACTTTTGTGAGCGCGCGAGACAATGGTCGAGGAAGAAACAAGGTGGAGAGACAGAACTGGTGAGTAAGAGATGGTCATTAAAGGAACTTCGGGGAGGGCGAGAAAAGGGATAGAGAAGAGCTGGCGGTATCGTAGGCGGATGAGCGAATGAATACGAACAAAATAAGTGAGCGAGGTTGGGGCGGAGTGAAAAGTAAACAGAGATTGAGAGCGTTAGTAATCAGGAGATGAAAGAGAGCGTCCGGGAGAGAGCGTGCATGGATGAGAGGGCGACCGGCTCAAGACTGCACGCAGCGAGCGAGAAAATTTCCGTGTTAGTTCGGGCCTACGGGCAAGCTTGCGGGCTGGTTTCGGGTATCTGAGAGAAGGGAGAACTGGGAAGTATCTTTATTTTTGGGTAAAATGAGTTAAAATTTGGCTTCACTAGAGTATGTTTAGATTAATTACAGAGGCTGAATAAAGGAACTTCACCAATGATTGACGAATGCGCAATTGATGCCATTCAAATTGGTGAGTCTTTTCCCGTTTTCCCCCCGCCAGTAGCCCTGGCGGAGCGGTAGTTTATTTTCATGATAGTTATACATACGCCGCAGCTCGATGGCTTTTGCGGCAGAGAATAGGGCAGTGCTTACTTACTAACTTAATACTAACTTAACCTATGGATGAAGCCGGCGCTTTGGCCGGCAACCTAAGATAACTTTCGTGCTTTAATTATGTCTCTTAAATGTTTCTTGTATATATATAATCTTGCTAATTTTATTTCCATTCACTCACTCATTCATACTTGTCTGTATTTACACTTATTTACAAGCCTAGCACGCGCACATTCATACGTTGTTATTTACACTATTTACACTAGCACTTTGCGCCACGGCGCCGACTGTGCTCAAAGCGTCCGTGGCGGTTAGGCACTGCACACCCTGGCGACGATAGCCGACGGCTCCACCTCTCTATCGTCGCCAGGGTGTGCAGTGCCTAACCGCCACGGACGCTTTGAGCCATCGGCGCGTGCCAAAGTGCTAGTGTAAATGAATAATAACATGAATGTGCGCGTGCTAGCTTGTAAATAGTGTAAATACAGACAAGTATGAATGATGAGTGAATGAAAATTAAAGTATATATATACAAGAAACATTTAAGACATAATTAAAGCCGAAATTATCTTAGGTTGCCGGCAAAGCGCCGTTCATCCATAGGTTAGAGTATTAAGTTAGTAAGTAACACTGCCTATTCTCTGCCGCAAAAGCCATCGAGCTGCGTATTTAACTATCATGAAAATAAACTACCGCTCCGCCAGGGCTACTGGCGGAAAACGGGAAATTGGTGAGTCATTGTAAAGATAACTTTACGTAGCTACCTTCACGCGTTCTGCGACCTGAACCCCCACTCATGTACATTCCAGGGATTTTTGGGCGAGCGAGAGCACGAGCGCACGGGAGAAAAGCGATTGAACGCAGAGAGTGGGCGGGCGGGCGGGCGGGCGGGCGGGCGGGCGGGCGGGCGGGCGGGCGGGCGGGCGGGCGGGCGGGCGGGCGGGCGGGCGGGCGGGCGGGCGGGCGGGCGGGCGGGCGGGCGGGCGGGCGGGCGGGCGGGCGGGCGGGCGGGCGGGCGGCGATATTCCGAGATGGTAAGATGGTGAGCCAGGCTAAAGGGCAAGAAACGGGAAAGTGGTTGAGCGAGCGCAGAGATGGAGTGGGTGAGTGGTTGGGCGTGCAGGAAATGGAACGAGCAGGCAAACGCCAAAGAGCATTGGAAATGAGTGGGGTGGGAGAGCGGCGGGCGAGAGCTGGGCTACAAGCTAGCGAGGGGTGAGTGAAAGGCGAGCGAGAAGCGGGCGACGGGCTGGCGTGGGAGGGTCGGGCGAGGGTAGGGCGGGAGAGGGAGGGGCTGGCGAAGGAGTGGATGTCGAGGAAGGGGCGGGCGAAAAGGGAGTGGTGAGTGAGGGGCGAGCGAAGGGGGGGGGCGTGGTTTGGCGAATGAGGCAAATAGCGCGTGGGAGGGCGAGAGGGTGAGAGAGATCGAACGCGGTGGATGGTGAGCTGAGGGAAGGCAAGCGGATCTGATGGCTGGTAAGCGGGCGGCGGGGCGGCAGTTTTCTGTCGTTTGTCTCCGCAAACAGCCAGCAGCTGCTCCCGCAAGCTTTCCATGGCTTCGAGTAACGATTGGCGAAAATGCCGCGTTTGCTCGGTTTCATTGCCGTAGCTGATGAGAGAACGAGAATAGAAGTGCGCATTTTTTTCCGACAGAGGAACGTCCGAAACGTTTTTTTGTTCGCTGTAAAACTGGACACCAGGCAAAATATACATTATGACACACTGGAAAAAATGCATTATATTATTTTTCACTATTACGTGTTGAAGCTCTCTTTAGTTTACGAACGAAAACCTTACTTTCAGTTCGAAGCAACAGCGACTAAATATATCTTTAGTTTTTGGATGTATAAAATTAGGAGTTAACAATTCAGTTCCTCTAAGTATTTAAAGTTACTGCTCTTGTAAAAATATGTTTAAATCAATACAATATATTTAAGTTTTGTAATATAGATTTTGGATAAAGTAAAATACTATTTCCCCAAACGAGTATTCAGGAGCCTATGAAGTCTAATAGTTTGGCCGGGAGAGATGGCTCAGGTCATCCAATGATGTCACGCCAAAGCCTCTCACCGTGAGGTCCTGAAGTCCGCATCCCGACTGTGGCAGGGCTCACGAGATAGTTAGGTCGAGTTCTCTCGCTGTGTGGAGGGAAATTTTGGCGGTCGACTGCGTTTCAGAAAATTTAGAGCTTATTTTTACAGAAAACCTTGGATAAACGTAATCAGAAATCATTTGAAGCTCTTAAGATCGCAAATGTAATAATATATAAAAACGACCATAATTCTTATATTAACACTGTGAATGAAATTAAAAAAATACATTTGAAAATTATTTGAAAAATCAAAAGATATAAATAATAATGGCATTTACGTTATTCATTGCATGTTATTCGGTTCGTTCAATATCCTTACAAAAAGTTTAAGGGGAAAATTTGACGGAGTTGAGAAAATTTAATTTTTAGTATTGACTATGTTTTCTACAATTTGTAAGAAAAAGAAAACACTAGAGACATCAAAACGTGTATATCCGATGGAGTCTCAAAATCTATTCTTTTGCAGCATTACATAACGTATATTATTCATTCTATACGAATGTATACTAGAAAATAAAAATTTAGAAATCAAATTATTTACCTTTTATTTTGATGTCGGCAAAAATAATGAATGATACGCAATTCTTTAAAAAGCATTATTTATTTGTATATTTTTTCATTAAAATTTGCTAAAATTACATTAGCATTTATTCAAGTGGCATCGTTCTCCCTTTGTCTGGCGAGCTGTGTTTCCTGTGAGCTCTGATTGTTTCCCATTCGTCCAGGGTTTATGGCAGATGTGTCGCGGGTGGGAGTCGCTGATTGACGGAAATAACGCGACTCATTTTCGTCCTGCTAATTTTTATTAAACTCTTTTAGTAAAAAGTTGCATTAAATCTATGTTTAAAGATATAAAATGTAAAAAAATATAGCTATTTTCTCTTTAAATTATGCGTTCTTACAAATAAAAGATTCGCCGACAGTCAAATATTCTTTAAGTGTTGATGTGATGGGGAACTCCGTAATACTCATGTTGTTTTCTCGACAGTGGCATTTTGCATAAAGTTTGGAAAGAAGGTACGGTATTTAGTTCACCATAATAAAGTCCTATTACAGTATTGAAGTAGTAATAAGACCGAAATTGTGCAACGTATATCCGAGACCTCATACAGAGTAGAGCTGACAGCTGGTGAGATAACAGGAGTCATCAACAGAGTGGTATTTTCCGAAATTTATTTAGTTATTCTTATACTAAGTTAAACTGTCTGAGAGACAGTATATAAAATAGTTATTTCCAAGAATGTATTTCCTTCCACGCCTGATCAGAGACCTGGAGGTAGCCATGCCCAAACAGAAGGAATATCTCGCCAGAAATGACCGACGGCAGCTGCTCGCGCTAGCTTTATGCGGCGCAGAAACGAACGCCCGGCAGATGCAAGGAATGGTGGCGCCGTTTTAATTTCACCCCTCCCCCAAACGTCATTTCCGCTGGAAGTGGGAACAGCTGAACGTAACTGTCACAAAAGCGCCAACCGCTATCTCTACTAGAAAGAGCATGAAATGCGTGGAAATACAGGAGGTGAATTTGCGAATGAACCCTCGGAACGGAAGGGGGAAGGCCAATTTCACCATTGGCTCTCATATTGGCGCGTAAGTCAGCCCATCCGTATAAAATAGAAGTAGTTCTACTTCAACGTAACTGTATCTCTCTCTCGTTTCACCTATAAAATCATTTGAAACTAAAACAATTTGAACGTAAAATAATTGTACTGAATTTAGAATGGTATTAGTTTTTCATAAAATCCAAATGTCAGCAACTGTAAAATCGTCGGTCGTGTGCATTAAAATCATTTAATTGAAAGCTATTAATCTGAAGTTGTTTGAGGTTCTACTCGTCCCGGCCGTAAATCAAGTGCTTAAAGTGTCCCGCTCAAGATCACTTGTGAGCATGGTACTTGTCTTCATGCACTTCTTTGTTGAATCAACTATTTGACTACTTCAATTATTAACAGTTACATACCAACGGAAGGGTCAACATTGAAACCCAGCGTTGCTTTATTCTCATTCCTCGATTAGATAAGGCCTCACGGTTTCATTGTTTAGAACATTCATAATTACAGTCTGACTCTAAGATGGATCATGGACAGCTTCCTAGGTTGCCGTAATGTGATCCCGGGTTCGATTCCCGGCCAAGGCAAAAATAGACTTGTAGCTTTCCTTTCAAACCCGTCTCAGTTCGTGTAGCTGTGTGACAAAGAAAAGCTCAGTCAGGCGGAGTTTTTTAATGCGGTAAAGAGAATATATCACGCTCGCCTCATGTCTTTCTTACACGCATGGGCGTAGGAATTAAGCTCGGTACGGGAGAGCACCGTTAGCTAGCCAAATTCATACATAATTGGGGCTTTTCTTCATCCTAAGATGATTTGGTCTTTTGATTGAGAGATTTTGATTCCGGGCACGTCAACTACTAGGACATTAGTTCTGTAAGTGTAGTGCATTTTTTGGTCGGGAGGTGGCTGTTCTTCCCCCACTGCATGGCAAAATCCGGCGCCGACTCACCGTCGGGTACAGGGAATTCTCCCTAACCAGGTATCTTCTACCAGTTGGGCACCGCCCCAGCCGGGACAAGCTCTATGCTCCCGACCGGACTCCCGACATGTATGGAAATGTAGTGCATGTTAGTGTGTGTGTGAGGGATGAGGATAGGACAAGGAAGAGGTAGAAAACATCGCGCGCGGAACATGGCGCGTTTGTTAGGGGACTGGTCTGGCATTCGCCTAGTATTGATCAAAGATACCACAGAAAACTACCGATCGGAGCAGCCTGCCGCTAGAATTCTCCTCCAGAAAGCGAGTGAAGTCGACTTAACTATGTAGCTAGTGTCGAAAACCCTGCCATCGTCGGGACTCGAAATTAGAACCTGCCGGTCTGAAGGACTGCAATGATATCACTTGATGCCCTGAGCCTCCTCTCCCGGTTTGACCTTTCGACGCTCATCAGCTGTTTACAAAGCAATTCGAAAGAGTCGCCCCGCGTAATCGCTTATCGGAAATTCCAAAGTTCCGCCACTTCTCCCCACAAACACTTTAAAATCTTATTTTATTATCTGTTGATGTTGGGAAGTTGTGAATTCGGGGTGACATGGTAAATGTTGAACTAGTTCTTCGAAATAATATTGTGGCCATCTGTTTCCCCACGGAAAGTTCGAAATATTTATGCTGGCAAAGACATAAAAAATTCAGATCACCAGAAGAACGGCAGTCAACAGTTTGAGCTACCCAAACATCATAGAATAGATTACACATATTTCTTTATGTAATGTCTTTGCAACCAACAACGGCTTGTAGTCAGGGGGAAGTGTGGATTGATAGGTGTTTCTGGGCACGTGAAGGTCGTTAGTTCCCAAACTCACACGCGCTTCCTGTTCTTTGTGGCAGTGATGTTTCCAGCTGGTTGATGAGGCTTGAAGGGTTTTCTACATCCAGATATCTCCCACCAGTGGGATTCAGTTGACCCCAGTCGGGTCAAGTTCTCATGTCAGGGTTTGTCTACCGACATGTGTAGTTGACTAGTGCATGTAAGTGTGGGTGAGAATGACAAAGATGAAGGAACGATGCGGGCCGTGGTTCGTATGTTAGGTTTCTGCACTGGCCTGACGTCTATCAGTGCACCACGGAAAACTACCCAACGGAGCAGTCAGTCGCTAGAAGCCTCCTCCAGAATCCTGCCACTGTCAAAACTCGAAACCTAGCACCCTCCCGGTCAGAGGCACTGAAGTGACATTCATTGGCGCCCTGGGCCACTCAAGCCAGTAGGGAGGTGGATAGTTGGGGAGATACAACGGCGTTCTTGAAGAGTGGTGTCTAAACACTGCCTTTCTTCCAGCTCAGCCCATTAGCTCCCGCGTGCATCCGCCGCATTTTCTCTCCGCAGATGGCGCATTTGAGTCGCGCTCCATAACGTGCAGCGACGCGGTGACGCCGCCGCGTGGAATGACTCTGATTACTGCTCTGCTCGGCCTCCGTTCTCCTCCGCTGCCCCTCCCCCTTGACTCCCGTTGCTGCGCTCGTGCTTCCGCTTCCCCGTTCTTTGCTTCCCATCCCTCTGTCCCCGCTCCTTCCCACTTCCGGCTCCTCCCCCGCCTTTCCTCCCCGTCGTTTCCCCGACTTCATCCCCTGCCTCCGAATCCTTCTTCGCTCCTGGTCATCTTCATGCCTCTCCGCTCACTCTGCCCCAAACGCCCCACACATTCGACACACGCTTCACCGCGTCCGTCGCTCCACTTCCGCTCATCCCTTCCTCCCCCTTCTTCCGCGTCTCCTCGTCCCGATCCACCGCCTGTTCCCGTTCGCCTTCATCTCCCTGCTCGTCCTCTCCCCCGCTGCACTCATCCACGCCTGCTCCCCGCCCAGCCCCGGCCGCTCTCCCGGACGCTAATGCGCATTCCGCCCCCGATGCCTCTGCCTCCTCGCCAGCCCCCCAAAGGCTTTCACATCCTTCATGGGTAGTTGCCGTCACCGCAGACCGCACTTTTAACCCTCGCTGAACTCTTTCTGCGCCAACCAGCGCGCCGGCGTCAGACAGGTGCAAACTCTCAAACGGCGTTTCTCGTGGACAGGATACGTGTGACAACAGTTTTGAAACTTTAAAAGAATCTATGTGTATTCATCTTTTCTTAAAACCTTTACAACTACTTGAACGATTGCTTCAATTGCTCCCTCCATGAAAGGAATGATTTAACCACCAAAAATGAAAAGTAGCGTAGTTATGATTCAAACTTTTACCCTCAAATGTTGTTTTTAATAGCTCATGTAGTGAAATGCACCTGGAAGGTATTGATTGTGGACGTTGTCAGCAACACACGGCAAAAAGGTTTTGGGGAGGATCAGCGAGATTCAGTACATTAAAAATACAGTATGTAGTAAAAATAATATGATATGAAATGTATCTCTATTGTGTAATTGAGTACAATTTGAGTAATCCGCCTAAAGCAAAAAAAAGAAGGGAAGAGTAATCAATGCATACTGCGATGAGAACGTCAAGTGTTAAGCAGCATTAAATCACATCCTTGCATTTTGACATGATGCATACAGTTAAGTGTGGTTGACATTTCATACTTAATCGATGTCACTTTGCGACCCAGTTTTAAATTTGCACGTCTCAGCAAAAATTATTAGCGTCAGAGCTTAATTATCAATACAGTTAGCTAGCTTATATATGCCTCGTAATTGTGTTTCCGCGACCAGAGCATAAGAAATTTTGCACATCTCTTCCAGTAATTTTCTCCCCGCTCGTCACCTGGACCTATTTCCGACCTCCCACGCGACGCGGCATCCAACGACATTTTTATGCTTCGCCTGCTCCCCCCTCCGCCGCCCCTCCTCACCACTTCCTTGCGCGTGCGCCGTTAATTATTCCCCGCCCCCGGCGCCCCGCCGCCCCGCCGCCCCGCCGCCCAGCCGCCCCGCCGCTCCACCGCTCACCGCCCCGCGCTCCTCACGCCCCGCCTCCCCGCCTCCCGCCCTCCCGCCTCCCCCGCCCTCCGCCCGCCCCCGCCGCCCCGCCCCCGCCGCCCCGCGCCCTCCGCCCCGCCCCCGCCGCCCCGCCGCCCCGCTGCCCGCCGCCCCCTGCCGCCCCGCCGCCCCTGCCGCCCCGCCTGCCCCCGCGCCCCCGCGCCCCGCCGCCCCTGCGCCCGCCGCCCCCGCCGCCGCCCCCCGCCCCCGCGCCCCCTGCCCCGCCGCCCCTGCCGCCCCGCCCCGCGCCCTGCGCCCCGCTGCCCCGCCGCCCCGCCGCCCCGCCGCCCCTGCCGCCCCGCGCCCCTGCCGCCCCCCCGCCCCTGCCGCCCTGCCGCCCCGCCGCCCCGCCGCCCTCGCCCCCCGCCCCCCGCCCCGCCGCCCCGCCGCCCCGCCGCCCCGCGCCCCGCCGCCCCGCCGCCCCGCCGCCCGCCGCCCCCGCCCCGCGCCCTCCTCCGCCCTTATTCCAGCAGATTACGCGCGCCGGGGCACGCGCCTCATTAGGAAACACACAGCTCCCACCCGCCACTGCACAACCCACCTGCCTCACAGCACTCGGCTTCCAAGGCCCTCCTCCGCCCTTTACCCTCTCTGCTCTTCACTTCGCCCCCCCTCCTCTCCCGCCCCTCCCCCCCCGCCCCCCCCCCACAATCCTCGCCGTCCTCTACGCTCTAACACAACGTTGCCCGCCTCCCATTCTTTCCTTCCTCCCCGCTCTACCCCCTGTCCGCCCTCCTGCCCGTCCCCGTGCCCCCCACTTTGCGACTACTACCCTCGCCTGCCGCCTCAGTCTGCCACCGTAGCGCTGCGATCGCAGCCCTACCACCGTAACTGGTTGATACAGTGCATGGAAAAAGAGTGGACTGCATGATCAGGTAGTATAGCAAAAACTTGCCCAACGCCTAAGATAGTGCAGCGAAATGCGTTTGCTTTCAGTTGAAATGGGACGTGAGTATCAGAATCCTTTGTACAATGTTCACACGCTCAAATATGATTACTATAAATGAGCATTTATTGTAGGGCTGATGCGAAAAATACCTAAAATAGGATTTCAGTTTGCACAATGCAATGAAATTTTACGTGCCGCGTGAAACACGTCCAAACGCCACTGCAAAATATCTCACTAATTTAACTGAACAGTGTCACGACACAAGTAAAGAAGATGGGACTAATTTTACAATAGAATGAAGAGTTTCAAAACGTTCTGGAACATTCTGCCTGATAGCTACGCTTAATTGGCCGACGTTCGGCGAAGTCGTTTGCGGCGATGTCAGGCGGATTTCTGAGAAGCGCTTGGTGAAGCTGCACGAGCGGCGAACGGGAAGTCGACTGAGCGACCTGCCGTCCGAGTGACAGTGGCAGGCTCCAGCTATGAAACATCAGCGCAGAGCGAATGGCTGCGCATCAAAATGAAATGCGCTCTGCGATGCCCTCGCAAAACACACAGAAATAACCATAACTAGCGTGCCAGTGCGAGAGCTCTGGCATGTCCCCTATTTTTGCATTTGCACATTCAGTAATACAGGCATTTAGAATAACTCGCAATCCATGTCTGAAAGCACTTGTTCTTGTTCTGGTAATTTGGCAACCACGTCTGTTCGCCACCTTTCAAGGCAGCCGTGTCTGGCACGTTGAGACGACCGTGTGGTCACAAGCAGCTGCAACTTCCCTCTTTCTGTGTTTTCCCCTTCAAGAGCTCAGACTGGCAGGTACGCGGCACACACGCCGGAATAGTTTCGCGCTGCACAGAGAGGATGGGGTGGGGTGGGGTGGGTTGAGGCATGAGCGGGGAAACAAAACGTGTCTTTAAGCGATTCTGTCCAGCATGCTTAAGAAATAAAACTGTAACACTGAAGTATCGATTTATTGTAGAGCAATTTTTATAAAAAAAGACTGTTTTGACGGCTAGTGCTGGCAAGTGGACAGAACAAGTGCTTTCTCTTTCTTCCAACAAAAATTAGACACATGCTCTCGCACGAAATCTAAGGGCACGCGGCCGGCCGTCGCTAAGGGTGAAAGGGATGCCGAAGGTATTGCACGCGTTGCCAAATTGACAAACAAGAGATGGTTTTTCCAGAGGTGGGTTGCGAGTTACGATAAAGATCCGATATATCTTCATGACCCTCTTATCCTCCGTGATTTGTTCTATACGCCTTCTTGTAATTGATAACAATACAATACACCCTTGTCAATACAAACTATTCCTATTCAACTTTATTACCGAGCAGAGAGAATTGTAATGTGTAATTCAATGGTGTATAATATCAAGTAATTCATTTCATTTCACATTTATCTGCGGATTCTGCACGTCTTTGAGCAGGTCGGGTAATATCGAGAAGCCCCGGACCAGCAAAAACGTGATAGAATTTTCAAGATCTCATCCTGTAAATTACGGTGTGAGAAACGTTTCTTTGTGCCCTTTGACCTCAAAATTTTAGTTTTTAAGCCCTAAAACGCTTCTTTATGAGTTTTTTTTAGCGATAAACTCGTAGATTTGAAAAGTGCTGCTGTGTGTTGCTGGTGGCATTTGACATGAAAATTTAGATGCATTTTTTTTTTTTAAATAAATCCTTCATATTTTTAAAGTCCAAGTGCAATTCGTCACATCTACGTGAAATTCTCTTTCTTTAGAGACCTCGTTTATTAGCAATGATTGCGTATGAGAGCCGCAAAAGTATCTACACTACTGAAATCAAATAGGAGACAATTATAGTTTGTGACACTCTTTTACCTGGGGTTAGTAAATTTTGTAATTTCAGTGCTAATCTTCACCGTCACATTGTTGGCATTTTCACTCTGTTGTAAATTTAAATGGTCCCCAATCTTCAGAGGCTGGGTAGACCTCCAGTAGCGGCCGTCGAGGCCTTTCCAATGGGTCTCCCTCTTCATTACACTGCGCTCAATGGCCCATATTTTCAGTCAACTTCGCTGATCTCCAGTAGCCTCTATACTTCGCTTTCCGGCTCGATTCCTTCGCCCCCAAGCAGAGCAGGGTAGGGAGAGCTGAAGCCCCCCAACCAAGTGGGAGAGCTGAAGGAATCCGAGAGGGAGAGCACACAACTCGACCCAGGCGGGGTCGAACCAGCGACCCTTCCGTCCTGTTCACTCAGCCTCCCGGGTCATCCCGTCATTTTAATAGGGAGCCCAACACAAGAGTTTAACGGTTAAATCATTTCAAATGTTTATTATTTTCATTTGTCTGCTCTGGCCTGAGACAGAGAGCCAACAATATAGGAAGGTTTCGAAATAGATTCAAAACCAGACTCATACTAAGTACTTCATGTTATTTTAATTATAAGTGCATTATTACAAGCGTTAACTTAATACAAGCGTTACAGAATACATTAATCAGATGAAATTAAATTTATTCTAAAGGTAACTGTCTACCTGAGAAAAAATTCTACAATTTTGGGTCTATTTTGTTTTCATTTGTACATTTGATTTCTTTATGCTTTTAAAGATTGAATATTTAAAAAAATAATTTGTTTATAAATAATTGGCAAAAGTACTGATTCTTCCTTCAAACATCATAACCTTACAACGAATTGACATATTTTGATAATTCTTTTTTTAACTAATCACAACTGATTATTCTAGGCAAAAACATAAAAAAAACAAAGAGTCAGGATTTGATTACTTGAGAAGAAATTTGTTTAAAAATTTCTTCTGGACATTTCTATTCATAAAACTGAAAATTTTAGTGACGGATTAACTATTCCAGTTCATTCCCTAGAGAAAATCATGGGTTACATGCAATAAAAAGGATTATATTATCTTTAATTCTTTTTGTTTTATGATATTTGAAGTACATGAGTGTGCTGAAATGTATCTGAATGCGGTAAATGCATCTGAAGTCCACGCACTGGTGGCTAAACGATTGACAGTCGCTTCGAAAGAAATTATTTTTTTAAAAACTAAGAATTGTAGCAAGGTATAGTTTAAAGCATTTAAAAGAGAATAAAACATATCATACCATCCGAAAAATATTGAAACTTTTATTGGATTATTTCATACTCTGTTTATTTTCAGGAAAAATATTAACATTGTGTAAAATATTAAAAGTGTGTAACAATTTATAAGTCCGACTGTCAATTGTAAGTAACTGTTTAAATTGTATTTCCACTATGTAATTTAAATCCTGTATTTATTATAGTATATCATGTATATTTGCAGTCACTAATAACCTGGTAGTTGATGCGACTTTAAATAAAATAGATTAAAAAAATTAAAAACATGAAATTTCAGGATTTTCATCACTCTTGGGTTGACAGCTACCTTAAACGTTCATAAAAATCAGGTGCGTGCCACCTGGGGAGTTTGCTACATATGCTATCTCAAAACCTGTCTCTAAAATGTATCACATTTACGACACTTTTTGCACACACGTCACGATTCCCCCAACAGTGTAAGAAAGAGAAGAACGATTCGGTATTACCTACCAGTGAGGCATGAATATTGGAAATATGATATTCATTGTATTTTCCTCATCAAAGTGCCAGCCATCACGCTTTCCCTTGCTCTTCTGGAGTGTAAGCCCCTTTCGAAGAGTGAATTATGAGCCATCCTTTGTGTCATACGACAGTTTTCGTCCATGTCATATTCTAATATTTGTGTGTATATTCGTTGTGGTAATAAGTAAAATACTTTTTACTCGACATTAAATGGATTGCATCGTCTAGTAAATGCTAGTCTAATTTTCAGTGGTGAATTAACTCTTCTTCTTTTTCCTAAAAATTATTACTTCTTTCGTAGGTTCGTGTACATTTTAGAAGTAGAACAGATGGTTCGCTTTAACTAACAAGTAAATTTTGCACGAAACAATGAGCCTGTTTGGGATTTTCTCGCTTGGGTGACTGTTTTACAAACCTTTGAACGAAGCGCTTTATCATTTTAAATTGCAAGTGAATTAGCCACTATGGTTCGATTAACGATGTAATGAATTAATTTAAAATAATTTTCCGCGTACGTTTTAGCAACGTTAACAAAATGGATCTCCCCATAATACATAAAATGTGCAGTCTATATGAGATAATTGATTGACGCTCTTCATTGGTTTGTTCATGGAATACAATACGTTAAAACAGAAATTAAATATCAGTAATTTCTATGTGGTAATAACGTCACTACCCCATTAGCAGATAATGAAACTGTGTTATACAAAAAAGGAAATATGTGCCATAAAACTGAGTCTGAAGCACTGCGTTAAATTTTAATTGAATTTTAGGTTTAAAAATGTTACTGGATTAGGTTGTGTGTTTGAATACCGGAACGTAATTGACCATATTTTTACATTTGCGTTTCTCAATTTCTGAATGTAATCTACTTAAACACATAAATTATTACATTTCATGAATATTGTGCAAGTAAATGTGCGTATCGGCTCGAAATGGAAGCCTCTTACACCAATGATGCCTCCAGAGCTTGTACATCTACGACTAAGGTTATCACTTTCTTTGCAGTGAACAAATGGTAGATAATTGTATCAAACAAAGTTTCATATATGATGTTTGCCCCCTGATTCTTAAAAAACTCTTGGCGCACTAATCTTCGGTGTAATGATTAAATCAACGCTTGAACGTAATTTTCAAGAAATAACAATGAATTGTCATGTTGAATATTACTATACGAATGCTTATGTGTTTATATCAGTTTCAGTTCTATAGAGGTATAATTCGATCAGCGATAATTTTTTTAATTTTTTACTCTGTTCAACAATATGTTTTTCAAATCTTTGAAATTCGCAATATAAGGACCGTCGTTACGGACACTAACAGTATAACCTTTAAGAGGATTTACGAAGGCAAAATTTAAGAATTAGAAAAATGTTATGATAAGGAAGGAAAAGAAGTAACACAAAATGAAATTACGGGAAATGAATTTGTTTTTAGGAAATTTTGAATTAATTCTTGAAGGAAAAGGATACGTTTTACCAATATAAAAAATTGTGCATTATATAATGAAAGAAGATCATTCTCTTTCAGAGCAAGTATCAATAAACAGTAGATACCCTTGAAACTCAGAAGACCATTGTCACATTTTATATTACGTAAGTGATCTTAGCGTTTCACGACGTTAGTGTTTGTTCAGTATAAATTGAAAGAAATCTGACAACATTCGGCAAGCCACATTCTGAGGCTGTGAATGAGAATTCGTATAGCTGCGGAACATCACGTCTTCTACTTCTCCCCATTCTTTATTATATTTCATATCTTGTCTAAGTCGTCTTACACATATATTGTGTATCAATTCCGTTTTTTCATATATCATTACATATTTCCCAAAATTCTTTCATCATCCTGATATACTCAATAGTGTTGTGATTCGCTCCTCACGCCAGGGAGAATTCTTCCCTTGGCTCTTCCAACCTTCTTTACCCTCTTCTGATACTGTACCTTGTACGTACAGTCATAATACGTACGTACAGTCTTTCTAATACTACTTTCAGTTTTTAGTAGCATATAATCAATTTCTCAATATTAGATATTGAAATAATTTCAGGTACTTTTGTTCAAAATATGAGATGCCATCATTTTCTTGCGATCGTCCTTTCCGTTTATTGTTTCATAAGGCACAAAGCGAGATTCTTCATAAATCTCTTCCTAGCAAACCTTTTTCCATCATTGTTCCTTGCATGAACATTCAGAGTATTGATTGGAGCGATAATGGTGATGTCCGCGCAGGTCAGAAACTGAAAGTCGAGTGTCGCGCGGATTGCTATTGTAATCCAACCTGTTTCCAGCGCTTATCGCTCGCGCATCAGTTATCACTTGAGTCATATTTCGCCATGATTCAATGGCAGGGGTCTTCTACGGAAGGTACTGAAAAGACCATGCCAAAAGATTGTCAGCTCTCACTGTAAACAGCGAATGAATAAGACTGGATTACAATAGTAAACATTAGTAATCATACCATTGAAGGGATAACGATAATTATATTATATTTTAATATTCAACAGAAATTACTTTCAGCCAGTATTTTCTTCGGTAACCACAAGTGCCCACCTTCCTCCTTCCGTTCCCGAGTGCCCCTCGAAGGCGCGTCCCCGTTCGCGTCCCTGTTTGCGTTCCCGTTCGCGTTCCCCTTCACGTCCCTGTTCGCGTTCCCGGAAAGGCGCGCCGTCTCGCGAGCGGAGCCTTCGCAGCCCTGACCTGACCTTTCATTCGCACGTGAAGATTATCATTGGCGCATTTGCTAGGCGCCACACGGCGTGCGCAACATCGGGTAGCGAGACGTTCCCTTCCGCCGTTTCTTTGCGACCCGACGCTCGTCGCCGGAAACAAGTGAAACGCGAGACATAAGAAGAAGAGGCCGTTCGTCCTCCAGCTTCCGCAAAAAAAGCTCCGCGCTCGCCCGCTTGGCTGCGCTGGCGTAACACAGTGGGTCGGAACCCGATTGCAAAGCGGCAAAGACAAAAATCTAAATTGGTGCAGTATGGATTGACACAGCTTTTCGGTTTTGCACCAAACTCTTCTCAGCTCCTATCTATTGACACCTAAGAGAGATACTAGAGTCTCTCCTCTGGGGCAATTCTCAGCGAAGAGCACTCTACTGGTTCCACGAAAATCGCTTAGGCCAATAATGGCCGTGACGGATTGACCCGAGGTATCCCTTGGCCCTGTCTCGGTGCTTGTGCCATTATTTTGGGTGCAGCGATCCAGTTCCTCAATCACACGCAAATTGCACTAACAGCCGCATTTCAGGCCACGGATTTGTAGAAGGATTGAGGTAGGTGTAATGCACGAGGGTATTGCATTACCAGCCATGCCACGAACACGACGAAAAACAATGATGCCGTTCGCGGGTTCCAAACCCATAGCCTAGTGCCCCTGTAGTTGGACTCACAGGCTCACGAGGCCAACTCACTTGATAGTAGGAATTTTAAATTATTTGTGAATAGAAACAAATTTCGAAGTTCTTTTGAAGAAAAATGTCTTTTGTCAATAATGTTGAACGGGAGATTTCCTACAATTTAAAACTAAAAAATAACAGACAACGGAGAAAATTGAACCTATGACATTTTTACAAGTATATTTCACTCTATTCTTACAAAATATTTGAAGAAAAAATTTGGAGCCACGTTTGAGTAAGGTTTGAAAATGACTCAGGGGCTACATATAAAAGTTCCCCCAAAATAAAGGGCTTGTTTCAAATTGGCAAGGCTTCAAATCAGGCCAGATCGATTGGGGATTATTCATTTTGGAAAAATCGTTTGATTGGTTTAGGCGCTACTATTGATCACGAACTGATGGACGGTCAGAGAAGTAGTCGGACAGAGAAGAGATGAACAGTATAGAAACACGTGTGATCAAAGCCAGCTATTTTTAACTTTATTTTGACTGAATTAATATCAGAAAAATAATCAGAAAAAATTATTTTATTTCATTAAACACACAAACATGTGCTTCCGTTGACATCAACTGCAAAGAGCAGTCGAAGGAAAACGGTGACCTTCTAGTTATTCTGTATAAAAGTTCAACATTACTAACTTTATTTTTAATAATATTTGAAAATTAAAAAGCAATGCGTTAAATATAAAATGAATAAGATACAAATATTGGATAGGAAACGTATGACTTCTAAAACAAACTTTTCACTATGTCAAAACACTAAAAATACACGCAAGCCAGCAAAATAAATCAATAAACAAAGGGTCAAAGAGAAACTGATGTCTAAAATGACTATTTCCGTCCTTGTCTTGGATATCTCACACATCAACCCATTTTAAAGTAAAGTTTGTGTGCAACAATTGAAGTTGGTAAAGTATTATTTTTCCTGGCACCTTGATGCAGATTTCGTTCTCTGTGTCTGAGATGTTCACAACAGAAATAATTTGTTTATTTATTATTGTTACGTTTTTGCGTGTTATTTGCCTTCGAAACGGAGCTGAATACAAACTGCATAACTTACCTGGATCTAGAGGATCCTGGTTACGAGGCAGTTATAAAAACGGTTGAATGATGCTACGATGCTACATGTTCTCTAATGGAGGAATTCTGACTGGGAAATTATGGGAAGGAAATATGAAAAGACAAATGAAAATCAAAATATCACAAACCGAGTCAAGTTAACTTGTAGCCAATTAGCAAATTATTAATTCTGAACAACCAAAATTGGGTAATAAATAAAATGTTGTATGTATCACTGGCGTTGACTGGTTTTAATGATCTCGGGTGACAAAGTTTGGACTAACGCCTTGGTGCCCAAATACCTATTGAAGCATTTCCTCTTTGCGCCTGGGTGTGTAGTGTACGCGCGTGTGGGCTCCTTTGAGACCACTGTGCGCCGCCAGCTGCCCGCCGCCGCTGCGTCTGTGGGGGTGGGGGTGGGGGTGGGGTGGGGTGGGGTGGGGGGAGTAATTTTCCGGTGCCGAGCGCAGCGCCGCCGCCGCTGCTGGCGCTGCCTGGCGAGCCACCGCGACATCAGGGGGCGCTCCTGCGCGGAGAAAAACGCACAAGCCATGGGACACTTTTTCACGCCGCTTTCTCTGGGCCGCGCTGCGCCGCGGAGGGAAATTCTTCTGACAATGAACTCGGACGCGGCGTAGATATGGAAAGGGGGATGGCGACTGTGCCCGAAATGCGCCCATGGCGTTATGTGACTCGCCAATGCCAAGGGAGGAAATTACAATGCTCCCTAAAATAAATATAGTGTCAAGTTTAATCAAAATATAATCATTGCTCTTGCTGTAATTATTGCTTTTTATTACTGTTATTTTCGTTTTATCTCATACGTACGTATATACAGAATAATATTCGTAGTATAGAGAAAGTTATGTAATGCTGCGGCAAAAAGGTGATTTTTCGTCCAAAAACTCGTATTGTGGGGCCCTAATACATAAAAAGTACATAATTGCAATATGCTGTAAATTACTTGCTCTAACACGTGTAGATGGAATTCACGATTTGTGGGTCCTTGATACCGAAATAAAGACTTAGACAAAACGTCCGTCCGTCTGTCCATTTGTTTGTGAACAACACTTGCACCTAAACTATTTGCGGAATATTTTTCAAATTTAAAATCCCCCGCTCGATCTGACCCGACTTGAAGCTCTTTGAATGATAAACATTCTTAAAATACTGTGGGTATTTTTATAATAATATTTAATATTATTTTTATATATTTAATATTTCAATAGAGAACGAGGTTTTAATCTTCTATAATATTCTTAAAGTCATGTTTCAGTTCTACTTTTAGGAGACTGAAAAATTGAAAAATGTGACAAAATGTGGTTTGGGTGTCGATATATGACAGCCAGGAAGAGGATAGGGCAAAGCCGAAATGCTAGCCAATATTAGGAAAGAACTAGTACGAGAAAGTCTGTGCCATTATGCTGCGCTACTAATGTGCTAATGTTTTTACTTTCTCGTATACGTATACACGGGGTAATATACAGTAATTCTATATATAGGGAACCAAGAATGAACAATTTTTTGTTATAATGTAAATCTAGACAGTTATTTAACGGTAAAAATGAGCATATGTTTTGTAAACTCCTGTTATAAACTGTGTAAAATTATTTTATAAATAATTTTTCACACGGAATAATATTTTCACGAATTTCAATTAAAAGTTAATGAAACGTTATTTCCTAAATCAACACTGACCGTAATGTTATTTAAGCAATTACATACTTCTGACATTTTGATCAGATGTGTGTGTGTTTCAGAAATAAGCAAACCTAATAGCAAGCAGTATAAAATACAGTTTATAAATTGATAATAGAGATATTTATAAATAATTAAATTATATACATCATATCAAGGTATTTTATTACTAGGTAGAAATATTGTGGATATCTGAAAAAGTTATGTAAAACATCGGATAAAAATGCCGTTTTCGACAGTAAAACTCGTTTCGGAGCTCACTGATACCGTAGAAAAAGCTTTTTCTCGTTTCTACACGTAGTAAATTGCGTTCTTTAATACGTAGCGTAGTCAGAATCCACATTTTGTGGTTCACTAATACCGTAAAATGTTGTTTTTTTCAAAACGTCCGACCGACCATCCGTCCGTCCATCTGTCCGGCTGTCCGTCCAGTAGTACCTAAACTGTTTGTAGATTTTTTGCCAAAATGGATATTCCCCGATCGACCTGGCACAAATTAAAGCTCTGCTATTTTGAAAATAGTTTTCCAAATTTTGAGGAGACCTCTTATGAAGTCCCTCGGCCATTTCCAAACTTTTTCATCAAATTTACTCCATTTTCTTTCATTACATTTCTTGTAAGAATGGTTTCCATTACACTTATAAAGATCACATCAGTTCAATTTGCCATGTTAACACTGGATTTAAAGGAAAAATGTAATAGCTTTACATTTTTTAAAATTCGTTTTAGAACTACATTATTGAAATAGCGTTTTCCTTTATATGAAATTTTTTCTTAATTAGTTCTTTAAGAATTCACAAAGTTAATTTTTTTAAAATCTCTTGCATCGTTAAAATTTACATTGAGCTGAATTTCTATGTATGATACGTTTGTTAAAATAGAAGTCATCTGTATTGATGACATTATTGATCTGAATGGATCCAAGTATCTGTATTGTCGATTTTTCCATAATTCGTAAGTTTTTAGTAAAAGAGAACTAAAAATGGATATTTTCGAGAAACTTTGCAGTTCTTTTTTTTTTAATCGCTGCAATTTTTTCCTGAAATTCTCCGCACTGGAAAATATCTGTCAATGATCTACAGACGTCAATTCTCTACAATATTTCGAAAACCTGGTTTCGACCAAGGTATTTAAAAATAAAAAATAAGGAAAAATTTCAATAATGTGCGCATTTTCAATCAAATACAGTATCAAAAATATCAATTGTACAGTGACGAAAAGTAAATATCCCGTCTCATGCATAAGTTAGAATTTAAATTTCTTAAAAATAAACCGCTCACAGGTAAATATTTCAGACATGTAAACAACGTTCGCGGCTTGCGATGAACAATGAAGCTATATTTTGCATTCATCATTTTAAAACGTTCATAGTTGAAGGTTTGTGATTAACGAAAGTAGTTTTCCTGCTTTAAATGGTCGATGCAAGAACACATAAAGATCACAATTTGTGAACTATGATTATATTATTATTATTATTATTATTATTATTATTATTATTATTATTATTATTATTATTATTATTATTATTATTATTATTATTATTATTATTATTACTATTTTTTTTAATAGGCCATCTTTGTTCACGGAGGACATGAACTTGCACGGGATCAGTATTATATTATCACGTTGCAAGTTTTGCATGTAAAACTAATCAGGGGTATCAGCATTAGGCTGAATCCGATTTTTATACCCCAGGGTTGTTAGTCCTGGGGAGATGGAAGATGGAATGATGATGATAATGAATGATGAATGGACGGCACACACACACACACACACACACACACTCACACACATACTCGAGGCGGAACTCGAACCCGCGATCCTTCCGTCCGAGATCGCCACGGCACTAGTCTTAAAGGCGTAAAGTGCGTAAAACGTCTTTTCTGCACGATGACCATCATGTTAGTCCTTTTTTTAAAAATACTAACTCTAGGAACGCGCAGCAGTACGTAGAAATAAACATTTTTATACGATCGTAGAAAAAATACCCTTTGTTACACGCACTTATGTCGATGACAACGGACCATTGAATTATAAGCGGTTATATGGTTCACAGCAGCGGGCGATAAAACAATGTGAGCTAATTGTTTGGGTTTAGATTTTAGCGTTGCTGTTAAATCAGTGATTTTATGGCTCGTTGCTACAGAATTCCGTTCTTCCGACTAATTCGGAACATTGTTTATAGTAAATCTTGTTTTCATGTACAGTCTATTAAATTATATTTTAATTAACACGATGCAAAAATATTATTCAAAATAGCATGAAAACGAGTAACTAAGGTGGACGTGTAGTACTGAATTCATACCCGTGCATTTTAGCATGGCAGAAAGGCACAAAAGTTGGTTCAGGTCATTGATCGATGATTTTAAGTGCTTAATGTCATAGTTTATACCTCAATTATATTTTCTTTCACTATAACAAAAAAATATTTTTTGCACGAGTGATTATAATTTGAGAAAGCTTCAAAATAGAGCTCCCAGTGTCTGCTTTTTCCAGAATGCCGTATGGCACGTATATGTCGTTTTCTAACATGCATTAAAATTCCTTCTTTTCTAAATCAGCAACTAACCCATTCAAGTACGAGTATTTAACTACAAGCACTCTTGAATGGGATGCAGATTAAAGGAAATGACAATAATTAATTCCTTTAATTGATAATCACGATATATTAAGTTTTTGAAATTCATTTATTTAAAATAATAATCTCAAAGAGAGAAAAAAAGTGTCGTTCGTTCTCTTAATAGTCGTAAAGGATTTGAACGATCGAATATTCTTCATCCTGCCTCGCGGTTCCGGTATCTAGCCTCGGCCGTCACACTCGCATTCTGAGTTCTGGCGCGGTCTGCAGGAGAATTCTAGCGGCCGGCTGTTCTGATCGGTAGTTTTCCGTGGTTTCTCCGATCAACACCAGGCGAATGCCGGAGCAATACCCTAACAAATGGGCTTTGGAGTGCACGCGATCTTTCCTTCCCATTCCTCGTCCTATCCTCACCC
Source organism: Teleogryllus oceanicus (assembly GCA_964035755.1). Classification (NCBI taxonomy): domain Eukaryota; kingdom Metazoa; phylum Arthropoda; class Insecta; order Orthoptera; family Gryllidae; genus Teleogryllus; species Teleogryllus oceanicus. Next base: position 56,130,798 of record CAXIVR010000008.1, read on the forward strand.
CTTCTTTATACACACTAACATGCACTACACTACGATACATGACAGAAGACCGGTCAGGAGCTTAGAGCTTGCCCTTGCTGGAGCGGTGCCCCGCTGGTGGGAGAGTCCTGGTTAGGAAAAACCCCGCTAGCGGACAGTAGATCGGTGCCGGATATCGCTATCCAGTGGGGCAAAATCACTGCCGCCTCCGCGAAAAAGCATGCACTGCACTTATGGAACTCATGGCCTTAGCCGTTGCGGCGCCCGAGAGAACCCACCAGTAAGCAATCAGTCAGACACCGAGAGGGGCCAACGCCGGTCCTCGTGGTAGGCTTTTTATTATTCAACCTTTCTTAATCATCAGTAATAATTTTGCCTTTAAACGATTATAAGATATTTAAAGGCAATTCAAAACCGTTGCTATGCGTGATCGCTTCTTGAAAAATCCGGCGGTTTCTTACCGCCAATATTGCCCTCAAACAATTTTAAAATATTATTTTAGTATCTGCCAATGTAGATAAGATATGTGCAAATTCAACAGATTGTGACGGTTTAACTAGGACTTAAAAAAGGACAAGGCCTTCTGTGTCACCGCGGGAAGGACTGCATCGAACTATGCAATATGACTTTGCGATATCTCAGAAAATGAAATGTATCAACATAAGCTGGAGAAAATGATTGTAATACAAGTAAATCGCTAAATACATTTTCTACTAATTCTTAAACATAACATCGTCCTTCCATTAAATCGCAATGTATTCTGCCCTATTGGTGTTCTCCGGGTAGACGTTCAGTCAGTAGGTGCTATGAAGGGGAAAATATTCCGGAACTTTTTTTCTCAGTGGTTCTATATGTTTTGAGGGCGCTGAATTCGAATTTCATCTTTGCCACCGCAAAAAACGGTCGATTTTACAGAGCAAATTGTAAAAATCTCTCGCTTATATCTTGAAAACTAGCATGATAAAGTGAAACTCGAGCGCTGCCGAATAGGGCAAAAGTTTTGGGTTTTTTTGCCATTTTCTCTGTGAATCCGATCCTTTTGAGGTGGCAAATATCAAATTCGAATTCAGCGCCCTCAGAAACATATAGACCCGCTGAGACAAATCTTCCGGAATTTTGTTTGGATCAGATACCTTTTTACTGGACAATAGGGGAATGATATAGGAATTGAAATGTTAATTTCTAATTTAAAAGACTCTTAACAAAAATAAGTATTAATGTCAATAATGAAGTAATAATCTTGGACAATTACGAACGAGGCGTTTGATTCTGAATAGTATTTCAAATACTTTTAGAATATAATTACTGTGATACATTAACTATCAGCTGGAAACATTTTGCAGTTAGGGCAATGAAAGCTCGTTACATTCATATTACATTTATCACTGAATCATAGGCCTATATCACTGACAAAGACACAGAACGTAAGGAGATCAAATGCTTTATGTTCCCCCACTGCCGTTCTCCTCCTCGGCGTAACAAATATTCCCACTCTTTAGTTCTCGCAATCTCTGCATCTGCTCTTTATTTCGCGGACGTCTCCATCCCCATTTCCGAACCGCCACTTGTGCGCAACTCCGCCGCAGAGGCGCCACTGGAGGGTCTGTATTGGGCGCGGAGGCGAAAGTTTAGATAAGGCGCCGATGTTGAGGCGGCGCGGAAGACGTGACGAGGAATTAAAAGGCGGAGGGACTAACCGACCGCTTCCGCTCTCGTGCACTTCCTCTGAGGCGCGGCCGCCTCGCACGATCCGCCTTCCTCCCACGACTCTGCTTCTCCCCGCTCGACCCCGCTCCACCCGCCCCTCCCCTGCTCGGTCTAGTCATCTCTCTCCATGAACGCCTGTCTGTTAACACATCACGTGCCTTCGCTGTCAGCTTTCCAGCTCCTCATCAATCGTCAATCGCGTGCCCTCCCACCCCCTATTTGTCCCCCTTCTCTCACCCTGTTGGTGACGCCCGGGCCGGCGCACGCGTGCTCGCCTTCCCCACCCCTCCCACTTGAATGCCACTACCTGCCTGCGTCAACTCGTCCCGCCTGCTTTCACACTCCTCACCCACTAGTCACCAGCTACCTCGCACCTGCGGAACCTTTCTCACCCACTTCTATTACGAGGGACTGCCCCCCCTTAGCGGGGCCTTCGATTTCTCTACTCAGAGCGAGAGACGAGCACCGTTTCACGTGGTGATTGCAGCTGAGAGTGTGGTCTCCCTTAACTCTTCTGCTGGTGCGAGCTTGTATACGACTGACACGGTTTACTCAGAGAATTGCAACCCCCCAGATGGAGAACCAGCTTTTTTATATTTACAATATTTTTAAGACTTAAAAAAGAAAAAAATAAGAACGTGCTATTTACTGGAACGTGTGTAAAATATATTGTTATGAATGTACAAAAATTTTAATTTTCACAAAATAATCTAATCCAAACCAATATTAAAAAACAGCTGATGCTCTGCTTGTAATGGGTTCTAAATATGACACATTGAAAATGGAAATTAGGCATTTGAAGTGGAAGAAATGAGCTGCTATTTTAAAAGCAAAATGGGAATGGAACCAAGAAATGGGAAGAACGCAGAGTAAAAGAAACGGAAGATCAGCTTGCCCAAGAATTTTAAAGGCAAAATATTTAATTTCTTCACCTTGAATTCGGTTTATTATTTAATAACCAATTTCATTACAATTATCAAACGTTTACAACGACAAGTCGTTATCATAAAATTCAATATATTGTAAAATTATATTAAATTTTTATTTGATCTGCATGTAATATTTTTGAACTTTGAAGATGACGGGACCATATTTCATTCGCAGAGGGCTTTCATAGCCATACGTCACAGACTGTCACAAGCTATGCCGGACCAGGCGTCCACATCCAAGATTTATTCGTGTGTTCGAATACACTTACAACCTGATATGACACAGGCAATTCATCTTCTCGTGTCATTTGTGCGTCCCGCACTCGGCCGCTAGTGTTCTCAGGGGCTCTTTAAAGAAGATGGCGTCGTTCACGGGGCTCCGTCTTGTATAACATTTTCTTCAATGGACGACCTTGGCCTCGATAACGCGGTGGTCATATGTTTAAATTTAAGTTTGGGAAGATAGAACGGACATGAAGCACAGAAATATATTCTATTCAGAAGATTTAGCCGTTTCTAAACGGTTTTCTTATCTTGCTAAAATACTTCTTTACTGACTGAGTAATACTATTTTTTAACTACTCTGCCGACATATCTGGCGAACAAATTACTCTCAACACCAATTGCGATGGCGCCAAAAACTTAACGTTACATCAACATATTTTTATTTTTTCTAAACCAAATAGCTAACCCTTAGTTACTCGCGCTGGCGAAAGTTGTATGCCACTCGAACTGTTATCGCCCTAGGGGTCAGATAACATCAACGCACATTCTCACATTTGACCTACCCTCGCAGAAGGCATTCAGCTGCATCCTCGTTCGATACTCGGTTGCGCAAGATTTCCTGCAGTGGCTAGACGATTGTTTTTCCGCTGAAAAGTGTCCGTCGGAGTACTTTCTACACCGCGCGGTCACCATTGTCAGAGTTCATTTTCTTTTAATAACCCCAGGATTTTTTAAAATATATTTATGACATTAAACTAATTTATTTTGTTTTACATTAGAAACAATACAGTCAAAATACGAAATTGGTGATGCCGCAAATTATTCTGAGAAAGAAGTTATAGTGGCCGAGAGTGAACATGACACGTTTCCTGAGCTTGATTATGCTAGTGATTATTCAAGAAGCGATTTAGAGTGTAGAGATGATTTCATTGGCAAAGTAAAGGTTACAAAGTGGAATAAAACACCACTTGTCAGCAAATTTACAGAAACTGGAAGTCGTGATAATCAACAATAACCACAACACAATAGAAATTGCTGTCAATCTAGCGAAAGAGCAAAAACCTGCTATACTACCATTATTACTACACGTACTACTAACTGGTACTACAAATTTTCAAGCATTGAACATATTCTTGAAGTCATCAAATGCAAACATTTTTCAGAAGACTAGTATGCTAAATTGTATATTATAATTATTTAATTAATTTGTAATTTGTATACACCGAAGCGAAATAGGCTTGACGTACAAACTACATCGCGCGGGAACGTGTGTGACAAAATATAGTGCGAGTAACGTAAGGGTTAAAAGTGAAAACAAATTATAGACACGACGATAATAATACTTTATTGTATTGTACCTTTCTTCCTCTCTCTCTCTCCCTCTCTCTCTCTATCTCTCTCTCTTCTCTCTCTCTCTCTCTCTCCTTCCTCTCTCTTCTCCCTCTCTCTCTCTCTCCCCTCTCTCTCCTCTTCTCTCTCTCTCTTCCCGCTCTCTTTCTTCCTCTCTATCTTTCTCACTCTTTTTTCACCTGCCTAATGATGTATAAATTGCAATGAAAGGGTGAAGGTTGGGAAACTGAATTTGCGTAAAAACATTGAATATTTCAATGCATATTATCTGCAGAGCAGATGGTACTCACGCGTAGTATTTTTAGGCATCAATAAGGATAACCTACAATTAACCAAAATCCTGTCACAATACTCAAGTCTCCTATCATCAAAAGATAGTATTTGCCTGGTTTATTTATTTATTTATTTATTTTACGTCAAAAACAGTTAAAAACTGCGTGTGACGTGCTATGGGAAAAGTGAATTGTGTGCACATTTTCAAAATTCTGTGATCCCTACACTAAGTCATATACTACTTAAATTTTGAATTTTGAAAGGGAGAAAAAACAAAACTCCCATGTAGTAAAATCTATTTTCAAAATAAATAAGCAATAAATTTTGAATTTTGGTATTTACTTACTTACATTACCACCAGCATACACGGGTGTGTCTTAAAACAAATGTTACAAACTTTGGGGACATGTGGGTAAGTTCAAGAAAATCCGTTTTTGCCAATGAACATGATGTGGGAAATTTCCTATAACGAAACTACACACATGTTCTCCAGCCCATTTTGATAGGTAAATTATGCCTTGATGTTTGGCTGGCATATGAAATGTCTCTGATAGTGTAAGAATGTGACGTGTGAAACATCAAAACATGTGTTTGAACAAACAATACTAGTGACCGTCGGCTGCTTCTTCTGTCCTGATGTGGAGAAGCAAAAGTAAATATATCTCTAATACTTGTAAACACACGAGGTTCAGGCAAAATCCAATATGTCCACAGCGTTATTGCAAGCGATGCAGAACATGTCCATGTAACCAACAAGATGTCAAAAATTTACGATCACGTGACTCACGACGCGTGGTTCGTTCGTCTGCGAAGTCTTCACAACAGCGTCATATTTCATTTATTAGAAGATTCGGATATCGAATGCACAAAACTATCAGAAGTGTGCGAAAGAACATACAGAACAGAAATGTGAAGCGAATTCATAGAACAATGAAAGGGAAGAAGATTCATACAGTCAAAGCAATATTTTAGATTTGGTGAAGATCCTACTTTGACGCATTGGAAACGTGGTTTTTCATGAACAAATAGGTACAATTTAGCCTTCAGTACTTGCCACTTGAAAGGTATATATCGGTGGCAAAGAGATCTAATGTAGTATATATATTGACTGAACTTTAAGAAGATAAATGGGGAGGATTCTTCAGATACTCCTCGCCTGGAATGATATTCCCTTGATCTTGATGGACCAACAGCAGAAAATACAACTGTATTGGATATCCAATAAACGAAGGATAGTTGTGATTGTTCAGAAGATGATCATGGCTGTCATATATAGATTTCAATTTCATTTTAGTTATTTGTAAAGAAGTCTTTAGAGACCATAAAATTGTCACATTAGCTACAGAAATTGTTGTAGTAGTTTGTCGTCTGGAAAAATAAAATATTTGCATTTACATTGCAGTAAAAGAATTTATCCCAAAGAAATGTGATATTAATAATAGTAGCCTATTTTATTAAAAAAAAACAAAAAAAACATGCCCGTAGGTGCTTCGGACAAAAGCAAACATGTCCAAAGCTTCCAAGCAAAAGCGAACATGTCCAACTTTTGACCTGAAATATCGTCATAATTATAAATAACTGATTTCATAATAGTATACTATCGTAACTGTACTAAGCAGTACAGCGTATTACATTGTTTGAAAAAGGAGATATCTTGTCAACAATCTGTTTTTCGCTGTTTCTGAAAAATCTTGAAAAATGATTTGATGCGCATTTTATTTGCATGATTTGGTGTGTCTACGTCAACACTATAATAGGCTTTTGACTCTAATTTAGATTTATCTCCGAAGACTGTATGTCTTAGTCATTGTTCTTAACGTTTAGAACGTGATGCTACAAACTTTTTCTGCATAGCGTACGTGAAATGTGTTGTGTTGGATTTTACAAAACTGAATTGGTATGTCGGCGGACTATAGGGGTGTTTGAATTTTATATTCAACATGACCTTTGCGGGAGGAATTCCTGTTAGCTTTTTTAAATAAAATGTTGTTTTTGTAAAAGTAATGAAATCTTTATGAAAGAATGAAACAAATTCAACCATTGTAGATGTTCAGTAAAAATTGTTGTTTTTATAACTTTTATGCAAACAATATCACAAAAAATGGAAATCTGAACGACACAATGTTAATAATGGCATACGAAAAGAACCTTCCTGTGCTAATTGGTCCTGCGTGGTCGAGCTGACATGGCATTCACAGAGAAGTACTTCTCTCATATTTTGATTGTTCAATTATTTTATGTAATGAGATATCATTACAGTGCACATTGCTAAAACATTCCATGTGTGGTCAAAATTGGTATTGACTTATAATTAAACAAGTGGTAATATTCCCAAATGCTAGAATATGTTGCAAAATATGCGTTAAAAATGAAAGCATCCTTTGGATGTGTGAATATTAAAATAGAAATACTGCACGACTATTCTTCTTAAAAACTGTCTTATTAACAGTAAATTAGCTACATAGTTTTAAATAAATATTTCCAAAATTATGCTATTTGCTTCCAGAAATAACTGAAGTCTCTACGGATCCGCTTTCTTCAAAGGAAGGAAACATTGTTTCCGAGTATTTTCCGTTTCCGAGTATTATTTCCTATTAAAAAACAAAAACAAAACATTATATTACTTCAAACCTAAGATTTGAATTTGAACTTCAGAAACTTGAATTCTATTCCTATATTCAAGTTTTTTAAAGGAAAAAATTGAAGAATTGCATATTTGGTCAGTATTTTAAGCCAGAGAGTTAACATTATAATATATTTGTGATAGATTCTAAAATATTTGCGCAACATCTTTAAAATATTCAAGAGATTTGTTCTATAGTTACTATTTCTACATTGTTAGTATTAAGAAGTATGATCAATAATTTTCAAATGTGTTTGCTGAAAACTATAGTTTCAAAGTAAGTGGTACAATGATGTCGAGTTAAAAAGTGAAAACTTAATATTGAACAAGGTCTACTAAAGCAATTAATAATTCTTCAAGTAGTTGTTCAACTTATGAAAAATGCATAATTTTAATGTAAATATTTTTTCAGTGCACTGCTTTTCAAGGAAATAAAATAAATATTGAACTCCTTCCTAGCACAGAAGGAAGGCAAGGAAATTAATGTAACATGGGCGAACCATAATAGTGCACCAAACACATATTCCGATCTTCGTTAACTGCTGATTTATGCAACAACATTGTTCAGGAAAAGGAAGAACACGGAGATTCATCAATAAATTACGAGAATTACGTGTTCACTTCCTCACGTTAAATGAATAGCGGACTCCGATATTTCATCAAATCGATTTATCGACATGTTTCACCTCGAGGGAAACTGTTCTCTAAGGTTTAAAGAGCAGCTGCCACATTCTCTCAGGAGAGTAATCCATTTTTGAAACCTAATGTTTAGATGTTTTTAAGGTTAAAAAGGTTATCCGTAAGCAAAGTTGATTACTTGCAGGCAATGTTTTACCCTGATTTAGTAATAACCAGATGCAGGCAAAATGTCAAAGAAAATAATCTCTAAAACCCGAATGACGCACGCAAGGAACTTTAAAAGTTAAAAAAATATACTGTACAATTGAGAAACGTTGCATTTGGAAATTGAACTCTCCAACAAATATTTTATGAGACTTAGTATGACTGAAATTGTAATATGAGGTCATGTAACAACGACGCGTTTTTAATGATATTTTTCAGTTTCTCTCGATCCATTAAGCAAATACTGAGACGGTCTGTTCCTTTGCGTTTGAAATTTAGGGGAGCTTAGTTATTTCTTGACGTGATACAAAACTTACCGTAACCGTTCACTTTTAAAAGAAAATTGAAGACACAGTTCAAGAACGACGTGTCATTCAAATTGCCCGACCTCGAAGACTCACCGCAGTGCAGACAGGAGTTACTCAGTGCAAGATATCGATGTCACGTGCGTTCTACGCAGAAATCGGAGCGAGGCAACAATGGAATCACATATATTTTTATGGTGAGAACAAGTTTGTCTATTCGAATTTGTAGTTTGAATCCACAACTTGAGTTTAATAACTTCCAGTGTGGATCCTTCTGCAGTAGGAGATATGACGAGCCCAGGATTTTCTGTGAATTTTCTAACAATGACTTAGAGAAATTGTACAGAAAAATGAGAATATTTCGTAAGGAGGGAGGTTGCTTTAGCAGACTGACCAAGTCCTTTCTCTGCGTAAAGAACAGCTTATGCGGCACCGGGAACCACAAGCCGCCGTGGGTGTGGTGGTGGTAGTGGCGGCGGGGGGAGAGGGATGGTCCTGGTAAAGGGAGGAAGCGAGTGTGATGACTCTGAAATTGTCATTATTTATATTGCACGTACTATTTATTTATTGACTATTAACCCAAAGGTTGAAATGAAATTTCTGAACGCTGAATGAATTGTTGCAAATATTGATGTAATTAATTAAATTTGTTCAAAGAATTCGGTACTGCGGCCGGGATTCAAAACCGTGGCCACCAATTCTTTGAAGAAATTCAATTATTAAAATACGCTGTTATCAGTAACATGGTCACAATTTTGATTTCTTTACGACTGCATAACGTATTCCCCGATCGTAATTGCGACCAACAAGATGACTATTATTGATGTCATTGTTACAAATGTCTTGTAAATGAAATGAACCAACTTGAATTAAGGCTTTGTACGCCAGGCGAGTCGTATTCTGTTGAAGTGTCCTTACACGTTCCTTCACAGGTCACAGCACAAAGGACAAAAGAGAACTTGTTACAGTTGTCGGTGATGTGAGGCGGTGTGATTTCGGCGTTACACAGGGTTGCATTAATCTCCTTGAATAAAATAAAAGATTCGTAAAAATAGTTCAATTAATAATAAATAAAATTTCTCTCAAAAAGTTTTCTTCATGTGAAGTTGCGCAAATTGCCGTAAAATAAATTTATGCTGATGAGCGCACATACGGGCGCCAGTCCGTTAAATCCTGAAAAGATAGATACTCGGTTGTACAAATAAAGCGAATCATATCTTATTGGGCCCAGGACATTCCTGAAGGTTATACTATTTTTTCCTGTCTACACTAATTAATTTTTCTCTGTAAACTTGGTTAAATAATTTTTTAAAGTTAAAAGTCAGTCTCCATCTGAGATTTGACTGTTCTCTAATAACTCTTCATATTTCGTCGACCTCAACGTCCGTTGCCACGTGTCCGTGGACATCAGGTGCCCTTTCTACTTCCTCACTGAACGCGCGGGCGTCTCTCCGTCCCATCGGCCGTCGTCATTTCGCATCCCCGGGTGAGCCACGGCCCTGCCTCGCTCAGGCTCCCTTAGGGTCAGCCTTCTTCTTCTTCTTCTTCTTCTTCTTCTTCTTCTTCTTCTTCTTCAGTGCCGACGAACCGCGAAGGTCCGTCTCAGCTACTTATGCCATATGCTAGGGGGGGGGAGTTACACGTAAAGAGAATGGAAGGAAGTAGATTGAAAAGGATGGGTGTTAAAAGACCTCCATATCACAAATCACAAGCAAATATCCATGTCTGAAGCATAATTCCCAGCCACGACCCTTCGAAGTGAACAGGAAACGAGGCTACTACATTTAACGTATGGTCTATCCAGGATTGGCAAATAAAGAGTGTTTATTATCATAAATAGTCTCATCTTAACGTGAAGTGCAATGCAGATGAATTTCAGTTTTTACAATATTTAATTTAATTTATTGTGTTATTTTTAATTCATTTACAAACTGTAGCAAAAATCTAAGGGGAGATTTAAGTATTGATCGTCTTACGAGCTTTGTCGAAAAAAATTAATGCCGTAATCAACGTTGAAATTGAACTGGATGTAGAAACTTAGCGTTTGCTTTTTATTTCAGGCTTCGCGTTCTACAAAAGAACAGGAAATTAATATCGAAATCAGTGAAGCTTGTAAAAAGAGAAAGAAGGGAAAGAAAGCGAAAGAGTGCAAACCGTGGAAACAGCAAAAGGAACAAAAGTAGTAGATAAATCATTCCTGAGAGTGCCACTTACGACTACTTTCAAACAGAGGAAATTAGAAAAACAAATAAACCAACTCGGACTTCGGTAGGGAAGAACACTTTGCACACTTTGTACATTCTGTTACCGTGACATTTTAAGGAACTTGAAGTTGGAGGTGCTTGTACGTAAAATACACAGTAGGTAAGGAATTCTTTCAGGAATGTATTAAAAGAAAATCTCAGAAAATATTACAATTCTATTTATTTTAAGACTTTTATCAGTAATCTAAGACGTAGCGGCATTACCCAAATAGCAACTCAAATGCATAGATTGTGAAAATAATATATTTGGCAAAAAATAGAATGTTATGGACGTAATGTACTACCAAAGGGGTTAATTTTATTTACAAGCTATCTAGTATTTACCAATAAAATATTGCATAATTTCGAAGCATACTTTATAATGCGTAATGTCACTGAAAAAATATTACACATTTCTCGAGCTTTTAGGGAATCTAAGTTAATTAGTTTTTGCGAATAAACATGTCGCTTATCCAGAATACTGTTGTGTCACACAATAACAGTTTGTACAAGAGATCCCGACTTAATTTCCCGGCAACTTCATTTGCTTCCCATTAATCGACGATAAACAATATCTGTTTGTATGTTATGTCTTTTTTTAAGTCTCCCAGATTTTTAATTTCTTAAAATGGAATGATAGAATTATATTTCTCATAAAATGATTTACTTTAAAATAGAAATGTTCGTTGTTTTTTTGTTTTGTTTTATTTACTACAGTATTCCGAAAAGGCACGAAGCGGTGAAAAATCTTTCAAGGAAGCAGACATCTTACATTCGCCCCTGCTTCATAGGCAACCCGCCGGGCATTGCTGTTTCACAGAACCCTTCTTCAAGAGACAAATTTTACCTAACGACCACTAGTGCCTGGGTATTTTCATTAAGAACACGTGTGCTCATTAGAAAATAGGGATTTATTTTGACACCCTGATTCTTCTAAAAGTTTGTAACAATTATTCTGAGACACCTGTATATTCAGGAGGTGGAGAAATAGAAAATCCTATTATCTTAACTATTACTGCACCGGGTTTGATAGCGTATGGTTTTTCTTCGGCCTGGAAGAACATGTGGTTGAGTTCTAACTCTGGCGGATAACCATTTCGTAGGAGCTTTTCCGAAGTGAAAATTCAACGATCGATCTGGCCTGTGTTGAGACCCTGCGAAGTTGAAATCATTCTTAAAATTTTCGGAGGTCTTTCATATCAATTCCCTAAGAAGACTTCAATTTTTTAAATAGCAACCAAAGTTTTTATTTATTTTTGCTACCATGAAGTAAAGTACCTTATAAAGATGATCTCGGATTTCAGTTTATTTCTAAACTTTTGAAAATTGCAAAAGTTTAATTTTTTTCAATTAAATTTCTTGAACAAAATTAGCTGATTCATAAATGTTAATTTTATATCAAATATTGCTGACAAATCCAAGCCTAAAAGAAGTTCTTCTCCATAATGGGAACGTAATGGTTCTGTTCTATTATTTAAGCCAAAGAGTCTAATTTAGTCTAGGAATAAAAATTTGAACATGAATTTGAATCATATTGTGCGCGAATTAGTAAAATAAATGAGTACAAGTGGAAAATTGTGGAGATTTGAAAATACTTTCCTGGAGGCTGGGAATGAAATATGTATACACCAAAATGAATATTTCCTGAGTGAGTGAGTGGGGTAGCTGCGACAGATATTCCCATTACAAAAGAAACATGAATGGAAATCGGAATAAAAAATGTACGGGAAGATAAACTGTTAGCGGTTGGAGACGCCCCGCTACCTACACTTCAAAACAAGCTATGTTTTATAAAACAGTTTTCAAAACCACGAATTCATCTAAAAATGGCTTTATGATCTTTCATAAAAGTTTCTTAGTCTTTTGGCCAAAAATAAAAGAGTGTGTTTGTCAATCAGTCCCCAAACTATAGAACTTCTAAAACATACAAATTTTTAACAATACCTAGCACTAGAGAAGAAAAATTGGATGGATATTTTCAAGAATATGACCAAAATTTTCGGAAAAAAAACTAACAACTCTGAAGAATTGATTCAATAGCTGATAAACAAACGCATATAGGTAATTAGAGTGCAACATGTTTTTAAAAGTTTATTTTTATTCACATTGGCATTATTGTTATGTGAGCTAGTGATGTTTCCGATTATTTAAAATTAGGTTTCGGAGTCATTGCGTATTTATGTAAAGTTAAGTAATATTACCCATATACATATATTTATTATCTTTGTGTATTTCAGAGAGATTTTTTCAACCGCTTAAAAGTTCCAAGAGCGTTGCTGAAGAGTCATTAGGGGAGGAATCGGTAACAATTTGCAGGTAGTCGCCTGAAGCAGGCCATGCAAGCAGGCTTTGCAGGAGGCGCTGAGAAATGGAAATGAGTGGGCGCGCATGCGCGAACCGGCGTCGCTGTGCGGGGGCGGGCGGGCGGGCGGGCGGGCGGGCGGCGCCGCTCAAATTTTTCTGCGGCGACGGGGCCACTTTGTTTGCTCGTCGCGCCGCACCGCGCGGAGGTCGAGAGGGGAAAGGGGGAATGGAGGGGAAGTAATAGGGTGGAGGGGAAATGAGCGGAAAGGCGCCTTGAGGGGATGCGTTTTGGGTGCTGTTGGGCGGAATGCACTGAAGAGGCGGATTGGTTGATTGATTCGTTGATTGTTAGTGACAACGGTAAGCTCATTCCAAGTTCCGCAAGTGTAGTGTGTGTTTTTTGCTCGGGAGGTGATGGTGATGTTCCTCCGCTAATTGACGAGATCCACAGTCAAATTACCGTCGGTTAGTGGGGTTTTCCTGAACCAGGTGTATCCCACCAACAGGGCAGCGCACCAGCTGTGACAAGCTCTAATCTCCCTTCTGGTCTCCCGCCATGTGCAGTGCATGTCTGTGTGTAAGGTGTAGGATAGGACAAGGAATGATGAGGAAACATCGGGGACAGTCGGACAAGTTCTAAGCCCACGACCATCTGTAGTGTACTGCATGGTAGTGTAAGTGTGTGTTAAGGGGAGAGATAGAACAAGAAAGAGGAAGGACAGATTGCGCGAGGTCCGTGGCCCGTTTGGTACGGTACTGCTCCGGCATTCGCCTGGTGTCGATTGGAAAAAACACGGAAAGCTACCGATCAGAGCAGCCTAGAATTCTGCTCCAGACAGCAACAGATCTACCTTTACGGTAGTGTCAAATCCTGCCACCGGCGGGACCATACCCCAGAACCTCCCAGCCAGGCACTGCAGCGACGTCAGTTGATGCCCTGAGTTACATCCCCCGGTGAGGAGGTACAGTGGGAGCGAGGCTGGAACGGACGGCAGAATCAGGAAGAAACGATGCGAGAGACCAGTTGGTGCGAGCCCGGAGCGGGCAGCGAAGGCGCGAGGGGAGCCGGGGGGCGAGAGGGGGAGGCGCAGGGCGCGACGCGGAGAAATTGAAAATTTCACGCGATGCTCGCGCGCTGTTTGTCTTGGAAAGTAAAACACCCAGTGAAAAATCTGGCCTGCTTACCGCTCCGAGGGTTGGCGCATGTTGCCTCGGAAGAAGTTTGTGCTCGCGGCACCGTTGTGAATGTTTCAGAGCTTCACCGGCTGGGATTGCTTAGGGGACAACTGTCAATGCAGCGTTTCTGACCGGGAGGTCCTGGGCTTCGTGTCCGGACGGTGGCGGGCTTTCGACACTTCGTAGATAGGGCGAATTTAGTCTGCCTGGAGAAGAACTCGAGCGTCCAGGTGATCTGATTCGTAGTTTTCTATGCTTTTTCGAGCAATGTCAGATACATACCGGAATAGGATCGTAAGAAACAGCCACGGAACGCTCAGGATCTTCCTTTCATCTCTGACCCCTCCCCTCCTCTTACACACTTGCACTCACATGCGGTGCACCACCACACACGTCGGGAGAGAAGTGAAAGGCTTACGTTTGAGAGCCAGCGACCGCCACCTCCCGGGATATAGCATCAATACATTTTCTGCATTGACCGCAGCAGCAACTACAACAATAACAGCAATAATAATAATAATAATAATAATAATAATAATAATAATAGGCAGTCCCGGATAGGGCAGTAGTGCCCTGGCGATCTTGAACGGAAGGATCGCGGGTTCGAGTTCCGCCTCCGGCATGTGTGTGTTTGTGTATGTGTGTGCCATCCATTCACCCTTCTTTATTATCATTTATTTATTTATTTATTTTTATTTATTTATTTTACGTCAAAAAAATGATAAAAACTGCGTATGACGTGCAATGGGGAAAAGTGAATTGTGTGCACATTTCATCTTCCTTCCCCCAGGACTAACAACCCTGGGGAATAAAAATCGGATTCAGCCTAATGCTGATCCCCCTGATTAGCTATATGCAAGACTTGCAGCGTGATAAAATGATCTGAGCTCGTGCAAGTGCATGTCCTGCGTGGTCCATTCGCGAAAATTAAAAAAAATCTATATTTGAAGCAAAACTCAGACCAATAGGTGCATTAAATTTAAAAAACATTAATTATTATGATATAAATTGAGGCGTTCGGATTAAAAGACGGTAGGCATTGACTCGTTTTGAAACACAAAATAACCCATTAATAAAAAAGTAATCATGATATACGTAGTGTACGTGCTATTTTGACTATCTATCGATTTTTGTGAATTCAGTAGATTGCCATTATTTCGTTGAATGAATGCAAGAACACGATTAAATGTGTAATTGAACCTGGGTCGATGGGTTTCATAGAAATAATCACTAATGTATGCTAATAGATGATTATCCGATCTGCCATCTATACAGAGTGGTCGAGGAATCTGAAGAGCAAATATATTTCTATCTTGCTACTTCGTTACTAGAATTGGCTCAATGAGAATCATGTAATCATTTCACAAAACATGGAAATTTATTAAACAATTTTGGTACTTGATAATTTTACACAATATGAAAAAAACCTTGGTCATGACCTGTTCCAACCTTATAATGTAGTATTCGTCTTCGCGCGCTCTTGGACGAAGGTGCCTCGTTACCCTCTTATTCTCCTCCGACGCGCTGTTCTCAGGTCCAGATACCATCTCTCTCTTTTCTTGCAGAAGCACACTTCAGTCACCTGTTCATCACTGTTTCCGAAGTTAATAAAGTCTAAGTCGTTCGCCAATTAACGAATTCCAAGTTCATTCCACGCGTATGCTGAATATTCAACGATCAACAAACTATCTGCTGTTAGCATTCCAGTCCAGTTACTGATAAGTTCGCCTAAGCCCTCAATGTCCTTCTAACTCGTTACTTGAAATATTTTAAGTTTTACTGTCCACACCTAGCATTCAAATTCAAAGTTCTACCAATATCTACTCCCATAGATGCTTACAAATCCCAAAAAAACTCCTAACATTAATTGTGCACGATCCGTTCAACACCACGGCATCAGTCAGAATGAATGCCTATCATATTCTTTCAACCCTTCAAAAACTCGTCCATCTTTTTCGATTGTTTATTTACAGACAAGATTGATGTACTTCCGTGCCAAGCCAATCCCTAAATTTCTTACAAAATGAACTAGCCGTCTCCGCGATTGTCACTGCATGAAGATTGTTGACCTTGACGACGGCTTGCATACCGTTGCTATGCTGGCATATTCACCTATATTTATCCCTATAATTTACGCTGTTTATAATAAATATTGTACCATATTATGTCTCACATATTGGTATGTCACAACGCAAATAAATGAAATATCGTTCATAATTCTGCGAATCGCTCGTCTGGGCTGTTGTGGCTGTTGGTATGGAGCTCATTGCTCCGATCATAATCTATATTATTAATGTCGTACGCGCACAAATTGAGATAAAACTAAGCATACTTTTCGACATGTAAGAAGCTTCAACGATTTTGTTTCATAACCAGAAACCCGGAAAGAATCCAAAAGCAATGAAACAGATTCGATTTTTACTACAACAAAACCAGATATTTTATTATTTTGTTGTGCTTATTACCATACTGGGCGAACCGACTGAATTCTCTTACTAAATACGCCAATGTTTATGTTAAAAGTGACATCAAGCAACAGCAAGGGTCCAAGAAAGAGGCCACCGGCCATTTGCTACTAGTTGCATTACGGAAGAGCAATATTTTGATACTCTTGTTATGTAAAGAACTGTTGAGCTGTTTATCCCCATATATTATACTATACTATACTATGTTATTGCAGTATTCATGAAGACTGATATTGCGGAGATCTGCAATTTTTTTAGGTTTTTCTTTTCATTAATTTCCATACAGGTTTTCATTAATTTTCTCTTTAGCTTGCAAGCCTATTGGTTGAAGCTAAATACTGATTTCTACATACTCGCGAGCAGCATTTTGCTGCTTCCGAACACTAGTCTTTAAATATAAACAAAACTTGAATACTTTCTCTTTCTAAAAATTTGTATCTCTTGAAGCAAAGTCACTTATCAGATAAGTCTCTCCTAGTCTGAATCATGAGTCAACAGATGGTCTTAAACGACTTTTCTCGTTTTGCAAGATGGATTAAGCTGTTTTATTTTAGCAGTTGTACTTTTTTTGAGAATTAGGAAATGACTTCTATAAAAAAAAGTATTTTAGCCACATTTTCCAAGTACTAATTTTCACAATGTTTAGACTGTGTAAATAAAACATGATAAAAGTGCGTCGTTTATAATTTTCATTACAAATCTGCTCTCCGATTCTTCCGTACGTAAGTGTGAATTGATAGATTTAGGTTTGCGTTGAAAATGCATAATGTTGGCAACTATCTTAGGTACTTTAGGTACTATAGAAGGTACTTTACTGGAAATATGTGAAATACTTCCAAAGAACGATTGTTTTTACAGGATTATTTTTTGAAGTGCAGGAAACTGTTGTGATATCATAGAGCAAATTAAGCTGTGGTATCTGACCGGTAGCTCGCCCAATTCTCATTCTATGAATTTTACTGTGTGTTTTGTACACTCAAGTAAAAACTTAAACAAAAAATCTCACGATATAGGAGAGCGTTAGGAAAATAGGACAGACTGATCCCGAAAGCAAGACAATTATTTTGTTCTCGGAAACGCAAGTCAGCAAAAAAAATTTCACTCGTCAGCTAGCGGGGTTTTCTCCAATCAGGTATCTTCCACCAGATAAGCGCCCCTTCAGCCGGGAGAAGCTCCAAGCTCCCGACTGGCCTCTCGAATGGGTGGTAGTGTGGGGAATGTCAGTGTGAGTGTGTCATTGTTGGGTTTCGAGTCCTAGGACCTCTCAGTCAGACCATGTCAGTGAATCTGCATACTCTGACTCGCTCATATTGCTTGTGCTGAGTCTCCAAAGGACTTTAAGGAGAACAGGGGACGCTATATTCCACAAGCATAACATGCTACTACGTCATCCCCCCTCTCTTTCTCTCTCTGACACACAATCACACATGAATGCAAACATGACATCCTCTCGCTTACTCCAGCGTCCAACGTGTTCGCTCCCGAGGTTGTCGGCGCAAACGGCGTCTGTGGAGCGAGGACCCCCCCGAATGGCGCGTGACAAGCGCTGCGCCGCATTCAAACGCGCGCCCGCCTCGTCTCGGCGCCTCGCGAGGGCTCCCTGGGCCGCAGTAGCCGCGCCCGCGCCCCCGCCACCGCCCGCCACCCCGGCCCCGCCTCCGCCCCGCCCCCACCCGCCCCGCCACGCCCCCGCCACGCCACGCCCCCGCCTCGCCCCGCCTGCCCCGCCCCGCCTGCCCCGCCCCGCCTGCCCCGCCCCGCCTGCCCCGTCTCGCCCCCGCCTGCCCGCCCCCGCACCGCTCGCAAAGGCGCCTCGCAAAGGCGCGGCGCGAGTGCTTTCCTGTGTCGCGGCCGCCGGAAGTCGACGTGTCCGCCGCATCGCCGGCTGGGGACCGCCGAAGGGCCGGCCGTCCGATGCTCCGCCATGACGTGTGGGTAGAAGGGCGCCACGGCCGCGCACGGCCCTCCGCCCTAAAGTCCTCTGGAAAACGCTCTGTTGCTAAGAAACAACCTGGTCATCTTGGGTACACGGATTTCCTTAACGGTCATCATCCAGAGTCAAATTATCATCTTCCTGACACTTCTCTACAAATCGTCTCGTCTCTGAAAAATGTCTCCTGTCCTGTCGTTTCCTGAAACCAATACATATCAGATTTATATTATAAATAGTACTTCGTGCACAACTACTCTTGTAGTTTTCTTAAATTCACGACAATTGTCAGAAGAATGTGGGTGAAGTATTTTAGTTTCAGTGTTATTCTAGTAAAGATATAATTTGTTTGTTACCTTTTCTGTAACAGATTTGACAGCCCCGCGTTGCACCAGCGACTGGGGAGTGGCAAAGTGCCACCAGCCGAGGCTGCTCTGGAGAGGACGCGAGGACGCTTCGCAAGAGGGAAAAGGCTCAGACCTCACACATCCCCCACAACGTACGTGTGAAGGAAGACATCTCGGGACGCTCTAAACTCCCTCCTCCTCCTAGCCAAAATCCTTTCTTAATACATATGCAGGTAGTACCAACTTTATAACGCTGACTTAGGCTGATTCATCAACGTTCATCATCCTCAGGCCAAGATTCATCTTCTTAAGGTAGTTCTCAACAAAAAGAATTCTCACGTGCCTGAAAAATGTATCCTAGTTGATCTCTTCTAGATAACTTGTTACTCTGAAATATTCAATACATATCAGAGGTAGAATTACAAAGTTACTCTTATACTTTCCTCATATTCACGTCAATTGTCAGATGATAATGGGTTGATAACTATTTTAACTTGAATTTTATTACAATACAGTTGTCTTTCCTTGAAGACTTTTTCGAAAAACACATCATTTTTCTGTAAAATTCTTGATACTTGCAAATTGCATCTGCGATGGCGGAGTGACAATAGGTCTGTGCGATTCTTCTGCCGCCGGCTGTTGGCGCTGCAGGCGACGCGAGGGGAAGGGCCAATGACCTCGCACGTCTCTGCAACGCGAGAGCGAGTGCGAGAGCTGTGCAACACAAGATCTCCTTCACGCTGTAAACTTCCTGTGGCAGGGATTTTCTATTCAAGAGAATATTTTGGTTTTTCAGAAATATGTCTTGCCCCTTCTCGTTTCATTTTGAAAATTTTAATTGATTTTCTGAAATAATCCATGGACATCAGATTGAGAAGTAAGAGTTTTGTTAGTTGTACTTCGTACAAAGCTAGTCTTCAGGTTTTCTTAAATTTATGGCATTTATCAGAATATAGGTGGAAAATAATTTTAGTTTCTATTTTATTCTAGTAAAGTTGTCATTTCTTGAAGACCATTTTAAAAAGCCCATCGTCTTCTGTAACAATTTTGATAGCCACAAGTTGCATCGGCGGCTGGGATGTCATAAAGTGCCAGCGGCCATTGGTCCTGGGGGGGACGAGGAGACGAGGGGACGAGAGGAGCGGAAAGGGCGCACGACCTCACGCCGCCCTTCGCCTCGGCCGCCCGTTCGCCTCGGCCGAGTGAGGGGCGTTCTCTCGGGACGCTGTAAACTTCCTTCGGCAAATGCTCGTTCGTATAAAAATTCTTGCCCAACTCGCACGTTCCAATAGACCTCCTATTGAAATCTCTCCTCTAGAGAATAGGCCAACTCAAACTCTCACGATTTAAAAAAATCGCATTTCCGATCTTTTCACAAATGTGCTTGTGTTTTTTATTTCTCACCTTATTACATTGTTACGTAGTAAAACGAAAATATTGTTATTCTACGGCAGATATCGGCGTTACCTCGATGTATAAACTCGTATTTTGGGGCCCTGATATTGACAAATTAGATAATTCTTGTTTATGTATGTTGTAAATTACTTCCTCTAACACGTTGTGTAGTCCAAAAAACACATTTTTTGGTTTCTTGATACTGAAAAACATAGGATTAGTGTGTCAGTTTATTAGTGTGTTCCTCTTTTCGTCTGTCTGTGGTCAACCGCTTGCTCCTGAACAGTTCAGTGAATTTTGCTTCAAAATTGATATCAATTAACGATTTAAACGAACTCATAGCCTTGCGTGTTCCAAACAGATATCTAATTTTTGTGCGTACTATACTGAAAGTCTCAGCAACATTTTCAAATCTTTTCTTTCAAAATGGTTTTCAAAATTTTCTTCGAATAGGCTAAACGCTTAAAAATATAGAGCAGGTCTCATTTTTGTGAAATTCATGAATGTTAATAATTGTAAAAATTCAATTTTTTTAAGAAAAGTGTTTTTCAAAGAAAGGATTTAAAATATGTTTCTGTACAATGTTTCGAAAATATTCGCAATTTTTAAATGATTATTTTCTCTAAACGTAAATTTCTTTCTATTTTTCAACCTCGGATTAGAAAAAACGTGCTTTCGAGTTTCGATGAACGACTTTCAATGAACTAGATTCGATGAAATATACGTCGAAATGTGCTTGTGGGTGGAGCAGCGGCGAGGGCGCCACCGCTGCTGCCGAGAGCTTGTTCCCACGAGGGCTGGAGGACGTAGCAACGTGAGGATATAAGGGGGCGCGCGAAAGGGTTCGCGACCCCACCGTCTCTTCACCACGCTCTTGCAGGACCCGCGAAATGGACGTCCTCGCGACACACCACCACTTTCACTGGCAAATGCTCCTTCATAAAATAATTCCTTGCCTAACCTTCACCCAGCTATGCACCGTAATTGAAATCTTTCTTGACATTCATCTGACCAATGGGCTAACCAAAGCTAATTCCACTAGCGCATACCATCGAAGATAATACACTGGTCTTCCTCAGCCTCTGTAGTCTATAGAAAATTCTCACGTTCTTAAAATTCTTCTCTCCACAGCGTTACTGTCTTGAGAAGTGAAAATGAGTACCTGTGAACCGCCGCTGTCAGAAGCGTATACATTTTTAAGAATCACATAGAATGCAAGCACATGGAAAACGAAATATGTGAACACTTCATGCATTTATGTGTTTGCAACGTTTCAGCAGTCATTGTAAGCACACTTTCTGGTCAGACGTAGTGCTTTAACTGTTAAGTTAAAACAGATGAATGGCGTTTACGTGCAGTAGTACATTTACAGACCGACAACAGCTTGAAAGTGAGGGAATGACGAACCGTGAGATGAAAACGGTGACCAAAGAACGGAGCAGAGCACTTGCATGTACCTAGATCTCGGATCGGTTGTCTAAGAAAGGCGCTTGTTTGGTTGATTGATGGATTGTTTGATGTTTTCGAGAACAGCTGCGATGACCATTAGTTCCGTTAGTGTAGTGAGTGTTATATTCTGAGATGTGGCGGTGGTCAGTCGGTCTTAGACCAAGGATATTTGATTGTCGGCCAACGCGTCTGCATTGTGTTTGAAACCGATCGTCTACAAGTATGAAATTTATAGTTAGGCATAATCTTTGAAATTTATTATGGATGATAGAGGTTAAATTAAGTACATGATTGGTAGACGCCTGGCTCCGATTCTGAATTCCGGTTCGAACGCGTTCCTACAATCGGAAGTGCAGCAGTTGGCTGCAGTCATGTGAACCATCAATGTAGTAAATTGTTATCCCTGGAGAGGCAGTGATCCTTTCCGCTCAATAGTGAGACGCAGTGCCGATCTACTGGGGGCCTTGGCAAATGTCTCCCGCCAAGACGCCGCCCCAGCCGGCGCAAGCTCTCGTCTCCCGACGCTCGTGATCGTGCAGTGTGAGTGTGCGCGAAGGGAGACCATAGGACAACGAATAAGGAGGAAATATCGGGTAGTACGTGGCTCGTCTCTTCATACTGCTCTGGCTTTCCGCTGTATTAATCGCAGAAACCACGGGAATCATTTCAAAATTGGATCCTTCATGGTTTCACGCAAATTGGCCATATTCGGGCGAATTTGGCACACAAAGTCAAATAACTAATGTTGGATGATCATAAAATGTTGCGGGGTAACGTGGGCATCACCTCAACCAAAAATATGTGCATGAAAATAACATAAAATTATATTTCTTCGTTATTTTCTAAACAGCGAGAAAAGACCAAAAATGGGCTGTTCATGCTGTTTGCGGCACCTCTAAACCCATTTTAAAAACGGATTTATTGGTGCTGAAGTTATTTAATCGAAAATTACCGTTTTTCACTAAGCCATAGACTTCTAATTTTTCGATTCACTCTTATATTAGCTAATTAGAAAATTTCGTCACTCCATAATCCCTCTATTTTCTGTTTATTTCATAATAAAATACAGTTACGAGAAAAGAGTAAAATATAAAACTAATTGACAAATCGAGCATCTTAAGTAATTGTGTTCCCCAGTATTTATAATTCAACGAGAAAGGAAACTAAATTTTTCTTTCCGGCTACGCTAATTCTTTTCATTGCAAAACTGTACAATCTGGAGTTACAAAGTATGCTAATTATATATACTATATAGTAAGACGGCACCTAATGTGTTCGGAGCCGTGTCCATCTTGTACAGCGTTATTAAGCAAGCAAGCAAGCATGCAATATTATGTTTTGTTGATCGGTTGTTGAACGACGCGTATTCTTTGACACCCGACTTTTGCAAACAATGCAGTTACTACTAACGCTGGCTACCGATTCTATCATTAAACATAAACTCAGGGTTCTTGGCTTATCACATTATATATTCTAAAAATCAAATAACATGGAATACACAATTCCCTCAGCATAGTTTTTATAAATCACAACCCTTTCAAAATAAAGCAAACTGACTTGTTTACTCCTTAAAACCAAATGTTCCCTGCTTCGTACACAGTTGTTCGATTCTGCTATCATGAATTTTAATAACTCAAATGCCTCTCTCTATTACATAATATTCAAATATACCACATTTCATTCACGAAATTCCTTGTGTTTACAAAGTATTCGTGATGTCAAAATCACATAAAATCTAGTCTTGTGCAAATTATATTCGGTTTTCATGAAATTGAATACACAAAATGCTGTTCTCTGGGTATATATAACATTCTGCCACACCATATTACATTCCAAATTCCTGGTTTTCAACAGTAAACTGAAGCCAAAATAAAATAATACGCTCGTCTTTTGCAAGTTATTTTCTACCTTCACGAAACTGAAAGACTAGAAATGCGACACTTCTAACCGAAAACGGAACAAGAGCTATCTCGACCCTTCTAACCGAAAACAGAACAAGAGCTATCTCGACACTTCTAACCAGAAAAGCAAAAGCCGAGCATAGCTGCGTGACCTACCTGTTCACAGCGCAGACGATTGCTTTCAACTGATCTTCCGGTGAACGCTTGATTTTCCTCTTTCTCGTAGCATCGGTGAACGTCACTCCTCCCTCTCCACCACCTGCAGCAGCTGCATTAGACTGACGTTCACGCGTCTTGCGGACGTTTGGCCACCGAGATATTGCACACAACAAACAATATATATGATATATTAGCAGTAAAGAATGCGTAGTGTAGTTCCAATATTTCTGATGGACATTTCATTTAGTATGCGTTCATATACATTATGTAAAAAATTAACTAAATATTCGTGAAACATTTATGAATTGTTGTATATCTTAATAAATTTTAAAAACAATAACTATTGTCGTCACTGAAAACGTCGGTGATATAATATTGGCTCTCTTTTTAAATTAATTTCAGAATTTCTGCTTTGAAACTAAAAACCTTATGAAAGGAAATAAAATACAATCCTGATTGAGTGGTATTCCGCGTTTTTTTATGCTGCTATACTGCCCGTTCTCAAAGACCACAGGGGAAACTGGCATTTCAGGAGAGTCATATGCGTTCGAGTATCGGCGGCTGCGCTCAGCTCGAGAAGGGTCGCCGGCTCTTGCACCGCCCCCGGCTCTCAGCGCCTCCCCCCCTCCCTCGCCCCTCCGCCCCGCCCTCCCCTTCTCCTCGCTGGCCTCCGCGCTTCCCCCTCCGCCCGCGAAGCACTCGCCGCCCTTGCTCACGCGGTCTCCGTTGCCACAGGAAACCCCCTCTCAACGTACAGGATAGAATCGGTCTCACGTCGCAAGCGTTTGTATCGTCTCTGCGATTTTGAAAACGCTTAGTAATTCTTTCAAATTCAGTTAGGTTTTAGAATAGTTTTCTACAAATACAAGTTTAGTGTAAAATTTAGGATAATGATAAGGAAAAATTGTAGGGAATTATAAAATTTAAGGCGTAATAATCATAAACGAATTTTCTTAATTTGTTCGACAAATTAGATTTAAAGAAAATTTACCAGTGTAAAATATCTTCATCCACTACATCAAAGACTATTTTTTGAGTTACGTTTTGCTTCAAGGGACTTGCAGATCGTACATCTGCCCTAACTGTATTATACGTCAATGCAGAAATTCCAGGGGTTACAATGGAAATCGGAGCTGCTGTTAGAAATGGACACGGACTCGTCACGATGGGAAATGAAAAATTTTCTCTTGAAGACTAAAACGAGATGGACGTATAAATCAAAACCTTTGCTGTGCATCCATTTGATCTTTAAAATGACTTCCTTGTTCATGACTTGGAAAGACAGGCGATATAACATTCTGAATACCAATCAAACATACTATGAGTAACTTCTCTCTGAAACAAGGCTAACGTACGAAACAATACTAATTTATTGTGATCCGAGTTTGATGAGATGACAGAAATTAGAAATATGTCTTGTACAAAACTGCAACTGTTGGATCATGAAAATTAAATAAATTTTGACATAAAAAATAACAAGGAATTTTGTTAACATCTCCCGATCTTGCTGTTGCAGGGTCTTTAAGCATTGTCCATGTACACAAAGACAAAGGTTACGAGTTCAAATTGCAGCATGCTTTTTCAACAAGTCAGTCACGATGTACTTAGCTTCACAAACCACAAAACTCCTCCCCCTCCAAGTCTTTATTCCGTTCATTATCATTCCTCTCATCATTACACCTACCATCATGCACACAGCGGTAGGCAAGGACAAACCACTGCTGTCTCCGGTGCAGATACAAAAGTTCAACAGCTGGTTCACATTATGTTTACTTTGAGACTGAAAGAGAGTGATTGAAACTTGTAAGACATTTGGAAAAGGAGTCAATTATGATCACTTTTGTCAACAAAATAGCAGTGAGAAATTTAAAGTTAGCTTATTGTAGGAAATGCTATGTTTTCCTTCAAATATACATTATCTTCTTCTATCATAGGCACTTCATTAATCACAAACTTCCATGAAAATCTGTACGTTCTGATCTCTAGAGATTTATAACGATGTATTTCGATTTTTATTTAGATGAGTGGAAGTAAACTAAAAATCATTCACAAACTGACAGAGTTGATATATACTTTTACTTAACAACTCGTAACGTATTGTTTGATTTCATTGAAAGTAACGAGGTTCAGTCTTTGCAAAATAATGTTATCAGATATTATTATTATTATTATTATTATTATTATTATTATTATTATTATTATTATTATTATTATTTTATCTTAAATGTAAAGTAAGCGTTTTTTCTTCAAACGGAACAAGACGCAATAAATGAATTTATCTGTCGATCTCTCAGAAACCAAGTAGAATAATCATAATCGTTATAAGCATCTGATTTTTTGCAATCGTTTAGAGAATATGAAATCATTTAGTTCTATAACATGTAATCAGAATGAAATCAGTAGATTTCGTGTTTTGCCATCGAGAATTTCATGCGGTTCTCCAAACAGGGCTTTGAAAAAAGGTCTAAGGACAACATGCCACTCTTTTTCTCTCCCTTCCTCTTTCCACTCCGTTCGGCGAGGCATGGCTTTGGGCTGACCACCCACTGCAAAAAGTCCTTTGATCTCAAAAGCCTTCGACATTTCTCAACAGTGAGCGGGTGACCCAGCGCTTGTGATGGCGTTCCGCATTGGGAGCTATTGAGAAAACGAACGTCGCCTTGGAATAGATTGAGTTCCTTGTGAAAGGTACGGCTGGACACTTTCTCCCTCTCTCTATCTCCGACTTTCTATTTCCCTTTATCCCCTCTCTCACGTACCTCTTCCTCACACTTTCTCTCTCTCACCCTTTCTCCCCCTCACCACTTCTCTCCCTCACCCTCTCCCTCGCCGTCTCTCGCCCTAACGCTTTCTCTCCCACACCCTCTCTCTTTCACCGTCTCTCTCTCTCACACCTTCTCTATCACTCTCTCTGACCGTCACGCCCTCTCTCACCCTCTCTCCCTTCCATCACCCTCTCTCTCACCCCCTCTCTCACCCTCTCTCATCATTACCCTCTCTCTCCCTCATCCTCACCCTCTCGCTCTCTCTCTTCCCCTCACCCTTTCTCTCCCTCCCCTCTCTCCACTTCACCCTGTTCTACCCCATTACTCTCTAACGCCTTTTCTTTCGTACTTGTTATTTTTCTGGCTATTTCTCAAGATTTTTCTCGACTACTATCTTTTGGTTGCACTTTCTTTCTCTCATCTCTTCTTTCTGTCCCGCGCCTGTCTGTTGGCGTGGGACTGCCTGTCTGTTGGACGATGAGCTTATTAGGCATGACGTGCAAAATCCTTCAATCGTACGGGAAGAACGTAAATGGAATAAAAAACAAAAAAATCGTTAAATGAGTGACAAGCCAGAAAAGAACTTTCTACGCAAAACTAACTGAGAAAGTATTCAGTAATGGTTGATCTTTGAGGTAAGGTTAGTTATTTCCATCAGCCATCGCTACAACCAAGACTAGCTCCTAGTCCCCGAACGGTCTCTTTTTCAAAGTTTCACTTAAACGAATAGGTTTTTGTGCCAGAGGAGAGAAGGAAGCTAGAATGAGAAAAATCGCGCGTAGTCCATAGTACGTTTGTGAAGGTACTGCTCCGACATTCACCTGGTATTGAGCGATGAAGTCACGGAAAGCTACCGATTAGAGCAGCTGTCCGCTAGCCTTGTTTCTTTCAGGCAGCGACCAAATTCGACCTAGCTATCTAACTAGTGTCAAACATCCGCCACCATGAACTCAATCCCTAGGACCTCCCGGTCACAGACGCTGCAACGGCAACATCTGTTGCCTTGAGACATCTCAGAAGGATGCAGGTAGGAAGGTAGAGGGGGCACTGAAAGTATTACACAATGTCGTTTTTAAATCCGTTGTCGGATCTGGTTAGGGCAATGCATGTGACATCTTTCAAAATAAAATCCACCAACATTTTATATTTTCAATATTTTAGTAACTGAAAAATCTTCCTGCCCCATTCTCCACGTAGATCCATTCCTAGGGTCAAGCAAAGATCTGGTCTCTCCGTGAACGATCTTGGCTGTCCGGGTGACACCGCGTCGAAGGCTGTGTTGCCAACGTTTCGACCATCTTTTCGTGGTTTTCCTCAGGGCTGGTCTGCCAAAGATCTGGTCTCTCCCTCCCTTTATCAACTCAGGACCGAATTCATAAGCGACATATATGTGGTAAGGAACTCTTTAAACACTAAGAGATTGTTTAACGTTAGTGGTCACTTAAAGAGCTCGGTATTTCCTAGATGGTTCTTATACCATGGAATGAGTGTTCGAAGAATCGGTCACTTAAGGTTAATTAAGGTTATTTAATGAGTTAACTATGAATTCTGTTCTTAGGCTTTGACACAGTGATTACAGCTCGGATATCGTTTTAATACTCGAGCTAGACTTAGTGCTGCACTCTAGAAAAGAAGACGAAAAAGAATAAGATTAAAAAGGAAAGTTTCTACGAGAAACCAAAACTTCTGAAAGTAAACAACGCTGTGATGTACTATCAAATTGAGGTAGCCTCAAGTACGTTAATGATGAAGTTTCTGATGCGCTGCCTCATTTACGCTTAGAACGCTCGACAGTCCCTTAAGGAGCGCACTTACAGATAACGGATAGTCCTCCGACGCCGCGCACCTTCCGTAACCTGTTATCCTCGCCTGCAGCCTCCGCTTTATCACTCCTCGTTAGTGGGTTACGGCGGCGCTCATGCAGCTAACTGCCCAAGTGCTCCAAACACTTTGCTTTTTCCTCCGCCCTAAGAGCACAGCCCTCAGCGTGACGAAAAGAAAAATGCGGTAACGCCGCTCTCGGGTCAAGGCAAGGCGTGCAAGAGTCTTTAAATAAATGACGACGCAAGTGATAAAATGACACGATTTGTCTTGAGATATATTGGATGCTTTCGCCACTGGAAGTAAGAAGCTTCTTTCGTAGACAGTGAATAATACGGTGTGATTTTCTGAAATGTAGCGAAAGTTCAGGGATGCACGGGGGGCTAGATTTTTAGTCGTGAACGATATTTTTTGACCTGGACTGTACTGCAAAGTTCCGAGGTCTGCCGGTCTTTGATTGTGTAATCGTGTGTATTATTTGGTTTAATACGCAATTAGGTAGAAATACAGAAAATATGTCAAATTGGCTAACCGCAAATTGTGGCATACGGTGTAGACACAATCTTCAGTAGGAGGAAGTAAGAATTGTTGATAAAAGTCAAGTAACGTGATAAATTAAATGCACAATACTAACAATACTTCGTACAGCGATATTACATTAATATCGAAGTTCAATGTCTCCGGTTTACGTTTCTGAAGTCCCTTTATGCCAAAGGAAAAGAGAGAACTTTTATTGCTTTTATTTGCAAAAGAACAAATTTGTTTTTGGCTTTGATAATAATCTATCCTCGTGCCAGTATTTCATCTAAAACTGGTCCAATCTTCCCAACTGTTTTCGGGATTTTAGGTACCACATTAATCGCTGTTCTGTAGTTGTATGGTCAACGTGGCTGACATGGATCTCCTTGGTGGCAGACTTAACGGTATTATAACGATGATGATGATGATGATGATGATGATGATAATTCAGAACGTTTGCACCGCCAACGTTTAATATAACTGTCAATGGCAGTCAAAGTGCAGTAAAATGTTCTGTGGCTTTCCAAAAAGGGGAACGTTTTCAAATGACACAGTCTTAGTTTAAATGACCTTTTTCATTAATATTCCATTGCATCTTTTGTAATATACACATACATGCTTTGGCGTTTTCTAGTTTTTATATATTACACCGTAAATATATTGTTATCTTTTCTTTCCTCAGAAAGATTGATGAACCTTTGAAACGCACAAAGAAACTAACAAATAATATTAGTTTCTTTTCCATCAAAAGAAGTTTCTATATAAACATTAATTCGGAAAATGAAGTTAGTTTTTTATACAATTGTGAATTTTACTTACAGATGACACCAGGTAATCGTAAGCATGTTCTACCATTATGCCAAAATACTTCTTTAACTTCTTACAAAGTGTGATGTTCATTACAGTACCATATCAACCGTTTAGGTTAATGCAAAATCTATCCTATATCGATGTAGGATTGTTTGAAAAAAATATAGGTAGAATGAGAGATAAAGGAAGCGAAATAACCCCAAATAAATCTGACGTAAATCCTCGTTCTCCACGATTAATTTTACGTAGTTGACGGGGCTTCACTTTGCCACAACAGGAAAGCAGGAACATGAAGCAAGCTGTATCTTTGTATTCCCTTCAATTCTCTCAGAATTGGCAAATTTCATAGTATTATCGACCGCGAAAAAAATATTTCCCTTGCAAAGCATACAGTGCTAAACTGTTTGAACAAATCATGCTTACTTCGATGAAAAGTACGAGTATAGTCGAGAAAAGAAGCCTTGGAATAAAGTAAATTTTGCATTTGTTTTGACATCTTTCGTCCCACCCGACAAATCTCAGAACGATCGGAAGAATATAGTCCCTAGTATTCGCAAACGGAGACGAAGCCCACTGCCCATCGCCAGCCAAGTCACCCCTGCCCTGATAGATGGCCGTTGTGTTAACCCGCTAAGCCTGGGTTAACAAATCACCGCTGGAGGAGGAGACTTCGCCGATCGATGGAAACCAGCGATGCCTCCGGACGCGGGCAGTGACAAACGCAAAGCCGAGACACTCTACTGGCATTTTTGGAAAAGGAATTAAAAAAATGTTTGAAAAAGCGGTTGAAAGATTTTTTTAGGAAAAGCGTTTGAAAGATATTTTTTGGAAAAATGATTGAAAGAAATGTTTTGGAAAAGCTATTGAAAGAAATTTTTTGAAAAACGTATTTAAAGAAATTTTTGGAAAAAACTATTGAAAGAATTTGGAAAATTAAAAATTTGGAATTAAAATAATATATTGTGACATACCAATATGTGGGACATTGTATTGCGTCACATTTATTGTAAACAGGGTGAATGGTAAGGATAGTCATATGTAAATATGGCGGCCTAGCAACGGTGGACGAGTTGTCGTCAAGGTCAACAACTTCATTGCTTTGAACCACGGGGCGCGGCTAGTTGATAAAGTAAACTGTTTGGGGATTGGCCGAGAAAGCAATGACAGTCTGGGGCGGCTAGTTGAATTTGTAAGTAATTGAAGGATTGGCTAGGCATGGAATGACAATGTATTTGACGGAAGCGGGTCGATTTTTTCTGACAAGAAACAGTAGAAATATGGACCGAGTTTTCAAGGGCTGAAAGAGAGGAATATGGATTCATTCCGATTTGCCGTGGTGCTGTGCGGATCGTGCGTAAATAATGATGTTGGGAATTTGGGAATTGTGAATGTTTGGAGCGTATGTTTCGGACTTTAATTAAACAGCTAGAATTTAAACTGTGAACTTAGGTGAATTTGTCGGCAATAGGACTGGGAGTATTGGAAGCAGATAATAGTTTGCTGAAATTTAATATTTTAAGTATACGCGTAGAAAGAACTGGGAACTTTTAAATGGAAAATTAATTAAGTCTTATCAACTTATAAGGGGTGAGGATCAGTGACTCGAATACACTTGTGCCAGAACGGAAGAAAAGAAGATGGTATTTGGACCTGGAGCCATCGACTCCGGGAAAGATTGAAAATGGTTCTACGCGGTGACATCGGTCAAGAGCATGCAAAGACGGGTACTGCAATATAAGGTTGGAAACTGGTCATGACCGAAAGTACGTTTCGTATTGTTACCAATGAAAATTGAATAAACTTACAAGTTTCTGTGAATAGAAAAGATGATTTTCATTTAGCCAATTCCAGCAAATGAGTAGCTAGAAATGTATATATGCTTTTCAGATTCCTCGGCCATTCTGTACAGATGGCAGATCGAATAATCGGCTATTAGCAGTCAATAGCGATTATTTCTTATAAGACCCATCGACCCAGTTAGCCGGATATTAATTTAATGGAAATAGCAGTATAAGAGTAATTTAATAATTGAATTAACGTAATCTTTTCCTGGCGCCCATATTCTTGAAATTCTCTAAATTTGGAACGGGTTACGTTGAATTAATCTTTAATAATATTAGAAGGGCAGAGGAAATATTAAATTTAAAAATTAAATCAGACTTTGTTTCACTACATAGTTAAATAACTCCTAAACGAAGCGTTTTAGGGCCTTAAAAACTCAAATTGTGAGGCCAAAGGCCTCAGAAAATCGTTGCTTATACCATAATCTACAGGATGAGATTTCATGAATATTCTATTACAATTTTGGAGGTTAAATAATAATGCCTTATTGATATGGCGAGGTCGGGCCATCAGGTCCGCTCTTCCACCTAACCACATGTCAGATGCATACAAAGATATGTAATATTATATACAAATGTAAAATATATTTAAGTTGCAAGTAGTTAGTAGAAACCAAGTATAATTTAAGTGCATTTTAAAAAGACACTAAATGAAATATTAAAATAACACAAATTGGCAAATTTTGTTTGACGAATTATAAATTCATAGACGGAAGTTAAAAACAATTTGAGTTAAATAGCATTGCTCCATTGCGCGCTACGCGGCAGCCTGGTATTCACCCCGAGCAACTGTAATCTTTTAATACAGAAACAACACCACCTCACTCGCCGCTCGCCCTGGAGGAAAACCCGTTAGTCGGGGAAAACCCACCAGGCAGCCTGCGTCCTAATACAATAGTAACTAAGCTAAATAGAAGTGACAGGTTTTTGGGATGTTTTCCTCAGCTGCTGGCCATGCTGCACGGGATCGTCTTCTTGCTCTAATCCACCTCTGCTCCTATGGATGAAAATACATTTACGGCAGTATCAAACAAATGGCAAAAAAAATAACAAACATTTTAAAAGTACATTACGGTTATTTCTAACATATTTGTCACTTTTTTAGCATTCCTAAAAGTAGGTAAAACTGACATTGTATTTGACACCAGAATATCTACAGTGATGTAAATTGTATAATGATATATTCTATTTTGTAAGAAAGTCATTCAGGTGTTTCTTAAAAGACGTTAATGAGGAGCAGTTTTTAATGTTGAAAGGCAATTTATTCCACTCTCGGGCTACCGTAATTGCGAATGATTTATTGTAGTAGTTTGTTTTCCTTTTTGGAATACAGAGTAACTGAGATTTCTGAAATCTAGAGGATTTAAGATATACGAAATAATTTGTTAAATATGATGGGGAATCCATTTTTAGCATCTTAAATAAAAGACAAAGGCTGTGATACAAACGCCTATCCTTTAGTGTCAGTATTTTGTTCACTTTATAAACTCTGGAGATATGATCGTATTCTTTATATTATAAATGAAACGAATACAGGCATTTTGAGTCTTTGCAGAGTTTGAGCGAATGAATCTTTTAAATTGTTGTACACAATATCACCGTAGTCGAAATGAGGACACAACAGAGTTTTTACTAACATTTCCTTCGTATTTGTAGGGAGACATTTGTCGATACATCTAAGGGATTGCAAAGATGCATAAACCTTGCGACAGACATTTCGGATCTGGTATTCCCAGCTTAGATGATCATCAAAAATTAAGCCCAAGTTTTTCACTTGTGAATGACGAGGAACTACAACATTGCCTATGAGCACATCAGGAATAGATAAACATTCAAGTTTCTTATGCATTTGGAAAGAGCCAATTATGATGGTTTGTGATTTTGTAGGATTTAAATTGAATCCGTTTTTCATTGACCATTTTACTACAGATGAGAGCTCATTATTTAATTTATTTATTAGCATTGCTACCTATGACGGTTTCCCGGAGATGTAAATTTGCAAATCATCCGCATACATATGATGACTACATTCTCTAAGTTCGCGTGATAAGTCATTCACATAAATTAAGAAGAACAGAGGTTCGACGCTTTTCGATTCTACCCCATCTGTTCTGAGCCTGTAGAATCTGCAACTGCATGATTATGAAATTAATGTGAAATTAAACTAATTACTTGATATTCTATGCGACTGAATTACACGGGTGTACCTCTGTTCTCGGTGATAACATTAAATAAGAATAGTTTGTATTGATAAGAGAGTATGGTATTGTTATCAATTACAAGGAGATACGAAACAAGTGAAGGAGGATTGCAGGGCCTAGAAGAAAAAGCTAATCCCTCATATTCCAAAATCAAGAATGTGTGTTTTGGAGGGGAAGGAAATTAAAACTTTGAAGTTCAAAAAATTACCAATTTAAAAAGAACATAATTTTACATGGAGTTCAAACTTTGAATTGCCTTTTTCTCGAAATTGCACATTCCTGGTTTTGGCATATGGGGGACGATATATTACTGACTTAATGTGGAAATGGAAAAATACGGAAGAGGGTGCGGTTTAACATGCGAGAGTTCTCGCTCGGGTACTCTAGTTATTATTATTGTTGTTGTTGTTGTTGATATTATTATTATTATTATTATTATTATTATTATTATTATTGTATCAGCCATTACTGACCAGGCTCACGTTCTCATCCGAGACCCAGTCATATTTTATCCTGGAGAGAGACGTGTGTAATTATGGGGATCAGCTTTTCGGCTGAATTCCTTTATAAGAAAAGGTTGTTAAGCCTTTAATAATGAATCATGAATTATGAGGTTATAGGATGATGAGGGGTGAAGGGAACAATCACAAATACCACCATGCGTAACCATGACCTGATAAATCCCCTCAAATAATAAAGGGCTCTTTCCGCATGTACATTATTTGCCATTCATTTTAATAATCTAATTATTATTACTATTATAATTGTTGTTAATATTGTTGTTGTTGTTGTAATCGAAAATTATATGAACAGTCAATACTTACATATTGCACGTCTTCAGAAGACTGTTCCGTTGGAGAGAGCTGGTGACTGGGAGATTGCTAGTTTGCGGGCGAGATCCCGAAACTGTTTGATGTGTTCAACATCAGTGAGTTTGTGGCCCCTGTAGGGATCGCCCGGAGAGCGAATTGCTCTCACTGTTGACTTGCATGATTTCCCTGACCACATCCAGGGGAAACAGACACAGCTTCCCAAATGACGGGCAACGGACCGCGAGACAGTCTTTTTCCATCCTCCCTCGCTTCATGTGGATCGAGGGAGTGGAGGAGGAACGAGTGGTAGAGACACGGAGGAGGCGAAAGAGGTGGCATCGGCGTTGGCATCTAAAGAAGAAGAAAGATTTTAAAAAATGATTATTTTAAACTAAATACGAAAATCAAAATACGACTTGGTGCTATAACAATGAATACAAATGTATAATAAACACTAAAATAAATGCACTGAACTGTTGCAGTCGCTTTCGAAGTATGTTTAAAGTCAAAGTGATTTGAAAGCGGAAAATGGTTTTAATTTTTTTAAGTGCAGCCCAGCTGTCCAAAAATCTTTAAAAAATTCGAACAATTTGTTTTAAAATTAACGTTTGAGAATTTTTTCAAGCCTGTCCTCTGATCTAAAACACAATAGAAATAATTTTTGTTACTTTTTTCAAAAATATTGTTTGTTTGAATTTGGTTCTAAGAAAATATAAAAAATATGTTTTCTGATAATTTAAATTATTTTCTTATTTATATTTTTTCAGTCAGATAAAATAGTGTTCAGTTGCCGAAACAAATTAAAATTAAAATATGTTTTTGGCTATAGAGGTGTGTGGGTGATGGGACGGGGGCTGAGAAATTTTTCAAAAATATTATTTTGACGTTACAATTAAAATGTAACCACTCACACGTCATTTGATTTAGATGAACTTTCTACCATCTTATCATATAGTGTTGCTTTTACGCCTATGATAAGTGTTAGAATATTAAGTCCTTGAACGGAGTGTTTTCATGTTGAGTGGACAACAACTTCTTCTAATTGTATACGGCTAACGTTGAAAGTCCTGGCTGCTGGAAATTTAATAAGTGATTTGAAGGGAAATATCTCCTTTTGCAAATAGTGATTGATTGAATCCTCAAGTTTGAGCGTGGGATGTTATGCTCATAATTCCCATCCCCATTAAAAGAAAAATGTTCAATAAAAGTCGGAGATCAGAAAGCCGCTACCTGCGGCCTCGCTCTTGAGATTCCATATGATTTTCGTGCTAGGTTACTCGACTAAGAGGTGTGGAGAAAAAAGTGAGGAAATTTAGCACTCTTTTATGTCATTTATATACTTACTATTTATTTCCAATTCGGAATCTCAGATAAAATTGCTTCAATTTTAGGAGACTTTCTTTTGTTCACAAACAATTTTCATAACCATCATTAATGATCACATCCGACAATTAATCTAACAAGAGAAAGGTCTCAGCTAAACATTTTCTTCCATAGTGTTCTGTTGTTGAAGTGTACTTCAGATCTGTGAAGTTCATTCCTCTTCTAAAGTCGGTAAATACATGATTCTTTTTCATATCCCTTCTTATTGCAATTTATATTATATTCACGTACCTTACATTTTTATTGTGTCAGAAACGCTTAAAATTCAGTTTCCTCTTAGTAATATGTTTAAATAAATTCCCTGCTTCATTTATTCTCTTTATTACCACAGTAACATTCAATTCCTTCTAGATCTTAATCTTTTGAAATCCTTTACATTCACATTTCGAAACTTTCTGAGTTCTTCATATCTTTCTTCTTCAGCGCTAGTTCCAAAGAAATAGGTAGCTATTGTTCAGAAGAAGAAAAACTTTGCAAAATATTACATCATGTTAATTTTTTTAGTTGCTTCATTTTCAGAGATTTTTCTTGAGGCCATTTTCTTATAAGTTATTCTTTCCCTAATTATTTAAAGCCACTTGAGTTACAAGTGAGTATTGTTCAAGGTCACAAATAAATTTACTTGTTCCTTGCAATAACCATTATTTCTATATTTCCATCACTCCAGTTTTAGAGATTTATTCTCATCCTAAATGCCATTTTCCTGATTTCATTCTCGGATATAATGGTTATCAAAATAATTGTAATTAAATTTTATTTTTCCTCTAATATTTTATTCAATCTTCTTTGTTTTACACATGATCTATCAGTATTCTGATAATACTACTTTGTAAATATCGTTAAAAACAAATAATGAGATTCGTGGACTACCAGAAGAGAAAACGAGCGCAAGAAGGAAAGTTTTGAGTTTTACGGGGTCCACGAATGGAAACTTTTTACAGCCCTGGGCGCATAATGAGATTTTTACAGTGATTGCTCTCGGAGATAAAAAATGCTCTAAACACTCATTTCGAGGATCAATATGGGTCTCTCCGTAGGTATTTGAGTCCAGCATTTTATCGCATCCGGCGAAGGAAGTCACGATATTTTTTGAGTTTAAGTTAGAGAACATTCATTTCGTTTTCAAGTTTTATTTTCATTAATTCTGATATGAACGTTTTGAGAGAACCGTTTCCAAGATATTAAAAAATATAGAAAATTACATCATAATATTTAACTTCTTTCAGCGATCAACATCATTAGGTAGACAATTTATTACGTAAATTAGGGATAGAAAAGAAACAATTTATAAACACTAGGAAAATTCCCCGTTCCTTAGACCAGGGTGATGAAATTGGAAGAATGAGCATTTTATATAATACTAAATTATAAGTATAGTCTTTGTTTCTCTAACAACTGGAATAATGCGATTCAACGTATCTTTGGTAAGTTTCTAAGTATCAAAGTAAGTGAAATCTATTTGATTTAATCGTACTTCTCGGCTCCCATTAGTTGCATTCAGATTTAATATAATATTTGAATGAGTCGCACTTTATGATTAAGCAAATAATATACACTTGAAATTCGCAATACGTGTCTGAGAATTGGAAATATGCACACTCGCAAGAGGCACGGAGCTCAAGAGATAAAACGCCTGATGTGCGCATACCGACAAGGCGTGCAACTGAACAAATACAACTAAATAAGTAAGTATAAATAAATGGAGATAAAACAAGTTGCAATTCTTACAACAACGATCCACATTTTAAGACATTGAAATTTTCTTCGCGCACGTCGTATCCGTTTAAAAAATGAATCTTATTATCACCAATTTGGGGGATAATCTGCTGATAAAACTTCTAACCCATGGACAGGAGTCTCAAGCTCTTCTGATACATAAACAAAAGTAGGCAATACGAAGAGGATCGAATACATTAATATTAATTTTGTATTGATTGCTGGACACCGCACAGTTGGAACTCTCACGACAACTGTGTTGAACGCCTCGAGTTCGTGAATGGAGGTCGCGTGAGTGACGTAAGAATGGATGGCTTGGAGCCAAAGCAATTGTGACGGCATCTGGGTGGGAAAATCACAGGGCGAATGGTTTGCTCTGTCAATCAAAGATCATATCATGACCTTCGATGGTGTTTGTTGGGTACTTTTCGGATGTCCGGATGACCTTTCATGAGATAATACGTGGCCTGTTTGCACTTAAGGTACTCGTTCTTTGCAAATATTCGTGATATGTTTAGTGTATTGGTCATGTAGCTGTGTATTCTTATTGTACCTGTAATTAGATTTAATTAATTTCTAAAATCCTTTGGTGTTAAAAATAATTTCATGTTATCTCATTGCCCTATAACGGTACGTAAGAAGATGAATGATATGGAAACAAAACTCTGCTCTCCATTTTTACTTGACTATACCAGTTCGCCTGCAGCAAAAAGAACAACACTCTGATGTACCCTCGTGCGTTTTCCGAACGCACACCGTTGCAGGTGCCGCAAGCCCTCACCCGTTGAGTGGCCGTGCGCCTGGCGTAAGAATCGATAGCGCGGGGCGAAGCCTCCAGCCCGGCGGGAGTCGCTCCGGCAGCCATCACACGAACGAGCGGACTGATTAACCTTTAGTGCTATGATGATTGTTGGTGTCGCCCGCAGCTCCGGCCGCGCTCGCCGCGCTCCTGGTGGCTCATTACCCTAATTGCTCCGCGCCTTGGGCCACGCAAGTGGCGCCCGCCAGCGCCCAATGCGCTTCCCAGAGGCGCACACGCACGCA
Source organism: Teleogryllus oceanicus (assembly GCA_964035755.1). Lineage (NCBI taxonomy): Eukaryota > Metazoa > Arthropoda > Insecta > Orthoptera > Gryllidae > Teleogryllus > Teleogryllus oceanicus. Next base: position 56,169,313 of record CAXIVR010000008.1, read on the forward strand.
CGCACGCACGCACCTCTCTCTCTCTCTCTCTCTCTCTCTTCCGAAGATATTTTGTTACTTCTTCTCTACTTCATTTGCTTTCTCTCGGTTTTCTTTTCTTTTTCTTTTTCTTTATGCTCCTTTCCTCATTTTCTTTTGGTAAATATTTATTTTCTTTTTTTTTGTTGTTGGTTCATTTTCTTTTGGCGATTAACTTTGCTTCCTCCATTTATGGTACGTGTTCATGTCGTCGTATCGAAGATGAATGAAAACTTGTTTTGCTGGTTCTTTTCTTGTCTTCTAAGTTTTCATTTTCTCTTCTTCAACTTCTTCTCAGTCTGTTTGTTCTTACATTTTTATTTTTTTTCTTATTGTTCTGCTAATCGCTCCATTTGTCAAGTCGTTGTTTTTGTTTAACTTGTTCGATTTCTTCTCCTCCTTCACCCTCAATATTTGGCCCTTGCGTTTGACGTCTCTTTTCCCTCCTTCCGTATTAGCATTTTTCATCTACCCAACATGACGTTTCGTACATTGGATATTTTCAGGAGATGCTTAATCGGGATAATGCATGCCTTTATGGACTGCTTGGGCGAGAGTGCGCTCTTGGGCTGGAGCCTGAGCCACCGCCGGGCGAGGCGGTCGCGCGATGACCAGTGGCGCCCTCCGAATGGAGTGGCGGCGAGGAGGCAACTGCGCCTTAGCGTCACTGCCCCTCGCTTGGGCGAGGGTGCGCTCTTGGGCTGGAGCCTGAGCCACCGCCGGGCGAGGCGGTCGCGCGATGACCAGTGGCGCCCTCCGAATGGAGTGGCGGCGAGGGAGGCAACCTGCGCCTTAGCTTCACTGCTCCTGGCTTGGGCGAGAGTGCGCTCTTGGGCTGGAGCCTGAGCCACCGCCGGGCGAGGCGGTCGCGCGATGACCAGTGGCGCCCTCCGAATGGAGTGGTGGCGAGGGAGGCAACCTGCGCCTTAGCTTCACTGCCCCTCGCTTGGGCAAGGGTGCGCTCTTGGGCTGGAGCCTGAGCCACCGCCGGGCGAGGCGGTCGCGCGATGACCAGTGGCGCCCTCCGAATGGAGTGGTGGCGAGGGAGGCAACCTGCGCCTTAGCTTCACTGCCCCTCGCTTGGGCAAGGGTGCGCTCTTGGGCTGGAGCCTGAGCCACCGCCGGGCGAGGCGGTCGCGCGATGACAAGTGGCACCCTCCGAATGGGTGGCGGCGAGGAGGCAACCTGCGCCTTAGCTTCACTGCCCCTCGCTTGGGCGGAGTGCTCTCTTGGGCTGGAGCCTGAGCCACCGCCGGGCGAGGCGGTCGCGCGATGACCAGTGGCGCCCTCCGAATGGAGTGGCGGCGAGGGAGGCAACCTGCGCCTTAGCTTCACTGCCCCTCGCTTGGGCGAGAGTGCGCTCTTGGGCTGGAGCCTGAGCCACCGCCGGGCGAGGCGGTCGCGCGATGACCAGTGGCGCCCTCCGAATGGAGTGGCGGCGAGGGAGGCAACCTGCGCCTTAGCTTCACTGCCCTCGCTTGGGCGAGTGTGCTCTTGGGCTGGAGCCTGAGCCACCGCCGGGCGAGGCGGTCGCGCGATGACCAGTGGCGCCCTCCGAATGGAGTGGCGGCGAGGAGGCAACCTGCGCCTTAGCTTCACTGCCCTCGCTTGGGCGAGAGTGCTCTCTTGGGCTGGAGCCTGAGCCACCGCCGGGCGAGGCGGTCTTGCGATGAAGTGGCGCCCTCCGAATGGAGTGGCGGCGAGGAGTCAACTTGCGCCTTAGCTTCACTGCCCCTCGCTTGGGCGAGAGTGTGCTCTTGGGCTGGAGCCTGAGCCACCGCCGGGCGAGGCGGTCGCGCGATCACCAGTGGCGCCCTCCGATGGAGTGGCGGCGAGGGAGGCAACCTGCGCCTTAGCTTCACTGCCCCTCGCTTGGGCGAGAGTGCGCTCTTGGGCTGGAGCCTGAGCCACCGCCGGGCGAGGCGGTCGCGCGATGACCAGTGGCGCCCTCCGAATGGAGTGGCGGCGAGGGAGGCAACCTGCGCCTTAGCTTCACTGCCCTGGCTTGGGCGAGAGTGCGCTCTTGGGCTGGAGCCTGAGCCACCGCCGGGCGAGGCGGTCGCGCGATGACCAGTGGCGCCCTCCGAATGGAGTGGCGGCGAGGAGTCAACTTGCGCCTTAGCTTCACTGCCCTCGCTTGGGCGGAGTGCTCTCTTGGGCTGGAGCCTGAGCCACCGCCGGGCGAGGCGGTCGCGCGATGACCAGTGGCGCCCTCCGAATGGAGTGGCGGCGAGGAGGCAACCTGCGCCTTAGCTTCACTGCCCTCGCTTGGGCGAGAGTGCTCTCTTGGGCTGGAGCCTGAGCCACCGCCGGGCGAGGCGGTCGCGCGATGACCAGTGGCGCCCTCCGAATGGAGTGGCGGCGAGGAGGCAACCTGCGCCTTAGCTTCACTGCCTCTCGCTTGGGCGAGAGTGCTCTCTTGGGCTGGAGCCTGAGCCACCGCCGGGCGAGGCGGTCGCGCGATGACAGTGGCGCCCTCCGAATGGAGTGGCGGCGAGGAGTCAACTTGCGCCTTAGCTTCACTGCCCTCGCTTGGGCGAGTGTGCTCTTGGGCTGGAGCCTGAGCCACCGCCGGTCGAGGCGGTCGCGCGATGACCAGTGGCGCCCTCCGAATGGAGTGGCGGCGAGGAGGCAACCTGCGCCTTAGCTTCACTGCCCCTCGCTTGGGCGGAGTGCTCTCTTGGGCTGGAGCCTGAGCCACCGCCGGGCGAGGCGGTCTTGCGATGAAGTGGCGCCCTCCGAATGGAGTGGCGGCGAGAGTCAACTTGCGCCTTAGCTTCACTGCCCCTCGCTTGGGCGAGAGTGTGCTCTTGGGCTGGAGCCTGAGCCACCGCCGGGCGAGGCGGTCGCGCGATCACCAGTGGCGCCCTCCGAATGGAGTGGCGGCGAGGGGCAACCTGCGCCTTAGCTTCACTGCCCCTCGCTTGGGCGAGAGTGCTCTCTTGGGCTGGAGCCTGAGCCACCGCCGGGCGAGGCGGTCGCGCGATGACCAGTGGCGCCCTCCGAATGGAGTGGCGGCGAGGGAGGCAACCTGCGCCTTAGCTTCACTGCCCTCGCTTGGGCGAGTGCGCTCTTGGGCTGGAGCCTGAGCCACCGCCGGGCGAGGCGGTCGCGCGATGACCAGTGGCGCCCTCCGAATGGAGTGGCGGCGAGGGAGGCAACCTGCGCCTTAGCTTCACTGCCCTCGCTTGGGCGAGGTGCGCTCTTGGGCTGGAGCCTGAGCCACCGCCGGGCGAGGCGGTCGCGCGATGACCAGTGGCGCCCTCCGAATGGAGTGGCGGCGAGGGAGGCAACCTGCGCCTTAGCTTCACTGCCCCTCGCTTGGGCAAGGGTGCGCTCTTGGGCTGGAGCCTGAGCCACCGCCGGGCGAGGCGGTCTTGCGATGAGAAGTGGCGCCCTCCGAATGGAGTGGCGGCGAGGGTGGCAACTTGCGGCGGAAGCCAAGAGGTGTCGTAAATAGAATTTGTTGGTTGAGTACCCCCCCCCACTGTTATGCAGTAAATAAGAGAGCAGTCCCATGTTCCCCTTTTGATTGCACCCAATAAGAACAGTCCAACTAAGACGTGGCTCTGTCTTCAAACTGAAACGCAAGCAAATGAGAACATCCTTAATTACTCCACAATTTGGAGAACTACTAAAAGATTTCCAAGGCATGACTCATTAGTGCACGTAAAAAGCAAAACCCCACAAAAACAATAATACGCGACAATTGATTCATTTTTCAAATTAAAGAATCAACTACATTTTCACATCTCACTACCTTGTTTTTTCTCTTAACAAAAATTCACAGATTAATTTCCCTGAATAAATTATTTTATTATTTCTCTGAAATCAACGGATCTACTTTAACGAAAACTGAAACCAAAGAAACCAAATGTGCCTTTGAACACTTTACAACATCAGCAGTCTTACTTTCATAGAGTTACATCCACCAAACTATAAGATATGCTAAGTCACAAGGTTCCTTTCGTGTGTACAGTGTGCTGCGACATTTACTGGTTTCATCTCACTTGTATTAACTGTTTCCCCATTTTTTCATACCTAGAATGTCCAATTCTAGGTACTTTGAGATCTTCTTCACCTGTATTTCTGTCCTGATGCACTCAATGAGGAGGAAGTTTTTGTTTCTTACACGTAAGACATAACCAATACATTAAAATATATAAATTGTGTTTATTTAAAAATGGGAGGTGTTATTCCTAGAAAACCTAATATTAATATATGAATTCGTTCATATAAAACAATACCAAAGTGTAATATCCAATAAAAGACCAGGATTCATAAAATTTTTTATTCAGAAAACAAAAAGAAATCAGCCAAGTAGTCGAATATCCGCAGAAGAGTTCCAAAACCGTAGCAGAAGTCGTCGTAGTAGTAGTTCTCCACACTTCTATCACCAATACACTAGCCCCGATACACTCGCTTACACTGCCGCTCGCTGCGTGCCCTGGGTCGAGTCGCACCCTCTTATAGCCCAGGCTATTGGCCCGCCGACTACCTGCGGAGTAGGGGCGGTGTCGAGTCTCTACCGCCTGCTCGGGCGTGACGGCCGCGCGCAGACGGGCCCGCCGGCTCGCACCGGTTGCCTCCTTCTCTCGCCAGGGGCGGTAACGCTCCGCTGACGTCACTCGGCTGCGGCTGCTTTGACTGTGTGCGACCGGTCACGACTCCAAGAAACAAAGCAAACAGAGCATGTGGTTGAAGATGAAAATTATACGTTATATCAAAGTGGCATTATTGCTGCTGAATGAGTGCACAATGCAATATTAATCGAGTCCATAACTGAGTGTCTAAAAGGCAATGTATTGCTTTGAATGTCATTTGGAGTTATTAGGGAACAAGCTCACTGGGAGGTGGTCGTCGGTTTGGATTCGATTCCGCCGCCGCTCTGCAAATAGCGCTCGCAGACAGGGCGCCGCCCCTAGACACCTCGCGGCGCAGAGGGCGGGGGGAGGAGGGGAGGCGGTGGCTGGGCGGCGTGGGGCGAAGAGGAGAGGAGGGTGCGGCAGAAAGGGCGTTGCGCGATGCCGCCAGGGGAGGAGGCGTCGAGCGAGGCGGGCTGGGCTGAAGCGCAGAGGGCGAGGAGGAAAGCGAGGACTCGAGATGAAGTGAGGAGAAAGAGAAGGCAGTGGAGGGAAAAGGCGCGGTGGGGCGAGGGGGGCTGGTGCGAGGTGAATGGGGTGCCCCGATGGATTGTTTCGTATTTCCGGGCGCGTCAACTGCTATGGTCACTAATCCCGTAAGTTCAGTGCATCGTTTTTCACGGGTGGTGGTGGTGGTGATGGCGTTCTTCGCGCGTTGGCTGTGGGATCCGGCGCAGATCTGCACGTCGGCTGGGGGGTTCTTCCTCAGCCAGGTGTCCCCCACCAGCGGGGCACCGCCCCACCCGCGACTGGTCTTCCAACATGTGTGGGAGTTAGTGCATGTTAGTGTAAGTGTGTGTACGTGTAAGGGGAGGGGATAGGACAAGGAAGAGGAAGGAAAGATCACGCGCGGTCCGTGGCCCGTTTCTTACGGTACTGCTCTGGCATTCGCCTGTTGCTGATCGGAGAAACCACCGATTGGAGAAAACTACCGATCAGAGCAGCCGGCCGCTAGAATTCTTCCCCAGGCAGCGACTGCATTCGACCTAGCTATTTAGCCCGCGTGCAACATCCCCTCTGTCGGACTGGCGCCCCCGGCCTCCTGCTCAGCCTGCAGACAGCGAGCGGCGATGCTGGCTCCGAGGTGGACGCAGCCCGTGGGGCGGGCGAGGGGCGCGGCCGTGGGAAATGACACTTGGGGCTGCGAGGGGATTAGCTCGGCCACGCCCCTCTCCCCCCCCCCAGCCACCACCATGGACACGCACGAAAATTCTCATTTTTATTGCGCGCGAACGTCCCTTCGATTTCTTTGAAGGCGCTTAGCAGCCAGAATATATTACTCAACGTAAGCTATGGCTCAATTCTATGCGATTCGCAAATTCTCATAAATTCATAAATCTTCAATCTGGCATAGATCTTTAAAGAATTAAGCTGCAAACCGCTTGAGGAAAAATCATTATTGACAGGTGGACAGTAAGACGAAGAAACTTTCATTCCACCCAATACGACTTTCACACTCTAACTCCTCCTCTAACCGTCACCGTATCCTCCATGGGTTCTTGTTTCATGACAACTACTTCTTTCGCAGTCTTAGATACCCCTGTGGCCATCGCCACCTTTACCATCTTCACCTCTATTTTCCCTCTCACCATTATGATGAACATCAATACCAAGATGCGAATTAGAAAGTTTCTCCAGATGAAAGGTTCATTTTTTAAGTGAAAAATTAAAGGTGATATGAGGAAATTAGCGTTTTCATTTTCTACTTAAGGTGGGTGGGACGAATAATCTACAATCAAAAACGAATCAAAAAATGTTCTCTCTGACAGTTCTAACATGTAGCCTCATATTCGTCAGTGGGCCGAATATTCAATACAATTCTATCATTAAATATTTTTGACCACCAATCCAAAATACAGAATTAAACATGATAAATCGACAAATCGAGTGAAATGTTGACCATTTACTTACTAAGTTAAGAATCTCTGAACCCTCAAGTTTCTTTAAGAAAGTTTTCTTTTTTAATTTCCTTTATTAGAACATTTCAAAGTATAGTCATAAAAATGAGAAAAAAGTTGATTAATTTGACTTGGGGGAAGAAAATAATATTTTCGCGCATGGAATACCAAACTCCTTAAAATAAGTTTGTTCTTTACCATTCCCTTTCATTACAATTTAAAGCGATATGAGCCACATAATGCAAACATGTATATCACTTGTCGTTATAATAAATTTAAATCAGTACTATGAATCGCAGTGCTTGATGCAAGCTCTCTGACGTTTATGCATTGCACGCTCCGAGTTGCAGCTGCTCCTTCAACCTGTGTGCCGCGTTAATATTGACGAGAAGGAAAGAGGACGGGTAAGGGGAGAAGACGGTGGAGTAAGTGAAGAAAAAGGGAAAAATAAGAAAGATGAGAAGCAATAGAAGAGGACAAGAAGAAGAAGAAGAATGAAAAAGAGGACGAAGGAGAGTAATTAAGAAGCAGACAAAAAGAGAAATATAATTGGATGAATAAGAGGAGAGGAAAGATAAGAAGGAAAAGAACCAGAATAAAGGCAAATAGTTGCTGACGTCTTTCAGTACTGTGTTCTGTATTCACATTATGAATCATAAATTATTTCATTGTCCGTAACGACTGATAGTGGATGTTGGCTGACTGCTTTGTGAAGTGAACGGGCATGCTGTTTATTATGATACTGGCTTGCAACCTGACCAGAGATTTTGTGAAGAAAATTAATATTTACAAGTATAATATTAATAATACTATATAATTTAAATAATACTTTAACTTCTCATTTATTGCTTTCGACCGTGGCCCTTCTAAACGTACGTCTTCACGTTACAACAGTTTAATTACGTAGCATTCGCAGCAAGACATTTATTATCAAGTTCATCACTTTACCCAGAAAGGAGTAAATTGTAATCTTACCTTGTTTACTTGAGTTGAACATCCAATCGCCGATGTTTCAGATGTACAAATTTCACCATCATTCATTGAAGTAGCTGGTCCCACGGATAAGTTGCTTCTCTACAAGTCTTTGTCAGCATTGCGAGGGATCATGACCGCTCGGTGGCCTTTGAATATCTAAGAAATGTTTTCATCCCGTCCTTGTTGAAAATGATCGTTCAGCTTCAAAAGTCATTGGAGCAGTGAGAAGAATTTGAAGAAAATTACAGACTTCCGGAACAATTTCCTTTGTTTCATTTGGCAGCATGACTTGAAATAATGATTCCGCTCCTGTTGCATTTCTAAATTTGCTTCTCTAGTACATTCTTGCAAGTGTTCTGTATTGAGTTTGACGTCCCTTTGAAAATAGTTGCACCTTGAGATGATTTTTAAAACATAGTGGTACTAACAAAATTCACTTACCCTCGAAATATCCCAAGATTTTCCGATTGTTCACTTTCGTTCAAGTTCAAATGCACTACAAAATTTGGCACAGTTTATAAGACAGTCAAAAATATTTCTGTTCTTACGCACTTCATCGTCATTTTACAGGAGACGATAAATGTTGTCAAGGTGAGTCACAATATTCAAGCGTCTCAGTAAAGCCAGTTTAACACTACTGTTTTAATGGAACTATCTCTTGATGATTTTCTCACTGAAATGGTTCATGTCATTACAACCGGTCTTCGTCCAACATTTCCCCCTTGCTAAATAAGATGCAAGGAAAACAAAATAGTGCATTTTTTCCTCACACCCACATAGCCACGTGTATGTCGCATAAATATTAGTTATCGTCGACGAAACTCTCGTTTATTGTTTTCAAGGCTTGTTTTAATTTTCAGAACAGGCTGAGCCGGACCAACCTTCTTGATTAAAACAATTGAACATCAGAATGCTCGGACACTATAACTCAAGCCCTATTCCAACACGAGACGTAAAACACCATTTTTACTCTGATTTTAATTCTGCCTTTACCATCCACATCAGATGCAAAACTTGTTTCGGAGATGCGTATCTGTGACCCTGCTTTTCTGAGTCGGAGTTGGGTGAAGCGGTGACCTGATAGTGCAGCGCCAAGCGGAGTTCGCTGCGTAAGTGTGAACATGATCCCATGAAAGCGCCCAATAAAAACACAGAAGCGAAGTCTCGTGGTGGCAATGGTCATTATGGAACGATGCCTGAGGGAGGTGTTGTTTTGAAAACGTGAACAGCAATGTAGCAACATCAGTTCGTCAGTGTAATACTGGTACGCGAATTATAAAAATAGGAGCAGAAAATTGGCTTCTTATTAATGAGATTGTAATGAGGAAGTGAATATTCTATTTCGCTCGTGTTGCGTGGACCGTCCCGTCCCTCACGAAGCGCTCTGCCCGCTTTCCGCCATTGCCGCCTCCAACGTCTTCCAGCCGTCACGCGGCCCCCATCGCTGCAGAAGCAAGGGCCAAGTCACCGACAGTGCGCTCAGGAGCTACCTGGAGAAGTACTGCCAAAGAAACGAAATAACACGTAACTGCGTCTGGAAGACCGGATCTGGAAACCAGCATCTGCAGTTGGAACACCGACCGGATTGTCGTAAGCCACATTTGTCAAAATTTTAGGCCATGTTCAATAAAACATTTTTTCTTACTGGAGACTGCACTTTGCATTGTAAATTGATTTCTGTGAATTTCTTAACAAAAAACTAGTTTTTGTAAAATTTTCCCTGATTCTTTAGCGAACATTCAGTAAAAGAGAGAAATTACTTATCGGAGTATTAATTTTTTTTGGTAATCTGTTGATTACAATAGTTATAAGCGCAGGAACTACCAGGCGTTTGGCGAAAGTACAGTTCCGTTTCCTGTGTTCCAATTATGGCAATTACGGAGAGTAATTATGACATAGCAATGAAGCAATGAAAGCACGTCATGTGTGCTTGTTTGAGGGGTGGTGGCGGAGATCTTCCCCACTGAAAGGCACCGACCTGAATGACTGCTGCTGCGATTTCCCATCCAGTATCTCCCCTGCGGATCACCTCCGCGGCAGGGTTGACTCGAAGCTCTTGCCTGGTTACCCATTTGGTAGCATAGAGCATGTAAGTGTGTGTGTGTGTGTGTGTGTGAGAGAGAGAGAGAGAGAGAGAGAGGGAGGTGTGTGTGTGGTGAGCGTGCGTGTGTGTAGGTGTCAGGGAAGAGGCGAGTGAAAAGATGACGAAGGCAATATTGCCCGTTTGTCAGGACACCGCTCCCGGTTTTGCCCGACACTGAAGAGACAAAGCACAGCAAACTGCTGTTCAGAGCAACCAGCCATTAGAATTTCCTCCAAACAACGGCTGAATTCAATCTGACGCAAATGCGCCACTGTCCGGTCTCAAACCCGAGGCGTTCCCGCGTAGCTGGACGAGGCAGCGGAGTGGGGGTGGAAGCGGGTGTGAAGCTTAGCAGGGACGGGAGTGGGGGTGGGCTAGAAGCGGGGGCGGAGTTTCCAACCTCCCGCAGGAATAGAGTCGGTGTTGGCAGAGCTCAAGGGGGATGGACAGCGCCAGAGGCTCGCGGTGGCAAACGCGGACAGCACCCGGGCATGCGTGTATTATTTTTACAAATTCGAATGAATAAATGGACCACATGATAATTTCACTGCGTTTAATGCGTTGTGTGGTGATTGATGATTCAAAAGTCACACTGTTATGCTACGAGTGCGTTTAGCCAAAAAATCACCAATTTGATAGGCCAATTTGAGTATCTTCGGTCGCCCATTTCCAAGTCGACGCCGTGGCTCTGGCCTTCAGTCTCTCCGGTTAAAAAATCGAGTTCCGTCGACAATATTTGAGTGTATTTTACACTCGAATACTAAAATGGTTTATCTTACCCCTCTGCCTTGGCATAGCTACTTCTACTAAAATATTTCTACTTAGTTAAATATGCGCATTCCTCACGTTTCCATTCCTCCATGTGCTTGTCAAAATGAGGTGGGGGGGCGAGGAGGGGGTGGCGAGTGGAAAGAGGGCGAGTGAAGCGGAACAACGGCCGCTGTTTGTGTCTGGTGGCGCCGCGCCGCCGCGCGCCCCTGCCACGGCGCGCGAGCGTTGCGGAGCCCTCACACCGACACGATAACCCTCTCCCGCCTGTACTTCCTTTTTTATCAGACGAAGGCGCTATAGTTATTTATGGGGCACAGGAAGCCATCTCATCTCAACGACTTAAGGACCAAGAGTGTATTGAACTAAGTTATGAGATTAGCGAAAGGTGTCAGAATAAGTTAGTATTTTGAAGGAGACCAATAACTAAAACACAAGTGTCCTAATAATACTTAGGCCTATTACGAAACTGATGTCGGTATTGTAGCGTTTCGTATAAGGTAATCAAAGTAGAAAAAGCAGTGTTATTGCAGCTGCTTTTCTGAAAAGTTTGGAACCTGAATACAATAGTGTTTGGAATATTGGTGGCATGTTGCCGCCATTTCCAATTATAATTCATTAATTTAAAATGGCTGAACATGGTCGAGAGAAAATTACATTTATATTCCTGTCTCCCTGACAATTGTCTGTGATCTCTTCTATACATTTTTTACACTCTTGGTTAGATACCACTACTATTATCATTATTATTATTATTATTATTATTATTATTATTATTATTATTATTATTATTATTATTATTATTATTTTTATTTTATTTTTGCTCCCAAATAGGCCATCTCGGTCCACGCTGGACATGCACTTGCACGGGTTCAGTAACATTTTATCACTTGCAAGTCTTGCATGTCACTAATCAGGGGATCAGCATTAGGCTGAAACCGATTTTTAAACCCCCAAGTTGTTACTCCAGGCGGGATGGAACGGTGATGATAATGAAGGATAAATGGACGGCACACCCAAACATACCCACCCATGCCCGAGGCGGGACTCGAACCCGGCGGCGCTAGCCGAATGCGTTTACTACGCTCCGTGAAGTCACGAAGTTTAAGCGCATTCGAGACTCGCGGGTTCGTGGTTGGGAGACCGGCCAGGAACCCCGGGATCTAACGGCGTCGAGCCCTGGCCGAAGGGATAAAAGGCACTGACTGACTGCGACGTGACGAGACTGGACTAATATTAAAAATAATGCCCATTAATGTAGGATTACTCCCAAGGGCAAAAGCGCTCAACGCCCCTTAAGGGGCTTGGAGACGCGTTGCGTCAAGGAGTGGACGCAACAAATTAAAAAAATCTCACCAGCGACATGCAGACTCTGTGACAATGCTGGTATTGCAACCGGACGTCCAGCATCTCCGGTGGCGCGAGCCGCCGGAACCCGCTGACGCGTTCCACGGCCAATCTCGCCGAGGGTCGATCGCAAGTCTCCTCCTCGCTGAGGTCTCACCCCAGATGTAAGACGTGAGTTTCGCCGTGGAGCTCGAGGGCCGGGTGGTCGCCTGCGTCTGCACCAGAAACCACCACTACCTTCGCAAATGTTGTTCACCCTTGGGTGTTTTTTTTTCAGCGTGAAGCCCCTTAACACACATGGCTTTGAGCCGTTGTGCGTGCGCCAACTCGAACTCAAAATGGAAGCAAAGTCCGTTAATCCGCCAAATTACCGCTCGAATTACTCGCATGCTCATCGGCTACTCGGTCATGCTGTGCTGAACTTCCTGTTTGCAACTCTGACGGCAGAGAATGTGGCTTACCCTATATCCATGGTGCAACATCATGTTGTGGCATTCATCTGAAACAATAATTACCTGTGTATACGATATTAGATACTATATTTACGTAATAATATAAGGGTTACTACTATAATATAATTATCTACAGATGTGCGGTTGAGGGGCCATTCTAGTTCAACAAATGTGATCAAGGGGACGTGTCATTGTGGGAATTTAGTGCACACTCTATGCCATAGTTCGGAATCTCTTCAATTTGATGCGACGACTTTCAGTGAACGTCGCGCAAAAACGTTGCTTCACCTGCCTATTGCCCTGAAATTGCTGTCGAACGCTGTTCACTAAGCTTTGCCGAAAGAACCTAACGTAAGCTTCTGTTTACTAGCCCATGTCCATATATCGATGTTTCAACAACTTCGGTTGGAAGCAAATGTTCCCGTAAATTAGCAAAATAGATCACCAAGCGCCGGGTATGAGTATCTTGAGATTGCTCTCTGAAAACGCCGCAACTCTTGGTTCCTGTTGCCTCTACCTTTCTGTAGGTTTTGTGCCCATATTCCACCAAAACGGATGAAGATGGTATGGCCCCGCATTTTGCGCTGGTTATGTGTGAACTGAGAAATGTTTAGCAAAGTGCCTCGGGCCACGTCTTGTGAAGGAAAGCAGTAATTTGGTAGACGTCGATGGCTGCCCTTGAAGAACGAGCAGGTATCAGATGGTGAAGAGAATGTCTAGAAATCCGGGAGGATGACGGTTCACAAGATGTAGACATCCTCCGTAGTTCATTAGTTATATCACGTCTTTGTGAAATGATCGCACAAGAACACCATACCATTTTTAGAGATCTATCGGAATCACAGCGATCAGTCCGAGTGCCATTTTAACTATGTTATAATTGTTATATGAACGCCGTTTGGTCTAAACTGAAACATGAAATTAATACATGGACAGTGATTGATGGTAATGGAGAAAAGGTGGGATGGGACGCTGGAGAACCGGAAGAATTTCGAGAAAACCTTCACCAACCAAACCACCAACACAAATTCTGCATTCATCAACCAGGAAATATTAACCCCATTTCCAGCTGTGGAATGCGAGATGTCTTACCGCTACACCACAGGTCAAACTCAAACATTATATATGAATTTATGTAAGTACGAGGTACACGTTTCTTCTGGTGGAGTAGCAAGCTAGGCCTTACAAATGCTTCAGCCTGCACCCACCATTAGAGACGCAACTCTGTGCGCGTGCGTGTATGTGTGAGTGGGAGGGGGTGAGTTGTGTGCTCGGCCTTTGTTCCGGCCATCAAGAGGCCCAGACACCTGCGCGCGCCGCCTCGGCCGATAACACAGGCACCTGCTGCATCGATTGAGGCCCCACAAAGCACGACCACGCGCTCACACCGCCCACGCCGATTAACCCTTCGGAAGCCACGCGCTGCGGCGTGACGCTTGGGGAAGTTTGGCATCGCTGGCGAATCTTGCCTAACATTAAACATTTCGGGAGTTAATTAAGGTATCAACTACATTTCTGGATCTCTCTGGGGCCCCTTTTACTTTATTATATACATAAGAATTCCGTGAACTAATTTCCATATTTATCAATTTCAAGAAAATGGAACACTAGGAATTCATCATATTTAAGGAAATAAAATGTCATGTTACGTAGAGATACGGAGCTCCGTTCAAAAGGTTTAGGGAGGTCACTGTCCACTTTGTTGGACGATTGTTTGATGGGCATTGTCTTATGTGCATTTTAAAGATCAGTTGCTGTAAAAGGTGAAGCTGGGTCTCTTGGCAACTGATGTATGTTGAATGTGCCGCAAAGAAAATGTTAATCAAATATCTTTACTAATAAAAACTCTTTATTAATCTTTACTAATAATTCGTCCTATTTTAGAGTACGGAGCGGCTTGCTGGGACCCGTACAGAAAAGGGCAAATCGAGGCGTTAGATAAAATTCAAAAACGGGCCGGAAAGTTTGTAAATCATGGACACGTTGATGGACGAGATGAATGGAAACCCTTATTTAAGAGACGGGAACGGGCGCGTTTATGCGTAATATACAAGACATACAAAGGGGACTCAGCAAGGGCAGACCTCAGTAAAATATTACAGAAACCTGATTATAAAAGCAGAGGAGACCATCCCTGGAAAATACGTTGTAGAAAGCAAAGAACTGATGTAGGCAAGTTCTCCTTTATGAATCGTACTATAGTAGATTGGAACAAACTACCTGCAAAAGCACTAGAGACTCTTCCTTCTAATATAGTGAAATTTAAAAATATACTTAATTCTATGTAGGTCATCATTAATAATATTGGAACTTTATCATTATTATTATTATTATTATTATTATTATTAGTTACATTATTATAATCATTATTATTAATAAGATGGTCATGTCCCTTATACACTGAAGTGAAGTGTAGTGTGGTGGGGGTATGGGAGGGAAATGCAGTGTAGTGCAGCGCAGTGAAATGAAGTGAAGTGGGTGAAGTGTTAGAAAAGTTATAAGTCAACTTCAGATAAGTCAAAATTAATTATAACTAGGATATCAATCTCTAATCTAAATGTAATTATATTTGTAAATATTCGCAATAGTTTTGTAATTGTCGTATATCTAGTTGTAATAATGTTTGCCACCGAGCATTAGCTCAAAGCGAACTTTAATAATAAATCTAAATCTAAAGTGAATTCAACGATATGTAGCCAACATCGATACCACAAAAGTAGTGTATAAATAGATACAAAAATTTTCACTCTTATTCTGGATTGTCGCAGTATCCTTGCAAATTTTAGCAAAGATTAATACATCGCAATCGTGGAAAATAAATAATTTAAATGTGTTGGTAGATCCACTACAATCATTATGTTTTGCCCGCCTCTAAAGAGCAGATTGGTTTCTTACACATTTCGCCAGAGACCATTCCCGCCTCGGGCGTGGTTGTTTGTCCCTTGTCTCTCGTGTGTGTGGTGTCGCGGAATGCCTCGCGTTCTGCTGATCCCAGATGGGAGGAGTCCCATCGGGACGAAGAAGGCTATCAGCTGGATAAAAGCCCTATACAGATCTAATAGAGAAATATAATATTTTTATTAAGAAATAAAATATGGTATATGTTAAAACAAAAATGAAAGGTGATATCCATGTAAAAACAAAATATGCGTATTATTTTTCTGTAAACATATTACAAACCAACACACTTACCTCCCCCCGTGCGCACCCAACACTTGCCTCTACAACACTTTGTGCGAAATATGGTCTTTTCAAATAACGCGACGACGTTATTTATTTATTTATTTATTTAAAAAATAAATAAATAAATAAATAACGCGACGACCGGCACTTCCCAGATTATTGAATGACTTGTAAATTTGGACAAGTTCCTCATAAATTTTACAGAACAAATCCAGCGTTTTGATAACTATCGGAACAACCTTTGGTTTTGTCACGCATTCGGCTGATCTCGAATTCAAAACTCATGTATTTAAGACGTTTATCTGCCTTCGAGATTACGTTTGAATCGCATGGCACATCATACCATTAGATAGATACGACTTTTTCTAACAATTCAGAATAATAAAATATGGTTGGTTTGTCGCTTTCTTGAAACCGGTTAGGATTTTCACAGTAAAATATACGATATCGCTTTTTCCGAATGTTTCTGCAACTTGGAGAATGTTTTTGGAACTTTCAGAGTATTACAGATTGGAATTTATCACCCAGAGAAGTTTTGAGAACATCTTTAAAATAATATTTATCATCCCGCTTCATTACAGTGTTTTACCAGAACTAGATTCCGACTACAATACAGTGATCATATCACTCTCATTGCAGATGTCCAATGATTCTGGCACAACTTTTGGTATTCAACTGGTACACAAACCCAAAACCCAAGAAATTGATAAAAAAAAAACCCGATAATGCTGCCCAATTTTAAACCTAAACCTACACGTTCAAAATATTGAACTTAATTAAATCCAATAATAACTTGAGAAGATACTGGCCGATTACAAGAAGATAGGACATGAAACGGAAACTAAACAATCTTACAAGGATAATAAAGAAAAGCCGTGACAAGTTTCGATATAACAACTAATAAACATACCTGTCAGAAATTCACCCTAACTCGTAACATTTATGATCAACATTGAAACGGTTATCTCGAACCAAATCCACAATTCCGCCATTAAATTTAGGGATATCAACGGCATTCTCAGACGAAGAAAATACTAACGCTATCGCTCAAGTTCTGGAAAATATTTCAAACCTCACCAAATTATAAACTCTGCCTGCAACAACCTTCTTAAAACAAGAGGGCTTCTTAAAACAAGAGAGAACCGCAGTTGCTGCTACGACTAGGTACATATCGCCATCAGAGACCATTAATATAATAAAACATATGGAAATTAGAAAATCACCTGGAATAGTGTTGGAAATAGCTACTTTAGCAGCAACATGTTAGACAAAAAAGTAATTACGCCTATATAACAGCGATATACAACGCTGCTTTACGGCTCAATTACTTCCCTACAAAGGGGAAGAAGGCTGTAGTCTTACCAGTGCTTAAACGTGACAAAGATCCTAAAATTCCTGAAAAGTACAGACCCATAAGCCTCCACCCCACTCTATCGAAAATATTTGAGAAATTGATTCTGAAGAGGCTCAATCATTTTCTAATTATCTGAAAAGCAATTCTGCCTTTCCAATTCGGTTTTAAACCAAATCATTCAACCTCGCACCAATTATTAAGATTCATGGAAGGCATGGCGCACGCTTTTCACCGAAAACAACTTCAGCTTTCTTAGACATGAGCCACGCCTACGACAGTTTGGCATGGAGGTCTCGAGGACAAATCATATGATCTGGGTATTCCAGAATATTTAATCAAAATATTAACAAGCTTCATCTCCAACAGAGAATATATAGTTCGAATCAACAAAAAATGTAACATCAAGAACATTCCAAATCAACACAGGCGTTCCTCAAGGATCAGCACTTTGGCCCACATTATTTAATATTTACTGCCACGACATTCCATCTGACGAAGACACTATCTTAGCATTACACGCTGCTGATGTAGCAATTTACGCTACAAACTTCGATATATAGTGGCTAAAAATCACCTCCTAGAAAGTGTAAATAAATATGTAGAATGGACTCAGAAGAAAAGAGAGAGTTTAACGGACGATATGTCAAATTCTTAAACTCGTCTCCCAAGAAGTTTCTGGCAATGTGGCAGGTGTCCAGTATGACTGTTTTCTACATTTTTGATATTTTTTCTAGTTTTAGAAATTACAAGTGTTACAATCTCTATGCTGAGAGAAATGAGACGTCTCTAAAATGATAATAACTAATGAAAGTATTCATTACTTTCCAAAGTTTCTTTACTCTTGTATTTACTGATCTTTTTATTACAGCAAAGGTTGATGTTATGGGAGAGTGGAATGGCTATGTAAGGTAGATGGACTTCTTCCTTCTTATGGTCTCCCAGAGTTATGCCAGACTATTGACAGGGATGGTGAGACTTTTTATTTCTCTATCGCATCAGAGTTTCAAGTCACCGTTCTCAACGATTGGGAGTGGTTTTTACTTGCACTAAGGCAATGCGGATGCTGACTTATTATTATTATTATTGGGAATGTTTGGCCTCACACTACTCATTACTCATTTTCAAGACTATCATATTTTCTGGAAGTGACATTGATATAGGTATCATGCGTTAAAAGTTTTATTTATCTCACTTCCTAATTTCCTCCCCTCTGACACAAGTGGCTTCCTTGGCCAGGGCGTGTGCCCCCCCCCCCCCCGATGCCCGCTGCGCGGTTCGCCACTCATTCTGCATAAGCCCCGTCCCCGCCCCGCCCCGCCCCCGCCAGAGGCATTGTGCGTCCATTGAGCCACTGCATCTCCATTACACAGGGCGTTGCATGTGACGTGCCCCGGGAATATTAATGCCTCCGCAAACTGAGCTAATTGATATTCTGTGAATGGCGGCGGGGCAGTTTCATTCCATACACACCATTTTATTTTATTTCTGACCCGTCTGTTGAATGCAGAAGTATCCCGCGTATTTTAGACCGGCAGTTTGGCAGATTTTTGGATGTGACACATTTTAACACTGATTACGATCTCTAATGAATTTTGTTTTTTTAATTGCCTTGAAAATTGTAAACCTTGTTGATAGTTCAAGAATAATTGCCTGAAATTTACTGATTAATTTGGTTAAAGCACCACTGATTGTGAAAATAAATGGAATTTACTATTTTACACTTTTTAAATATAAACGCATTCATGTATTTCATACTGATATGGCAAGCATTGCATGTCGTATTCAGCAACAATGAGGATTAAACTTCTTGAAATGTTCTAATATTCCGTTGCTTTTGACAACAACGAGAGTCATAAGGAAACTAAGAAAATTATTGAGATTATTGTTTTATTGATGGAAAAATGTAAGTTTTGTTGAGATAAGAGCGCCATGAAAACGTAAAATGATGTGTTAACGTAATAGTTACTTTACAGCAAATTTATTGCATCAACAAATTATTAATTGAAGGTCTTCCGTTTAACCATAAAACATAGTTCGACACTTCGATTTAAACATAATGGAACTTCATGGTCACGAGCTGGAAGGAGAGGGGGCATTGTCAGCCAATCGGGAGCTACGAAACCAAAACTTGCTCCTGTTTGCATGACAATGTCTCCTTCTCCTCTCAGCTCGTGACCTTGAAGTGCCACTATGTTTAAATTGGAGTATATAAACTGTATGGCAAGTAATGTCTTTATATTTTTGGGCTTTTTTAATTTGCCAGTCAAGTATCGGTTATCGCAGTGCTTCGAAACAATGATTCGATAATAGATTCAAAAATTATTGTAATCTAATTATATAACAAATTGTGCTAGTATTGTACGTTATCAATTTCTACATTCTTTCATGAAAGCTTTTACGGAAAATAGTATAATTTGAGCAATTTATACTGAGGATATGTCTTGGAGACAGCACTGAAAATAGAGAATAAGAAGAAACAAACATAGGAGGAAACAAATTCGATGATCCATCTGAAGTTTGTTCCTCTGAATTCCGTTTTCCATTCTTCGCACATCGTGCCAATACGAATGTTCAAATCAGCGGCGAAGGCATTAGTATGCGTCTTCTGATAGGCCTAGAAGACAAAGGGGTTCCACTTTTCACGAGTACAGCCACACTTTTTTTTCCAAAATCCACGACTGGGACACAAGACTCCCGTAGCGACAAGTATGAACAATGTTGAACGACGCAAGGACCAGTACAGGATGGACATGGAAAATGTTACAAGACCCTGCGACATGTAGGGTAGTCAAAGATGATCACTTTTAGTCAGGGAACATGTGGTGGAAAATTTCTTATAATGAACGTACACAAGTTATTTTTGGCAGCGCCATCACGACAGCAAACTTTTACTTCACTGGTTTGACACTACGCGAGCTCTTAGGGGTGACCTTGCCCCTGGCGACGATCTCAGTGTCGTTTTTCTTTATTGTTCAGCTACCTGTGCAAACATTCGTCAAAGTGTGATGCACGAGTGGAAGTGGCTATACATATTCCGACGCAGTAAAAACTGAAAAAAAAATCTCTTTACAGTAGTAATTTAGTTTTTGGCTAGAAGAGACATGACATGGCCAAACAATTATCAAAATTATCCCCAAATCATCAATATTTTCATTTGCATTGCTTGTATTACATTGGTTATTGTAATTGTTAGTTGGTCACCTCAAGACATGTGAAAAGAGACAAAGATCTAAACTTAAGGAGTAAAATTCCTCTCTTTTGTTATTCATTTGCAATGTTTGAGTGTTGTTGTCCACAACAAATCAATAAATAGGTTTTACACTTATTGGTCGCAGCATATTCTATAAGCTTCCCACATAAACACCTTTGTTTTCAAAATTAACATCCGTTGGTGCATGATAGGGTGCTTCACTGTTATTGACTAATAAATTAGTCAATAACGTTTAACGTAACGTAATATTAACGTAAGTTTTTCTCTCAAAATAAAAACTCATTGCCATACGGTTTACAATTGACCAACGCATAGATGTTCAACGTATTGCAGTTGTTACGCGTTGGCGCATTCTCACCCAGCGAAGTGGCTCAGGGCGCCCCGCGCTGACTCCGCAATCGGAGGCCAGGGTTCAATCCCCGCTCCTCCTACTCTACCCCGCCGCCCCTCTACATCCTGACCGGGGTTTTCCGCGGTCATCCAGGCGAATGCTGAGATGGTTCTACTGGAAGGCCACGGCCGCGAAACCGGTGTCGCTAGCCGAATTCGTTTAACTACGTGAAGTCACGGAGGCTAAGCGAATTCCAGGCTTCGCGGGTTCCTGGTTGGTGACCGCCTGGGAACTGCTAGGTCCAACGGCGCCGAGGCCAAGTGTCCTGGACGGGGCATAAAATGGTTGAATACAAATAGGAATACCGTCTTCACCCGCAACTCTCGCTCCTTCAGCTCGCTCGCTGCGCAGCCTTCACCAACCCCCTCCACACATGCACCCTCCAGGAGTAGCGGCTGCGACTGGGAGGCCCGAATCATACACATCCATCTTTCCTTTCTTTTTGATAGTATTCGATGTTAAAGTAGTTGTTCTCCACGTTTTCTCCTATTTCAGAATTCGAAAGTCCCGGCATTCCATGTTCCGTGTTTTCCATCATTGGTCAGGGGCGTTCAAGAAGTGTGTCCTATTACCGGGTAGCCAAATATGGTGTTGCCGTAAGCTCAATGCTATGGAGTTGTAAAAACTGCAACACGGGACTTGCAAATGTCAGCTGTCTGTGGGTGCATTCCGCGCTCGGTGACGTGGGTATCATCCCCGCACGTTTTCTTGAGTCCTCATTATTTCCCCTAGATACGAGGGTAGTGGGGGTTTTGATTATTTTGCTGACAGTACTATTATATGCAATCTGTAGTTCGTTTTTAGATGCAAAATCGTTTCTATTACCCCGGAGAAAACATTTCTGGCTATCAGAATTGGTTAACAAAGCTTTTTGCTATCCTTTGTTCTGAATTCAACTAATGTTAGTAACGGGATGGAGGTAGGTATTCCGGGGCTCAAAGCCCTGCGCTTATAATACTTGGGAAAGGTATTCTTGCAGGATGTCCAGAGCTACCTACTGACTAGTATTTGAACTCCATCTGCAAATACGCTTCCTCCAATCGCGGACACGGCGCGGTAGTGTACCAAACCTATTTCGTGATGGAAGAACGTTTCTTCCCCATGACCTATGAAAACACTATATTTATCCATTCTATTCGCTGCTTGCTTGCATATAATCTTGTCCCTCCCTTGAAATTGTCTGTGGAGCCGCCACTGCCCTGCAGGCCCCACCCCCGCTGCCGCCTGACGGACGCCATCGCAGCGCCTCCGCCGCCCCCGAACGCTAAATTATTCAGCGACGCCGCTCCCCCCCCCCCGCTGCGCGCGGCCTCGATTGACGCGGCGGCCATTACGGTTGTCTCGTCTCGGCTCACGCAGCGCGGTTGAGTGGCCAACGCGTGCACAGCTTCCCTGCAACATATTCCGGCCTTCAACCACCACGACAGGGAAAGCCAAAGCACCGTACTGAGGAGAAAGGGCACATTGATATAGTAGATTACTTCTGCGTGTCGGAGCAATTGTTTTTTTGTACATAATATATAAATAAGAAACCGTAATTGTATCATTCGAAGTACGATGATCAGGCATTGAAATCGTTATTTATAAAACGAGGGTACTTTCCTCTACGAATCTATGAGAGGAAATCTAAATGTCTTAATCTTCGGTGTTAAAGAAATATCTTGAGTGAATAAAACTTTATAATTAACCACCTTCTAACTCTAACTTCTGTCTTCATTAAAAACAGAAAAACGTTTATTATTTTGAGTTTTTTATATAAGAAAAAGTCAACAACGACGTAGTTACGTAAATTGCATATCAATAAAATAAAATTATAGTCATGCTATGCATTCGCACAATAACCAACAAATTATGTTTAACAGTATTATATTAAAAGTATTGCAGTAATTCATTTATGAATCAACTATTACCTACTTTATACAAATGCACAATACGAATTGAATTTCAATGTACCATACTTACAAAAATTAAACTAATTATATTACTTCACAGTTTAAAAAACATTCAGTTTTAACAGTTGCATACGAAAGCCATTGGTACATGCAGAACACCGAAGGGGGATAATGACGCTCCCAGACAATTGCAATGAGTGTTTTAAAAAATTTGATTCCCTTAAGAGGAATGTAAATTATTCAGCCACTTCATACAATCATATTCTATATACTTGTGTTTAAATCTTTACAGTTTTTGAAGAATTGAAAGGGTATATGTTTTTAACATTTTCTGTACCTACAGCCCTCTTAGCAGAAGCACAGATAGCAATGTCTTAAAAAACCTAGTTCATCATTCTCGTTGTTGCTCCAGTTGCACAAATATTACCTGTATCAGGAAATATAAAAATAAAATTTCAACGTGTTTATGAGCAAGTTTCACTGGCAAAGGATGCAGACGTTTTCAGTAAGCAATTACGCAGAGCCATGGGTTTTTTTGTAAACATTTAATAAGCGATGAAAGATGAAACTATCACTGATGCTATGAAATAATGTAATAATAAAATTCTTGAAAATTGAAAGAGTAACTCCTTCCCTAAACAATAATAGAGGACAAAGACTACGCTGGGACTCATCGTTGACCCTTCTGCCCTCCACATTGGTAACTGTTGAGAGTTGCGAGTTTGGGGTCGAAGAATTTCAGTGTTGAATGACCAAAACGGTCAGTTTTAATATTTTCAACCTTAAAATACGACAACGTCGGACAGGTAGAAATTATTTTTTACATAATTATGTTATTTTAATTACTTCATCACCTACAAATTTTTTTATCTGGCAAAGAGCAAGAAATAGTTTTCATAACCCTTGTGCATACATTGTGTGATTTATCCTTCTGTCGCTTGGCCACCCAGTCGTGATCCCATTCCTCGCAGTTCCGTGAGAGCGCAGCTTCCCTCTCGGTCTGCGGTCGCGCGCAGACTTATGCGCGCGTCGTGGGCTTGTAACGTATGCGGCGCGAGACGCGAGCGGGCGGGGCGGGGCGGCGTGAGGCAGCGGCCGGCGGATGGCACGCGAAGGCGGAAGAGATTTCTGCGCCAGCACAGCCTCTCGACAGAGCGCCCCCGACCCCTCGCCCAACCCATCTTCCGTCTAGCTCCTCTACCCCAACGTCTGCTCCACCTTGCATTCAAACTCTTGCCCAACCTCTCCCCGTACTCCCCACCAACCCCTACCTCAACCTCGCGTCCCCACCCCATCCCCCCCAACCCCCCAACCTCCCCGTCGCCCTTCATCTTAAATCCCCGCCGTTCCACTCGCCCAACATCCCTGCCACCCCAACCACCTACCCTCCTAATCCTATGCCAAATGAGCCTGCCCGTCACACTGCTCGTCAGCGGGTTCCTCAAGGCACAGACGTCTACGAGTGGGACTGCCTCCTGTCCCCACCACCGCTCTCCCCAGCCCATGACTGTGTCTGCGCCTCTAACTCCATGGGGCTCAGCTCGTGAGGTTGGCGCGTCGCCCTGCCGCGCCTTCCAAGGCCAGGGACGGGCGCTGGCCGTGCGGGCGGCGAAGAGGGGGCAGCGAGCGCGCAGAGGTTTTGCCAGCTCAACGAATGGATAAATGGGACACGCCTGGAATGTGTTGTATGTGGGGTGGTGATCAAAAGGGTATACGGGTTTGGGACCGCAGTTGAGTAAAGTTAGTTTAGCAATAAAAGAGTCCATTGTCGGGGACAATGTTTTCCCCTTAGCTGGAGAATTACAAAGACGACAGGAAGGTTTTGGGTTCACTTTTTACGATTAACATGTGTAAGTTCGTCCCCAACAACATTCTCAATCCACTTTACATTAATGTAAACCGGCTGAAGCGGCTCAGAGCAGCAAGTGATGTCACTGCAGCGCCTCTGCCCGGCACGTGCTACGATTACAGTAGCAAAGGAGACACGATTTTAACACTAGCTTATCAGCTGGGTCGAATGAAGTCACTGTCAGGAGGAGAATTCTAGAGGCCGGCTGCTCTGATCGGTAGTTTTCCTTGGTTTCTCCGATCAACACCAGGCGAATGACGGAGCAGTACCCTAACAAACGGGCCACGGACTGCGCGCAATTTTTCCTTCCTCTTCCTTGTCATATTCTCTCCCTTTTCACACACACTTACACTAACACACATGCCGGGAGCATCTTCCGGCTGGAGAGGTGTCCCCTTGTGGAAACGTGGTTGGGGTCGCAACCATCAAATTAAGATAAAGCATATCTTCATTCTGCCCCCCAGGTAACTAAAGCACTTTTTTAAGTACATTCGCGCAATCCACACGTGTACCATTTCTTCGTAGGCTCCAACGTTTTGTCTAAAGAGTTATGGTGCCGGGGCTGAGACGGGGGCTAGCGCATGCTCGACTGCGTGTCGGAGCTGCGAGGGGCGCACATAGGAGGGTTGGGCGCACGTGGGGAGGAGAGGAGCAGAAGGACCGGGTGAAGGCGAGGGGCAAGGGGGGAGTAGGGCGTGCGGTTCGAAGGAGGAGCAGGTGGTGTGGCTGTGCTGTTGAATGTCGATGAAGTGCAAAGACGATGTCAGCTGTGGGTGGGACGGCAGCGGAGGCAATGGTGGCGGTGGTGGAGCCGAAAGAGGTGAAAATGAATGCCATCGAGACGAAAGTTAGTGAAATTGAAATTTGATAGCGAAATTTGTTTTGATAGACATGATGAGCAGCACTATATGTGGTCAAGTATTTACCAATGCAATTCAATAGTATTTAACAATACGTGATCTGCAGAAGTTGTTTCGGAAAATTTCGCCTTTTAATGTCCGTTTTCTGGTGAAAAAATTGTTATCAGGAGGCAGTAACTGTTATATTAAGGAATGTTCTTCATGAAGTGACAGGGATATGTTTTGTAACAGCGTTAATTCTTAAAGTTCCAAAATCATTTTGTTGCTCAATTAAAACATTCCTTTGAAGAAACACATATTTATATATCTTTATTATTATCGATAAATTAGGAAACAATCAATACGTCACCCCAACTGACACTAATAAACACTGGAGCAAAAAAAGTATCAAGAAGCCAGCAAAGCGCTTGTCGCAAATGACTACACGCACGCGTTTACGAAAAGGCTTGTGCTGTGGACATGATGATAGAAGCCAAAAGGAAATGGTTTTCATGGTGTGGTGGAGGCAGAGCGAAAGGATACTGCAAAGTTGCGGGAAAGAAGCAGCCTCGGCGAGAGAGGAGGCGGCGAAAGAAGATGGAGGAGGCGATGCACGCACTCGGCCGCGGAGGGAGGGTTCCAGACGACTGCTCCAGGAACAACGGACTCGGCCGCACAAGTTTTCCTCCTTTTGCCTGCGAGCGTTCTCCAGAGGATTAATGTGTTCTCTCCGTTCTCTGCTTGAACATTCATGTGATATATTTGTACGTCGAGTTAACAAGTTTTAAGTCAAATTTGCGTCGTGAGAATGAACACAATCCTCCTACAAGTCGCATTACTGATGGCAGTAACTAGAGTGTGAAGACGAAGCCTTGAGAGGCTTTTAAACGTTTTAAAAACTACACGAAAAGTAATTGATAGCTAGTTTTTAAAGGAAAAGTTTATAAATTACAAAGAGTTTATAGGAAAATAATGAAAAAATGCAAAATGATCATTTTTTACGCAGAATAGTTCATCATTTGTACCGTTGTTCTTCACAAAGTGTAGAGCAATTTTAGATTATTGCCAATTAAATATACAATACATAACACACTCATAAGGAGCTCACTTGCTAAAATAACTCTCATGAAGATTAAAGAAATGCTGTATGGCAGCTTCTTCGATTTCAGAATAACGCTCGGTAAGGTACTGCAACGTAAATTAAAGGACAAATCAGGTGACTTGAAGAAACCGCCACATGCTCTGGGGGTCCGAAACAGCAAGTCTCCGATGCAGTGTCACAGTCTCGGGTAAAGTCAATTAACACAAGGGAGCCTTCTCTCACTTCTGCTTATCAGAATATCTAGAGAAACAAATATGCAGTAATTTGGGTTCACAGCAAATTGAAACTTCTTGACTTTGGCAGATTATCGCCTTGCTGTCAAACTCCGTGGCCGGTATTGAAGAAAATGTTGACCTCGGGTAAAAGACTCAAGCTTGGTGAATCAAAGTGAACTCTCTTACTCAGCGCTTGTGTGCTTACGACACAACTGTCAGCAAGACTGCAGCGACGAGCCCGCCCGTTGATAAACATTTCCTACGCACCCTTCGTTGTTAGGAACAGAAACATGTTCAATACACTTGGGATGTAAATAATGCTGTTTTGGAATAATTGTTTTGTTCCAATACGTATCATTATTATTTTTGCTGCTCCACACACAATCTTACTAGAAGTAATCTGTGAAAATTACGGAATGAAATCGAACATGAATTGTCCGCCTGATGGCGTTTAATAACACCAAATACTGCAATGATTTCCTTGATATGCGGTCATTTTGATTTTTAATTGCCTTTATGTACGTCTATTCCAAAAATCATATTTGGTAAGTAATAAAACTGTAAGCCCCAAACATGTTCAAAAATGTTCCAATCTTG
This sequence comes from Teleogryllus oceanicus, assembly GCA_964035755.1. Taxonomy (NCBI): domain Eukaryota; kingdom Metazoa; phylum Arthropoda; class Insecta; order Orthoptera; family Gryllidae; genus Teleogryllus; species Teleogryllus oceanicus. The sequence continues at coordinate 56,196,130 of CAXIVR010000008.1, forward strand.
TTCCAATAATCGCGGGGTCGCAGATCATTATGATATGGGGAAGTTATATTTTCTATGAGACATGTTAAATAGGTTTTCTAGCCAAATCACATCTTGCATGTATTTCTACATTTATTCCCAAATTTATTTCACGTGTAGCAATTAGTTTGGTACAGCAAAACAAGAGGGGAATCACAGAAATTGAGTACTTCCAGTTCATTTTAAAAAATCATAGGAAACACACCCCAGATAGAAAACGACTAGCAGCAGACATTCTTCTTAAAATATTCGATACATGCAATTCCACCTCTTGAATATTGCAAGAAGTGCTCCAAAGCCATTCTTACAAAGACACCGAGATGACAAAGGAAAGCATGTCTGCGACAAACAAAATGACCAAGAAATGATCTTTGACACGCTGGAGAAACAGTATTATCAGAAAAGTAATAACTTCTTTTGATTCCTTGATGTTATCACATTCTCTGTTAAGAAATTATTGGATGAAGTATTCTCGATTTGTTCTGACTTGCAAAACAAGCCACTTCCTTAATCCTCAATGATTGATGTGGATTGATGTGCACTTTGTGCAATTTGCAACAAAGAAAATGTGAAGTTTATTTGCTTTCAAAAATTAAACAGCTTTTTCACGGATATGGACACATATTTTGGAATGTATTCTGACGCCTATTCTTTCCATTTTCCTAGTCCTTTACTTTTTCTGTGTCTGCGATAACGCATATATTGGTTATTTCGTAACAGATCAACAATTTAATAATAATATCATAAATATTAAACAATTTTATAATCTTTTAAAGTAAATTGTCTCTTTGTGCACGAAGGCTCTTTCAATACCTATTTTTATCTTGTCATATATAACTTTCTATTACGGAACAATGTTATCAGCGCCTAACATAATTATAATTGTGTTGTCGTCAGAGAACCCAATGTGATTCTCTAAAATAGCCTCTGCAAATCATGTAACGTATTAACGTAACACTCTTTACAATACAATGTGACAAATAAAATGGTGCCACTGGTACCATTGCTATAAATTTTTTACAAATAAGTTTAACCAGCAATCAGAAATAGCGTAGTAACAATGAAATGAAATGAATATGCCTTTGAGCATGAGGCCTGCTCTTTCGTCTGACCACGCAAATTTCTCTACGCTTCTTTCACCAACCACGGGAGAAAGAAGGTATTACTTGGACGACGAAACAGGCGATTTGAATTTATCTCAGAGGCGTCATTTAGGCTTGAGGATCTTTTACATGCAGTAAATCTACTAACATGAGACAGCCGGCTTTATTTCCCATCCGAAGGAAGGCGTACGAAGGATTTTTTCGCCCTTAAAAATCCACGGCTTGGATCGAGTTCGAACCCGCCAACTTGGGTATAACAGCCCAGTACGCTAACCGCTACACCATCGCCGCCGCAACCGCATTTGTAACAATGCACATTGTGAACCAAAGGGAAGGGATTGAACTTAAAGATATTTAAAACGAATACAAAGTGTAGTATAACTAGGAATGCTACAATATCATATACTTTCTAGCGTTATTGGAAACGGTTGCGTAAGAAAATAAAAAGGAGGAAGAGAAAAAATTGAGCAATATTTGAAATTAATAAATATAATGGTCGTTGAGACTTCATGTAAAATACTCCTAAAATCTAAACATTCCTCTTAGATTCAGAGGGCCTTGCTTTCGGCCAAATAGATCGGAGAGATCGCACAGTACCTGAATTCAGATAGCTGTAATGTGGTAAAGGTGTTCAAGTTGGTCCAAAAGTTGCTAGTTTCCAATAAATCGATCAGAAAGGGTAAAGGGGGAACAGATACATTCATAGAATGTACAATAATATACGAGAACATTTTCTGAACAAATCGAAGTGGAGTGGGGAAGAAGTCACTGCAGAGAGACAGTTTGAACGCTCTTTATTTTAGTTAAACTGTCTTCATGTTTACTTTCTTTTTTTTCTCTAGGAAAAGTGTTCTTTCAGTGCAGCCACGGCATTGAATGGTGTGAAGTAACAGGATCATGAGGTAGTTTCAAGGTCTAATTTCGCCATTTTGCAGTGGACGTTCGTGCCGCGACGTCATGAGGTGTGAGGTTGCGTCATTGGCCTCTGGGCGCCGTCAGCATCGTCTGCACCATCGCCGCCTGCACCATCTCGCGCACCAACTTCCACATCACCTCCAGCACCACCATCGCCACGAAGCGCAGGCGGGGGCGCGTTTGCTGGAAAGGTAATTCATTCGGAGTAAATAACCTGGTGGCGGCGGAGATATTGTGGAAATCAGAAGTGAATATTAATTAAAGATCGAGGATGTATCAACCACAAAGTATATTACAATATAAATGTATTACAGAGGATAAACTAAATGCCCCTCTAACTACGCATATTTACATAATTACATAAACTAAATGCTAATTACATTTGTTCACTTCTATTCATCTTTGTAGAACCACTAAGGAATTTCATAAACAGTTCTATATTAACTTTGAACACAAGCAAACTTTATATAAACAACTCTATTCTTACTTATGTTAATAAATAATCTCGTTCTCACACACATACACACGCACGCACCGATCTGTTCTGTTTTAAAATTTAGAGTACTTTTACCCTGGTCATTTTTTAAATTTCATTCTTCACTCATTTTATTTAATAATAATCTTAATATCCTTTACAATCTTTGCCTTGAACATTTAATAGGAAATTTGTCTGTCATTTCTTAAACAAGTATTACTTTTTTGTCGGCTTTCTTTCAGCAACCTTGGCTGATGTGATCCTGTACAATCGAACACTTTTATTATCGGTTATCATTCCCACCATTCTTTTTCACACCACAAATTAATGTTTCCTTTCTATCATCTCCGAATACTCTCTGGTTAAATATTTAACACCCTGTCAAGCATAGTTTACTCAATTTACATGACGCACATTGTTGGTTTGTATTTTACGCAACATTTGCCATCTACTGCGATTTTTACGCACATCTGTACTGGCTCACGAATTACAACTATCTCCCATTTTCTCTGTTATCGATAATACTTTTTTCTCTGATCGTTTTTGTTACCATTCTATAGTGCTATAGTTTCTATAGCACTTCGATCTACACTGTCACCCTTTGCTATTGCGTAACTCTAAGCGCCTTTGTTATATTGTAATGATGTTACATGGTTAAATATAACTTAAATTTAAATTAAATATCACTATATTAGAAAATGTTATTGGAACAAATCATTTATAACATTGAAATATCACATTTCCTCTCGTTTCCCTTAAGTAACCGAACTTACTGTCGTATTTTGTAGTCGTTTCATAAATTAATAATATCTTTGAGATGTCATGGATCATCTCAATATTCGCGCAACATAATGGATTGGTAATTGGCTAGAAACATTATCTTCCCTTAGTAAAGTTTCATCTTTGTACGTTTATCGGTAGTTTACAAAAAATTCGAAGTCATGCATAATCACTTTGTACAAACGCCGTAATTCTCTTACAGGCTGCTCGTAATCACATTGAAATCTTATTTTGACACTTGTCGACCTAGAGAAGTGCAATTCAATCGAAGTAACAAACGGAATGTTTAAATGTTTCTTCAAATTTATAATACGGCCAACTGTGTTCTGGTCAAAAGGAGCTCACGTACAGAAACACACACACACACGTGTGTGTGTGTGTGTGTGTGTGTTATATATATATATATATATATATATATATATATATATATATATATATATATATATATATAGGGTTCCAGAATGACACCTCCAGAGTTGACTCACACCACTGAGCTCGCCCCTGCGATTGTCTTTCTGTGGATTCCAGGATGGCATTGTTATGCGACTGTTAAGACAAGCTGATCATGTCGATAGTTGTAATATTGTTTAGTGGAGCAAATCAAGTGACTGGACTATCTTATAAACTGTAAACCAAAACAGTGAGGGCATTTGTCCCCTTGTTATAGCGATCCGAAGGTTGTGTGGATGGCCGGGCACAAACTTCGCCCCTTCGCTGCTCTCTCGAGGGTTGGCCAGTTGCCGCGTCCTTTAGGTGTACTGTGCCCCCTGCTTAAGGACAAGGCAAGAGTCTTGCGCCTTCTGTCCGCCATTTTGTAGGCAGATGATGCCAGAGGCGGTTTGCTGTGTCCTTCCAAGAGATCGATTGATTGGTGATTACGGGCGGGTCTACGACTAATGTCATTGGTTCACGGCATGCATTATCGTAGGAGATGGCGGAGATCATCCATTTGATGGAGAAATCCACGGCGACCTATCTTCGGCTTGCAGGTTTTTCCCAAATCAGGTACCATACACCAGCAGGGCCCCAACCGGTACAAGCTCTGAGCTCCCAACTGGTCTCACAATATGTGTTATAGTGTAGTGAAGGTGTAAGTGTGTGTGTAAAGGGAGACGACAGGCCAAGAAAGAGGAAGGAACGACCGTGCGCGGTCCGTGGTTAGTTTGTTTGGGTACTGCTCCAGCATTCGGCCGGTGTTAATCGGAGAAACGACTAAAAACTACCGATTGAAGTAGCTGGCCTCCAGAATTTTCTTCCAGAAAACAGCTGAATTCAATCAAGCTATCGAGCTAGAGTCAAAAATTCTGCAAAGGTCGAGGCTTGTGCCCTATTTCCTTCCGTTCAGAGGCCTCGCAGTAATCAGTTGATGCCCTGAGCCATCTAAGTTCCACAGGATCGATATCTGCAGAGCGTTCATTGGGGAAGAATATTGAGGTGAGAAGTATTATTATGCACGGAACTACTTTTCAGATGTGACATGAGAAGCCACCCACAATGCAACGTAAAAGCATCTTTTCCTCACGTTTGTCTTGATCCCGCCGTGTTCGCCCACTCTGCCACAACCCTCGGCCGCAGACTGGACATGGCAGCTTCGGGCGGCGCGGACCCCCACTCTGTTCCGCACCTCTGCGCCAGCGGGGCAGGCTGCGCGCACACATTAGATTGACACACAGTTTCATACGAAAGAGAGATCACACGATTTAAATAAATGATTACCTTCTTATCTTTATTCAAGTAATCAATTATACTACTTGTGCATAAATGTCTTGTGCAAAATGCCTACTTAGAAGGGTTTCACTGTTATATCGTCCATAACACCGGCAAGCTAATGATAATTACATGGCGTACTAATGATAATTAGAATCAAAAACGCTCATTTGGTAATTAATGTATGGTCCAGGAAAAGAATTATGTAGAACGACCAATATTTATTGACAAATGTGACATGTAGAGGTGTCTCAGACGAGACAGTTCTTGGGCATGTAGAGGGGACGAAATTGATCAGGTTTTTACCAATGAACATGTAGAAAATTTCTAATTACGGAGTTAAACGTGGGTATTCTCTCCCTGATTTTAGGCAACTCCCTGTACTGAAGGTCACGTTCTAACTGCAGTCAAGGAGATTTCGCGTACATGGGTTCCTGGGCATTGGGTTTCCTAAATTCAGGAGTAATCTGTTTTCTCTCTCCCTTCTCCCTCTCTCTTTTTTCTTTTCCCCCTTCCTTTCTCCCTTCCGTCTTGTCTTTTTTCCATCTATCTTTTTACCCTTTCTTCTCTTTCTCTCTCCAACCAACCTCCAATCAACCAAATGTAAGATGTTGAGGCTGCGAATATAGGTCGAGTTTTTCGGGAGAGCTGCTGTAGATGTTCGGATCGAAACAAAATTGTTATCGTCTATTAATAATGTGGCGCAAGGGAACGTTCTGAAAACAAATATTTAAGAACTATCAGTATACATCAGCGTAAGAATGATTTAGTATTGAAGAAGTTCGTTATTACCTTGTCTGGACGAAAAGAAAATCGTTTTCTCTCGCAATTCGAGCGTGAGGGCTACGCTTGCGCACCGATAATCCTGCAGGGTTCGCAATACCAATCCTACACAGTTGAATTGACTGTCAGTAAGGTAGATATGTGCGCATTAACAGCTTTTTACTCGAGTGACATGCTTTTCAAACAATGCCATCCCATCGCGTCTTTATTTGTTAAGGCGTCTGATTCTTGGAACGTCGACAATATGCAATGGAGCCTTCTGGTCGCTCTTCGCGTCTCATCCTTGAAAGCAACAGTTGAAAACTTCAAAGCAGTTCAGCCCTTCCAAAGAGTTTTATACGAAAAATGCATTTCTTTTCTCTCTGGAAGCCAGCTAGCCGTTTTTAGAAAATAATTAAGATGAAAGCGGGATGTTTGAAATGTAAACCCTTTGCTATTAGTTGGCGTCAAAGAATTTCTATAAATCATTGAATTCCATGTACGGTGCCAAATTTGAATAAATTGCGTCAACATATGAATACATATTAACTGTTATATGCAATTTTCCACTATATCATTCCTGGGCTAGATAGTGACACAACTTAAAAAATAAGGCATTCAGATAAATGGATTTGAAGTTTTCACCTTGTACTGGAATGAATCATTCTTGCCCTCACACTTCTGCCATTTGGTGAACTACTATACTATTAGTTATGCTGCTGGAAGATAGACCAATCTGCGATTCCGGAGAGTGCATTAATTCAAAATTCGTGATTTTTGAGTTGTGCCCCACGAAGGACATGTTTTCATGTAAAAAATAATTTTTTACCTGTCTACATGCTTTATAATGTATTTATAGGCAGACAACCTGACTTTACCTCACATCACTTCACAGTAAAACCTTTGAACCATGTTCTTGTGACCTATTTCAACTTAGGCCTGATAACGTTATGACTGTTCAAATAGACGTTTTGTACATATTTTTATTTGATGTTGAATGAACAAAAAATACAATATATATGAAAAGAGTCACAAATAATGACCGTAATGTTGTAAAGTGTAGTAATGAATAGTGTGTTATTTCGTGCCTTAAAATAAATATTGGTTGTACAAAATACTTTTTAAATACTGTAACAAGAAAGTGTCATATTTAATTTCATAAAAAGCACTTGCATTTTGAATAGGCTTGAACCACACTCACTGTTACCAATATGACAAGGAAGGCGCCGCCGACCGGGCAGACAGACATGGCGCTCACTGAGAGAGGCGGCCTGCGCTCAGGCACCGCGAAACTTCTGAAACACTGCGACCGCACACGACGAAGCCCGTTCAGACAGCCGTGATTGGCGCGATGACGACATTGACCTTAGGAGCGGTCAGAAGCATCAAGAGATTACCTTTGACTTCCTATAGCGTTTTATTGACCGACGAATGATAATTTCTTTTGAATCCTTTGACATTGCTTCAAGCTTTGTAAAAGTGGTTGAAGATTGTTCTTTCTTGCAAACGCAGCCTCTGTCGTAAACTTATATGACTGATGTACACGAGACAGATTTCGGAACGTTGATGGTTTTTAGATATTTCTTAGAAGAAAAATCCGAAATTTCAAGATCGTACAGTGGAAATGTTCGGATAAAGTGCGTTGTACAAAATTGTAATTTTATGTTTTAGTAACTGAACACGATTAAATAATACAAATCTTTATTCTACACTCTTTCTCACATTTGAAGCTTATACTTTGAATGTGAATATTAAAGAGTCCAGATCTACACTAGAACTCGCTGCTCGGTTTCAAAGTACTGAAACACTCATTAACATAATCTCTTGTGGTAACTTATATTAACTAATACAATGTACAAAACAATTTGTAAAGTTAATTGAAATGCATGAAGTTTAATGAAATTTGATTAAATAATAAGTTGTGAAATAAACAGAATGGTAAAGTGTTATTAATTTAGTTTCGGTTGTCGCAAGTCAGAGTCTAAAAGTTCTTCAGAACTGGATCGTGGGAGATATTCACTTGGCAGCGTTACTGTAGGAGCCGCCACTTCCTCTTTTCCCATGCGAGGTCTTACCCTACAGAAGGGATGTTTAATTAATACTAATACTATTACTGCTAAATAATAATAATAATAATAATAATAGTAGTAATACAGTAAAAAGAATTAAGGCAAATATTTGCAGCGAGAGGACGTCAAACAGTATATAACTGCCGTAAATGCTCATTTTAGTTGCATCAACCAGCCCAAATCGAGCACGTGTGGTATATGCAATAGATGCAAAGATGTTCGACGCCAGAAACGAACAGGATTATAAGAATTTATTTCTGAATCTGAAAGAATATTGTAACAAAACTGATGACTTGTAACGGTACCATCGTTTGATACTATTTCTGTTAAGAAGTTAGTAATAAGAAGAACTCTTGCGATTACGTTGCACAAAAGGAATATATGTAGAATAGTTAAAACAGAATGTACAACATATGTATTATTATAAGAGAATTTTAAATCCCCATAACCTTCTTTCATACTGCTATTCTTCAAAACTGATGAAATGAGGGAGATTTACAAATTCGAGAACGATACATTCACTGTTCTTTTTTAACATAACGAGAAAAACATGTTTCTGGAAATGTAACTGAACTGTTTATTTATCAAGATCTGTTCGTGTACGTCACAGTTAGCTATTGAAAAATATCCAACTATTACTTTTAATTTTAAAACGTAATGGATCACTTTTAAGTGTAATTGTCATAACAAAAGTGTTTAAAAAGAGACGTATACACAAGACAGACGTTTGTTGAACATTGTTTTCAATTACATACGCTCACAAATCTTTGCTTTTAAAAACTGTCTACCTTCAAAATTAGAAATATGTCATTGCTCTGCGACCTATGACCTCATGAATTTTCTGAAAGGACTTCCTTGCATTGTGTTGTAGTTGGCCGTGAAAATGATGCAAGTAACAACAGATGGAAGATAAGCATTTATTCAATATTTATGAAAATTTTGTGTTCATACTTCAAAACCGGTGAATAATAGCAAGCGATAACATTATAATATTTATTCTTAAATTCTATTTACATAGATAACGTATGGCCTAGCTTACAAACTAATACTTACAACTATTAACTCTACTTTGTCTTACATCCTGACTTATTTAACAACAACATTATGTACAGTAAGCAGTACATACACATGTAACATAAAAACATACGCTTATAAACATAATTTAAATCGCGTCTGCACAAGTCATCCACAGACCATCCTCTCTCCGCTACCTATCATGTTAAGCAAAAATCACGAAACTTGGTTTAGCAGAAAACTCAAATTGTGTTCTAAAAGAGAACCATTGTTGTTTTTAAATATAAGTATTGTTAATGTGGTTCCTATGGAAAAATGGCAAATCACAATGGCAATGACAAGAATACAAATGATCGATGTGCACGCAATATGTGACGATGAAATGTTGAGGGTTTCAATGTTTTCATGTGTAAATGAGAATATTGAAATTCACAAATTGTTATATTTTTCTTGCATTGTTTTGAACACAGGATCCGATGTGCCTCCACAACAGAAGGAATATTTATTCCACGTGTATCCATTCCTTTGTTTTATCATGCTTGCAAAATACGAGTCGGGTCTTTCAATGTCATCAAAATAACAAAGCGTACCAACTAGGGAATGCTCTAGCTGTGTTGTCACGTCGTTAAGTACAAAGGCTTTCTTCAGAAAGCAAGGTCAGTATCAGTGCAACTACCATATCAAACAAATTGCTGTATATCTGATTGCGAAAGGTGATACAAGTCTCGTTGTAAATGTGCAAGGAAAGTGTTTTATGTATAATTATGCTTGAACACTATACGCGTATGTGTTTTATGTGAAATGATAAAGATATGCAGTGTTTTTGTTGGGTGTAGTGAAATGCTGAAAATGAAGTCCACAAGGTTTTGTTTCCTCTGATAAAGATCATAACGTTCTTGCGATACACCTAAAATACAGTGAAATGCCACACATGGACTGATTTTCTTGTGGTAGTAAATTTACTCGTGTTGCTGAAATTAGATTGATTGTAAGTCTAGACCGAAGATTGTTATGTTATTCGCAGCAAGTTTTATCAGTTGTAGTGCCTAAAATCTATCGCAAGTGGCTAAGATATGTGTCAGCTGAATTAGTCATTTTACAGAACGATTTTATTTAATTTGATTTAAATACTATCCGTCGAAAATCAGTTAAAATTGTGTGTGATGTATTGGAGAGACCACGGAAAACTACCGATCAGAGCAGCCGGCCGCTAGAATTCTCCTCCAGGCAGCGACTCAATTCGACCTAGCTGAAAAGCTAGTGTCAAAAGTCTAGTGTCGAAAATCTTGCCGCCGTCAGGACTCGAACCTAGGACCTCCCGGTCAGAGGCGCAGCAGTGACATCAGTTGATGCACTGAGCTACCGCTCCCGTTCAAGGTTCCTTGAATTATTGCACATTACATTTGAGTGCAAATAGGCAACTAATTATAAAGTTAAATTAGTTAAATTACAGGTCCTTCAATATTTCGTACATATTCCAGAATAATTTAAATCCACTTAAAGACCATCAAAATATACTTAAAGCTATAATTATATTACAAATGGTAGAGTAAAACAATGAAGCTGATCACTTCAGCTCAAAACTACGCATTATTACAGTTCTTCCTTTTACGCAGTCCCTTGAATGCACATTTTTATGAATTAATGAATTTGTCAAGATATGCTAACTTGAGCACACTTTTAGTAAGAACTATTCTAAGAACACGGCAATTTCTGCAGGATATTTACGTTAAAATGATTAGACGACTTTCTCGGCTACCTTGCAGTCTTCACGTAAGAAAATTTCTGAGTTCCGACCTCGGCTGACCCTGTCCTTCCACTAGATCCCAGTTTCTGAAGGCAAGTAGTAACTTCCTTTCCCGGCGGCCACTGTATGGCAACGAGAGAAACATTCCAGGTCTCGGGTTTCCGTGTACCGCCCCGCACTATCCTGGGTTTGGGAAAAGCCCAACCCTCCCCACAGCTCTTGAACAGTACATGCTCCCCACACACGCGGTATGTCTTTAGTGTGCGCCCTCGAAGACATATTCACATGTTCCCTTTCTGATGATGCGACTCAAGTCTGAGGACCTCTGAGGACCGTTAATTTGCTTTCAGCCGCTTAAGTAATGCGCGTAAGAAACGAGTTTTACTGCACTAAGAGTTCTGGTCCCAGCCACTAAGCACCGGAATTCTCCACGTAACTAGCAACAGCTCTGCAGCGCACATGAAGCCCTCTGTCCTCTGCCCTTTTCTATCACGATTGTCTCGATATTCACTCCGCTCACTGTCGTGTAGTGCTAGCATCATATATCCCATACAATTTATTGGATATGCATATAAACGAATAAAAATTGTTTTAATTGTTGTCAGACTAAATATTTGTGGGAAAAATGAAAAAATAAATACCTACAATTGAAGAGCTTGGGACCGTTATAAAATATTCCCCGCCAGTCACAGCTGTCTCCCGCTACTCGTATACATTATTATCTCCATTTTGGCCAGTGTGTGTTATTTTGTTACAGCTCCCTTCATTAATAATTTTTTATCACAGCTTTCTATTCTCAGCATAGCAATATATTGACAGCATTGTGCTGTATAATAAGTATTTTACGAAGTATTGACCTAGAAGCAAGAACTATTTTTTTAATAATTTAGTAAGTCTGCCACACGCTTATTTAAGAACTACAGAAATCTCAAAACCGTAAAATGCAATTTTGTTCCCTTCCCACAACGGATTATAATTTTAACCTGGCAATACGTAACAATATGGCACAACACTGTTTGCACATTAGTACGACACTGTTTCGGTCAAAATATTGCCGTCAAATGAGGATTCTACTCACAGGAACCTATGTAGTTTGGGTTCTCTGAGCAGCAACTACGACGAAAAAATGCTTACCGCAACGGCATAACATAAAAACAGGTTTCATCAACTACAGCAGTCCTCCTGCTAAACGTAAAAGTTAATATCTCAGTTCGAAGGAAACTGAGGCTTATATTATTGTGGTTATTATTATTATTATTATTATTATTATTATTATTATTATTATTATTATTATTATATATTTCTGAAGATATTTATGAAGGGATTGGCGTAGTGACAAGATGAAACATACATCGACGTAAACGAAATTGTTAGCAGTACGAATACTATCGTGGTACTACGCAAAGCCTTTCAAATGTATAATATTTTAAGGATTCAGGATTTTACACAATAATAGGTGTTTCAAACCACATTCACAATCATTCTCCACAAAACAATCTTTGGTAATCTCTCGTAATTATGCGACGCTATTTCGTTTCTTAATTGAAAGTTAAAACGGGAACAAAAACATTCTCTGTTGCATGAGATTTTCCAAATGTTTCTATTCCAAATATGATTCCAAACATGGCAATGATTTTTCAACTGTATCTGTTTTGAATGAATGTCTTATTTTACGTGGTGAAACTCAGGTCACGAGGCCTGCTCTTCCGTCTGATCACCCAAATTTCGCTACGCTCCTTTCACCAATGAGGGGAGAAAGAAGGTATTACTTGGGTGACGAAACAGGCGATTTGAATTTAGGTCAGACGCTTCATTTAGACTTGAGGATCTTTTACATGCAGTAAATCTACTAACGTGGGACAGCCGGCTTTACTTCCCCTCCGAAGGAAGGCGTACGAAGGGTTTTTTCGTCCTTAAAAATGCACAGCTTCGATTGGGTTTGAATCCGCGAACTTGGGTATATAATAACAGCCCGATTCGCAAACAGTTCATCACCGCCACTAAGGGGAAGGATATATGGCGCGCGGTCCGTGGCATTGTTTGGGCATTGTCAATTCCAAATACGAAGTCAATTATCCTGGGCATGCGCTAGTTTCAATACAATATGAGTGTTTTTTTCCATTACTATCGTAGGCGTTAGTTTTTACAGTGAATGTAATACTCGTAGTTTTCATATAACGTGATTTTCATTGTCGTTAGTAGAGGTTTGTGTTTTACACTGAAGTTATTCGACAACTACAACCACTACTTCTCTTAGTTTTAGTATAACTGCAACGTAATTAGTGGTTGTACATTTTATAATTTTTAAACATTGCATATTTTTTACAAAAATATGACTAAACATGCTTGGTTTTTCGGACTGGATCACGTTTTCGAGTCGTCATAGGTGTAAAAATTGCTCTGTTTTCTATGTGACTGTTGCTCTCTTCAACGTCAAAGACGAAATATTTCATAATTTATGAGACGTGCATATGCAACCTATTTTAGAATTGTCGTTGACGACCAAGATAAGAAATGGGTCCCATATGTCATGCATGAGAGAACATGCTTCGTGACTGAACGAGATGGCATGGCTTTCATTGTTTGTCGTGAATCAACGGACGCCAGCAAGGACTGATGTTTCTGCCTGGTCAATACCAGGAGTATCGACGCATGTCTGGGGCTTAGAGCATGTCGCGGATGGGGCGGTGCCCCACTGGTGGAATATACCTCGTTGGGCAAATCCCGCGATCTTGCCATCCAACGGGAAAAGATCACGGCCCCCTCCTGCAATGAAAACACGATTTACACTTACGGGACTAATCACCCTAGCAGTTGATCACCTTAGCGCCCGTAATCACTAAATAATCAGTCAATCTACCTAGGATATCAAGAAAACCGGCATAGTATTTCATATGAAAGTACTGTCTCAGTAATACAATCCGTCCTATATTCTCCCGCGCTCCCGTTTCCAGTTTTCAATGCTTTTCATTCAATTGTGAACACAGAAATGAACCTAGTGATCAAGACGATTCTTTACTTTCTTGCTACGGAGTACAGTGAAAGTTATATAATGCTGCGCGAGAAAACGGCGAATTTTCGGCTGAAAATCTCTTATTACAGGGCCCTGATAACGAAAAAAAAGATATATGCAGTTGGTTTAATAAAACATCCTCTAACACATAGTGTAGCCAGAGTCAATGGTTTGTGGATACTTCATACCGGAAAATCAAATGACGGCAAAACGTCTGTCCGTCTGTGAACAACGCTAGCGGTCAAATCCTTTAGCCGATGTTCTCCAAATCTGATCTTCCTCACCCATCTGGCTGATATCGAGACCCCTTGATTTGAAGCCAATACTTTAATTTTGGGGGTACTTTGCATGAACCCTCTAGGGCATTTTCAACATTTTGACAATAATGACCCGAACATTTTCGTTGAAAACTCTGATTTTTCAAAAATTGCAAAAATTAAAAAAATTTGGGCCCTTCTACAACTAAAAAATTAAAGATAGATTGTTTCCCCTAATAAAATCTGATAGATTTTTAAATAACATCATGTACAATTTTTTGAAAATTTGAGTATTTTTGCGTAATTTTGAGTAAAATTACGGCTGAGAAAGTATGTGCTGTTTTCGCACCGGAAGTATAGATGTACGGGGTGGTAATTGGAGTAAGAACTTACTTCACTTACTTTGTTTTTCAGAAAGCGGGAGACTGTTTGTGACATATCAAATGTCTTCTTAGCCTATTAGAGCTATCTCGTATAGTTGTACAAAATGGCGCCTCTTCCTACATAGCTTTCAGCACACACTCAAATGTGCTTTATTGCGTAATGTGATATTTATTCACTAATTCCTACCACAAGTTCTTATCATTGCAAAAATATTATTCCACAACAGTGTATCGTCTCACTTTATCTGTCAATCACAATAAAAGCATTTTGTTTTAAAGTATGATTCTTTTAAATCAAAAGAAAATATTTTATATATGTAACATTGGTTGAAAGAGGATAAAACTGTAAATGATAATAATCAGAATTTTTCACGTACATGGTTCATACATATGGATATAACGGTTTCATAGAATAAAATTTACGAAGTGCTACGGCACATAAAATGCTGGAAAATGATTCGTTCTTTGCGATGGAACTGTTATTTAAGGAGTGACGCTTGCCCCTAATTGAAAGGCAACTCCGTACGCACTGCTATTCGGCAGGTACACGACATTTCCTTGAGTGCGTCGTAACGTGAGATTGAAAAATACCTGTGTGCAGAAAGAGTTCTTCGACCAGGGGCAAATGGCATGCATGAATGACGTTATAAGAAATGTCTTACTAATTCATTGACAAAAAGTCTCGGAAATTGGCAACCCCTTTGCAAACTGGTGAATCTAGACAAAGTACGTTAAAAGAAGTGAATAAACTGTAATTGAGATAAGAAGTTACAAACTAAGCGACAATCCCACGGAAAAGCACCGCTTGTTCCTTGGTGAGACCCGGGCGTCAACATCTCGCCCACACCCAGCAAGGATTGCGTCCCCCGGAGCTTGGGTTCCGGCGACAACACGCGCCCGGCCTCCCCCCGCGCGGGCGCTTCGATTTCCTGTTGGGGGGGGGGGGGGGGCCCAATGGAGCGAAGAGGCCCGCGCGGGGCGGTTTTGGGGGGGGCCGGATCAGCTCGCCACCGCCTTTGTCGTCGCGGAGGAGGAGTCGGAGGCGACGGTAGCGGAGTGCGGGAGAAGGGGGTTGGGGTGGGGGCGTTGCAGATTCTACAGGCCCTGGACAGGTGGGGTCGAATCGAGAAGTGTCGAACCAGCAAAAACGTAATAGAATGTTCAAAAATATCTCATTCTGCAGATTATGGTGTGAGGAACGATTCTTTGAGAAATTTTAGTTTTTAAGGCTCTATTTCCTTTAGTTTAGAAGTTATTTAACGATAGAAATTAAAAAATGCGGACGAGTGTTGCGGGTTGCATTTGACGTGAATATTTAGATGCGTTTTTTAAACAAATCCTGCATATTTTTAAAGTGCAATTCGACAGGTCTCTGTAAAAATTCTCTTTCTTTAGAGACCACATTTACAAAGATTGATAGTGTGAGTGCCGCAAAAGGTACGTATAGTACTGAAATATTATAGGAGACGAAACCGCTCACAGGATTAATGCGCGGCGGCACGCGGGTTCTGCCGCCACCACAGAGGCGATTATCAACGTAGAGCGTTACACGATCGTACACTGCATGCAAGACAAGAGGAACCACGTAGTTATCGTGGAATAAAATTATAGAATTCGTGCATGTATGCATGAAATAATAATGCTTGGTCCGAAATGAAAATGTCTTGATTAGACCTAAGAATTTCAGGAAAAATGATCATAAGAGGAAATTTAAAAACATTAGATGAAAAGTTATGTTTGGAAAGGATTAAACTAGGCACTTATATTATTTAGGAACCACAGTCAAGTATTTTTATATTAAGTGACTACAAACAAATTACTTTATTCACTTTTACTTCTTTTCATTGAAATCATTCTTTGTCACTTTTCATCCTCAACATGTCAACTGCATTTGCCTCAGTGCGCGCTGATCGGAACCGAGCGCAGGGCGTCCGCTTTGTATGGATTTGCAGAGCGTCTTATGATTGGTGTGTTGGGTGGGAGATTTCCGTGCGTAGGCGATAGCGTTTTTGATCAGGGAATTTTCGCATTTCGGGAAATTATTTGCGCTTTGGATTGCGTTTGAGCGCCAAGGCGCTCACTTTGAGAGAGCTGCAGCCGAGTTTGTCCGTTGAGCGCCAGGAGGCTGGCAAAGGGCGACGAGACTAAAAGAACTTGCACGTTGCGCATGCGGATGGTGTGCCTTTCAATTGTGAGATTTGGCGAGAGGGAGATTCCGAGAATTGCGGCGAGCGTTTGTGAAGCGGGTCAGTCAACGGAGTCACAGTTACGTCATCCACTTCCCGTCGATGGATTGTTCGTGTGGGAAATGAAAGTCTTTCTCAGCAACAAAAATAACAAATTCAACACAGGACTTGCCTCTTAAGGTTTTACAGCTTACATCCACTTATTTATAGACTCAGATATTATCGCTGCTAATATCATTAGCAAATAATGCATACAATTGCATAAAAGCCACAACCGTTCAACCGAGAAGTTCTCGATCTTGTCTCCTCGACCTCACGAAGCGTTCTTCTTGAGGGTCTTCTAGCATGATACCCCGTTGTTAGGTGGAAACAAATAATCATCATACCCCGCTACATTCCGTTGGACGGCCGAGATTTGTGGCGCCATCAGCCCACGTTGAAGGGTCGCTCGGCGAGCGGCATCTGGGGGCATCGGCGGTGCTCTGGCGTCAGCTGGCGGCTCCTTTCGGACTCTCGCAGCCTGAGAGGCAGGGGAAACGGCTAACTCGCAAAGGGAGAGAAATTGCACAATATAAAGTTTACTTGCCTGCTCTTTAAAAATAAATATGTATACGCGAAGTGTGTGTGCGCCTGACTAGTTAGAGCAGTGCCTTACCACGTCCTGCGCACGCTATTTTTATTCTTATCCGTTTACCCTGCTCTCTCCTTACACAATTGCACTTACAATTGCCTCTTACATGCAGTTTCACGTACATGCACTGCACTACCACACACGTCGGGGGCCAGTCGGCAGCTTAGCGCTTGTCTCGGCTGGGGCGGTGCGCGGCTGATGAGGTAGCTGGAAGGGGGAACTCGCGAGTCGGCGCTAAATCGCACTGCCCAGGGACAAGGAACACCGCCACTTCCCGGCTGAAACATACACTATGATCACGGGACAAACGACCATAGTAATTGACGCGTCTGCAACCACTAAATATTCACTCAATCAACGAGTGTTGTGGCTCAGTAGGGGAGTGAAAGAGACGGGACACTGGGGCAGTGGAGATTGGAGGGTTAGGAGGGACTTATGTGACCTAAGGCGCCCCATCAGAGAGGGCAGTTGTGAACTAGAGTGCAAGAAAAGGATTTAGGTGATTGGGACTGTGGCAGTGATGTGTTACGGAGATTTGGATGCGATCGAAGAGGCGAAAGCGATAAAGGCAGCAGTAGATGTTGGTAGAAGGATTTCGTGATCAAGGAAATTGTATGATAATGAAAGAATTGGCAGGAGTGATGAAGTTCCGGCAACTGATGATGTAATAAACGACAATAAACAGAAGGTTTTGATGCGGCGAGAGCGTTGAAGGCGGTGGCGATAGTGATGAAAGATTGTGAGTCATCGAGTCGGCAGAGTAATATATAAATCGAAAGGAATGATGGAAGTTTAGAGACCGGTTAGGGAGCAGCCATGGTGATAGAAAAGCCACTGGTTGATGACACTGAGCTGGCAGCGACGATGATTTCTGGCGCCACAGAAGAGATGGCGGAGGTGCCGAGGAGGTCGTGGAGGCATCGAGAGGGAAGGGAGAGTCGGCAGAATGATGCAAGAGTTGACAAGTTCGTTGGTTGGTTGCTAGTGATTTCAGGCACATCAACAGCTAAATTCATTAGTCCCGTAAATGTAGTGTTTTCCCTCGGGAGGTGGTGTTATTGTTACCCCGCTACATGTCGAGTTCCAGCATCGACCTACCGTCGGTTAGAAGGATTTTCCTCAACCAGGTATCTCCGATCAGTGGGGCACCGCCCCAGCCAGGACGACGTGTGTCTTCCGATATGTGATATTGTAGTGCATTTTAGTGTAAGGGGTAAGGGGTAAGGATAGGACAAGGAAGAGGTAGAAATGATCGCGCGCATCCGTGACTCGTTTGTTGGGGTACTGCTCCGGCATTCGTCTGGTGTTGATCGTAGAAACCACGGAAAACTACCGATCAGAGCAGTCGGCCACTAGAACTCTCCTCCAGACAGCGATTGAATATAACCTAACTGAATATGACAAGCTAGTATTGAAAATCCTACCACCGTCGGAACTCGAACCTAGCACCTTCCGATGATGAGAGGCACTGCAGTGACATCAGTTGATGCCCTGAGACACATCTCCTGGTAGAATAGACAGGAAGCGGAAGCGTCATAGTGGAGGTGGCCATGCTATCGGAAGCCCCCTCCACCAGCGGGAGGAGCGGGCAGTCAGTGGTGGGGGTCGTTGAGGGCGGCGGAGGCTTTGGAGGATCGTAACAGGGTCGATGTGGTAGGCGCTGCCGGAATGGCGAGGACGTCGATATGTGACACTCCTTGATACGACCAGCACCCTCCATTCCGCGGCTGTCTTTTTTCACATTCCCGAAGACAAACTGTGCGTCTCTACATTGTGCTGTTTGCTTTCACAACAACGTCCTTGACCATAATGGCAGACCTTTATTTTTTACCTTTTCTCCTACGACTGCGTAACGATAGATTTGCTCCAGAAAGTTCGATGTGAAATCATTTATTTTGCATGAGAATATTTTTGACTCGAGAACAGTGAAAGTCTAGAGAACAGTGAAAGTTGTTTGTGACAAAAAGAAATCATAAAAATATTATTACGCTGTTGTTAGGACACTGCCAAGTAGGTTTTTGGAAGACGACTAACATTTGAATATAGCACATGTACAAACATCGCGGTCATGACCTTTTATCTCTTTAGAGAAATTAAAAATATTAAAATCATTTTGATTCAAAGTAAAGAGTTCGTAAACATTTTTTCCAGCAAATTTATTGTTATAAGTTTAAGAAGCTATTAGGCTACAGGGAGGAGCCTACCCAATAAAATAGAAAAATAAAAATTCTCTCCCTATAAATCCCTACGTGTTTATTCATAATTTCACGTATCTCATCTCTCCCTCAGCAGATTCTGCGTCGGACAGCTGGCGCTTAGTTACAAACGACGCCGACAGCCTTCCAAAGCTCTGACGTTTGGAGCCCAAGTCATCAGCAGTGAATGTCTACGAGAAACCGTCATTGTTTCGTTTCTGTTTTACAATAGAAACACTATAAATATTTTTTGTCCGTGTAAGATGAATGAATAACTCGACCCTGTTTATTTGTTGAGGATTGTTGCTATGTAATTAATTGTACGCTGCCCTGTTCATTAAGTTTTTAAAGCTACAAACAGCGTTACACTAAAACCTTTTGTAGAAGGAATTTTTGCCAATCAGTTAATTTTTGAGGAAGGTAAATATTCCTTTCCAATTTTTCAAAAAATATGTTTTAGACATTAAGGGATCAAAAACATGGTCATAATAAAAAAAATTAGTATTATTTTACAAACTTTGTAAACTGTTCGGTAACTAGGACTCGTTAGATACTCGATAATAGCATACTGAGTTGTCAGTAAATAGGCGTACGGCAGAGCGAGTTTAGAGAAATATTTCGATATTTAAAACAATAATACTGAAATTATAAAGTCCAATTTAATAGAGTCGTCTAAAATATGTTCAATAGGTGATAAAATTTAAATAATTTCATCCACTCTGAGAAACAGTGAATTAAGATAATGGTTAAGGTAGGCCGTTTGAATGTATAATGTTCCAGTTATGATGATTTCTTGAGGTACTTGCACTACACCTGGCATATTCCTTGATGCGCATTTGCTCCCATAAGAGTAATACGATCGTAAATCGTAAGAGTTACTCTCATGAGAGCACTTGCAAGTTTGGATGATAAATGAACAAATAAAACGAACGAATAAAAGCTTCTTATATCAAAACAGCAGCCTGCAGGAACGCCACATACAATTGGCTTTTGAGGAATAAACACATTGAAGCATACCCCTAACTGCTACAATTATTGGGCGATTTGTCGTAACCTGTTTCCAAATTTCTAATAACATGGGCGCCAGGAAAAAGGTTACGATAATATTTTAACTATTATTACTCTGATAAAAAATTAATATTCCGCTAGCTGGGTCAATGGGTCACGTCAGAAATAATCGCTATTATCTATTAATAGCCGATTATCCGATCTGCCATCTATACAGAATGGCGAGGAATCTGAAAACAGAGATTATTTGATCTAGGTACTTATTAGCTTGAATTGGCCAATGAAACTCATTTTATCTTTCTTTCAAGAGAAACTTAATGTTTATTTCTATCAATGTAGCAAATTAAAATGTGAAAAATTTACATTGATAACTTCCTTAGTCATATCCTGGTTCGAACCTTATACGGCGATCCTGGTCTTCGCGTGCTCTTGATTGGTTGTTCCTCGAAGAAACGCCTTCCCCTCCTTTTTGACGCTCCGAAGTCCCGAAATCTAATTACCACGAATCCACTGCTCTTCTTTAAAAACGAACACCGCCGATTCACCGCTTCGCACCACTCAAATATTTGTTCCAGCTCCACTATATTATGTCCGATGCCCGTTCTCACCGAAAAATAAATTTGAGCCTTTTATTCAACTATATTTGGTTGTTTTAGCTTCAATTGAAAGATAGTGGTCTCTAGATGTAGATTCTTGGCTATCTGTGAGACACCGGTTGTCCGGGGAAAGAAAGACATTTCGCCCTGAGGAAGGACGCAGTATGCCGACCACCGAACAACGGCCTTGGCAACTATGCCTAGGACGCGGCGTCTCCGGACTGCCGAGTCTGTTAACTCCGACCGCGAAAACGTAAGCATTCATTTGTCCGAAATGCCTTATCACTTGCTATTATTAACTGTTTTAGTGTAAACAAAAGTTTAATATAATTGTAAAATGGATACAATGAACGCTTATCTGATGACATGTGCGTTTTTATGTGGTTCGATTGTGACAAAAAGACAATAATGTCTTGGCTTTGTGCGAGCAAGTGTGTTCGTGTGTACGGATGTACGAGTAATGTCCGTATAGTTAGCATACCCACTTATCAGAAAATTAAAAAAGAGTATTCCATAATTTTGTACTAATTTTAAACTAATTTTAACTCAAATTTAAAAATTTTGTACCAATGCAGAACATTAAAAAAAAAGGGTATAAGAGTGGGTGTGCTAACTTAACGTTAAGTTAGCACACACACTCGATGATATCGAAAAACTAAAAATACCACAATTTTGTACTAATTTTAAACTAATTTTACTTAAATTCAAAATTTTGAACTCATGCAAAACATCAAAATAAAAAATGTTTGCGGGGGTTCACCTACCGTAAAGTTAGCAACAGCACCCATGAAAATCGATGATATCGAAAAACTAAAAATACCATCATTTTGTACTATAATTAAACTAATTTTAACCCAAATTCAAAAATTTTGAACTGATGCACAACATCAAAATAAAAAATGTAAACCTTTGCGGGGGTTCACCTACCGTAAAGTTAGCAAAAACCCATGAAAATCGTTGATATCGATAAACTAAAACTACCATCATTTTCTACTAATATTAAACTAATTTTAACCTAAATTTAAAAATTTTGAACTCATGCAAAACATCAAAATAAAAAATGTATACGTTTGCGGGGGTTCACCTACCGTAAAGTTAGCAACACCACCCATGAAAATCAATGATATCGACAAACTAAAAATATCATCGTTTTGTATAATAATTAAAATGCACAACAAAATAAAAAATGTAAACCTTTGCGGGGGTTCACCTACCGTAAAGTTAGCAACAAAACCCATGAAAATCAATGATATCGATAAACTAAATTCCATCATTGTGTACTAATATTAAACTAATTTTAACTCAAATTCAAAAATTTTGAACTCATGCACAACATCAAAATAAAAAATGTATACGTTTGCGGGGGTTCACCTACCGTAATGTTAGCAACACCACCCATGAAAATCGATGATATCGAAAAACTAAAAATACCATCATTTTGTACTATATTTAAACTAATTTTAATCTAAATTTAAATATTTTTTATTGATGCACAACATCAAAATAAAAATGTAAACCTTTCGGGGTTCACCTACTCTAAAGTTAGCAACAAAACCCATGAAAATCAATGATATCGATAAACTAAAACTACCATCGTTTTGTACTAATATTACACTATTTTATACCCAAATGAAAAATTTTGGAACTAAATATAATGCCATCATTTTTTCGACTCTTCTGTAAACGTATAATTTGCCTCTCAGCAGCATCAATAACATCCCCATACCATGGACCCAGACAGTGAACTACTTGTGACTGACTTTTGATCGATGACTTTGCTGGACCGACTACGTCAAAATCATGGCAAAGGATGCTCTTCGAATCTTTAGCACTCTGAGATCTCTCATTTTCTATTCCAACCTTTTTATGGTAGCAAACTATACAAATCGGAAATAACGTATCATTAGAAGCAGTGGCGTTGCTTATGTTGGTGTTACCCGGGAAAAAAACTAATGGTGTCTCCCCCTAAATGAAATACATCTTTATCTGAATAGTTTATACATTATTTAATAAAAATACAAGTGTATTTGCACAATATTAAAGATAATTGTTACATTATTTTATCTATACTGAAATAATCTGACTGATTTAAAAGAAATTCAGCCCCAGTTGGTGCGTCATTGGAAATAATCTGACTAATTTTAAAGAAAATCGAGCCCCAGTTGGTGCGCCATTTTGAAATAAATTGCAATTTACTCAAAAAAACTCGACCGAGGAATCTGAAAAGCAAATATCTTTTTATCTTGCTACTTCATTGCTTGAATTGGCTCAATGAAAAATCATATATTCATGTCACAAAAACGTGGAAATTTATTAAACAATTTAAAACAATTGTTTATATTGAATAACTTTACTCAATATAAAAATTAAATGTTTGTCATGACGTTCCAACCTTGACGCCACCATCCTCAGGTCCAGACACCATCTTCTCTCTTCTTTTCTCGGAAGCACACTTCAATCACCGTTCATCAGATCAACAAACTATTTGCTGCTATCATTCCAGTCCAATCACTGACAACTTCGCCCAAGCCCTCAATGTCCCTCCAACCCGTTCACATGAAATATTTTATGCTCCACTGTCACACTTAAAGTTCCAATTTTGATGTTCTCTCAATATCCATTCCCTAGTAGATGCTTACAAGTCCCCAAAGAAAAAAAACTCCTAACATTAATTGGAGCACGATCCGTTCACGAGCACGGCATCAGTCAGAATGAAATTCTTTCATCCCTCCAAAGCTCGGTTCTTAATTTCGATTGTTTATTTGCAGATAACATTTGATGTACTTTCGTACCTAGCCAATCTCTAAATTTCTTGCAAAACGAACTAGCCGTCTTCACGACTGTCACTGCTTTTTCGGCCAATCCCAGAATTCTATATAAAATTAACTAGCCGTTCCGCGATTGTACTGCATGAATATGTTGACATTGACGACGGCTCGCTTACCGTTGCTATGCTAGCATATTCACATAATTTATTCCCTTTAATTGACGCCATTTATAATAAATATTGTCCCATATTCAGTGACATATTGGTATGTCACAATACTAACGATAAGATTAGATAAAGTAATCGCCGAAATCGTGACTATTGAACCACTGAAGAGCAGGGTTTCACTGCTTTTAGTTTCGCGTTTTTCTTTACATTATTTTTCTTTGATTCTTTAGTATGTATGTTTTAATATTGTTACTATTAAATTACATGCATATATATAATTTGTAAATAAATCATTAAAATTATGTAAATCGAACTATATAATTTTATAATTGGTATCATCCGGGGCGCATCGCCCTCCTTGCCCCCCTCTACCTACGCCACTGTTCAGAAAAATTAGTTTTTGCAAACTACAATTTCGAGACAATCAAAGTAGCCTCGCTATATACATAACCTCCAAATCCTAAACAATTGCGTCAGTTTATTCCTAATATATTTGAATTAACTTGAGGAAAAATTAACAATGAAATCCCTGCCATATTATATTGACAGTACGTATATTGAATTTTTCATTACTTCCATGCTCGTTGTCTGCTAGTGTTGATTTCAATTGTTATTAGTAAGAGTATACTTTACGCAGTATGTTATGATCACATTTGTCGTAGACGTCAAAAGAGGGAGAATGATGCGATCCGTCAATCGAAATCCCGTCATTTGATGCCGCCGCATGAGCAGTACAATTTCTCCCAGAATTGTCGTGTTACGCCTTTCAAATCTACGACTTGCAAGAACTCTGTGTTAATAATTATTTCGATAGAAAGGTGAAGTATTATTTCTCATCAGAAATACACAAAGCATAAATGAAGCTACTTACCGGTTCGTGTTTTTCTAAACCGAGATGTTTTCATATTTTGATACAAGCATAAGCAATTATTTGTTGCCAGAAGTACATAAATGGTTCTATAAGAAATCTTCCCTCTTGAGACGTTAAAACATTGCAATTGAAGAAAAATATGGGAGTACATATTTATAATGATTTAGCATGACGTACATTTTCTTTTTATTTCTAAAATATGGAAAAAGAAAAATGCGCAAGTTGATGGTGAACGCAGAATCTCATTTGCTCACGATGTAGATTCTGACTAAAAATGTTTCCTTAACGAGCAATATTCACTCCAACAAGGTAGTATGTGGATTCTGTCAATTTAAAGATCATGAAAATGTTGATTGGTGAAAATAAAACATATATTTCAATAGACGTTGCCTTTCATAATGTTTAATGCATGCATTCTACTGTTGAATTTTTTAATTCTAATGAAACACCTGGGGTACCATTCAATAAACTATAATCAAAGGTAGCTGTCCCTGTTCTTGAACGAAGAAATCTTGATGCGCTATGTTGGTGCAAAGTATGCAATTAGTTCACCAAAATGGATATCGTGGCAAGATCTTGTGCACATCCCGTACACTAGAGATATGACTCCATGAGCACTCCGGGTACGTTTGCGCGTACATCTCGCGTACATTGGCGCACATGCCAATTTTCGGGAGGGAGGGTTTAAACGTTATTTTCTTAAAACGGCTCCAAATTTTTCAAACGAAAATTGCCTTTTCTAACGAGCTTTAACTTTCTTATAATAATATTTCAGTTCTACCATTCGGAAACAGAAAACTTCGGGCGGCGATATATTGCAGTTGGCAACAGTATGTGGGAAGTCCGAAAAGGTAGGTCAGAGAAAAGAAAGTAGGCAACTAACAAGTACGAGAAAGTCTGTAGCACCACTAGTATAAATAATAATAGGGGGTTCTAACATTACTTTATTAATTGAAAGTATTTTCAATTATGGTAAATAACTGATTTCAAAATAATTTTCTCTAGTTATAAATTAGTTGTTAACTGAAATAATTATATATAATATTTTACGTGTAAAAAAATCTGTTTTCATTACTAGTCATCTCGTTCGGTATGAAAATATAGAACCACGTACGTGAAAAAAGGGTTTAGAAATGGTAATTCGGAGGATATTATTTTTTTAAAAAAATTTCGTTATAGAAATATGTATTTATAAATGAGATTATTTTAAGACTCTAATGATGTCTGACCAATGCAAATGGCGAACGATCTTTCTCTGTTCTGAAGCACGTAAAAAATTCTCTGAGATAGTCTTAAACAAGACATATTGAATGCATTATCGACATAGAAAATTACATTTTGGGACGCTTAGAGTCTGAAGACATTTAAGAAATTTGCCGAGACTATAGTGAGAAAACGAGATTCCATAAGACAAACCATATTTTATATGTACACCTACATGATTTTTTGACTTTAATATCCAATTTCTTTTTATAATATATATCAAATTATTTATCCTCTAAGGTTATTATAAAAAATGCAAACATATAATCAATTATTTATACGTATACAATATTTGCATTGTTACAAATATAGTTCATTTTTTACATTCAAAATATTATAAATAACTTGTGTCGAAAAAAGGGCACTAAACATTTGAGAGCCTAGAGCGCACATAAGTCAAAGTTAGGCATTGCGGATTTAACTTTAATAATTGAGAATATTTATAAGCATAATAAGAAAATAATTTAAAATAATTTGCTTTACGTATAAATTCAATCTAAATTTGAACATTCTTTTTATTATAAAATAATAGGTTGATTATTAAATTAAATGACAGTTTTCACTAAATGGAATATTTATTTTTAGACAAAACAAAATTTACATTAATTCTAGATGCATATAAATATTCTAGTACACACATTAAACCGAACATACATACTTGATCTCTCCCTATAAATATCTTAAATCTTATTAAATCTAAACATAACCTTAGATGATTCTGGCAACAAACTCGTCGCCCTGGCATTAAAAGAAAAATCAGCAAGTTATCGCGCATTATCAAATTACGTATAGACCAATTATGAATTAGACAAATTTCAAAATTACATTGCACAAATACATCCTAATAGCAGATCACAATGGTCAACCATTAAAATATTAGCAAAATCTTATTCCCCTATACCAATCTTAAACAACGGTATCTTACCAATCTTAAACAATCTGCTTATACTGATTTTCAAAAATAAAATTTAATTGCCAGTCACTTAGTCCAAAAGTCATTTACCTCCGACCCTATTATAGATCAAATTTTTAATAAGGAAGTTGAATCTTTCATCTCTTCTCCACTTTGTTCAGTCCCTTCAAAAATAAAATTTTTTCTCCTGTAGAAGTTCAAAAAATAAAACAAAAATTGAATATTCACAAAACATTAGGCTATGACTGAATTACAAACAAAATGATAAAAGAACTTAATTTACAAATCTTATCGAAACTAACAAATATATTCAACTCAATGCTTCGTATTTCTTATTTTCCACAATCGTGGAAATTAGCATACGTTATCCCCCAACCAGGCAAGGATCCTCATTTCCCTTTAAACTACAGACCTATTAGGCTCTATCTTCATTATATAATGTTTTTAAAAACTATTACACTCTCGTCTTTTATCCTACATTAACTCAATACAAGCTATTCCAAATTACCAATTTGATTTTCGTTCTCATTATTCGACCTCTCACCAATTACTACGTGTTTCTGAATTAATAGCTCAAAACCTTCATCAAAAGGAACATACAATTGGAATTTTCCTGGATATTACCAAAGCATTTGACAAAGTATTGAAAATAAATTTTTACGGAAAATTCTATAGGCTGAATGGTTCATCTCCAACAGACAAATTCATAAAGAATTACAAATTGAACTAATTAAAACATTCATCACTAATCAATCTTCCAAATTCTTCAACTCTTTAAAAAAATCCTGTTCATCAACATTTCGATCTGGGAAAAAATTATCACATTAAATGAAATCGCTCCCGCTTCCCCAAAGATATTTTTCACCCTCCATAAATAATTATCTACTTTACTACTCAATAATACCTTCTCTTAAAACTGTAAATTTATAATAAAAACTAATTAATACTTATTAAAATCAAATTTTACTCGAAATTATTATTAAAATAAAATCATGATTAACTGTAATTATGATATTAATTTCTGGCATCTCCAAAAAGTTATGTACAAATTTATTCATCATCCTCAAAATGGTAAAATTGAACTTATATATATATATATATATATATATAAATTACATTATAAAGATTTTTTATACATGATCAGGACTGGTAAGATTGCTGTCGAAGGTTTAACTTCCGTTGTTTTCGATCTAAAGTCGTCCATCTGGAACCACGTCTTATTTCTTTTGACAAATGAAACGAAGTGTCCTATAACTTTTTCGCTTAACTTTTGCCTTCCATCTTTAGGACTACGGTATTCAATTACTCCAATTAATTTATATGTATATGTTGTAATTAATGGCATTGCCAAGGTTTCTTTGATTCCATTCAAAATCTGAAATTTTGGAGTAAAATTGTCTTGTATCTCCAATGTAAAAATCGTTCCTGTAATACAAACATATGCACATTATAACATAATCAAGTATTAATTAAATATGTAAACAAGTATTATCAAAAATGTTTGTTGAAGGATATAGGGTATATCCACCAGTGAATGACTGATTCGAATTTGGTCTCAGGAAATGACAACTTGAAACGAATTGTCAGTAATTGTCACTCTAATGTAACGGTCATTGACACCTACACCTACAGTCAAATGACATCTACATGGTCATTTACTTGTGTCATTTACATAGTTTTGTTCAATTTCACATACAACGTATAACACACACACACACACACACACACACACACGCACACACACACACACCACACACACCACACACACCACACACACACACACACACAACGCAATTTTATTAGGTAATTATAAAAATAAGTACTAAAAAAAAAATTAAAAAAACAAAATGGCATGTCTAATGTACCTGTGTCGTGAATATTAGTTGTTGATTTACCACTGCAGTTCATGCAACTCTTTTCTAGGAAAAGATGCATTAATTCTTCTTGCAGTTTGTTTTCGAAATCTGGCGATAGAAGGCTACTTTGTATTGTAATTGTAGTTTGATTCGAGAAAAAGTCATCACAACCCTTGTTGCAATGATTGCTTATTGTCATACTTGGCTGATTAATTAATAAATGTTCTGCTATTTGGCCTGGATTTGACGTACACATAAGTTGAGCAGAGTTTCCTGGTAGATCTGATAAAACTGATAATTTATCATGTTTCAGTAACTCTGCTCGTTGCTTGTATGTTTTACATGTAACACCCGTTTTCTTTGTATCCAGGATCATTTTCAACAATGGAGTATTTTGTCCGTCTGGCAAATTTTCAATCCAAGGATTGTCTATTTCTTCTGTTATTAAAATTTGAAATAATGCATCGAAGGCACAAGTATTTCTTAATGCGTAAGATTTTCCTTCGATCACTGCGCCTCACATTTGTTAAATTTCCATTCCTTAATAATGGAATTTTGTTCAGCTTTGGTGAATAATGAAGTCTGTTTCATGAAAATGTCTATTAATATATTTAGACTTTCTCTTTGTATTGTCAGTAGATTTCGAGACCAGGCCCATCCAGTCGTCCTTTTCGTTCAATGAAATTATTTTATTAACTGATTGTTGCCTGAAGCCATGACATGCAACACAAATTCGCCTTTCTCCATACCCTTCTTCTTCTCCTTGAATTGGTAGGGAACACTCAACCAATAGGTGCACATTTTGTTACAAATAATACATTTATGAGCACCTGTCGCTTTATGTGCATTCCTGCACACTAAACATAGGATGTTTTCACCCTGTACCTGTTAATAATTTAAATGAAATTTACAATAAAAAATAGATTTATATATAAACATATTAATTTATTTGGATAATATATTATAGATAGAAAATGAAATCTTTGCAACTATATTTTAAGGAGTTACACATACCGATTCAATTCTGGAGCCACTCTCTTCTTCTATCACCGTTTCGTCTTCTACATCTTGAATATCATTATTCTCAAGTCTGTCTTGTTTATCTTCCTCAATTACTGTGCCTTTATCTGGCTGGATTTTGTTCTGCGTTGTTATAACTCTTGTAGAAATGCTTTCACCCTGCAGCTATTAATAATTTAAATGCAATTGTTATTTATTAAAAAATTTATTTATATATAAACATCATAATTCATTTGAGTAACTTATTATACCAAAATATGAAATCTTTGCAACAATATTTCAAGAATTACACTTACCAATTCAATTCTGGAAACATTTTCTTCTTCTATCATTGATACATCTTCATCAATAACTTTCTCTTTATCTCCCAGGATTTTGTTCTGCCTTGCTGTAACAATTTTATTTTTACCATCAATGTATTGGATATGAGTATTAATAAAATCATCGATTCGAAGATTAGATTTTTGGCGTAATAAACGATTTTTTAAATCGTTAAAATCTTGCTCCACTGAGGCGCTTGATGGAGGTACTCGGCCATAACAAACTTATCTCTTGCCACACATGTCCACAGACAAATTGTGGAACAATGCTTCACCAATTTATCTGCAAGATCATCGTTCCGATGAGCATTCAAATCTTCTCCCAATTCTTCAGCGGAACGCTTCACATCGTCGTCGATCGATTTTGCCCACTCGTAACAAGAAGTTTGGACGTGCTGGTCATCATTGTATATTCGGACATTATCATAATGTTCTGAAAATTAATATATTGAATTAATTGAATAAAACGGAAAACTAAAATCTTTTCCGTACAATTTGTTTTTCTTTGAAAATAATTCTCAAAGATAGATAATAAATGTAAATGCTTTAAGAATTAAATATCTTAATAACTAAAGAAATGTGTAAACATTCACATGTATTCTAATTTATAAAGTAATAAAAATGTTTAAAATATTTTTTAACATTTTGTTCGAAAGTGTATATTTTGAATTATATTCCAGATACATTATATTATCTACAGTATCATTATATAATTTAAAATACCTTGTTCTGTGTGAGAAAGTGTTCCACTTTCGTGAAGGATTCATCCATTTGCGAGTTGCCAGTATTGAATGAATTACCAATTAATAACTTTTCAATTCATTTTTCGATTTTGTAAGCCGTCTCTTCTCCATTAGACTTTCGTCCTTGATAAACGCTTCGACATACGAGTAAAATCAGTTTCAGCACTTTCCCTGCTTCATCAAAATTTGAGCTGACGATTAATTTTCCAATAGCAGCAACGTACAATGTTTTTACTTGCTTATGCGCAGTTTTCAGGAAATTGCAGTATATCTTAACAATATGCGCTACATCAATGCGAATGTATGTCTCTGGCAATGTACCGTTCTTGCAGAGATCTGAATAATCACATAACGACTTACAAGATGTAAATGCATTTGTTACTGCATTGAGCAAGGCTTTGGAACAATCTGTTGCTACTTCCCAGGTGGAGGAGCTCCAAGCAATCCACTCCTTCAACCAAAATTCAATTTTGGTCGTAGTGTGCGATTGTGGTTGTATTCTTCTTGTTCGCCCGTTCTTATCACGCATTCATATATAAATAAAAGTGATAATTTGTTCGAGTCACTTGTTTGCACATTTTTCGCAAAGTTACCAGTAGCATCGATTGCAATGCAACCTTGTGGATGTTTGCGAATATACGCCCGATAGATATTTAGTTGACTCGCTGTCCAATAATGGACAAAAAGGGCGATAGACCAATACAGTGGATGGAGCCTCTTAATTGTTGTTCCTTTAGCAATTCCAGAGATCTCACTGGGTCTTTGTCGAGATGATTCTTCCTTGCGTACTCGCTCTTGGCTAATTTAAACACGAAGTTCAATACAGAATCGCAGGCTCTTGGTTATCTCCAGTTTTCATGTTTTTTCGGCTTCTTGAACTCTATATACAGTGGCATATTTATCTGCATCATAACACAATATTATTATTAAAGAGAGAAAATAAATTAATATTTTTTCTACTGAATTCAGTATATTTTTAAAATTTTACTTTAAAAAGGATCGAACACTCTAACATTGATAGATATGTACTCAATATTCTTGGGACGTTAACAAATAGTAGAGACTGCGTGACTGGCACATCATTTAACCATTTCAGTCACCGTGTATGTTATAATGTACACCCACGAGCGATGAATCGTGCCAACTGTCTTTGTAACCTTGGTTCATTCACATATCTACCCTTTGATTCTAAAAGATCTACTCAAATATTGCATTTTAAAAATACCTAGTTACATTTTATACTTTAAAAAGACCAGTCAAGTTTTGCATTCTAAGAAAACCTAGTCAAGGTTTTCATTTAAGAAGAACAGAGTTAAAAGAAAATTCTTATCATGTCCTTAACGTTCAATTTGTAAATGTCAAAAATATTTTAATTAGAATTTATAAGTATTCATTTATACATGTGAATAATATGTGAATCTAGCAGTATTGTTGCAATGACAACACGAATTATTTCAGGGCTTGGAGTAGCCTAGGTCTTTTACATGTAAAGATATTATTTGATTTGTTGTATATAGTTGTATTTATCTGTTTAATTATACAAAAATGTGTTCGTTTAATGATTAAAAATAATTTAAATTGTTACGCAATTTACAGACATTTTGTGGATGAGATGCAACGTAAATAATTTCTTCAAAACTAAACATAGCAGTACAGAAGAGAAATTTAAATATTAATAAAATAGATGTCTAAATTTTTTAATATTCTCAAAAACGTTTCTATTTTTAAATTTCATAATTTCAGAAAAATTCAAAAATTGAAAAATATCAGAAGTTAACTCATGTAGAAATGTTTTGCTGCAAATAGTCTGAAGAACTCTGAAAATACATTTTAAATTGGGCTAAAAAAGTCTGGAATGTTCCAATTTTTCGAGTTTGCCAGCATACTTCATAATTAACATGTTGTAACGGGTCGGAACCCTTCCTTTCTAGCTACTTATACATCTATAAATAGGCCCTATTAATCACAGCCCCACCGTTGGGCCGCCACTATAATAGGTTCTCTCCTCCTTACTTCTTTTATCTATTCTATTTGCCCTGCTCTAGCCCTTCTTACAAACAAACCAATAAACATTAGCCTCGCGTTGGGTTGCCACATATGATAACTTTCCCCCTTTTTCTACTCACAATTGCCCCTCTGCTAGCTTACCTGGTCCTTTCACTCACCTGGGCGTGGTCTGCGGTGCGTCTGTACAGACGCGAGCAAGTACTGCGCTCACGCGCGTGGATCAGTCTAATACTACGTAAATGATGGTGAAACCATTGATTTTCCGAATCGGCCCCAAAATGGCCATGAAGTTTATTCAATTGCCTTCGTTATCAGTTCTTTTCAATTTCCACTATTTGAGTGCCGCAACGGCAATGGTACCTCTGACGGCACACATCAATACACCAGCATCAAAAACAACAACAAAATAAACACTTCTCCTCCTCAATAAACAATACATAGATATATAAATACTCTTTCGTTCACAAACTATTTAAAACAAAAAAAAAAACAAACAAATACCATTCACGCATATACATAACCCAGAATGCATTCTGTCGAGATTTTTCGTCTTAAAATCTACCAATTACCAGCTTGGTCTTCGACAGAGCTTTCTTCCATCAAAACTAAACAAACAAATGTCAAATGCTTTGGCTCGTATACTGTTGCCTCGCATGAATCTGCGTGTCTGGAGTGATTACTCACGCCAACAGCGCCTCCGTTGTCGCCATCATATCCGGACACTCACACACACAGTTGACTCATGCTGTCGGGTTCACGCTGCCATCTTATTTTTATAAACCCTCAAATTTTAAATTTCACCGAGTTCCGAATTAAATTTCGCGCCTCTTATTTTCATGCAACTCGCGCTCGCCACGTTGCAAAACTTCTCGTACCGCCGCTCGCTCTCGCAAGTCAGCGGGCGTTGCCGAATTCGGAATAGTTCCAAAAAATTCCCTTTTCTTTTTACGAAAATCTCCTTCCATGACTGTTACACACCGTACTTAAAATATTTCCGGTTACTCTATCGGATGATGCTCGTAACTTCCGCACTTTACAAAAATTTTTTAAGAATCGCCTACGCGAACATACATCCTACTCTCACCGAGTCCAGACACATTCTGACGATCTTGTTCAACCTAGCATTGTTATCCTTGCTTCAGCACTTTCCGATCGCTCGATAACTGACGATCAGCGTCACATAGTTCTCTTAAAATGTTTAATTTCTAACGTTTT
Source organism: Teleogryllus oceanicus (assembly GCA_964035755.1). Lineage (NCBI taxonomy): Eukaryota > Metazoa > Arthropoda > Insecta > Orthoptera > Gryllidae > Teleogryllus > Teleogryllus oceanicus. Next base: position 56,230,132 of record CAXIVR010000008.1, read on the forward strand.
CCGAAACACATTATTCTCGTTTTGGTTTGATAAAATTCTCGGCAATTTCCTAAAATTTGATGTTCTCCTCTTGTTTTCTTTTGTCAAAATCCTTTTATTTTCCCTGTTTTCCGTTTTTGACTGTAGAAATGGAACGCACTGCATTGTTCGCTAATCCTTCGTCTTGCTTGAATTAATTTACCTGTGTTATTAAAATTTCGATACTTCCCGTCAAGATATTTAAATGGGAGTAAATTTTATCTGATCACAGCTAATTTTCTTGTTTACCTCGAAAGTCTGAATTCGATATGTTATCGCGTTTTCTTGCAGTATACGAAAAACCTCTTCTTTATATGCGTTTCATCGCTCCAACAATGGACTCCATTAATATTTTCCTTAATACAAACATGCAAAATATGAAAATTTCAATAACTTTTATTGCCTGACGCGATTTCACTGGGATAACTTTCAAAATGTTTCTAAATCATAGCCGGATCTAATGTTTATAGTCCAAACTCGCACAAGCATCGGGTTCGCTTTGTTCTCTTCTTTACTCGGTTTTATTTTTTTTACTATGGCGTCTTTGTGTAAATGTTTTGAACCGTTTATCATGCAAATGCATACCATTGGGGATCGTGTAAATCATTACATGCCCCGCCTAAGATGTTGCGCAGTTCTGACGCCAACATCTAAAGCTTTGCTTGCTTTTGTTCCCCTTCTACTGTACTCACTACGTTTGACCTTGACCGTGAACTTGAAGCTCGTTAACAATGCTCGTGGAGTATACACAACACACGTACTTGGCAAAGTCGCGACGGACGAACCTGCCAATGTTTACTTAGCACTACATAGGCTCGTAGCACGTCGTCTCTACTCGCACTTGTCACTGTGCCTGCACTCTTACACCACAATAAATCGTTTCTTTCCATAGATAATACTTACAACTACTTACTGCTAAACAATCTTCGTACTTGCTCATAAAGAAATACTTACAACTAATCTTAACCTAAACACTTTGCATAGAAATAACACATACACACTATTCCACTACCTTTCCTCTGAATCAACGCACCTTTCGTCACCTGACATCAAACTATCTGTGTCTTGTAAGGTTTAATGTTATATACATTTTGAACCTATTTCCTGCCCATCGTTTTCAACAAAACATTTATATTGTTCAGTACCCCTTTCACCTTGTACGGACCGTCATAGATGGAAGAACTTCGAAACAATTTCTGGTCGGAGGAAGACGATGTGCGAACGGATCAAAACTTCGTCCCCTACACTAAACGTTCCCCGATAGAAATGTCCTGGCCCTTTTCCGCAGCTTGGCCGATTTCTTCAACTGGTCGTACACTATCTGGTTATTGGCAGTCACCGTTGGTAATCCACTAATCTCCGGTGGTATCTTCCTGCGTCAAACGTCTTAACTTCTACGCCGAAATGTACCTCCACGGCGTCGAATGGGTGCTGGAGTGGCACAGCGTTCAGAACCTCGTTCAAACGGGTACCGCCTCGAACCATGCTTTGTGGTTTTCAGCCATACACGCGAAAGAACCGCGACAACTCCCTCAAATTTGAAACTATATAACGCTGACTGTCAGCTTCGACCTCTATCTGCCAGTACGCGGATGAAAATCAGCACTGAAGATAGTACCCCCAACTTCATCACCATCTCATTTATCGTAGGTGGCGTCTCGTACCGTGGAATAGTAACCGCGTTTAATTTTCTCGCATCCAGGCAGATGCAATCTCCGTTCCTTTTATTACCGACCAATGGACTGACATCGAGGTAATTGCCCTCTTATTACTCCTTTCTTCCATTTCCTCCACTAACTTGCGCACCTGTTCTACGTACATTTGCGGTACGGATATTGCCTGGCAGTAAACGGTGTATGTCCTGAGCTGTAACGAAAACTTGAGCCTTTCACCGGCTCGACGATTCTCCGAAATTTCTGCGAATCTCGCAACAGTTGTCGAATTCTTGCGGACAGTCTCCCAAGTCACGGACTCCTTCGCGGCCCTATCCACTTCTGGAGGATCTCTTCCTAACGGCCAGCATCTATCCCCTGCGACCTCCGCCTCATCAAGTTCAGCGACACTGGACTGCTTCCAATAGAACTCTCGATCGTAGCGTCACTTTCCGCACCTACGTCGACGACGGCTAGTAAGCCCCAATGCGTCCATCCCAACGATGACGTCACGGATCAGCCTCGAATGACGACTGCTGCTGCCTCAATGGTCACCCCTCGACATCAATCTCTAACCAGACTTGTTTCCCGGTGGTATTCGCCGCTTTTCGGTTTGCCATCATGACTTCAGTTTCCGCTCAGTAATTCAACTAACATACGCCCTTCCTTCAGTACTTTATTACAGAACTCTTTCCGACACTGCACTCACACTACTGCCTGAGTCTACAGCGCTCGTACTTCTCTCCAGCATCACCTCGCAATAATAGACATTGGCTGGTTCACCCCTCACTTACGCTTCTTCCGAACAATTCATCCCCTTCAACGATGATCGTTGCGCAGCTATCACTGTCACGGTATCGTCGCTATCCTCCTCGTTTGGTTGAGCCACCTGTTCGTCCCAAACGTTTCTATTTCCTGTCTTCCTTCTTTCTTCTCCCACCTATCTGGTATTGCGCCTGCTTCAATTACCTGACTTCTTTCTTCTCGCACCATTCGTTCATCCCCGAGCTTGCCTATATCCTCTTTCGGCTTCGGTTTGTTTTGTGCCTGTCCATTACGCGATTGTGCTTGCTACTGGATTTATCATCACCACGGACTTCAATTGCGCATACGTTCTCCTGCCGATATCCTCCCCCATAATACCGATTATTCCTATTCCCGTTGCTGGAACTGACCGCGTCCCTCCTGCGCGTCTTGCTCATTTCCGTCGTTCGCCTGGTCGAATCTGCTCACCCGCTCGATCAGCGCGTCGATGGTATCTGGCATGTTGTTCCACAATAGGTTTCGAATGCCGTTCGGCATCTGTCGGATTAGAATTCTATAATTTCGGCCGGGTTAAAGTCCTCGCTGCACACCTTAAATGCGCTTACTTTTCGCGTACAAAGTCACTCATGCTTTCGAACTTCCCTTCCTATAGCGTTCTGACATCAACCTATACCAGCTCAGATTTGTAGTGCTGATTCAATATCTTTCAAAATTTGGCGCGCCATTCCCGTATGTCGTGGCGTCGGCGTCAAAGCGCCACCAATACTGCGCCTTGAACTTAACGCCTCTTCGACAGATCTTAATTTCATCCCATCCGGTATATTGTTTACACTGAAGTAATTCTCTGCGCGGTTAGAACGAATGCGCAGCTCCTTGCTTTCGCTCATGGAATCGTAAATAATTGGGTAACGTGGGATGCCTATCTACCACCGTTGCCATTTACCCTACGCGCGGTGAACACCTGTCGTTCAAGTTCCTCGATCTTGCGAAGAATTGCTTCGTCGATTTCGGCTGTCGGCCCTGCGCCTACCGATTTTAAATTGTCGATTTCGGCCTGGATTGTCGATCGAATATTTTCGTCCATCCCCAGACCGATTCCTCAATTTTTCCAATCCGAGCGTCCTGTCGCGTGATGTTTCCCTGCATTTTGAACGTCCGGCGACGTCAACTAAACGCTCCTTGCGAGTGCACCGATTGTTGCAAGGTGCCCACTGTCGACCACTCCCCACTTCGGAACTAATCTGTTGGTTAACCACTTCTTGACCACGCAACACGTTTCAAGTTTCTCTTCTATATTTTTAGCGTTCGCTTCTAATTGCGACAACCGCGCAGCTGATTCACTTTAAATGCGTTAACTTCTTCGCGAATACTCGAAACTGTCGAATGCAATTCCTGCAACTTACTTAACGTGGAATTTATTGATCGGTTCTGCTCAGCCACCTCCTCAAATTTATTCTGAACGTTACTTTCCATCTAGCGCTCGTTCTTCTATCTTGGCCTGCATCTCTTCAAATTCTCCTAGCTACTCGAATGTTATCGCTTTCATTCCTTGCATGAATTGAAACAACTTGCCATCGTAGGTTCCGGCGTCCTCTGTTCCTCCGCTGGAACTCTCTGCTGCTGTCTGACCATTGCTGCCCTGCATTAATTTGCAATGTTACCTCCCTTCTACCTCTAATTCGTCTAATGTTGATTTCGTCGTCCCCTCTCGAACGAATAGTTTCAGAGTCCGACGCGTCTCGTACACTGACCATTTACCGCTTCTCGTCTCCATAGCGACTGACACTGATAACGATTACTACGTTAACACCACTGATCCACACGTTGCTTGGTACCTGCTCAACCACAGCCCACCACGTTGGTCGCCACTTGAACGGGTCAGGACCCTCCTTTCTAGCTACTTATACATCTATAAATAGGCCTATTAATCACAGCCCCACCGTTGGTCGCCACTATAATAGGGTTCTCTCTCCTCCTTACTTCTTTTATCTATTCTGTTTGCCCTGCTCTAGCCCTTCTTACAAACAAACCAATAAGCATTAGCCTCGCGTTGGGTTGCCACATGATAACTTTCCCTTTTTCTACTCACAATTGCCCTCTGCTAGCTTACCTGGTCCTTTCACTCACCCTGGGCGTGGTCTGCGGTGCGTCTGTACAGACGCGAGGCAAGATACTCGCGCCCACGCGCGTGGATCAGTCCAATACTACGTAAATGATGGTAGAAAAACACATTGATTTTCCGAATCATGACCCCCAAATGACAGAAGTTTATTCAATTGCCTTCGTTATCAAGTTCTTTTCAATTTCCACTATTTGCTGCAACGGCAATGGTACCTCTGACGGCACACATCAATACAAGCCAGCATCAAAACAACAACAAAATAAACACTTCTCCTCCTCAATAAACAATACATAGATATATAAATACTCTTTCGTTCACAAAACTATTTCAAACAAAAAAAAACAAACAAAAATACCATTCACGCATATACATAAACCCCAGAATGCATTCTGTCGAGATTTTTCGTCTTAAAATCTACCAATTACACGGCTTAGTCTTCGACAGAGCTTTCTTCCATCAAAACTAAACAAACAAATGTCAAAATGCTGGCTCCGTATACTTTGCCTCCGCGATGAATCTGCGTGTCTGGGTGATTACTCACGCCAACAGCGCCCTCGTTGTCGCCATCATATCGGACACTCACACGCACACAGTTGACTCATGCTGTCGGAGTTCACGCTGCCATCTTATTTTTTATAAACCCTCCAAATTGTTAAATTTCACGGTTCGAATTAAATTTCGCGCCTCTTATTATTCATGCAACGTCGCGCTCGCCACCGTTGCAAAACTTCTCGCGCCGCTCGCTCTCGCAAGTCCAGCGAGGCGTTGCCGAATTCAGATAGTTCCAAAAATTCCCTTTCTTTTTACGAAAATCTCCTTCCATGACTGTTACACACCGTACTTAAAATATTTCCGGTTACTCTATCGGATGATGCTCGTAACTTCCGCACTTTACAAAAATTTTTAGAATCGCCTACGCGAACATACATCTCTCTCACCGAGTCCAGACACATTCTGACGAATCTTGTTCAACCTAGCATTGTTATCCTTGCTTAGCCTTTTTCCGATCGCTCGATAACTGACGATCGCGTCACCTGGTTCTCTTAAAATATTTAATTTCTAACGTTTTCGAAACACATTATTCTCGTTTTGGTTTTGATAAAATTCTCAGCAATTTCCTAAAATTTGATGTTCTCCTCTTGTTTTCTTTGTCAAAATCCTTTTATTTTCCCTGTTTTCCGTTTTTACTGTGAAATGGAACGCACTGCATTTGTTCGCTAATCCTTCGTCTTGCTTGAATTAATTTACCTGTATTAAAATTTCGATACTTCCGTCAGATATTTAAATGGGTAAATTTTATCTGATGCAGCTAATTTTCTTGTTTTACCTCCGAAAGTCTGAATTCGATATGTTATCGCGTTTTCTTGCAGTATCGAAAAACCTCTTCTTTATATGCGTTTCATCGCTCCAACAATGGACTCCATTAATATTTTCCTTAATACAAACATACAAATGTAGAAATTTAATAACTTTTATTGCCTGACCGATTTCACTGGGATAACTTTCAAATGTTTCTAAATCATAGCGGATCTATGTTTATAGTCCAAACTCGCACAAGCATCAGGTTCGCTTTGTTCTCTTCTTTACTCAGTTTTATTTTTTTTACTATGGCGTCTTTGCTGTAAATGTTTGAACCGTTTATCATGCAAATGCATACCATTGGGGATCGTGTAAATCATTACAATGTTAAGTCTGAAAAAGTCTGAAATGTTATAAAGATAATCATTTTTACTAAAAAGTTAGTAAAATAGAATGCAAAACTTGACCAGCAGTTTTAGAAAAAACCTGAGTACATAGTTTTAGAATGGAAAATTCTAGATCTTTATAAATGCAAACTTAACTTAATTTTGCAATAAATGCAAAATGATAGAGTCATTATATAATGCAAATGCTGACTAGAGTCTTTTCAGAATGCAAATGTTGACTAGGTCTTTTAGAACGCAAACATCGACTAGGTCGTTTTAGAATTGTATTATCAATAGGAAGAAACAAGATAATTAACATAAGACCGATTGCATATTCAGCTTAACAGTGAAATTCATGAAATATTAAAAGGCATCTCAACAATAAAAGCTTAAATTTTAGTATTCCTCATTCATGAGATTTTTAAATTAGGAGAAATGACCTTGAAAGCAAGTTAAGATATACAATGTGTAGAATATATCCAGTCTTTGGCGTTGATGCTCTGCTGAACCGCGAGGTGAAGAGGGCGCAGGAGGCGATTATTGGATTTGTTTCAGATGACCTGCCTTCATCGTCTGTGTAAACCACCTCCTTTCAGTTTCCACACTATTCCCTCTTTGAGGCCCACCAAGTTAGCATAGCAATGTTTAAAAAAATATTGAAATTAGACTCAAAATTTGTCTTTTTTGTTGCTAACTTGTTACACAAAAATTACATTGGTCCTCATTTGACCCTGTTATTAAACATAAGGCTAACTTGACATCAAATTAGCACCGCAATTACAAAAAAAACTAAGAAATTACAGAGATAAATAAAAATAAGTACATGGAAAGTTGTTGCTTTTCTGTTGTTAATTATTTTCCTAAAAGCAAGTTTCGTTTATATACAATTTCACCATAAACGCGAAATTACGCTATTTGATTTTATAGAGATGCAATTTTCATTGATGTCACTCACCGGACTGATCACAATATTAATAAAGTAGAATCTAAAAAAATATCTAAATACACTCCGCTTGCTATAGAAAATAAGGAAATGTATAAACTCAATTAATAAATAATACTAAAAGTAATCACAGCAATTGGTTTGGTCAACAAAAATTTGAAGAGATACTTGGAAACAGTTGGCGTAGACCCTAGTATTATAATTCCAAGGATTTTGTGATTCTGGAAACATGTAGAATTGTTCGCTCTTTTGAATCAACACTAGCATTGCTTAAGTCTATGCTTAAGGCCTCACAAAGAGTTAACACCCGAGATAAACTCTGAGACAATAATAATAATAATAATAATAATAATAATAATAATAATAATAATAATAATGAAGTAACTGGCTTCACTCGTTCTTCAAATTAACCTATCCTTAATCACTGACTTTACAAACTAGTTGTAGAGAAGTATTTTAAAATAAAACACTTATGTTCATAATTTGTTTGTATAAAGTTCTAATAAGTTACCTGTTTCATATAAATATTTGCCAATTCTCTCGTTCTTCGCCTTTCAAATGCCTTTCCATGTTCCATCACCTTCGTAATATAGTAAACAATTTTATAACTTCATCGTCTAATGACGGAATTTCTCCACGCAAAAGCGAACCAACTTGCAATGGCCTGAAAAATTGGCCATGTTGGACGTCGAATAAATTCTGTGATTTTGAACTGATACCCATTTTATGCCACTTTGATCAAACGATGGATATTAATTTTTCCATTCGCCTGATTTAAAACTATGTATGTTCTGTGGAGCAAATGCGGCCTGTTTTTCAGTTCTAAATAAAAACAAATAAATTCTTTAATAAATTTCATATATTCTATATTTATTAAAACATTTTATAATTTTAATGTCGATTTTGCTAACTTTAACTTTAACTACATTGAACAATTAAAGGAGTTTAGAATATTGTTGAAATCAACGATTACTTACCTTTTCACAGTTTTCTGTACAATCAGATTATCCAGTTCTTTCTTGCTTATATAAATGATGACCTTTTTTTCGGAAAATGAGATGTCACTATCTGAGTCACTAGAAATATCCATTGTTGTCTGGACGAGTCTTTCGTTGTCATCATCGACATCGATGATTTTCGTTTAACGCCTTTTCTGGTTGGACTATGCATATAATGATGATGCGGATTTATTCAGTTTATCCCAATTATTTTCCAAATTTCGCGTTTTGAAACTAATTTATTATTTTAACCAAGAGCTCTTTATTTTCCAATAATTACTTGATCAATTTTGTCTTGATCAAGATAATGGACAACCAACTTTTCGTGACATCTGCGACAATTATAAAATTTAAAACATAACCGTTAATTACAACGACTTAGAATAACAAAACCGACACCACGATACGCAATTCAGTTTATTATCACCTTTAAAACAATCTAAAACCATATAACAAATAACTCTACCTCTCTATATTATTCGGTAAAATGAAAGATTCAAAGTGTTAAAATATATCCCTTCCTATAACAAACGTATTCTCGTCTTAGCAGGCGCGTCAAACTGTGCCACCACGACCTACTATTGCTCTACCACTCTCAAAAAAACCTTCCACTGCGCATGCCCGAACGTAATATTTCCCCGCCTGCATGCGCTCTTTGTCACAACATAGTGTCTTTCTCTCGTGGGTCGCGCGGTGTAATTCAACACTGCGAGTTTGGTGATAACAAACTGATGAGTGAGATGGATCAGACGAAAGGCACCTTTCGTGTTTCCACAGTAGGAGGTGTCAAGCGATCAACAGAAAATAAGTAGTGTCTTGAAGAAAGAGTTTCGGCTCAGTCCTGTTTGACCGTGGCTACTGAGCAGTGACAGTGTGCTTTACAGAGCTGCTGTTATTCTAAAAACCAATTATTACAAATAATTCAAAGTATATCACTGAAAAACGTTTGGTCGTTGATCAAATAATCATTGAACATGGCCACATTCCTCTCCGTCTTCCACCGTACCATCCTAGTCTAAATCCAATAGAACATGTTGGGAATTTATAAAGGGCGCAGCAGCGAAACAATCGGAGCATCCTTAAGAAAAGGAAACGTTTTGCGAGAAGCGTTTGCACAATACAGTGCTGAGCAATGGAAGAATACTGCGAGCATGTAAGGAATAGAGTGATAACTAATTCACAATGTGATGGACCAGCAAACGATGTATTCTTTCTTTGGACACTCCTGGGAGTGCGAGTTCCTCTTTTGATGAGAGGGCAGTGATGACAGTGACGGTCAGCGCGATCGCTGCGTCTCGCAGTCGCCTCTCCTTGTCGCCTACGCTTCTTATCGCCGAGGGAAATCTCAGATGCCACAGGGTGGGGGCAATCTCCGAGACTTTACCAAAGGTAGGTCCGCCATGATGTTTTTTTGCGAGCGGTTCAGCTATAGCCCGCACTTGCAGGCATGGGGGAAATAACCACGCTCCCAACATTTTCGCCTGATCCCTGGGCTCAAACGTGATTGGCTGCTTCTGCGCATCCTCCGGAACGCTACACATATGTCCAGCATGCTTGAAGGTACAGTACTGGAAACATAAATTGATCGCGGCCGTCTGCGGCTAAGTTCAGCCTTTGCACGGCTTGGCCAGCCCTTGTCATGACGAAACATCGCAGGCGGGCCTCAAGCTATCGTAGTCAATCTCAACGCAGGGGGGAGTGCCCTAACAAAATTGCGTCGTACAAAATGGCGGGCGCCGCCAGTTCAGATGTGGAAGTATTTTCAAATAAAACTACTTGATAAATAAAATAACACTAATTTTAGAACAATTACGTTCTTATAGTTTAAATTCCAATATTCTTGTCCAAACGCAATTTATGAACTTTATCAAATGACCAGTTTACTACAGAATTTTGCGATAAGAAAAACGATTATAATTGCATATTTTCAATTGTTCATATGTATATTACATTTGCAAAAATGCAAAATACTGTCTTTCTCGAATCGTTAGGACTGCTAGGAAACATTTCAATAAAAGAAAGTAAAATTCAAAAGACCAGCTGTATATTTATCATTAAAGTTACAATTAAGCTAGATATTAAGCAATTAATTTGCATCTCATGTCAAAATTGTTATTTTGCTATCATCAAATCAGAGACAATTGGACACTCCCAGCAGGAATAAGCGCATTGGGAATTGTTTAAAATTGATCAATTGTTGCAAATTTTAATTGCAGTTTTGGTTCTGGGACATCAGAAAACCCTTCATTTAGAATTGCAAAATTTGGAAATTGTTTATAATTTTAAATTTTACAAAAAGTATTGCTTTTAAAATTGCCTTTAAACGAGATGTAAATTGCGCAATCCGATTAGCGCTTTCTTTCGTTTCGAGATACGTAATTGTTTATAAAAATTGCATTCATGACAACTGTTTTGGCAGTTCCCACGTTAGCTTTTCTACAAGCCGTTTTGCAACGGCTCGCTTAGTTTCTCCGGCAAATCATTTGAAGTTCCTAACGGAGTGGAGGGACAACGCAGCTGCGCTTGCATTAATTGCCACTTAAATTGTTGCTGGTTAGATGATTCCTGGTTTTCCAGCTCCTTAATTTTTCATTTTATTCTAAATACTTTTAAGTTCCATTTGTTTAACAATTACAGCATATATTTTAAAATCAACTCAGTCGGCTGAACAATCTTCAACTTGGGAGCAAGAAGAGTCATCAATTGGCTTCAGAAATACCCCCGGTGAAAATTGCGTCCTTCCTCACACGTTTCAAGACGAAATAGCCTGAGCTTGTAGCGTAAATCGTAACAGTCCTTTCCCTCGAGAAAGCCTTATCCACCTTCTTAGGAAGACAACTTTCATATAAATTGTGAAAAATTTTCAAATTAAATATACAAGAAAACAATAATTTTGCATTAATTGTCTTGACGTATAAATATAGACATTAAAGCTTCCGCTCCTCAGTATTCACACCTCCAATACGAAAAACATTGTTATAACATTCACATTTCATTCTAATCATGAGTCTGCTGCCTTTAGAAGCATATAGCATCAGCAAGGAATATGCGAAAAAGTAATATTGTATTTACATTTGTTTATTTATGGACATTTGTAATTGAAGGAATGTGAACTTACGTAGGCAGTTAAGAAAATTTCAATGAAGGTGCAAAGTTTGCAAATAAACATGTTTTTAAAATTCAATTATTCCAAGTTCAGAATAATTCCTAGACGCATTCTTTTCCATTTCGACACTAACACACCAATGATTTTTGTCACTACCCTTGTTTGAGGTCATCAGCTTATCGCGTCAAAATCTTGGAAGATGCCCCTGAGCATTTTCAAACTTTTTCAGCGCCTCCAAAGCTTTTCAGCCTACATGTGTAACACAGTCAGACATCCGCCAACGTCGGAACTCGAACTCTAGGGCCTCGCGGTCATTAACGTTACAGGGAAAACTGTAACGATGCCACTGAGCTATCGCAACATTTGCAACGTGTACTTAAAAACATTGCAAGTCTTTTTCCACCCAAAGTTTTAATTTTTCAATATTACAAATATTCAATTGTTTCATATTATTCGTGCGCATAGTAAATTTAACTTAAAGCTTCCTGATTGAATCATTATAACAAATGGGACAAATTGTATATTTGAAATAATTACTATATAATTAATTAATTATTACAATTAATACAATGAAGATCTATTGGTGACAAATGATATTCTCTAAGACTAAAAATGTACCGAAACGAATGTTTGCTAAGGTATACATTTTTATTTTGATATTAATGCATCAGTTAAAAAATTTTGAATTTGGATTATAATTATTTTAATATTAGTACAAAATGATGGTAGTTTTAGTTTATCAATATCATCGATTTTCATGGGTGGTGTTGCTAACATTACGGTAGGTGAACCCCCGCATACGTATTCATATTTTATTTTGAAGTTGTGCATCAGTTCAAAATTTTTTAATTTGGGTTAAAATTAGTTTAATATTACTACAAAATGGTATTTTCCTGTTGTATTTAATGTTCTGCATTGGTACAAAATTTTTGAATTTGGGTTAAAATTAGTTTAAAATTAGTACAAAACGATGGTAGTTTTAGTTTATGGATATCATTGGTTTTCATGAGTGGTGTACTAACTTTCATTTTTATTTTGATGTTGTGCTGAGTTCAAAATTTTGAATTTGGTTAAATGAGTTTAAAATTAGTACAAAATTGTAGTATTTTAGTTTTGATATCATTGACGGTGTGCTACTAACGTTAAGTAACGTAACGTAAGCTTTGCTAGAGCGAGGCTACGGCGCAGGACTAATAGTCGGCGGCCCAGTGGACCGGCAGAACTAAGTGAACAGTGAATTAGAGTGCCTCGCGAGTTGTATAGTGCGATTAGTGTTGACCCGGCAGTGCGATGTGGTTTCTTCTTTTTGGATATTGTGACTCGCGTGAACTTGGACATCTTCTGCACGACTGGAACTCTGGTTTTGGAATATCGGTATACTCTATTTGGCTCACGGAATTTTGGATGTTTTGTTGTAAGTCGGATTGACTGAGAATAAACAAAAACGTTATTATTGTTATCCTGTTATTTTCAATACATAACACCCCCTCTCCTAATCCTTTCCTCAAACTATCATGCTATTTTGCACATCTCTATTCCCGTATTTTTCTTTTTGTCTCCCATCTTACCATGTAACCGTGTGTGCGTAGTCTGTTCCGAGGATCCATCTTAAAAGTCTTTCATATATTTTCAGTTTCCTCCTTTCCTTCCTTCCCCAAGTTTCTGCCCCCCACCTCAAAATAGAACAATACTATCAAATATCCTCATACCCTCTGCCCCAAAAATCCCTGCACCTTCTTTTAACGGCGATTTCAGTGGTGCAGATCATTTTTCTGTTTATGGCTTCGTTTTCGTGCAATTAGCGAAAAGTTATAAAGTACGCCATTTTCAACCTAAAAGCCACTGAAAGCCGTACACTGTGTCCGAATTTAACAAATGACCATACATTCTGAAAGCCAGAATCTGGGAACACGCCCGTAGCTTAGAATGCAAAAATTCGCATTTTTGTAGGAAAGATGATCATTTAAATCGATCCTTATTTCCTTTGCCAAATCGGAAAAGTTCAACGTACCCCCACCTGTTGAATTTTTCAAATTTCGATAGGACACGAATTTTCTGAAAGCCAGGATCCTGACTCGAAATTTAACAGCGATTTCAGTGGTGCAGGTCATTTTTCTGTTTATGGCTTCGTTTCGTGCAATTCGCGAAAAGTTAAAAAGTACGCCGATTTCAACCTAAAGCCTCTGAAAGCCGTACTCTGTGTCGAATTTAACAAATGACCATAAATTCTGAAGCCAGAATCTGGGAACACGCCCGTAACCTAGAATGAAAATTCGCATTTTGTAGGAGATATGATCCTTTAAACAGATCCTTATTTCCTTGGCCAAATCGGAAAAGTTCAACGTACCTGTTAAATTTTTCAAATTTCGACCGGACACGGATTTTCTAAAAGCCAGGATCCTGTCTCGAATTTTAAGGGCGATTTCAGTGGTGCAGGTCATTTTTCTGTTTATGGTTTCGTTTTCGTGCAATTCGCGAAAAGTTATAAAGTACGCCGATTTCAACATAAAGCCTCTGATAGCCGTACTCTGTGTCCGATTTAACAAATGACCATAAATTCTAAGCCCAGAATCTGGGAACACGCCCGTAGCTGAGAATGCAACAATTCGCGATTTTGTAGCAGATATGATCGTTTAAACAGATCCTTATTTCCTTGGCCAAATCGGAAAAGTTCAACGTACCCCCACCTGTTGAATTTTCAAATTTCGACCGGACACGGATTTTCTGAAAGCCAGGATCTGACTCGAATTTTAGCGATTTCAGTGGTGCAGGTCATTTTTCTGTTTATGGCTTCGTTTTCGTGCAATTGCGAAAGTTATAAAGTACGCCATTTTCAACCTAAAAGCCTCTGAAAGCGTACTCTGTGTCAATTTAACAAATGACCATAAATTCTGAAGCCCAGAATCTGGGAACACGCCCGTAGCTAGAATGCAAAATTCGCATTTGTAGGAAGATTATCATTTAAAGTCGAATTTATAATAGTATAAAGTTATTATAAGAAACAGTAATAAATTATTAATTTCAAGTTTTAGCAATTTGTGGATGCAGAAAACGGCGGATTTTCACAGAAAAATTCATTTCCGATCCTGATAACAAAAAGTGGATAAATGCAGTTGATTAATTAAGAGAAAAAAGTCTTTAATACGTGATGTAGCCAGAATCCCTGTTTTGTTGATCCTAATGCGGAAAACTCAATTGAAAGGAACGCCTGCCGCCTGTCCGTCTGTGAACACTACTAGCGCTTAAACCATGCGTAGGATTTTTTTTTCAAATTGAAGAAACTATCTGTCTATCTATCTGTAGCGTTGGAAGCTTTGAAATTTTGAAAACCATCTTAAAACTTAGGGTTTTGATCAAGCTCCACGGACATTCTCGAAATATTCTCCAAAGGTTTGCTAAATTTTTCTTTAAATGTGGTATTGTAATAACAAAGCGCAAAATACATTTATAAAAGTGTATAGGTTCATTTTCACTATAAGAGGATTTTTTGAAAATTGCAAAGTTTGAATTTTTCATGTCTTCCTAAAACTGAAAAAATTGCAAATTTTCCCTTCAAATGAAATTTGTTGTCCATAATTACTCCTTTCATTAAGATTTTGCACATTGTTTTAAAAATTTTAATAGTTTCCACGCAATATGGTGTACAATATTTTTAATAAAAAAACAACGAAAAATGTTTTCTCTGTCTTGTCTCTCACGTAGCTCATTTCCATTAGAGACAATTTGTTAACATTATTGCATTATGTATACATATGCTCTAAATAATGTTTAATAAAATTTCTATAAAACTCAACTATTTTTTTTTTTTTTGTGTGAAAATGAGTGACAAATTCCGTTAGTTTTCAGAAAAACACTCAAACGCTATTTTCTCAAAAATTGCTCCAATTTTTTGTTTCATATTTTTCAACACATAGTGCTAATTGCAGTGTTTATTATGACGTTAAATTCATTTTTGTGTACTCTTTTGTTTTTTTAAATACACAGATGTATTTTTATGTACCTCTCACACTGTTAATAGGAATATTTGCATTGGATTTGTACATTATTGCATTTGTGAATGGAAGTGCTTCAATGACTTCAAATGAAGTTTTTCGAAAACTCAATAGATTCCTGTGAAAAAGTGCTTCAAATTTCTCATTTACAGTAATGCTTAATCGCCATTTTCTTAAAAACGGCTTCAAATTTTTCAATGAAAATTTCTATTTAGAACGAGGTTTTCTTTTAATATTCTTGAATGTTAATATTCTATATAGGTTCTACTATTTGGAAACCGAAAAGAAGAAAAATGTCACAAAATGTGTTGTGGGTGACGATAGATACAGCTGTCGAGAGAATGGTGGAAGACCTTTGAAGCCATTCCACACAAGGGAAATTAGAAACATTTGCCACTAGAAAGTCTGTGCCATTCGGTAGCACCTCTAGATACATTTTTTGGCCCTTTTAAAAACATTTTTCGCATATTTCATCTATTTTAACATAACTTTAATAGTATTTAAAAGAATTTAACGAGATGCAACCAATGTTCTTCACACAATTCCTGAGTAACCTATTCCATATCTTCGTTCACAAATTTTTAATGTCAATCGTATGAAATCTAAGGTTTCTGTGACGCCTATCAACACCATTGTGGGTGCGGCGGATTTCACGAAAACTAAAGACAGAGATTTCCTAGAAGAATTATCCATATCAAAAATTTGCAAGTGAAGTTCACTTGAACGAAAGGCAGAAGACATGATTACATCAGTAAGTATTCAACAGCTTGAATAGTTCATCTGACCTTTTCTTTTATCAATTTTTATGTCATTTTTTGTTTGCTTTTTTAAACATTTTAAAAACATTTTTAGAGTATTTTAATGATCATTCTTAATAATGATTTCGGTTATCACAACTATCGTTGTGAGCAGCAGGTCACTAAAACTCCTCAATACAGGCTGAATTCGATTACCATTTAACAAAGTAATATTGAATATTCATCACCGTCGCTCTACCACAGATGCTGCAGTAGCAATGATGGTTGTCACTAAACCACATCAGCCAGTGCTCTTAGGTGTTGGCTTTTTGTTGATCTTGCTGTTACTATAGTTCTCCTGAATTATCAATTAAAAATATTAAGATTTTTATACAGAAAGGTTTTTGAGGACTTAACTGAGCCACTGTCCACCTAATCTCCAAAGATTTGGCCCACCTAACCGCGTTAACATGAACTTCTAATAACTTTTAATACGTTATTATAACTAAACTTTTGCCATTATAGCGGCGAAACCTACATATTTCATTAATGGTAAAAGTCTCTGATTTCATGAATATACAGTTCTTATTTTTTTATATTTATTGAATTGTAATTGACGTGTAATTTTTAATGAAATTATCGACAAAATTGCACTCCCCTCACATTTAAAAGCGAAATATCTCCTTATTAGGCTACCACATCCAGCGACATAACAGCTTTAAATGTGCCAGGGAGTCACCCTTTCAATACAAATTCAAATAATTTTTCACTTCAAGAACATTTTAACTTTCAACATCTGCTTTCTGCATTATTTTCTTTAGGCAAGTTTTTTTCTATAGTCACTAAATACTATGAGACTTCTAAAAATAAATTCTTAAAGAAAATAGGTGCGCTGACTGACTTAATCCACACATCACCGCTCACTTTACAGAATGAGTTTCTTTTAAATTTCTGCTCTCTAAACTAGCTTATTTTTCTCAAATACATATGAATATTCCTTTTTCTCATATTCTTCACGTCCAAATGACATTTGATTCAAATTTCCTCCACATATATTGGTGCCAGATCTTAAACGGCCTAGTGCATGTAATATTATGAAAATATATATATATATATATATATATATATATATATATTATTATATATATATATACACATATATATTCTATAATATTATAATTTCTACTTATTTATAATATTATTCAAATGGTAATCTAAATTTTATAAAATATGAAAGTTGTAAATATTTGGTCGATTTCTTGGTAGAGGGGACGAAGTTCCACCCTACGAAAATTGACCAATTGAATAACAAAAATTGAACTAATGTTAAAATAGAAGTTGTAGTATTAATATAGATAATATAGGTAATATAAATAATATAGAAGATGTAGCATTACAATAAATACTGGTGAAAATCGAAAACTGATTTTGGAAGGTTTAGAAACCTGTGAACGCCTTATATCCAATACAACCAATTTTTGGACTTGATCACTTTCATCAATAATCCTAAGTATATTTAAAAGCCATTTAAACAGTAAAATGATAAAAACACTTACATATTTATGGCTTTAAGAGTAATACAAATGTATTGGGGATCTATTGTATTTTATTTCAATCATCTATGTCCCCGTCTGAAGTTAGGAGTCATGGTAGTAGCTTAGGCCGAAGGACGGCCTTGCGAACAACTAGAAAACTCTAGCAGAAACTTACTACACAATACGAATAACGATGTGTTAGGAAAACAATAAAGATATCAGCTTAGAAATTAAGACTACTCTTTTTATTCCTTTAAATTACAAAAGTTAAAAATGTTACCAACTCTCTGATATTTGGAAACAAATAAAGTAATGTTTTTGTAAGCTTAAAAGCCTTCGTACACGCCTGTTGAACAAAATGTATTACATTATTTAACACGGGTATAAATTCCATTTGCTTTCATTATTGTCTGTAGTCTTTGCAACATAGATTTCAGCAACGTTGCTGTAGTCGCAGGGTCAGTTAAACTTCGTTCTCTCAGACAAGCATGTTTAATATTTTTTTATTAGACAAACTGTATTTTCTATTTTCAAACCCATAACTGACAACATATGACCTACAGGGTCATATGTGATCAGTGAATGTCATGGAATTTAAGAAGTGAATGAATTTAAGCTTTAGTATTTCAAGGTAGTTTTAAGGTAGTGGCCACTTAGTGGCGCTCTAGAGTGACCAGATTAGTAAATCAGAGAGGGCACCAAATATAAGAATATTTACCGCTTAAATGTCCGACCTATTCATTACTGGACATTTGATTGATGCAATGTCTGGTCAAAGATATTCCAATTCCTCTTTTGTTATTATTCTGTCTTCATAATTCAAGTTTCTATTGGGTTTCTATTACTTTATTCACGTTAAAAATGGATGCCGATATTGATATTGTTTTGTGAAATTTCTAATTTAAAACACGTATATGATTCGTGAGATCAAAATACAAACTAATTTCGCACAGAGACATAGAGGAACAGATTTTAAACACCGTGCTAACAAATATACGTCCTAACGTGTTTGCAAACGTCACCTCAGGGCAGCCACATGGCGCGGTCGCACATGATTTGTGATCGACGAGTAATAAGCTTACATAATTCCTCTCACTTCTTCCTACAATGAAGAATCCTATCCGTGTTAGCACAAGCAGCGGCCACAGGCCTCCTGTGTCCAATGCCCTGTTGCCAAATCCTGAGCTGTTGCCACTTGCTCGGTTATCGCTTCCCACCTATGATAACAAAAATTACACTGCTGGCCTGAAAAGCCGTTACAGCTTTCTGTCGGAGAGTAAGGGTTTCAGTGCAGCTGGTAAATAGTCGATTCTCAAAAATATTTAATTGGAAAAACACCTACCATTGACGCAGTTATTTACTTTCTATTGATCTAACTACCAATACAAACAATAAAAAACCGGTCATCTTTTCTTGTTTTATTGGTAACGGTTATTTATTTATTTATTTATTTTACGTCAGAAAAACAGTTAAAATCATGTATGACGTGCTATGAAAAGTGAATTAAAGTACATTCAAAATTCTGTGATCCCTACACTTACTCATACTACTTAAATCTTGAATTTTGAAAGGGAGAAAAACAAAACTCCCATGCAATAAAATCTATGTTCAAGGATAAACAAGCAATAAATTCTTGAATTTTGAAATTTTGAAAGGAGAAAAAACAAAAAAACTCCCATGTAATAAAATCTATTTCAAGATAAATAAGCAATAAATTTTGAATTTGAAAGGAGAAAAACAAAAAACTCCTATGTAATAAAATCTATTGTCAAAGATAAATAAGCAATAAATTTTATTTTATTACTTCCTGCCGCGACAACAAGGAAACGATAATTTGAATAATTGTATTTCCCACTGAATACTAGAAGACGTGCACAGAAAATGAAGTTACATTTATGTCCAGAAGCAAAACATGGGGCCATCTCAGCATTTGCTCAATGGATCAGGGAAACTGGACGAAAAACCTGATCGAGATGGGGGTCATTGACCCGGAAGCTGTAGTACAATAGTTGTTACAGGTTCTTTATACTCATTTATACAGTCCAAATGGTAAATAATGCATTATGTATCATTGTTAAAATTAATGTTACTTTTTTTGTGATGCTCAGTATAGTCTCTAATTGTATAGAAACAGTTATGCAGCAGAAACGATTTCACTTGGGATTTAAACTTTTCTATTGAATTTAATCGTTTAATGTCATCTGGCAACGTGTTGTAAAATAATGTACATGTATTGTATGTGAATTTTTTGTAATGAGCTGTTGATACTGTCACCTGATGAATATGATTTCTACGTCGAGTGTTATAGTAATAGACTTCTGCATTTTCTGAAAAATATTCCTGCCCTGAGCAAGTCATTTTTACAAAAACCACTGATTCGTAAATAAAAAGACACGGTAATGGTAAAATTCCTAGATTAACGAAGAGAGGCTTACATGAATCACGTGGGTGGGATTTGGTTATTATTTGTACAATTCGTTTTTGTAATCTAAAAGTCTGGGAGCTATAAGATGTATTTCCTCAGAATATTATGCCATATCTCAGGCGGGAATGAACATTCGCGAAGTATACACAACGAGCAGTATGAAGGCTGACTGAATTTGCAAGAATTCTGAACGCGTAGCATAAAGAACTTAATTGTGTGTTCAATTCATTTAAATGGACGTTCCATTTAAGGTTTGACTGAATTGAGAGACCTAAAAATTTTGTTGCCTTAACATCAGTCAATGGTACACTGTTCATTTTCAATGGAGCACAGAATTGTTTATTTACATAATATGTTACAACTTTCACACTACTAACACTTCATTCTTCTAATAAACGTTAAGGAAACGACAGAGACACGGCTGAGAGACAAAAAAATATAACTACTGAAAAGCAAAACGATGTATAAAATTCCACGTCTACAATTTATTTCAAAGTCATTTGTCAGATACATACTCTAATGTATAGAATAAAAAATTAGTAGTGCAGGCTAGTATTTGAACCCGAGATCTTCAGCACAAAAAGAAGTCACCCAACCAAACACGCTAGGATATTGTCCGTGGGTAGGTCATTTATGTAGTGCGTTTGAACATTACAATGTTCTTTGATGCTGCATTCTTCCGAAAATCGCAAAGCTACTGCTTTTTTTTTTTTCAGACAAAATTCTAAATAAAACGTATTTAAAATTTAGTATTTAAAACGATGCACTTGAAAATAAATCTCTAGCATGTGAATAAGTGGTGTTCGAAAACATGTATATATTGTCACAATATAACTCAAATCTTTCGCGAAAAATCTCATATTTTAAGAAACGTGCACATGAGATGATTTTGAAAGACTAATATTGAAAAACAGATTGCATTAAGAAAGAAATATGTATAATTATCTTTCGTTCAACGCAGTGTATTCTGCAGACAAATATTCACAGAAGTAATTGAATAGTACACAGAAAACTGTCAGAGTAGCAAACATTCGTTTCGGTACATTTTTTCACTTTTAGAGAACATCATTTTGTCACACAATAGATCTTCATTAACATTAATTGTAATAATTGATTAATTGTATTGTAATAATTTTTTCAAATATACAATTTGTCCGATATGTTACACACACGATTCAAGCAGGAAGATTAAAGTAA
The DNA here is from genome assembly GCA_964035755.1 of Teleogryllus oceanicus. Lineage (NCBI taxonomy): Eukaryota > Metazoa > Arthropoda > Insecta > Orthoptera > Gryllidae > Teleogryllus > Teleogryllus oceanicus. The sequence goes on from CAXIVR010000008.1 coordinate 56,251,307, forward strand.
ATTTACTATGTGTGCACGAATACTATAAAACAATTGAAAATTTGTAAAATTGGAAAACTTAAAACTTTGTAATGAAATAAGAGTTACTTATGTTTTTATGTACACAATGGAAAGGTTGCGATAGCTCAGGGCATCGTTACAGTTTTCCCTGTAACGTTACTGACCGCGAGGCCTCTTAGAGTTCGAGTTCCGACGTTGGCGATGTCTTCGACCAGGTTACATATATAGGGTCGAAATAGTTTGGAGCCGTTTTAAAAAAAGTTTGAAAATGCTCCCCAGGGGCTTCAACTAAATTAACTCCAAAATTTAAAGAATTTTTTTCAAAATCGCAGGGCAAAAATAAATATATAAATAAATACACTTTCACACACCACAGAGTTGGTTACACGCAAAAAAGAACAATTACAGAGCCCGAATTCCTGCCCGTCAGAATGCAGTTGTAATGTTATTACATAAATAGGGTCCACCAACTATGGACCACCCCACAACTTCTAAACAGTTCAGGATAACTGAAATACATGTTTTGCTGAACAATGTAATCATGGGGCGCAACAAGCCGTAGAAAAATTGTCTATAATATTTTAATTTTCGAGATATTTAATCATCTTTCGATTTCGAATAATCATATTTACTCTCTATTCTCTAAATACTTTAAGGTCCATTTGTTTAACAATTACAGCATAAATTTTAAAATACTACTCGAGTCGGCTACCGAACAATCTTCACCTTGGAAGCAAGAAAGAGTCTCAATTGGCTTCCAGAAATACCCCCCCGGTTAAAATTGCATCCTTCCTCCACAAGTTTCAAGGCCAAATAGCCTGAGCTTGTAAGCGTAAATCGTAACACTCGCTTTCCCTCGAGAAAACCTTTATCCACCTTCTTAGGAAGCCAATTTTACATATAAAATTGTGAAATTTTTCAAATTAAATATACAAGAAACAATAATTTTACATTAATTATAATCACGTATAAATATAGACATTAAAGCCTGGTCTTCAGTTCACACGTTCCAAATACGAAATACATTGTTATTATAACATCCACAATTTCATTCTAACAAGTACGTCTGTTTCTTGTTTAGAAGCATATATCATCAGCATGAAATATGAAAGTTGCACAATACGATTATAAGATAGGAAATTGACATATATTTATTTATGGACATTTGTAATTGAAGAAATTATTCCCCAGTAGAGGGAGGAATTCAATGAGAACAAGGTAATACCCGCTACGGACAGGATTCGAACCTGTGCGGGCATAGCCATTGGATTTCGAGTCAACTCCTTAACCACTCGGACACCGCAGCTTGCGGAATTTCCTCATCAGTTATAATTTCAAGTATTAGTAGATGTGTAGTAATGCCATGAGAACAAAAGTAATCCCCGCTACGGACAGGATTCGAACCGTGCGGGCATAGCCATGGATTTCGAGTCCAACTCCTTAACCACTCGGACACCGCAGCTGCGGAACTCCCTCATCAGTTAGAATTTCAATTATTAGTAGATGTGTAGTAATGCTGAACATAGAGATTTTAAATATAAAAGATTGATTAAATTTCTGATATTTTAGTTGAGTTTCCTAGATGTAACATATTAGGAGGAATTTAATAGTGAACCAATATGAATCGCGACCGGTCCACAAGTCCCCCCGGCACAAATTGATCATTGCCGCACGGACCTACAGTGATAGCCCACAGGATGGCAGATAAACACTAGATGGATAAATACACGGCAATGGTGATGCCGTTAAACTTTAACTAATTACATTTAAATTTATTGAGATTCAAAGTTTCTGGAAGGTGACACGTCGCTCGTGACGCAGTATCGTATGATGTACTAAAGTCAGTGTTGCCTCTTGAGTATAATCTGCTCTACGAAACGGGTTCAATATTTACAAGCACAATAAAAGGAATGATACAGTATGGGAGTATTTATGTAAAATATCAATAAACTGTACTGAATTATGGAAATGGACTGTCAAGGAACACACCATTTAACTGCAACGGATCAAACTCCATCCATGGCCGTCCAGTGCTCTCCGTGGACCGGACGAGACTCGTGCGTTTAATATTTACATGCTCCCAGAGAGTTCATCGATCTTTACTTCTACATTGAACGCCATAATAATTATTTTTTTGGGTAAAATTGTTCTTGCGTTCATTCATTTTTATAAGCAGTAACATCTTATAAAATATATATTTAATTTCGTTTAAATTTTGGAATTAACTTATACAATCTAACAGTATAAACAGTTACATCGTTGAGCATGTATACAAAAATTTACTCTAACATTATTTCGTCATCATAACGTAGTGGTCTTTCACGCGTAAACACTTAGATGTTATGATGACTATGGTAATCAACATTATTGGGAACATTGCTAGTGAAAATTATTGTAGCAGCTAATCCGATTACTCGGAATATATGTTGTCTTGAGAAAGTCGTCGCAAAATGAGAGCTTTGTAATGGACACAATACGTAACATGTACTACACCAACATCATGACCGACGTAGGTGGCTCAGGGCATCAGTTGATGAGACTGCAGAGTCGTTGACCGGTAGCATTCGATTCTATCTAGATAACTAGTTCTAATGCAGCCGGTGACTGAAGGAAAAATGTAGCGTCCGGCTGCCGTGATGGTAGTTGTCCGTGGTTTCTCCGACCAACACCTTGCGAATGCGGGATCGATGCGCGAACCAGCGGGCCACGGACAGCGCGCGATCTTTCTTTCCTCTTCCTTGTCCTCCACAACATAAGTGGGGTGCGCCGAATCCGTCTCCAGCGCCCACCACTCGTTATAAAACATGCACTACACTTGCAGGACTAAAGACCTTAAACCGTTGACGTAGCGTTATATAGGGCAAGAAATATCTTTTTGTCGCCAGGAAACAATTTTCGACAGGCCAATCTTCATTTCCTTCCATTATTTTTCAGTGCTTCGAAAGAAGATAAAATGATTTCTATTCAGCCGATAAAAAGTTCAATAAAATCAAGGATTTTAATACTTTCCCTAATTTCAGTTTAAAGTATAGAAGATACAGTTGAGTTATATTGAATTATTTTAAACTCATTCAGAATAGTTTTAAATGAGGAACGTATGATCGCGATGAATCGAAGTAAAAAAAGGTACTTCCATCTTTAAAATCTAAATTATTTTACATTCTCTCATTCGCTCAATTCTTTTAATTTTATTATAACTGGCATTAGCTTTCAAATAACTTTCTTGTCAACACCTTTATTAAATTACAGACTTAAAAGAAGAGTAAAAAAAAACTTTTGCAATAATATTCCATTCATTCTGCAAAAATACGAGGAAACTGAATTGCTTTCTTATTTGGTTTGAATTACAATACCGAGAGGAATTATTGTCCGAGGATTTTGAGCAAATTATCGGTTGTCACACAATTTGCTGGAATAAACCTTTGCGGATTACGCAATGAAGCTAACCAATGCAATGTGATGGATACTGAAATTCCACGGTTGCAATCGACAAATTCTCCGTGTTTTGCCAGTGGCATATTATCTGCATTCCTAATTATATATTTACGTTGAATATGTATTCTAAATGAAATACGTGAGAAGATAGACATGTTGAAGTAGTAGTATTCGAGGCGGTCTGTATTATTATGTTTTTACTAGCCGCCTGCAGCAACAAAATGCGTGAACTAACTCTCACAAAATTGTTTCCCAAAATTTATCACTGACATTGCTCAAAATCAAAAATAAATTACTCCAGTATAACACTGTATATATTAAATATTTTAACAAAAGGAATCTTGAAAATACTTAAATAACATAGTATAGTATACAGAGTGAGTGATGTAACATCCTGTAGTTTCTAAACGGTTGACGTTATTGCAATATAACTCCAGGGGAAATGTATGAGAGAATGGGGCGTTTCAATAAATAATCTCCATTTAATTACTTGTATTTTACGAGACATTGATAACTTGTGTTATTTTCAAAAGGAACTATACATGTTTTTAGTATGTCATGACGAACGTAAAAAGACGACTCAAGCGATATACATTTTGTCATGCGTTAGATAAGCATTTCCCTTTAGTTTTGATTTTCTGCGACTGCAATTAACGGCTATTTTGATTATAAACTAACAAGGTCACGCAGCGCTCCCCGTTTTAACGCGCTCGGGAAAGGAAAGCCGTTAAGCCGTTTTCTTGAACGGACGCGAACTGTTTTACTGAATATCCTGTCTGTTTCCTGAACTACTGTTAGAGATTTTTACTTGTAAAAATACTTCTTTTCAAAATATTTCTTATAACTCAAAAAAATTAAGTCTGCGAACGGCAAAAAAATAAAATTAGTCATCGATTGATTTAAGCGTTAAAGAAATAACCATTTTAAACAAATGATTGTCTTTAGTAACGTCTCTTTCTCTTAACTCGTAGACGCAGAGTGGTCCAGCTAATTTCATGGCAGCAAATATCTTTAAAATGCTTTGATGTGTGTGGTGAGTTTGCCAGCGCCATGGTGCTGGCAGAAGGGTTGATTTGGTTTCATATTTTTAACTTTTTACATTTTTGATTGACTGATCATTGGTTTTGGGCGCGTCAACTGCTAAGGTAGTTAGTCCCGTGTTGTGTGTATTTTGTGGTGAAGTGGCGGTGATCTCCCGACAGCGCACCACTCCAGCCGGGAGAAGCCGAAAGCTCGCGATCTCGTGGCAGTGCATGTAACGCAGGCAGCGCAAGTCGCTAGTGGTAACTACCACGTGCGGAAACCTCGACTCAGTGGAGCGAGCACTGGAAACCCGGGAAAAATGCGTTAATTTTGGCGCTTGATTTTATGTGAATTCGTGTACGTGAAATAGTATATACTATATTGAAACGCCTCGGTTTCTAAATTTCCCCACAATTCAAACCGCGCGTCTGCAGCCAACGGAGCCTGCGAGGAAGCGAACGAACGAGTCCTAGGCGGAGCAGACGGGTCCAGAAGCGGCGAGACGGAGTGCGTTGGAAATGGAGGAAGAACAGCGGCGATGTCGTTGCAGCAGAAATACGAGGTCATCGTGTGGTAACAAGGCAGGAAAGTAAGGTAAAGTAATGAAAGTTAATAATGAAACATGGTGTGGAGTATGGAACTGTGAAATAGTGAGTACACATTAATGGATTTGACGAAATAACTGTGGAACTTGTGCATCGTGAGGTCAGTATGGGACCATTGGGCATGAGTTACAACAAAACAAGTAGTTATTTGTACTGAAATAGCGGAACTTCTGAAACTAAACAAATTTATGTTTGGGATTATCAGCGCCGAAGCTGAAATAATCAAGACGGGAACCAGCGTAACGTAAAAAACTAAATAAGTGCATGGTGAATGAAATGACTGGTGTGAGTATTGTCGCGTGCAAGTAAATACCGAGTGCACAGCGAAGGATAAAATGTACTGTTGAGGACAAGCGGGACTTGCTGTGCACGAAGTGACGAGCGTTAAAGCGGTGGCGTGGTGCGATTGCAGCGAGGCGCAGCGGCTCGGTGCGAGGGCGGGCGAGCGTCCGAAGGTCACCGGCAGCGGAGGGGCGCGCAGCAGCCGGGCGCCATGAAACGGCGGCAATGCACACCGTAAGACGCCCAATACGTTAGTTATTCCTACCAAGTTAATAGAGAAGGTAACTTGGATGAGTATTAGTAGATCTATCAATAGCGACTATTGAATATGAATAATGAGGGCGGGATACAGAATTCTGAGTGGTTCAATACATCAAGTTATCAAGATGTTTGTTAATTCATGGAAGCAACAATTCTTGATTATTTTAACAGGGAACTCTCATTAAAGAAAAGAAAGTAATGTGAAATGTAATGAGTCTCAAACTTATTTGTAAAATTAGTAATATATCTAATCTAATCTAATGTAAATGAGAAACAATTTAGGATACTAATTGTTGAAGGACATTCAACTTGTGATTAATAAGCAATAAATATTCAGTTTTTTTTATTTTCACTTGTTCACAGTACAATTATTTTCAAAATTAATTCAAAAAACATTCTTGTTCAGTAGTACAAGTGTTTTAATGTTCGTACACTCCCCACGATTTCACGACAATGATCTGCCCCTTCGGTCCTCACAAACTATGAAACTAAAAGTATTCTTTTGAAACCCCTCAACGAACGTCACAAAATATTGTGATAGAACCCACGTTTAGTGTGACGTTTATTTTCGGGTTGATAGATACAAGTTGTTATAGAAATTGAAGTTTCTATGATGCAGAAGTAGGATTGGCTACAAAATTTTCGAATTAAAAACGGAAATACGAAATTACTCTCCTCTAAACCGGTACACACGAAGTCACCTTCGCTCTTGCAGATTGAAAAAAATATGTAAGTTAATTAAATTCACCCACTAAATATAATACTTACTTTTGCAATAAATTCGTGTTTTGGGAGAGGGCTATAAAACAGTGTTATAAGTAAAATATATCGTTTCCCAGGTCCTTATTTATTTAGCTTCACGCTTGCTGAATTCAAAAATCCAAATACTGTGTTTGGGGGAAAGATGGAAATAATAAAGCTTTTTGGGAGAATTTATACAGAACGGAAGAATAATGTAACAGTACATTATGAAACAATGATGTTTAATACGATGATGGGTATTAATACACCAGTGTAAAATTACGATACGAGCGAGTGTATTAATACCCATTATGGGTTTCATACGGTATTTTTTCGACTTATTGTAATTTTTATAAGTTAAACTTTACATTGAACCGTTTCATGGCAGTTGATATCAGGATTCAGCCAGGCCACCTAGCGGACAGCTGGGGGTCTACCTGCCGGAGGTGCCTTGGTTTACCAGTGCGAGAGAATACAAAAGTTTCGGCAATAATTCCGAGGTCAGCTTTTTCATTTTTTCTTTATTTCTGGGTGCCAACTTCTCCTCTGATTCACTAGACATTTCTCTAAAAGAATTGGCCAGTTTTTAAAGTACAAATACACGGCGGCAACATATAACACAAAATAACTTGCGTTCTGATCTTAACGACAGTCAAATGTTCCTCTACCACTACCACTGCGCTAGTCAAATAGAATGAAAGTGAAATTACGATCCAATTTATTTTAAAAATATTCCCTAAAAAATTCTGATAATAAAGAAATTAAAACTGATAAACATAATATAACATTAAATGCAATTTAATGTACCATTGAACAAAACATTTACTAGAACGATTCTCAACAATTAATGAAGTATCAATACTTAGTTTGTAAGCTTCTGTGATTGTCCAAGAACCTGTATCATAACAAAATCTGTATCGTAATTATTCATTGTCAACGGGTTGCAGGCATCGAATGACAGCATTATACAATGGTAGTAGAAAAAGCGATTATATTTACTTTGGAATCTGGAAAACTGATGTCTGATTTAAAACCATTATAAATCTTCCTCTTCCCATATACAATTACACACTAATTCACTTACTATTGTACCAAATCTTACTTCGATGAATTATATTGGGGTTGAATGAAATGACTGTGCTCTAATGCAAAACTGAGAGCGGTTAATAGTGTGGCCATTTTCATGTGTGATAATTATTGATATTTTTCCTACAAATAATGTTAAATTGACATTCCTTTGTTTTGTAATTTATTATGACAATGCGTTTCCGAAATAATGTGATTGCTTTTGATCAACATTGCGAAAAAAATAAAACATCATATAACGTACGAATTGCATTCTAATTAATGAAAATTATACAAATAACATAGACTGAAATATGAACATAATTAAATTCTACTGATTCTATGTAATATTGAAATAATTTACTGACAATATTCAACAGTTATTAAAATCACTCGGAGATCTAACAAAATCACAAACGCAACAAAACCGAACGTAATATGACAGATGTGAAGCAATACGAATTTTAATAATTGATGCGATTTTTATTACTATTTTAAGTTAATGTGTTGGTATTAATTACGTCCGCATTTTTTACTAAACATGAAGGGAAACATATGTTTCAATAAAAGTTATAAACCAAAGGTTGTACTTTTGCCCTTTTTGCGCGATGGAAAGAGACTCGTAGTAAGTATTGAACGAATTCGTAACTTCAACCTGTCAAAAGATTTTTGTGAACGCAGAAAGGACACTATTTTAAGGTGTTCTAGGGTTTACGACAAGTGGTTTGAACTATTCAAGTTACGTAATCATGGGAGTAATTTATTTGCGCCGTAAAATTAAAAATTTTGGGAACATCAATTTTTTCCCAATTTTAACCATGCAAATATCGGTTCTCAGCGATATTGTAAAATATTGCATCATCCCCGGCGCCTCTTCGAGGCCCCTGTTGTCTCGAGTTACGTCATCTGCCGGCGACCACGAGCTGCCCGCGAGCGCGGTTGCATCACCTGCCGGCGGATTAACCCAGAACAGTCGCGGTGTCCGGAAGTTTCTGGATTGTCTTGACAGGTATAAATACGCGACGGCCGGCGACCGCGAGTGAGTCTTGAGTCCGCAGGGGAAGCTGAACTGTGAAGTGTGTGCATCGCGGTGATAGCTGTGCAGTGAGTGGTCAGTGAAGGAACGTTGTCAGTGCATCGTACTGTGGTCGGTGACGTGAACTGTGCCCCAGTGCATCGAACTGTGATCAGTGCAGTGAACTGTGGCCAGTGCTTAGACTGTGCGAGGGAAAAGAGGAGTGTAGTGTAAATAAATCGGGAAGTGTGGGAAATAAACCCAAGAAAGTGTAGTGTAAAAAATCAAGAAAAGTGAAGTTAAAATAAATCAAGAGAAGTGTAGTGTAAAAAAAGAAGAAAAGTGTAGTGTAAATAATAAGAGAAGTGTAGTAAATAAATAATCAAGTGTTTTCAGTGATTTGTTAAGAAACAAAATAAACGTTTTTTTGTAAAAATTTAGAGATTTTTAATTCACCACCTAAAACGTAACAATTGGTGTCAGGTGGGGTATAACGAGGGTGAATTAAACATTAATCAAGATGAGTTTCAAAAAAGTTTTAGGGGATCTGAAAGGGGCCCGAGTTGAAGAGAGAATTAGAAGAGGGGGAACAAGACACTTCGGAACGAAAGCAATATTACAAGAACGTCTTGCAAACGCGATGAAGGCAGAGGCGAGGATCCAGAGATTTTTGTCTTCGAGACAACGGGAACTTTTCAGCCCTACCCAAAATATTGGAAGGAAAGTTAACAGAAAATTCAAGAAATTTAGAAGCAAGGTTATCGAAAAATTCAAAGAATTAAGAAGGAAAGTTAACGAAAAATTTCCAAAAATTTTAGAAGAACGAACTGAAAACCCCAAAGCTATAGAAAAAAAATTGATCGAAAATTCCAGGATTTTGAAAAAAAGCTGGAACAGAAGATAACGCAGAATAATAAATTGATCCGGGGAAAAGGGAAGAAAAAATTGAGAAGATAGATGAGAAATATTGAAGAATGAGGAAAAGTTACTAAATCTGTTAGAAGAGAAGCTGAAGGTTTTACCCTCAACAGAAAAATCGAATATAAACATCGTCAGAAACCACTAGAAATGGCGCCAGTAGCCACCGTCGGAGCCACTGGAAAAGCACGAGTAAAACCACCTACCTTTGATGGCACTTCTTCATGGTCGAATTATTTGAAGCAATTCAAGGCTGCTCGAGGTAAAATGGCTGGCCCCAACGGATTGTGCTAGGGCCCCTGATTTTGGCTTTGCGTGGTAACGCCGTGGGTATTCTCGAGACAATACCGACCGATGAACAGTCCAACTTCGAAAATTGTCAAGAGATTCCGAAACACGGTACGGGCAAGCGCACCTGGAAGACATGTATTTTACCCAGCTAAAGGGAAACGTGTTCAGAGCCTGGAGAGTCTTCAAGAACTGGGAAACTGATATTTCTCGTCTGGCGCGCCTTTCGGGCCCTGATGCCTCGGAGAGTTCCTGCAAACGCCCGCCGTCCGGTGCTTTATTAAACGCCACGATGCAGAAACACAAAAGCAATGAGACTGGCAAGACCGAAAACCTTAGCTGACGCATTAAGTCGCACTAGACTTCCAGGTTGCAAAAGAGCATCGAAACGTGACGGACGAGTACGAGAATTGCAAACCGGCGTCGATACTTATGACGAAAAATATTTTGAGGCAATGGTGGGGAGGTTGATACGCAATTTAGTAGCGAAAAGGGGACAACCTCGATGTTGGAATTTTGGAGAATTAGGCACGTGAAAGTCGATGTGACCGTCCACTGAAGCAACAAGGGGAGCAGCATCTGTTTGTAAACGCAGCAGTCAGCAGGAAAACTCCATTGTTGTCATGCGGAAGAGAAGATGTGTCCACCTTAAAGGGGCACTGTCAGTAATGACCAATGGCAACCCAGAGAACTTCAGAAAGATCAGAAAAAGGACACGGAATTGAAACATGTTTGGAATGGAAAATAGCAGGACGGAGACCAAGTTGGCAGAAATAGCTCCCTGTTCTTCAGCAGTAAAATCATATTGGGCGCAGTGGGGTTCGATTACTGAAGAGGAAGGTGTTCGAAACGAGTTCTGGAAAGTGAAGACGGCTTCCCGAAGAGGACGCAGATATTGTTACCGAGGTAAGGGTCCCTGAAATATTGAGAGAATTGATGATGGAACTTCGGAGGACACCCCGTATAACGAAAACCTTAGAGAAAGTGCGCGAACGATTTTTCTGGGTTAATTGCAAGCAAGATGAAAGATGTGGTACAAAGTGTCAAGTTAATGCTAAGCAATGGGGCCCCATAAAAAAGAAGAGCGAAGATGAGGCAATACAACGTTGGGGGTCCTTTCAACGAATTGCCATTGACTTGGCTGGCCATTTCCCAAAGTCAAATGATGGGAAAAAAATACATACTGTGGCTATGGATTATTTCCCGCAAATGGGTTGAACATATCCCTACCTAGCCAAAAAGGCCACTGCTTCTCGAAGTACTGGTTGGAATGGGTGAGCCGATTTGGTGTACTGGGAAATTTCATTCAGATCCGGACGGAACTTCAATCCGCAGTGTTTCAAGGTGTGGGAAATTCGGAATAAGAAAAACAAGAACGACACCCTCATCCGCAGTCAGACGGAATGGTGGAACGCATGAACAGAACAATGGGAAAATATTTAGCGAAGGTTGTGTCAGATCACCAACGCGACTGGGACCAATACATACATCTTTTCTTCTAGCCTACCGCTCATCTGTTCATGAGACAACTGGGCAACGCCCCATATCCTCTTGGCCGGGAACTAGTCTACCATGTGATCTACAGTTTGGTTGTAAAAATAATGAAGAAATAGCCGGTGAAGACTTTGTAAATGACCTAAGACGGAAAATGGACGTAATTCATAACCAGGTGCGTGAAAGAATCCCAAAACGCAAGTGACAGGATGAAAGACCGGTATGACATCAAAGCTGAAGGAGGAGGTTATCAACTAGAGATCAGTCTGGTTGTTTAACAACGTCGCCGCGGTTTGTGTCCAAAATTACAACGACAGGGGGAAAGGGCCGTCGAGGGCGTGAAGAGGATAAAATGATGTTGTCTACCGAATTAAAAAAATTGCCGAATGGAAAACCACGAGTCGTTCATTCGAATCGGCTGGCCCTCGCAGGAAGTAATGAAAAATGATGAAGAAAAGACCGCACGAGTTTGTGAACTGGGCATGCAAGATGCACATTTCACGAGTTTTTGTCTCAGTATAATGAAAGCATCAAGCGCGTTATGGGGTAACAATGGAGGTCAGCGGATCTGTTTGCGCTACCAGGAATATGCATTGGCGCATTGTGTCGCCAGGATTTAGATATGACCAGAGGTGTTGCTACTGTATTCAAGAGAAAATACGGAAGGATAGAAGAATTAAAGAACCAACAACCAGATATTGGGAAGGTACTGCATCTGACGACGTCAGTCACTATGTTTATTACCTTGTCACAAAAAATAAGTCATATCCAAGGCATCCTATGAAAATCTTTGGGAAACTCTGATTGAATTACGCCAACAAGTACTGCAAGACAACGTCCCGAAGATTGCCATGTCAAAACTGGGATGTGGTTTTGATGGACTGAACTGGAGAATAGTGAGAAGCATGTTGGAGTAAATGTTCCGGTACACTGTTACATCTAGTCTGCAGCTACCACCATGGAATGTTGTCATATCCAAGAAGACAATTGACTGCCACTTCTTCTTTAACCCCCAACTGCACTGAGGCTCCAGCTGCAAGTATCGGCATGATTTCATCAAACGCGCCCAGGACGGATCGCAACTAAGGAGGGGGAGTGAACGAATATTGCGTCATCCCCGGCGCCACTTCGAGGTCCCTGTTGTCTCGAGTTACGTCATCTGCCGGGGACCACGAGGGTGCCCGCGAGCGCGGTTGCATCACCTGCCGGCGGATTAACCCAGAACAGTCGCGGTGTCCGAAGTTCTGGATTGTCTGACAGGTATAAATACGCGACGGGCCCGGGGACGCAGTGAGTCTTGAGTCCGCAGTGGGAAACTGAACGTGAAGTGTGTGCATCGCGGTGGATAGCTTTCAGTGAGGTGCTCAGTGAAGTGAACCGTTGTCAGTGCATCGTACTGTGGTCGGGACGTGAACTGTGACCAGTGCATCGAACGTGATCAGTGCAGTGAACTGGGCGGCTTAGGACTGTGCGAGTGTGCAAAAGGAGGTAGTGTAAATAAATCAAGGGAAGTGTAGTTAAATAAATCAAGAGAAGTAGTGTAAATAAAGAAGAAAAAGTGTAGTGTAAATAACTGAAGAAGTGTATGTAAATAAATAATCAAGTGTTTTCAGTGATTGTGTTAAGAAACAAAATAAACGTTTTTTTTTGTGAAAATAATACGGACTTTTAATTCACCACCAAAACGTACAATATTCTCTCGCAGCAAATTTTCTCAAAATGTAGTGTAATGGACATGGCACTTTATTATTGTTGTTTATATTTTTATTATTATTATTATTATTATTATTATTATTATTATTATTATAAAATACAGTGCTAAGATTGACAGCGCAATTACTAGAAATATTGAACCATGATAGTTTGCATGACGGCCGTATTGCACTTTACGGGGCGTGGCCTGCCACAAAAGGGGCCACTACGCCAGTTGGTGGTTTAAAGGGACTTCTGACGATCACGCTGCAGCGGGGGTCGTCAGTGTCATCGCTGTAGGGGAACACAGTGTGTTTAATCCTGATGGCCTTTTGCGTTGATGTCATGGCATGCGACGCCCCGCGTAACGGTGCTGTTTCCTGACATCAGTCGTGACCCGACATCTGAGTTATCCCATAACCGTTACCGGAATGAGGGCCAAGAAATTTGAAGGAGGAATTGGATATGGCTTACCAGCCCAACGCCCTTTCCTAAAGATAGACATGCGGACTGAATGTCCAAGAAAAGAGGCCCCACGGGTCGTTTTTGAAAGCTGCTCCAGCACCCGCGTGAAACTGATTGGAAGGAACGACACAAACGACTGAACAGAGCGACCAAACCCTTGAGTCGATACCAATGGGAGGTCGGCTTTACGGCACCCACTTAGCTTGTAACGAAAACCCTCTTCATCAGGTTGGTTCTGTGTTTCTGGGTGGTTCAACTTCTGTGGTCACTAGTCCGACAAGGGCTGTGAATGTTATGATTCGTAAAATCCCAGCGTTGCTGCTCTCTGGAACGCACAGATCCACGCTTCAGTTTGCGGTGCTTTCCGCCTCCAGACGCCCCCAGCCAGGGCAATCTTAAGCTCCTGACTGGTGTCCGACATATGTCGGTGTAGTGCCTGAAAGTGTGTGGGGGAGAACAAAGGAAATGCTCGTGGTCGCTTTTTTGTTCTCTCCGGCTTCCCTTCATGTTCATTAAAGAAGTACGAAAACAACGATCGAGCAGCAGGCCGCTTTTTACCTTCTAGTTACCTAGCTCGTGTAAAAGGCCCTCGATTGTTGGAGAGGATGACGAAGAATAGTCTGCGAGCGGTCGGTGTCCTGATAGTCAACTTACAGGTCCGGTTTCCCCTCATGTTGACCGGAAAGTACAAAAAGGTACGTTTGTACAAAACGTGAAACAGGCCGCAAACATTCTCCTTTAGCTACCTAGAGAGTGTCGAAATTCCCATACCGTCAAAACTCAACCCTCTGTCCTAACCCCTTCTGGTTGGAGACGGAAAACCAGGACTCGGTCTGTTTAGGTTGTCCTCTTCCATATCATCTTCCAACGCGCGGATGTGTTTCCCCCAGCCTTTTTAAAACCCCTTGCCGCCCGCTTCGGGCATTCGCTCGTCAGCGCAGCGCTTATGGGCGTGTCCCTTGCGCACGCCGCGCGCTCCACGTCGCGGGCGGCGCCCAGCACGCGCCAGAACAAAAAACGCGCCACAGCGGTGGCGGACAACCCTTTCGCGGTGCGGATGAACGATCGCGCCTGGCCGCCACAGGCTTAGGGTTTGCTTTCCCTTCACACACAGTGGCCCCGGCCCACGTACTTTGCCCCCTGAAGGGCCCGCAGTGTTGCGTTTTTGGACAATACAGAAGACATTGGATCGCGAGAAAATATCATGTAACTATTTTACTATTTTAACTCTTGTGTTTATAATAATGAAGGAACAGAACAGAAGGTTAAAAATGTACTTTAACCCTTTTTGTATATGAAGGAAGAAGAATATAAATTGGAACGTATAAAGGTTGACATCATTTTCCAACAATCTCTGCCTTCGGTAAAACAACTGATAGTTTATATTGTTTCAAAATAAATTAATTATAGTTTTTCAATACTCGTATATGCCCTCTTTGCATTCCTTTCCTCACAAGCGAAGCAATATTGCTCATGAACAGCTTAGTTTTGATTCAAAACATATTAGAGTACATTACCACATCTTATTTCCATTCTTTCCAAAAAAGGTTGGCAAAAAATGCAATTAATGTTTTATTCGAGACACTCATTACGTTTTGAATGAAGAAACTGTTTTGGGAATTCACCATAAAACAAAACAATGTTAGCAAATTTATCAATACTGATTTGCAGCAAAACACATTTTGAGGTTTTGATTAATCTTGCGAGCGTCTCGTCCTGAATTTATAGCTTTTTCCATAGAAAGGAATCTTTCCAATAGTTTGCAACGCGTTGTAGAAACCGTGCTCAAAAGAAAGAATTGAGATCACCCCCTTTTCGTGCCACGGAATTTAGTCAGAGAATTTATCTCGTTTTATTCCTCGACGACCGTGAATATAATGTAATTCAACGATCCAAAGAAGTTATGCAAGGGGATGAATAGAAGGAAATTTTCCTTTGGAGCCGTACGGAGCGATTTCTAATGCGCATTTGTTTCGTGGATTTGCTAGTTCTGTGCCTGTAAACTAGTAGCCCCTTGCGATACAGTAAGCTGACAAAAGGACACTAAAGTTTGTTCTTCTATTTTAGTTTGGCTCGAAACTTTCTTTGTTATAATATTAAATGTCGCGTATATTATTCGAGAAATACAATGTATCTGCACTGTGTTATTTAAAAATTCGCAGGCGATGATTGCTTTGTTTGAAGATTGTGCATTAGGAAAGTAGAAATAACTTTGAAATATGGTGAAGTTATTTTATAATGAGACGTGTCACAAATGAACAAAATTAATGCTTTGGTCACAATTAAATACCAGCATTTTATTGCGAACGAAAATCTTTTTTAAATACCACGACGAACATCGTTTTCTTGTTTTTGGAGAGAAAAAGTGATGTAAGAACTTATTCCCCGCGAAGAGATTTATGAATTGGAATAGTACACTACTCTGCTCGAACATAGTGTTTTACCGGCAAGTACGGTAACATAGTGTTTTACGGACATTTTAAAATAACTGTGTAATTTATCTTCCATGCAGTCTAATTTTATGGATTTAGCTTTTTAGTCTCAGTTTGTGAATACGGCATTGAAATAAAAAGTACTGTTTCTGATTTTTTCTGCCTTGCTTTCGTGCCATGCATAGTAAAATCGTTATCTTTGGTAGCTTTGTTCCGGAATATCTTTCTAGTGTAAGTTTTCAGTCTCTTCAGATTTCTTAATTCAAAATGAAACTTGTTCTCGTAAAGTTCTCCCCTAGAAATAATACTGGTAATAACATACCGAAACTGGACATTTTAACTTTATCCAGAAGGTTCCCAAAACTGACATTGTTTTCTTTCAGGTGACAATTTTACCTATAAACGAACTAATGTAATTTCCCTTGGATTTTTCTGAAAATATGACAAATACTTTTAGGAAAGGAAAACACTCATTTTGTGAAAACCCTCATAAATGTGTTTTCGATGAAGCAAATCTGATAATTGACAAGATGCTGTGTACCCCGCAATCGTGGAATGAGGTCATATTCATTTGAGACCTTGCAACAAGTTGAAATATAATTCCATAATCAGAGTCGAAACACGTTTCTCTTAAAAATTTCATTGAATATTGCTCCCCTTTAGTTTTTAAATAAAATTCATAAATATTAAGAAAATATATTATATCGGTACATTTTCGATGAACGACTTGTTGCCATGAAAAAATTAAAGCTGAAAGTTTTTTTAAACGAGGATACACTGAAACAGGGCAAACAATATCCAAGTAAAGCAATTGAAACGTTGGGAACTTCTTTTTTGTTTAAAAAAGTCAACATTAGTCATAGATGACCTCATGTTGTTAAACTGAATACGATTGTTAGTAAAAAAGTTTAATTAGTTTGCGACTGTTCATACAAAGTCGTTAATACGTATGGCCTATGGGGGTTTATTAACATCTGATTCGTACCAAATCTAAAGTATTCGAAAGTTTGTGTCGAAACTTGAGAATTCTGATGTTAATGTTATGTTCCAGTAAGTTACTTTCTGCAGATCCCAAAATAATAATGGTGTCACTTGAATTTTGAAAAATGTAAAATTGTTTCGGGGAAAATTGAATGCGCACGCGGAATTATGTCGATGTATCGTTATCCGAAGTCATAATTACTGGGACATCTGCTGTTCAAAGAATCGGGGTGGGCAGCTGTAACGCGCGTATCTGTAGGCATTCAGGGAGATAAATGTGATGAATTCATGGAAGACCTGCGTGGTAAAAAACAGGCGAACGCTGAGCTGCGAACTACGAGACGGATGCATGAAACAAAGCAAAAAAAGAAGTCGATTCAGACAGCGGTGATAAAACTCCTGCTCGTGGCGAGAATTATAGAAGGCGAAGTTGTCATTTAACTAGCGTACCCGTGTGAAAACTCCCCATCTAAACCCCCCTCTTCCTTATTTTCCCATTTCCATATAACTCGTAATACTCTTTTCTTCAAGACTTTTATCCTAGTCACTTGTTCTTGTTTTGTGCACCCCCTGTAATTGGTAACAATACACGTCCTTGTTAATACAAACATTTATTAACCTTACTACAGTGTGTGAGGTATAACAAAGGAACTCAATCGCTGATATCATAATAGTTAATTTATTTTACAGTTGCAGATTCTAGGCCTCAAAGGAGGTAGAATTGAAAGGTGTCGACCTGAAAAAATGCAATAAATTTGAAGGTCTCATTCTGTAGATTTGGTTTGTAAGAAAGTTTCTTTGAGTCCATGGATCTCAAACTAGATTTTATGGCATAAAACGCTTTTTTAGAATTTTTTAAAAATATAAATTCAAACTTTGAGCGAGTGTGGCGTTTCTATTTGACATGAATATTTAGTTTCATCTTTTTAAACAAATCCTTCATATTTCTTAAGTCAAGTAATTCGTCCGTCTCTGAATCCGTGCCCCAAGTTCCAAAAAATAGGTTTTGGTTTCGGTAGAGATTGCCTTGATAGAGTGTGTACAGAAAAAAAAGTTGCACAACATCACAATACTGGATGCTATTATTTACAAACATCCTTGATTGATGTTAAAATTGATCAACACACTGGATGAATGTTACTATTATGCAATTTATTTAAACTGAAACATGACATTAAATGTCATGTGGGCAAAATTAAATTTGCCGAGTAACCGCATTATATGTCGACACGCATGTCGGCTAGACCTCGACAGAGGAAATTCTATTTTGGCAAACGGTTGCACGCAGCTGGAAATGGTGCGAGATGCATTTTCATATCAGAAATTACAATTTCTGTCGTAATTGTCACAAACACGAAAGTAATGGGATTTCGAAATTTGATTTTCATAATATTCAGTTACCAGTTATAATTTAACTATACTCAATCTATTAGATCTGAAAAGATAAGCATGTTTGTGAGGACAATCAAAGCAGCAGATTCATGGTAGGTTAGGACCTTGAGCGAAGACAAATCACCAAAATTCGTAGATGGGGGGAAACCATTCATTTTGGCGAATGTTGCCAGTGGCCCCAGAAGAAGGGGCGACGGCGATTGTCGCAGCCGCCAACTGGGATCCGATTTTGTGTATTCAAAATATTTTTTGTCTAAAGCCTAGTCATGTATACAAGTACTGAGAGTTGCGAAAAATATATTTTATTATATCTTTTTAAAAACCCTTTTCCTGTCCGCCTGTCACTGTTAATCCTTTGAAATCCTCTAATCGTGATACAAGATGTGACCATCTTGGAACCTGAAACTATCGAAAAATGCTTTGGGAGTTTTGAAGTCACTGTACTGGGTTTGCACGATGATGATATTAGATCATTGTTCATTTCCGCCTTATAAAACGAATCTTTTAATTCATTCGCGAACGTCCTTCTCAACGGTTATGGCCCCAGACATGCTTATCATGTTACAAAGATTCATTTTATAAGGCAGGGGGTGTAAAATGACCTAATGTTATCGCCCGGTTACAAAAACCCAAGTATCCGTAGACGATCATATTGTATTGCCCCGAATATAATCAATCTATCTAGACATTTTCAGATACTTGAAATAACTCTAGGAAAAAGTCTTGAGAGTTTTATGCAACTACAATACTGAAAGCTATACACAGATTGCGTTTATTAACTTACTCTTTTGACATGATTCATTATATTCACACTATTTAAAAATGGGAAAATTCCAATACGGAAATCAACTGGGATCATGAAGTACTTTATGGCGGAGATGGCGACTACGTACCATTTTAAAACAGTGCTTTTGGGTTTAAAAGAATTTATTCCATAACAACTCATCCCTTCCTGAGGATAAGTAAGGCAAACTAGAAATTAGAAATTTAAAACAACCTTTGTCTCATTAAAATTGTTTAGTCATAATTGAGTGTTTTAATGAATCTTTAAAGGTAATTACTTTTCTGGATTTCACGGGGTAGCCCAACTACTTACAACACGCAACCGTGCTTACATTAAAGCTTACAATAAAGATTTCGGAAACCCTGTAGAAAGGACAACATATGAATAATTCACAGTCGTAATAATTAATGTTACTCTGTGGATTATCTTTTCAATAATCTAAGTTATGATGCGAATTTAATGATACACGATGGCTGGTAGTGAGATTAGATAAAAAACATACCATGTATGATTTAGGGATTGAAATAACGTACAAATATCCTAATTAAGTTGTCAAAATATCTAGGACAGTCGTTTGAACGCTAGACAAAATTTTGAATTAAAGTGCAAATTTAAAAGTATTGTAATAATATTTGTTATAAAATATTTAATGCGTGAAATTATTCTTAACTGTATTGTACTAATATTCTTTTCATTGAAAATTAGGTACATCGTGCATTTGGCAATACAAACAGTGGTGTTATATGAACGTCCCCTACGTTACAAATACAATTACTCGCAGAGGTTTGTTCCAAAATATCATTTCTTAAATCACAAAACTGTGGGCAGTATTTTATTTTGGGCAAATTTTGTAATGTATGATCTTTCGGAAACATAAATAGATAAAATCTCACTGAGAGTTGGGTAACTGTCATTTTATTGTATTTCTCATTTATTCATAAAAACGATCTACATATAAGAGCTACTATAAAATTGGGGTAGCCCAATCAATACACTGTTGCGATATCCGAGCAACAAAAGCATGGGGAATAGATTTGGGTATTCTGCATTACAAATTTGTAATTTTAAAAGATGCTCCAGCTCTAAGTAGATTATGCAAAACGTCAAGTGATTTATCAAATGCAAAACCTTTTTTGTTATACTGCCATCGTCATTGTTTTCTTTTCTACCGTGCATGGACTACACGGTGTTTACGCATTTAGTATTGCGCCTACCTCCATGTTGCAAGGGCTGTCCGCGAGCTGATTGCCGCCCTCCAGTCGTAGGCTTAGTTTCCATCAGGTGCCGTCGCGTTGTTAGCTTCCGTGCGCCATCATGAAACTTTTTATCTTTTTTTTATCCATATTTAGCATTATTCTTGCTTCATGCTCCCACTATTACATCATATAAAGCAATGGTCAAACAATCTACCTCAACTTATCAGTCCATGCTTGTCCCAACCGCCACTGCAACGGCATTCAACACCACCCACGGCACCACTGCACCACCGGGACGACCCACCCACCTCCACACCTGACGTGGCTCTGCTCCTCTCTTCCAACGCGAACCTCCTTCACGCGACCTCTTACTCCTCAACTGGTTCAATTTGGCAACCTGCCTTTCCACGCCTCGCCTCTTCACGCACGTGATGCCTCCCTCACCTTCCCCCCTCCCTGCCCCCCGCGCATCCCCTTTTTCCCTGCCTCACCTCCACTTGCTCCCCTCCTCCACCCTCCACCTCCGCCCGCCGCGATTGCAACTGCGAACTTTTTTCGCCTCCCGGGCCCGCTCGCTTGAAAGGGCGGGGCAGAGCGAGAAAGGGGGGATTATCGAAGACCGAAGGGGGGAATTGCAGGATATCGCCAGGTCTGCCAATAATCTACTTCCATGGCCTTTCCTTATCTTGGTGCAATTCATCTATAACCGGTTTCCGTTCTTGGGCCTCCCCTAATAAGCGTGAGCTTTTAAATTCTATTATTCCTCTTGTTCTCTCTGTTTAGTAGGAAGAGGATATCGAGAACAAAACCAAAGTAACTAATTGGACGTATTAAATGCATTTTAATCATTCAATTTATGGAATACTCTAAACTGATTCGTAAACAAATGTTTACTTCTGTATTTCTGTACAGAAAAGTATATGATGTCCTCAGTGTTTCTTATTGTTGTAATGACGCATTTAGGCAATTCCTAGCTGATAATATTTATTTCTTCTGTTTGGTTCAGAAATTAGTCCTGGAATACTTCACTATCCAGATATAATACATTTTAATTCCCAAAAGAACAAATACTTTAAGTTAAACTAGATTCAATTTTACATTGTTGTATAGCTTCAAGACAATTTTATACCTCAACTTTTTTTATGAATAAAGATAACTTTCTCTTTTAAAATCACCATTCCAGACACAGTTGTCATTTCTCCTCCCCCTTTCGTTGCCCTTCCCCGAGTCTCCTCTTCCTTCTCTACCCCAGAGCAGCCGCAATCACAGAGGAGTGGAGGAGGATGGGGTGCTTCTCGGAGTGGACACATGAGCACTGCCACCGCACGTACCCCAGCAGCACGGGCGCAGGCGCTGGCAAAAGCAACTCCCCTCCGCTGGCGCCCGACCACACCCCAAACAGTTCCCTAACAAAGGGGATTTTTCTCCTCCCCCTAGTCCTACACCCCTTTCACAAATGCGCTGCACTACCACACATGTCGGAAGACCGGTCGGGAGCTTAGAACTTGGGGTATGCTCCGCTGGTGGAGATACCGGTTACGGACAAATCTCGGTAGTCGGCGGTAGGTCGGCGCCAGATCTCGCCATCCAGCGGAGGAAGATCACCGCCACCTCCCCATAAAAGAAAAGATGCATTAAATACTAATGACCTTAGCATGCATGTGCCGGAATCACTAATCAACCAACCAACTAACCAACGGAAGTATCGAAAACATCCCAAACTCTTCCTCCCATTTACAGAATCGTCTCTGGGAAATGATTCATGACTATTAATATACAAGTCGATAATAAAACCCTAACATGACTTACGGCTCCGGCCCCCCGCAATATAGTACCAACCAATTTGCAAAGCATTGACTGTAAAAATATTTTTAAAGGAGAAACCTAAAGATCGTGTAAAGATCTTGGGGTCCGGGGGACTCCAAGATCATTTAAATGACTCTGGCCGCAAAACCTACGACTTCACTAAATCCTTATAGTTCATACCAAACTCCAAATCTACTACGAGCCAAATACCATTATGATGGAATATAACCGAATACATCCGAAAAATTGTTCTATATGTTTTTTTGATTCTATCCCTTTTTTCCTCCCTGGACCAAAAGCAAATCTTCACTTAAGTGATCATTTGAAGGACCTTTTCCAACATCATAGAGATATAAACTTCCATCTCCCCTGCACCCACCTCCCCTTATGAGGCACAACCCCTTTTAAAACTAAATTGATTGATTCGCCTTTCGTATCACATTTGCCCGAGAGTGTTTCGTTAACTTATTTTCTGTGTATAAACCTAAAATTCCAGAGGTTCTATGCGAACGGGTAGTCCTTTCTAAGGAAAGTCGGAGAAAAAGCAATAACGGAAGGAGACTAGAAGAACGTTATGGAGGTGAAGACTCCCATAAATTTGCTTTCTGGCATTTCTTTCTCCTCATCGTCTTTTTCTTCCGACGTTTATTATTCTCCACATCTTTTTGGCGGGATTTATTTATTTTTCTGACATTTTGTTAACATTTTTTTTCCAAGTATTTGACGAAATTTCATCCTCTATTTTTGTTGACTGAATTCCCCCTGCCTTTATATTTTTTTCTTCCCGTGTTCCTCTTTCCCCGTTTGCACCCTCTTATCTTCTCTATCTTCTTTCCACTACAGTTTGGATTCTGTCTCTGCAGATTTTCCCCCAACTACTCTGTTTCATCCACTTCTTCCTGGATCTCCCTCACACTTTTCCCAAAGTTGTTTTTCAAAACCACCCTCCTGTGTATTTTCCCTCTATCATCGTCTCCCCATAGTAGAACCGTGCCTCCTTGACTTCCCTTTGTCTCGAAAACGCCAATTCCCTGCCATACTGTTTTCCGTTGGGTGTTTTCCCCACCTGCGCCGGCGGCCGGCACTGGTTCCCGGGGCTTGGGGGATTTTCACGCTGGTCTGGCGTCGGGGGGGGGGCAAAAGGAAAGGGTTTGGCAGGGATGACGGTGGGGGGCATTTGCGGGGGGCGGGGTGGGAGCCCCGGGCAGCGAGGGGAGGGGGATGGGGGGATGGGGGGCGGGGGACGGGGAGGCGGTGGATGGCTTTGGGGGAGGGGAGACGATCGCTGGGGGGGACGGCGGGGCGCGGTGGGGGTGGTTTTTCGGGGAAGCTTTCCCGGGGGGGGCTGGAAAAAGCCTTTTACACTAAAAATGTACACCCCCTTTCACCTCTTCAAATATTGGACGAAACTTGAAAAATGTTGTGGAATTCCTTTGACTTTCGTCTCATGTGAAATTGTCAAGATCATTAATTACATGTAATGACACCCAAAATCAGGTTCATAATCGGGGTTTCAAAATGTGACGATATTTAAAAAATTTCAGCAGGAACTTTGCCATAAAGTTTTATGATAATCAAGAGAACAAATTCATGGAAAAGGTCATTGTTTAAAAGCCTTTTTCGTTTTTAATAGTTTGTTTGAAGAAAGGGATTAAATATTGTCAAAAAAAAAAAATTTTCTGTTTTTAAAGAGTATACCAAAACTAGAATGGTTTCATTGGGAAAGAAGGTGGGCAGTTCCCCATCCAATGCTTCTGTTAAAATATGAAAAAAAAATTGACTTTTTTTTCTTATAAAAAAAAAAGAAAGGGTTTGGGGAAACGAGTGTGAATTTACCTATCGAAGAAATGCAAGTTTTAAAAGGGAATTAGCAGAAAATTCCCCGGGACCAATAAGGGGGAAAATTTTAAAAAACATTCCATAATAAATATTTGTTTTTTTAAAAAAGGGTTTACTATCCCGAGTTGTAGGGCATACTTTTTGTTGAAGAAAAAGTTTTTTATTTGTTTAGGTTAGTACTTGAATACACAGTTACGGGAATTTTCATGCCACTTGTTTTGTCAATGATTAAATTTTTACTATTTGGGTTCTATGGTTTTTTTTGTAGAAACTTTGTCCATCGAAATAAAAAAAAAACCGAAATGAAATCTTGAAAGTCAACGAATTACCCCGTCTCCCCCTGCCGGGCAAAAAGGCCCCACGACCCCACGCGTTCGAAACGGGCTAAGGGGAAAGGGGGGTTAAGGAGTTAACGGGCAAAGGGGGCAAGGGTAATCCGGGGCTAAGGGAACAGGGTAAGGGGGCAAAGGGTAAGGGGCAAAAGGGAAACCAAAAGGGGCAAACGGGCAAGGGGCTAAGGGGCAAGGGCAAGGGGGGCCAGGGCTAAGGGGCACGGGGCTAAGGGGCAAGGGGCTAAGGGCAACCACGGGGTAAGGGGCTAAGGGGCTAACGGGCACGGGGCTGGGGGGCCCGGAGGGGCGAAAAAAATGAAACCGCGGACGCAGGGGGGATTCCGACGGCCCACCCCAAAAGGGGACGCAAAATAGGGGGGCCCCTTTTTTACCCTCCCCCCCCACAGCCCCATCGTGCACGGCCCCCGGGGGCGGTGGGAACCAGGGGGGAATGCAAAAGGGGGGCGGGGGGGAGAAGGGGGAAAAAAAAGAAAGGGGGGAGGGGAGGATTGACTGATAAGTGATAGTTTGGGTATGAAGTATGTTTTACGGGGGATGGGGTGATCTTCCCCGGGATGTCGACACCCGGGGTGCCCCCGACGGGTTTGGGATTTTTTCCCCCGGTATCGCCTTTCAGGGGGCAAGTCGCCCCCGACCGCCTGACATGGGGGTGGTTTAGGGGGGTTTTGGGGTGTGTGTGTGTGTGTGTGTGTGTGTGTGTGTGTGTGTGTGTTTTAAAAAAGGGAAGGGGATAGGAAAAAGAGGTGAATTTCGCCGTGGTCCGTGGCCGTTTGTTGGGGAAAGGATTGCCTGGTGTTGATCTGAGAAACCACGGAAACTACCGACCAAGTAGATGGTGTGGGGGACAGGTGGGTGGGAAGTATATGGGGATTTCCCCCAAAAAAGTAATCATAAAACATAGTTACAAAAACCGACTAAAATTTAAAGATTTTTTTGGGCCCCCCTTTGTCCCATTGAACAAACATTTTTTTATAATATTAAATAGTTAATTAGATATTAGAAATCTTATGTATTTTAAAATTAATTTTCAATTAAAGGGAATTTTTAAGGGAATGAAAAAATTTTTGGAAGGAAATAAAGTATCCAAGAATTTTGAATTACAAAGTGAGAAAGATATAAAAAAAATGAAAAATTGGGTTTTTTTAAACATCAAATCTCAAAAAAAAGATTCGAATCTTAATGGGGACATTCCAAACCCGGAATAAACAATTTTTTTGGGATATAATTTTAATTTTTGGGTTCAAGAAGTTAAAAAATACATCATTAAATATATAGGAATTTGAAAATTCTGTCTTTGAATTGATAAAAAAGAACAGTATGTCGTAATACAGTGGTTGATTATGGGTTTTTAAATTTTTTAAAAGTTATTTCACTTTAATCAACTGTAAAAAATTTAAAAAATTTACAGAAAATACAAAGGACGTCGAAAGTTGTTTATAAATATGAAAAAGGGGGGAAACGGGTGTTGATCAGAAATTTTACAAATAATCGCGAAGGTAAATATATGTTCATCGTAAGGTGGATCCCAGAATCCCCAAACATTTTGCAACCCAATTTATTATTCATTCATTTTTCCTGCCATCGTCAAAAATCGCTGGGCCGGGAGGGGAGACAGAGGGGTCAGAACGGGGGGGCAGGGGAGCCAGAGATGCTTTTAAAGAAGGGCGCATCATTCTAGACCTAAAAAAAAACGGGGGAATTGTGAACCTGGGTGGAGGTTGGGTGAGGGTGGGGGGGGAGGGCAGGGATGGGGAAAGGAGAGTAAATGGGGTGGTGGGCGAGCGCGACAGCTGGGCGGCGGGCCCAAAGGGGGGTTTTTGTGGTTCCTTTCGTACGCTGCTTGATAATTTTTTAACCGGTCCATCCCTGGAACCGATAAGGGAGTGGTGAAATCCGCATTGGCGGGTTTTTTCCGCTCGATTTGCACCGGCGCCACCCCCAGCGGTTTTGCCCCCCCCAAACCCTTCAAACGGGGGACCGCCCCGAGACGGGGAAAACCCCTTGTTTCACGTGGCGTAAAAGGGAAAGTGTCAGAAGGTGAAGATGAGGAAGGAAGATTTTTCCATCAAATTTTTTATTGGACAGGTGGATTTAATTTGAAACCATATAAACTTAAAACAATAGCCGGCCGAAATTCCCCCCAGATGGCCTGAAAACAACCTAACTTCACTTACTGTCGAAAAATTTTGTTATCGGAAATAAAAGGGTGTTTTTGGGGCTGGGTTTTTCAGGCTTTGGGGCAAACCGCCCCTCGGGGGGCACAGCAGAGGCTTGGGAAGGCCAGAGGTTACCGAAACGTCAGCCACCAAACAATGACGGTCTCCTCGCGCCCCGCCAATACAAGCCCGATCTCGTGGAGGGTTTATTAGCGACAGCCCCGCCCGAGCAGCTCAGCGGGTGAGATGGATGGGAGGGGACAGGGGGACGGGAGGGGCGAGGGGGGAGGACGTCATCCGCCCCCTTGCCAACGGCGCGGGGGCGCAGGAAAAAATGGCGTTGCCCGGGCCCGGTGGGCCCGCACCCCAAACCCCCGCTCCCTCCCCCTGGCCCCTCGCTGGGCCAGCGCTCCGCTCCCCGGGGACTTCCCGCACCGACCGCCCCTCCCCATCGCCCACCCCCCTTTTCGTCCGCCCTTCTCCCCCCTAAAATCTCTCCCCCTATTCATTCCCACGCCATACTCGCACCAAACGTCCCCACCCGTCACCGACTATTCATTTCATCCCCTGCGCCCCAGATCCCGCGACACCCGGACAGGGACTCTGCCCAATCACGCCCCACTTGCTCTCTCCCCGGTTTCCCCGTCCTCACCCGGCCCCCTCCCGTCCTGCTGCTAATAAACTCCTCTGCTTAATTACGTTAACGTGTTTCATTTAGCCAAAGCTTCAGCTATTGAAAAGAGTCCGCCCACACTGGGACAGCACCAACCCATCTTTTCCCCCAACGCGAACCCGGGTGTCAGCTCTCTTCCTTTCCCCCCACTTCCGCCCCCCGCCCCTCTGATCCCAGTCCTTTAACTTGCTTTTTTCCTCCTCGAACCACCCCCCGCCCCCCCGTTCCCCCCTACACGCCCCCCTCTCGGCCCAGCCACCTGGACTGACGACAGCGCGACGCCCAGTCACCCCCCCACAGACCCCCGCTCCATTCCTTGTCGCTTTATTCATCCCCCCCCGTTCACCCCAGCCCATCCCCTGCTTTCCCCCTCCCACCTTCCCAACACCCAGCCCCTCAAAGGCTCTGCCGGTATTCTTCCCCTTTACCCATTTCACCTTTTCCCCATCCACCCTCACAGTCCCGATTTCCCGCTTCCTGCTCTGCTGTATCGCTCGCGGCCACTTGACTGGGAGCCCCCAAGACTTACCCCCGGGCAGATTTGACCTTTACGCCACCGACGTTTAAAACCTGGAGAATTTTGGAAATTTTCTGATTTATCAGTTTCCCCGTATTTCTGCAAAATTTCCAGGTGAATGCCAATAAAACCCTCTCAAAGGGCAATTCCCCCACTTTCCTTTTTTTTCCCTTTTCCCACCCCCCCTCCCTCCCTACACATGGGGGACCGTCAGAGCGAGAACTGTCCGGGGGGCGGTGGGGAATGCCCCCCCAGCCCCCGGGTAGATCGGGGTCTCGAAAGGCAGGAGGCTTTTCGTCACCCCCCCCTGAACCGCACTTGACGCGCGCAAAAGCCCCTATCCCACCGCCCCCCGTCCCCACTCCCCCCACCCAATCTCACCCCACCCCGCTCGCCGGCGGTCGCTGGGGCCGGGGGTCGCCCATCGACCGCCCCCTGATTACAATGTCCGCGATTTGCTGCGGGGGGGCGCGTACTTGTTTACTGCTGTGTGTCTTGGGGGAATTTCCGCCCCCATTTGGGGATGTCGGGCGATCAGCCAAAATTTCCATCTCAAAAATCGCCGGGGGGTTCGGGATTTGGGGCAGTCATTTTTTCTGAACATATGAAAATAATCAAACACATGTGGTTTTTGACGAGATTAAAAATTTCTGTTGTAAATAAAGTAATAGAAAATTAATAAAATTTAATTAAATAAAATTAAAATTTAATAAAAAATAAAATAACAAAAAAAATTAATTTTATTAAAATATTTTCCAGATCCATTTGTTTGAATCTTCATTTTAAACTTTTTTTCGCTGAAGGTTAATTAATTTTTTTACGAGTACGGTGCAATTCAAAAAATTTTGAAAGCAATTTTTTAAAAAAATTTTAAATTTCAATCCGATCAAATTTGATTTCCCACCAACGGGGGCCCCCCCAAAAGCTCTTCCCCCGGCCACCCATTAAGAGCGTTTTTCCCAACCCCTGTTCGTGATCCCAAACCGCTGCGAAAAAATCTTTTTAAGTTTCGCGAAACCCCCGTTCCACGGGCCCACCCGAGAACGCGCCCGCCCGCCCAGCGGGGATCCCCAAATGGGCTGGGCTGGCCCCCCGGCGCGCGGGCGCCTTACCCCCCCACGCTCGCCCGACAAGCAAGTATACAAATATTTGGGAAATCGCTTCCGCCTCCCTGCCGTAAATGCCCCGCCAGGGGCCCGCCCCTTTTTCCATCTCAGCCAGATGCCTAAATTGTTAAAACCCTCGAATGAAAACAGGCTCCCGTGGGGCACCAGGGCCACCCCCTTTTCGTTTCCGATCGCCGTCGTGTCAGGACCCTCCCCGGGGCCCCCCGGGGGCACACGAAAGGGGAAACCCATCGCGGGCACTTTAACTTTCCCCCTTTCCAAAACCGGAAAACCACGTGACCCCTCCCCGGCCTAATCAACCCCGGGAAAAATAAATCTGAAACTTCGCCCAATGGACAGAAAAAAACAGAATCACTTTGGGGAAACATGAACAGAAAAAACAGAATCCAAAAGAATCATAGAATAAAGAATCATGACAGAATCGGGAAAAATCTGACAGAATCATAAAGAATCATAACCAAAAGACCGGGAAATCCCAACTACCTGAACTGGTCAAACTAACTGACCACAAGATCAAAAGAGTTTTCCTGCTTCCCCCATCGGGGGATTAGTACCCCAATTACCCTGCCCACCCGTCCTTCGGGGCCGCAGCCGCCACCGGGCCCAAACCACGGAAATCTCCCCCACCAGTCGGTCGGCTGAGTCCGCGCCCATGCCAGTTCCCCCCCAAAATTTTGCCTGGGGACCCAAACCACACCCCGACAGCGCACCCACCCGAGTGTTTTGGGGGGCCCCTTTCCTTTCCGTTGAAAATAACCCAAACCCGCCACACAAGAAAGAAGAGAAAGTAAACTTTGCAAATTTTGTAAACTTTAGGGTTTCCCCCGGTAAACAAAATCAACTGTATTATACTTTGAAAAATTTCATATTCATTCACATTGCATACTGTTTATCATTCCCAAAGACAAACAACCCCTAAAACCCCCGTTCGCCCCCATTTTAGCCACTGCAGCACGGCCACACAGGCGACTGCAAAATGTTTATAGGATTTTACCGTTATATTTTCTTTCATTTTACATAATGTAAAACCAAAACGAATTTTGATGTTGAAAAGCGGGAAAAGCTAAAAACACATACAAATTTTGAAAAAAATTAACGTTTGGAGGATTAAACAATAAAAAAATTTAGAACTTAAATGGAATCACAACAAACCATAAAGAAGTATTTCAGAAAATGAAACTCTTGAAATGTCTGATTAGAATGAATCTTCCTAAATTTTTATCATTTTAAACAAAATTCCTAAAAATTTTAAAAATCTGAAAATACATGGGAAAATTGGGGGGATCAATGAAACACGATTATGTTTCGCAGCCATTCAATTCTAGCTGCGTGTGTGATTCATTAACTTTACCCTAAAAAATTTAAATTGGGTTTAATGAAAAACAGCGTATAGAATTTTCAGGTTTAATATTTTTTCTACTGACTTTAAAAGGTGTCGTAGGTAAAAAAATAAAAACGATAAAGGAAATTGGCATTTTTTTTCCCCCATCCCCTAATGGTAGCTTCCCATGGTTCCCGGTTTCCAGCGCAAATTTCGCCCTCGCGCAACGGCGGCGCCCTCGCGAACCTTTTCATGGGGTGACGTCCCGTACACTTCCGCACACCCCCAGCGGCATCCCAGGCGGAATACGCCCTTCCCCCTTTTCGAGGTTTTCAAACGACCCCTTTCTTATCTGCCCTACACCGCCACGGTTTCGGCGGCAACCAATAAATTTGCATTCCCAACCCCAAAGCCCCTGCGCTCAGGGACGTGAATGACTGCTCCATACCCGTAGAGTTCCGCCCGTTTTTTGCGTTGGGGGGAATTAATGGCAAACTCATTTCGAGATCCCCCCATTTGGGAGATTAGATTTTTATTTAATTCATTGATTCGTGTTTCAAGGGCCAAACGAAAAAGCCTTAGTCTCGTCGTTTTATCTCCAGCAGGAGGTGGGGGTTTTTTCGTGCTAATGGGATACCCGGGCGCCGACCCAGTCCTCTTGCGGACTTTTCTCCATCCGGGATCTTCCATCAGTGAAAAGGCCAGGAATGTGAAGTTCCAATCACGCAATGGCGCTGCTTTTGGAAAAGAAATAAAAGGTAATGGCTGGTGGCTGATCCCGTAATTTTTGGGACAAAGTCGGCAGATTGCGGGGAATTGGCCTTCCACCGGGACCTCAACGACCCCGCATACCGATCGCAACGTTAAAAACTTATTGCGTTTGTTTAATAACTGTTGAATGGCCACCCCTAATTTTCCGCTTTGTTTTCTTCCTGCCGCGTCTGTGCTTTTAAAATTTGTTTGTGTTTTAAAAAATTCGGCCCCTTTCGCGTTGGAAATTTGGAGCAGCGGCATATTCATTTGATGTTGGTTTTTTGAGAAATTATTTTTTGGTCATGTTATTCATCGAATAAATTTCACTTTTTTATTTTGGTTAAAATTTTAAATTTTTAATGTAGCAAAAAACTTTATTTCTTGTAAATTGTTTTTACTAATACTAATATTTTTACTATAAATATTTTCAGTAATAATAATAATAATAATAATAATAATAATAATAATAATAATAATAAAAAATAATAATAATAAAAAAATAGAAAAAAACAATAAAAAATAAAACATGGTTTATTTTACTAGAACATAAATATTTTATTTTAAATACAATGTTTGAAAAAAATGATTATTAAAATTGAAAAAAACCCATTACTTCTTTCCCCGTTTTTTCTACGTAGGCAATTACAACCATCCGTTTAAAATGATATAATCGAACGCACGGGGGTATTTATGTTTGCCCCCCGGAATTTACATGTCCAAGTTTCGAGCAAAAACCTTTAAAACGTTCTAGATAGGGATTTTCTGAAAATAATTTACTTTCAAAATTTAAATTTGGGAATGCAATCTTTTTGGGGTTTATCTAATAAAAAAATTAATAAATAAAAGGTTGGGGGATTTGTGCAACCCTGTGAATGTTAATTACGTGTTTTTTTTAAAAAAATATAATTTTTGGAAAAAATATTACTTTTAAAATTTTTTAAAAAAATTAAAGTAGATTTTTTGGAAAGGCATACGGAACCGTTTATATAAAATTACCATTTAAATATTACACGTAAAAGAAACTTTTAACCTTTGATCTATGTTTGGAGTCCGTCACTGACGATTGGCCCCTCAGGTCCATATTTTAGGGCAACAAATTCAATATTGCAGCATCATTTCATTTCTGGCTCTACTGGTGGGGAATGATCATTGTCCTCAGATCCCTTGTCAAAGCTAGCCAGTAGCAATTTTGAGAGGGAATTTTTATTTGGTCCAAAGCCCGTGTGTTTTACTTCACAAAAATTTATTTTTTTTTTGAATTCCTTCAGATCCGTTTTAAACAATTATTGTAGTTTGCAAATGAACGCTAATGTACTTTTTTAACCGGTGGGGGCCGGGGGGAAACGTTTCCAGAAATTTTTAACCACGCGTCTCGAGGCGGGGGACCAAAAGGGGGAATCGTTCAAAAAATCATTTAAAAAAAAAAAAAATAGAAAGTCTTTGAACATTGTCTCTATATTCGTGCAGCACTTGCATTTTCTGTTAGGTTCGATTAGAAAGGAGGGAATTTTTTAAAAACCCCCTCCCCGTTTTTAAAATTTTGCTATTTAAATATTAACCATCTTTTTTTTTATTTAATTATTTTTAAAAAAAAAAAAATTAAACCCCCATCATTTTATTTAATTTAATTAAGTTAATCTGTTTGTAAATTTTTAAACATGTTTAATTTTTATTATATTTCAAGATTTCTTAAATTTTAGATAATTCATAGAACCAAAATCAAAAAAAAACATTAATTTATATTTTTAATGAAAATTTATTTTGAAACCCGATAACAAAATTCGTTCAATAATTTATATCATTTTTGCCCCAAAAAAATATTAACAAAAACATTTGTTTTGGGGGTAAGTTATTTTAAAAACCCCATTCAAAATCATGTTCCTGAAATGCCAAAAAAATTTTGTTAAAAATTAGTTAAAATTTAAAATTGTTAACTTAAAAATTTGTTTTTGGGGTGGAAATTAACGTTCTCCTAGAGTCTGTCCGGAACTGGAATTAGGGTTACAGAATTTACATTAGCTGAAATTTTCTGTTAGGAAACCTTTTACAACGGTGGGAAGGGGGGGGTGATTCCATCTTGCCTTCGCACACTCCAAAACTTTAAGTTTTCTAAACCCAAGGCGGGGAGCGAGCCCCGCTTCAACCAAAGCAGTCGTCTTGCAAAAGAGAGGGCTTACTAATTTTTCCCCGGGCGTTTTCCCCGGGGTGGGGGGATATGGAAATTTGTTGCGTGGTGGATCCCCCTTTACGCTGTCCCCAGAACAGCCCTGAATCGTCTTTTGAAAAAACCCCCGTGGGGGCAAACCTGAAGCAGGAGGGATTTCTCCCCAAGGGAAAGGGACCCAAACCCATGAATGCAAAAAGGCTAATAACTGAAGGTGCTTTGTTGAGAATAGTTTTAAATTAAAATTTTAATATTTTAGCAATTTTTTCCCCATACAAAAAAAGTTGGGAATGCTAAAAAAAGGTCTATTTTTCTTAAATGTGTACCAACTGACTAAGTAATTATAAAGCGAGGATTTTAACTGTGAAGATAATTCAATAAAATTAACATGCATTCTCTACCTGAAAGAATTTTGCTGCCTGTAATAATGCTCCAAGATTATCTTCTGTAACACTTGTCTCACCACAATACATGAATTCTATGAGAGATTTTAATACAGAGAACTGCATATCTTTCAACACGATTAATGGATGCATACCAAGCTGTCGTTGTAAAATTGTCTGCAAAGGCATTAAAATTTTTAATTAGACAGGTTTAAAAATTGTGTTGCATTAAAAAGGGACTCTAATCACGTTTGATTTCTTGTACCATAATTAAAATATTAGAACACAATCCTCTTAAAACTTGTAATTTATACAGCAATGTATTGATTCAGCTAATGAGCAAATAAATTATTTAACAATGACACAAAATTAATACATGATAAACAACAGTGCTATACTCTTCACTACGATTATTATGATTTTTTGAAGAGTAAAAAGTTCTAAATCTTTCTGCTATTGAAGAAATTCAAAATGTATTCAGATTCCCAAGATGTAAAAAACCAAAACCAAAAGACTTCTCACAAAAATATGTTTATAATTTTATATTCACAAAAGGGCTTGGGCCAAAGGAATTATTATATTTAAGAGAAATATGCAACAGATTAAATAAATGTATTTCATAAAGATTTCCATCAGTCACCCAAGTCATTAAAAATTGACTCTTCCTAATAAATATCAATTCGCTGCTTCCTTCATTTTACATTCTAACAGATGAACTTGAAAGTTTATTAACTTTGCAGAACATCTGCATTATACAATTGGCAGCGAGACCTTTGAGCTAGAGCCAATAATAATATTTTAATAGCAGACTATTTTCAATTTTAATCTGCAGGAGTATATTCTAAATTGAATGGTAAAAATTTACATCAAGATACAGAAAAGTTAAGATTCAGGCTTTGGTCCCCCTGACAATTTTGAAAGAGGGTTTCCTTGGCCCCTGTGTAGCCATAATAAAACATTTGATTTTTGTAAATATCTTCAAACTCTGATTTTCCACCTTTATTAACTTGACAATTTGAAGAATTGTTATATAACATTTTGCAAAATTTCTCCCCACCATCTGGCAACCCAGTAAATGGTTTAATGTAAAATCAATTACATTTATTAATTATACCATTAGAGATATAATTTCAATCTCATAGTGTTTTATTAACTAGCTAATACAGTATGTTATATGTATGTGAGCACTTTATAGGAAATGCAAGCACACAAATATAATAGACCCTTTTGCTTCAGCTGTGTACACCTATGATTTCTACCAAAAAAAAAAACAACTATGAAAGATCCATGAAAGAAACTGTTCACATAAAATACTTATCTACCACAAAATATACATATATATAAAAAAGAAAAAGACATACAATAATGACTGTAGTTTGGATACAATATTAAAACATAGGAGAAGCGTACTACGTTTCCTACCTCAAAATATGGACTACATGCAGCCAAAACAGCACGATGCACTCGCAGAGTATGTGTATTACACATTAATGTGACATCAACCAATGTCTGATGTTCTAAAAGTTGTCCAAGACGTGTGGCAAGGTGTGAGGGATGCTCTTCCCATTGCACCATAAATCTTGTGCCCCCCATTCTCGGACTTTTAAGTCAACAACCTGTGAAGAAATCCATATAATTCACCATGGGCGAAAAACTGTAAGTTTAATCAAATAATAAGCAAGCAACAGGGATAACATGATTTGCATTTAATACAGGCAACTGTAGATCTCTGGTACCATTAAACCTATACGAATAAGCAACAAAAATGCTTTAATAAATGCGGTTTAACGATCCTCAAGTCTAATAAGAAACGCACACAACAAAAGTAAAGTAATTCCCACCAATAATAAGCGCGCATGAAAACTGGAGAAAACTGAATACATAACGGTCCTAGACCCACACAAAATCAAAATTTAATACTGCACAATTAACTAGTACCACTTTCATGTATTTTAACACACCTGTACAAATAAAATTAGACGCAAATAAGGATGTTTAGATTGAAAATTTCACGAAAAATCCCGATGTTCGCCATAAGCAAGCCCAACACGGAATTCTATTACCGCAGCGCCCTCTTAACTTAGCATCCGGCGAGTAAAAGGAGAAAACAAATGACGCCAAGCGAGGCCTTCTAAAGAGGTGGTTTACCACTATTTCAATTACATTCCTTTTGATGGGCAAATTGAAACATTTCTCAAGATTTTCCCACGTTATTTCCCGCAAGCTTCCATTCTTTAGTTTCAATTTTCAATCCATCTACTTTTGGCACAATCTTTTTGGTCTGTTTTTAAAACAAGACGACACGACAATCGACCCTTTAAATGGGTACTTCTAAGAACGTGCAATTTCATTCTTCTGAATCCTCATATTCTGAGCATAGTCTATTAATAGACTATTCTGAGCACGAAAACCATGAACACACTGACACAACTCTGATGGTGGGGGCATGAAAAGCGTCGGCAGTGGTCGACAGCTCTTCGGTCACACTTAAACTTCAGCGACAATACGTGGCGGAGGAAGGAACTTTTTCATGGTAATTTTCGGCCAATAGAGATGTCTAGAAAGACGTCACAACGTTTGGCGGGAAAGAGCAAGCTCTAGTGCGCACGTAAACATTTTCTAGAGTTCTAGTCAGGTTTTGGTGGTATTACGCGGTTGCCAATGTTTGTTTCTTGTCACGTTTGTTATTTACCACATTATTTGCTTTCTTACCATTTGTTTAGGTTCTGGTTGCACATCTCGTTCACACATTTGATTTAAAGAACCAGTCAAACTTTATATCACATCATTACCTATTCATTTCATAAATACTTCCAAATAAATATTATTATGACCTTAGCAATGAAGCTAAGGTGCTACTTTATAATAAAATGAAAAGTATGAAAGATTTGGATCCACTTGCCACTTCATCCAATATGAAAAGTGTTAACTTAACGAATTTCGACTCCCTGCGCTATTCGAGTGGAAGACCTCGTTTAATTTTATAAACTGTTATATAAAATTAAAATTTTAACAAATACACGGTTATCTAAAACTTTGAATAAATATTACACTGTAAATTATCATCTTTTTTTAAATTTAAAGTTTCCTGCACTGAATGCAAGTTTGGATAATTGAATTTAAATAATGATTTTGACAATTTCAAGACACATGTTCAAATATTACTTGTGTTATTCGTAATGACTTTTTGCGTACAAATAGAATTTTAAGTAAAAAATCACAATCAGCTTAATTTGTGATTAAAAAAACTTTTATCAAACGTTTCAATACAATTAGCACATGTGAGTTGACAACACTATATAGTGCAGAAGTAAACAGTGATTTGGCGAGTTACGTAATATTTACGTAGCTTTTACACAAATAATGCCTTGAAAAAAATGAATGGCTCACATATATTATGACGCTGTTTGTTCAACATGTTCAGAGAATGCATGTAAATGACAACTTATGAATTGTCAGAGCTGTGTCCTTTTTAGTGCGCTGTTAACACGGTAAACTATAGTAAAGTCGGTCGTGGTTCTTTATATCATTGCAAAAATGTGGAAACTCTTCATACAGCAATCTCTACAGGTGAAAATTTTTCTCTAGGAAAAGTGTTCTTTCAGTGCAGCCACGGCATTGAATGGTGTGAAGTAACAGGATCATGAGGTACTTTCAAGGTCTAATTCGCCATTTTGCAGTGGACGTTCGTGCCGCGACGTCATGAGGTGTGAGGTTGCGTCATTGGCCTCTGGGCGCCGTCAGCATCGTCTGCACCATCGCCGCCTGCACCATCTCGCGCACCAACTTCCACATCACCCAGTACCACCATCGCCACGAAGCGCAGGCGGGGGCGCGTTTGCTGGAAAGGTAATTCATTCGAGTAAATGACCTGGTGGCGGCGGAGATATTGTGGAAATCAAGTGAATATTAATTAAGATCGAGGATGTATCAACCACAATGTATATTACAATATAAATGTATTACAGAGGATAAACTAAATGCCCCTCTAACTACGCATATTTACATAATTACATAAACTAAATGCTAATTACATTTGTTCACTTCTATTCATCTTTGTAGAACCACTAAGGAATTTCATAAACAGTTCTATATTAACTCTGAACACACAGCAAACTTTATATAAACAACTCTATTCTTACATTCTTGCACATATTAATAAATAATCTCTGTTTCACACACACTCATACACACGCACGCACCGATCTGTTCTGTTTTAAAATTTAGAGTACTTTTACCATGGTCATTTTTTTAATTTCATTCTTCACTCATTTTATTTAATAATAATCTTAATATCCTTTACAATCTTTGCCTTGAACATTTAATAGGAATTTGTCTGTCATTTCAAAATAAGATACTTTTTGTCGGCTTTCTAGCAACCTTGGCTGATGTGGATCCTGTACAATCGAACACTTTATTATCGGTTATCGTTCACCATTCTTTTCACACCACAAATTAATGTTTCCTTCTATCATCTCCGAATACTCTGGTTAAATATTTAACACCCTGTCAAGCATAGTTTACTCAATTTACATGACGCACATTGTTGGTTTGTATTTTACGCAACATTTGCCATCTACTGCGATTTTACGCACATCTGTACTGGCTCACGAATTACAACTATCTCCCATTTTCTCTGTTATCGATAATACTTTTTTCTCTGATCGTTTTTGTTACCATTTATTCTTTCTATAGCACTTCGATACTACACTGTCACCCTTTGCTATTGCGTAACTCTAAGCGCCTTTGTTATATTGTAATGATGTTACATGGTTAAATATAACTTAAATTTAAATTAAATATCACTATATTAGAAAATGTTATTGGAACAAATCATTTATAACATTGAAATATCACATTTCTCTCGTTTCTTAAGTAACCGAACTTACTGTCGTATTTTGTAGTCGTTTCATAAATTAATAATATCTTTGAGATGTCATGGATCATCTCAATATTCGCGCAACATAATGGATTGGTAATTGGCTAGAAACATTATCTTCCCTTAGTAAAGTTTCATCTTTGTACGTTTATCGGTAGTTTACAAAAAA
The DNA here is from genome assembly GCA_964035755.1 of Teleogryllus oceanicus. Lineage (NCBI taxonomy): Eukaryota > Metazoa > Arthropoda > Insecta > Orthoptera > Gryllidae > Teleogryllus > Teleogryllus oceanicus. The sequence goes on from CAXIVR010000008.1 coordinate 56,289,516, forward strand.
TTCGAAGTCATGCATAATCACTTTGTACAAACGCCGTAATTCTCTTACAGGCTGCTCGTAATCACATTGAAATCTTATTTTGACACTTGTCGACCTAGAGAAGTGCAATTCAATCGAAGTAACAAACGGAATGTTTAAATGTTTCTTCAAATTTATAATACGGCCAACTGTGTTCTGGTCAAAAGGAGCTCACGTACAGAAACACATACACACATGTGTGTGTGTGTGTGTGTGTGTATATATATATATATATATATATATATATATATATATATATATATATATATATAGAATGACACCTCCAGAGTTGACTCACACCACTGAGCTCGCCCCTGCGATTGTCTTTCTGTGGATTCCAGGATGGCATTGTTATGCGACTGTTAAGACAAGCTGATCGTGTCGATAGTTGTAATATTGTTTAGTGGAGCAAATCAAGTGACTGGACTATCTTATAAACTGTAAACCAAAACAGTGAGGGCATTTGTCCCCTTGTTATAGCGATCCGAAGGTTGTGTGGATGGCCGGGCACAAACTTCGCCCTTGGCTGCTCTCTCGAGGTTGGCAAGTTGCCGCGTCCTTTAGGTGTCTGTGCCCCTGCTTAAGGACAAGGCAAGAGTCTCGCGCCTTCTGTCCGCCATTTGTAGGCAGATGATGCCAGAGGCGGTTTGCTGTGTCCTTCCAAGAGATCGATTGATTGGTGATTACGGGCGGGTCTACGACTAATGTCATTGGTTCACGGCATGCATTATCGTAGGAGATGGCGGAGATCATCCATTTGATGGAGAAATCCACGGCGACCTATCTTCGGCTTGCAGGTTTTTCCCAAATCAGGTACCATACACCAGCAGGGCCCCAACCGGTACAAGCTCTGAGCTCCCAACTGGTCTCACAATATGTGTTATAGTGTAGTGAAGGTGTAAGTATGTGTGTAAAGGCGTCAGGCCAAGAAAGAGGAAGGAACGACCGTGCGCGGTCCGTGGTTAGTTTGTTTGGGTACTGCTCCAGCATTCGGCCGGTGTTAATCGGAGAAACGACTAAAACACGATTGAAGTAGCTGGCCTCCATAATTTCTTCAGAAAACAGCTAATTAATGCTATCGAGCTAGAGTCAAAAATTCTGCAAAGGTCGAGGCTTGTGCCCTATTTCCTTCCGTTCAGAGGCCTCGCAGTAATCAGTTGATGCCCTGAGCCATCTAAGTTCCACAGGATCGATATCTGCAGAGCGTTCATTGGGGAAGAATATTGAGGTGAGAAGTATTATGCACGGAACTACTTTTCAGATGTGGCATGAGAAGCCACCCACAATGCAACGTAAAAGCATCTTTTCCTCACGTTTGTCTTGATCCCGCCGTGTTCGCCCACTCTGCCACAGCCCTCGGCCGCAGACTGGACATGGCAGCTTCGGCGGCGCTGACCACTCTGCTCCGCACCTCTGCGCGCAGGCTGCACCGAGAGCGCGCACGCATTAGATTGACAGACAGTTTCAGAGTAAAGAGAGATCATACGATTTAAATAAATGATTACCTGCTTATCTTTATTCAAGTAATCAATTAAACTACTTGTCATAAATGTCTGTGCAAAATGCCTACTTAGAAGTGTTTCACTGTTATATCGTCCATAACACCGGCAAGCTAATGATAATTACATGGCGTACTAATGATAATTAGAATCAAAAAGCTCATTTGTAATTAATGGATGGTCCAGGAAAAGAATTATGTAGAACGACCAATATTTATTGACAAATGTGGCATGTAGAGGTGTCTCAGACGAGACAGTTCTTGGGCATCTAGAGGGACAAAATTGATCAGGTTTTATCAATGAACATGTAGAAAATTTCTAATTACGGAGTTAAACGTGGGTATTCTCTCCCTGATTTTAGGCAACTCCCTGTACTGAAGGTCACGTTCTAACTGCAGTCAAGGAGATTTCGCGTACTTGCCGAAAATGGGTTCCTGGGCATTGGTTTCTAAATTCAGGAGTAATCTGTTTTCTCTCCCTTCTCCCTCTCTCTTTTCTTTTCCCCTTCCTTTCTCCTTCCGTCTTGTCTTTTTCCATCTATCTTTTTTCCTTTCTTCTCTTTTCTCTCTCCAACCAACCTCCAATCAACCAAATGTAAGATGTTGAGGCTGCGAATATAGATCGAGTTTTTTGGGAGAGCTGCTGTAGATGTTCGGATCGAAACAAAATTGTTATCGTCTATTAATCATGTGGCGCAAGGGAACGTACTGAAAACAAATATTTAAGAACTATCAGTATACATCAGCGTAAGAATGATTTAGTATGGAAGAGTTCGTTATTACTTTGTCTGACGAAAAGAAAATCGTTTTCTACGTAATTCGAGCGTGAGGCTACGCTTGCGCACCGATAATCCTACAGGGTTCGCAATACCAATCCTACACAGTTGAATTGACTGTCAGTAAGGTAGATATGTGCGCATTAACAGCTTTTTACTCGAGTGACATGCTTTTCAAACAACGCCATCCCATCGCGTCTTTATTTGTTAAGGCGTCTGATTCTTGGAACGTCGACAATATGCAATGGAGCCTTCTGGTCGCTCTTCGCGTCTCATCCTTGAAAGCAACAGTTGAAAACTTCAAAGCAGTTCAGCCCTTCCAAAGAGTTTTATAGAAAATGCATTGCTTTTCTCTCTGAAGCCAGCTAGCTGTTTTTAGAAAATAATTAAGATGAAAGCGGATGTTTTAAATGTAAACCCTTTGCTATTAGTTGGCGTCACAAAGAATTTCTATAAATGATTGAATTCCATATACGGTGCCAAATTTGAATAAATTGCGTCAACATATGAATACATATATAACTGTTATATGCAATTTTCCACTATATCATTCCTGGGCTAGGATAGTGACACAACTTAAAAAATAAGGCATTCAGATAAATGGATTTGAAGTTTTCACCTTGTACTGAAATGAATCATTCTTGCCTCACACTTCTGCCATTTGGTGAACTACTATACTATAAGTTATGCTGCTGGAAGATAGACCAATCTGCGATTCCGAGAGTGCATTAATTCAAAATTCGTGATTTTGAGTTGTGCTCCAGAAGGACATGTTTCATGTAAAAAATAATTTTTACCTGTCTACATGCTTTATAATATATTTATAGGAGACAACCTGACTTTACCTCATCACTTACAGTAAAACCTTTGAACCATGTTCTTGTGACCTATTTCAACTTAGACCTGATAACGTTATGACTGTTCAAATGGACGTTTTTACATATTTTATTTCATGTTGACTGAACAAAAAGACAATATATATAAGAAAAGAGTCGCAAATAATGAACGTAACGTTGTAAAGTGTTGTAATGAATAGTGTTATTTCGTGCCTTAAAATAAATATTGGTTGTAAAAAAATACTTTTTAAATACTGAAAAAGAAAGTGTCATATTTAATTTCAAAAAAGCACTTGCATTTTGAATAGGCTTGAACCACACTCACTGTTACCAATATGACAAGGAAGGGCCCGCCGACCGGGCAGACAGACATGGCGCTCACTGAGAGAGGCGGCCTGCGCTCAGGCACCGCAAAACTTCGAAACACTGCGACCGCCCCGGCAAGCCCGTTCAGACAGCCGGGGATTGGCGCGATGACATGACCTTAGGAGCGGTCAGAAAGGCAAGAGATTACCTTTGACTTCCTATAGCGTTTTATTGACTGACGAATGATAATTTTTTGAATCCTTTGACTTTTTTCAAGCTTTGTAAAAGTGGTTGAAGATTGTTCTTTCTTGCAAACGCAGCCTCTGTCGTAAACTTTTATGATTGATGTACACGAGACAGATTTCGGAACGTTGATGGTTTTAGATATTTCTTTGAAGAAAAATCCGAAATTTCCAAGATCGTACAGTGGAAATGTTCCCGGGTAAAGTGCGTTGTACAAATTGTAATTTTATGTTTTAGTAACTGAACACGATTAAATAATACAAATCTTTATTCTATCACTCTTTCTCACATTTGAAGTTTTTACTTTGAATGTGAAAATTAAAAGTCCAGATCTACATAGAACTCCCGCTCGTTTCAAAGTACTGAAACACTCATTAACATAATCTCTTGTGGTAACTTATATTAACTAATACAATGTACAAAACAATTTGTAAAGTTAATTGAAATGCATGAAGTTTAATGAAATTTGATTAATAATAAGTTGGAAATAAACAGAATGATAAAGTGTTATTAATTTTTGTTTCGGTTGTCGCAAGTCAGAGTCTAAAAGTTCTTCAGAACTGGATCGTGGGAGATATTCACTTCAGCGTTACTGTGGAGCCGCCACCCCCTCTTTCCCATGCGAGGTCTTACCCTACAGAAGGGATGTTTAATTTACTAATACTATTACTGCTAAATAATAATAATAATAATAATAGTAGTAATACAGTAAAAAGAATTAAGGCAAATATTTGCAGCGAGAGGACGTCAAACAGTATATAACTGCGTAAATGGTCATTTTAGTTGCATCAACCAGCCCAAATCGAGCACGTGGTATATGCAATAGATGCAAAGATGTTCGACGCCAGAAACGAACAGGATTATAAAATTTATTTCTGAATCTGAAAGAATATTGTAACAAAACTGATGACTTGTAACGGTACCATCGTTTGATACTATTTCTGTTAAGAAGTTAGTAATAAGAAGAACTCTTGCGATTGTTGACAAAGGAATATATGTAGAATAGTTAAAACAGAATGTACAACATATGTATTATTATAAGAGAATTTTAAATCCCATAACCTTCTTTCATACTGCTATTCTTCAAAACTGATGACATGAGGAGATTTACAAATTCGAGAACGATACATTCACTGTTCTTTTAACATAACGAGAAAACATGTTTCTGGAAATGTAACTGAACTGTTTATTTATCAAGATCTGTTCGTGTACGTCACAGTTAGCAATTGAAAAATATCCAACTATTCCTTTAATTTTAAAAAGTAATGGATCACTTTTAAGTATAATTTCTAAAAAAGTGTTTAAAGAGACGTATACACAAGACAGACGTTTGTTGAACATTGTTTTTCAATTACATACGCTCACAAATCTTTGCTTTTAAAAACTGTCTACCTTCAAAATTAGAAATCTGTCATTGCTCTGCGACCTATGACCTCATGAATTTTCTGAAAGGACTTCCTTGCATTGTGTTGAGTTATCGAAAATGATGCAAGTAATAACAGATGGAAGATATTTATTCAATATTTATGAAAATTTTGTGTTCATACTTCAAAACCTGTGAATAATAGCAAGCGATAACATCATAATATTTATTCTAAATTCTATTTAATAGATAACGTATGGTCTAGCTTACAAACTAGATACTTACAAACTAATTTAACTCTCACTTTGTCTTACATCCTGACTTAATTTAACAACTAACATTATGTACAGTAAGCAGTACATACACATGTAACATAAAACATACGCTTATAAACATAATTTAAACGCGTCTGCACAAGTCATCCACAGACCATCCTCTCTCCGCTACCTATCATGTTAAGCAAAAATCACGAAACTTGGTTTAGCAGAAAACTCAAATTGTGTTCTAAAAGAGAACCATTGTTGTTTTTAAATATAAGTATTGTTAATGTGTTTCTATGGCAAAATGGCAAAACACAATGGCAATGGCAAGAATACAAATGATCGATGTGCACGCAATATGTGACGATGAAATGTTGAGGGTTTCAATGTTTTCATGTGTAAATGGAATATTGAAATTCTACAAATTGTTATATTTTCTGCATTGTTTTGAACACAGGATCCGATGTGCCTCCACAACAGAAGGAATATTTATTCCACGTGTATCCATTCCTTTGTTTTGTCATGCTTGCAAAATACGAGTCAGGTCTTTCAATGTCATCAAAATAACAAAGCGTACCAACTAGGGAATGCTCTAGCTGTGTTGTCACGTCGTTAAGTACAAAGGCTTTCTTCAGAAAGCAAGGTCAGTATCAGTGCAACTACCATATCAAACAAATTGCTGTATATCTGATTGCGAAAGGTGATACAAGTCTCGTTGTAAATGTGAGGAAAGTGTTTATGTATAATTATGCTTGAACACTATACGCGTATGTGTTTTATGTGAAATGATAAAGATATGCAGTGTTTTTGTTAGGTGTAGTGAAATGTTGAAAATGAAGTCCACAAGTTTTTGTTTCTCTGATAAAGATCATAACGTTCTTGCGATACACCTAAAATACAGTGAAATGCCACATATGACTGATTTTCTGTGGTAGTAAATTTACTCGTGTTGCTGAAATTAGATTGATTGTAAGTCTAGACCGAAGATTGTTATGTTATTCGCAGCAAGTTTTATCAGTTGTAGTGCCGAAAATCTATCGCAAGTGGCTAAGATATGTGTCAGCTGAATTAGTCATTTTACAGAACGATTTTATTTAATTTGATTTAAATACTATCCGTCGAAAATCAGTTAAAATTGTGTGTGATGTATTGGAGAGACGGAAAACTGCTCGATCAGAGCAGCCGGCCGCTAGAATTCTCCTCCAGGCAGCGACTCAATTCGACCTAGCTGAAAAGCTAGTGTCAAAAAGTCTAGTGTCGAAAATCTTGCCGCCGTCAGGACTCGAACCTAGGACCTCCCGGTCAGAGGCGCAGCAGTGACATCAGTTGATGCACTGAGCTACCGCTCCGTTCAGTTCCTTGAATTATTGCACATTACATTTGAGTGCAAATAGGCAACTGATTATAAAGTTAAATGAAATTGCAGGTCCTTCAATATTTCGTACATATTCCAAAATAATTTAAATCCACTTTTACACCATCAAAATATACTTAAAGCTATAATTATATTGCAAATGGGTAGAAAGTAAAACAATGAAGCTGATCACTTCAGCTCAAAACGTCACGCACTTATTACAAGTATCTTCCTTTACACAGTCCCTTGAATGCACATTTTTATGAATTAATGAATTTGTCAAGATATGCTAACCTTGAGGCACACTTTTAGTACAGAACTATTCTAAGAACACGGCAATTTCTGCAGGATATTTACGTTAAAATGATTAGACGACTTTCTCGGCTACCTTGCAGTCTTCACGTAAGAAAATTTCTGAGTTCCGACCTCGGCTGACCCTGTCCTTCCACTAGATCCCAGTTTCTGAAGGCAAGTAGTAACTTCCTTTCCCGGCGGCCACTGTATGGCAACGAGAGAAACATTCCAGGTCTCGGGTTTCCGTGTACCGCCCCGCACTATCCTGCGTTTGGGAAAAGCCCAACCCTCCCCACAGCTCTTGAAGTTCGTGCTACCCACACACGCGGTATGTCTTTAGTGTGCGCCCTCGAAGACATATTCACATGTTCCCTTTCTGATGATGCGACTAAAGTCTGAGGACCTCTGAGGACCGTTAATTTGCTTTCAGCCGCTTAAGTAATGCGCGTAAGAAACGAGTTTTACTGCACTAAGAGTTCTGGTCCCAGCCACTAAGCACCTGAATTCTCCACGTAACTAGCAACAGCTCTGCAGCGCACATGAAGCCCTCTGTCCTCTGCCCTTTTCTATCACGATTGTCTCGATATTCACCCCGCTCACTGTCGTGTAGTGCTAGCATCATATATCCCATACAATTTATTGGATATGCATATAAACGAATAAAAATTGTTTTAATTGTTGTCAGACTAAATATTTGTGGGAAAAATGAAAAAATAAATACCTACAATTGAAGAGCTTGGGACCGTTATAAAATATTCCCCGCCAGTCACAGCTGTCTCCCGCTACTCGTATACACTATTATTCCATTTTGGCCAGTGTGTTATTTTGTTACAGCTCCTTCATTAATAATTTTTATCACAGCTTTCTATTCTCAGCATAGCAAATATTGACAGCATTGTGCTGTATAATAAGTATTTTACGAAGTATTGACCTAGAAGCAAGAACTATTTTTTAATAATTTAGTAAGTCTGCCACACGCTTATTTAAGAACTACAGAAATCTCAAAACCGTAAAATGCAATTTTGTTCCCTTCCCACAACGGATTATAATTTTAACCTGGCAATACGTAACAATATGGCACAACACTGTTTGCACATTAGTACGACACTGTTTCGGTCAAAATATTGCCGTCAAATGAGGATTCTACTCACAGGAACCTATGTAGTTTGGGTTCTCTGAGCAGCAACTACGACGAAAAAATGCTTACTGCAACGGCATAACATAAAAACAGGTTTCATCAACCACAGCAGGCCTCCTGCTAAACGTAAAAGTTAATATCTCAGTTCGAAGGAAACTGAGGCTTATATTGTTGTTGTTATTATTATTATTATTATTATTATTATTATTATTATTATTATTATTATTATTATATATTTCTGAAGATATTTATGAAGGGATTGGCGTAGTGACAAGATGAAACATACATCGACGTAAACGAAATTGTTAGCAGTACGAATACTATCGTGGTACTACGCAAAGCCTTTCAAATGTATAATATTTTTAAGGATTCAAGATTTTACACAGTAATAGGTGTTTCAAACCACATTCACAATCATTCTCCACAAAACAATCTTTGGTAATCTCTCGTAATTATGCGACGCTATTTCGTTTCTTAATTGAAAGTTAAAACGGGAACAAAAAAATTCTCTGTTGCATGAGATTTTCCAAATGTTTCTATTCCAAATATGATTCCAAACATGGCAATGATTTTTCAACTGTATCTGTTTTGAATGAATGTCTTATTTTACGCGGTGAAACTCAGGTCACGAGGCCTGCTCTTCCGTCTGATCACCCGAATTTCGCTACGCTCCTTTCACCAATGAGGGGAGAAAGAAGGTATTACTTGGGTTACGAAACAGGCGATTTGAATTTAGGTCAGACGCTTCATTTAGACTTGAGGATCTTTTACATGCAGTAAATCTACTAACATGGGACAGCTGGCTTTACTTCCTCCGAAGGAAGGCGTACGAAGGTTTTTCGCCTTAAAATGCAAGCTTCGGTTGGGTTTGAATCCGCGAACTTGGGTATAATAACAGCACGATTCGCAAACAGTTCATCACCGCCACTAAGGGAAGGATATATGGCGCGCGTCCGTGGCATTGTTTGGGCATTGTCAATTCCAAATCGAAGTCAATTATCCTGGGCATGCGCTAGTTTCAATACAATATGAGTTGTTTTTCCATTACTATCGTAGGCGTTAGTTTTTACAGTGAATGTAATACTCGTAGTTTCTATATAACGTGATTTTCATTGTCGTTAGTAGAGGTTTGTGTTTTACACTGAAGTTATTCGACAACTACAACCACTACTACTCTTAGTTTTAGTATAACTGCAACGTAATTAGTGGTTGTACCTTTATAATTTTTAAACATTGCAAATTTTTACAAAATATGACTAAACATGCTTGGTTTTCGACTGGATCACGTTTTCGAGTCGTCATAGGTGTAAAATTGCTCTGTTTTTTGTGACTGTTGCTCTCTTCAACGTCAAAGACGAAATATTTCATAATTTATGAGACGCATATGCAACCTATTTTAGAATTGTCGTTGACGACCAAGATAAGAAATGGGTCCCATATGTCATGCATGAGAGAACATGCTTCGTGACTGAACGAGATGGCATGGCTTTCATTGTTTGTCGTGAATCAACGGACGCCAGCAAGGACTGATGTTTCTGCCTGGTCAATACCAGGAGTATCGACGCATGTCTGGGGCTTAGAGCGTTCGCGGCTGGGGCGGTGCCCACTGGTGGAATATACCTAGTTGGGCAAATCTCGCGATCTTGCCATCCAACGGAAAAGATCACTGCCTCCTGCAATGAAAACACGATTTACACTTACGGGACTAATCACCCTAGCAGTTGATCACCTTAGCGCCCGTAATCACTAAATAATCAGTCAATCTACCTAGGATATCAAGAAACCGGCATAGTATTTCATATGAAATCTGTCTCAGTAATACAATCCGTCCTATATTCTCCCGCGCTCCGTTTCCAGTTTTCAATGCTTTTCATTCAATTGTAACACAGAAATGAACCTAGTGATCAAGACGATTCTTTACTTTCTTGCTACGGAGTACAGTGAAGTTATATAATGCTGCGCGAAAAACGGCGAATTTTCGGCTGAAAATCTCTTATTACAGGGCCCTGATAACAAAAAAAAAGATATATGCAGTTGGTTTAATAAACATCCTCTAACACATAGTGTAGCCAGAGTCAATGGTTTTGGATACTTCATACCGAAAATCAAATGACGGCAAAACGTCTGTCCGTCTGTGAACAACGCTGGGTCAAATCCTTTAGCCGATGTTCTCCAAATCTGATCTTCCTCACCCATCTGGCTGATATCGAGACCCTTGATTTGAAGCCAATACTTTAATTTTGGGGTACTTTGCATGAACCTCTAGGCATTTTCAACATTTTGACAATAATGACCGAACATTTTCGTTGAAAACTCTGATTTTTCAAAAATTGCAAAAATTAAAAAATTTGGCACCTTCCACAACTAAAAATTAAAGATAGATTGTTTCCCTAATAAAATCTGATAGATTTTAAATAACATCATGTACAATTTTTGAAAATTTGAGTATTTTGCGTAATTTTGAGTAAAATTACTGGCTGAGAAAGTATGTGCTGTTTCCGCACCGGATGTTTAGATGTACGGGTGGTAATTGAGTAAGAACTTACTTCACTTACTTTGTTTTTCAGAAAGCGGAGACTGTTTGCTGACATATCAAATGTCTTCTTAGCCTATTAGAGCTATCTCGTATAGTTGTACAAAATGGCGCCTCTTCTTACATAGCTTTCAGCACACACTCAAATGTGCTTTATTGCGTAATGTGATATTTATTCACTAATTCCTACCACAAGTTCTTATCATTGCAAAAATATTATTCCACAACAGTGTATCGTCTCACTTTATCTGTCAATCACAATAAAAGCATTTTGTTTTAAAGTATGATTCTTTTAAATCAAAAGAAAATATTTATATATGTAACATTAGTTGAAAGAGGATAAAACTGTAAATGATAATAATCAGAATTTTTCACGTACATGGTTCATACATATGGATATAACGGTTTCATAGAATAAAATTTATGAACTGCTACGGCACATAAAATGCTCGAAAATGATTCGTTCTTTGCGATGGAACTGTTATTTAAGGAGTGACGCTTGCCCCTAATTGAAAGGCAACTCCGTACGCACTGCTATTCGGCAGGTACACGACATTTCCTTGAGTGCGTCGTAACGTGAGATTGAAAAATACCTGTGTGCAGAAAGAGTTCTTCGACCAGGGGCAAATGGCATGCATGAATGACGTTATAAGAAATGTCTTACTAATTCATTGACAAAAGTCTCGGAAATTGGCAACCTTTGAAACTGGGTATCTAGACGAAGTGCGTTAAAAGAAGTTACTAAACTGTAATTGAGATAGAAGTTACAAACTAAGCGACAATCCACGGAAAAGCACCGCTTGTTCTTGGTGAGGCCGGCGTCAACATCTCGCCCACACCAGCGAGGATTGCGTCCCCGGAGCGGGTTCCGGCGACAACACGCGCCCGGCCTCCCCGGCGCGGCGCTTCGATTTCCTGTTGCGGGGGCGGGGTGGGGCCCAATGGGCGAAGAGGCCCGCGCGGGGCTATCGGGGGCGCGGGGGGGCCCGGATCGCTCCCCACCGCCTTTGTTCGCGGAGGGGGGTCGGAGGCGCAGCGGAGTGCGGAGAAGGGGGTTGGGGTGGGGCGTTGCAGTTCTCAGGGGGACAGGTGGGGTAGAAACGAGGGGAAAACCAGAAAAAACGTAATAGAATGTTCAAAATATCTCATTCTGCAGATTATGGTGGGGAACGATTTTTTGAAAATTTTTTTTTTAAAGGCTCTTTTTCCCTTTAGTTTGAAGTTTTTAACGATAGAAATTAAAAAATGCGGACAGTTTGCGGGTTGCATTTGCGTAAATATTTAGATGCGTTTTTAAAAAAATCCTGCATATTTTTAAAGTGAATTCGACAGGTCTCAAAAAATTCTTTTCTTTAGAGACCACATTTAAAAAGATTGATAGTGTGAGGCGAAAAAGGTACGAAAGTATGAAATATTTAGGAGACGAAACCGCCCAAGGGTTTTCCGGGGGCACGGGGTTCTGGGGCCCCCCAGAGGCGATTATCAACGTAGAGCGTTACACGATCTCACTGCTCAAAAAAGAGGAACCACGTAGTTATCGTGGGAAAAAAATTTAAATTTTCATTATGCAAAAAAATAATGCTTGGGGAAATGAAAATGTCTTGATTAACCAAATTTCGGACAAAAAAAGATGATTTATAACCAAATAGGGAGCAAAAATGTATTAGACATGAAAAGTGAGTTGTAGACACTTAAAATAGGTTAGAAAATGATTAAATCAGGTATTTAACAAACATTGAATGAAAAGTTATGTTTTGGTATCTAAAACTGATCATAAGAGGGTTAAACTAGGACTTTTTTTTTAAACCACAGTCAAGTATTTTTTTATTAAGTGACTACAAACAAATTATTTATTCCTTTTACTTTTTTCTTGAAATCATTCTTTGTCACTTTTCATCCTCAACATGTCAACTGCATTTGCCTCGGTGCGCCTGATCGGAACCGAGCGCAGGGCGTCCCTTTGTATGGATTTGCAGAGCGTCTATGATTGGTGTGTTGGGTGGGAGATTTCCGTGCGTAGGCGATAGCTTTTTTGATCAGGAATTTTTTCGCATTTCGGAAATTATTTGCGCTTTGGATTGCGTTTGAGCCCCAAAGGCGCTCATTTTAAAGCTGCACCCGGGAGTTTGTCCGTTGAGCGCCAGGAGGCTGGCAAGGGCGCAGACTAAAGAACTTGCACGTTGCGCATGCGGATGGTGTGCCTTTCAATTGTGAGATTTGGCGGGGGAGATTCCGAAATTGCGGCGAGCGTTGTGAAGCGGGTCAGTCAACGAGTCACAGTTACGTCATCCACTTCCCGTCGATGGATTGTTCGTGTGGAAATGAAAGTCTTTCTCAGCAACAAAATAACAAATTCAACACAGGACTTGCCTCTTGGGTTTTTACAGCTTACATCCACTTATTTATAGACTCAGATATTATCGCTGCTAATATCATTGGAAATAATGCATACAATTGCAAAAAAGCCACAACCGTTCAACCGAAAGTTCTCGATCTTCTCCTCGACCTCACGAAGCGTTCTTCTTGGGTCTTCAAACATGATACCCCGTTGTTAGGGGGAAACAAATAATCATCATACCCCGCTACATTCCGTTGGACGGCCGGATTTGTGGCGCCATCAGCCCACGTTGAAGGGTCGCTCGGCGAGCGGCATCTGGGGCATCGGCGGTGCTCTGGCGTCAGCTGGCGGCTCCTTTCGGACTCTCGCAGCCTGAGAGGGGGAACGCTAACTCGCAAAGGGAGAGAAATTGCACAATATAAAGTTTACTTGCTTTCTCTTTAAAAATAAAAATGTATAGGCAAAGTGTGTGTGCTGACTATTTAGAGCAGTGCCTTACCCGTCCTACGCACGCTATTTTTATTCTTATCCGTTTAACCTTCTCTCTCCTTACCAATTGCACACAATTGCCTCTTACATGCAGTTTCACGTACATGCACTACACTACCACACGTCGGAGGCCAGTCGGCAGCTAGCGCTTGTCTCGGCTGGGGGTGCGCGGGTGATGAGATAGCTGGAAGGGGAACTCGCGAGTCGACGCTAAACCCGCACTGCCCAGGGACAAGGAACACCGCCATTTCCCCGGCGGGAAACCACTATGATCCGGGACAAACGACCATAGTAATTGGGCGCGTCTGCAACCCTAAATATTACTCAATCAACGAGTGTTGTGGCTCAGTAGGGAGTGAAAGAGACGGGACACTGGGGCAGTGGAGATTGGAGGGTTAGGAGGGACTTATGTGACCAAAGGCGCCCCATCAGAGGGCAGTTGTGAACTAGAGTGCAAAAAAGGATTTAGGTGATTGGGACTGTGGCGGTGATGTGTTACGGAGATTTGGATGCGATCGAAGAGGCGAAGCGATAAAGGCAGCAGTAGATGTTGGTAGAAGGATTTCGTGATCAAGGAATTGTATGATAATGAAAGAATTGGCAGGAGTGATGAATTTCCCGGCAACTGATGATGTAATAAACGACAATAAACAGAAGGTTTTGATGCGGCAGAGCGTTGAAGGCGGTGGCGATAGTGATGAAAGATTGTAGTCATCAGTCGGCAGAGTAATATATAAATCGAAAGGAATGATGGACAGTTTAGAGACCGGTTGGGAGCAGCCATGGTGATAGAAGAGCCACTGGTTGATGACACTGAGCTGGCAGCGACGATGATTTCTGGCGCCACAGAAGAGATGGCGGAGGTGCCGAGGAGGTCGTGGGGGCATCGAGGGGGAAGGGAGAGTCGGCAGAATGATGCAAGAGTTGACAAGTTCGTTGGTTGGTTGCTAGTGATTTCCCGGCACATCAACAGCTAAATTCATTAGTCCCGTAAATGTAGTGTTTTCCCTCGGGAGGTGGTGTTATTTTACCCCCTCATGTCGAGTTCCCAGCATCGACCTACCGTCAGTTGAAGGGATTTTCCTCAACCAGGTATCTCCGATCAGTGGGGCACCGCCCAGCCGAACGACGTGTGTCTTCCGATATGTGATATTGTAGTGCATTTTAGTGTAAGGGGTAGGGGTAAGGATAGGGACAAGGAAGGGGTAGAAATGACCCGCGCATCCGTGACTCGTTTGTTGGGGTACTGCTCCGGCATTCGTCTGGTGTTGATCGTAGAAACCACGGAAAACTACCGATCAGCAGTCGGCCACTAGAACTCTCCTCCAGACAGCGATTGAATATAACTAACTGAATATAAAGCAAGCTAGTATTGAAAATCCTACCACCGTCGGAACTCGAACCTGCACCTTCCGATGATGAGGGGCCTGCAGTGACATCAGTTGATGCCCAGACACATCTCCTGGTAGAATAGACAGGAAGCGGAAGCGTCATAGTGGAGTGGCCATGCTATCGGAGCCCCTCCACCAGCGGGAGGGCGGGCAGTCAGTGGTGGGGGTCGTTGGGGGCGGCGAGGCTTTGGAGGATCGTAACAGGTGGCGTCGATGGTAGGCGCTGCCGGAATGGCGAGGACGTCGATATGTGACACTCCTTGATACGACCAGCACCCTCCATTCGCGGCTGTCTTTTTCACATTCCCGAAGACAAACTGTGCGTCTCTACATTGTGATTTGCTTTCACAACAACGTCCTTGACCATAATGGCAGACCTTTATTTTTACCTTTTCTCCCGACTGCGTAACGATAGATTTGCTCCAGAAAGTTCGATGTGAAATCATTTATTTTGCATGAGAATATTTTTGACTCGAGAACAGTGAAAGTCTAGAGAACAGTGAAAGTTGTTTGTGACAAAAGAAATCATAAAATATTATTACGCTGTTGTTAGGACACTGCCAAGTAGGTTTTTGGAAGACGACTAACATTTGAATATAGCACATGTACAAACATCGCGGTCATGACCTTTTATCTCTTTAGAGAAATTAAAAATATTAAAATCATTTTGAGTCAAAGTAAAGAGTTCGTAAACATTTTTTCCAGCAAATTTATTGTTATAAGTTTAAAAAGCTATTAGGGTACAGGGGGGACCCTGCAATAAAATAGAAAAATAAAAAATTTTCTCCTATAAATCCTACGTGTTTATTCATAATTTCACGTATCTCTTCTCCCTCCCGCAGATTCTGCGTCGGACAGCTGGCGCTTAGTTACAAACGCGCCGGCAGCCCTTCAAAGCTCTGACGTTTGGAGCCCAAGTAATAAGAAGTGAATGCCTACGAGAAACCGTCATTGTTTCGTTTCTGTTTTACAATAGAAACACTATAAATATTTTTTGTCCGTGTAAGATGAATGAATAACTCGACCCTGTTTATTTGTTGAGGATTGTTGCTATGTAATTAATTGTACGCTGCCCTGTTCATTAAGTTTTTAAAGCTACAAACAGCGTTACCTAAAACCTTTTGCAGAAGGGAATTTTGCCAATAGTTAATTTTTGGGGAAGGTAAATTTTCCCTTTTCCCAAATTTTTTTCAAAAAATATGTTTTAGACATTAAGGGATCAAAAACATGGTCATAATAAAAAAAAATTAGTATTATTTTACAAACTTTGTAAACTGTTCGGTAACTAGGACTCGTTAGATACTCGATAATAGCATACTGAGTTGTCAGTAAATAGGCGTACGGCAGAGCGGTTTAGAGAATTTCGATGATATTTAAAACAATAATACTGAAATTATAAAGCCCAATTTAATAGAGTCGTCTAAAATATGTTCAATAGGTGAAAAAATTTAAATAATTTCATCCACTCTGAGAAACAGTGAATTAAGATAATGGTTAAGGTAGGCCGTTTGAATGTATAATGTTCAGTTATGATGATTTCTTGAAGATTCCAATACACCTGGCATATTTTCCCTTTATGCGCATTTGCTCCCATAAAGTAATACGATCGTAAATCGTAAGAGTTACCTCATGAGAGCACTTGCAAGTTTGGATGATAAATGAACAAATAAAACAACGAATAAAACTTTATATCAAAAGCAGCTTCCCGCAGGAAGCCAAAATACAATTGGCTTTTGAGAATAAACACATTGAGCATACCCTAACTGCTACAATTATTGGGCGATTTTTGTAACCTGTTTCAAATTTCTAATAACATGGGCGCCAGGAAAAAGGGTTACGATAATATTTTAACTATTATTACTCTGATAAAAAATTATATTCCGCTAGCTGGGTCAATGGGTTGTCAGGGAAAAAATCGCTATTATCTATTAATGCCGATTATCCGATCTCCATCTATACAGAATGGCGAGGAATCTGAAAACAGAGATTATTTGATCTAGGTACTTATTAGCCAATTGGCCAATGAAACTCATTTTATCTTTCTTTCAGAGAAACTTAATGTTTATTTCTATCAATGTAGAAATTAAAATGTGAAAAATTTACATTGATAACCCTTAGTCATATCCTGGTTCGAAACCCTTTTACGGCGATCCTGGTCTTCGCGTGCTCTTGATTGGTTGTTCCTCGAAGAAACGCCCTTCCCCCCCTTTTGACGCTCCCAAGTCGAAATCTAATTTCCACGAATCCACTGCTCTTCTTTAAAAACGAACACCGCCGATTCACCGCTTCGCACCACTCAAATATTTGTTCCAGCTCCACTATATTATGCCCGATCCCCGTTCTCACCGAAAAATAAATTTGACCCTTTTTATTCAACTATATTGGTTGTTTTAGCTTCAATTGAAAGATAGTGGTCTCTAGATGTAGATTCTTGCTATCTGTGAGACCCCGGTTGTCGGGAAAGAAAGACATTTCGCCCTGAGGAAGGACGCAGTATCCCACACCGAACAACGGCCGGCACTATGCCTAGGACGCGGCGTCTCCGGACTGCCGAGTCTGTTAACTCCGACCGCGAAAACGTAAGCATTCATTTGTCCGAAATGCCTTATCACTTCTATTAACTGTTTTAGTGTAAACAAAAGTTTAATATAATTGTAAAATGGATACAATGAACGCTTATCTGATGACATGTGCGTTTTATGTGGTTCGATTGTGACAAAAGACAATAATGTCTTGGCTTTGTGCGAGCAAGTGTGTTCGTGTGTACGGATGTACGAGTAATGTCCGTATAGTTGCATCCCACTTATCAGAAAATTAAAAAGTATTCCCAAATTTTGTACTAATTTTAAATAATTTTCTCAAATTTAAAATTTTGTACCAATGAAACTTTAAAAAAAAAAAGGGTATAAAAGGGGTTTAACTTAACGTTGTTACCAACACACTCATGATATAAAAAACTAAAAATCCACAATTTTTCTAATTTTAAACAAATTTTTAACCAAATTAAAAAATTTTGAATCATGAAAAACATAAAAATAAAAATGTATACGTTTGCGGGTTCACCACCGTAAATTAAACACCCCCAATGAAAATCAATGATATCAAAAAACTAAAATACCATCATTGTGTATAATATTAAACTAATTTTAACCCAAATTCAAAAATTTTGAACTGATGCACAACATCAAAAAAAAAAATGATACGTTTGCGGAGTTCCCCTACCGTAAATTAGCAACTCCACCAATGAAAATAAATATCAAAAACCAAAAAGACCATCTTTTTTGTACTAATATTCTAATTTTAACCTAAATTCAAAAATTTTGAACTGATCCCAAAATCAAAAAAAAAAATTTCGGGGTTCCCCTACCGTAAATTAGCAACGACCCATGAAAATCGATGATATCAAAAAACTAAAAATAAAAATTTTTGTACTATAATTAAATAATTTTAACCCCAAATTCAAAATTTTGAACGTACAACATCAAAAAAAAAAAATGAAAACCCTTTTCGGGCTTCACCACCTAAAGTTAAACAACAAAACCCATGAAAATCGTTGATATCGATAAACTAAAACTACCATCATTTTCTACTAATATTAAACAAATTTTTAAACCCAAAATTTAAAATTTTGAACTGATGCACAACATCAAAAAAAAAATGTATACCGGCAAGCGTTCACCTACCAAAGTTACACAGCCCCCAAAAATTTTGATGTTATAAAAAACTAAAAAACAATTTTGTACTAATAAAAACTAATTTTCAAATTTTTAAACCAATGCAGAACTTTAAAAAAAAGGGGGAAAAGAGTGGGTGTGCAAACCAAGTTGTTCCCCAAACCTGATGTTTCGAAAAAAAAAAATCCAAAATTTTTGTTTTTTTTAAACTAATTTTAACCCAAATTAAAAAATTTTGAACCAAAAAAACATCAAAAAAAAAAATGTATACTTTTGGGGGTTACCTACCGTAAATTAAACACCACCAATGAAAATCAATATATCAAAAAACTAAAAATACCATCTTTTGGTACTAATATTAAACTAATTTTTAAACCCCAAATTAAAAATTTTCAACTGATGCACAACCTCAAAAAAAAAAATGTATACTTTTGGGGTTCACCTCCCGAAAGTTAAAAAAAAAAGCCATAAAATCAAATATTAAAAAACTAAAATTCTATCATTTTTACTAATATTAAACTAATTTTAACTCAAAATCAACAATTTTGAACTGATGCAAACATCAAAATAAAAATGTATACGTTTGCGGGGTTCCCCTCCCTAAAGTTAGCAACACCACCCATTAAAATCAATGATATCGACAAACTAAAATATCCAATTTTGTACTAATTTTAAACTAATTTTAATCAAATTCAAAATTTTGAACTCATGACAACATCAAAAAAAAAAAAAGTTTAGGGTTCCCCCCTAAATTTAAACCCCAACCCATGAAAATCGATGAAATCAAAAAACTAAAAATCCATCTTTTTTGTACTATAATTAAACAAATTTTTAATCTAAATTAAAAAATTTTGAATTGATCACAACATCAAAAAAAAAAATGTAAACCTTTGCGGGGTTCACCCCCGAAAGTGAAAAAAACCCATGAAAATCAATGATATCGATAAACAAATTTCATCGTTTTGTACTAATATTAAATTTTAATCCAAAAAAAAATTTTGAACGATGCACAACATCAAAATAAAAAATGTATCCCTTTTTGGGCTTCACCTCCCGTGTTACCAAAACCCATGAAAATCATTGATATCGATAAACTAAAACTACCATCGTTTTGTACAATTTAACAAATTTTTAATCCAAATTAAAAAATTTTGAACTGATGCACAACATCAAAATGAAAAATGAAAACCCTTTTGCGGGTTCACCTACCTAAAGTTAAAAAAAACCCAAAAAATCAATGATATCGAAAAACTAAAACTACCATCGTTTTGTACTAATATTGAACTAATTTTAACCCAAATTCAAAATTTTGAACTGATACCATCAAAAAAAAAATGTTTGGGGGGTTCACCTACCAAATTCAAAAAAACCCAAAATCTTGAATAAACTAAAAATTCCATCAGTACAAAATTTTAAAACTAATTTTAACTAAAAATCAAAATTTTGAACTGATGCAAACATAAAAATGAAAATGTATACGTTTGGGGGTTCACCCCCGAAAGAAGCAACACCACCCATGAAAATCGATGATATCAAAAAACAAAAAATACCATCTTTTTGTACTATATTTAAACTAATTTTAATCTAAATTTAAATATTTTTTTGATCAACATCAAAAAAAAAAATGAAAACCTTAAATTCCCCTCCAAAAGTTAGCAACAAAACCCAGAAAATCAATGATATCGATAAACTAAAACTACCATCGTTTTGTACAATATTACATAATTTTAACCCAAAATTAAAAATTTTAACTGATCAACATCAAAATGAAAAGAAAACCCTTTTGCGGGGGTTCCCCTACCGAAAAGTTAGCAACAAAACCCATGAAAATCAATGATATCGATAAACTAAAACTAATCGTTTTGTACTAATATTGAACAAATTTTTAATCCAAATTAAAAAACTTTAATGATGCAAAATCAAAAAAAAAAATGTAATCCTTTGCGGGCTTCACCTACCGAAAAGAAAAAAAACCCCAAAACGTTATATCAAAAAAAAAAAATAATCTTTCGTACTAATATTAAACAATTTTAACCCCAAATTAAAAAAATTTTGAACTGATGCACAACAAAAAAAAATGTATACTTTGCGGGCGTTCACCTCTAAAATTACCCAAACCCCAATGAAATTGCATGATATAAAAGAATTTAAAAATGTCATAAATTAATTTTGAATTTTTATCCCCAAATGAAAAATTTTAACAAATATAATGCCATCATTTTTTCGACTCTTTTTAAACTAAAATTTTGCCTCTCAGCATAATAACATCCCATACCATGGCCCCCAGACAGTGAACTATTTGGGACTTTTTGATCGATGACTTTGTGGACCATCTCAAAATCATGGCAAGGATGCTCTTGAATTTTTAGCACCTAGATCTCTATTTTTTTTCCCAACCCTTTTTTATGTAGCAAACTATAAAAACGGAAATAACGTATCATTAGAACGTGGCGTCGCTTTGTTTTTTCCCGGAAAAAAAAACTAATGGTTCCCCCCTAAATGAAATACATTTTTATCTGAATAGTTTATACATTTTTTAAAAATACAAGTGTATTTCAAATATTAAAGATAATTTTACATTTTTTTATCTATACTGAAATAATCTGACTGATTTAAAGAAATTCACCCCCAGTTGGTGCGTCTTTGGGAAATAATCTGACTAATTTTAAAAAAAATCGGCCCCCATTGTGGCCATTTTGAAATAAATTGCAATTTACTAAAAAAACTCGCCCGGGGAATCTGAAAAGCAAATATCTTTTTATCTTGCTCTTTATTGCTTAAATTTGGGTAATAAAAAATCAATATTCATGTCACAAAAACGTGGAAATTTATTAAACAATTTAAAACATTTGTTTATATTGAATAATTTTACTCAATAAAAAAATTTAAATTTTGCTGACCTTTTTCCAACCTTATGTCTTCGCGCGCTTTTTCGCCATCTTTATCTCCCAGCCACCATCCTCAGGCCCAGACACCCATCTTCTCTTTTTTTCTCGGAAGCACACTTAATCACCGTTCATCAGACAACAAACTACCCTATATTCCAGCCCAATCACTGACAATTTCCCGCCCTCAATGTCCCCCCAACCCCGTTCACATAAATTTTTTTGCCCCCTTACACTTAAGTTCCAATTTTGATGTTCTCTCAATATCCTTTCCCCTAGTAGATGCTTAAAAGCCCCAAAAAAAAAAAACCCCTAACTTTAAATTTGGGAGCACGATCCTTTCCCGAGCACCATCACAGAATGAAATTTTTTCATCCCCCCAAAAAGTGGTTTTTAAATTTTCGATTGTTTTTTGCAGATAACATTTGATGTCTTTTACCAGCCAACTCTAAATTTTTTAAAACGAACTACCCCTTTGACTGTCACTGCTTTTCCCAAATCCCAGAATTTATAAAATTAACTACCCGTCCCCGCGATTGTCACGCATGAATATGTTGACATTGACGAGGGCTCGCTTCCCGGTTGCAGCATATTCAATTTTTTTCCCCCAATTGACGCCTTTTATAATAAATATTGTCCATATTCAGTACATTTTGGGTATGTCACAATACTAACGATAAGATTAGATAAAGTAACCCCAAATCGTGACTATTGAACCACTGAAACAGGGTTTCACTGCTTTTATTTTCGCTTTTTTTTACATTTTTTTTCTTTGTTTTTTAGTATTATTTTTTAATATTTTACTATTAAATTACATGCATATATATAATTTTAAAAAACATTAAAATTTTTAAAACGAACTATATAATTTTAAAATTGGTATCATCCGGGCCACGCCCTTGCCCCCCCCTACCCCATGCCAAAAAAATTGTTTTGCACACAATTTTGAGACAATCAAAGTAGCCTGCATATACATAACCCCCAAATCCTAAAAAATTTGGGTCAGTTTATTCCAAATATTTGAATTAATTGGGGAAAAAATTAACAAGAAACCCCTGCCATATTATATTGACAGTACTATTAATTTTTCCATTCCCTCTCGTTGTCTGCTAGTGTTATTTCAATTGTTATTAGAAAGAGTATACTTTACGGTATGTTATGATAAATTTGTCGTAGACGTCAAAAGGAGAATGATGCGACCCGTCAATCGAAATCCGTCATTTGATGCCCCCCGGGCGCAATTTCTCCCAAATTGTCGGTTACCCCTTTTCAAATCTACGACTTGCAAAACTCTGTGTTAATAATTATTTCGATAGAAAGGTGATATTATTTCTCATCAGAAATCCAAAGTTTTAAATGGCTACTTACCGGTTCGTGTTTTTCAAAACCCGAGATTTTTTTCATATTTTATACAAGCATAAGAATTATTTGTTGAAGTCATAAATGGTTCTATAAGAAATCTTCCTCTTGAGATTTAAAAACATTGAATTGAAGAAAAATGGGAGTACATTTTATAATATTTAGATACGTACATTTTCTTTTATTTCAAAAATTTGGAAAAAAAAAATAGTTGATTAACAGAATCTCATTTGCTCACGATGGTTTCCCAAAAAATTTTTCCTTAACGAGCAATATTCACCCCAAACAAGGTATTGTGGATTCTGTCATTTAAAGATCATAAAAATGTTGATTGGTGAAAATAAAACATATATTTCAATAGACTTGCCTTTCAAATGTTTAATGCATCATTCTTTTTAAAAATTTTTTAATTCTAAAAAAAAACCCCTGGGGTTTCAATAAACTATAATAAAAGGGTAGCTGTCCCTGTTCGAACGAAGAAATCTTGATCCCTATGTTGGTGCAAAGTATGCAATTAGTTCCCCAAAAATAATCGTGGCAGATTTTGGAAACCCCCAAAGAATATGACCCCATAGCACTCCGGGTACTTTTGCGCAATCTCGCGTACATTGGCGCACATCCAATTTTCGAGAGGGGGGGGTTTAAACGTTATTTTTTAAAAGGCCCCAAATTTTTTCAAACAAAAATTTGCCTTTTCTAACGAGCTTTTAATTTTTTATATTATTCTTATAATAATATTTCAGTTCTCCCATTCGGAAACAAAAAACTTCGGGCGGCGTTTTTGCAGTTGGAAACAGTAGGGAAGCCCGAAAAGGTAGGTCAGAAAAAAGAAAGTGGGAAACTAACAAGTACGAGAAAGTCTGGCACCACTGTATAAATAATAATGGGGTTCTAACATTACTTTATTAATTGAAAGTATTTTAAATTATGGTAAATTGATTTCAAAATAATTTTTTTAGTTATAAATTATTTTTCTAAATAATTATATAAAATTTTTTACGTGAAAAAATCGTTTTCATTACTAGTCATCTCGTTCGGTATGAAAATAAAACCCCGTACGTAAAAAAAGGGGTTTAAAATGGTAATTCAGAGGATATTTTTTTTTAAAAAAAATTCTTATAGAAATTTTATTTATAAAGGGGGATTTTTTTAAGACTCTAATGATGTCTGACCAATGAAAATTTGGAACGATCTTTTTTGTTCTGAAGCACGTAAAACTTCTAGATAGTTTTAAAAACAAGAATATTGAATGCATTATGAAAAAAATTACTTTTTGGGGACCTTAAGTCTGAAGAATTTAAAAATTTGGAGACTATAGTGAAAACGAGTTTCCCATAAGAAAAACCATTTTTTATTTTACCCCTACATGATTTTTGACTTTTATCAATTTTTTTTGTAAAAAAATGTAAATTATATTCAAATATAGTTTGTCTAAATACCTTATTTTTAATTTATTTACCCTCAAATGGTTGATGTTATAAAAATGAAAACATATAATCAATTATTTATACGTATACAATTTTTGTTTTTAAAAATATAGTTCATTTTTACATTAAAATATTATAAATAACGTTCGAAAAAGGGCATTAAACATTTGAGATCCTGGGCACATAAGTCAAAGTTAGGGATTGGGATTTTAAATTTAAAAATTGGAATATTTATAACAAAAAAGAAAATAATTTAAAAATAATTTGCTTTACGTATAAATTAATCTAAATTTGAACATTCTTTTTTTTTATAAAAAAATAGGTTGATTATTAAATTAAATGACAGTTTTCACTAAATGGAATATTTATTTTTTGACAAAACAAAATTTACATTAATTCAGATGATATAAATATTCTAGTACACATTTAAACCGAACATACATCGTCTCTCCCCATAAATATCTTAAATCTTTTAAAAACTAAAATAACCTTAGAAGTTTCAACAAACTCGTCGCCCTGGCATTAAAAAAAAAATCAGGTTACCCCATTATCAAATTAGATAGACCAATTTTGAAATTTGACAAATTTCAAAAATTTCTTGCACAAATCATCCCAATAGCAGTCCTGGTCAAAATTAAAAATTAGCAAAAACTTTCCCCTATACCAATCTTAAACAACGGGATCTTTCCAATTTAAACAACTCTTTTATGATTTTAAAATAAAATTTAATTTCCCTATTTAAAAAATATTTTCCCGACCTATTATAGATCAAATTTTTAATAAAAGTTAATTTTATCTTTCTCCACTTTGTTTGTCCTTCAAAAAAAAAATTTTTTTTCCCAGAAGTTCAAAAAAAAAAACAAAATTGGAAAATTACAAAACATTAGGCTATGATAATTACAAACAAAATGATAAAAAAAACTTATTTACAAATCTTATCGAAATAACAAATATATTCAACTCAATGCTTCTTTTTTATTTTCCCCAATCGAAATTAGCATACGTTATCCCCCCCAAACCCGGCAAAGGGTCCCCATTTCCCCTTTTAAAAACCCGACCCCTTAGGCTCATCTTTAATATAATGTTTTAAAAACTATTACACTCTCGTCTTTTTTCCACATTAAATCAAAAAAGTATTCAAATTACCAATTTGATTTTCGTTCTCATTATTGACCTCTCACCAATTACGTGTTTCAATTAATTCAAAACCTTCATCAAAGGAAATCAATTAATTTTCCTGGGTATTACCAAAAAAATTTGAAAAATATTGAAAAAAAATTTTTCGGAAAATTTTAGGTGAATTTCATTCCAACAGAAAATTTAAAAAATTACAAATTGAACTAATTAAAACATTCATCACTAATCAATCTTCCCAAAATTTTCAACTCTTTAAAAAAAATCCTGTTATCAACTTTCATCTGGGAAAAAAATTTTCCCTTAAATGAAATCCTCCCCTTCCCCAAAGATAAATTTTACCTCCCTAAATAATTATCTACTTTTCTACTCAATAATACCCTCTTAAAACTGTAAATTTATAAAAAAACTAATTTAAAACTTATTTAAAAACAAATTTATCAAAATTTTTATTAAAATAAAAACATGATTAACTGTAATTATGATATTAATTTCTGCATTCCAAAAGTTATGTACAAATTTTTTCATCATCCCAAAATGGGAAATTAACTTTATATATATATATATATATATATAAATTCATTATAAATTTTTTTTACATGATCAGGACTGGGGAAAATTTTGCGAAGGTTTAACTTCCGTTGTTTTGATCTAAAGTCGTCCATCTGGAACCACGTCTTTTTTCTTTTGACAAAAAACGAATGTCCCATAAGTTTTTTCCCTTTAAATTTGCCTTCCATCTTTTGGACTATGGTATTCAATTACCCAATTAATTTATTGTATATGTTTAATTAATGGCATTGCCAAAAGGTTTCTTTGATTCCATTCAAAATCTGAAATTTTGGGTAAATTGTCTTTATCTCCCAAAGTAAAATGTTCCCTTTTCAAACATATGCCCTTATAACATAATCAAGTATTAATTAAATATTAAAAAAGATTTTCAAAAAAGTTTATTTAAGGATATAGGGTATATCCCCGTAATGACTGATTCAATTTGGGCTCGGGAAAAGACAAGAAACAATTGTCAGTAATTGTCCTCTAATGTAACGTCATTGAACCCCCACCAAACAAATGACATCTACATGGTATTTTCTTGTGTCATTTAATAGTTTTGTTCAATTTCACATACAAGAAAAACACACACACACACACACACACACAACACACACCCCCACCACAACACCACACACACACACCACACACACACACACACAAATATATATATATATATATATATATATATATTTCATTGCATAATTTTAAAACACATTTACATTGAAAATGTTATATTATATAAAAAGATTCTGAAAACATCATAATAAAAGAGGTATAGTCTTAATATGATTTACCCAATTTTATTGGTTATTTAGAATTATAAAATAAGTACTAAAATGGCATGTCTAATGTACCTTGGTCGTAAAATTGTTGTTGATTTACCACAGTTCATCCCCTTTTTCGGAAAGATGCACAATTCTTCTTGCAGTTTGTTTTCGAAATTGGCGATGAAGGCTATTTTTTTAAAAGGTTTGATTTGAAAAAATATACAACCCTTTTGCAATGATTGCTTTTGTCATACTTGGCTGATTAATTAATAAATGTTCCCTTTTGGCCTGGATTTGGGACAATAAGGAGAGAGTTTCTGGTAGATCTGATAAAACTGATAATTTATCATGTTTCAGTAACTCTGCTCGTTGCTTGTATGTTTTTGTAACACCCTTTTCTTTTTTCAGGATCATTTTCAACAATGGATATTTTGTCCGTCGGAAATTTTTTAATCCAAGGTTGTCTATTTCTTCTGTTATTAAAATTTGAAATAATCATCAAGGCAAAGTATTTTTTTACGGGTTTTCCATACTGCGGCCTTCCCTTTGTTAAACCTTCCTTAATAATGGAATTTTGTTCGCTTTTGGGTGAATAATGAAGTCTGTTTCATGAAAATGTCTTTTATATTTAATTTTCATTGTCAGTAGATTTCGAGACCCGGGCCCCTCAGTCGTCCTTTTGTTCAATGAAATTATTTTATTAACTGATTGTTTCCTGAAGCCAAGACATCAACACAAACGCCTTTCTCCATACCCTTCTTCTTCTCCTTGAATTGGTAGGAACACTAAAATGGTCATTTTTTTTTACAAATAATACATTTATACACTGTTTTATTGACCTGCACACAAACATAGGATTTTTCACCCTGTACCTGTTAATTTAAATAAATTTTCAATAAAAAAAGATTTATATATAAACATATTAATTTTTTGGATAATATATTATAGATAGAAAAAGGGAAAAATTTGAACTATATTTTGGGGGTTAAAATACCGATTCAATTCTGGGGCCCCCTTTTCTATCACCGTTTCGTCTTCTACATCTTGAATATCATTATTCTCAAGTCTTCTTTTTTATCTTCCCAATTCTTTCCTTTATCTGGCTGGATTTTTTCTGTTGTTATAACTCTTGTAGAAAGTTTACCCTGCAGTATTAATAATTTAAATGCAATTGTTAATTATTAAAAAAAGTATTTTATATAAACATCAAATTCATTTGGTAACTTATTATACCAAAAAAAATTTAAATCTTTTCAAAATATTTCAAAATTACACTTACCAATTCAATTCTGAAACATTTTCTTCTTCTATCATTGATACATCTTCATTCTTTTTCCTTTTTTCTCCCAGGAAACTGCCTTTGTAACAATTTTATTTTTTCCATCAATGTATTGGATATGAGTATTAATAAAATCATCGATTGAATATTAAATTTTTAATAAACGATTTTTTAAAATTTTAAAAACTTGCTCCTGAGGCGCTTGATGGGTACTCGCCAACCCAAAAATTATCTCTTCCACACATGTCAAGACAAAATTTGGGGAAAATGTTCCCAATTTATCTCAAGATCATCGTTCCGATGAGCATTCAAATCTTCTCCCAATTTTTGCGGAACGCTTCCTTGTCGATCGATTTTGCCCACTCGAAAAAGTTTTGGGCGGGTGGTCATCATTGTTTTTCGGACATTATCATAATGTTATGAAAATTAATATATTGAATTAATTGAAAAAAACGGAAAACTAAAATCTTTTCCTACAATTTGTGTTTTTTTGAAAAAAATTCCGATAATAATAAAAAATGCTTTTAAAATTTAAAAATCTTAATAACTAAAGAAATGTAAAAATTAATTTTCTAATTTATAAAAAAATAAAAAAATTTTTAAAAAATTTTTTAAAATTTTTTCGAAGTTATATTTTGAATTATATTCCAGATACTTTTATTATCTACAGTATCATTATATAATTTAAAATACCTTGTTCTGTGTGGGAAAATTTCCCCTTTGTGAAGGGTTTTATCCATTTGCGAGTTCCCGTATTGAATGAATTACCCAATTAATAACTTTTTCAATTCATTTTTCGATTTTGTAAAACCCTCTCTTTCCATTAGACTTTCGTCCTTGATAAACCTTGACATACGAGTAAAACGTTTCGCCCTTTCCCCCCATCAAAATTGAGCTGACGATTAATTTTCCAATAGCAAAACGTACAATGTTTTTTCTTTTATGGGAGTTTTTAAATTCGAATCTTAACAATATGGCCCAATCAATGGGAAAGTATGTCTCTGGCAATGTCCTTTTGCAGAATCTGAATAATCCTAAGACTTACAAGATTAAATGATTTGTTACTGCATTGACAAGGCTTTGAACAATCTGTTTTTCTTCCCAGGGGGGGAGTCCAAAGAATCCATCCTTTACCAAAATTCAATTTTTGGGCGGGGGATTGTGGTTGTATTCTTCTTTTTCGCCCGTTCTTTTTCACGCATTCTTATAAATAAAAAATGATAATTTTTCAGCACTTGTTTGTTTTCGCAAAGTTACCAGTAGCATCGATTGCAATGCAACCTTGTGGATGTTTGCGAATATACGCCGATAGATATTTAGTTGACTCGCTGTCAATAATGGCAAAAGGGGATAGACCAATACAGTGGATGGAGCCTCTTTTGTTGTTCTTTTGCAATTCCCGAATCTCACTGGGTCTTTGTCGAGATGATTCTTCCTTGCACTGCTTTGGCTAATTTAAACACAGAAATTCAATCAGAAACGCGGCTCTTTGGGTTTTCTCCAGTTTTTATGTTTTTCGCTTCTTGAACTCTATATACAGTGGATATTTATCTGCATCATAACACAATATTATTATTAAAGAGAAAAATAAATTTATTTTTTTACTGAATTCAGTATTTTTTAAAATTTTTCTTTAAAAGGATCAACATCAAAAGATAAAATTTTCAAAATTCTTGGGACGTTAACAAATAGTAGAGACTGGTGACTGGCACATCATTTAACCATTTCAGTCACCAAAAGTTATAATTACCCCAGAGCGATAATTGCCAACTGTCTTTTTAACCTTTGGGTTTATTCCCTATCTACCCTTTGATTCTAAAAGATCTCTCAAATATTATTTTAAAAATACCTAGTTACATTTTTTTAAAAAAAAACCCAGTCAATTTTGATTCTAAGAAAACCTAGTCAAGGTTTTCATTTTAAAAAGAACAGAGTTAAAAGAAAATTTTTTCATGTCCTTAACGTTCAATTTGTAAATGTCAAAATATTTTAATTAGAATTTATAAGTATTATTTTAAAATGTGAATAATATGTGAATCTAGGTATTGTTCAAAGACAACACGAATTATTTTAGGGCTTGGATAGCCTAGGTCTTTTACATGTAAAAATATTATTTATTTGTTGTATATGTTGTATTTATCTGAATTATACAAAAATGTGTTCGTTTAATGATTAAAAATAATTTAAATTGTTACGAAATTTACAGACATTTTTGGATGAGATGCAAGTAAAATTTTTCCCAAAAATAAACATAGACAGAAGAGAAATTTAAATATTAATAAAATAGATGTCTAAATTTTTTTTATTCTCCAAAAAAAATTTTTATTTTTAAATTTCATAATTTCAGAAAAATTCAAAAAAATTGAAAAATATCGAGTTAACCCTGTAAAATGTTTTGCTGCAAATGTCTGAAAACTCTGAAAAAAAATTTTTTTGGGCTAAAAAATCTGGAATGTTCCAATTTTCAGGTGCCCGCATACTTCAAAATTTAAATGTTGTAACTCGGAACCCTCCTTTCTGTACTTATACATCTTAAAAGGCCTATTAATCACAGCCCCACCGTTGGGGCCACTATAATAGGTTTCTCTCCCCCTTACTTCTTTTATCTATTCTTTGCCCCGTCGGGCCCCTTTTTACAAACAAACCAAAAACATTAGCCTCGCGTTGGGTTTCCAATGAAACTTTCCCCCTTTTTTACTCCAATTTTCCCCTCTCGCTTACCTGGTCCCCCCCGGGGGTGGTTCGGGCGTCTGTCGGCGACAATTTCCGCTCACGCGCGTGGATCAGCTAATACTACGTAAATGATGGTGAAAACACATTGATTTTCGAATCAGACCCCCAAAATGGCCATGAAGTTTTTCAATTGCCTTCGTTATCAAGTTTTTTTCAATTTACTATTTAGTGCCGAAACGGCAATGGTACCTCTGACGGCACACATAAATAAAACCCACATAAAAACAACAACAAAATAAACATTTCTCCTCCTCAATAAACAATAAAGATATATAAATCCCTTTTTCGTTAAAAAAAACTATTTACAAAAAAAAAAAAACAAAAAAAACCCATTCACGTATAAAAAACCCCCGGCATTCTGTCGAGTTTTTTCTCAAAATCTACCAATTACGGGGCCTTTTTCGACAGGCTTTCCCATCAAAACTAAAAAAACAAATGTAAAAAATGCTTTGGCTCACGTATACATTGCCTGCGATGTCTGCTTTCTGGAGGTGATTACTCCCCCCAAACACCCCCTCCGTTGTCGCCATCATATCGGACACTCACACGCACCACAGTTGACCATGTTCGGGTTCACGTGCCATCTTATTTTTATAAACCCCCCAAATTGTTAAATTTCACCGATTTCCCAATTAAATTTCGCGCCTCTTTTTTTCATCAACGTCCCCGCCACCGTTGAAAAATTCTCCCCCGCTCCCTCGCAAGCCCAGCGGGCGTTGCCGTTTCAATATTTCCCAAAAAAATTCCCCTTTTCTTTTACGAAAATCTCCTTCCATGACTGTTACACCCCTTTAAAATTTTTCCCGGTTACTCATCGGATGATGCTCGTAACTTCCCCCCTTTCAAAAATTTTTAAATCGCCTCCCGGAACAAAAATCCTACCCCACCGGGGTCCACTTTCTGACAAATCTTGTTCAACCTAGCATTGTTACCCTTTTTTGCATTTTTCCCCGATCGCTCGATCTGACGACGCGTCACCTTTTCTCTTAAAATATTTAATTTCTAACGTTTTCCGAAAAATTATTTTTTTTTGGGTTTGATAAAATTCTCGGCAATTTCCAAAAATTTTGATGTTCCCCTTTGTTTTCTTTTGTAAAAAACCCTTTTTTTTTCCCCTGCCTTTTTTGACTGAAAAAGGGAACGCACTGCATTTGTTCGCTAATCCTTCGTCTTGCTTAAATTTAATTTCCCTGTGTTTTTAAAAATTTCGATATTTCCCCGTCAAGATTTTTAAAAGGGGGAAAAATTTTATCTGTAAACTAATTTTCTTTTTACCTCCCAAAAGTCTGAATTGATATGTTATCGCTTTTTCTTGCAGTATACAAAAAACCTCTTTTTTATATGCGTTTCATCGCCCCAACAATGGACTCCATTAATATTTTCCAATACAAACATGCAAAATATAAAAATTTTAATAATTTTTTATTGCTAGGGATTTCACTGGGATAATTTTCAAAATGTTTCAAACATAGCCGGATCTAATGTTTATAGCCCAAACTCGCAAACATGGTTCCTTTGTTCTCTTCTTTATCGGTTTTATTTTTTTACTATGGGTCTTTCAAATGTTTTGAACCGTTTATCATGCAAATGCATACCATTGGGGATCTTTAAATCATTTCCCCCCGCCTAAGATGTTGCGCAGTTCTGACGACCCAAACATCTAAATTTATCTTGCTTTTTTTCCCCTTCTACTGCTCACTACGTTTGACCTTGACCGTGAACAAACTCGTTAACAATGCTCGGTGGAGTATACAAACACACATTGGCAAAGTCGCGAGGGACGAACCCCAATGTTTCAGCATACATAGGCTCGTACACCTCGTTCTATCGCACTTGTCATGGCACCGCCCACTTCACAACACACAAAACGTTTTTTTCCCATAGATAATAACAACTACTTACTGCTAAACAATTTTACGCTCAAAAAAAATACCAATATTAACCTAAACATTTTGCATGAAAAAAACATACACACTTTTCCCACACCTTTCCCTCTGAATCAACCCATTTTCTCACCTTGAATCAAACTATCTTCAAAGGGTTATAAAATTTTTAAACCCCTATTTCCCCCCCATCGTTTTCAACAAAACATTTTATTTTCAGTATTTCACCTTGAAACCCCTCATAGAGGGGAAAGAACTTCCGAAACAATTTCTGGTCGGAAAGACAAGTAAGGGATCAAACCGTCCCCTCCTAAACTTTCCCCCGATAGAAATGCCCCTGACCCTTTTTCCGCAGCTTCCGATTTCTTAAACTGGTCGTCCCATCGGGTTTTAGTCACCGTTGGTAATCCCCCCAATCCCCGGGGGTTCTTCCGCGTCAAACGTCCAATTTCTTCACGCCGAAATGTACCCCCCACGGCGTCAATGGGTGCTGGAGTGGGCACAGCGTTCAAAACCTCGTTCAAAACGGGCCGCCTCGAACCATGCTTTGTGGTTTCCCCACATCCCGCAAAAGAACCGCGAAACTCCCTCAAATTTAAACTTATATAACGCTGACTGCGCTTCACCCCCATTCCAGTACGCGGATAAAAAATCGGGGCGCACTGAAGATGGGCCCCCAAACCATCACCTCTCATTTATCGTATGGCGCTCGTACCTGGAATAGAAACCGCGTTTAATTTTCTGCATCCAGGCAGATGCAATGCCCCCCTTCCTTTTTATTCCCCGACCAATGGACGATAGGGGTAATTCCCCCTTTTTTTCTCCCTTTTTCCTTTTCCCCCACTGCTTAAATGTTCTACGTACATTTGCGGTACGGATTTGCCTGGCGGTAAACGGTGTATTTCCTTTGAGCTGAACAAAATTTGGGCCTTTTCACCGGCTCTGCGATTCTCGAAAATTTCGCGAACTCCCCAAAGTTGTCGAATTCTTGCGGACAGTCTCCCAAGCCCGCTCCTTCCGGGGCCCCTACCCAAATTCTGGAGGATCTCTTCCAAACGGCCAGCATCCCCCGATCCGCCTCATAAAGTTCAGCGACCACTGGACTGTTCAATAGAACCCCCGATCGTAGCGCATTTTCCGGCCCCACGTCGACGACGGCGGAAAGCCCCCAAGGCCCACCCCAACGATGACGCCCGGACCCCTCGAATGACGACTGCTGCTGCCTCAATGGTCCCCCCTCCGACATCAATCTCAAACCAGATTTGTTTCCCGGTGGTATTCGCCGCTTTTCGGTTTGCCATCATGACTTGCATTTTCCGGTCGGTAATTCAACTAACATACCCCTTCCTTCAGTCTTTATTACAGAACTCTTCCGCCCTGCACTCCCCTGCCTGAGTCTACCAGCGCTCCTTTCTCCGAGCAACACCTCGCAATAATAGACTTGGCTAGGTTTCCCCCCTTCACTTACTTTTTCCCGGGGCAATTCACCCCCTTAAACGATGATCGTTGCGGCTATCACTTCACGGTATCCGCATTTCCCCGTTTGGGGGGCCACCTGTTCTCCCCAAAAGTTTTATTTTTCCGTCTTTCCCTTTTTTCTTCTCCCCCCTATCTGGTATTGCGCCTGCTTCAATTACCTGACTTCTTTTTTTTTGCACCCGTTCATCCCCCCCGTTTTCCAATCCCTTTTGGGTTCGGTTTTTTTTTTGGGCCGTCCATTACGCGATTGTGCTTGCCACTGGGTTTATCATCACCCCGGGCTTCAATTGCGCATACGTTCTCCGCCGATATCCTCCCCCCCAATCCGATTATTCCTTTTTGCTGGAACTTTGCGCCCCCCGCGCGTCCTCATTTTGTGTTCCCCGGTCAATCTGCTCACCCCCCGACAGCGCGTCGATGGATCCATGTTGTTCCACAATGGTTTGAATCCGTTCGGCATCGTCGGGTAAATTTTAAATTTTTGGGCCGGGAAAGTCCCCTCACCTTAAATGCGCTTACTTTTCGTGACAAAACACTCATGCTTTCGAACTTCCCCTTTCCCATAGCGTTCTGACATCAACCCCTACTTTAGCTCAAGGGGGCTGATTCAATATCTTTCAAAATTTGGCGCGCCATTCCCCCGTATGTACGTGGCGTCGGGGTCAAAATTTCCCCCAATACTGGGCCCTTGGGAAATTAACGCCTCTTCGACGAATCTTAATTTCATCCCCTCCGGGATATTGTTTACATGAAGAATTTCAGCGCGGTTAGGCGAAAAGGCTGCTCCTTGCTTTCGCCATGGAATCGTAAATAATTGGGAACGGGGGTGCCATCTCCACCTTGCCATTTTCGGGGGTGAACACCTTCGTTCAAATTCCCCGATCTTGGAAGAATTGTCGCGATTTGGCCGTCGGCCCTGCGCCTACCGATTTTAAATTTGATTTCGGGCCCGGATTGTCGATAAACCCCTCCATCCGCAGACCGTTCCTCAATTTTTCCAATCCCAGCGTCCTGTCGCATGATGTTTCCCGCATTTTTTAACGTCCGGCGACGTCAACAAACGCGCTCCTTGCGGGCACCGATTGTTGCAAGGTGCCCTGTCGACCTTTTCCTCCCCCCTTCGGAATAATTGTTGGTTAACCCTTGCACCACGCAAAACGTTTTGTTTTTTCTTTTTTTTGCGTTCGCCTTTCGACAACCGCGCATGATTCGGCTTTAAATGGTTAACTTCTTCGCGAATACTGAAACTGTCGAAACAATTTAACCCAACTTATTTAAAGGGAATTTATTGATGTTTTGCTGGCCCCCCCTCAAATTTATTCTGAACGTTATTTCCATCCCAGCGCTACGTTCTTCTATCTTCCTGATCTCGCAAATTCTCCCAGCACTCAATGTTATCGGTTT
Source organism: Teleogryllus oceanicus (assembly GCA_964035755.1). Taxonomy (NCBI): domain Eukaryota; kingdom Metazoa; phylum Arthropoda; class Insecta; order Orthoptera; family Gryllidae; genus Teleogryllus; species Teleogryllus oceanicus. Next base: position 56,324,932 of record CAXIVR010000008.1, read on the forward strand.
TTCTATGGTTAAAACAACATTCCCTGTGGTTCCGCGTCCGTTCCCCCGCTAATACCCCTCTGCTGTCTGGCTCATTACTGCCCCCTGCAAAATTTCAATGTTACCCCCCTTTACCTCTAATTCGTCAATGGTATTGTCGTCCCCCCCGAACAGAAATAGTTTCAGTCCCACGCGTTTGTAAATGACCTTTACCGCTTCCGTTCCTGCGACTGACACTGATAAGATTACTACGTTAACCACTGATCCCACGTTGTTAGTACCTGCTCCCACAGCCCACCCGTTGGTCGCCATTTTAAAGGCGGAACCTCCTTTCTGCTACTTATACATCTATAAATAGGCCCATTAATCCGCCCCCCCCGTTGGGGCCCCCACTATAATAGGGTTTTCCTCCTCCCTTCTTCTTTTTTTCTATTCTTTTGCCCCGCTCTAGCCCTTCTTACAAACAAACCAATAAGCATTAGCCTCGCGTTGGGTTGCCAGTCTTTCCCCCTTTTTCTCCAATTTCCCCCCTGCTAGCTTACCTGGTCCTTTCCCACCTGGGCGTGGCCGGTGCGTCTGTACAGACGCGAAAGGGTCGGCCTCACGCGCGTGGATCAGTCTAATACTACGTAAATGATGGTAAAAACATTGATTTTCCAACAGCCCCCAAAATGGGAGAAATTTATTCAATTTCCCGTTATGTTCTTTTCAATTTTACTATTTTCCCCAACGGGAATGGTATCTGACGGGCCCCTCAAACAACCCAGACAAAAAAAAAACAAAATAAATTCTCCCCCTCAATAAACAATACATAGATATATAAATACTCTTTCGTTCCCAAAAATTTCAAACAAAAAAAAAAAAACAAATACCCTTACGCAAAACATAAACCCAGAAAGCATTCTTTGAGATTTTCGTCTTAAAATCTACCAATTACAGGGGGCCCTTTGACAGAGCTTTTTTTCCATCAAAAATAAACAAACAAATGTCAAAATGCTTTGGCTCCCTATCTGTTGCCCCGGGTGAATCTGGTGTCTGGAGGTGATTACTCCGCCCAACACGCCTCCGTTTCGCCATCATATCCGGGCACCCACACGCACCCGTTGACTCATGCTGTCGGGTTCACGCTGCCATCTTATTTTTTTTTAAACCCCCCAAATTGTTAAAATTTCACGGTTCGAATTAAACGCCCTCTTTTTATTCATGCAACTGCGCTGCCACCGTTGCAAAAATTTCTCCGCCGCTCCTCTCGCAAGTCCCGCGGGGGTTGCCGAACCGGAATAGTTCAAAAATTTTTTTTTACGAAAATCTCCTTCCATGATTTAAACCGTACTTAAAAAATTTCCGGTTTCTCTATCGGATGATGTCGTAACTTCCGCACTTTACAAAATTTTTTTAATCGCCTGCGAACATACATCCTATTCACCGAGTCCCGAAAATTCTGACGAAACTTGTTCAACCTAGCATTTTTCCCTTTCTTCCCGCCTTTTCCCGATCGCTCGATAACTGACGATCCGGGCACCTGGGTTTTCTTAAAATATTTAATTTCTAACGTTTTCCGAAACACATTATTTCGTTTTTTGGTTTTGATAAAATTCTCCCCGGGAATTTTCCCAAAATTTGATGTTCTCCCCTTGTTTTCTTTTTCAAAAACCTTTTATTTTCCCCTTTTTTCCTTTTGATGGAAAAGGAACGCACTGCATTTTTCGCTAATCGCTTCGTCTTGCTTAATTAATTTACCTGTGTTATTAAAATTTCGATACTTCCTCAAGATTTTAAATTAAAAATTTTTCTGATAGCTAATTTTTTTGTTTTACCTCCCCAAAATCTGAATTCGATATTTATCCGTTTTCGCAGTATACGAAAACCCTTCTTTATATCGTTTCATCGTCCAACAATGGACTCCATTAAAATTTTTTCCCTTTAAAACAAACATCAAAATGAAAAATTTAATAACTTTTTTTTTGCCTGACGCGATTTCACTGGGATAATTTTAAAAAAGTTTCTAAACATACCCGGGTCTAATTTTTTATCCCAAATCGAAAACATCGGTTCGCTTTTTTTCTCTTTTTTCTCGGGTTTTTTTTTTTTATGGGGTCTTTTCTGTAAATGTTTTGAACCGTTTATCGCAAAACATCCATTGGGATCGGGAAATATTACAATTTAAATCTGAAAAAATCTGAAATGTTTTAAAGATAATCATTGTTTACTAAAAAGTTAGTAAAATAGAATGCAAAAATTGACCGGGAGTTTTAGAAAAACCTGAGTACGTGGGTTTTTGAATGGAAAATTAACTAATCTTTATAAATGCAAAACTTAACTGTAATTTTTCAAATAAATGCAAAAATGAGTAGGTATTAAAATGCAAATGCTGACTAGGTCTTTTCAGAATGCAAATGTTGACTAGGGGGAAAGGTGGACGCACGGAGGGTAAGCAAGTAGTCGAACCACAGGAAGATCTGTAAAAAAGTTGGAAAGTTTCTACGTATTCACTAGTCAGAAAATCGAGCATGTTGCTGTCGAACAAGCGACCGCGCCCGTGTACAGATGAGCTAGCAAGGAAGTGAGCGATCTAGTGATGCACGTGTGAGTTGGCGGGAGGGCGGACGTCGGAGGGCTGGCGTCTAACGGGTGGGCAGTCGGGAGGGCGAAGGCTGCCCATGCGCCCGGGAGGGGTGTAATGAGGACGATGTGAAGAGGAGCCATCAGGTAGGTGACGTCCCGACAATGGTAGTGCACATGAAACTACGTGCCTGCTTAGGTCATGCCACTACAATGATTAGATTTTAATCATTGATTTAAAGAAGATTTAAAGAAAGTAATTACACCTGCATATGGGGACTACATGCAGGAATGTTTAAATAACTGGGCCAAACAAGTTCTGGACTGTACCTTCCTACAAGCAACACACCCGTTGTCTGCGCGTGTTTTAGTATATACTTTGTGAATATTTTGTGTTTGTAATATTTCAACAATTTTAAAACTACGTTTATATGGCAATTAATTTTTTCTAAGATAATTAAAATGGAGAAAATAGTTAACTGAGAATGAATGAAGAATTTTTTTTGTTATTGTTAATCATTGTTAATCACTAAATATTTTATACAGTTGACAATAATTGAGCAGAGGTACTTTACTAACACATTGAAGAATCAATAAGAAGGGCAGCATATGAGGCATTAGGCACGCCAAAAATTAGGCGGAAAAGGAAAACATTAAAAATATGGAATGATACGGTTGCAGAGGCAGTGCAGGAAAAAAAGGAAGCATATCTCTACAAAACAGAAACGAGCTGACTACAACCAAAAAATGAATAAAGCTAAATTATTAGTGAGACAAGCCCATCAAGAATTTGGGGATTGATATATGAGTATGTTAAAACAAGATGTGTTTAGAAGACAAAGTATTGGCTATAAAGTGTTAAAAACAATGAATTTAGTAGAAACAGATATGGCAAGATTGAATATAATTTCTGAGAAAAAGTGGTTTGACTACTTTGTAAAATTTTGGAGTGGGAGAGAAGAAATTTATACGCCGGATGAAGAAAAAGGAACAAAAAGAAATGTAGATACGTCCGGATGAAGAAAAAGGAACAAAAAGAAATGTAGATATGTTATATATAACATATCTACATTTCTTTTTGTTCCCTTTTCTTCATCCGGCGTATAAATGAAAGAGTTTGATAATGCATTAAAATACCCCCCAAAAAATTGGAAAGCCTATGGTTCTTATTCGGTTAACGTAGAATTAACGGAGGTATGTTACTGAAATTTGAAATGCTGCACCTAATGAATGAATGCTGGCAAAGATGTACAATACCAGATGAATGGTTAGATTCGTTAATTACTACATGTTTTAAAAAAAGGAGATCGAAGTAAATGTCATATTAGTCTACTTAACTCGTGTTATAAAGTACATGAAAAAAATTTGAATAACATAATCGTTCCAATTGCAGACTACACTGTACCTCAAGAACAACAAGGGTTTAGAAAACTCAACAATAGGTGGCATATTTATATTAAAACAAATAATTGAGAAACGAGGGGTGTTATATAGAGAAACGCACTTAACTTTTGTAGATATTGAGAAGGCTTTTGATAATGTCAACCGATGTAAATTATGGAGCATTATGAAGGAAGAAGGGTACCCAAGTCATCTAGTGCAAGTGGTGAAAAGTATGTATGACAATACTAATATCGCAGTAAAATACAATGAATTTGTTTCAGGGAAGAGGATTATAAATAAAGGGCTAAGGCAGCAAGACAGTTTTTCCCCAACACTCTTTAATATATATCTGGGATATATAATTAAAAGTACAAGAACGTGGTACCTTCAGGAATTTACCTGGGCAAAAATACATATGTAAATACCTTTTACATGCTGAGACCAGGTGATCATGCAGGAAAACGAAGATCATTTGCAAAGAACTGTTTACCAACTGGAGAAGATTTTTATGGAGTACACTCTGATAGTATCAGTTTATGAAACCCAAGTAATTGCTTTTAAGGGAAAAGAATCAGTAAGGATTGTGCTTGAAAACATTGTTTTAGGACAAGTGACTTATTGTAGCTACCCAAGGTGTGAAATTACATATGGAAGAGAGAGGGAGACCACCAGCAAGATTCATAAATTTCAAGCAGTTTATGGAACTATAAGTAGAACGTTTAAAAAAAAGAAAGCCCGAAAAGAAACCCAATTAAAATTGTATAATATTACGGCCCTCCCAGTTTTACTATATGGATGTGAAACTTGGGTTCAAAAACGAGAAGATTTTAGGAGGATTGAATCAACAGAAATGAAAGTTTTGGAAGAAGTAAAGAGTTGTACTAATGTACAAAATAAAAAGTGAAAAGATAACAGTAGAACTTGGTCGTAAAGAAACAGTACATGAAAAAAATTAGAAATAGGTGACACATAATGGGACACATATAATGGGTGACACATATTGAAAAAATTACCGAAGACAGACTTCCAGTTCAAGCCCTGAATCAGGAGCCAAGAGAAAAGAAAAACATTGGAAAGCCAAGAAGGAGATGGAAAGAGGCTGAAACAGGCATCATGCCTAATCCGTAAAGGAAGATGATACTTACGAAGAGAAGAGAAGGCTTAGTTTTAATAATATTGATAAAGAACAACTTCACTGAGTGGGTTACTGAAACAACAGAAAAAATATATTACCGCCGATCGAAGAAGAAAATAAATGCCATAACGCAGTCTCAACAGTGAAACTGTAATGGCAAATAAGAATCAGCTTTCTTTCAAACTATGAATTGTAATTTATTATGCATGCCAAAGGTATTAACTATCATCAATTATTACAATTTATCTTTAGATCATGACCATTTTTCTCGTTATTGCAATAACAGCGTTATAGAATCTATATCCTTTCTTTCTTCGCGTACGTCGCTAGATGTCGCCACGTAGAGTAAACCAATCTTCCTTCTTGTGGAAGTCCACGATGATCAGCGACCACGTTGAAACTTCCTCCAACCACTTCACAAGCACTGCCTATACTCTTCGTCTTGCACTTCAGGTGGGCACCTATTTCAAACTGATTACTTTCCCAGGTCGGAATAATATGGCAATTCACAATTCATCAAATAAAATTTCTAAGTCAAATCTTGTAACTCCGCCGCAAAAATATTCCAAGTTCACTTTCCAGTTCACCCATGAAAATATTACAAGTCCCAGTTTGCAATGGTAAAACACGTAAATTTTAGAAGTTCCCGTTGCACACCTAATGCGGAAATATTCTAAGTTCAAGTTCAATGCTTACTCTCACGAAATATCATAAGTCCCGATTTGATTATTAACCTCAAGAAAAAATGCGCAAGCGATCCGCTCACCACCACAACACTTGGGAATGCCCTAATTGTCAATCTAGTCCACCCTTCAAAGCTCGCTGTGTTTTTATCTCTAATGTTTTCTTCGCGTTGCTACGGTGCACCTGGCACTTTCTCCCAACGAACTCGTTGTTTTCGCGTTGCTACCGTGCACACTGCGTGTTTACCCCCCGCACTAACTCGCGTTGCTACGGTGTCATCTGCGTATTTGCACCATAGAAACCCACGTCTTTTGCAATATCTACAACATTTCGACCTTTATTTTCCTAAATCAAATGTCCGTCATTCTAGGTATGTCACTATATATATATATATATATATATATATATATATATTGTGATATGGGAATATACCCCCATATCACCACAATCGTCCACACAAAATCTGTCCGCGGCTGACCGTAGAGTGGAGTGCGAATTCGCGTACAGTTTTTCCTGCAGTCAAGACGAAGGGAGGAGAAGTGGCCACCCCTCCGAGGTTGCCCCAGGCCACATCTCCTAAATACCGCGAGACACGACGAAAAGGTTCCCAGTTAATCCGGCGACGGGGGCGAAAGCACTAGTTCAATGCGTCTGGTAGCGTAGGCGAACGCGTACGTTCTCTAGAAATTTGGTAGTGAAAGTGAATTATTGAGTGGTGTGAGCGTAGGGCCAATGGAAGAAAGTTGTGGTGCCGTGGACTGAAAATAACAGGGTACTGGGTTTAATCAACGCCATCTACATATATTTATTTAGGTGATATTGATTTAATTCTCACCTACCCACTAAGATCGCAGCGCTAAAAGCGCGAAAATACGTTTTGAAAATATCTTTGAATCTTGTGCGGATACGAAAACAAAATTATCAGTTCTCGATCAGGAGACCGAGACGCGAGGAATGACTCATCTGTCTCGATTGGTGCAGAAGAGGTCTATCCGAAGAGACGAACCGCACATTCGCACATCTGCACACTCGAGAGTTACTCAAATACTGTATGAAGGTTATCATTTTAATATATTTGTAAAGTGTCCAGGAGGAAACGTCGAAAATTGGAAAATAAGATCTTAAGAATATTTTGCCTAATAAACTACTTGTATATTCTGAATGGTTTAGTAGTAAGCACTCAAATGTTGGTTTGAAAATGCTTTCTAAGGAAATATTTGCATTGCAGAAGCATACAAACACTCAGGAACATGTAATTATTTATTATTCACAAAGAAAATAATTTATTTCTTCAGAAAGAAACTCAGAAATAAAAAGCATCCAATCTACACAATTTGCCTGCATTTTTATTTCTGTTAATTTTTCTTCTGAACAAATAAATTAATTACTTTGTAAATAATAAACAATTTACTTGATAGGTATATGGTTGTTCATAAAATCACAAACATGTGAATTTTGCAAAACTTTATAGAAATGAAAAATAGCATTTTTGAAAAGCTGTAGCTCACTTTGAAATTAGTTTCGAAAAATATTTTATTAAAAAGTTATTGACATTTACATTCCTCTTGTTGACTCTGCAAAATGGATTCAGTAAATTTGTGGAGAGCAACAGAATGATGAATTGGGTTGCTCATGAAGTATCTACCCACCGCTTAGCATGCCCAAGGGAAAATGCTGAAAGGAATTATTCTAAGCGTGAGAAATGTTAATGATAGAAGAGTTTCAATTTTACCTTGTTGTCAATGTTTCTTCTGACGAACAGAAAATTGTTTTTGTTATAATTGCGCGACATACAATTTCAGTGGGCTATCCCTTTAAACGCTCAAACACACACTGCTACCACTAGTCAAAATTTAATTTCTTCAATGCCGCTGATGTGAATTCACGGCTTTACTGATGAGGCGGTCTTTGTGTAAACGTATTTCTTCGAAATCCGAAATGGGAGCGCGTTTGCGCGCCATGTCTCTCAGCAGAGGTCGCAATACCAACCCTCATAATGAAATCGATAGTCGGTAGCATATATCCGTGCATCTTAACGGTTTTTTATTCGAGCGAGGCGAGTCGCCGCGAAACTGTGTTCGGCCACCTTCTTTTTAAATAATGCTATTCTTTCGCGTCTACATTTGGAAAACTTTTAATTGATTGATTGATTGATTTTTCGTGTTTCGGGCGCGTCAACTGCTTCGGTCATTAGTTCCGATAGTGTAGTGCATGTTTTTCTCGGGGATGACAGTGATTTTCCTCGCTGGATGAGATCCGGCACTGAGCTACCGTCGGCTAGTGGGTTCCTCCCTAACCGGGACTCTCCCACCAGCGGGCACCGCCCCAGCCGGACAAGCTCTAAACTCCCGACCGGTCTCCCGGAATGTGTGGTAGTGTAGTGCATGTTAGTGTGAGTGTGTAAGGGGAGAGGAAAGGACAAGGAAAGGGAAGGACAGATCGCGCGCGGTCCGTGGCCCGTTTGGTAGGGTACTGGTCCGGCATTCGCCTGGTGTTGATCGGAGAAACCGGAAAACTTCCGATCAGAGCAGCTGATCCTCCAGACAGCGACTGAATTCGACGTAGCTGAAAAGCTAGTGTCGAAAATCCTGCCGCCGTCAGGACTCGAAACCTAGGACCTCCGGTCAGAGTGGAAAACTTAATTCTCGGAATATTGACAGTACAGTGTCTCCAGTATCTGGCGTGATCTCGCGAGAGGTAGCAAAGCATATCAACTCTTCAACTGTTTGTCCTTCCAAAGAGTTTCACTTAAAATATGTATCGTCTTTCCTCAGGAAGCAAATGCGCGTTTTTGAGAAAAATATTTTAAATCTCGGGACGTTTAAAATGCATGCTCTTGATGTTAATTAGCGAGAAGGAATTGTTTTAATAGGTTTCATAGTACGGCACCAAATTTGAATTAATTTTAGACGTTGATGAGTCAACACTCTTAAATTGAATTTAAAAATTTTTCTATAGGACTTAAAATTGAGATGAGAGAAAACTGCAAAAATACTGGTGTTTCGGTCCTTACAAATTAGACAGAGGAGAAGGTCGAAAACGTAGGGTTTTAAATAGAGCGTGGGTGCATACAAAATATCCAAAGAAAACGTTTAATGACCTTTCTTCAGGTAACTCCATTTTCCAGTAACTACCAATTGAATTATAGGAATAGTAGGTATCTAGTGCATCCGCGGAGGTAAAGAATTGCTGGTTAAGGCGTAGCAGGGTGTAGTTCTTTCTGCGAAAGGCGTAATGCATTGATTGTTAAGGAATAATAGTGTGTATCGCTTAGCGAATATAACATTGTTCGTTAAGAAGTAAGTGGTGTAGTGCTTATAGGAAAGCCTAGTGCTTTGTACATTAAGGAATAATGGTGTGTGCTTACAGAAAGGCTCTACTGCATTGCTCGTTAAAGAATAATAGTGGTGTAGTGCTTATAGGAAGGTCTCTAATTAATTGCTCGTTAGCAATAATGTGGTGTAGTGCTTACTGGAAGGCCCTAATGTTTTGCTAGCTAAGGCGCAGGGGAAGATAGGATAAAGTGCAACTAGAGGCAAAGGTAATTTGAAATAAAATCATTAGATTTGGAGCCTTCTAGAACTGGTATATTGTCGAGAGTGTCTAGTTTCTTTAGATAAGCATTTGTGAAACGTAGTGAAACGGAGCGGAAGAGGTGGCATGTCCGGCCACGGACGTTTAAAGATACGCCAAGGAACGATAAATGACGCTTCGCCGACTAAAAGTAAATGGGTAAAATGAAAGACACTGATTTGACTTTAGCAGTGAATATTCCCACCAATCACGAAGCAAGAAGAAACAGAACCCGTTGCTGAACGGAAAATTTGGCATTAGTAAGTGATCCGCCATTGTATGGTTGATGAGTTTGAAGGTACGTAAACAAAAGAGTTATGTATGCAAAAACCCAAAATGTGATAAATTAAAGTTATATAGTCTAATAATTACAACCAACAATCTCCTGAGATAATTTGGGAGGACTGGAACTGGGTGACTACGTTCTTATAAGCAGTAAGTAGGATAATTTAATGTGTGAAGTTTTCATCATTTGTTAATTTGTTATTGAACAAGAAGCTGGTCAATAGTTGGCGTTATAAACCTCAAATTTAACTGAATCTATTTCGCACATTATTCACGTCAACGAGTACCAAGCCAGAATAACGCCGTTTGAAAAGGTGATGGAAAAGGTAAACGTGTCTCCTTCCCAACAGTTGCGTTACTTTCAGAAGCGACGCTGCGGCAAGGTCACAGAGCAAGTTTATAGAATAAAAGCATTCTGTTTCTTAGTGGAACAATTTAAATAAAATTAGAAACTGAAGTATTTTATACGATACCTGCTCCACCAATCTTTTGTCAACACAAATGTTGTGTAAAGATAGATTTGTGACGTGTTGAAAAAACTAGAAAGACTGTCAAATAAATGTAAATAGCATTAATAACTATAAAACAAGAATAGGAGTTTACTAAAGTGTAGTAGTTCAATATAGGAGAAAATATAATGTACCACTGATAAGAAAAAGAGGTTTATTATAAAGAAAGATTTAAGATTATTGTATCGTATGCATAGAAATTAGGTTTATTTGTGTTGTTTTATAAATCGTCGGAGATATAGTTAAAAGAAATGTGATTGTCCTAGATTTTGAGATTTGTGCATTTGAGTGATAAAATCACTTTGTAAATTCTTTGGTTTGATTTCATTTATCGCATTTGTACAAAAGTAGTCAGTATTGTGAGATTAATCCGATCCAAAACTTCTGCTTGTGTGTTTATAAGTTTGTGTGATGGATTGTATGGATCGACCATATCTTCATAGAAGATATTCCTAGGATTACTAATTTCGTTAGCTGTGAATAACCAAAATCGAATACCATTTAAATTCGTTTAGACAGGAGTGTAGTGATTCCTACGCGAAGGCAAATTATGGTGACCAAGAAAGAGGAATAATGTAGTGATAGGCTTGAAGATGTGAGGCGGTCGAAACAGGAGTGGTAGGGTACTCACGCAGGCCAGTGGCTGGCGTGAGTGGTGTGTCGAAGGTCGGCGAGTGTGAAGTGGGCGGCTGGCGGACTGGCGTCGTAGTTGTGGCGAGTGGAGGTGAGTGCGGCTGGCGTGACGGTGGTGTGTCGAGTTGTGGGCGAGTGAAGTGAAGCGCTGGCGGACTGGCGTCGTAGTTGTGGGCGAGTGGAGGGGCGCTGGCTATGGACGGTGGTGTGCGAGTTGGCGAGGTGAAGTGGTGCGGCTGACGGATCATGTCGTCAGTTGGGCGAGTGAGGTGAAGTGCGCTACGTGACGGTGGAGTGGCGTAGGGAAGACGAGGAAGCGGTGACTTAGTCTGGCGGAAGGGGTGTCGTAGTTGGTGGTGAGGAAGGAAGTGGCTGGCGGACTGGCGTCGTAGTTGTGGGTGAGGTGAAGTGCAGCTGGCGGACGGTGGTGTGTCGTAGTTGTGGGCGAGTGTGAAGTGAAGTGCGGCTGGCGTGATCATGCGTCGTAGTTGGGCGAGTGAAGGTGAAGGTGGCTGGCGGAAGGGGGAGGTCGTAGTGGTGGGCGTGAAGGGGAGAAGGGGAGGTCGAGCGGTGGAGGAGGAAGGGGTGCTGGCTGCCGTGAAGGGAGGGAAGAACCCACGAAGGCGAAGTGCGGCTGCGTGAAGGGAGCTGTCAGGGGTCGGCGTGTGGAAGGTGAACGGCTGACGTGAAGGGAGATCGTAGGGGCGTGTGAAGGTAGCGCGGCTGGCGGAAGGAGAGTAAGACCACCGAAGGCGAAGTGTCTGGTAAGGGAAGCGTCGAGGGTCGTGTGAAGGTAAGTGCTGGCGCAGGGAGTGGTGAAGTACCAGGCGAAGGCTATGCGGCTGGCGCAGAGAGTGTCAGGGGTGGGCGTGGAAGCGAAGGCAGCTGGCGTGCAGGGGAGGTCGAGTGATGGGCGATGGAAGGGCGCGCGGCTGGCGGAAGTGGAGTGTCGTAGGATGGGCGAGGTGAAGGTGGAAGGCAGGCTGGCGAAGGAGGAGTCGTAGCGGTGGGGTGAAGGCGGCTGGCGGAAGGGGGAGGTCAGTGGTGGGCGTGAAGGGAGAAGGGGAGGCCGTAGTGGTGGAGAATGAAGGGCTGAAACGAGAAAGGGCGTGGCTGGGTAAAGGTGGAGGTCGAGTGGTGGGCGGTGAAGGTGAGTGGCGGAAGGAGGGAAGTACCACGCGAAGGCGAAGTGCGCTGTGAAAGGGAGGTCGTAGGCAAGGAGTGAAGGGGAAGGTGGCTGGCGTGAAGGGGAGGTCGTAGGGTCGTGTGAAGGGAAAAGGGAGGTCGAGTGGTGAATGTAAAGGGTTGAAGTACTGATGAAGGTGGAGGTAGTGGAAGACGAGTGAAGTGGTGACTTAGGGCTGGCCTGAAGGGTGTCAATGGTGGAGTGAAGGAGCGAAGGCTGGCTGGAAGGGGAGTGGTGAAGCACTCACGCGAAGGCGAAGTGCGCTGGCGTGAAGGGGAGGTCGTAGTGGCGGGCGAGTGTAAGGGGGTGCGGCTGGCATGAAGGGGAGTGGTGAAGTACTTACGAAGGCGAAGGCGGCGCGCGGAGGGCGCGCGGTCGGCGCGTGCGGCAGGCGAGCGGGGACGCGCACGTCCATGCTCAGGCCGGTAGAGGGCAGCAGGCGGCGCGCCAGCGCGCAGCGCAGCCTCCACGTCGGCGGCCGAGCAGGCGGCGGCACGCAATCGCCCCACTCGCCGCGAGACAGCTCGGCACGAACCCCGGCGACTGCATCAGAACCCCGTCGCCCTGCGCAATGGCATTTAATTGGTAAATGAATGTAAGGAAATAATGAATTATGGGTTATTAGATATTTTAACACGCCCACCTTACTACCTTCCACACGTGGAGAGCGTGATAGTACGAATGCTCGTGAAGCGAGCTTAAAATTCTCAGGAAGCAGGATATTTTGGGTATGATAAGGGTCTGAACCCTTGACACAATGAATCAGATAAAATACGAATAAGATGAGCATATATTCAATGAAAATCACAGTGCAACAATTATATAATAGGATTATGCACTTTAAAAAGTTGGTCACTGAAAAAAAAAAAAAAAAAAAAAGAAAACAAGACTAAACAAAAAAATTGGCATCACTGACTGCCTGAACACACTCCACCAACTACAATTCACAACTTGCTCATTCCCTTTCTGAATTTTTATCTACTACTATTATTTTACACTTTTTACTCTCTAGTTTTTCCGTAGCACGGCTTTAAACGCGTTTTACACTTGTTCTAAGGTATCTGTTCACAGGTGCTAGCCTTGGCTTCGCACTCACTATAACACTGTGAACTTAAAAACAATAACAAAAACGTAACATACACGTTACTTAAATCAGACCCCTTTACATATCATCAGAAAGAAATTACTTTAACTCAATACAATAAACTATAACTTTCAAGATAACATCAACTGTACATCATGTGAGAATCATGAATTATTAAAGTAAAATTGTACAAGGTATGGTCTCTTTGAATTTAATGACACTTGCAGTAAATGAACTTGAAACTGCCAGTCACATCGTTCGGAATACTTTTCCCACCTATTTTGGACTTTTCACCCACTTTTAACAGGAATTGTCGTGCATTTTACGGCTATTCTCTTCTTCAACTGATCGCCGCATAAACGTTGCCAGTTCTTTTACCTCAACAGCTCCGCATCGCTTGCCTGTAGGTAACCTTGGGATTTACAGCCGCTCGTAGCACCGCGTTGCCACCGTCTCCGTTTGCTGTCCCAGACGTTACCAGTTTCCTTCCTCGAACTCTGACTCGCTACGCCTACAATTTCCACACCATTCTCTCGTTCTCCGACTCACGATTCTCGTTCCTGTCCAAATCTTTCTCACCTACGCTTCGCTCTTCCTGGGTCGTCCTTCTTCTGTCGCGCCTCGTACAAGTTTGTTCGCGCTCCAGCCTCGAATAATTAATGTTTCTGTTATGCTTTAAATGCTCGGCCTACCTACCGAACTTTTGGCGGTGTGTCTCAGCTGCAATATAAGATGCTGGATTTAGTTAATGTCCTTCTGCGCAAATTTTACAATTTGAAATTACTCGAAGTCAAACAATCACTTCACTTGCTCTCTCAAATATTGTGAATGTTAATGCGAAGAATGTTCGTGCACTCCACTTCTCAATTACATCACTTCGTTAATACGCTTCAAGCCAACTTTTAACTACCTAGTTAAAATAAACCCTATGCTATCAAGTTACAATCGCCTTCAGAACTCAGTCTAGTCGCCGTCGCTGCTGCAATCATAGAGAGCTCCTCCGAGGCGCCGCGCCGCGTGCCGCGCCGCGATACTTCATGGTTCGCCTGGGGAAATTTTTGGAGGGTTGACTATTCTCCTCTTTTCGTGATCTCCCGGAAAATATTATTCGCTAGATGTAAATGCTGTGATTTTTAACTTCGCATTTGGCTGGGTAGTGAGAAATCTATGTAATGCGGCAAAATGCGGCTATTGTTCTGACAGGAAACTAGTTTTCTAGATCTATCCTATAGAATGGGACCTGTATTGACGTTGCAGCTGCCTATTGAGTCTACCTTCCTTCCTTCTCCATTTGTGACCTTGAGAAGCCACGTGAAGATAATCCAAGAATAGCGGCGGTAATGACCGAGGTCACCTGACTACCCCATCTGAAATATGTATCTTCTGTGAATTTAGAATATGTTTTCATTTGTAATCGGCAAATTTTAGTAATTTTTAAGAGGAAGCATAAACTTGATCTCATTAATCTTGACTGACGATCTGATAATAATTACTCGAGTGAAAATAAATACAAGAATGAATTTTTAAATTTAGCAGTATAACCAATATTTTAAACCTAAATGCTTGTTAAGAACGATATTAATCAGGTATTAGCTAGTAAGAGTAGAAATTAAAATCGATTAGAAGTGCACATGAGAAGTTTTAGATTGCAATAAAGTTTTTGGAACAAAAAAAAGAATTGATTTCAAGCTCCCTTTAATTCATTTCATAATGTAAACCATCCTTCATATTGTAAATAATAACCTAACGAAATCCTTTGAACTTTCACCGACAGCCGGTTACCCTGTACGATCCGATGGGACGACAATTCGTCTACATACTACACCAACCCACTTCCGGCTCCTCTGACCTTGACCGCAGAACGCGAGACCCTCCGCGACACCACATAGTTGTCAAGGAACAACCAGCCATGTTCAAGGGGGACTCGAACCCGCGACCTTCGGACCGTCACGCTGAGTCGGTACATCATTTTAGTAATCTCGGCCACCGCAGATCGGCATGTTTGAGCTTCAAAGATAATATTAGTTTTTCATTCTATTCGTGGAAAATTGGGGATTGAGAAAGATGAACAAGAATAGAGAGTTTGTTTCATTAGATACTTGTATTATTGGTATGTGTACAAATCTGAACTATGATTGCAAATTCCAATGGCGCACAATTACCGCATCAACGTGTCGATGGCGGAACCAAGCGCCGGCGTCCGCCTGTGGCAATGTCAAGAAGACGCGACAGGCGCGCTCTCTGTATCCATGTGGAAGCCGGCAAGGCAGTACTTGCCGCTCAAAGTGTAGTTCTGCACCTCCGCCTCCACCGCCACGCACTCGTCCATGTCTCCCAGCGCGCGCAGGTTGCCTCTTAGCAGCCCCGAGGGCACCTTGGCCGTCGCGTCCGCCACTGCGCACACAGACACACACTGCGCTATAGAATAACCAGGAAGGTGTAGAAGAACTTAGTTTCCCGATGTGCTTATATATTATACCTACAGAAATTACCAATGGGTCTTCAGTGCTACTGCAAATCGTTGTATCGTGTTACATTGCGTACTGAGTTGGAACATTGTTAACAAAATGTTAGAGGAAGGTTTGTGATGAAATGGAGCTGGGGGGCGTTACGGTGGAGATAGTTTTGTACAGAGAGGATGAAATCAATCCGACCTTGTCGGGAAAAGCTACAATTAATTGAATTACCTTTCTAACAAAATGGTGGAGGAAGCTTGCATTGAAAGTCAGAGTGACTGTTAAAGTGGTTGGTGTGTAAAGTCTTCTAACCATAAGGCGGTGTTCTATCTTACTGTGGAGCGCCCAGTCCGAGAGATTCCAATGCCGTCCAGGAGCACAGCGACCTGACGGCGACATTCGGCTCCAGGCACCTCCTTCAGCACCTCCTCAGCGTCGACAGGCTGTCTGCTTCCCCTTGACGTCGCAGCAGGGCAGCCAACACAAGCCACAGAGGACGAGTATCCATGGTCCAGGTGCTTAAAACATTTTATTTCAACGGCGTTAACATTTTACAGTTTAGATTTTCAATGCTGGCTTGTAATTTAATATAGAGAAGGAGACATTAAAGAATACCATTAATCATTGCCAAACATTTTATAACCAGGCATCGTGTTTGGAGCAAATTGCACTGTTACATTGTACGAGGATCTGTTGTTAAATCACACACAAAATGTTTTCATTGAAACGTCCAAAAGAACATTTATTGGTTGAGGGAAGCAGAGGTATCAACCACAAGTAGTCTCTACAATATGAAATGTATTAACCGGAAAATTAAGCCATACACGTGTTTCGGAACTTCATCTCATCATCAGTGGCTCTATATTATTGAAAATGAACGAACGTATACATATGAATATACCAAACGATCAGTTAAAACATATTTCTAGCTGCTGGTTGTGTTTGGTAGTCGATACTTATGACACAGTCTACTGGGCTTCACTAGTTACATAGTTTGAGATGGTGAAACTCAGAAATTGATGAAACCATTTTTAATGAAATATATGCGAAACGAAAACAGAACTTAAAAATTAGTTCTTCATGTATCAAATCAAAATATCATAAAGAGTTAAATTGAAGTTTTATGTGTCTGAGGTTCAAGAAATTACTTTATAGAAACTGGCGGAATGTTTTTAAATTATTGAAATCGTAAGCTAACCTATTTTATTTTAGAGAACATACAGGACTTTTAGTACTTGTACTCTAATTGTGAGATACGAAGTTTTATTTTGCCTATTTTGACAGAAATAGCTTTCTAGACATTCTTATCTTTTGAAATGTTTTTTACTAGTATACGTGCGTATACTGTGACGATTTTCCTCTTATTATTGTCACCTAATTTAATTCCATATGTACTTATTTATCGTGTGTCGTTGGTGGTCAGTCTTGAGAGAGGCGTTCTTCGGAGCCCGAGAAGATAACGATGACGTGCTGCCTAGCGTCGTACCGCGCGCGCGTTCGTACGTGGGCGGCGCGCCTGGAACGCAGCCATGCAGGCCAGCAGGTGGCGTGGTATAAGAAAGCACTGGCAGCTCTTATTCTCCCACATACGGACTATGCTGCTGGCGATTGCCGGAATAGAGCAGAATCCGGCCTGGAGCGCAATCTGCGATGAATACAAATGCTACAAATATTACAAATGCGAAAGGAGCGAACGGAGGCTTCGGAGACTGACGCACACCGGAGGAGGCTCACAGTCAATCGGTGAGTTAACTTTAAAGCTGCAAATTGTGGAGCAGAAACGCGACTGCCGGGAAGGGCAGGAAATTGAGAGCAAGCCCTGGTTGATGCAAGTCCTGCTGAAGGAAAACATCGGGAAACCCAACTGAACGCGCATTCGAAGGAAAGTGAAGGTGTTTGGTGACTCTATGCTGCGTCACAGCGGAGGAGTGTGTCGTATTTGAAACTGTTAGGCAGTGCGATAGACTCGGAGAAACCGAGAAGAAGGAATTGAAAATGCGAAAGTAATTTTTAGTTGAATTGTTTGTGGCATGGATATCCTTAACTGCAAAATATAGGACTTATATCATGGCATTCTATGGACATGTGAAGAATTTGACGCGCTACTTGTTGAACTTAACTTCTGGCTATTTCGCGGGATTTGGCGTGATGAACTCCATTTAAATCAGAGGGGTGCGTAGGAGCTAGGTCTACGCTGACAATTCTGGATGAGTCGGAGTTGGCGGCGTGACGCAACCCGCGCTCACAGGCAGCTCGTGGTGGCGCGGCAGATGACGCAACCGCGCATACAGGTTGTTCGTGGTGATGCCGGCTGGTGACGCAAATGATCACTATTATTTTATGCATGCCCAGTCTAGATCAGCCCTGCCAAATCTAATACCAAAAACTCTTGTAATCTAAAATCAGTTCCTCCGCACCATCACGAATGCTCCCATGGTACGTCCCATAAAAATTTAATTACGACTAAAACTGCTAATCAGCCACGTTATTTTTTATCCAAACACTTCTTCCAAAACATTCCAAATATACCCAGACTAACCCCTCTAAGACTCTGCTAAAACCCAATATGCAGAATCCGCATCAAGAATACATTTTTCCATACTTTCTAAATACATCCTCAGTTCTCAACCCAAAGTAGAGATAATAAGTAAAGATACCTCTACCATCCTAGTAGTAATGTGTTGTATTTTAAGATTATTTATAAGATTATTGTAAGTTAATTGTAAGTAGATATAAGCAACTATAACAAATGTAGAGTGTATTAACACTGATCTTTGTATTTTTCTATCCCCCCCAAATGATGGGAATTGGAATATTCAGTGGTTGATCCTAATGAGCAATTTGTAGATAACAAGTCGTTTGTTTACTGATATTACAGCGGCAATAAGGTCTGACTGAAATGTGTTAAAATTGCTGTCTTTTTTTTCTTATTAAAATTAGACAAATTTAATTTTTAACTTACTAATTTTCCTTGAGGTGAGACGAGAATTTTATGTTGTGAGGTACAATCTAGCTTCAAAATATATTAAGGTTCATGAGTTGTACATCATAGCCCTAGTACTCCAGACATGTAAAGGACGCGCACAAAAGTTGCATCGATATTGGTTCAGTAGATTCAGAGATTATTGCGCAGTAAGTCAACGCTCTTCTGTCTGCATATATTAATATAAATTGTGTAACCGTTTCTAAGGATGAGAAAGCATATGCTATTCTGGCACCATTAGTTTGTTTAAATTTATGGTAAAAATGGAGTGAAATATGCTTGTAAAAAGTCCATATGTACGATTTTCACTGTGAAACCTGAATATTTGAAAATGTCGAAAGTTTGAAAATTGTCGTGTTTTCCTACAGCTACAAAATTGAAAATAGAAATTTTTACTTTAAATGAAATTTCACGAGAATGTCGTGCTGTATTAAAAAATAACACATGCAAGAATTTCTCAAAATAAGCTAATTTTTTTCTTTATAGATTTTGTAGGGATAGTGCAAAATATACTGTAACAGATAACATAATCGTCATTTTGCTTCCAGTTTTCAAAATTACAAAAAGTAATGTTTTTTAATCGTGTCTGATGTAGTTAGTAAACACTAGCGGCGATTCGTGTACATTATGGCATTTATGAGTACATGTGCTTTAACCTTTTATAGGATTGTGGTTCTCTCGAAACCACATGCTGTACGGTCATTTTTGCTTAGCTAAGCCAAGCAGTTTTCAACCTTATTTCTAATTTCACCTTGTTTCAATGTAATACGATTCTTTCAGATGGTGGATCGCGTTAATTCTTAGAAATCGAGCTGCCGGGTCATGCATGTGGTCGTCATCGCAACCTACAATGCACACAGGCCCTGTCGCGGAGTGTTCGTTCATTTGTTGAAGTACCTTTCACGCTGTTAATATTTATATTACCAGCAGTTTTGTACACTTATGCATTGTAGAGTGCAATTGATACAATTATTTTCATTCTATCCAAAACTCAAAGTTTGGGTGAAAATGTGCTTCAAATAACATTTTCTCTAAAACGGCTCCAATTTTTTCAATGAAAACTGTCATATAGACAAGGTTTTACTCATTCTAAACTTTACTTATTCTAAAAGTAATGCCAGTTCTTCAGTACAGAGACCGACAAAGTGAGATATTATAAAATTAAATTAATTCTTCTTCACATTTGGACTGCGCCGCGAGGTGTCGCTTACTGAGTGCGAGTAGCTCCGCGCCGTCCGCCTGGCGCGTGTGGCAGGTGCCCGCTCCGCTCCGCTCCGCTCCACCCGCTCCTCGCTGCGTTACTCGGCCACGGGCACTGCGGCCGCTCTCGTTCACACGGCGCCGAGGAGAGCCGACTGCATGAATACAACGCCCTCCTCCCTCGCACACAGTGATTTGCTAGTACGATCTTTTCCAACCTTGACTTTATGCATTAACCTTTCACTTGTATACTACATTACATGACGAGGCACACGATGTGTTATCTTTGTTTCTCGAGTGTTGGTTTCCGACTGAACGACCTTTCTGTGTCTGAGAGATTTTAATGTATATTTTAGCTCGAATTTTCACACACACTGTGCTGTCTTATCTGTTATTGTTTCGATTTTAAGACTGTTTTACACCGGAAAATATGAACACCATTGTCACGAAAAGTCATGCGTTATGAGACAAGTACTGAAAGGTTTCTTTTAAGGAATAACTGTGTTTTCATTGTCTTAAAAAAGAAAGGATACCTATCGTTAATGTGATAACACAGACAATCATTGCTACAGGGCACATTCATCATATTTTTAAGAAATCAAAAACAAACTTACCACAAAATGTCTAAATTAAATCCTGTAATAAATAAAATAAAAAAATAATTGATTTTGAAATTCTTTCATACTAATCAGTAGAGACCGGATTTTTATGCAATTATAATTTTTTGTCATTCTACTTACTGTTCTCAAATTTGTATTCTTGGCGAAGAGACCCTGACCTACAGAATATTCAATTTTTCGTTACACATTTTACATATTTGCAACTATATTACATACTTTGGTATTTTCACGAAATTTTTTATTATATTTATTTTCTTCAATTTTATTATATATATATTTTTAATTTATTAATAATTCTGCAATTAATGTCGTAACTGTGAATATCTTAACTTTACATGCATTAGGCTAACATTGAATAACAATAAGTTAAAAAATAGTTTATTAAACATATTTCTGTTATGAAATGAAATATTTTTTTTACAAAATCAGCATTTTTTGTACATTATTCGTGCGTGCTGTCTTCTTCAGGTAGCCCATGTGAAAACGCGTGATGTTTTCACAGCCATAACTGAAGCGCGTCTGCTTCAGCTATCTCAGTGGAGGGAAGTGCGCGCAAGCGACTGAGGCCATGTTCGCCTTGTTCGAGTGGCTACGGCAGACTGTAAGCGAGATCAGAGGGAACGGGGTTAGTTACTGCATTTAGTGTGTGGGGTGTGTGTGTGTGTGTGTGTGTGTGTGTGGGGAATAATTTCGGTGTAGTTTTTCAGAAAGTGCACGGAAATTTAACCTATTTACTGCAAATTTGTGAATGATTTCTTTGTCTGTATAAACAATTTTGATTTTAATACAAACAAGTGTTGTTATATTAACCACTAAACATTATTTGTATCAGAATAGGACGTCTCCTGAAAGTGTTCTGTGAAACATTAGCGCAAGTCCAATGCCATGCTCTGACCTCGGACAGAGCAAAGCAGCAATGGAAGCAGTGAACAGAACCTCGCTGATACCGAACCTTTTATGTGAGTTTATGCAGTTGAATTTTTAACTACCAGTATTGAGCAAGCAGCATGGTATGCTACACCAGAAACGTGCCGAACAGCTACTTGCAAATATCCCAAAATAATTGATGAGATGTAACAAAACAAGAGGCGACTTTAAAAAGTTTGGCAAACTACACATGATCTTAACGATAAACGAAACTTCAACAGGGCGGCGCAACATCTTAAAATATTTCTACAAGAGCTCATGCAAATTTAACTAAGGAGTATCTCAAAAGACTGTCTCCAACCAAAGACACTGACTGCTCTCTATGGAAAGCCACCAAACGCATTAAACGACCAATCAAACCTATACCGCCTATACGTGATAAATATGGTAGCTGAGCTAGAACTAACCTCGAAAAAGCAACAGTATTTGCGGAACATTTTGTGTATGTTTTTCAACCGTTCCCATCTGATGAACTCGTGGCTCATTGCAAAGTCGCTAGCCTTTCACCACTGAGATCCGGGTTCGATTCCCGTCGAATCTCATGTGATATTTTTTCAAAGAAAACGAGTTTGTCTGCTTCCACAAGGGCCAGTCCAACCCTGTGAAGTGTCCTAAACCCTACCCCTTTCCTAATTCCTTCCCATTTCTGGCCGCTGGGAGTGACGCAGGAGCGGGCGGTGGGAGGCGTACGCGGAGACGCTACCTGGCGCCTCTTGACAACCGACTGCGACGCGACGCGATAGACATAATGTTAACGGAGGAACAAAAAGTAATGTAGTTAGTAATGGAGGATTACTCCGAGAGGTTGTGATCTGGGCTGTCCGGGTGACGCCGCGTCGAAGGCTGGGGTGCCGACGTTTCGACCGACATATCGCGGTCCTCTTCAGGGCTGTACTGCCCTGAAGAGGCCCGCGGCGTCACCCGGACAGCCCAGATCATAACCTCTGGCCGCGGAAGCCTACGATATCACCTCCGAGAAGGTTTTAAGTGTTCTACAAAACAGATCGTCATGGTGAATGCTAGTGGAGGTGTGGCAATTTATGTTCGTGAATCGATAGTGAGTAGTGAAGTGCAAATAACAAGTGATCTTGAAGTGGTTGTTGTCTCGATAAATATAGGAGCTAGGAACATCGTGCTGTGTAATATATACATTCCAAGGTCATTTTAACTGCGTAGCTGTGAACTTGAAAGTTCTTGTTCTTGTCTCTGCACCATCACTGTATGTTAGTTCATCTTCCAAAACACCAAATTTCAGAGTGTCAGCACACACAAAACATGTTGGGGGGTGCGTTACACATTCAGTTGTTTAGGCTCTATTTACATTTTGAGTCCTCCAGTGGGGACACTTTTAGACGATGCTGCTGACTTCACTACAAATGGGTTTGATTACATCAATGATGGCAGGAGGCAAGAAATATTTACGATGGTATTCTTGTCCAGTGACTAATGCTTTCTCGTATTTGCACCAGCTATCAGGACCCTTCGGACACTGATCGTCATCTCTTGAGGGTTTGTGGCTCAAATAGCCTGATGCATTCCTTTTACATTACTTACATTTCTCGTAATTGCAAGTCCATAATAGCTCTGCAGTAAATTTATTTCACATTCTGTCAATCTACCTGCCCTACAAATCGTCCGTACCGTCACGTTCAAAGAAACAATTTGATGCTGTTTTTGAGAAAATTTTGAAAAGGTCTGGGGTTCATATAAAAGTATCCCCAAATTGTAAAGAATGTTTTTCAAAATTTCAAAGCTTCAACTAGAGCCAGATGGACAGGGGCTTCTTCAATTCGGAAAAGATGGTCCGTGTGGTTTAGGCGCTAGATTTGTTCACATACGACAGACGGACCGACGGAGAGACGGACGGAGAAACAGGTGGATGGACGGGCAGAAATTTTGAAAAAACAAGAACACCTCTTTAGTATCAGGTGACCCAAAATGTGTATTTCGTTGAAATCTCGAAATCGGTTTTCCGCAGTAGTACATATCTTTCTTTATACTACCTATGTTACTGCCGTACTACTAAACGGGATAGTAAAATTATGAAATATTTTGGCTAATGTAAAAACATTTCACCATCCTTTTATATTTTAAATGAACATGATTTTATCCATTTTATGTTTTATTAAATATTTTAACCGTGTTTATCCGTATTTGAAACATTTTAAAGTCCTATGTATCTAAATATGTTTGTAGATATTTGGGCACATGTTATACCATACTAATCTTAGTCCTGATTATAAGTCATTAATTATCGCTCAAAATGCAAGAAGAAAAATAGTGCGTTTTTGAAAGTTCTTAATAAATTACTCGCATTTGAATGTCATCACTTATGAATCGAATTTGAATAACAAATAATGTCATTTTGAAAAAAAGGAAGGCCTCGACTTCAATGATATTGTGAAATTAACAACGTTTCAAATCCGAATGACTGCCGCTCTCAGCGAATTCTCAATGACCTGAATATTTCCAGATTATCTTTGCACTGTCGTGCGTGAAATTAATGTAAAAATTGTACGAAAATAAAGAGCGAGCACAAATGCATCTATCAGTACACCAAATGCGAGTCAGCTCGAGAAGCAGCGAAGACCTGGCATCGGCAGAGCAGTCCAAGTGAAACGTGCATCCGCCGAGCGCCTGTGCGTGCCCACACGCAATGTTTGACGCTTGTAACAATTTATAATCTTTTTTTGCTGTAAACATATTTTCAACGTTACACTTTTTATTTATTTGATACTTACACATTACATTACACTTTTCACATATTTTCTTTTTAATTCCATATATTTACATATATGTGCATATTTCGCTGTTTTTATTGCGTATAAAACACAGCCCTACTTATTACATATGTAGAGAAAATTCAACGAAAAAATTTGGAGCGGTATTTAGGAAAAAATCCTACATTTCGCCAAAATTACACCGAAACTACTATTATTTTCGAAAAATTGAACATAAACGTATTTAAAGATCCATCTTTAAGAAACAGATTTCATTAAAGAAAAAAATATCTTCAATATTATAGTTGAATAATGACGCCTTAAAAAATTCCCTTTTTTCATTTTTCCAAAAATCTGTGATTTCAACGAACATGAGTCCACCACCATTCTCTCAAGCCTAAAAAAGGCTATCCAGGAGACAAAATTCGATAAAACATTTGGTGCTGTTTAGGACAGAATTTTGAAATGTTTTTGAGGCTTCATGTGAATTACCCCCATTAATCAAAATATCCGTTTGAAACTTCCAAAGCCACGTGTTCATTCATATCGATTGCGGAATATGAATTTTGAAGAAAATCGGCTGAACGGTTTAGATGCTAGCGTTGACCACACAAACAGACAAATGGACGTTTGGCCGTCAATCGACGCATAAAACATGTATTTTGGCTACACCATTAGCTAGAGTATTTTGTTTTAGAAATTTAGCAACTAGAGATATCCACTTTTCCGTCACGAGGACCAGGCAATAAGAGTTTTTCTGCCGAAAATTCGCCGTTTTTGGGCATCGATTACATAACTTTCTCCTCATACGAAGAATTTCGTCAGATGAAAAAGAAAAAAACAATGACTCTATGCGGAACATCTCTCAAAGAACGCCAGCCAATTCCCCCGTGCATCGCACACAGCTTCTCCAGTGGGTTCATCTACCCAATGCTACTTCTCTACGCGGAACAAAATGGGCTCTGGTTTCACACCGGAGCACAGTTTTATCTGTTTTTGACGTAAAATAAATACAGAAGTTATTTGTTAAAGATTATTCAGACACTTGATTCTATGAATTGGTTTTAATAACAGAAATTGGTCTTCAACTTCGTCCTGACGTAAATACTCGTATAAATACTATTACCAAGGGTATATTCCACTTTTGTCATGGGCTCATCAAAGAACTGTCAAATCATACGCCAGGACCCACGAGTATTTCGAATTGAAGTAATTAATATTTATATTCCTCTTACTATTACGTTACATGAGCTATATTAATTTATGAAAGGTGTTCACACAACCTTGGTGAAGAATTAAATATGTAAAAATATATAAATGTGTTAACTCATCCTAATAAAAAAATCACAATTCGTACAGGTTGCCAACAAAAAGAACTTAAGAACCTTAAACATCGATCTCAAAGAGTAGAAATACCGTACTGGCACAAACCCAACTACAAGGTTATCACGCAGAAATTTCAATTCCAACATAATCGCAAACACTTTTTATGCGAATGTCAGTTTTAGGGTCGCTGTTTGCTATTATAATTCGAATAAAATTAGAATGTAGTTGACATTTGAGTGTGGAGGTTGACTGCCAGCCGCATCGTGCTCGGTCTATCACGTGCGCTCAACACGAACTAAGCAAACAAGAAAGCAATATTCTCTCTCTGCAATTTATGCGAGGTAAAAGTTTGGAATTTGGAAAATGCTAAGTTCATTAGGAGATAAACAATGTTCTGTAAAGCAAAGAACATCCATTTGATTTAGATCGCTCTGTAGAGCAGCCTTGATAAACTCAGTTTTATTTGAAAGGGATTGAACATTACGGTGAAGAATGTTTATTTTTTGCAAGTACCTACACTAATGTTTTTCTGCTGCATCTGACTGTAGTTGCTATATATTTACCCCACTTTTACCTCTAGTGCGTGGTCGAAGGTTGTAGTGTGTCCCGGCAGTGACAGGTTATGAGGAAAATGGGGCATCAGGTGTAGATGAATTGGTAGTGGGAATGGGAGAAACGGGAGTAGGTTCAGAGGAAGAGGCAACTGGGTCTGGAAATAAAGGTGGGGGTGGAGAATGTAAGGAAGGTGAAAGGGATGGATTTTTGGCAGGAGACTGCGTAGGACTGGAGTTGATGATGTATTGTGCAAGCTTGTTACCGACTGCATGTTTTACAGCAAGTTCATGTGAAGACCGGCTGAAGTGTCCGGGTGAAGTGTTTTGCTGAGAGGAAATTAATTTCAAAAGTGTGACATTTGTTTCTCTCAGTTGCAGTTTTAATTGTTGGTTTGCGTGCATAGTGTTGGTCTGTTGTACCAGAAGGGCAGAGTCGAGACTACAATGTTAGTATTTTGGGCGGCACATTGTAATTTGTTTACATGTTCTTCTGGTGTAACGTTACCGCCTCAAGTCATTCTGCCTCCTATGAAAATGACTGTGTCCTGATTGGTCAGTGTCTTCGTGTGGTGTCGAAGTCTGCAGTCACATCTGCAAACCTCCCGTTAGGTTTAAAAATAGATGAGACTGAGAAATTGGAGGGTAACTTCCTACTGAGAATGAAGGAAAGATGGCGGCCATGACTGTCAGCTAAAATAAGTACCTGTTTTTAGGCTCAGTAGGAATGTCTTTGTTTACAAGTGAGCTAGGATGCGCACCTTTACGTGTTTTGGTTTTGACACCTTCCTAGCCTGTTTGCGTTGGTTTGTGCATGAATTTGTCGATGGTAGAGAAGGGTGGTGAGGATCAGGAAGGCGAGGAAAATCTGTCTCATAATCTAAAACATTTAATTTGTTTTGAGTTGTGATTGGATGTGGTGCCTGTGTCTTTTTGTTCAGTTACGTGTGTACGTTTGGTATTATTTGTTGTGTTGTCGACTTGCACCCAACCTGTCTGTGTAGAGAACGACCTCTTCCAACCTTCAGATATGTTGATCTAAATTATTGTTTACGTGTGTGAAGGCTTTTAGAAGGTCGACTTTGAGAGTGTAGAGAGTAAAGAGAGTAGATCAAACAGTAGCCATGTCACGAATGCGTTTTAATGTACATGATAAAAATTGAAATAAATACAAGAAAACCATGATAAGAGCAACAAGAACCTAGCTTTATATGTTAAAAGTGTAAAATTGATGTGTATTCAGTAAATTAAAAAGTAAGATTCAATATAAAAACGAGAAGGTATGCTACTCACAAAATCTACTGAAGCAAGTACTTAAGATATTTGGCAGTGTGGCTACGTAGAATTTCGTCCACTTAAGCTGCAACTGTTTAATACAATCAGTAGATTATACTTTACCGTAATAAGATAATAAATATTGTAACTCGCTTGTCGTCGGCTACATTCATGACAAAAGAAAATATAAGCGACAATACCCGACATCATGCCCTACAAATAGTTTCTATAGTAGCGAAGAGATGGCGTCACCCAGAAAAAGATTTCTGAACGCACTCAGGCTATAGCCAATCAGAACCTTTTGTGAAAATACGGACGTGGCATGAAGTTTGTGTCGGAAGAGTTCGTCTTTCTTTCTTATTCGAGTCGCCGAGGTCAACGGAAGGCTACAAGTCCACCACACAATCAACGAGGGACACGTGGAAAATACCGGAATCTAAAAAGCTTTAATAAAAGGTAATTGTCTGAATATTTTTCATGGAATTACTTACTGTGAAATGTCAAGAGATTACATGAAATTTAAAATGAATAATAAACAAGAATGCAACAAATGAAAGAACTACAGTGGTAATAGATCAAAATGAATTGGTAAAACCACGTTGCTAGAAAATGGAGGATTTTGAAAAAATATACCGAAACAAAAAGGCGTCTGGAAGCCGCATTTTTCGTCCGATTGAAGCGAACGGGCGTTCCTCTGAAAGCTGACAATCTGCGGAAACCGGCGTGCTTTCAGAACTGCAAAATTCGAATTAGTTTAGAAGATATGGGCATTTAAAGATAATCCTGATTTCTGGCCAAAATCGCAAAATTTAATCGACTCCTCTCTTGATGTTTTCAAGTTTCGTTTGATGTAAACGAAAAAAGAAGCGTTGAATGTAAACGACAGTGTTGTAAAATGTAAAAATTTTAGACCAAAATGCAGTCTATATTGTCGCCGTTTATTTATGTCCTCCGTGCTCAAAGTACCAGTCATCAAAATCCAAACAAAGAGAACAGTACTCCTCATCTGCAGTGCGAATTTCAGCGTCGTAGAGCGAATAGTTTAGGAGATACAGCCAGTCAAAGACGACAGTGTTGTAAAAATGTTGAAAAAATACCGAAACAAAAGGCGTCTGAAACTGCATTTTCGTCCGATTGAAGCGAACGAGCGTTTCTCTGAACGCTGACAATCTGGGAAACCGGCAGTGCTTTCAGAACTGCAAATTTCGAATTAGTTGAGAAGACATGAGCATTTAAAGATAATCCTGATTTCTGACCGAAATCGCAAAATTTAATCGACCTCCCCTGTCGAATTTTTCAAATTTCAGCCGGAAATAGATTCTTCTGAAAAGTAGCGTCCTAACTCCAATTTTTATAAGGAATTCAATGGTAATGATCATTTTTCTCTCCAAGTCTTCGTTTTCGGCAAATTCTGAGAAAATGTTGGAAAATACGCCATTTTAGACCAAAATGCAGTCTATATTGTTGTCGTTTATTTATGTTCTCCTGCTCAAAGTACTCAGTCATCAAAATCACACAAAGAGAAGAGTACTCCTCATCTGCAGTGCGAATTTCAGCGTCGTAGAGCGAATAGTTTAGTAGATACAGCCAGTCAAAGACGACAGTGTTGTAAAATGTTGAAAAATATACCGAAACAAAAGGCGTCTTGATGCAGCATTTTTCGTCCGATTGAAGGAACGAGCGTTTCTCTGAACGCTGACAATCTGCGGAAACCGGCAGTGCTTTCAAAATTGCAAAATGCGAAGTCGTTTAGAAGATATGAGCATTTAAAAATAATCCTGATTTCTAGCCGAAATCGCAAAATTTAATCGACCCCCTCCCCCCCGTGAGTTTTTCCAGTTTCGTTTGATGTAAACGAAAAGAAGCGTTTAATGTAAACGACAGTGTTGTAAAATGTAAAACTTTAGACCAAAATGCAGTCTACATTGTCGCCGTTTATTTATGTCTTCCGTGCTCAAAGTACCAGTCATCAACATCCACACAAAGAGAACAGTACTCCTCATCTGCAGTGCGAATTTCAGCGTCGTAGAGCGAATAGTTTAGGAGATACAGCCAGTCAAAGACGGCAGTGTGGTAAAAATGTTGAAAAAATTCGTCCGATTGAAGCAAACGAGCGTTTCCAGAGGTTTTTAGTTTGAAATTGGCGTATTTTATGAGTTTTCGCGAATATCACGAAAATGAAGCCATAACCAGAAAAATGACATGCACCACTGAAATCGCCGTTAAATTTCGAGTCAGGGTGCTGGCTTGCAGAAGAATCCGTGTCCGGTCGAAATTTGAAAAATTCAACAGGTGGGGGTACGTTGAACTTTTCCAATTTGGCCAAGGAAATAAGGATCGGCTTTAAACAATCATATCTCCTACAAAAATGCGATTTTTTGCAGTCTGAAGCTACGGGCGTGTTCCCCAGATTCTGGGCTTTCAGAATATATGGTCATTTGTTAAATTCGGACACAGAGTACGGTTTCCAGAGGTTTTAGGTTGAAAATGGCGTACTTTATAACTTTTCGCGAATTGCACGAAAACGAAGCCATAAACAGAAAAATGACCTGCACCACTGAAATCGACGTCAAATTTCGAGTCAGGATCCTGGCTTTCAGAAAATCC
Organism: Teleogryllus oceanicus; assembly: GCA_964035755.1. NCBI lineage: Eukaryota > Metazoa > Arthropoda > Insecta > Orthoptera > Gryllidae > Teleogryllus > Teleogryllus oceanicus. Next base: position 56,354,610 of record CAXIVR010000008.1, read on the forward strand.
GTGTCCGGTCGAAATTTGCAAAATTCAACAGGTAGGTTGAACTTTTCCGATTTTGCCGAGGAAATTAGGATCGAATTTAAACGATCATATCTCCTACAAAAATGCGAATTTTGCATTCTAAGCTACGGGCGTGTTCCCCAGATTCTGGGCTTTCAGAATATATGTTCATTTGTTAAATTCGGACGCAGAGTACGGTTTCCAGAGGCTTTTAGTTTGAAAATGGCGTATTTTATGAGTTTTAGCGAATTGCACGAAAACGAAGCCATAAACAGAAAAATGACCTGCACCTTTGAAATCGCCGTTAAATTTCGAGTCAGGGTGCTGGTTTTCAGAAAAATCCGTGTCCGGTCGAAATTTGAAAATTTCAACAGGTACGTTGAACTTTTCCGATTTTGCCAAGGAAATAAGGATCGAATTTAAACGTTCGTATCTCATACAAAAATGCGAAATTTTGCATTCTGAAGCTACGGGCGTGTTCCCAAATTCTGGGCTTTCAGAATATATGGTCATTTGTTAAATTCGGACGCAGAGTACGGTTTCCAGAGGCTTTTAGTTTGAAAATGGCGTACTTTATGAGTTTTCGCGAATTGCACGAAAACGAAGCCACAAACAGAAAAATGACCTGCACCACTGAAATCGCCGTTAAATTTCGAGTCAGGATCCTGGCTTGTCAGAAAAATCCGTGTCCGGTCGAAATTTGAAAAATTCAACAGGTGGAGGTACGTTGAACTTTTCCGATTTGGCTAAGGAAATAAGTATGGGCTTTAAACGATCGTATCTCCTACAAAATGCGAATATTTGCATTCTAGTTACGGGCGTCTTCCCCTAGATTCTGGGCTATCAGATAATATGGTCATTTGTTAAGTTCTGACGCAGAGCACGGTGTCCAGAGTCTTTTAGTTTGAAAATGTCGTATTTTATGTGTTTTCGCGAGTTGCATGAAAACGAAGCCATAAACAGAAAAATGACCTGCACCACTGAAATCGCCGTTAAATTTCGAGTCAGGATCCCGGCTTTCAGAAAAATCCGTGTCCGGTGGAAATTTATAAAATTCAACGTACGTTCAACTTTTCCGATTTTGTTAAAGAAATAAGGATCGGCTTTAAACGATCATATCTCCTACAAAAATGCGAATTTTTGCATTCTGAAGCTACGGGCGTGTTCCCCAGATTCTGGGCTTTCAGTATATATTATCATTTGTTAAATTCGGACGCAGTCGACGGTTTCCAGAGGCTTTTAGTTTTAAATGGCGTATTTTATGAAATTTCGCGAATTGCACGAAAACGTAGTCATAAACAGAAAAAGACCTGCACCACTGAAATCGCCGTTAAATTTCGAGTCAGGGTGCTGGCTTTCAGAAAAATCCGTGTCCGGTCGAAATTTGAACAATTCAACAGGTGGGGGTACGTTGAGCTTTTCCGATTTGGCCAAGGAAATCAGTATCCGTTTTAAACGATCGTATCTCCTACAAAAACGCGAACTTTGCATTCTAAGTTACGATCGTGTTCCCCAGATTCTGGGCTTTCTGAATATATGGTCATTTGTTAAATTCGGACACAGAGTACGGCTTCCAGAGGCTTTTAGGATGAAAATGGCGTACTTGAAAACTTTTCGCGAATTGCACGAAAACGAAGCCATAAACAGAAAAATGACCTGCACCACTGAAATCGCCGTTAAATTTCGAGTCAATTGTAACCGCTTTGTCATCGGCTACACTCATGACAAAAGAAATATTGAAGTGACAATAACCGACATCTTGCCCTACAAATAGTTCCTAGAGTAGCGAGGAGATGGCGTTACCTAGAAACAAATTTCTGAACGTACTTTCGCCCCAGCCAATCAGAACTTTTGTAGAAATGCGAATGTGGCATGAGGCTTGACTCGGACGAGATTGTCTTTCTTTCCGGATCGAGACGCTGAAGTGATTAGATGGGTACTATTCCACCACACAACCGACGAGGGACACGTGGAAAATACCGGAAATGAAGCTTTATTAAAAGGTAATTGTCTAAGTATTTTCATGGGATTAATCACTGTGATATGTCAAGATTACGTAAATTCGATAGGAATATTAAACAAGTAATGCAACGAATGTAAGAATAACAGTGGTAATGGACTAAAATGAATTTATAAAACCACGTTGCTACATTCTCGTTGCTGGAATATAGAAGAGATTTTTGAACATAGGACGTGTTTCTGTTTCTTTGTTACAGATTTTTCAGTTTTAGTTTTGAGCAGTTACTTATTCTACTTTTATTCTATTTCATTTTTATTTATGGATTTCATTTCGAAAATTCTATTGGAGAATTTTGATAATTTCTGAAAAGCATAGTTTATTCAACAACCTGCTCAACTTTCACTAAAACAAAGTTATAATTTGGAGTTTTGACTCGCATTCTAACGCGACCATCACCTTCGTGTAAGCTCGTGGTTTAACTGGGCTGTACAACGAGGAGAAGGCGTGCGAAATACCTCGATTCCATCGCGGTAGGCAGCGCACGAACCGTCGCAGGACAACGACGACCTTGGGGCGTGAACGTCGCTCGACAGCCGTCTACTTCAGCGCGGGACCAGCTTGGAGAATTCGCCGGTCGTGAGTCACAGAAAAGCAGAAAGAATATTTACTAAATTGCAGCTTGAAAACTTTCAAGATAGAATTATGATTGCACAAATTAAAACGTTGTAATATGAGCTTCCTCAGTAACAGACATTGATCGGACAAGTTTTACTAAATATTAGTCTTGATAACCAGTAAATTTATTTTTGCAGTCGTAAGAGAAATCAGATCTAAATAATTTTTATGTTTATTGATAAAAGTCGTCCTTGTGTATAATCCTTTATCTAAATTCATACATAAATGACTGATGTTATTTGAAATCATTTAGGAGGAATTGTCTATGTAAAAAGGTTTTGAACATGAATGAAAGCTGTTAAATTGTTTCTGGTAAAACGTTATTTCATGAACAGTCAAGAGACTTTGTAAAACAGAATTTTGCACTGCGAGGTCACGCAGAAGCTGAATATTAAGTGTAAATATTGAGTGTAGTATTATTTCAGATTGAAAAGGTATTAGTGAATTTTGGTATATTGTTTGTATGTATTTTTTTACAGGATGGTTATTTAAATTGTGAATTGTGGGTTTCATTAAGAGATAATTTGTTTTGAGAAGTGTACATATGTATTTACTGTTTGTTTCGTGTAAATGTAGATAAGAGTCACTATTATTCTACAGAAAACTGCAGTTTAGGTAGGAGTTAGCTACCATTGTGTAATCAAAGGAAAAGTAATCACGTAGGAGAATATGTGAACGTGAGTGTACGAAGGATCATATTGGAAAGAATATATGTTACTTGTTCTTTAAAACTATGAAATTGTGTTTGCTTGTTAAATGAATATTAGTTAGCAAAGACGAACCCACCACCGATAGGGAATTATCCATAATTTGAGGTATTCCCAGGTTTGTGTGACGGTGTAATAACACGTCACGAAACAAGTAAATAACAGATTTACTTCTGTAATTCGGCGTACTACGAAATAGTTAGGTAGATACATGACGGTTACAAATGTTCTGGCTTTCAGAAAATCCGTGTCCGGTCGAAATTTGAAAAATTCAACAGGGGTATGTTGAACTTTCCATTTTGCAAGGGAAATAAGGATCGGCTTTAAACGATCATATTTCCTACAAAAATGCGAAATTTTGCATTCTAAGCTACGGGCGTGTTCCCCAAATTCTGGGCTTTCAGTATATATTATCATTTGTTAAATTCAAACGCAGACGACGGTTTCAAGAGGCATTTAGGTTGAAAATGGCGTATTTTATGAGTGTTCGCGAATTGCACGAAAACGAACCCATACACAGAAAAAAGACCTGCACCACTAATATCGCCGTTAGAATTTCGAGTCAGGTGCTGGCTTTCAGAAAAATACGTGTCTGGTCGAAATTTGAAAAATTAAACAGGTAGGGGTACGTTGAACTTTTCCGATTTTGCCAAGGAAATATGGATCGAATTTAAACGATCGTATCTCATACAAAATGCGAATTTTTGCATTCTGAAGATACGGGCGTGTTCCCCAGATTCTGGGCTTTCAGAATATATGTTCATTTGTTAAATTCAGACACTGAGTACGGCTTCCAGAGGCTTTTAGGTTAAAATGGCGTACTTAATGACTCGCGAATTGTAGGAAAACGAAGCCATAAACAGAAAAAAAGGCCTGCACCACTGAAATCGCCGTTAAATTTCGAGTCAGGATCCTGGCTTTCAGAAAAATCAGTGTCCGGTCGAAATTTATAAAATTAAACAGGTGGGGGTACGTTGAACTTTTCCGATTTTGCCAAGGAAATAAGGACCGAATTTAAACAATCCTATCTAATAGAAAATTGCGAATTTTTGCATTCTGAAGCTACGGGCGTGTTCCCCATATTCTGGGCTTTCAGTATATATGATCATTTGTTAAATTCGGACACAGTGTACGGCTTCCAGAGGCTTTTAGTTTAAAAAGGGCGTACTTTATAACTTTTCGCGAATTGCAGGAAAATGAAGCCATAAACGGAAAAAAGACCTGCACCACTGAAATCGCCGTAAAATTTCGAGTCAGGATCCTGGCTTTCAGAAAAATCCGTGTCCGTCGAAATTTATAAAATTCAACAGGTGGAAGTACGTTGAGCTTTTCCGATTTGGCCAAGGAAATCAGGATCGGTTTTAAACGATCGTATCTCCAACAAAAATGCGAACTTTGCATTGTAAGCTACGGGCGTGTTCCCCAGATTCTGGGCTTTCAGAATATATGGTCATTTGTTAAATTCGGACATAGAGTACAGCTTCCAGAGGCTTTTGGTTTGAAAATGGCGTACTTTATAACTTTTCACGAATTGCACGAAAACGAAGCCATAAACAGAAAAATGACCTGCACAACTAAAATCGCCGTTACATTTCGAGTCAGGCTTTCAGAAAAATCCGTGTCGGGTCGATATTTTAAAAATTAAACAGCTGGGAGCGTTGAGCTTTTCCGATTTGGCCAAGGAAATCAGGATCGGTTTTAAACGATCGTATCTCCTACAAAAATGCGAATTTTTGCATTCTAAGCTACGGGCGTGTTCCCCAGATTCTGGGCTTTCAGAAAATATGGTCATTTGTTAAATTCAGGCACTGAGTACGGCTTTCAGACGCTTTTAGATTGAAAATGCCGTACTTTATAACTTTTCGCGAATTGCACGAAAACGAAGCCATAAACAGAAAAATGAACTGCACCACTGAAATCGCTGTTAAATTTCGAGTCAGGGTGCTGGCTTTCAGAAAAATCCGTGTCCGGTCGAAATTTGAAAAATTCAACAATTGGGGGTACGTTGAACTTTTTCGATTTGGCCAAGGAAATATGGACCGGTTTTAACCGATCATATCTCCTACAAAAATGCGAGTTTTTGCATTCTGAAGCTACGGGTGTGTTCCCCAGATTGTGGGCTTTTAGTATATATTATCGTTTGTTAAATTCGGACGCAGAGTACGGTTTCCAGAGGCTTTTAGGATGAAAATGGCGTACTTTATAACTTTTCGCGAATTGCACGAAAACGAAGCCAGAAAGAGAAAAATGACCTGCACCACTGAAATCGCCGTTAAATTTCAAGTCAGGATCCCAGCTTTCAGAAAAATCCGTGTCCGGTCGAAATTTGAAAAATTCAACACGTGGGGGTACGTTGGACTTTTCCAATTTTGCCAAGGAAATAAGGATCGGTTTTAAACGATAATATTTCCTAAAAAAATGCGAATTTTTGAATTCTAAGCTACGGGCGTGTTCCCCATATTCTGGGCTTTCAGTATATATTATCATTTGTTAAATTCGGACGCAGTCGACGGTTTCCAGAGGCTTTTAGTTATAAAATGGCATATTTTATGACATTTCGCGAACTGCACGAAAACGAAGCCATAAAGAGAAAAAAGACCTGCCCCATTGAAATCGCCGTTAAATTTCGAGTCAGGGTGCTGGCTTTAAGAAAAATCCGTGTCGGGTCGAAATGTGAAAAATTCAACAGGTGGGAGTACGTTGAAATTTTCCGATTTTGCCAAGGAAATAAGGATCGAATTTAAACGATCGTATCTCATACAAAAATGCGAATTTTTGGATTCTAAGCTACGGGCGTGCTCCTCAGATTCTGGACTTTCAGAATATATGGTCATTTGTTGAATTCGGACACAGAGTACGGCTTCCAGAGACTTTTAGGATAAAAATGGCGTACTTTATAACTTTTCGCGAATTGCACAAAAACGAAGTCATAAACAGAAAAATGACCTGCACCACTGAAATCGCCGGTAAATTTCGAGTTAGAATTCTGGCTTTCAGAAAAATCCGTGTCCGGTCGAAATTTGAAAAATTCAAGAGGTGGGGGTACGTTTAACTTTTCCAGTTTTGCGAAGGAAATAAGGATCGGTTTTAAACGATCATATTTCGTACAAATGTGCGAATTTTTGCATTCTAAGCTACGGGCGTGTTCCCCAGATTCTGGGCTTTCAGTATATATTATCATTTGTTAAATTCAGACGCAGACGACGGTTTCCAGAGGCTTTTAGGTTGAAAATGGCGTGTTTTATGAGTTTTCGCGAATTGCACGGAAACGAACCCATACACAGAAAAATGACCTGCACCAGTAATATCGCCGTTAAATTTCGAGTCAGGGTGCTGGCTTTCAGAAAAATCCGTGTCCAGTCGAAATTTGAAAAATTAAACAGGTGGGGGTACGTTGAACTTTTCCGATTTGGCAAATGAAATCAGAATCGATTTAAACGATCATATCTCCTACAAAAATGCGAATTTTTGCATTCTGAATCTACGGGCGTGTTCCCCAGATTCTGGGCTTTCAGTATATATTATCATTTGTTAAATTCGGACGAAGTCGACGGTTTCCAGAGGCTTTTAGTTCGAAAATGGCGTATTTTATTAGTTTTCGCGAATTGCACGAAAACGAAGCAATAAACAGAAAAAAGACCTGCACCACTGAAATCGCCGTTAAATTTCGAGTCAGGATGCTGGATTTCAGAAAAATCCGTGTCCGGTCGAAATTTGAAAAATTCAGCAGGTGGGAGTACGTTGAACTTTTCCGATTGAGCCAAGGAAATCAGGATCGACTTTAAACGATCATATCTCCTACAAAAAGGGCTTTAGAATATATGGTCATTTGTTAAATTCAGACACTGATTACGGCTTCCAGAGACCTTTAGGTTAAAAATGGCGTACTTTATTACCGGAATTGCAGGAAAAGGGGCATAAACAGAAAAAAGCCTTCCCCAGGGAAATCGCTGAAATTTCGAGTCGGATATTTTTCAAAAAAAATGTGTCCGGTCAAAAGAAAAATTAAAGAGGGGGGGTACGTTGAACTTTTCCGATTTTCCAAAAATAAGGATCGAATTTAAGCGATCTATCTCAAAAAATGCGAAATTTTGCATTCGGTTAGGGCGTTTTCAGATTTGGTTTTAGAATATTTTTTTTAATTTCGGACGCAAACTAGGTTTCCAGAGGTTTTTAGTTAAAAGCGATTTAATGAGTTTTCGCGAATTGCACAAAAAACGAAGCCATTAACAAAAAAATGACCTGCACCACTGAAATGCGTTAAATTTGAGTCAGGTGCTGATTTTCAAAAAAATTTTCCGGTCGAAATTTGAAAATTTAACAGGTGGGGTACGTTGAATTTTCCCGATTTGGCCAAAGGAATGAGGAACGAGTTTAAACGATCATATCTCCTACAAAAATGCGAAATTTTGCATTCTGGTTAGGGGCGTTTTCCCCCAGATTCTGGGCTTTCAGAATATGTGGCTTTGTGGAATTCGGACGCAAACTACGGTTTTCAGAGGTTTTTATTTAAAAGGGTTTTAAGAGTTTTCGCGAATTGCAAAAAACGAAGCCATTAAAAAAAAAAGAACTTACCACTGAAATCCCCGTTAAATTTCGAGTCAGGGTGCTGATTTTCAAAAAATTTCGTGTCCGGTCGAAATTTGAAAATTCAAAGGTGGGGTAGGGAACTTTGCGTTTTGGGCCAAAGGAAATCGGGATCGAATTTGCGATATATCTCCAAAAAAATGCAATTTTTTGCTTTCTTTTAATTTTCCCAGTTTCGGGGTTTTTGGTATTTCCCATTTGAAATTCAACGCAGCGATGGCCAGGGGTTTGGGAAAAAATGGCGTCTTTTTTTTTTCCGGAATTGCACAAAAAACGAACCATAACTGCAAACAGACCTGCACCAGTAATATCGCCTTTAAAATTTTCGAGTCAGGGGTGGCTTTAAGAAAATCCGTGTTCGGTCAAAATTTGAAAAATTAAAGAGGTGGGGTACGTTGAATTTTTCCGATTGTCCCAAAAAAATAAGGATCAAATTTTAAAGATCGTATCTCATAAAAAAATGCAAATTTTTTGCATTCAAGAGGGCGTTTTCCCCGATTCTGGGCTTTTAGAATATATGGTCTTTTTAAACGACACTGATTACGGCTTCCAGAGGTTTTTGGGTTTAAAAAATGGCGTCCCTTATGACTCGCAAATTTGGGGAAAAACGAAGTCATAAACAAAAAAAGGGCCCTTTCACCACTAAAAACCGCCTTTAAAATTTTCCCGAGTAAAGAATTTTTAGAAAATCCGTGTCCGGTCGAAATTTGAAAAATTAAAGAGGGGGGGGGCATGTTGAACTTTTCCGATTTTCCCAAAAAAAATAAGGATCGAATTTAAGGATCATATCTCATAAAAAAATGCAAAATTTTTGCATTCTGAAGTTGGGGCGTTCCCCCAGATTCGGGGCTTTAAATAGGGGGTCTTTTTGGGAATTCGGACGCAACCAGGTTTCCAGAGGCTTTAGTTAAAAAGTCGATTTAATGAGTTTCGGAATTGCACGAAAACGGCCAAAAAAAAAAATGACCTGCACTGAAATCGCCGTTAAATTTCGAGTCAGGGTGCTGACTTTCAAAAAAATCCGTGTCCGGTCGAAATTTGAAAAATTCAACACGTGGGGGTACGTTGAACTTTTCCGATTTGGCCAAGGAAATCAGGATCGAATTTAAACGATCATATCTCCTACAAAAAAGCGAATTTTTGCATTCTGAAGCTACGGGCGTGTTCCCCAGATTCTGGGCTTTCAGAATATGTGGTCATTTGTGGAATTCGGACGCAAACTACGGTTTCCAGAGGCTTTTAGTTAAAAAATGTCGAATTTAATGAGTTTTCGCGAATTGCACGAAAACGAACCCTTAACAGAAAAATGACCTGCACCACTGAAATCGCCGTTAAATTTCGAGTCGGGGTGCTGACTTTCAGAAAAATCCGTGTCCGGTCAAAATTTGAAAATTCAACAGGTGGGGTACGTGAAATTTTTCGTTTTGGGCCCAAAGGGAAAAATCAGGATCGACTTTAAACGATCATATCTCCTACAAAAATGCGAATTTTTGCATTCTGAAGCTACGGGCGTGTTCCCCAGATTCTGTACTTTCAGAATTTGTGGTTATTTGTGGAATTCGGACGCAAACTAGGGTTTCCAGAGGCTTTTAATTAAGAAAGTTGTATTTAATGAGTTTTCGCGAATTGCACGAAAACGAAGCCATTATCAGAAAAATGACGTGCACCACTGAAATCGCCGTTAAATTTCGAGTCAGGTGCTGATTTTTCAGAAAATCCGTGTCCGGTCGAAATTTGAAAAATTCAACAGGGGGGTACGTTTAACTTTTCGATTTGGCCAAGGAAATCAGGATCGACCATAAACGATCATATCTCCTACAAAAATGCGAATTTTTGCTTTCCCTGTTACGGGCGTGTTCCCAGATTCTGGGCTTTCAGAATATCGGGTTCATTTGTGAAATTCGGACGCAAACTACGGTTCCTGAGGCTTTAAGTTAAGATTTGACGTCTTTTAAAATGAGTTTTGCGAATTGCACGAAAACGAAGCATTAACAAAAATGAACTTCACCTGAAATCGCCGTTAAATTTCGAGTCGGGGTGCTGACTTTAAAAAAATCCGTGCCCGGGTCAAATTTGAAAAATTCAACGGGGGGGGGATACGTTGAACCCTTTTGGGAAATCGGGACAAATTTTAGGTTCCCCTTTTCCCCTTAAAAAATGAAAATTTTTTTAACCGGGGCTTTTCCCCCAGATTGGGCTTTATATTTTACCATTTTTAAATTCAATGACGACGGTTTCGAGGCAGGTTGAAAGGCGTCTTTTGAGTTTCCCGGGTTGGAAAAAAACGAACCAAAAAAAAAGCCTGCACCATTATCCCCTTTAAAATTTTCGAGTCGGGGTGCGGTTTTTAAAAAAATCCGTGCCCGGTCGGTTTGAAAAATTAAAGATGGGGGTACTTGAACTTTTCGGTTTTTGAAAAAATAGACGAACAAACGATCAATCTCTAAAAATCAATTTTTTGCATTCTGAAGATACGGGCGTGTTCCCCAGATTCGGGGCTTTTGAATTTTGGTCATTTGTTAAATTCAGACACTGATTAGGGTTAGAGCCCTTTTAGGTTAAAAATACATTACTAAAATTTGCGGGAAAACAAGTCAAAAACGAAAAAAAAAAGCCTTCCCCGGAAATCGCCGTTAAATTTCGAGTCAGGATTTGGCTTTCAGAAAAATCCGTGTCGTCAAAATTAAAAATTAAAGGGTGGGGGGGTTAATTTTCCGTTTTTGCCAAAAAAAGATAATTTTAAAACGATCATATCTCTACAAAATGCAAATTTTGCTTTCAAGGGGCGTTTTTCCCAGTTTCTGGCCAGAATATGTGGTCTTTTTGGGAATTGGCCCAAAAACCACTTTAGGGGCTTTTATTTAAAAAAGTCGATTTAATATTTTCCTTTACGAAAACAAGCCTTAACAGAAAAATGACCTGCACCACTAAATCCCCTTAAAATTTTCAGTCAGGGTGGACTTTCAAAAAAAATCCGTGTCGTAAAATTTAAAAAATTCAACAGGTGGGGTACGTTGAACTTTTCCGATTTGGAGAGATGAGGAACGAGTTTAAAGATCATATTCCTAAAAAAAATAAATTTTGTTCAAGCTACGGGGCGTTTCCCCAGTTTTGGTTTCAAAATTGTGGTCTTTTGGGAAATTCGGACGCAAACTACTTTTTCAGAGGCAGTAAAAAAAGGGTTTTAATGAGTTTCAAATTGCAGCAAAGCCATTAACAAAATAACTTCCCCCTGAAATCGCCGTTAAATTTTCAGTCAGGGTGACTTTCAGAAAATTCGTGCCCGGTCGAAATTTAAAAAATTCAACGGGTGGGGGTACGTAAATTTTTGGGTTTGGGAAAAATCAGGATCAATTTGGCAATCCCTCAAAAAATGCAATTTTTTGTTTTTAAATTTCGGCGTTTCCCCAGATTCTGGGCTTTCAGATATATTCCATTTGGAAATTCAAGCAGAGAGGTTTCCAGAGGCTTTAGGTTGAAAATGGCGTTTTTTTGATTTTTCGCGAATTCAAAAAAACGAACCCTACCTAAAAAGACCTACCAGAATATCCCCGAAAATTTCGAGTCAGGGTGCTGGCTTTAAAAAAAATCCTGTTCGGTCAAAATTTGAAAAATTAAAGAGGTGGGGAGTTGAACTTTTTCCGATTGTCCCAAAAAAGGATCAATTTAAACGATCGTATCTCATACAAAATGCAATTTTGCATTCGGGAAGCAGGGCGTGTTCCCCAGATTTGGGCTTTCAGAATATCTGGTCATTTGTGGAATTCGGACGCAAACTACGGTTCCTAGAGGCTTTTAATTAAAAATGACGTCTTATATGAGTTTTAGCGAATTGCACGAAAACGAAGCCATAAACAGAAAATGAACTGCACCACTGAAATCGGCGTTAAATTTCGAGTCAGTGCTGACTTTCAGAAAAATCCGTGTCCGGTCGAAATTTGAAAAATTCAACAGGTGGGGGTACGTTGAACTTTTCCGATTTGGCCAAGGAAATAAGGATCGACTTTAAACGATCATATCTCGTACAAAAATGCGAATTTTTGCATTCTGAAGCTACGGGCGTGTTCCCCAGATTCTGGGCTTTCAGAATATGTGTTCATTTGTTAAATTCGGAAACAAGCTACGGTTTCCAGAGGCTATTAGTAAAAATCGTCGATTTAATGAGTTTTCGCAATTGCACAAAAACGAAGCCATTAACAGAAAAATGACCTGCACCACTGAAATCGCCGTTAAATTTCGAGTCAGGGTGCTGACTTTTAGAAAAATCCGTGTCCGGTCGAAATTTGAAAAATTCAACAGGTGGGGGTACGTTGAACTTTTCCGATTTGGCCAAGGAAATAGGATCGACTTTAAACGATCATATCTCCTACAAAAATGCGAATTTTTGCATTCTGAAGCTACGGGCGTTTTCCCCAGATTCTGGGTTTTCAGAATATGTGGTCATTTGTTACAATCGGAAGCAAACTACGGTGTCCTGAAGCTTTAAAGTGAAAAATGTCGTATTTAATGAGTTTTCGCGAATTGCACGAAAACGAAGCCATAAACAGAAAAATGAACTGCACCACTGAAATCGGCGTTAAATTTCGAGTCAGGGTGCTGATTCTGGTTATTTCAAAAAATCCTTGTCCGGTCGAAATTTGAAAAACTCAACAGGTGGGGGTACGATGAACTTTTCCGATTTAGCAAATGAAATCAGAATCGATTTAAACGATCATATCTCCTACAAAAATGCGAATTTTTGCATTCTGAAGCTACGGGCGTTTACCCAGATTCTGGGCTTTCAGTATATATTACCATTAGTTAAATTCAGAGGTAGACGACGGTTTCCAGAGGCTTTTAGGTTGAAAATGGCGTCTTTTGAGTTTTCGCGAATTGCACGAAAACGAACCCATACACTGCAAACAGACCTGCACCAGTAATATCGCCGTTAAATTTCGAGTCAGGGTGCTGGCTTTAAGAAAAATCCGTGTTCGGTCGGAATTTGAAAAATTAAAGAGGTGGGGGTACGTTGAACTTTTCCGATTTTGCCAAAAAATAAGGATCGAATTTAAACGATCGTATCTCATACAAAATGCGAATTTTTGCATTCTGAAGCTACGGGCGTGTTCCCCAGATTCTGGGCTTTTAGAATATATGGTCATTTGTTAAATTCAGACACTGATTACGGCTTCCAGAGGCTTTTAGGTTAAAAATGGCGTACTTTATGACTCGCGAATTGCAGGAAAACGAAGTCATAAACAAAATAAGGCCTTCACCACTGAAATCGCCGTTAAATTTCGAGTCAGGATATTGGCTTTCAGAAAAATCCGTGTCCGGTCGAAATTTGAAAAATTAAAGAGGTGGGGGTACGTTGAACTTTTCCGATTTTGCCAAAAAATAAGGATCGAATTTAAGCGATCATATCTCATACAAAAATGCGAAATTTTGCATTCTGAAGCTACGTGCGTGTTCCCCAGATTCTGGGCTTTCAGAATATGTGGTCATTTGTGGAATTCTGACGCAAACTACGGTTTCCAGAGGCTTTTAGTATAAAAAGTCGTATTTAATGAGTTTTCGAATTGCACGAAAACGAAGCCATTAACAGAAAAATGACCTGCAGCACTGAAATCGCCGTTAAATTTCGAGTCAGGGTGCTGACTTTCAATAAAATCCGTGTCCGGTCGAAATTTGAAAAATTCAACACGTGGGGGTACGTTGAACTTTCCTGATTTGGCAAAGAAATCAGGATCGAATTTAAACGATCATATCTCCTACAAAAAGCGAATTTGCATTCTGAAGTTACGGCGTGTTCTCCAGATTCTGGGCTTTCAGAATATGTGGTCATTTGTGGAATTGGACGCAAACTACGATTTCCAGAGGCTTTTAGTTAAAAATGTCGATTTAATGAGTTTCGAATTGCGAAAACGAAACCCAACAGAAAATGACCTGCACCACTGAAATCGTTAAATTTCGAGTCGGGGTGCTGACTTCAGAAAATCGTGTCCGGTAAAATTTGAAAATTCAACAGGTGGGGCATGAACTTTGCGATTTGGCCAAGGAAATCAGGATCGACTTTAAACGATCATATCTCCTACAAAATGAATTTTTGCATTCTGAAGCTACGGGCGTGTTCCCAGATTCTGTACTTTAAGAATTTGTGGTTATTTGTGGAATTCGGACGCAAACTAGGGTTTCCAGAGGCTTTTAATTAAGAAAGTTGTATTTAATGAGTTTTGAATCACAAAACACCATTATCAGAAAATGACGCACCACTGAAATCGCCGTTAAATTTCGAATCAGGTGCTGACTTTCAGAAAATCGTTCCGTCGAAATTTGAAAAATTAACAGGTGACGTGAACTTTTCCGATTTGGCCAAGGAAATAAGATCGACTTTAAACGATCATATCTCCTAAAATGCGAATTTTTGCATTCTCGTTACGGTGTCCCCAGATTATGGCTTTGGTATCTGGTCATTTGTGGAATTAGGACGCAACTACGGTTCTAGAGGCTTTTAATTAAAAAATGACGTCTTATATGAGTTTTCGCGAATTGCACGAAAACGAAGCCATAAACTGAAAAATGAACAGCACCACTGAAATCGGCGTTAAATTTTGAGTCAGGGTTCTGACTTTCAGAAAAATCCGTGTCCGTCGAAATTTGAAAATTCAACAGGTGGGGACGCGAACTTTTCTGATTTGGCAGAAATAAGGATCGTCTTAAACGATATCTCGTACAAAAATGCAATTTTTGCATTCTGAGACGGGCGTGTTCCGGTTCTGGGCTTCAGAATATGTGTTCATTTGTTAAATTCGAAGCAAGCTATTTCCAGAGGCTATTAGTAAAATCGTCATTTAATGAGTTTCGCGATGACGAAACAGCATTAAGAAATGACCTGCACACTGAAATCGTTAAATTCGAGTCGGGTGCGACTTAGAAAACCGTGTCGTCGAAATTTGAAAAATCAACAGGTGGGGACGTTGAACTTTTCCGATTTGGCCAAGGAAATAAGGATCGACTTTAAACGATCATATCTCCTACAAAATGCGAATTTTGCATTCTGAATTATGCTTTTCCAGACTGGGTTTCAGAATATGGGTCATTTGTTACAACGGAAGCAAACTACGGTTTCTGAAGCTTTAAAGTGAAAATGTCGATTTAATGAGTTTCGAATTGCACGAAAACGAAGCCATAAACAGAAAATGAACTGCACCATGAAATCGGCGTTAAATTTCGAGTCAGTGCTGATTTTAGAAAATCCTGTCCGTCGAAATTTGAAAAATTCAACAGGTGGGGTACGTTGAATTTCAGATTTAGCCAAGAAATCAGATCGACTTTAACTATCATTCTACAAAAATGGGAATTTTGCATTGTGTACGGGCGTGTCCCCAGATTCTGGGCTTCAGAATATGTAGTCATTTGGAATCGGACAACTACGGTTTTCAGAGGCTTTTAATTAAAAATGTCGATTTAATGAGTTTTGAATTGCACGAAAACGAGCATTAACAGAAAATGACCTGCAATGAAATTGCCGTTAAATTTGAGTCAGGTTGATTTAGAAAATCCGTGTCCGGTCGAAATTTAAAAATTCAACGGTGGGTACGTAGAACTTTCCGATTTGGCGAGGAAATGAGGATCGACTTTAACGATCATATCTCCAAAAAATGCATTTGCATTCAGCTACGGGCGTGTTTCCAGATTCGGCTTCAGAATATACGTACATTTGGAATTGACGCAAACTAGGGTTTCAGAGGCTTTAGTTAAAAAGTCGATTCAATGAGTTTCGAATTGCACGAAACGAAGCCATTAATAGAAAAATGACCTGCACCACTGATATCGCGTTAAATTTCGAGTCAGGTGCTGACTTCAGAAATATCGTGTCCGGTCGAAATTTGAAATTCACAGTGGGTACGTAACATTTCGATTTGCCAAGAGATGAGGATCGAGTTTAAACGATCATATCTCAAAAATGGAATTTTGCATTCTGAAGCTACGGGCGTTCCACAGATACCATACTTTGAATATGTGGTCATTTGTGAATTCGGACGCACATGGTTTCCAGAGGCTTTAGTTAAAAATGTCGTATTTAATGAGTTTTCGAATTGTACGAAACGAAGCCATAAACAGAAAATGAACTGCACCACTGAAATCGGCGTTAAATTTCGAGTCAGGTGCTGACTTTCAGAAAATCCGTGTCCGGTCGAAATTTGAAAAATTAAAGAGGTGGGGTACGTTGAACTATTCCGATTTTGCCAAAAATAAGGATCGAATTTGCGATCATATCTCATACAAAAATGCGAAATTTTGCATTCTGAAGTTACATGCGTGTTCCTCAGATTCTGGGCTTCAGAATATGTGGTCATTTGTGGAATTCGGACGCAAACTACGGTTTCAGAGGCTTTAGTTAAAAAGTCGTATTTAATGAGTTTTCGCGAATTGCACGAAAACGAAGCCATTAACAGAAAAATGACCTGCACCACTGAAATCGCTGTTAAATTTCGAGTCAGGGTGCTGACTTTCAGAAAAGTCCGTGTCCGTTCGAAATTTGAAAAATTCAACAGGTGGGGTACGTTGAACTTTTCCGATTTGGCAAGGAAATAAGGATCGACTTTAAACGATCATATCTCGTACAAAATGCGAATTTTTGCGTTCTGAAGCTACGGGCGTGTTCCCCAGATTCTGGGCTTTCAGAATATGTGTTCATTTGTTAAATTCGGAAGCAAGCTACGGTTTCCAGAGGCTATTAGTAAAAAATCGTCGTATTTAATGAGTTTTCACGATTTGCACGAAAACGAAGCCATTAACAGAAAAATGAACTGCACCACTGAAATCGCCGTTAAATTTCGAGTCAGGGTGCTGACTTTTAGAAAAATCCGTGTCCGGTCAAAATTTGAAAAATTCAACAGGTGGGATACGTGAAACTTTTGCGATTTGGCCAAGGAAATCAGGATCGACTTTAAACGATCATATCTCCTACAAAAATGCGAATTTTTGCATTCTGAAGCTACGGGCGTTTTCCCCAGATTCTGGTTTCAGAATATGTGTCATTTGTTACAATCGGAAGCAAACTACGGTTTCGAGCTTTAAAGTGAAAATGTCGATTTAATGAGTTTTCCGAATTGCACGAAAACGAAGCCATAAACAGAAAATGAACTGCACACTGAAATCGCGCAAATTCTCGAGTCAGGGTGCTGATCTTTAGAAAATCCGTGCCCGGTCGAAATTTGAAAAATTCAACAGGGGGGGTACGTAAAACTTTCCGATTTGGCCAAGGAAATCAGGATCGATTTAAC